>OV656770.1:2425833-4851666 GCA_927399505.1 Luperina testacea | reverse complement strand
TCGAAAAATTCATCCGTATCGCTGTCGACTGGTAATGTACCCAAGAGACTGGCGGCATTACCACGTTGTATGGCGATGCTTAGCTTCTGACCAAAGTAAAAGCCAGCCCTTGGGTCACGGGAAATGTCAACGAGCCGTTTAGAAATTTCTTTAAAAAGACCATGAGCACTCGGACCCCACGGACCGAGAGTTTCAACCCAAAACGGCTCGAAAATATAAAAAAGTAAAATATAATATAAAGTCTTTTGAAGGTAAGTATTTTGCAGAACAGATCGTCTAGTCCTGATGGTCATAATAATATGTTATAATATAAAAATGATATACGGGAAGCACAGAACCGGTCGAAGTGGCGGCACTTGGGAGAGGCATATTTCCAGGAGTGGACGTATTTCGGCTGAGTTGATGATGGTGATGAACAAAAACATCGTATAATTAGCTTATCAACACTGATATTCTTTCACTGGTATTCTATTCTATTCTATTATACCTATGTTACCTAATGAATAATTATTTAGGACATTCGCACACACACTATATAACTCAACAAGTATAATTTATCAATTTAATCAACTGTCAATACTGGCTGTTAAACAAATAGATAAACATACTTCAATATCAATATTTGGTTTTAATAATGCATTTCCTGGCTGTTAGATATGCATGTTGACCGACTATTGATATGGGTTACCTGAGTCGCAATGGGCTCGTATTGAAGCCACCTCCTTAGGGAGGAACGTAGAGAAGAGAGTGAAATATGCTACATATTACTTTCTTGTAACTTTCTCAAGCCACTTGAGAATTGAAACTGGTATGTGTACAAACGACAACATATCCATACTAATATTATAAATGCGAAAGTGTGTCTGTCTGTTTGTTTGTTACCTCTTCACGCTTAAACCGTTAAACCGATTTAGATGAAATTTGGTATGGAGATAGTTTGAGTCCCGGGAAAGGACTTAAGCTAGTTTTTATTACGATATTCCCACGGGGTCGAACTTACGCGGGTGAAACCGTGGAGCGCTGCTAGTCAAGCTATAAATTTCCAGCTTTGGCTGACCTCGCATTGTATAGGTTTTTTTTACAACCAGAAGTCAGCTTATACTGGTTATGTATAGGTTGATGTGTCGCCGTGCGTACAATCACATGTAAAAGATGTATAAAATTAACGAAACTCAAGCTCGATTAACTTCCTTTGGCAGCGATAAAGTTCAAAAATTAGACGATAATTTAGTGTGTTTAAAAATAATATCACCAGCTTTAAAATAGCTTTGGGAAACTATTCGCTTATTATTAAAATGCCTTTGACAATCTGCCTCAATTTGTTTTCATTTTGATCATCAGACAGCGAAGTAGTTATTATAGACAGGTCAAAGTAAAATCATTTTTTTCAAACTAACTGACCCGGCGAAGTTCGCACCGTCTCAGAATCAATAAATATTGAAATGGATTTTATTCATTACTTTTTTTCGTCAACTTTCCCATGTTTTAATAGTTATTCTACTATTCGGTACGGAGACAAATCCAACAAATCAAAGATCATAAAAATCGGTCCAGCCGTCCTTGAGTTACAAATGGTGTAACTAACCCGTATTTGTTTTATTTGTATAGTAGGCACATAAAAGGCACTTACAAAAAAAAATTATTGATTCCAGTCGCCCCTTCCAAAAGGTAGAAGGTAGATAGGTAGGGGAGGTAGGTATGAAGGAGAAAGGGCAAGAAACTCCACCATTACTCTTTTAAAACTGTTTTACAATATTTTGTATACATTAATTACCTATATTATATTTATATGTGAAGATGATGCATCTAGAATAAAATTACTATACCACAATAGGTCAAAAGAATTAAAAATAAAGCATAAAACCATTTGCTACTAAATACGGCAACAAATTACAACCGAAACAATTTCAAAAGTGTTTTTCGCTCTATATGAAAACTATAGTCAATCCGACCGGTGGGTTTTGAGATTAGGCCAAACATCAGAAATGGATGGGTTCCGAAACTTTGTTTTATGATATTCAGTGATCTCTGTTCCATTCCAGGTGAAATATCTATTTTACTAGCTTTATGTAGTTTCGGGAACAGTTTTGTATGCGGAACGCAGGGAATACCGGCTTTGATAAAATATTTTTCATGGGACAATTATTTACCTACGGTACAGTCAGATTTGAAATCTGTAATTTTTACCAGAAGGTCATCATCTGCCTAGCCTTTTCCCAGTTATTTTTGGGGTCGGCTTCCAGTATTTTACTTGGCTTCTGACGACCCGTAACGACTGTCAAAGATCTACGAATGACAGCCGGGATCTACAGCTTAGCGTGCTTTCCGAGGCACGGAGTGGTCGGTATGTAATGATGGTCACCCATCCAAGGACAAGTGTAGCTTAACCTGATCGATTGGCCTGTGCGGCTGTTACAGGTATTTGACATTAAGGTGTTAAAAAACGTTCGCCACTTTCTTAGAAAACCAAAGCTTCAGAATCATAGACACTTTTCTCTATATTTTCTCATAGTTTTAGCACAGATGTAGTAACTATTTAGTAATCTGTGGCACAGATTAGTTCCACTTTTCACTTTAACACAGATTATAACTACGACGTTGATCTATAACTATTTTATCCGTATATTTGCGAAGTGATTTAGGTGATTTTCAGCATGAAAAGAACGTGGTACCTGAAAAGTAGATTAAGAACTTTTTCATCCGAAAAATTATAACTTTCCGGACCGACGACGTAGCCGCTGGCAAATCTAGTCCCAAATATTTACCGAACTTATTTCCCGAATTCTACCTCATATATTATATCTAGGTACCTAAGTTATTCACGAATAGTAGTTTATACTCTGTTCCTCCGGCCTATCTTTACGCACGGATGCAAACCGATCGTCCGCTATTACACCATAAATATAAAATCTCTTTACTAAAGGAAAATCGAGAATTTCAGATAGCACGTTGTAGGGTCAAATACTTACGGAATTGTAAGAAACAAAGTATTGTCGTAGTATAGGCATCATACTTTGTAATACATAAAATATGATTTCTAATATAACCTATACCAGCGGGGTACAATGCGTGCCACGAAAGAAGAGACTTGACACACCACGTGGTTTGACATGCGCAGTACACGATTTTAGGTATCTTTAGCGGTATGAGGTCTGAGTGCGGGACGGGACCGGACGTCATAGGGGCGGCGGAAAGAGGCGGGGGAGGCGGGGTCAAGTCTCTTCTTACGTGGCACGCATTGTAATTGTGTAACACACTATCAGTAGCAATGGGTTTCATTTTGACAGTTCAACGACATTTATTGCGTTATTTACGTTGATGAGCAGATACATTTCCGAACAGGAAAATAGTGAAAATAGGAATTTAGTGCATAATATTGTTTTTAGATGTTAATACTTTTACTACTAGTTTTTACGTTTTTCATAGTTTTAAATTCTAAGTTGTTAAGTTAATTTTAAGACCACGCTATCGCATTAGGTATACACCTATAACGATATAATCGCGCGCGACACAAAGGCACCGCTCGTTGCGCGACTTGCGGTGCCTTTGTGTCGCGTGTCGTGTCGCGCCTGTTTGAAGGAGCCTTAATGAGGTTCGGGGTCAACCTTAAAAATTAGCACTAAACAGGCAGGTATAGCTCATACCTACACTGTCAGTAATGAATATGAGCCTAATTTAGAACACTGATTGATCAAGAAGAGCGTTCGCTTTTACTGAACAATCAATAGTTTACATAACTTTACCTGTAACAGAAACTCTTCGCGCTTAATATTCAGTTGAAACCGCAATGAGTTTCGCAATTTACGATCATAAAGTCTCTTCAAACAGGCGCGACACACGATAAAATCGCACGCGACACAAAGGCACCGCAAGTCGCGCAACGAGCGGTGCCCTTGTGACGCGCGCGATTGTAGGAGACTTAATACTTAAAGGTGAGTAAAAACTTCAGTATCTGCCGGCTAATGGCACCTCTGAGTACATTCTTCTTAAAGCGGTCAGCGCTTAAGTAGTTAAGTAAATATGTAATAAATAAACCGTTCACACTTGCAGCTTCACACTTTTTTAGTTGCTGTTACAAAAATACAAATCACAATGAACAAACTGCTAGACCCTGAACAAATAATGCCTGCTACATAACATAACACCACGCCTGTATTTACCGAAAGGGTAGGCAGATGTGTGCTTTACTAAACCCACATTTCGCCATTTATGTCTAAGTCCCATGTAAAAGGGACGAGCCTAGTGTCTGAGCTGTAGTGTGTGTGTGTGTGATAAGCCTGCCGGGTCAGCGGGATTGTCCGAAAGGGTTACCGCTGGCCCGGAACATAAAGGGCTAAGGAAGGAGCACGGGTGGGTTTTAGTCAGTAAGAGTCTGACACTCCCTTCCGCTTCACCCAGAGCGAGAGGGGGGTCATTTGATGTTTCCCATCCTGAAAAAAAAAAATGCCTAGTGTCTTCAACTGGGCATAAATCCAGACTCCAAGCTGCTACTGAGAAATTTCAGATGGAAAAACCCAAAAACACTTTGCCCAACCCGGGAATTGAACCTAGGACCTCATGATCAGCAGTAAGGCTTGCAACTACACCAACGAGCCAGACCCTATTATTCTGTAGAAAATCACGATGGAACTCATTTCTGTTAACGTATTGTTAAATGATACTGTCAGTGTCTTCTCTGTTCTCATCATGGCTCCAGAAGTTTACTCGATACTGAGTCTTACAGTCACCGGGGTAGTTGCGTAACACACTACTACTAACTGTTGGGATGGCTTCCATTTTGACGGTTCAACAACATTAATTGCGTTATTTACGTTGTTGAGCGCACAAATTTTTCGCACATTATGAAGCGATGAATTAGTAAAATATCCTTCAAAATTATTCAGATTGCGGTTGATACTTAGGTACGTAATCAGGGTGCCGGCCGGTTGGTTGCATTTTCAAATGACCAAAAAGAATTTGGCAGTGTTTTTTTTTTTTCATCATTTTCTAAATACATACAAACTAAGTATTAATTAATTATTGAAATTATAGTCTAAATCTTAAACTAAGCTACTAAACCTAAGTATTCATTAAAAGCGGATTAGTATTCGTATAACATTAATACCTACCTAATTAATTAGCACCGTGAAGGTGATGTTCAATCCTGTCTGATGTGTACATAATATAATAATCCCCTTGACGTTTTTGAAGATAGTCAGGAGAAGGGAGGTGGGAGGGGAATACGAACGCTCATCGATTTCTGTAGTCGTCCCATGAATTATAAGTTTTACCAGCTTTAAAATCGCTGTATAATAAATAACATGATAGATGCTCTAATTCTGAAAGAACCATCAAATAATAATGTAGCTTTTGACGGCATTTTGTAGTACTCCTACCGAAAGGACTAGCCCACTTTAGAGAAGGGTATTCTGTAAAAATCTCATCATTAAAAATTTGGGTAAAGTGAGCTAACAATATTCCTAGCATCAGATGGAATGACAGGTAACTTCACCTAAGTTTTTACGGTAAGATCTAAAGAGCGTTTACGCCGTACGGCATTTCGTACAAACATTCAAGCCTTGTTTTTCGAAAGAATGAACCGATTTTAATGAAACTTCATACGCATAAGCAGGATACAAAGGACTAAAAAGTTATTTAAGAACATTTTCGAAATGTCGTATTTAAAAAAGATAACTGGAAATTTATTAGGCCGATTTTAAATTTTCCATAGAAACAGAGTTCTATGGAAAATTTAAAATCGGTCTAATTTGGCTGTAACACTATTTTTCGAAAATGTTCTGTATGTAGGGAAAAGGGGTACCTATGCGCTAGGTAGCCCGCATTCGTATTATCCTACTGATTGATATTTCATTAAATAGTCATTCAATAGGATTATATTATAAACTTAGAGGGGGTTGTATTGATGATTTTAGTGATAATAATTCTGTAAAGTCATATTTGTGACGTTCGCGAATCATATTTTATTCAACATTCAACCACACACAACATACTGGTTTGGGCTCCGCTCGCCCCTTGGATCCCCTCTTGCCCCTAATTGCCTAAGTGTATCCACTCGCCCCCTTGAATATTAGATACCCCAAATCGCCCCTGATTGACCTGCAAATTGCAAAAAACTTAAGAAAGTTTGTATTTATCCGACTACAATGCCAGAAGTAAAGGATTGCTTTGTTTAGTCATACTTTCTACAGCGTCAGTCAAATCCGCTTACATTACAAAACAGTAGCACGTCATTATCACATGAGTATCAGGTTATCAATAACAAAGGAGTACAAATATCATTGTGGCGCGATTTGGTTGCGCGCGCGCACCGCAGCGCAAGGAATGCGCTAATTGTGACCGTGGGACTCCTTGTGCCCGGACTACTAATAATATGCTCAGTCAATGCTTTTGGAAGTGGATTGATTTACTGAATGGATAAACGAAAATTATTTGAAAATAAGAAAAAAATTAAAGTCTAGAAAGAACTTTTAGAAAAGATCGTCAGTCATGGGACTTTTTTTCGATCGATTGAAAAAGTTATCTAACATTGTAATTCAATTAAAAACATGACAACAAATATTAAGCTTCATAATCCAATAATGTTAAACCCCAGTTTTCGTCCCAGACCATAATATTTTCTAATTTAAGTCGTACATGACAGGGTGATTCTGGACACATCTAACCCCACTCTCCCCTTATACATATTTTATTAACAAGGACAACAAGACAAAAAGAATGTTCATGTTTACTCTCATTGGCATGGAACAATTAATATTATGAACAGGAATTAATCTACTGTGAAAGATAAAAGGGGCAGAAAAATGACATATAAATATGTATTATAATGGTGCTTATACCACAAGAGATTTCGATTCTTTTGTGGAAAAAAAAATTGGTTAGCACTACTGAAAATACACGGGCAATTTTTATTACTCAAAACTCAAAGTAAGTTTTAATATCTCTTGGAACACTTTTGGAATTATTCAAAGTTCACTTAATTTTGACGGTGATTGTACTGACGGCTGTCACAATTTTGCTTCCCCTTTTCTCAGATATTTCAATACGCGAAGGGAATTCATTAATTAAGTCATCGATTTTTTTTTTCATAGATTCTTTTAACAATCTTAGCGTTAACACTTTCAGTTCACCCCCAAAAATAGACCGAAGTTACCAAGTACTATTAGTTATTCTGAGCCGAAGTAAACTTTGTCATCAATGTTTTCGCTGGGATAAATGAACAATTATTTTTCTGAGCAAAATAAATGTAGGTACCGCTACGCTTATTTAAATACAAAAAAGCCTTAATTACAATATACAAGCTAGCACTAAAATAATATACATTATGAACATAGATATTATAAAAAATAAAAAGAAAAGGGAGAAAATTGGGCATCAAAAAATTCGTCTACTTCGCTGTCAACAGGATAAGTGCCCAAAAGGCTAGCAGCATTTAACCACGTTGGATGGCAACGCTGCTTCTTTGGGTTAAAAATATGTCTTCTCTAAGATTGAAACTATCTTTCTGCCACATAGACAAATACACTGCTACAAGTATCTGTTGGCGCTCGAATGACGTTGACCAGGGGTATATTTGTGCAATTGTTTTGTGAAATCTCGGATGTCACTTGAAATATATTAAAAAAACAAGATGGCGACGTTAGTTCCGATTTTGGCCACACGCCAAAACAATTTTACAGCGCTTTAGACCTTGTCATTTAATGATGTGAAAGCACTGACTTCTATCATACAAGTATAATATATAGGTGTGAGTGACATTTAACTTTCGTCGATTACTTATAAGTACTTACTTAAAAACTACTAAAAAGGGTAATGACAACAAACATTATACACACAACATAATTATGGTCAAGTAATAATGGTTTCTATGTTAATTAATGTAATTGGTGTTGTACCGTTTTGTTTACCTATAAATAAATAAATATAATGTTTATACAAGGTCAAATCAAATTATACCTATAGATATCTAAACATTATAAAACAAAAAATAATTAATTGATGGTTTTTTGTGGGATCATTGACCGTAGTTAGTGTAGTCACTTGAAATACCAGTTATTTTTTTCTTTGTAAACTTCACAGGCGTGATGGTTTTCGAAATCTAAACACGATAAAACAAAAAGAAAACAGACTCAACTCAAACTTCAAGGAACAAAACTACCAGCGGCCGTTGACCCCCAAAAAAAACATCAAATAATTTTATTATTTTATTTTATCGTGTTTAGATATCTATACCTACCCATCACACCTGCCGAGTTTCGCTAGCTAAACTCAAACTCAAACTCAAACTTTATTTGCTAATTTAATTTAACCCTGTAGGACGACAATAAAACACGTTTTCCAACCCGCAAACGCCAAATAAAATAGAGAAATCTACTAGAACATGAAAAGGTCAAACCTTTATAGTGATAAACGTAAAAAAACTGAATCAAGGACTCGACAAAGATCGGCAAACAGTTACACAACTTTTTTCAGGCGTCATCAATCACGTTCAGGATCGATTTGAATAGCTGCGAGTGCGAACATTTGTAATTTAACCTCTCAGGAACGGGCTATTAAAAAGTTTTGTTTTACTCCTGAGAAAAAAAACGCTTTATTTTTTTATGTGAGTGGAAACGCCGAGACCCCGGTCGCCTTCGAAGGACATATTATTAATTTTTCATTTTTGCCTAGCCTTTTTCCTTTTCTTCTTTCTTTCTTTCAACTAAGTCGGGGTCGGCTTCCAGCCTCACCCGATGCAGCTGAATACCAGCAATTTATACGAAGCGACTGCCTATCTGACCTCTCCAACCAAGTTACTGTGTAATACGATACCCCTTGGTTTGGTTGGTTCTCAACTTTCGGACTTCTGACTAGCTGTAACGGCTGTCAAAGTTCTACGAATGACAGCCGAGACCAACGGCTTAACGTGCCTTCCGAGACGCGGAGGGGTCTTGATATGTAAAGATGGTCACCCATCCACGGGCCAACTGCGACAAGCGTAACTTAACCTGATCGATCGACCCGTGCGGCTGTCAACTTAACCACAAGTCCTCGTAGTGACCTTATTGATATTCTTCAGAAACGTCAGATGCGTACTTAGGGTAAATACATGCAGAAGATGCCTCACTGCGATACCTCGCGAACGCAGTTTAGCTCGCTACCACATTGTCACCTCTATAATAGACTCGCAGGCACATGCCAGGTATCGAGGTAAACCCCCAAGCAGCCCGCGAAGTATCGCGGTGAGGTATCCTTCGGTATGTTCATGCGCGTTTATTAGCACGCATTTGATTTACATAGAAGTGACATCGAGGTAGGGAGCTAAACTGCGTTCGCGAGGTATCGCTGTGAGGCATCTTCGGCATGTAGTTATCCTACTGGCAACCGGCGTGCGTGTATGACGAAGCAAAAGGAGTTCTGTAGGTTCTGCCTGCCACGCATGGGAAAAAGGCGTGAGTTTATGTAAACTGCATTCGCGATTTATTTGTCAAAAATGTAAACAAATATGAGTTCATGGAAAAATATCAACTTAATTATCATTAAAATAAGGTTGATATTTGTTTAATTTGAAATAATATTAATTTGAACCATAAGTTTCAATAGATTTTAGATATGTGTATGAGTAAGTGTTATATGTTTTTTAATAAGAAAGGTGTTTATTTATTATATCAAAAGGTGCACCTGTGCTAAGTCTAGAATAACAAGTATATAAATACAAGACAGAGAAAACAAACTCTTCGATGTTGAATATTTTATAGTCAGTAGAAGCTGTTGTATAAGTAGTAGGTAACTAACAAGTAAATAACAAGGTTATTAAAAATATGAAAACCATTTTTTATCTGTAGGTCTCTACCTTATTATAATATGAAAATAATTGTTTCAAAATCTTCATAATTTCGACGATTATAAAAACTGGGAAGGTTCCGAACACCTTTCGTGTGTGACCCCATTTAATTTTTAACTTTATTTTTTTTGTATTATTGTTGCTATACACTGTGTGAAAATTTCAACTGTCTGCCTATTACGGTTCATGAGATACGGTCCGCTGACAGACAGACGGACGGACGGACAGCGAAGGCTTAGTTGGACACGGAATTCTAAAAAAGTGTAGGTTTTCTTGTTTAACCTTAAATTGTTTAGTGTTCAAGGTCACTTAATTTTGTTGCTGGCTATACCTACTTATTGGATGTCGCTGACCACCATTCAGTAACCCACAATAGTTTCGTTGATGTATTTTTTTTGTCTGGTTAATGGATAACAGACCCCATTCATGATAATCAATTAACAAAGTGACCATATTTCAAATAACTCATCAACAGGAAAAGGCTGATTACTACCACCGTAGGTACCGACGCCAGCATACCAAACTACTACAATCTGTCAATTTTCTTTAATAGATTTTCAACTTTATCGCTAAACAATAAGGTTCAAAGTTAATTGGGAAAATTTGACAGTTTCGGGTAGCTTGATGTGCTGGCGTGTGTACCTATATTGTTTCTCGTCAGACTGCCAAATCCACCTGGGGGGGATTAATCCGAGTCACGTATCACGAGACCTTGCTGCCAAATGACAGTGATTGCCATAATTCACCTGCGCTACATTGCAAAGCAGTAGATTTGAATTGGCGCTCTGCTCGTGACGTCATAGTCAATTAATCAACTGTGTAATATGGAATTATTTTGGTTAAAATCCTAATTCTAATCCTAACTAATATTATAAATGCGAAAGTGCGAAAAAAAAAATGCGTAAGTTTTTTTTCCCTTTTCACGCATAAACCAGTGAACCGATCATCCTGAAATTTTGCATATACGTTGTCAGGTGTACATAAACGGACATAGGGTACCTTTCATCCCGAAAAAAAGTACTGTTCTCGAGGAAAAGAACAGTAACGTTAGAATGATAATAGACGGCGCCACGTGTCTTATGAACAGGATCACACTTATGCGGGTGAAACCGATAAACGTGTCCATAGAATTACAAAATATTTTAATTCTAGACTAAACTAGTTAAAATGATTTATTATTTAATATTAGGTAGGTATAGTCTAATTAATGCATTTATGAGATCAATTAATTTACATTTTAAAGCCAAATAAATAATAATATATGAAAATATACGAATATAATATATTTTATGTATATACTTAATAAAGAATACCTATACCAATTTAATAAAGCCGAAGATTGCTGTATTTTAAGACTATTAGCTTTTTAAATCATTTAAATATAATTCAATAAATAAACGCGCAACTGAAAAAAAAATGTACCTAAGTACCTGTACCTGTATAAGCTGAAGAGAGAGAAGTTTATTTGTTTGTTTGAACGCGCTAATATCTGGAAATGCCAGTCGGATTAAAAAAAAACTGTTTGCATTTGTTAGCCCAATTCTTGAGAACTGTCATCACGCTACGACCCTTAGGAGCCGAGCGAAACGACAAAAGTCAGGAAGAACGGTATGCGAAAGGGAAGTAATAATACGGGCGGGCGATGCGATGGGACGCGGTGGGTCAGAGCCGAAATTTTGAATTGTTAAGAGGTAGATCAGTCAGACAGATGAAACTATGTAGTTGCCCATTCTAAAGAGTACTTATGGAGAAGAACGGACAAAAAACTCCACGGACACTCTTTTAATAAAATAAAAAAAAAACACAGGAAACGATGAAGAAGATTAATTAGGAATATTGAGTTTTCAGGAAAGATGCACACAAATATGAGGTCGAAAAAATTGTAAAACTATCAAAACACCAACGAATTATCGTATAATTGTAGACATGTGTAATAATAATAATACTTCGCAGTTTTTGTAACAAAAGTAAAGAAGAAGCTTGAATTAATTAAGAACCGTTCTCGAGTCTTTAAAATAACACTGATTCTACGCAAAAACATTTACTCAATACGGTTCAGAGGTTACCAAGATAATCCTGCTCATGCAAATGCAATTACTGCCATCGAAAGCTCTTTCGGCAGTCTCACAAAATTAATTTTAATTAAAATTTAAAATTGCAAACGTCTGAGCTGTCAACCTACTTATTTTTAATTAAAATGATATAATTATACCCAGTAATACAGCCAAAATACTTAATTAAAATCAAGTAACATTTTCGTAATCGCAACTTATTTTTTCAGTGAATAAAATGTATAATTTATGTCTACTATACATCAATGTATAATTATAATTACAGCGCGTTGCAATAATCATGCGATATGCTTTTGACATTAATTTATTGTTTTGTGCCATTGGAACGGAAGCTTTAATTTTTGGATCCATTTCAACGAGCACTGAATTCTGGCAATATTATAAATCATTATGAATATTAACTCATTAACCGACTTCAAAAAAGGAGGAGGTTCTCAATTCGACGGTATGTTTTTTTTTTTGTGTGTTTGTTACGCGATTACTCCGCCAAATGTGGACCGATTTTCAAAATTCTTTTTTTGTTCGAAAGGAGATACTTCTGAAGTGGTCCCATAGTCACCAAGTCAGGATCTGATGATTGGATCATGGAGAAATCGAGGGCAACCCTCAAATTTTATGGGCCCAAACATCGTTTTTCGCAAATCTTATGAAGTAATTTAAGTACTTGCGTATGGTGATCATCATCTCATGTAGCTGAGCTGATGATGGAAGGTACGACTCCTTAACAGTAAGGAGTAGGCATCGACTGATTTAGTAATTTTTTTTTTTTTTTTTATGTTTGGAAGGGCGTTTGCCATTTTGGTCTCGTGATCATCAGGTCAGGAGGTGATGGACTAACCATAGACGATAGAAATCTTTAAAAATCGACAGCACATGTCTCGCGATTGCTGCGATTGTTTGTGTATGCATAGTTTAAGCCATAACATAACATAACATTACGCCAGTTTGCTTTTAAGGGCGCTTTTAAATGCTCTTGAGTCTCGTTTGATAATCGTTCACGAATCAAATTGAGTCGCTGAGCATGACTTTCTGGACTCTCATTAAGCCTTGATAATCTCGTGTTTGCTCTCTTCTGAGAAAGTCGCTCGCTGCTCATCACTCTCATTTAAAATGTTTCTAGTATTTCTTTCCCTACTTTTCTTTAAACGTTCTTCCTTTTCGTCGTTACTTTCTTCCAAACGGCGCTGTCTCATTTGAGCAGCGCGTTTAGTAGGCCTACCCATATTATACAAAATTAATTTTCTTTCTATTAAACATTGAAAAAAGAAACTTCAAACTATGAATTATGTACAAACTTAAACTAAAAACTAGAAAATAATATTATTTTAAAAAAAAAAACAAAAACCGACTTCAAAAAACTAATAAACACTAAAAAATTAAAAATAATATTAAATTGAAACTATAATTAAGAATAATTTAACCTAAATAACCTTACCTAACTTTAATCTACACTATATTTTACAATTTAACAGTTTTTGGAGTCGGTGCCAAGCCCGCACTCACAAAATATTAACCAAAAAAAGGTACTATATCAGCAAAAAATATTAACAATCAACAAAACAAACTGAAAAAAAATAGATAGATACACTTGGCTTGGCACCGACTCCAAAAACTGTTAAATTGTAAAATATAGTGTAGATTAAAGTTAGGTAAGGTTATTTAGGTTAAATTATTCTTAATTATAGTTTCAATTTAATATTATTTTTAATTTTTTAGTGTTTATTAGTTTTTTTTTAGTAGAACATTTGTTAAAAGGAATAATGAATGACTTTATAGGGTGTTTGGTAGGACCGGCAAAATTTTTCTTAATTTTAATGCTGTCATAGAGATAGGTAGGGTAGGTAATTCTTTTTACCACGTCACGGTAAGTTATTGAGATATTTGTTTTTAATTACCCGAAATGTCGTCGCAACTTTTTATGTTTATGGCTGTAAAAGAACGCAATAACGTTTGGTGTTATCTGCGGTTGGTTCTAGAAAATGACTTAAGTGCTTTCAAGGTCTTAAAATTGTGTTGAGTAAAGAAAAATTTCAATTTTTAAATTAATGTTAAAAATGAAAGAATAAGTAAGGTTTTGCTAACAAAAGACACCCCTATCCCTCAAAAAAATGTTTCGGTCCTCCAGTGTCCTGCTAAGAACCCTGTACCGGTCTATACTTTGAAATATTACATGGGCTTCATTCAATAAACACAAAAGGCTTAAGTATATCAATTCAATTTTACTGTAAGTTTTGACGTTCAAAAGTGCCTTTAATGTGCCTATTTGAAATAAATGATTTGACTTTGACTTATTCGAATACCAATCGCTCATGTAATGATCGATCTATGATCAATTAATTCGTTTGACAAACATTTTAGTATTTAGAACATAATTCAGCTTACAGGTTTATTGAATACAGATGAACTAAATGAAAGGAAATTAAACCAATTAGGGGTATATTGGCATTACACGTGGCATAGCTTCCAGTCTTCTGGGCACGTTACCGAATGTCAAAGATGCGGACGAGTACTTCGACGCCTAAGTGCCCTTTTAGTACCACTTGGTACTTATCCAGAAACTAATTCAAAATTCAACGTGTGGAGAAGACGGAATGCTAGGTCATTTAGACACCGTTTTAAAAGACCTACAACTCCTCAAACTGGAATTCAAATCTATTGGCTTGGACCTTAAGCCCTCAAAATGCGAAATTCACCTTTCAGACATGACCGATAAACAATAAAATAGGTGGCTATTGCATTAAATTTCTCTAGGGTCAATTGTAAAATTTTTACTTGTGGGGATAAATAAAAATTTCAGAAAAAAGCTCACTGCACCTCTAAGTTCCCCAATTTTGGAACATAATTTTTCTCCTTTCATCGAAGGAAAAATCAAAAGTTCAACGACATTTTGGACAGACTCTCCAAAATTAATTTACATTCGGCATTCACCAAACTCAAACTCAAAGCATTTATTTCAATTAAACCATTTACAGGCACTTTTGAATTGTCAAAAAGTCGGTCAGTCAGAAAATATGAAGCTAGTTGCCCATTCCAAAGCGTAGGTACCTATGGAGAAGAACGGGCAAGAAACTCCATGGCCACTCTTTTAAATTATATTTTTACAAAAATATTAATTACATCATTAATGTGAATTTATAATTATATGTGAGAACGATGTAAAAAAGTGTCAGGGTGGACGCTTTTAACGCCTACGTCACACGTTAAAAGCGTCCACCCTGATTAGATACTATTGTTTTGGCCCAAATTTTATGTATTTTCTACGCTCCATCCCTTTATGGAAGCAGCCACACCTCTTGGATAAAATTTACCAAATTACATATTCGCAGCACACTAACATCCATTCTAAATGTGGCCTTGAATGACAGAGCGTGGCTGCAAGCCACACTACCCATCTGTTTTGGTGGCCTCGGCGTCCGCAAAATTACCAGTATTAGCTTACCGGGGCTTCTGTCCTTTATCCACAGCACTGAAATGTTGACCGGGAAGATTTTAGCCCCCTCCCTGGTTGACTCTGAAGTGCCGTGCTCGGCCGACGCAGTGAATGCCTAGAAAATGGCTTGCCCGGATACAGATCGGCGCGCGAACGGAAATGATCATAATGCCTTGGAAGGTAGGTAAGGCCTTTGGTGAGGGACCCAACGTGTGTCGACACCCTTGCGCCATCCCATCTTTCAAGCTCGGTGAGCTATGCTGGGGCGGCTGCTCCAGGTGCGGAAAACCTCAAACGGTGCAAATACTCCAATCTCTTTGGAACTTATATGTTTGAGCCGTTCGGGGTTGAAACACTAGGGCCATGGGGCCTGAGTGCCCACTTAGTATTTCGAGAAATCGCCAAGCGGTTGGTCGACTCTTCACGTGACCAGAGGGCTGGCCTATTTTTTGGCCCAAGAATCAGCATTGCCATACAACGTGGCAATGTTGCCAGCCTTTTGTACACGTTTCCTGTTGACAGCGATGTGGACGAATTTTTTGATGCCCTTTGATTATTTCCCCTCCTTTTTATATACTTTTGCTTTGTAAATTATGTAAATACTTTAATTTAGTACCTAGTGTAAATAGTTAGAATAACTTAAACAGAAAACATCCTTAACGTACAAGAATTAAAAAGTTTACGAAAAAAAATAGGGGTAATGATTTTAAAATACGAACGTACCCGAAGACAGTCCTGGATTTTAAAATAGAAGCATAAAACAACCGGCGCGCTTCTTTCTAAAAAAAACATCGATTAAAATCTCTATTCAAACTTCCACTTAAACTAATGCGATTCATTTTATTATTTATTTATCTTATCTAATTTTATCTATCTTGATAATGATCACTAATCATTTCTCATCCGCCTACTAATGAAGCGGTAAAACTTAGGTGTGAAGAATGCTCATCTTCCTTTCCACCGCTAATGATATTAATAGCCTTATAAATCTCTGGGAGTAGCCGCCATGATTAATTTGTATTTAAAAGCTTTTTGATAGTCAAATAAACCGATTGATCGTTTTTTTAATGGTTTTAAGTAATAAGTTGCTTTCTAATGGATGGAGGTAAGCTTGCGCTCAAAGTTTTAATAAACTTACTAATAAATATCATTAATTATGAATGAAAGCTACAAATGCTATCAGAATACCAGCGCTGCGGCATTTATTTTTTGAAGTGACAACTTCTTTAGGCGCATTGGGCATTTTTTGAGATGGGGAAAAACCATTGAACTCGCGACACTGTTACCGTAACCGAGTAACCGACTCAAACTCAAACTCAAGGGGATTCGGGAAGAATGACCTTCAAACATATTTATAAAATTACTATGCTTTTTCAAGTATTCACTTCTGTCGGCACTGTTTTTTTAAATATCACAGCATTAAGTATGCTGAGCCTTTTTGGCCTTACACAGGTCTTTTTTTAATTTTTTTTTTAATATAAGTAACTTTGTTAGTTTTAAATTAAATTTTATTACTATAGTATTTACTAGCGACCCGCCCCGGCTTCGCACGGACATTATTATTATTATATATATAAACCTTCCTCTTGAATCACTCTATCTATTAAAAAAAAACCGCATCAAAATCCGTTGCGTAGTTTCAAAGATTTAAGCATACAAAGGGACAAAGGGACAAAGGGACATAGGGACAGATAAAGCGACTTTGTTTTATACTATGTAGTGATATTTCCTGTGTTTGTCCTAAATATAATTCTTTATTTCTTTTTACTTACATATAGGAACCTACCTTCGCACATCAAAATTGGGTCTATCTAGAATGATAAGTACCTAATTAGTATAACAATTAATGTAGGGTTGGTTCTGAAAACCCATTTATATTTAGTTAGAAGAAACTATGTATTTAGGTACGTTTTAATTTCCACAGAGAATCGCATGTTAGTTTTGTTTTCACATTTTTTAAACTTATCCAAATGCTATAGATGTAACAAAAACCTTCACAGAAAAAAGTCATTAAACGTGAAATTATTTAAAAATATCCAAAAGCAAGTAACTCTTGCCGCAAGAGGCAATCGTAATGATTTAACACAGAAAAACTGGCCGCTGTAAAACCATTGGAAATATTGGAAAACCGCAAAAAATATACATTCAAATACCTACGATTACAGATTCAGATTTCTTCAAGATTTTGTAATATTTTTATTTGCACTTTTTGTGATGATTCCTTCCGCTTTTTCACGCGTCATAGGAAATTTAATGTAAATCTAAAAGCTACCTAGGTAAATTTAAAAGAAAAAATCTAGGTAGGTACGTAATATTTTTAAATTGTTGAACAGTTTTGCCTGATTGGTTTTGATCACGATCCACTACCGCACCCCGTTGTGTACTTAGAAATAAATGTTATTTTTGCTTTTAGAGACATCTAACGAAAGAGCAGTGGTGGACCAGTGGTAACAGCCGCGAACCAATTGTCGTAGTTTCGAACCCAGGTAGGCGCTTTACTTGTGTAAATTATTTCATCACAACTGCTCTCAAAACGGTAAAGAAAAATATCTTTGAGGAAACCGGCATGTTCTAGAACCAAAAAATTCGAACACATGTGACATCTACCAACCTTCGGCCCTCGTGTAGGATTTGGACCCACTCCCTCTCACCGACGATAGGCCTGAGCCCCAGCTGTGGGAACATTATAAGCTGGAATAATAATACCAGGAAACTCAGAAAGTAATACCCAAGTTCTTATAGAAAATTCGTAAATCTAATGGTTTTTAATGACCTACAAGTACTCAAATCCAAGTTACCCAAAACTGGAAACTAACTTACATTTATAAAATTTATAGAGATATAGATTAAAAATGTATAGAATTTAGTATCGGTAATCTAGGGCATGTCAAGAGATATTAGTTTCAGTGCAGTTAACTCAAATCCCTTAACTAATTATTGCGAGTTCTGACTTGGCAAGCGTCTGGAGTCTGGACCTGTATCATAGAAGATTGCGTTTTCATGATAACTTTATAGATCTAAATCTACATTATTATTATATTACAGGAACTATTTTTTTAATGATTTTGCATGGATATGGCAGAAGACAGACAAAAAATTATGGAATTATTATTTGAAGAATAACTAATCAGCCTGTAATGTTTCCACTACTGGGACACAGGCCTCTATGTGAGAGAGTGTGGACCATATACCACCACGCGGGCCCAGTACGGGTTGGTCAACCGCAGTATAGAATAATTATATTCTGTGGGCTTACTTTGAACCAAATGGTATAACTGTTGGTTTAAAAAACAACATTAAAGAATTGGGTCAGACCAACAGCACTTTAATAGAAACGTACCAAAGTGCCATTAGGGGAATCAATACGTTTACCTTCCTAATACTTATAATTGCGTTGGGCTATATTATCTTTAAATTATCTTTAAAGACATCCGATAGTCACTACTTAGATCTAATTATCGTGAAAATTACCGTAGAAATTTAGTCGATTTAAAAAATAGTCGACTAAAAGAAGACAGTCAATAAACGTCACACATGGAAACCCTAGTATATTACAGCTACGGCAAGCCATTCGAGCTATCCAAGCGATCTCTTCGGGTAATAAGCTTTGAAATCGATTTAAAACTATCGCATGGGTGCCCGAGAGGCGAGCAAACAAACTAATAAACTTTCTCTTTTTATACTGCACCGCTTCAGACTATATTGATCTGATATTCCGGATAAGGAAACTATCTACAATCTGCTCACACGTATTCGGAGATTGTAATTAACATCGGATTGTTTTGCTGGCTACCTTCATTGTTTACAAGCAATCATTCCGTAACACTGTAATCGAATCGCCGACTTAGGAACGCAAATGGCACTCGAATCAGACAAGTCCAACTGACGTTTAAACCATTGACAAACGTTGCGTGATTACCAGAAGAAAGGTGGAACTTAAGTTAGGTCTTCTGGGGGTTTTCATAATATACTTTTATTAGCAGTTCAAAATTAGCGAAAAAGAGAATTGTAAAGCGATTTTTTGTACCAAGTTCGGAGCAACTATTAACAGTAACCTTGACTTGTCTTGCACGTCAACTGTCCTGCAAATGATGATGTTAGAACCAACATCCTAATTGCGTAACACAATTAATTTCAATCTGAATCATTTTGAGGATAATGCTTTATAATATGTTCGAAAAATTTGTCTGCTCAACAATTTTATTATGTTATGTTGTTAGGTAAACTGTCAAAATGAAAGGAGGGTTTTCGTGAAAATTTACGACACCAGTTGGCAGCACTGTGACAAGAGGTCTTCCAATATAAAATCTATGATGACGTTCATCATTCGATTCATTCATTCGTTCATCATTCAGTCATGACTAAAGAAAATATAGGCTCTTTGACAGATGCCTGGACCTGACGTGTCAGCTGCCACCTAGCGAACGTCATTTCAGAAAACCCTCATTACCCGCAGAGCCACTGACATTCTTCAAAAAAAGAACAAGCCCGTTTGATTTGAATTTCATAATTGAAATAGCCATACCAGTGCCTATGTAAATGCAAAGTATTTCAGCTTTCAGCAATAGGGAAGTCAGGCAGCTAAAGTCGAGTAAAAAGTTTTATTAGAAGCCAGAACTTCTACTCGACACTGAGACATTTGTAGCTTGGCAAAATATGTCATTTGTACTCGAAACTTTTTTACTATCTACGCTCTAGGTACAGCGGATTTTGGAGAACTAGGATTTCAATCTAAACATGCCATCTAAATAGGTTTTGCAGGACGGGACCCTTTTCGTTTATTGAGAACCATTTATTTTACTTTGCGGCTGTTTCACAATATCTTGATAAGCAGCATCTACCAGATAAATAATAAAAAACTGGCCAAGTGCGAGTCTGACTCGCACACGAAGGGTTCCGTATCACAAAGCAAAAACGCCGAAAAAAACACGTTTGTTGTATGGGAGCCCCCCTAATATTAATTTTATTCTGTTTTTAGTATTTGTTGTTATAGCGGCAACAGAAATACATCATCTGTGAAAATTTCAACTGTCTAGCCATGACGGTTCATGAGATACAGCCTGGTGACAGACGGAGAGCCTTAGTAATAGGGTTCCGTTTTTACCCTTTGGGTACGGAACCCTAAAAAGGAACAGAGATGAATTAACTGTAAGAAAAGGTTACTAAAAGTCCTCCAGATCGAAGTTCGGCCACGGCAACCAATCTCAGCAAAGACCAGCCTTCGGTGCGGGAGATGTTATAGTGCACAAGTGTGTGCCCAAACACAGGTGCCAAAAAATCGGACAATGAAAGTGAGGGAACAAAGAGTTTTGTTCCCTCACTTTCATTGTCCGATTTTTTTTTCAGAATGAGTAATAATCAAATGACTCCTCCCGCTCTGGGTGGAGCGGAAGGGAGTGTCAGACTCTTACTGACTAAAACCCACCCGTGTTCCTTCCTTAGCCCTTTATGTTCCGGGCCAGCGGTAACCCTTTCGGACAATCCCGCTGACCCGGCAGGCTTCGTTCATTGTCCAATGGGACGGCAATCCGACACGACCGGAGAGCGATCAGGCGCAGGACCAACGCAACGGCTTAACATGCTTACCGAGGCACCGAGATATGACACCGTCATTTCCAAACTCCGGGCTGTTACTAAGAAATTCCTCATGGAAAAACTCATTGACACTTTGCCCGAGCCGGGAATCGAACCCAGGACCCCACGCTCAGCAGTCGCGCTTACGACCACAAGACCAACGGAGCAGTTGAAAAGATTACTACAGATATTCTATTTCACGAAGTCCGTTCGGCTTTGATTGCAGTAGTGACGTATCCCGACAAGCGCGCTTGTGTGTGTAAAAGTGGGTAACGTTAACAAAGAAATTTGATATACAATATTCAAGTCGAGATTTAATAATCGAAAAAAAATTTTGGTTTTAAAAAGTTTTAGTGCATGTGCACGCTTGACAACATTCATAGCCAAACGCAATGATGTATAAACGGACTTCGTGACATAGAACATCAGTCGGTCGATTCTGTAAAAATCTTAGGTGAAGTGAGTTTGTTTTTGCTAGGAATTGACACTATTGACAGCTCACTCCACGCTCACTTCACCTAAGTTTTCACGGTGAGAGGGTTACAGAATAGCACCGCTGTACTAGAGGTGAGGAAAGCGCCGTTAGAAAACTTATTTTAAATGTTTGTAAAACTTCTTAGTTTACTCCAAAATGGCTGGCGATATATTATTTTGTAAGTTATAAGATGTACGGACTCCTTTCCTAGCTAAATTATCGCCTTAGAACTTTCTACTGGATACGATCTATGTCTTCATCACGATTATTTTCCTGAAAAGTTAGCTGAAAAGGTAAGGAAAGTTTAAAATTTTACAAGATGCTTTTAATTGCTACCTTTCTCTTATGCAGGCAATTAAGAGAGCTTTTTAAAGAAACGGCCCCCATCTCTGTCCCAAGGGTTTTGGCGATAGCTAAAGTTTAACTTAGCAACGTAAGCGCTGCATCCAGCAGTCCATTTGTCAACGGAGATCTCGACAACGAACCTTCATAGAGCAATGTTTTTTTTTTCAATTACGTAAAATTATAAACACCTAGCTTCTGCCCGCGACTTTGTCCGCATGAAATTGCGGCCCCTTGTGACGCATCCCATCGCCCGCCCGCGCTATTAAGTGCTTCGTTTTTGCTATGCTTTCTCTCTGACTTTTTTCTTGTTGCTCTGCTCCAAATGGTCGTAGCGTGGTGTTAAATAGCCTAAAACCATCTTCAAGAATTAAGCTAAAAAAATTCAAGTCCGACTCCAGAGATTAGCGCGTTCAAACAAACAAACTTCTCAGCGTTATTATTAGTAAAGTATTTTTGTATAAAGGTGGAAGTAGTAGTTTAGTGTTTTTGCGCTGCGGTATTTTTTTTTTAATTCCGCATTTTTTTTTAATGCTGAGATAGGAGCCTTTTTGGCCTCGCACAGGTTCTTTTATTTTTACCCGACTGCGGCGAAGCCCAAAAGGAGGTTTATGTGTTTTTGGTTGTTTGTAATGTAACTTTGTTAGTTTTAAATGCTTTTTTTATTTCCTTTGTGTGTCCCAAATAACATTTTTTTTTTCTTTATAAACTCAGCCGCGTGCATAATGTCCAATTCTGGGTAACAGTCTCCACACGGTGGATGCCTGAGAATGGACGGCGACCTGGACGCGTACCATTGGGCTCAGGAGAAGGATGCATGGAACAATTTGGGGGAACAATTTGCCAGGAAGTATCACGAATATTGAGACATCTGTGTGATGAGCGGCGGGTTCACGGATGAGTGCTAACCCGTGCCCGTATTCCCGCCGTAAGCGGCAGAGGAGGACACCGTGGAGTTTTAGTGGGTTAGAGTCCCACATAACTGCACTATCTCCCCGTGGTAGAGCAGTATGCATGAGCATTTCTCCACGTTAAAAAAAAGACGTCTGTGTGATTATTCATCATGTGACATGAGGGATACTATGCTTAATTTTATCGTCGTTGTAAAAAATTTAAATATTCACCAACATTTACGGACTGATAAGAACAGGTAACTTGCATAGTCATGAAGTGACTAAGCTAAATGTTTACCTGCTGGCTGCTATACGACCTCTTAATAACCACGTTTAGAAATATAGCAGCTCAGGGAATGTTAAGGAGGCAGGTCGGACGTTGATACGTTAATTACATAATGTCGTGTCAGACAGCCCATTAGGGCTCTAGCTTTTTATTATCTGCTAGTACAATGAGCCTTTCCGTTCGGGAATTTTTATCAGATAAGTTTACGTATTATAGGAATGCGAAATTCTGACAGCACTGCCGGTCGATTCCGTAAAAATCTCACCGTGAAAATTTAGATGAAGTGAGTTTGTTTTTGCTAGAAATTGACACTATTGTCAGCTCACTCCACGCTCACTTCACCTAAGTTTTCACGATGAGATAGTTACAGAATCGTACTGCAGCAGCTTTATTTTCTCTTCTAGAGTTTATTGCAGACGAACCTACTAGGTTCTCCTTAATTTTAATATAGGCCATAGCTTCTCAACGAGGGCGTTTGAGATTTTCAATGGGGCAGTAAAAATATCAGAGAAAAATATACCTATATCCTATCTTACAATTTCAATATAATCGTGGCAATGGCTATTTCAGCTTCGCGACAGATGGTAAGTAAAAAAACTTCCGTTCCTAAAGAAGTTACTGATGTAACTTAATGTGGATTCATTATCGATTAACAATGCAATAAGTAAATATAATATAATATAACTGAAGAGTTTGTTTGTTTGAACGCGCTAATGTCTGGAAATGACTGACTTGAAAATTCTTTTGGCATTTGATAGCCCAATTCCCGAGGAAGGTTGTAAGGCGTTTTAACATCACGCTACGACCCTTGGGTGCTGAGCAAAAAGAAAAAAAAGTCAAAAAGAACGCAAACTGAAAATGAAGTAAATAGAAGAAAATAGGTAGGCGAGGGTGTTTTATAATTATTCCTATATAAAATGTAGTTGTTCTTTTAGTATATTGTGTATCTTACGACGGGCAGAAGCTAGGAACTTTCCTTTTGTTTTTTTTTTCTTTACTTTTTTTTTCACTCTTGATGATTCTTTCGAGGCAGTCACAAGACACAATCAAAACATTGAAGAAACCATGTCGAAAGGGTACCTAATTCTTTTACAAAACATCAGCATGATCTGCCTAGTCTTTTCCCGAATATGTTATGGTCAGCTTCCAGTCTCATCGAATGCGGTTGAATACCAGTATTTTACATGAAGCGACTGCCTATCTGACCTTAACAAACCAGTGGCTGAGTAATAAAAAACCCGTTGGTTAAGACTGGTTGTCAGACTTTTGGGCGTACAATTTGGAAAGAGTATCACGACCAAAATATTGAATAAGCCGTCTCGGAAGGGTACCTAATTCTTTTACAAAACCTGCCCAATATTATCCTTCATTCATTTTCATAGCGAGTTGCATTAAATATCTGCGGGCATTCGATAAAATGATCATACCCGACCCAGCCATAGACCCAAGAATAACGAGGAGATATCCCAAATATATGTGGGCAGGGATCCCAGCCAATTTATTGAAAGTTCATAGACTAAGTAGAGGCTTAATGTCTTTGCTTGATGGAAACTTATCGCCTTTCCTAATGCTATGCTATCACCTTCTTTTTAAAGGGTGTAGGAGCGTGGGAATTTCGGTGTTTACTTATTCAGTGACTTTGGGATGAAGTTAAGTGATTTAGTGATAGATTCGTTAAACTTATGATTAAGTAAAAGATCAAAATGGTTTTGGTGCAGCTGATAAAATTAATTAGCCTTATGAGTTATATATATTTGAGCCGTTGGGCCTTGGGATCCGAGTGCCCACTTGGTTTTTCAAGATATCACCAAGCGGTTAGTCGACTCTTCACGTGACCAGAGGACTGGCCTATTTCTTGACCGAAGAAGTAGCATTGCCATACAACGTGGCAATGCTGCCAGCGTTTTGGGCACTGTTCCTGTTGACAGCGATGCTGACGAATTTTTTGATGCCCTATAATTCTTTAGCTTATTTTTACATAGATATTATTATTTTAAATGTTAGCTTATATTAAGTAAATATTTACAGAAATAAATATCTCGTATTGATCGCTAATTGAAAACGATAGTATCTTAAGGCTCCTACAAACAGGCGCGACACGCGATATAATCGCGCGCGACACAAAGGCACCGCTCGTTGCGCGACTTGCGGTGCCTTTGTGTCGCGTGTTGTGTCGTGCCTGTTTGTAGGAACCTTTATGCTCGGTTCCTATAAACAAAAACGAATAATTTTGCTTACCAATGGTAGCATTTTTTATTGCCAAACTGGGCATATAAATTTAATAGATTCGTATATAAGGTAATTTTACCTGTGGTAGCTACATTCATGTACTCCTATATGGATGTAGCTATCATACTACATGCGTTTTCGCGTACCCACCTTTGGGTGGATTTCTTGGGTTGTACTTGTACGCCGTACGGCATTTCATACAAACTTTCAAGCCCTTGGTTTTCGAAATTAATGAACCGATTTTAATGAAACTTCATACGCATAAGCACGATACAAAGGTCTAAAAAGTTACATAAGAACATTTTCGAAAGGTCTTATTTAAAAAAGATAACTGAAAATCTCTGTTTCTATAGAAAACTTAAAATTGGTCTGGCCGTAACACTATTTTTCGAAAATGTGTAACTTTTTAGACCTTTGTTTCAAAGGGCTTGAAAGTTTGTATGAAATGCCACTCTAAAATAATGCTAACAGTAAATTACGATTGATGAATGATGATTGACACAAAAACGTCAGCACTCAACAAACTATTCGCCAGTAACGTTCACCAAATTAAAAAACAATCTAAATCAAACATTACAAAATAAGACAAGCATCTTCACGTGTTGCAATGCACAAAATTGCAGCCATTATTCATATATCACAAACATAATTCTATCGTGTTTCCCTTTCATGCCGTGTGTACGGGAGATTTTTATCGTTTTAAATTAGCCAGAGACAATGAATGTTAAAATATTCGGCCTGCATGGTCAGGCACCGTGAGCTATGATTGTTTTAAGCAATGATATTTTAGTAACAGATATGTTATACACTTACAAAACAACAGAAAAAAGTGTTCCGCGCCGAGAGGCAGCACACATACACACTTTTCATTCATTTTACATTTCACTACAAGTAAAAAGGATAGCTTGATAAAATCAATAAGAAAAAAAGTGACAGCTAGATGTTGTCAATTGCGCGTGAATGTAAACAAACCTTATTCGGGCTACCAATCACCGCACGTTGGCATCATAGACTAACAAATTAACTAGGCAGAAAGTACAAACCGCGTGTACAGAATTTGTAGTCGGGATTTGTGCCTATGCAACGAATAAACACTATTAAAACGTAGGTAGCTGTTGTCACACAGTAAAGTAATATAAACGATCCATTTCTTTGTTTATGAACAATTGCGATCCATTCTTGAAGCCTGATCTCAATGGCAGCTTCATTTTAACACTATCTGTGACATATTATGGTAACGATAAGCTATTAATATTTTCTTTCGCTATATATGACATGTTTAATTTATAATTAAATAGGTATATCAAACAAAATTATAAAGAAAAGTTATTAAAAGGGAAACTAGAACTCTGTTGTAAAGATGACTTTACTGCCTAATATTCGCATCTGTACTTTTATTCTATGTCCGGAGTGCACGCATCCTTGTCGTTCTTACGACAAAAAATGTATTTGCCATCTCTTTCTTTTTTCTAACCTCCAAATATCAGAATATTAGGAAAATAATTGAAATATATTAATAAATCGAAGTATATTGTGTAGTTACATGTGGTATGAGATCCCTTGTGTTTTATTAACTTTGGTATCATAATTGGTACACTTTCTAAATACACAAGATGGCATTTTGGATGGTAATTACATAGCAGCGCGCACCGTGTCACTCGTAGACGTGCGTGACACAGACTAAAGGCAATACGTCCCAATTAGGACGTTTTCTAGTCTTCACGATTTGCGCGCTCATAACATATCTGTTTACTAAAATATCATTGTTTAAGCAATGATATTACTAAAATATCATTGGTTTTAAGTAAATGAATGTCCTGGATTTCTTTTTAATCGTTGCATTTTATGTAATTTAATTATATAAAACCATAAAAAGAATTGTACATAAGTATGTTTTCTTTGTTTTATTTATAATCGAATTACTTTAGGTTTGCAGCATGTTTAATATCAATCTTACAGCGAATAGGAAAACTACTCAAAAAAAATTTTCCGAGCCGTCGGATATGGCAATGATAATATAACTATCTACGCACATCAATGAATAGGTAATTTTTCGAGCGAAAATGTCACGGTACGGTACAGAAACCAAATAGGTAGGTACCTACTGAGTATCCTTACTATTGTGTCAGTGCTATAATAAAAACTACAATACAAATAAGTATTTTGAAAACCAATCCGTATAAACCTCAAGCAAAACTTTAATTAGGTACTAGCTTCCGCCCGCGGCTTCGCCCGCGAGGTATGTCGATAAAAACTATCCTATATCCTTCTCCGGAATGCAATCTAGCTCTCTGCCAAATTTTATCGAAATCTGTTCAGTGGTTTAGGCGTGAAAAGGAAACATACAGACAGACAGACAGAGTTACTTTCAAATTTATAATATTAGTATAGATTTTATTTATAAAAAGAAAATTACGATTACCGTTTACTTAATAGATAAAACTAAATCATGCGAACTTATATCAATTTTATTAATTAAATTACTATAGTAAATAAAAATAACTCACCGACATACGTCGTTAATACAAATAAAACAAATAAATGTACTACAAAGTTCCATCGCATCTTCATCTTGATATTTTTATAGTTCACAAACCATTGCACAATTAATAACAACACTCAACGTACTTTATTATTTATTTATTGCCAAGTCTGCACACAAATATTTCGTCTTTCATAATAATAAGTCACTTCACAATCATGAAACTTTTTTGTCAGTTCCCTATTATTACCTATGTAAACAAAAAATTATAAAATATAGTCTATGCTTCCAAAAAAACAATCGTCAAAATTCAAATTTCGTACAAGAAATTTGGCGCGAAGCGTACACTGTGCTCGCGAGTAAAGTTCGGAATGTAGTGTGTAAAGGCACGCATACACTACGCGGTGGTGATCGACCCCACCGGATTCACAGTCGGTGGGCGCGCGACTGCCGACTCCATGTGCACCGACCGAAACCTAACTTAAAACAAACTTAACATTTGCCGCTATGTAGCTCTTATTTTGTGAGCAATAAGGTTTATTTTCTAAATCTACCTTTAATAGAACCTTACTGTTAATGATAATGACGTAGTTTTGTAGAGCGTACGCGCATAGAAACGCTGTCACCCTATTGAAGGTATTGTTACGGAAGGCGATTGGAAAATCAAAGACTCGTCGAAAAAAATGGGCAGATAAAGACATAGAGAATTACGCAGTAAAATGGCGTTGAGCGCATTACGCACGGATATCGACATTACGAATGAATGAAATACTTTAAATGCAGTTTTTATGAGTCATTGTTTACATTTTAACTGAAGCTTGTGATTGCGCATCTGACGTGCGGTTGTTTTTTGAAGGCAATAACATAATAAATGCAATCATTTTTTATACACGTTGACACCTGCGGCGAGCGCGTATATCGGACGGCATTCGGACATAATCAGACATAATTATATTATGCAATGCAGTTTGTGCATAATGTGCATACAGTTCTCAGCTCGAATATCGGTAGTTTGAGTAACTATTTGGTTCAGGTGTGCAGTGTGGGTATCATTTGTCTCAATTAGTCTTAAATGCTCACGTAGTACGAATAGATATTAACTTTATTTATATAATTCTTCTGTAAATACATAATGTGTATGTCACTAAACCGGTTGGACCGATTTTGATGACATTTTTGTGTGTGTTTCAGTACTTTCAGTGGTCCATGGATAGTTTAGATTCACAATTGGACCCGGTAGGTGGCGTTGTTCGGACATGACCACGTCTGCGGGTCCGCTAGCATATTACCTGGCTACTTACGGAGTAATTATTATTTTAGATGTTATTGTAGTAGCTCAACTGTGGCTATGAGGCACAATTGAATTTCTATTGTTATATAAATCAAATTTTGTGTACCAAGTACTAGTTTTTTTTTTATTGTAAGTTAATTTTAAGACCACTCTATCGCATTAGGTATACCTACACCTATAATGATAGTTGTAAGGGAGATTTTAATAAATAAATCATTAATAAAAAGTTGAGAATTCTGCTAGTTAGGATGTCTTTTCATTATATATACTTAAAGCAGATGTACCTAGGTAGATAAGAAGTACGGTCGGCAACAAAACTCCATCAACACTGTCAAATTGACAACATTTTCTTTCAATAAACTGCTTTTTAGCTTTTCACTTACTTACAGCAAAGAGTTTCTATTCTAAAAAAAATTCTTCTGCTACAATTTGGAACAAATATTTTGCTCAATAACTAAGATTTAAAAAAACTAAAGTGTTAATCGACTTTTGTTGCTGACTGTACTTAAAACTTTTAATTAATTAAGAAACTAAAGACGGAACGAGAATAGAACAGAAACAATTATGTTCCTCTAATACTAAGCTTCTACACTAGCCAAGAACCCGCATAGCGCGCTATCCCACATTATTAGTCGATTGGCACGATTTTACACGCCATTTTTAAATATGTAATTATATTTTTTTCTATAGGCGACTTGCACGAAGTTAGTTTATTTGTGGGCGAGTCGACAACTCCGCAAATGTGTATTAGGCACTTGGCAAATTTTGAATTCTGTGCAATAAATTATAGAAAAAAGGACATTAGCGCACAGAAGTAATAAGAGATAAATATTATAAAACATGTAAGTAGGTACCAGACCACATAAAAAACCAAGACAGAGGGCTGTCAACAGTAAAGTGAAGCCGGTTTTGTAAACATTGTGTGCACATAGTGAGGTGTAGTTTGATTGTAAATATGTACGTGTGACCGTGTATGCACAGAGCGGAGGTGTAGTTTTTGCACGCTTCACTGTATTGTTCGCAGCACTATGTCTTGACTTTTTATTTGGTATTTTTGGTCTGAGGTAGGTACTTACTTTTTTCGTAACGTCGCCTATAGAAAAAAATAATATTATTTAAAACGACGATGATTCGCCCGTTTCAGGCGAGGAAATTCGTGCGAATCGACTAATAAGCCGCTATTTTTTTTTACTAGCCATTAATGTCCAACTGCTGGGCATAAGCCCCCTACTCTCTTTCCACCCCTCTCTGTCCAGAGCTGCCAAGGACCAATCTTTATCCGCTATTCCGTTCCTAAAATTAATTTTGTTTTCTTTCGTATGATTTTCGTGTACCTATTGTATTTCGATTTATTTGAATTAATTTGTGAAACTTATTAAGTATACCTACCTAGATTATAAGCGAACAATGTGGTCTCTTATAAGGGGGATGGTTGGTGAAAGTCGTTGGTATAGATAAGTTAGCGTGCCCATAACCTATACTTAATTTGACATTTCGTTCATTCATTTCAATTCATGTCGTTCGTTCATGAGTTTGGTTTTATTGCACTACCTATTTTATTATTTTCGGTGATTTTAATATTTTAAATATACCTACCTACTTACATAAATTCGACATGGATAAGCAATGTGGATAAGTGTCAAAATTTAAAACCTTAATTATTGCTTACTTCCTCGTAAGTAAATACTTTCTTCCAAAATTATCCTAGGCCGATAAAATTTTCGTTGTTCCTAATTATGTAAATACATAGGTGTAGGTACTAGCTTCTGCCCGCGACTTCGTCCTTGTGAAATTTCTTGTTCCCCGACCCACCGCCTCGCATCGCATCGCCTGCCCGCGCTATTACCTACTTCGTTTTTGCTTAGCGTTCTTTCTATATTTTTTTTTGTTTTTGTTCGCCTCCTAAGGGTCCTAGAATGATGTTAGGTAGCCTAAGACTAAAACCTTCCTCAGAGTTGGAGTGATACTAATATACTAATAATAAAGTTGAAAATACGTATGCAAAATACGCGCATTGACGTGAAGTTGCGACACCAGCCCGTATTAGGTACAGACGCCAGCACTTCAAGCTACCCAAAACTTTCAAATTTTCCTAATCAACTTTGAACCTTATGCTTTAGTGATAAAGTTGAAAATCTATTAAATAAATTTGACAGATTTTAGTAGGTTGATGTGCTGGCGTCTGTACCTATTAGCCAATAAAGCTGAAGAGTTTGTTTGAACGCGCTAACCTCTGGAACTAGGTACCAGTCGGATTTGAAAAACTATTTTTGCATGTGATAGATACTTACCAGTTCTTGAGGAAGGCTATAATATAACCTACTCAACATCACGCTAGGACTCTTAAGAGCCGAGCAAAAGAATAAAAGTCATAAAGAACGCTTAGCGAAAATTAAGTAACAGCGCGGGCGGGCGATGCGATGCGACACTGTGTCGGGGGAACAAGAAATTACACGCAGACGAAGTCGCGGGCAGAAGCTAGTAAATAAATAAAATAAGTCATTTTAGAACAAGAAGATGCCTACAGACAGGGGTCCACTCTAGCTCAAGACAGAGAGAAGTGGAAGGGAGAAAGGGAGGCTTTTTCCCTGCAGTGGAACAACATAGGCTAAAAATAAAATAATCACACTAATATTAAATTAAAGGCGAAAGTTTTTGAGTGTTTGTGTTTATATGTTTGTTACTTCTTCACGCTCAAACGGCTGGCCCAATTTCGATAAAATTTTGTATGAAGGTAGCTGACACCCTGGATTGACATAAAGGCTACTTTTTATCCCGATATCCCCACGGGATCGAAACGTATGCGTGTGAAACCGCGGGGCGCAGCTAGTAAATAAATAAAACAATACGGTAAAATGAAACCTTTTTCGGTCTATTTAAGCACAAACTTTCGAGGAAGTCAGGCGTAAGTTTTAGTAAAAACACATGCTAAGTATTATGGTTTCGCACATGGCAGGACCACAGCAGCATCTGTCTTTAAAAAAAAATGGAAGCGGGCCGGAAGAAACAAAAAAGAATGTTGCTTGGTATACAGAATAGCCCTTAGGTAGTAGCAAAAAAAATATACATTATGCACTTTCTTAAAACAAAATAATGCCGCCGTGGACTCGGCTTCTCGGACTTTTTATAGCTATTTTAAATATCGTCACGCCATTTTATCCGAGTGCATAATCCGGTGGGGTAATTGCGTACTTAACACACCATGGGGTTTATTTATAAACGATAAAGTTTAGTGACGTTCAAACATCAAAAATGTATGCTAATCGTGGGTTTTATTTTGACAGTTCAACAACATTCATTCCGTGGTTTATATTGTTGAGTAGACACATTTTTCGAACATAAAAAGCAATGGATTAGCAATTTCCATCAAAATTATTCAGATTGAGATTGATGGTGTTACGCAATTAGGGTGCTGCTGGGTGTACCTATATTTACACCCCTTTTTCATCAGTTTTACAGTAGGAATAGGAGACGAGTCTATGCCATTAATGGGGGTTTTCGTGAGCGTGACGACACCAGTTGGCACCACTTTGACAAGAGGTCTTCCGTTTCGACAATGAATATAAAATATATGATGACGTTCATCATTCGATTCATTCATTCGTTCATCATTCAATCATGACTAAAGAAAATATAGGCCCTTTGACAGATGCCTGGACCTGACGTCACAGTGCTGCCACCTAGCGAACGTCATTTCAGAAAACCCTCATTGTATAAAAATATAATCCTGACTCTGGGGAGCTCCCCAGAGTCAGTTTTCTCATTAGAAGTTTCACAATAGCTATTGTGAAACATCTAATGAGAAAACTAATACCACTAAGTATGACATGGAATTCATGGAAATCGAAACTAGGCAGGACCTAAGGACCGCAAGCGCGGCTGCAGCTACTAAGCATGCTCAGCGGCAGATTATTTTAGTTATTTTCATAGTGTGATGTCATACGGTATTCTGTTGTGGGGAAATGCCGCCGATATTCAGACAATTTTTATTTTACAAAAACGGGGCAATTCGTTCCATTTATAAATTAAGTCCCAGACACTCTCTCAGAGACAAATTTAAACAGATCAATATAATGACTGTGCCTTCTCAATACATTTATGATAATCTATTGTATGCACATAAAAATATGTATCCTAGCCACATTTAAGAACTAGGGGAAGGGCGGGCAAAAAGAACATGGTGGGCAAGAGGGGTATATCCTCTACCACGCGGTTAATACAAGAACGAGACAAAACATTTGCGTATAGCGCTAGTGCACTTCCTTCACAATACAATTCAGTTAGCCGCGGCGAGCCGCGCGTGTATGGTGGATGCATTGGACACCTTGTTAATTCCCGCGCAAAAAAATAAAATATTTTAAAGGTTTAACCTTTGAAGGTTTAACCCTTTGAAATTGATGGTTTATGTAAAGCTTATTGTATGTCAGTGTTTTCGATAATTGAGCTTGGTTTGTGTGTTATCTAATGTGACTACTTTCAGCCAAAAACATTATGACTGTTATTATTTTTTTGTCGGGTTTACGGTTAGCGGGGGGTGTCGGGCATAACGAGAGCGGGCAAAACGGGTAATACCCTTTTTGCCCGCCAAATATTATATATGTGGCTATGGTTTGTTTTTGTTTCTCATTACTAATATGTCTATTACAGATGGTGTATAATTACACAAGACGAACACTGAGAGCTTCTTGGTCGGAACGTACGATGCGAGAAGCTATTAACGAAGCCAAAAAAAGTAGCATCAAAGGAGCTTCCTTAAAATATGGAATACCATATAGCACATTACAGCGACGTGTCAAGACAGGGTCTTCTATTAAGAAACTAGGCAGGTTCACTCCTATTTTTACAGAAGCAGAAGAACTGGAGCTAGTACAGCATCTTAAGGACCTAGATGCACTCTTTTACGGTCTTACCAAGACAGAATTCTTGCAATTAGTTGGTGAGTTTGCCAAGCGCAAAAATAAACAAACGCCTTTTAAAAGCAATGTGGCAGGCAAACAATGGTACAAAAACTTTAAAAAACGTCACCCAGAAATTGTATTGCGAACCCCTGAATCTACATCCATAGCTAGGCTACAAGCATTTAATAAACCAGCGGTGAATAGGTTCTACGATTTATTACAAGATATCATAGAAAAAGAAAATATCAGGCCAGACATGATCTTTAACATGGATGAAACAGGTGTCAGAACATCATCTACAAAACAACCCAAGGTACTGTCAGTTTATGGAAAAAAGCAAGTAGGGGCGGTTAGCAGCTTAGAAAAGGGGACACTTACAACAGTTGTCTGCTGCTGCAGTGCATCTGGAAATTTTGCACCACCGCCCTTCTTCATTTTCAAAAGGAAAAGATTCCAAGCTAGATTGCTTGATGGTTCCATGCCAGGATGTGAAGCTTCTGTTTCTGATAGTGGGTGGATTAGTGGCGAAATATTTTTGGAGTGGATTCGAGTTTTTGTCAGTTGGGTCAGACCAACTCAAGATTGTAAAGCTTTGCTACTTTTAGACAATCACGAGTCGCATAAGTATTATCCTGCTTTGGAGTACGCCACCAGCAACAATGTTGTATTTTTGACGATACCGCCTCATACATCCCACAAATTGCAACCACTCGACGTGGCTGTATATTCACCGTTCAAAACCTTTTTCGAAATTGAAATCAATAAATTTCAAAAGGCTCATCCAGGTCGAGTGATCGGACAGTATGATATTGCAAGATTAGTGACTCAAGCTTATTTAAAAGCAGCCACACCACAAAATGCTTTAAGTGGCTTCCGAGCAGCCGGAATTCAACCGTTTGATCGACATGCTATTCCAGAAGAGTATTTTGCACCTGCTGCTGTTTACTGTCGAGACCAGGATATTCCAGTTGTAGAAACCGTAGAGATTTTGGGTGCTGGATCTGATAGTGTTGAACAGCAGCCTGTAAATGTTCATGTGCCTGAACCAGTGGACATCACAGGGGCTGGATCTCAAAGTGTTGCACAGCAGCTGGAAAATGTTTCTGAGCCTGAACCAGTGCAGACCACGGGGGCTGCATCTGAAAATGTTAAACAGCAGCCGGAAAATGTTCCTGATCAAGAACCAGTGGAGATCACAGCTGCTACATCAAATCGCGGACCTGACGTTGTACATAACGAAGCTTCTCCACGAAGTGAAAGTGTTCTTTCAGAATACATTCTATCTGAGCTGAATATTCCGAACATAGATCCAATGGATGGAACAACTACACCACCAATTGACAGGTCTCAGAATATCAGTATTCTTCAGGAAATATATCCATTGCCTCAAGGTGTAGAGAAAAAGACAAACAGACGTAGAAATCTGCAAAAATCAGAGGTGTTAACAAGTACGCCCATCAAAATTCAACAAAAAGATAAATTTGAAAAAGCGAAGATAAAGCAGGAAAAGACGAAGACAGCGAAGAAAAAAACACAAAAGGAAAACCGCAAAAAGGCAAATCCGTCGACGTCTGGTTTAGCAAAGCATCAGAAGAGAACTTCAAACCAGCCTAAACCAAGAGAAAAAGACTGTTTTTGTTTAGTTTGTAAAGAATTATATGTAGATCCTCCGACAGAAGACTGGATTATGTGTTCACAGTGTCAAGAATGGGCACACGAATCTTGCACTTCATACAATGGTCATGGATCCTATTTTTGTGATTTTTGCTTTGATTAGAACCTAATGTTCTTTTTGCCCGCATCAGTATTCTCTTTGCCCGCCTAGGGTAACCTTTTTACCCACCCCCTGTGGGCAAAACGAGTTTTTACTAGATTTTTTTAAAAAAATTGTGTCTTAGAAACGTTGATTATTTGTTATGTTATTTTTTTATATTTTAATTGCCAAAGAGGTAATGTTAATTTGTGTTCACTTTAATTATTAAATATCTTACGATTCATGTGCATTTTACTTGATTAGCCTTAACATGCCCTTTTTGCCCTACCTTCCCCTAAGCCATAATAAATTCTAAACTTTTATAAAGCGAAAACCATGCCAGAAAGCCTATTATAGGTACCTACTATAAAATAGGTACTATATTGTGGACAAAAAGGCTTGGATTGAGCTCCTCCAATAGATTAAGACAGTGAATGTTGTTTTTATTTTGCTATTTTTAACTTTATTTTTTCTAAATATCTAATTACATAAACAATGACGTCTGTTTAAAGTACCTATTATATTATTTTAATTATTGTGAATGTGAGGACTTTGTAGGTCATTGTTTCCGTTTTAATCATGGTCTGACAGTTTTAATAGTTTATGCGGCCTACCCAAATATCCTAGGCTGTCGATCAGTGGGTCGTCTTGCGGCTGTCTTTGGTAGGTATTGTTCGTCGAATCGTTGAGCTGGAGTTCTGAGTTGAGCTGGACGGTTACTGACAAATAGGTACGTGCAAAACAGGACAGGTCCACTCAATCTGTGTGGTTCTTTGCTCAAAAGACCATTTGAGACACCAATCTACATTTTACAAAATAAAACAATCGACTTTCATAAAAAAAACACTTTCAAACACAAAACAATTTCGGAAGTCGGTGTCAAAAAACGAAAATGCGGAATCAACGACACCGACTTCCGAAATTTAAGTTATTTAACACTTTGTTTTTGAGTCGGTTGTTTTTTTTTTTGAAAAACACTTTTTTAAAGAAACATAGGATAAACCTCTTCCAAAAATCCCTCCTGAGACAAAGGGTTGGAGTACTTACCTACCCGTCACTCAAGTCAGTCAAGTAGAAACTTACACTTAAAAGTTGGACAGCAACAAACTTTTTCATGAAAATGTTAGGAAGGAAGGTAGGAGGCTGCGCGTCAAGGGGTTAGTAGGGCAGGAACAGGAACAAATAAAGAAAGGGGAAGAACCGCAATATTTTTGGCTCCTAGGGCTTTTTAAGGTAGCGCTAAATTGACTAAACTAAACTCACCGGTATGTAGGTACCTATTTTTAGAATTAAATAATTGTCTTTGGCAAAGGATCAAAATATAGTCATTATAACCTATCTTCTCAAATCTTTACTTTTTACCCGACTGCAAAGACAGGGTTATGTTTTTCACGCGTAGGTTAATAGTAAAAAAAATATATATTAATTATATTTTATATCCATACAAAAATATAAATAAATATATTCTACTCTCGAAGCAACCTAATACCTAGCTGGATGGATTTTAATACAGGAGGTGTCTATCGACACGTCTAGGTTAGATCGCCCGATGATTACCTATAGGCTAGAATTTTATAATATCAAAATTGTGGATATGAGCGTCACTACACAATAGGTAGGTAAGTAAAGTCTTGAAAAAGGGTTGAAAATAATGAAAGTTAATAACTTATACCTACCTACTGCTTTAATGCTGCAAAGACCTTTTCTATGCCCCCAATAACTGCTAGATACTTATATCTTTATTACCGCTACCTTCTTTGGCCATCCGTCATGAATTAGGGAATCCAAGTTGTCACGCCAACTCTTTCTAGGCTTGCTTAGATGACGGTCGCCCGTTTGCAGACACAATAAATTGTTCTACGTTGAATATTTTCTTTATTTCACTCTTTACTCTCGTCAGTTGTGGTAGAATTTATGTTCTATATTCATCTAAGACAAACATAACAACTGGGGCAGGCGTGGTAACAACCATCTATCTAGAGATATCCAAATAACTTAACCTATCTTAAATTTAAATGCTCATGAAGGCACGAGTAAAAACCGAGTGTCGAATTACTTACCTATGAATTTATTAATAAACACGTCTCGTACTTTGGAAGTTGGCAGGCAACACATCAGCATGCCACGCATAAAACCTTTCTAGAAGTGTAATCTACCAACCAATCAGCTCGATGCAAATGCATGCTGATAAAACTGTGCTTAGACTTGAGAAGGTGTGCACTGATAAAATAAATATGCATTAAATCGGACAACTTAGCATATCGTTGGCCATCGTACTTCGGAGACACGTCTTGCTTGTTTCTCTTCAACCCAGGCGACATAACATCACGCCTGTTATTCACGAGGCATTACGCTGATGTGGTCCTAAGGAAACCCACCCACATTTAGCCAGTTAATCAGATATGCGATGTAAAAGGGAAGAGCCAGAGCCAAGAGGTAAGTAAAAGGTACATGATGTAATTACAAAACCTCTAATATTTACAAGATATACTTATAACAACTGAACCTATAATTTTATTTGATATAAGGATCAGTTAATATAATAAACGATTGATATAATTTTAAAGTAAGTAATTTATATAAGCATAACAAACAATTAATATAAAATCGTTTGTTAGACCACTCAAAAGACATAAAACCTATTTAAATATGATAAAAACACAAAGCAAAACTGATTTTAGTTTTTATCAATTAATATACATATACCTAGGGAAAGGTATTTGTATTCTCATACGCTCGCTTTTGCATCCTATGTCGACGTAGCCCTGCTTCGCGGGGCTCCTTTTCTGTGTAAAGGGTTTAAATTAACCTAACCAAACCTAACCTTGGGGTGCCCTTCGCTCGTGGTGGTGGTGGTGGTTATAAAAAAAAATAACCTAACCTATCCGAGTCGGATTGCTTTGAATCAGGGTGTTAACCATAATGACACCAAGCACCATGCATTTTTGTAAACGTTATTGAAATTAAAATATACCAAATAACTTTATATGATATGGGACGCACCCACTTCGGGCTACTATTTGAGAAATTCCTGACAGAAAACCCGACCTGGTAATCGAACCTAGAATCGCATGCTCAGAAGTTACCTATTTATAAACGACGTCAAGGAGGATGGGCAACATTATAAGCCGCAAGAGTTAACTTGAGGCTTCGCTGGGATGACGTAAGTAGCGGCAACAGCGGAGTCGGAAGGAGCCGCTCCGGTCTCAAGTTAGCTCTTGCGGGTTGTATGTTGGTATTAATTAATGTGACTCTTACGATAAGAGTTGGTTCCTACCAAAAGCTAGTTCAGTTTCCCCAGGGTCAAGGTCATGGGCTGCGTACACCGAAGCTTTTCACTGAAGATTCCGGAACTCCTCGTGCCAAATGCTAAAAAGTATTTTCTTTACTTTATTTCTTAGAAGCGACTTATGTTCTTGGTGCTTGTTCGCATGTTGGGTTTAGTTATTTTTGCCTTCGTAATCGAACCAACGACTCAAAACGGTGAAGGAAAACATCGCGAGGGAACCGGCATGTCCTAGAAACAAAAATTCAAAGACATCTACCAACCCGCACTGGGCCCGCGTGGAAGATTACGGCCCAGTACCTCTCACAAAGAGCAGGCATGTGTCCCAGCAGTGGGAACATTATAAAGCTGATAATGCTTATGCTATAATCGAACCCCTAATGTGGAAGGCACTTTGTACGCAGTCTGTCCGTCCATCGACAGGCTTAACGAAAATCCACTTCCATTGAAGCACCGGATTATTATAGGTAGCGTATGAGTTTACCTACGGCTTGATTTCGAATGTCATAATATGGCCGATGGCAAATTCCCCGAAGTCATCAGATAGAATGTCCGAATTGCCGAAATTCCATAGCATCGATGTACCACAATTTCGTAGTTCGAGCGTCCGTTTCGCCGAAAAGCCATTGCCACGATAGTCCTATCCATCGATTGACACAATCGATGGATAGGACTATCGTTGCAATGGCTTTTGGCTCGACGTGCCAGTAAGTCGAAAGCTATTCTACATATGATATTCAAGAAGAGTAAAAAGCCCTTGTAAAATGGGATAAAAATCCAACAGGTTTTAATCAACATACTTATAATAATTCAGTAAACACACCATCGTTACAATGGCTTTTCGACGAAACGGACGCTCGAACTAATGGCTATTCGAAATTGTGGCACAGACGAAAGAAATTTGACAAATAGTAGCTTGATGTGCTGGACATCAAGCTACTATTTGTCAAATTTCTTTAATATGTTTCCAACTTTATCGCTAAATCCTAGGGTTCTAAGTTGATTGGGAAAAATTTACAGTTTCGGGTAGCTTGATGTGCTTGCTTCTGTACATCGATGCTATGTAATTTCGGCAATTCGGACGTTCGATCTGATGACTTTGGGGAATTAGCCATCGGGCATATGACATTCGAAATCAAGCAGTAAACCCGCGTATGGCAGTTCATGTTTGCAACAAAATATTAAACCATACCTAGGTAATTTCCAAAGAAATTGTTTATTTCATGTAAAAGCAGTAAATCACAAATATAAATTACATCAAGTCAAAAAAGTAAAAACAGTCGATACATTCTGTTAAAACGTCTCCGTGAAAACTTAGGTGAACTGTCATTCCGTCTGATGCTAGAGATTGACACCAAGGTATTGACTTCTGGCCCACTTCACCCAAGTTTTCAGTGTGAGATTTCTACGAAGTAGTAGTACCTACTTTTATCACTGTTTTCGTGACTGACATTAAAGAATTCAAATAAACTTCAATGAAATACTTAAATGTACTTATTGCTTTTCTGTGCTATCTAATAGAACAATGAACAATCTTTGAATAAATTCTAACATTAACTTTACCAGAACATTATGCCTTTAACGATTTGTTTAAAGTATTACCTAAACCCTTCGTTTTGAAATTACAAAATTGATTTGTCACTACCTCAGAACCTGCAAAGGTGTTTCGCAACGCATCAAAACAATAATATGTTACTTAGCTTTTTCTGAATAGTCCCATCCATCTACTGATCTACTGCTCACTGAGAAACCACAATTAGGTTTAGGTAACTTCTTACAAGATGCAGAGTATTTTCAACACCACCCCTTACTTTTATTTAAAAAAACAATTGAAATTACATCTATCTATAGACACAGTCAAAACATCCCCCTCTACGTCCTTTCCCAGTTATGTTACCTCTGTCAAGAGCAACCCAATGGGGTTATCTGACGAAGAGAAGAAGAAGAAGAAATGACGTTCGCTTGGTGGCAGCACTGACACGTCAGGTCCAGGCATCTGTCAAGAGCCAATATTTTCTTTAGTCATGACTGAATGATGAACGAATGAGTGAATCGAATGATGAACGTCATCATATATTTTATATTGGAAGACCTCTTGTCACAGTGGTGCCAACTGGTGTCGTAAATTTTCACGAAAACCCTCATTGCAATAGCAACCATAGTGTGACGAAAATAAAGATCACTACGATTTTGACAGACTTGTCAGTGGCAGCAACTTTATTGTCATAACGGTAAAGATGACTTTGATTTTTACTAGAGTTGCCGCGAATACTCGCTATTATTCGGTATTCGGCATTACTCGTCATTTTTTTGATATTCGTCGAATACCGAATAATGGCTAGTATTATTCGGCATTCGGCGAATAGTCGTCGAAAATAAACTTTTAACGAACAAAAGAACTAATGAGTTAAAAATAATAATTTTTTAAATTATTTGCCTTAATGAAACAATACACAATATCTATTATTATCTGTAATATGTGCCTGTGCCTATCATATTCATGAAATTAAATTAGTAAGGCTTTTTAATTAATATTTAAAATCCAACAGAGGCAGATTGTGGTGCAAAAAACAATTTTTTCTGCACGTTCTGGAGCAAGTCGGTTTCGTTTTTCCTCGTAAATTAAACCTGCCTCGGAAAATAGTGTTTCTGAATAAACAGAGCTTGCTGGTGTGATTAAGTATCGTTTAGCAAGCTTACTTAAAATAGGAAATCTATTCTTATTGGTACTCAAAGCCCACCATTCATATGGGTTTATTTTTCTGTCAGCCTTTGCTAATGCGATGTAGTTGGCGATTTCTTCAGCAGTGGCATTCTTGGGTTGCTCTTCAGTAATAATAATAATCGCTGGGTTATACAAAACGGGGTATTCCCCGTAAACTAAAGAGAAAGACTTGTACAAGAAAAGGGTTGCCAGCATTTAAAAATGGAAAATTAAATTTACTACATATATGTAGGTATGTATAACATGAAACAGATTTCTTTAACTTTGTTGTTTTCTTTTCTCAGAACCTTAGAAGAAATTAGAAATATTTTTAATGTGTTTAATGTTTTTTTTTATGTCGAATAGTAATGTCGAGTTATTCGACTATTCGCCAAAGTGAATGGCGATTAATCGGTATTCGACTATTCGCTATAAACACTATTCGCGGCAACTCTAATTTTTACAGACTTGTCAGTAGCGGCAACCCATGAATCCGTATTGTCATAACGTTAAAAATCACTTTGATTTCGACAGTCTTGTCAGTGGCAGCAACTCAACGCATATTGTTGCACTGATTATTAAGTTCTCTGTGATTTTGATAGTGATGCTAAATCAGACGTAAGATAACTGTGTGTGAACTGTAAGGCGGCGTATTCGAATATTCCATAAAACGCTTAAAGTTAATAAAATAATTTATTGTGTACTAGTATAATGTAAATATAGGATTCTACATTATATCACTAAGCCGCCATTATAAATGGCATTTCAGTCATTTTTATTTCATGAAATGTGTTATAAATCTAGAGGGCGACACCAATGCTACGCTTATAAGCTGAAGCTGTGGGTAGAAAACTGAAGGATCGTTATAAATTATTATTGTTTGTATGTAGCAAAGGTTATCATCTGCCTAGTTTTTCCCCAACTATGGGGTCGGCATCCAGTCTAACCTGATGCGGCTGAATACCAGTAATTCACATGGAGCGACTGATCTGACCTCCACAACCCAGTTACTGGGTAATACATACACCTTGCGCTTTTGTGCGACCCGTATCGACTGTCAAGATCCACGAATGACAGCCGGGACCAACGGCTTAACGTATTTTCCGAGACACGGCGGCGTCTTGGTATGTAAAGATGGTACCCATCCACGTATCGACCGCAGCAAGCGTAGCTTAACCTGATCGATGGGCCCGTGCGGCTGTTATAAATTAGCCACAAGCTTAATTTTACTCAATTATGAGCTCTATGGTTGAATGGTCGAATAACGCAAACACTACCGGTGTTTGCGTTATTCGACCATTCAACCACTTTCACTTCAACCAATTAGACAGATACCTACATATTTAATTCGCTTACAAGTTTTCTTAGCCTAAGCTTTTAATCGCGAATTTAATTCCATTAAAATTAAATATTAACACAGCCTCCATATTGCAGTCAGCTGTATACCTATAGCGCTGCAAGGTGGCCAAAATCGGAACTAACGCAGCCATCTTGTTTATTTTTATACCTACATTTCAAGTGACATTTCATAAAACAATTGTACAAATGTTACCAACAGCGCCGTCTTGTTAACGTTATTCGAGCGCAAAAAGATTCTTGTAGCAGTGTTCTAATCATAATACTAAAATGGCCACCCACTAATCCTAAAACATGTAAAACATCAATCCCCAACGATCCTGTCGCGGATAAACTACATAAATTGTGCGCGCATCTTTGATGAACACTTATTAATAAATTAATATTGGTTATTTACACACTGCAACCCTCACTGGGCCCAAGTGATAGATTACAGCCCACTCCCTCTCACAGAGGCCTGAGTCCCAGCAGTGGGAACATTATAGTCTAGGCTCATTATGTTATGTAGGTATGTACAGACGCTAGGACATCAAGTTTCAATCAAATCAATCATTCAATCAATCAATCAGTCTGTCAAATTTCTTTAGATTTTCAACTTCAACGCTAAAGCATAAGGTTCAAAGTTGATTGAGAAAATGTGACAGTTTCGGGTAGCTTGATGTGCTGGCGTCTGTACTTCTATACCTCTTCCACATTGTATAAAACATTTCAACATGTTTTTTTTTTGATAGCTCTAGAACTACAGTGCTAACTATTTTCTATAGTACTTATCTTTACCTAACTTCATATCTTTCTTTCGTACCTATCTACTTATCTTTCGTAGAAAAACTACTCAATGGATTAACCCTTAGACTTAAAGCTGTAGACAGACGGCGTCAGACGGCGTCAGACGCGCCGGCGCAGGTACTTCAGAACAATGACTAACGCGCATGCGTGCAACGTGAATGCAATTAATACAGATAGTGTATCTACAGTTGTGGACATTTAGGAACGACTGACAACAAAATCACTTTTGGATAAACAAGGGTTTTTACTTTTGTATCAACTTACAGATAACAACTTTGAACCACATACAATAACAGGTTTATAAGCAGATTTTAATGATTCATACTCAATAATCGAAATCATTGAACTTCCCTATAAAAATCTATTTGTACATTGACTGTAGGGTATTTCAAAAGTACTGGCCGCTGTACAAATAATTAAGAACGCATGTCTACAATGTGTAGCTCATATGAATCGGCACTTTCTATATGATTAACAAAATATTCCAAATTATTGATAATTAAAGAATAATCTACGGTAGGTGTAGGTACCTACCGTAGATTTTTCTTTGCAGTGTTTTTCCCAAAAAGAAGCCAACGAAATGTACAAGAAAATGTAAAGAAAATCACGTGATCCAAAAAAATGACGGGTAAAATCCCATTGCAGTAAGGAAAAATGCACCGCACCGCGACAGCTAAAAAGACGTAAACAGAAACCAAATTTATAAATTATAACAAAATTATATTTTGTCTACTTAAAATAAAAAAAAATACATAAATAAATCCCGAAAACAAGATTTGATCAATGAGAACCAATTTGCGTATCACCAGGCGACAACATAAAAATTACCTTCTATTCCAGCTTGCAACACCGTGTTTTAGATATGGACAATGCTTTCAGTTATAATGACTGACAGCAGCAAGCTAATAGCAACCTTATTTTAACGACATTTAAAGATCACTGTTATTTTGCCGGTAATGCAAAATCAGAGGTAAATTTTGAATGGAATGTAGGACCGCTGCGATGTACTATGAATACTGCAGAGAAAATGTGTCCACCTACTAAATATACTGCTAATATGGACGGCCTATAAAATAAAGACAATTTTTATTTTCGTCTGATGATATTACCATGAGCAAAAATAAATCACGAAAAAAGTCAGCTGTTCAAAACATTTTGTAGTCGTGAACATAAATGTTCCATGCATTTATGTTCACGACTACAGATAACTTTGTTGTCGCGACTTCAGTGTAGGTAAGGGGGGGGACCGGATACCAAGTGTCGGGTTTAGAGGTATTTCAATTACACTATGTATTGTCGCTAGGTGGTTTAGACACTCATGTTTAAAGGCCTAATCTTTCTATGGTCGTGCAAGCATCCTATTTGGCAGAACATGTTGTCGTCATACTCGAAGGGTACTTTAGGTAGCTGAGCACCGCATGAGAAGCAACGTCGTTCGTGCAGTGGTACTTTTTTCTGTGAAAGGACAAAATATAATTATTCAAACAAAAAACAATAATTAAACAATTATTTGGACATCATGTGTACCGTGTTTCTGACAAATAACCCAATAGACGTTTGACTTTGAAACGGGTTATCGAGAATATCACTAGGCAAGCAATATGAAAAGCACTTATGATAGGCGCAGCGTCGTTTTCACTGTCAATAGAATATCAACCTTGCGTACCTTGAAATAAAGTAGTGTGTAAACTTAACTTCGTCCATATACAACAAAGCGAACAAAGTCACGCAGTAAAGTTTATTTGTAGACTTTATTTCAAAGCAGGTAAGGTCGATGTTACGGGGGCTATAAATCATCACTACACAGCACGACTAGAGTGCTACAAGGTTCCTTTCGCCTGAATGACATAGATGGGGGTGTTGTTATATTGTCACAGAAAATGTTTTGACAAAACAAGATGACCGCATTAGTTCAGATTTTAACCACTCGCCAGAAGAACCTTGTAGCGTTGTAAGCGATGTGCATTTGTTTGAGGCAAAAACACGAGTGCCTGGCCAGACTGCAAACGCTGGCGCGGAGCGAGTTGCAGCGCGGCGTACTCAAACTTCATTTGAGCGTCCATAGTGGGCACGCGGGCGCGGTTACCAGCGCGGGCAACTCACGCCATAGCTCGTTCATACAAATGGCCGCAGTGATCGCGCGGGGACCGGGGTTCCCAAATTAGTTCCGAGCTTTTTTCTAGTAAAAATAAGTCTTCTTCGTCCATATTATATTTTGACAAACACAGGACACGACAACACTCAGAACGAAGCCGCGCTCTACTGCGGACAGGCAGATCGCGTGCGCTCTTCGCTCCGCGCTGCCAGTTTGACCAAGCACATATAGGAACGAATGGGCTAATGAAAAACGAATCATATTGTCATCATACCTTCTTCTCGTCTGTAAGTTGTAAGAACGCGTTCGCCTTGAGCTTGTCTGCCTGTTTCTCTTTCTCACGTTGTCGTTTCGCCTTCTTCTGCTGAGCTTTCTTCTCTTTCTGTTGTTCTAGTTGTTCGGGTGTCACCGGCCCAGGGATTTGGGACTAGAAAAGGTAATAATATTTCAAGGTTAAATTACTGATATATGAAAAACAGAATTTGTCAATAAACTCAACATAAATGTGTTATACAATGGCCTCAGTCGTCAAAATTTTCTGAGGTTGCCGTAAATCTTTGAAGAACATAATATTATTATTATACATGCATATAGTCACGCCTGTATTTCCCCAGAGGCTAGGCAGAGGTGTCCCTATTATGGTACCTACCCACATTTCGACAGTAATTTATTTATTTAAACATTTATGTACACATAAACTATTTCATTTTCTCTTTAATATCACACACCATCTCTTTATCTTCTACTTTCCTATCGCAGGTATGCTGGAAGAGAGGAGCCTTTGTACGTGTTTTATCGTTCCTTTTTTCTTGTCTGTGAGTGTTTATAAGTGAACATAGACTGTTCAATATTAAAAAAAAATGCTAATCTTACCTTATTATAATTATATTTGTCAGGATGTTGCGCCTGGAACATTCTGAAAGCGATCCTGGTGTCAGCGTGTGGTGAGGCTGCGTAAGGAGTCTGAAGATCATGGTTCTTGATGCAGGGGTCTCCACCCGCTGATAGAATCTGGCTGTAAAGGTTATAAGGGGGTTAATAGATGTGCTGCAGTGGCGAGAGATCTAGCCTTTTATCGCGCGGTTTCGCTAGGATTTTTTTGTAATCTTTTTATTAGACTATGATTTCTTTATTTTCACTGGATGTGGGTAGCACAGATCCAGTCAAAGTGGCGATGCTTGGGGGAGGCCTGTGTCCAGCACTGACGTCTTTCGGTTGAAATTATGATAATTACTTCAAACTTAGTGTAGAGCTTTCATTGTGAAGATATTTTTAGAGCACTTTTAGAAACAAATAATGACTATTTTTATATGTTATAATGTCCTAAAAATATTACAGGATATTCTAATACAATAAATGTGCATCTTTTTGTGCAATGATTATACAACTTTTCACTTTATGATACTGAGCCTACAGTGTATTATTCAACGCCATCGGAATTATCATCTAAGCTCCTCAAACACAAACATGCTAATGACAACTCCACTTACGTCACCATATCGGGCTTAGCAGCGATGGCAGCTTTGTGCAAGGCAGTGTTGCCATCAATAGGGTCTTGAGTGTTGCAAGCCGCTTGAATATCGCCCTCCCAGCCTTCTAGGATCGGCTCCAGAGTGATGTTGTCCTTGTCCGAGATGCTTCTCCACATCTGGCGAAAATATGATGAAAGCTTGAGATGAGAAGTTATAGTAGTGACACACAATAAATTTAAGTGTGTGCTCGTGAACTATTGTGAAAACGTATGAAAAGAAGACTACGATTAACTTTTTTTAAAATTAGATTTTGTATGTGACTTTTCTGTATAAAGTTAGAATTTAGATTTTAAAAGTAGTGGGGCTTTTACAAGTTTTTAGGCTCATGATTTAATCAATCATTTATCTAGATTATTCTTAATAATTGGCAACATTTTGCTACTATAATTCGTTACAAGAACATGAAAAATACTATAGTCATGATTATGACATGTCATAAAACTAAATCCATCAAATAAAAATAATTATACACAACAGAAAATTCTATGTAATTAACTTTTAATGCTTTTCAACATCCACATGCTAAAAGCAATAAAGTAAAATCTTGCAACAAAAAAAAAACAGTTTACTTTCAAATAAACCTACATGGGCACTTATGAAACGTCAGAGGCTAGGTGCACAGTTCCAATTGGTCGTTTCAAATGGAGAAGAGCCGGCGGCAAGAAACTCCACAGTTACTCTTTTAAAAATAGTTGGCTGTTACAATGTTTTTAAATTACACTACACTATCAACGAAATCACTACATAGTATAAAACAAAGTCGCTTTCTCTGTCCCTATGTCCCTATGTCCCTTTGTATGCTTAAATCTTTGAAACTACGCAACGGATTTTGATGCGGTTTTTTTTAATAGATAGAGTGATTCAAGAGGAAGGTTTATATGTATAATAATAATAATGTTTCCGTGCGAAGCCGGGGCGGGTCGCTAGTAAATAATAAAATATAAAGCCCATTAAAACCAAATTAGATTATTGCAACAAATAACTAACCTTTTTAACACTGGCAGGAATTTTCACCGGCCCCTTCTTTACCGTCGTCGTGATTACTGTTGTCTTCTCTTCAACCTTTTTACTAGGCTTCTTTTTTTTCCTAACTTCCTTCTTCCCCACGGTTTCCGTCTCACTGTCGGACTCCACACAGCTGGACAGTGCGCAGTCGTTAAGGAGGTCTTTCCTTGAGTTGGTGATGACGCCATTGCTACTCTGTTCTGATAAGGTCTTGATCCAGTCCGGTGGTGTTTCGGAGTCGATGTAGCATGGGCCTTCGTCCTCGCTAGAAGTTACCAGGGTTGGTAGCTCGCGGGGGGCACGCTCTCTGAAATACGGTATGTGAAATGTTGAAGTCAACAATAAAAAACATTGATCGTTTATTTACTGACACCCCTGTCACGTAGGGAATCTTCTTTTACCGACTTTAAGTTTCATAAAAAATGGCTACTTTATTTTTGTTTTTATGCTCACTTGACCGTTTTAGGCTTGATTTTTATTTTTAACGGTATATGACTGGGCATTTGGCAGATAAAGAATGTACAAAGTAGTAGATCGTTTCTATTAATTTTCATCGTGTTTTAACATATCAAACTTTTTTTTTTTTAAGTAATTACAGATTTTATTGTATTTCTAACAATATGGCAAATAATGAAGTCGAATCGACGCTTACATTATAACTTACAAAATCATGAAAATACTGCGTTAGTGGCATGGTTTGATGGAACCATATTTGCAAATCTTATAATATCAACCTGATAAAAAAACAAAAACATTGAATTTCTACCTTGATTTCGCCCTGTCATGTTGGACCTTTGGTGGTGGTTTTTGCGCCTTTTTAGCACGCTCTGCAATACTGATGTCAGAGTTGGTTTTCAACGGGGCTTTACCGCCTGTCACTATAAGCAACGCCTTTTGGAAGTCTTGCAACGAATCTGGGGGTAAAAATATTATTCACTTAATTTTTGTCACGTAAATAGACTCGACGTTTTGGGCTATACAAAACATGTGTGTTGTTACTCTATGTAGGTATTTATTTTCATTCGTCAATTTTAAAATATTTAGAAAGACAACCTTTAGATGGATTAAGGAAGAATGGAGAGACAATACAGGTAGTCTGTGGTGCACCATGTACCTGAATACCAGTATTTTACATGGAACGACTGCCTATCTTACCTCCACAACCCAGTTGCTGGGTAATACGATACCCCTTGGTAAGACTGTTTATCAGACTATCGGGCTTCTGAGGACCCATAACGACTGTCAAAGACCCACGAATTACAACCGGGACCAACGGTTTAACGTGCTTTCCGAAGCACGGAGAGTTCTTGGTATGTGAAGATGGTCACCCATCCACGGACCAACCGCGGCAAGCGTAGCTTAACCTGATCGATCGAGCCGTGCGGCTTTTACTACGTAGCCACGAGCACGAGCTCACATACGTAAAACATAAATACATACTTATCTATTTAAATAAATATTTATATAATAGGTAATAGGTAATACGGGCTGGTGTCCGCAACTCCACGTCAATGCGCGTATTTTGCGTAATACATATATATAATAATAATAAAACAAATGCTAAGAACATTATGACGTTTAAGGAGAGAGATAGTGTTTTTTTTACCACAATTTGTAAAATGGACAAAGATTGGGTACGCCTTATCGGCACGGGCAAGGCATTCCATAACCGTCCCCCCCCCCCTTCAACTGTGTCACCGTGTGCCATTCCTTTCAATACATTTTGTTTTTAAAGACTTCGAACTCTCGTGAGGGAAAACGTTAAATAGCCATAAAATAACCTTAAAACTTTTCATCAACTCACCATAAACTTCTATACCGGCCAGTGTCTGGAACACTCTCTTCACCTCTTTGAAGGTAGGCTTCCTGGTAGGGAAGGGCAGCTGCCTGATCCTCGGGTCGTCCTTCCTTAGAGGCGAGGGCTTGCCGAAGATCGCTGCCTGGTTGGTAGCCCCAACAGCACGATAGAAGATCAGGGAACAGCCTTTCAGGTCATCATTCCAACCCACTAGGATGTTTTGGACATGCTATAAAAAGAAATAAGAGTTTTGTAAGACCATAGACGTAGCATAGTGTTGTACCACAGACTTCGCAAAACAATTGCTGATACTAACTACTACACAAAATCTTCTGAAATGAAACAACGAAATATTTATGGTTTTTTTTTTCTTTTATTTTACCATACATTAATTACATACATATTTTGCGTGCAATGAACGTGCATCACACTTATTATACGTGCAAACGTGCAAATACATATTATAATTATGTACATATTTTAACACTCATGCTACATATAGACATACAGTATACCGGGTCAAATTAAATATCTAAACATGATATAACAAAAAGATATTAATTTAATGATTTTTTATCGGGTCATCGACCGCTGTTAGGGTCTTTAATTAACAAATCAGTTTCTGGTTGTGTAAACTTCACAGACGTCATTGATATAGATAGATATCTAAAAACGATAAAACACATATTTTCTCAACTCACACTTAGAAAGAAAAAGTATTTATTGCGACTTGTACAGGAAGATCACAAACTAAACTAAATACAGCAAAGTAAAAAACCAAGTTATATTTATAAAAAAGTAACAAAAGGAAAATTGAACAGAAAGTCCTATACGAGGCCAAAAGGCTCCTATCTCAGCATGATGCTACGACATTTAAAAAATAAATGTTGCAGCACTGGTATTCTGATAGGGCCCGCTGTGATGTCACTTCAAGTTAGGTACAACACTACCAGCGGTCGTTGGCCCCTAAGAAAAAAACATCAATACTTTTTTTTTTTAGATAATTATCGATACTCATATGTCTGCAGAGTTTCGCTAGCTAATTGAATTTGACCCTGTATTAATACTGGATGGGTTACTAAAACGAATTAGTTATTTTTGGACTGGTAGCCGGCAACGACAAATCTTTCCAACGTACAGACGCCAGCACATCAAGCTACCCGAAACTGTCAAATTTTCCCAATCAACTTTGAACCTTATACTTTAGCGATAAAGTTGAAAATATATTAAAGAAATCTGACAGATTGTAGTAGATTGATGTGCTGGCGTCTGTACTTAAATAATTTTGAACAGTGGTTCCAATTCCAATTATTTCTTCCCAAAACAAATCGATCTGTAATATACATTCAACGAAGTTACAAATGAGTTGAAGATGTAAACAGTTTTCTCGAAAACGACTGAGGGCCACCCCAAATGAATTTTCCTGCTAAATCTCGAGGCATCCAATCTAAAAAAGATTCAATAGGAAGTAAAAAGGCTGATAAAACCCGCAGTTATTATCTAGATACAGATAACAATAAGCGGCTGCAAACCAGCTCCATCATCATAATACGCAAAGTAGAAACATCGGTCTTTATGCGATAGTTGTAATAGAGTAGATAATTTCACTGTGGTAACACTATACAATTATGCACCGTGCATTGAGCCTGTAAGAAAACTCTTGAGTAAATACTCTTTACACCAAAATTTTAAAAACGAATTTATAGATCAGCTTAGTTATTCTCAACCACTCAAAACGTTTCCGTACCGTATCGAACATCAATCAATGTGAGCGTAGCAGTCCTCTAAATCCTCTAAACGTTGATCACTGCAAGTTCAAAACCCTAAAATATTGTCAGTTTAAATCAAATAGAAAACAGCTATTCTTCCGACAGCTGTCTGTGCAAGACAAATCATGTTATCCAAATGTGTCATTTCCGATATGATAACCTGTCGGATGGTTGTGAATAGCTATGCAGGAACAAAATTCTACCTTCCAGTTGAAGTTTTCGATCAGCCAAACAACCAAATGATTCTTCACATACAGATATATGCACTACAACTAGCTTCAACTTTCTGACTGACAGACTATTTAATTTTGACAATTCAAAAGTGCCTGTACAAGGTTTAATTTAAATAAATGCTTTGAGTTTGAGTTTGTGGTGCATATCATTGCACTGAGCATAATCAACAGCAATTTCACATCAACAATAGAGACCTAACTGACGATACAGCAATCACCGAGCATAAAGTAACGCATTCGGCCAATCTTGTAGATGAAGACATTCGTTTACGCTCGCTGCCTGCTCACTTCTCACTAACACTTGCTCATGCCACTGGCACGTTCGAAGGAAGCATCGTCACACTTACCATCAAGAATTCCTCTTTGTTGTACTTAAAGCGCCTCAAGATTTGACCAGCCGTCCGAGGCGCTTTGGTAGTCTGCTCCAGTGAATGTATGAGTAAATGAAATATGAAATTTTGAAATTTGTATCTTCGTACACCAAAATAGAGATGAATTTGACTTATTTAATGATGTTGTATCCAGACCCAGCCGCAAAGTGCATATGCGTAATGTTCCTAGGCGTAGAATTAAATTGTTTTCTAATAATATATACTGCATGTCCATTACTGTTTATACTAACAAATTACCTGATGACTTTAAAACTCTCAGCCTCAAAACATTTAAATGTAAATTATTTAAATTTATTTTAAGCAAATGCTATTACTCAACTGAAGATTTTATGAATGAAAAATTACCCTAAATATTTGACATTATTGCCTAAAAATCATATTCTATCTCCTTGACCTTATTTAATTTTGACTTATATAAATATTCTCTTTTACAACGATTGTTCAATATATTTAAATTATTTGTAATTCTAATTCTAATGATTATAATTTAATTTTAATGCAATGATGACCCATAATTTTAGAAACCATATTTGTACGCCGGAAACGGCAGAATATTATGATCGTAACACATACTGCTGGCTAAATGCACATAACAACTTTGTACAATATTCTGACAAATAAATGAATTGTATTGAATTGTATTGTATTGAATGATGACATTATTCAGTGTTAATTATGTACCCTTATATGTTATTGTTTGTTCTAGCTAGCTTCTAGCTGATTTGCATATAAGATTCAGTGCTATAATCATATAGGTAAAAGATGGTACCATTGGATGGAACACCTGCCGGTGTCATTATCCTATAAATGGTGTACTCGTTAGGGTTCCTTACCCAAAGCGTAAAAGCGGGACCCTATTACTAAGACTCCACTATTCGTCTGTCTGTCTGTCACCAGGCTGTATCTCATGAACCGCGATAGCTAGACAGTTGAAAATTTCACAGACGATGTATTTCTGTTTCCGCTATAACAACAAATACTAAAAATAAAATAAATATTTTAGGCGGGCTCCCATACAACAAATGTGTTTTATTCGGCGGTTTGCCTTGTGGTACGGAACCCTTCGTGTGCGAATCCGACTCGCACTTGGCCAGTTTTTACCGTATAAGTAAGGGGTTAGATAAGGTATGTACACACAAGCAAGCCAAACTGTTACCATAACTGTATGTATATATGTGTTATTTTTGTTAGCGCAACCCAAATTAAGTATGTAGTTAATAATTATAGTCTCACACCATGCCACGAAATGTGGTTTATTGAACAAGCCACTATACACCGTGAAATTTTAATGGTTGTTTTCCCGCAGCGAAACAGTTTTGTCTTAGTAATATAATCGTTTCATAAATAAATAAAATATTAGAAACAGGAAATGACAGATTTAGCATTGTGAAACACAAAACTCGAAAGTGATCACGAACTAATAGTAACACCGCCCGATATCTACGGCTGAAGAGCCGCACGGCCATTGACCCGCGTGCGTTTCAATCAGCTGTTTGCTATCCAACAAGTTATTCAAATTTTCCCTTCATACCATCGAGCTTCATACTTTTACGGGCTTAGGACCGTCATAAATACTTTTATACTACACTTGCTTAGTAAGTGTACCAATACTACCCCACTAAAAGGCTTGAAAGCTGTTCATTAAACCTTCTCAAAAATCTAGGCAGTTATATTGTATGGAATTTCATTACTGCCCTGAAAATCAGACTAATAATGCGTTCATTACTAACGCGTTTTGTTTTTGAAGTGAAAACTTCTTTGGCATTGTTGCGGCTTGAAATTTTATGAAACGAAAAAGCGACAGTAAAAAGAGACATTTATAAGATTTAACGTGGGAGAAAATGAGACAGAAAGCATTATACAGTGTTTTTGAGTGTATTGAGTGTTATTGAGTGTTATTGAGTGTCTTTGAGTGTTATTGAGTGTTATTGCGTGTTTTTGCGTGTTTTTGAGTGTTTTTGCGTGTTTTAAGTGTTCTTGAGTGTTTTTGTGTTTTATTGAGTGTTTTTGAGTGTTGTTGAGTGTTATTGAGTGTTTTTGCGTGTTTTTGAGTGTTATTGAGTGTTTTTGAGTTTTCTTGAGTGTTTTGAGTGTTTTTGAGTGTTATTGAGTGTTATTGAGTGTTTTTGAGTGTTTTTGAGTGTTATTGAGTGTTTTTGAGTGTTATTGAGTGTTTTGAGTGTTTTTGAGTGTTTTGAGTGTTGTTGAGTGTTATTGAGTGTTATTGAGTGTTTTTGCGTGTTTTTGAGTGTTTTTGAGTGTTATTGAGTGTTTTTGAGTGTTTTTGAGTGTTTTGAGTGTTTTTGAGTGTTGTTGAGTGTTATTGAGTGTTTTGAGTGTTGTTGAGTGTTATTGAGTGTTTTGAGTGTTGTTGAGTGTAATTGAGTGTTTTTGCGTGTTATTGAGTGTTTTTGAGTGTTATTGAGTGTTTTGAGTGTTTTTGAGTGTTGTTGAGTGTTATTGAGTGTTTTTGAGTGTTATTGAGTGTTATTGAGTGTTTTTGAGTGTTTTGAGTGTTCTTGAGTGTTTTTGTGTTTTATTGAGTTTTTTTGAGTGTTTTGAGTGTTTTTGAGTGTTGTTGAGTGTTATTGAGTGTCATTGAGTGTTTTTGCGTGTTATTGAGTGTTATTGAGTGTTCTTGAGTGTTTATGAGTGTTTTTGAGTGTTTTGAGTGTTTTTGAGTGTTTTTGTGTTTTATTGAGTGTTTTTGAGTGCTTTGAGTGTTTTTGAGTGTTGTTGAGTGTTATTGAGTGTTTTTGCGTGTTATTGAGTGTGTTTGAGTGTTTTGAGTGTTTTTGAGTGTTTTTGAGTGTTATTGAGTGTTTTTGAGTGTTTTTGAGTGTTATTGAGTGTTTTGAGTGTTTTTGGGTGTTTTGAGTGTTTTTGAGTGTTATTGAGTGTATTTGAGTGTTTTTGAGTGTTTTGAGTGTTTTTGAGTGTTTTGAGTGTTTTTGAGTGTTTTGAGTGTTTTTGAGTGTTGACATATTTTGTAGAAACAATTTTCTTGGTAAAGTTTAAAGTTTGGCGGTGTAAATCACAAGATAAAATGAGTGATTCCAGTGACAATGATAGCAATTTATTAATGTAGTACAACAAGTGTAGTATAAAGCAGTATATATCACTCGAGGGTAAGTACAGATTACTAAACTCGTGTGATTTACGGCCCTCCGCTTCGCGTCGGGCCTCAAATGCACACTCGATTAGTAATCTGTGCCTTACTCCCCTTGGTGAATAAATAGCTATTTTAACTGCAATTTACTGAACACGAAATTAAATTTAGATAATTACCGCCGCACGGATACAATAGGCGTCGAAACGCGGTTTCGATCGTTTGTAATTTTTGCGCGCAGGCTAGTTTATGCTGTATCACTACACGCGAGAGCTTATTTTACTTTGAACATTTCTTTTGTCGGCGTTTGCGGTAGATTTTTGTATTGTTAAATGCAAGCTATTTTATGCTGTATTACCGCGTATGAGAGCTTATTTTGGTTTCAACATTTTAAATCGGTCTTCGCTTTGTCGGCTTAGCAGGTGATTTTTTGTAATGTTGCGTGCAAGCTATTTTATGCCGTATCACCACATGCGGGAGCTTATTTTGGTTTGAACATTAATTTATGCATTGTTTTCTTTTGATGGCGCCGGCGCGTGCGACAGTACCTACAACAAATCTCGTCTAGTGTTACTATTTTTTCTCACTTTTTCGAGTTGTTGAATATTTTTTAAATTATTTTAAAACAAAAACATTTTTATTTTTTTACTTTTACTCTATGTTTCGAAAGTACTCCTTATGGCAAGTCGTTCTGCCGCGGGAAAACAACCATTAAAATTTCACGGTGTATAAAATTGAGCGATAAGCAAATGCTTGCTTTTGCACTTTAGCCGCCTTTAGTTGTTAATATACCTATTAACAACTAAAGGCGGCTATTGTACCCAATAAGACAGCAATTTAATTTACAATAAGTAATAAACTATTTAGCTGCAACATTCCAAAATTGTAATCTTCTAAAGATGTTAATACTGTTTTGTTTAATGTAATATTTTAATATGTTCGAGTAGTTGAAAGCATACAGAATTATAAACATACTTATAATAATTTGACCTGTATACAATTGGTCTATAGATGAGAATCTGCTTACCATGTCGAAACGCGTAATAAACACGGTCTATCCACAAAATATAATTGAAAACACTTTTGCATAAAACTTGAAATCCAAAGTTTACCAAAAAAAATAATACGACAATCTGCAGCAATACAACCAATACGGAGGGTATTGACGTTAGTAGCTTATTTTAGTCAAATGATTTCAATCACAAACAAAATTGGACCCAGGATTGAAGCCTGCGGAACCCCTTAACAACTGCTAGTTGTAGAAGATACTAACGTGATATTATCATATTTGGGTATAAATTACACTTGTCATCACAAGGCAGATAAATGCAGGGTTACATAGAGACGTACCATTGAGAAATATTCGCGGTTTACCTCGTATTTCCGTCAGCCGAATGGTGTAAAAGGCGGTTCTGCGTTCACTATCCCACTCTTCCTCACAAATGTAACTATGATTAATACTAATTTTAAGAAAAAGCCAGCAAACATATTGGTCAGTAGTACACTTACCGCAAGGAACTGGTCCTGGTTGTATCTCCTCAAGCTAGCACCTGCTGACTTTGGAGCATTGCCGGTCTGGTCCCTTGTTGCTTGCGACATTCCTTGGCCCCGCCGCGTGGTGTATGAGTGTAGAGTCTTGTGGATGGCATCGCTGCCGCCGGTGAATATGCAGCCAGCGAAGTGACCACCAGAGACCATGATAACGGCCCAGCGGCCGTAGCCAGGGCTCAAGAGCTCTTTGACCCGGCGGGACCATACGTGGCCTTCGCCGTCCAGTGACATTTCTTCCTGTGAAAAAAGTTGGGTTAAATTAAAAATAGGTATGAAGATTGTAACTTGCAAGAACCTTGAAGGTTCTATGTGTCAACAGAAAAAGTTTTTCTAAAAGAAACTTGGAGCTGTTATCATTTCAAATTGGGTTTTTGTATCAAGTTACTTTGGCCGCATTCCGAATTAGCGATAATCGCTCACAGCACTCACATCATCTCACATGCGTTCCGATTTACCCTGCGTTCCGAGTTGGGAAATAATCGATTTGAGCGTGCTGAAACACGTACCGAATTAGCGTGAGCGCGATAACGATGTCCCGTGAATCGTCATAGATGACGTTATGACATGCGCCATCTTGCGATAACGCCGACCATGCCTTAGAATAATATCACCCATGAGCCTCCCGTATTATTATTATACTCTTTGCCGTGAGCGCTGTCAAAAGTGTGTGTGTGAGGTTGTGTCAAAGTATTACTTTTATCATTTTTGTATATGTGTATTACTATGTATATTCCAGAATTATTTATTAAATTGAATTGAAACAGAGTATACATGTATTTAGACTTTAAAAAACATAAAGTCTAGAATCCATGTTTAACTTTAATTTCACAAGATTGCTTGTTTAACCTAGAACCACGTTTAATGTTAGTTTGACAAGATTACTTGTTTGATCATATTACCTTCCGGTGATGCAGCAAGCAGCGGTAGATACAGAAGACCTGTCCCTTGGGGTTAGTGTAGAAAGCTTTGCAGTGCCGAGTGGCCGCTGCAAATAACTCTGTGGCAGCTGTGTTAGGTTTGTCGTCACCTTCCGAGTCACTGGCCGACACATTAGAACTTTCATCTGGAATACAAGAGGACATTAGAAGAACAAATTAAAAAGGAGGCATTATTTAAAAAAGACCCCTACCACTTACCTAACTACCTATACCTAGCTAGGAGAACAGTGTTCACCCACACATTTATAGAAATAGTACTTATATTGTAAAACTGTATTTTTAACATGTACTACAAGCCTTTGTTTTGAGTATATCTATACTTATTATAAAGCTGAGTTTGTTTGTTTGTTTGTTTGAACGCGCTAATCTCTGGAACTACCAGTCGGATTTGAAAAATTCTTTTTGCATTTGATAGCCCAATTCTTGAGGAAGGCTATAGGCTATTTAACATCACGCTATGACCTTTAGGAGCCGAGCAAAAAGAAAAAAAGTCAGAAAGAACGCTAAGCAAAAACGAAGTAATAGCGCGGGCAGGCGATGCGATGCGACGGGGTGGGTCGGAGTAACAAGAAATTTCACGCGGACGAAGTCGCGGGCAGAAGCTAGTAATAAATAAATAATAAATTTAAAAAAATTACTGCATATGACTTACACACTGTGGAGCACACAACAATTTTAAAAAAAGCCTGTAAACAATGTGTGCTTGTGTAGACTGGAAAAATATTTAAGGAATTAATGTTCTACTAACCTTGCCGAGAATTATATTCTCCCAGAGAAATAGGTTTTCTACCAAATAGTTTCCTCTTTAGATTGTGCGTATGCCAGTGGTGTTTGTAGTGAGCAGTCTGTTGAGCTCTGGTGGTAAACGGACCAACACCGCAGCACGAACAACTGATGCCATCAGATCCACGTAACGTGAGCGCACTGAGACGAGTCATTACACTCTCCTCATCCACTGAAAAGTATTACATAACATGATGCCTCATTTCCCCAAAGGGTAGAGAGAGAGTTTTACAGAGGTGAGCCTATAGTACACCCACTTTTGCCAGTCATGGAACTTAAACATACCTGGTAAGTCTTTTATATTATTCTTATCAATTAAAAGTTTGTTGTTTGAGTGTAATATTATTACCTGAACCTCTTCCTTTTTTTTAAATTGGTTAAAAGGGGAATGCAGCGGCAAAATTTACAATGTTCATTTTAATCGTTTTCTAAATGTATTTTATATTTAATACATTGCTACTGTATTTCTCAACAAAATTAAATAAGTGCAACATTTTAAATCGAAGCCCAGAATGGTCTTAGCTGAGAGCTTACAATAATTATAAATGGTATAAAATGATTACTGAACTCAAATATTATAGATGTTATTTAGAAATTACAACATTACATACATTAATCATACTTTTAAAGTTATGAAATAGCAGTTATAGGTTAGTGCATTCATTTATTATGCTTACCTTAGCATAAAATTTTTACACACAACCAAGAGGAATTAAGTAATTAATTGACTTACCAACTGCTGGTGGGTCCGTAAGCATGCAATGTGCAACTTTAGCATCTTTGATCAACTTCTCGATTTCATCTAAATCGTAAGTTTTTACAATCCTACTGTGAATGTAATCGAGTTTAGACGCCATTGTAGGTTATTTTTATATTTTACTTTACAAGACAAACAAAGCTCCTTGTTTACATGGTGGCCCTCAACGTGGCCTCACAACCAATAATGAATGATGAGTAATAGGTAATATTGTGCAATAAATTGGGACCGTGCTTGTAAAATTGTAAAAGTACTATTATTACATTTTGACACTTGACAGTTTAATTCAATGAAATTTGACTTACAAACAGACAGTGTTGCCATGTTTATTTTCAGTTCTACGACAAAATGAAAGTCCCTATTATATTTCGTGTTTTATTCCATAAAATCGAACATCAGTCCAGTACGCATATTATATTTAATGCAGTGTGCGAGTGTGTGTGTGTGTGTGTGTGTGTGTGTGTGTGTGTGTGAGTGTATATTTTTGTAGTACAAAAACATTCACTCAAAAGGTACGTAACATTACAATGTTGCGTACCTTTTACAAATAATTAGCATGAAATAAGTACCCTCTTCCTCGATCGTCTTGCACAAATTTTGCCCTTTTGAAGGCAAAACTAATCAAACTGCAACACTATTATAGATGTCAGTGAAGTGTATCTGTGACAATGACATAAAAATGTATCCACAGATAAAATTTTTTTGTGTATTCCTATTTATATTATTATTATATCTAGCACTGCTTTGATTTGTTACCGTTTCAGCTTCTATTTGGATATAGCTTTGATAGAAAAGCGTCTGAAAAAAAACGGAATTTAAGCGAAAAGAAGATGGTGCTGACATCTAAAAAACTTATACTCGTCACGATAGATGCCGCCACAAAACAGCTACTTGGTAAAAATCAGTACTAAAAACAAACTATTATCAATACCTAGTACCCAATAATGGTTTAAGTTTTTCTCGTCATTTCAGAACTATGTAGTAAGTTCACAATTAATGTTGCTAACTATTTAGTTTACGTAGTCATAGCAAAAATAGCAATCATCATGTATTTACAATATGCAGCGGCTAGATGGCACTGTTAATACTCATGCGATGCACCGTATGATACAGACCTAACCGTTCACCACAGAACATAATATACCCTAACGGCCGTTCACCCTCAAGGCTCAACACTCTGATCCCGAATCTAAGGGTTGAGCATTGAGGGTGAACGGTTAGGTCAGATTCCTCCACAGCATAGATATATTTACATTTCAATGGTACACAGAGTACTTTTATACCTATGGGATTCTTCTCTGGTTTGGTATGCCTCCAAAAAACTGTCTTAAAAAGTCTCAATTTTAATCCCATTCCACAAGTCTCTGTACGTGGGTGACCTCTGAAAAGTGGCAAAGATAATAAAAAGTGTAGAAGATCAACTACGAAAAAAATTGTTGCAGCGACTCGTCTAGTAGGTAGTACAAAAATAAAATGAAAAAGGTGAAGAAGCGATTATTGAGATTTATTTCTAAATGCCGTGTGCCCGTGATACTTTTTCACAGGTGGAAGAAATAGGTACCTCGATAAGTTAATAAACAAAGCCATTTTTTTATATACAGGAGATTTTTATTATCACCATCCAAATTTTTACAGTTCTACCCACGAATATGAACAACTTTCACGATGAGACTAACTCTGAAATCACGAAAAAAATTCAGCTGTTTTATACATTTTGGTCTAGTAGGTATTGAACTTTTGTAATAAACAGCAGTTTTTTTTTTTCGTGTTTTTAGAGTTGGTCCCATAGTGAAAGTTGTTCATATTCATGGGTAGAACACCCTGTAAAAATTTGGATGGTGATAATAAAATCTTCCTGTCTATCTAGAGAAAAGATATATTTTTTATATTTTTATTTGTTACACTTTCACGTTAAAACGGCAGAACGGATTTAGATGAAACACACATGCACATGGGTAGACCATGACCTGAATTAGGTAGGACATACTTAGAACTTTTTATCCCGATATTTCCGCAGGATCTAGCATGCTAGTTGGGAAAAGGCTAGGCAGATGATGATGATGATGATATTATAGTAAACTAGCTTTTGCCCGCGGCTTCGCTCGCGTTAATTTAGAGTTTGACAATCAATTCGGGTTTGTACTCTGCGACAAGTGGCGCCATCTACTATCATAATAACGTTATTGTTGTTTTCCTCGGGAACAGCACCTTTCTTCGGGATGAAAGGTACCCTACCCTATGTCCGTTTCTGTACACTTGACAACGTATATGCAAAATTTCAGGATGATCGGTTAGGTGTGAAAAGGTAATAAACAAACAAACAAACTTACTTTCGCATTTTTAATATTAGTTAGAATCCATACTAATATTATGAATTCGAAAGTACCTAATTCTGTTTGTCTGTCTGTATGTTACCTCTTCACGCCTAAACCACTGAACGGATTTCGATAAAATATGGCAGAGAGATAGATTGCATCCTGGGGCAGGACATAAGATAGTTTTTATCGACATACCTCGCGGGCGAAACCGCCGGCGGAAGCTAGTGAATATAGTATAAATATACTAGTTCCTAATGGCAAAAAATCAAATGAATCAATTTCTCTTACACAATGAAGTATGTACTTATCTTCCTACACGTACTAAGAGTATGTACTTAAATAATTGCTAACTGAATGACGATTGAAATTGGTAATAAATCTGCAACGATCAGTCGTTTCAATTGGACATTAATTACCTGACTTCCCTTTAGTATGGTTTCTAAGCCCAACCGGTTTAGAGAGATGAAATTATTCCATCTCGTTTTTGTTTTCTTGCCAATTCATGGAAAGTTCCCGGAACATGGAAAGGTGGAGTTTTGTGAAACCCTGGAATGTGATGAAAGTGTCGACGAAAAAGTTTGCGGAGTAAAGTATGAAGAAGAAGATGTTATATTCAAGCCGTTTGATAACGAGTGTAAATTGTTGAAGTATGGGTGTCAAGTTGCTGATAGTGAAAGTAGGTACCGGTGTTATTTTTATTATTTAGAAGCAAACCTTCTCTTTTCAAAACGATGGTTTTTTTTTAAACTAGCCGTTGTTAATGCCGTTACTGTCGTTTTGCTGTGCAAATGCCTCCAAATAGGTTTTTTTTTTATGGAACCTAACGTGATAAATACAAAATGGATTTTTGAGATTAATAATCACTGAAGACAGTTGCTTTAACTCTAAGGCTTAGCTCTCAGTCCAATGTCTGTGAAAACATCATAATTACGTTATGTAAAATTATTATTTTATAGGAAAATATCGAAAAAAACTTGAATACCGGTGGCGCGGCATTCCTTTTTGCAGCCTATGTCGCTACATAATATTTAGCCCACGGCCCTACGCTTCCGGTAAGAAAACTAAGTTAGGACGTCGCCCCAGCCACAACTTGATCAAGCCTTTTTCAACTAAGTTAGGACGTCACCCACAGCCACCGCAATGTAATCAAGCCGTTTTCCATACATTTGATAGGCTTCGATGAACTCGGTTAACCAATTAGGCGAATATTTAAACAGCCGTGTAACAAGAACTTGAAATATCGTTATTATTGTCGAATGTCGTTTAGTTAGATAGTAGGTTCTCAACCTTGGCGATAACGCCCCCTCGTGAGCGTTATAGACCTTCAGGGGGCAGAAGAAAACCCAGAGGAAACTATACCTATATCCCATCTTACGACTATGATAATACACATTTCAAAATAATCGTGGCAATAGCTGTTTCGAATCGGCGACAGATGGTAAGTAAAATAATTTAGGGCGCTCTAAAAAAAATATTCTCAAAGTAGGCAAAATAGGGTTGAGAACCTATGAGTTAGATACTCAATAGTTTATTTGCATTCCACAATGTGTACTTAGGTGATAACTTAAAATTATATGTGATCTTTAGGGATACTGTCGGGCACTAGGGAAGATACGTATTTACGCGACCAGGTTTTTACACCAGGTATTTGCTTCCAAGTACGCACACCCGATACCGACCCAAAATACTTGCAAGACTTCAAAGTATTTTATACGGCTACTCGCTCAACTACGTAGTACTCAACCGCGTTAGTTTTCGCAATTGCGATCATGCTCCTAATCAGTAAGAGTCTACGGAACAATTTCGTATGCAAGTATGTTTACTTTAATGGTTTGTAAGTATTTATTTATAATTGTAATTTCATATAAATATTTTGCTCCTTATTTATATGAAATCACGGATCAATTTCCTATGCAAGTATTTTTACTTCCAACAGGACTTTTGAATACGCGATTGTACTTCGTATTTGTATGAAGTCATGGATCAATTTTCGATGCAGATAGAAAATACTTGAAAGTATCTCGAGTCCTGGCTTTAGACCCTGGTTTCTTAAGGTGGACGTACTTGGAAGCCCTGGTACTCGATTTTGCAAGTACGACCCATGTCTATCGGACACAGCAAAATAGTAGGAGAGAGGAAAGTTTGAAAAACTTAGCTTATCAGTCTTCTGAACTAAATCTAAATATTATTATGGTTTTATTAAAACATAATTATGTATATAGTTAACACTGTACTAATACTTATTAAGATAAGTTAGCACTTATATTTTATTGTTTAAATATTCTTTATTGTAGGTACACCAGATTAAAAAATATATAGCACTACAAAACATGCAATGTGTGCCCTTATCGGTTTTGCGGGGTACTTATTTTTTTTAAGTACTTAACTGTAAGTAACTTATCCTAAAGACAAATAATAAACATATTATTTGTCTGTTTAGGATAAGTTAACTGAATTCTCGTACTTAAAAAAACTATGCACCCCACAAAACCGATAAGGGCACCCATTGCATGCACCCATCCAGTTATTATTTGTTTATTTTTGTTATTATACACAAATAATAACTGGACTAAGATCTAATAGCACCACAAATGACTTAATACGTTTAGCGCTAAACAGATTTAAAACATCATTCTATATTCTCTATAATCTTAGAGTCAAAGTAGCGAGTTGCGGACACCAGCCCGTATTACCTATGACCTATAATCTAAATCTAACAATAAGTCACTTACACTACACGATACTTAGGGTCCGATATTTAGGTAATGTGTTTTTTGAATAGGGAACTTCCTCTCTTTCTCTTATTACAGCATCGCGATTTAGGGAAACAGTCCCTGAATATCGCGTAGTGTTAAAAGGCTTTTAGTTCAAACTATTGACAAAAACTCGATGATATGATGATAGATGTTTTAAATGCGTTTAGCGCTAAACATTTTTAGTGATTCGTGATGCAGCCTAAAAATCCCTATACACTGCTACAAGGATTTTATGACATTGACAGAGCTCGATTTTCGCTAAATCTCATCGAGCTGCTACCAGCCACCCTGCGAGTATCGTCGCTCGCTCTATCTAGCCTGACGGCGTCCTATCCTACGCGGGCTAATATTCTTTTGTTAAATTAAGGATTAGAAAAACAAGATGGCTGCGTTAATTCCGATTTTGGTCACGTGTGAAAAGAACCTTACCGCTACGAACTCTAAAACACACGTTAAAAAAGAAACTATCGTCTATGGTGCTTAAATTCTCGCTGATGGCAACTACCTTCGACAGGCTCACTCAATTATTCGTACCTCGATCGAGTGTCAATTTAAGTCTAACACAATAGGGCTTATATTTTCACAATAGCGTTACTTCCACCCCTGCAAGGATGATGCAACGGAACAATGTGGCATTACGAACGACTCAATCCTATTAGCAATATGAGAGAAACCATCGAACTGTAGGCACAGAGTTATGTTCGTACCCTATAATCGTTTTTCTAACTTGACAAACTCCTTACCTATATAGAGTTTGTAAGGAATAATCGGCATACCTGCTCATTCTTCATTGCCAATAGTTTTCTTAATCTAGTAAAATTTATTCTTTGAAAGTATTTTCTACCTAAGTATGACATTCAAACATTAAACAGAAAGTCATCAAGCTAGAAGATTAACAACTGCTCGTTGGACACAGTTAATAATCCAGTGCTTGTAACTTTCATCCGTAAGTAATTATTAACGCCCGAAGCAGTTCGTCCGTAAACAATTAAAATTGTTGTATAACCAACTTTGTTTTACAGGACACCCTCTAATGGAACTGCAGCCAGACGGCAAGGGGAGATGTAAGCCCACCCATCTCCCCGTTGCCCAGGCACCAGACAGGTACCTACAATATTCCATATCACCCCAATTTCCCCCTAAAGGCCCATGCAAAATTAATACTGCGAGGTGTAGTATTGACGAATTGGGCTGATCACAATGCAATACGAAATAATACTGGCAAAATGTGTTTTGTTGGTTCGAATTTTTAAATTCAAAGGAGTGTCTGATACTATTTTTTTTTTTATTTATGTTATGCTTTGGTCATGAAATAAGTACGTACTATAATGATGGACCTTTAATCATAAACACAATGTTTGACATTTTTTTTAAAGAAAAACAGCATTTCATTTTAATATAAGAAAATTATAATCAAACTTTTCGGCCGGTGAGCTGTTTTTGTTCCTTCTCTTCATTTAACCTAACGGGTACTCAAATTCCATTTATATTAAGATGTTTATTGAGATTGGAACGTAGACGGTGTCTGGTATGTCGACCCTTTGACTTATTTGTAATCCGCTTTGATATAATTAACCCTCATCGAGCCAGTGTTTCACATCCCACCTCGCCAAAAATATTCGTCGGACATAATTATGTCGGAGGGTTGAATACAAGTGTCTATTTAGGGAAATATGAGATGAATACAATGCAGGCACAGGTTCATTAAAGGTAATTAATGTGATTTTCGATTTTATTTTACTAGAACTTTTTATGATGACGGATCAAAAAAGTCTGGATTTACATACCTACGCTAAACATTATCATTTTAATATTAAGACAGAATCCTTAATAAGTTCAGGTGTCCGACTTTTATACCCAAAAGTCTGGTCATTCTCTCTAACCGGCTGGTCTGTCCGGTTTTCCGATTTTAGGACCTGGCAACTCTTATCGAATAAAAGTTTATCTGAACAAGTTTAATGTATGCTTTGTAAATGTCTTCATCCATTTTGCTTAGATTCAGAACTGCTACTTAATTAGGGAAAATTAATTAATTTAATTACATTGAAAAGCTATTTATTCTTTTTTTTTTTTTTTATTTGGAATGGGTTTGCTCTTGACTCTAGTCTAGGTCAGAGATGACAGAGACAAAGTCTACGATGGATTCTCTCGTTGAAAAGGGGTATATTTTTGTAATTTTCCACATAAAGGGTTAAAGTCAAATCAAATCAATGTCTGTTTGTATCATACTTGTAAATGTTTTTCCGAATGGTCGAACTGGACTCTCAAACCTGATTTCAATGAGTTTTTGAGTACCACTTGAATACAATGCAACCGGTCGTTGAGATTGAAAACTGAGCATTAACGGGTCCAGCTGAACGAAGACTCAAGTATGCATGCACGCACGCTAGTGCAATTGATAAAACAAAATCAACAGTTTAAAAATAATTTTATACATGATTGAGTCGGTAACAAAAATATCTAAAACTAAATTTAGTATGGTCAGCAACAAAATTCGATTAACACTTTTAGCCTTGTGTTCACCAACATTTTAATCAACTGATCAAATATGTATTTAATCAATTCCTTATTTAAAACTTTCTTTGGAAATTTGAAATAAACCAACTGATTAAATAGGTACCTAACCGGGGTGGTTTGAATGTTGGTGAACTCAGGCCTTAGTGTTAATAGGTATTTTGCTCAATAACTGAGATTAAAAAAACTGAAGTGTTAATCGACTTTTGTTGCTGACTGTACCTGTCTAGATTCAAAAGTGGTTTTTTAATGAAAACTTGCATTTCATTTTATACCTAGCTAGCTTCTGCCCGTGACTTCGTCCGCGTGAAATTCGTACTTTCCTCTAAAAATTTCGAAAATGTATGTTTATGATCTAAGTATAGCATTTATTTAGATAAATAACTATTCGGGCCAATTTTTAAGTTTATAGATCAATGGGATCAGATTTTTCAAATAAACTGTATCCCCCCGCTTTTCACCCCCACAGGGGTGGAATTTTGAAAAATCGTTTGGGATATATTCATAACTTGACTCAAAGACCCATACCCATTTTCGAGTTAATGGAAGCCATCAGTAAAATCCACCCCTTAAACTTTATTTAGTACCCTTTTCCACCTTGGTGTAGGAGTTTTTGAAAAACCCTGATACACGTTATTCTTTACTTTTAGTTTTAAGTATACATACTCAGTTTAGAGTTAATCGGACAGCGCGTTAAAATTCTTCCATACAAATTTTGACACCCCCCCCCCCCAATCACTCTTTAGAGGGTAGTTTAGAAAAACAAAAAATGCCAAACTTCATAATTTACTTAGATAAGTATTCGTGCCAAGTTTCAAGGTCAAGGAATAAGATTTTTCATACAAAAAAAATCCCCCCTTTTCACGTCCTTAAAGGTTGAATTTTCAAAAACCCCTTCTTAGTGATAACCTCCTCTTCACAAATAACACACACTCCAAAATTCATATCTCTAGGATCAGCGGTTTAGGCTGTGCGTTGATATCTCAGTCAGGTCATTGAATTTAATATAATATAGATTATTATAATTAAAAACAAAATTTCATTCCCCTTTTCACCCCCTTAAGGGTTCAAATTCTAACAATATCGTTGCGTTACCTTTCAACCATAAGCCTAGAAATTAAATTTAGTCATTTTTACTTCGAAAATTAAGGACTTTCCATTCACAACTTCATCCCCTTTTATAACCCTTCGGGGGTAGAATTGTCAAAAACGCTGAGATACGTATAAATTAATTTTCAATCCTCAGCCTAAACACAAAATTTGTAGATCCTAACTTCAAAACTGACGGACTTTCATATAAACTTCCATCCCCTATTTCATCCCTTTAGGGGTAGGATTCCCAAAAACCTTTTCTTAATGCATAGATCTCTTCACAAAGAACACACCCTCCAAGTTTCATGTCTCTAGGACCAGCGGTTTGGGCTGTGTGTTGATATATCACTCAGTCAGTCAGTCAGTTTACCATTTTATAAATTTATTATACATAGATATAGATAGATGTTCTATGTTTTAAGAAAAAGAAGGAATTTTGGAATACTTTTTTTTATTTGCCTATGCTGTTCTACTCCTGGGAAAAGGACTCCTGCCATTCCTTCCATCTTTCGCAAACCCACGCGTCCTCCTTCCTTTGGAAATGGCGCTAACTGTCGTCAAACCAAAAAAAAAGCGTTGTTTCAAATTACAATTGCAAAATTACGGTCTTGTCGTACGTCAAATAATAACGAGTACGCAATCGTTATTATTTGACGTATGTATGTTACTTTAACTTACCGTTTGATTAATAATAAAAACAAAGAAATAACTACTAATTTAATATCGACAATGCCGATGTGAAAACTCAACGAACACAAACTCACAGACCGCAAGTCCTCCACTGCTACACTTTCAGTCGCGCAACACAAACAAACTTAGCTTGACAACAAAAGTGTTTATCAGTTACCATAGCAACGGCAGACAATAGGTTCACAACCTGTTGCTATACCAAAATCGAGCAACTTGGTAAGAGAGCCGAGGGTAACTTTATTGATGTGATAAACGAGGGTCTTGGGGGATTTCCGCCGCTTATCGCCGGATTACAGCGCGTCTCAAGGCCGGGGCGATTCTAACAGTTGGTCTGTTTATGTATGCACCCTCCTCACGCCCAATCTACTGAACTGATTTTGATGGTTTTGGTTTCTATTGGCTTTTATGTGGTTTTTATTGTTTGACTAGCTGCGCCACGCGGTTTCACCCGGGTAAATGTCGATCCCGTGGGAATATCGGGATAAAAAGTAGCCTATGTTAATCCAGGTCAAACATATAAACACACACACACACACTCACAAACTTTCGCCTTTATAATATTAGTGTGATGAAACATACTTAATGTATTCACAAGTAAGGTACTTCTAAAAGGATACGCCTATGTCAGAAAAAGTGTTTTTCTGATATAGGTATACATACTGGTTCTGATAGGTGTATGATGCTGCCACAAGTATACAACACAGAGTTATCAACTATGTATATATATCGATCGATACGTGTGCATCGCGTCAAATATTTAAAGCTCTGGCGCCGCCGTCGCGGGAGACCTCGCCTAATGCCTCACTAAGAATATTTTATGACTCTGCTACAGTAATAAGTACCTCTTTAATATTGTTGCAGCTTACGGCATAATAAATATGAGACATTGTACCGCGAAATCAACGGCAGAGTCAGAAAACATTGAACATGTTCAGTTCATCAATACCTGTGCCGATTGCACAGAAGGCGGTGACCCAGTGTGCGGCATCCGACCAGATGGTGAAGGATTCAAGATCAGAATGTTCGCGAATGAATGTCGGCTTAACAGATATAACTGTGAGGAGGAAAATGAAGAACTACAATTCACCGTCACTGACTTCTTTATCTGTTCTAATGACCCAAGCTTAGAGGAAGAAGACGATGACAGCGACATGTTTGATGAGGAAGAATCTCCTGTGATAACCGAAGTGAATGGACCAAATAGTCCTATCAAAACAAAGAACCTTGTCATAGTCGATGGATCGATGTTAGACCCTCGAAATATTAATGAAAGTATCAGACATTTCTTCGCTGCAACCCACATTCTAGATCTACCAATGAGGGACATACAGCCGATGTTTAACGAGTCTACACGAAAGAGAATGATCCAGATCTTCGGGCCCGTCAAAGTGTTCAAACCTTGGATCAGGATACCGAAGAATATCAGTGATGATTATTATCACAGGCCGACGTTGGCATCCTGCTATCATAAATGTCCTTCTGTAAGTAAGACAGATTAAGTAGTAAATACAGGGTTACTTAAAATTGTCTAGCTAAACTCCACAGACGTGATGGTATAAATATCTAAACAAGATAAATAACACGACAATTTGCGTTCATGATAAATCGATAACTAACAACATCTCCGCTCCCCTATTAGCGCCAGGGCGGATATCCTGGCAACCATGTTTATAAAATCTTCCATAGTAGATCTTAGGGCCTGTGCACACCACGTTTTTTAAAAGCGCCGTTGACGCGAAATAGCATGTCATAAATCCTACTTACATAACTTCGTTAAAATACAAGTTTCAGTTAATAATCATGTTATTTAAATATTGTAATAAGTTAGTAAAACAGTTACTGTAGCACCTAGAACTCAACGAAACATGATTCTAAAAAACAGACGAAAAATTTACATAAAAATCCAAAATAGGTATCTGCTAGGAACTTACGGTAATCCGATCTTATTACATCGGATTACGGTAAGAAATATACCGAAACCGACATTGATATTGAAATCAGGAAATTGTTGGATGCTTTTAAAAAGATTCTCTATACCTACTTATATTATAATTTATATTAAAATGTCTTCGACATATCTCCGGACCCTGGGGTCCTGGACCTATGGAAGGCGTGAAAGGGGCCGAAGCCAACTCGTAGAGGCCCCTTAGGAAATTTTAATGAAATAATTTATTATTTATTTAATAATAAATACGTACGAAAAATACGCGCGTTGACGTGGAGTTGCGGACACCAGCCCGTATTACCTATTGCAGTACCCGGCGATAAATATTGCACATCGACCTTTGGAAAGAGACAATCGGCTAATTTCGGCTTCGTAGAGCGTTATCTCTGTCGCACGAAATACAAACACTCCGGTATCTATTAGGAGCTGTTAAAACAATTATGATTTGCTTCTTTTGATAATTATTTTTATTCTTTGTATAAAATTTAAAAAAAGGTAAAGGTCGATGTGCAATATTTATCGCCGGGTACTGTATCTATTTATTTATTATTATTATTAGCCTGTGATGTCCCACTGCTGGGCAAAGGCCTCCCTACTCTATTTCCACTTATCTCTGTTCAAAGCTGCTAGGGACCACCCTAGCAGCTTTGAACAGAGATAGTGGAGTTCTTGTTGAAGGACTGTTGATATAAAAATTTTCTTTTTTGTTTTTTCAGGAATGTCCAGACACGTACGCGCCTGTGTGTGGCGTGCCCGGCATAGTGGCCAGAGAGCCATCACTCATGTTCCAAAACCACTGCTTCATGGACGTGGCGCAGTGCAAGATGAGCTGGGAAGGCAAGAGTTTCACGTCGGAGAGTTCAGGTACTCAGCTACTAACATCTCTAACACCACCGAATCCCAAACTCCCACTCAAGGTGGTGGTAAGATTAGTTCACCCAGGTTGCACTGGACAAGTATAACTTTACCACTCATGAAAGCCTTCCGGACGCACGGTTTTTACGACTTGATAAAACATTGAGATTTATTACATGTACTCGTAGGTAAGTATAATATTAATGTTTATGTCATTGTTCATAAAAAAATCATTAGTGTCAATGTGTATATAAAAAAAAACATTCAAAATGCAGAAATTGGAAGCAGCTCAATACCAAGCCTTTTTGTCCTCAATATAATCCTTAACGGTATAAAAGGCTTTCTGGCACAAATAAGACGTGTAGCAACAGCTCTGCCACAAATATAAACACCAGATGCTTGCCATGCAGCCTATTGTTCACCAATACAGCTCATGTTGCTAACTGATGGCATATAAATAACTCTGACTGATATTGTCGGCATACCTACTGTATGGCTTGCTAAGCCAAGTATTTATCAATCTCAAAGATTGAAGGTGGTTCTGTGCATCAAATGGAATTAGAGTCGAATATACTAGATTTAGGGCAGATTTTTCCATCACTAAATAACTTTTATAAAAAACAAATATGGCGGTTTGACGTATTTTCTATACAAAACATATCAAACCGCAATGTTTATTCTATAATGTTAATTGAAGATTGTAAAATCAGCCCTCGTCGTCTCACAATTCTGTAGATCAATACTTTTCAAGGCGTATTTCATAAAAAAATCACATGAACCCGAATAATACCAATTATTTAATAACTTTCTTTTCTTTCTAATCTTTAAACTTGTGAATAAATATAAAAACAACGTGATAGCTCTTGCAGAACTTATAAGACAAGTACTAGATAAATCCTACATTCCATTAATTAATACCCTTGAAAACTTTGCTTAAAGTTAGTAATGATTAGCGTCTATTTAACCATACCATTTTGATGTTTAAACATCTCTTAACTTAAAGCAAAGTTTATAATAGAGGGTAAATTAAATAAAAACCTTTTTTCAATCCGTCGGACGCGCTCCAATAAAATTGGCCTACCAACTCGCGACGGCCAGACGGCTTGGCGCCGCTTTACATTTTAATTTCAAACAGAGACACACATTCCAAAGTTAATTATATTTTAAATTAAAAAACCGACCAAATCATAATTATGAGCTGACTGTAAAACATTTTAAAAGTAAAGCAAAAAATAAGTATCCTCAAAAGAGGTTCACATATTTGGGAAAACTCTCTTGAATATTCCTCTCGGTTACAAAACTTTTTGGCGGTTTGAACTCCAGCGAAAAGGGGTGATGTCGGCGAGACAGGCTATAAATAGCATCATTTCGTAATTTGATACAGTCTGTGCGACAGATTCGCAAAAAAACTAAACTTTAAAATTCCCCATGTTATTTTCTATACAGAGTGACGATTAGGTTATCACATGAAATAGTACAGCGGTTATTAAAAGTTGTTGTTACCAGTCTATTAAAATAAGAAAATAATCAATTTTACTAAAAATAGAAAACTGACTATTTCAATTAAAATAAATATTTAGCGTAAAAATTGGCACAAAATAAAGGCTCCTTTAAACAGGCGCGACACGACACGCGACACAAAGGCACCGCAAGTCGCGTAACGAACGGTGCCTTTGTGTCGCGCGCGATTATATCGCGTGTCGCGCCTGTTTGTAGGAGCCTTAAACCACCCTTGATAATATGGCACTAGACCCGCACGGTAACAATTAAACACAAAATTTATGGTATTTTTACCAAAAAATCACAAATTAAGTTAAATGTTGTTATATACAAAAACGAAAAAAAGGTCCCACGGCTAGAATGTTAATTGTTATCAATTATTTTAATTGTGTATTTCCTCATCTAGTTTTTAAAAATATGATTGACGTGTAAAAGTGTTTGGACAAACCTACTTACAGAAATAAAATAATTTATCATTTAAAATACATTATGTAAAATACCTACGTGGTTTTCAATTAACGTGATAAATCTAATCGCCACACTGTATTAATTAAAGCCCCATGTTGTACAGACGCCAGCACATCAAGCTACTACAATCTGTCAAATTTCTTTAATTGATTTTCAACTTTATCGCTAAAGCATAAGGTTCAAAGTTGATTGGTATAAAATTAAAGTTTCGGGTAGGTTGATGTGCTGCTGGCGTCTGTACAAAATAGCAACTACCTTTTCTCAAAACATTTTAAGCCCTTATTATGGGCTGCTAGGCTACGGAATACGATCGATTCCACGAGACGGGCATGAGTATTTTTAATCGAATCGATGGCCAATTAGCGATATTTTTCTCATTCCTTAACGTAAACTTACCCTTAAGCGTTAGAAACTGATATTTTCCTTCGATAAATACGTGTTATTTTTGCTGTTGTTGTGAGCAATGGTTTTAATTAGTCATTATTGTAGTGTACTCAAGCAGACTTCCATTGGATGTTATTGTTGTCATGATATCTAATATTTTGTATATTTTGTCCTGGCGACAAAATTATGTTTATTTCTTTTAGTAGATGTTTTACGAGTCAAGTTGTTGGTCAATAATTAACTGTGCATTTCTCTAGCATAGCATTTAAGTGTAATCAGTGTGTTATTGATAGCATTTAAGTGTAATCAGTGATATTCAGTAGCAATAAATCCATCAACGGAACCGTTCGTCTACTCATTTACATAACATAACATACCTTACAAGTTAACATAACAAATACATAACACTTTCACTGTTGGGCATTACACCCCAATAATCATAATCATAAATCTTTATTTATCGCAACATCATATTACAGGCACTAAATAATATAATATAAAATCTTAAATAGACAGAGGTGTCTGAGATAGGGGGTCCTGAGTTACGGATACGGTTGCCAGGCGTCCGGATAAAGCCGGACACAGTCAGGCTTTTTGGTTGTGTGTCCGGCCAAATCAGACGGTGTCCGGCCTGTCCGGCTATCGTGTTATATTAGATAAGACTAAAAATTACGGGTGTCCGGCTTTTTTACCCAAATGTCTGGCTAAACTGGCTGGTCTGTCCGGCTTTTCGGTTTTAAGACCTGGCAACCCTAGTTACAGATCACCCGGTTCTCTTACCTTGGACATGTTAATTTACAAAACGGTTAGAGTTAAGATATTACATAATAAAAGATTAAAATTGCAAATAAGTATAAGCAGCGCCTACAAAATTAAGAAAAAATACAAATTGTTTTTGATATTCGTAAAACTGGGGAAATATTTTAAACCTAGAGGGCCAAACTCAAGAGGTTATGGTATTTTTTAAAGTGTCCTAAGATCAACTTGATGAAACTTGAAGTTTAGACATGTACCTACAGTTTGTTTAGTTACACAGCAGTAGTTTTAATTCAATCATTTAACATTCTTTTGAAATACCAGTAATACCTATAAAATAAAATGTATTTATTTATTTATTTACCCCTTTACTAATAAACGTATTATATCAGATGAATAGTTACACATCGGCTTCTCTCTTTCAATCGTCAGTCATTTTTGAGTTTTGAAAGAAGAAGACACAGCGTTGTGTAACTATATACAGACGCTTTTCAATGTTTATTATTAAGGGGGTTAGATTACAATTTATAACTCCTTCACAGACTTATACACTGCGATGTTAAAGGTCAAAATAGAACTTTAAAATTACAGAATTTTGATTCAATATTTAAAGAAAGGCTTCTTGACGTCGCCTTCATTTGAGAAGTATACTGTGAAACCTAACGACGCTCTTTGTAAACAACTCAGATAAAAATAAAACCATTGTTCCAACGTCTGTGAAGTTTACGAAGAAGCTTAAAAAAATATCATAAACTTTACATTGTGCAACTGCTGAGTTTCTCACCTGAATCCTTAAGAACTTACGAAGTTAGCAATCTTGAAATTGAAATAGAGTTTAGACGAAATCGTATAAAATAATATCAAGTTCCATAATTTCATTCGCAGAAATAATATTAATTTCTGTATTTCAGTTCATACTAACTTCATCTGCACTAATTGGTACATCTCCAGGAATCTAATTATTTTGAAAATCCACTATGAAATGATGGATGAAATTCACAGTAAGAGCTTCAGCACCAACTAAGTTAGAACTAAGTTAAAATAGTTATGTATTTCCATTTTATTTCTGTGAATATAAACTTAAACAATTTAGTGTTATTACTGTCAAAGTGAAAATAGTGTGGTTTAAAATAAAATGTAGTGACAAAAATCAAAAGATGATTTGGTAAAGTTGAGAGAATGAGTGAAAGGCGACTAACAAAAGGACGCCGCCGGTAGGGGACTCTCTAGAAGGAGATTCTTATTGATAATGTTTTTTTAAAAAGGTCAGGTTCATATTACTCGCAACCGGCGTGCTTGTATGACCAGAGGGCTGCCATCCGTCCGGATTTCCCCGGATTTGTCCTAGTTTAGAGGGCGTCCGGGGAGCGTCCGGGCGGGGTTTTATACAGTGCCCGGGTTTTACCCGGACACTTTCTATGTTAAGGCAAATCTGACTTTAAATGATTTGCAATAAATTAAAGCACAAATCATAGTTAAAAATTCGCCGCGCGGCATATATGTATACCCCGTGTAACCCGTGCGCTCGTGACAATTCATAATTTGCTTTTGATTTACAATTCTTACTTTCATTGATGCCAAAAAGAAGAGCGTTCCTAATTATTCAGAATACCTCTCACATAGATAAGAGAATAGTATATAATTGATTAGTAAATTAAGCGTTTCGTTGGTATTGTTGAGGTTTAAGTTGATTTTCGATAAATAACAAAAAAATATATGATATTCAACGACTTTTTTTTTTTTTGAGGTTGGCCCCGGTAAAGTCTTTATTTTACTCAAATGTCCTGGGTTTCTGAGGTTTTTATTAGGGGTTCGTAATTTAGGATATGGCAGCCCTAGACCATCTGATAGATTTTGAAGTAAGCCACCTGTACCCATTGCGTAGCACATTATCAATCAGAATCTGAATCATTTTGAAAGATATTCCTAATCCATTGCTTCATAATGTTCGAAAAGTTTGTCTGCTCAACAACGTAAATAACGCAATGAATATTGATGAACTGTCAAAATGAAAGCCATTCCTACTGTTAGTGTGATACGCAATCACCCTGCTGATGGAAGGAATTGACACTATTGACAGCTCACTTCACCAAAGTTTTCAGAAGATTTTTGCAGAATACACGGCAGATGTATGAATGTAGGTACACGGAAAGAAGAAAAGAAAGAAAATACGTTTATTTGCGGCAAACATGACGCATAAAAATAAAAAACACAAACAACAGAAAAACAAAAATAAAACAACGGGGCTTTAACATAACTAGGGAAATGACGGTATACTTCTGCCTAACCCTTGGGACACACAAGGCGTAATGTTATCTTATCTTGATCACTGCATCGTATGTAAAATAGAATAATTATTGTATGAAATCTCAAACGAGTAATACCATAGCAACTCGTAGCCGCCGCCTACGCCGTAGCCACCTACGCCGTAGCCGCACTTGCTACGAAATTTATTTTTAAGTCTAATTTCGCTACGTTTTACATGGGAACCGGTGCACCTGTTGGAAAGTTTTTACTTAGGTTCGTTTTTCAATATTTTAACTTTCAGTGTGTTAAGTTATTTCATCACCACTGCTCTCAAAACGATGAAGAAAAACATCGTAAGGAAACCGGCATGTTTTGGAAACAAAAACTCTAAGACGTGATATCTACCAACCCACACTGGGCCCGCGTGGTGGATTATGGCCCACTCCCTCTTACAGACAGGAGGCTTGTGTCCCAGCAGTCGGAACATTACAGGCTGATAATAGACGAAGTTCACACGGTTTACATTCTGGAAAGTTAAGGACCACTCATAAACATGGTTCAGTTATATTTAGAGACGATTTATAAAAAATCTCTGCGATAACATCATTAAATTTACCTTCTGCTTTTATACTAACACCCCATCATATTTAGAAACGTACCAGACCACTTATACAAATTGAAACATTTTCGCATCAAAATACAAGTGGCGTTAAAGCCTCTTGAACTGCAACACAATAATAATTCTCTTATAATTGCAACACTAATTCCGAGTAATAATAATAATGATGATCTTTCTTACAAATTCCGTGAACAGCTTCAAATAAGACTCTTCAAAGGGATTTGTTGCTTCTACACAGACTATCGTGTCTGCGAACCTACCTACCTGACGTATAATAGGTTCAAGTATTTTATTATTTTCAGACAAAGATGGAATAAGAATGGAGTGCTCATTCGTATGCCTACTTTTCACAATAAAATATTCAAAAGAATGCGTTTTACCATATAAAATTTAAGTTTTTACAACTTTACAAAATATTTAAATTTCTGTATTATATTTAAGTCATTTAAGTTTAATATGAATGCTAACCGGAATAAATTTCCGAAATTATGGGTATATAAACCGCATCAATTTTTTTTGTGTAGTTTAAAAGAACAGAGTTTAGTTTAGTTAGTTTTAAGCGGTCACACAGACAGACACAAAGAGCAATTTTATAGTATAAAATATAATAAATAGATATTTAATTTAAGTATAATTAAAAAAAATACATAAGGTTTTTTCATACTTGCTCTTGTAAGTAGGTCATACCAACATTTTAACGATTCAACGATTGGCACCGGTAGTAACAATTAACTGTGCCATATGATTTTCTTTTTGTAATATGCACCTACATATTACTATTTTAAGACTGTTAGCTTTTAAATTATATAAATATTTTAAGATAATAAAAAGCTGCCTAATAGCATTTCCCGCAGGCAAAAGTTACGAATAACCATGAAAACTTTAATTCCCTATTGGGGAATGAATAAAAAAATAATTTCTTAGTACTTACTTTCGTCTGGTTAAGGACTTCTTGTGCAACAATTCATGATTCTGAATTAGGCTGTGAGTTGTCTGTAAGTGAGTGAATGAATGATTTTAAGATTTTCATTATAATCTACACATCAGCGCTCCATTCCTTCATCATTCATGTTTTACCTAAGCTGCGTAGGATGCAAGAGCAGACATTTTTCCAAGAAATACGTGGCAAGAAACCTTCAATAAGCTGATAAAATATTAAATTCCTCAGATGGCCTTGTTACCTGAACAATGAAGGTATTTCTCAAAAGCTCTATAGTGTTTAGTGCCTTTTATCATTTTAATATTTTCTGTACAATTTTAAAACAAGTATAAAATGAGGCATACAATATTGTTTTTCTTTTTCTCTTTTCACAGATGGTTTATGAAATTTAGTTTTTTTAGAATGCTAATAAAAATAAACGCAAACTTGCATTTATTTCAATTAAAACATTAACAACCCAGACCTCATCTAGTTTTTAAAAATATGATTGTCGTGTAAAAGTGTTTGTACAAACCTACTTACAGAAATAAAATAATTTATCATTTACAAGAATTATCAATTCTCGAGGAGTTGGTGAGTCCGAAATATGAAGCTAGTTGCCCATTCTAAAGCATAGAACCTATGGAGAAGAAAAAAGCTAAAAATATGACAGGAAGAAAATTGATCCTTTTAAGGTGTAGAGACAAAGAAAATATTTATAAAAACCCTATGAGTTCTACGGGGAAAAGTTTACTATAGGTAAAAATCTTGTTTTGCAGCAACTTTTTTACAAATGCGTTGATTCAGCAATGTTAAAAAGAAAAAAGAAAGAAAGAAAATTAGTTTAGAAAAACCGGTCAAGTGCTCGCGGACTCGCGCAACGAGTGTTCCGTACAAATTTGTAGGTATGTAAATAATTTATCACGGGATTTTTATTTTATGTAAATACAAATTTACGGTTTACCTACCTTTACTTTTGTACCTTCACTTGTGCAACATGACCTTGCTTCTTGCCAAATTTCATCATTCCAGGTCAACGGTCCCTATACATTTTGATTCCCTTAAGAGTGTCGAAATATACGTTTTTTGCCGCATAAACGGCCATATCTTTTTTTTACGTTAACTTAGACGTTTGATTTTTTCACAGCTTCAAGGGATCGCAGACTAGAATAGATGGTTTTAATTTAAATTCGATACCTCTACGCGTTCCCGATATAAAGGGTATTGACAGACAGACAGATGGACAACAAAGTGATCGTATAAGGGTTCCGTTTTTCCTTTTGAGGTACGGAACCCAAAAAAGCTACGAAAGATTTCTGTTTCCACCACGGGTTTGACAATTTACAAAAAAAAAACTACAATTAAATAAAAAATAAAGTCCTGCCATATTAGATAAATGCCCAACAAAAATCACTACTGAGTTTTAAACAACAGTATGTGCATACAAAACAAAAAGATCAAACCCAAAATCTTATCCCAACGGCTTACCGAAATCAATTTTCGCTGGTCCCATCATCAACCAGGCGTGGAACGGATTAACGCTAGCCAGAGGGTGGCTTTTAGCATCTGATTAGCGTGACTAACTGACCAAATGGAAGAGTGCACTTTAATGGATGTCATGTGTATGTAGTGTATAGGTAAAGCAAGGAAAGCTCACCCCTATTAATCCGTGTAATGGTCTTGGGTTAACAAATATGTAAAGGGTTAACAAAAAGTTTTATTGAATTAAATTATTTTATGGAATAAATTGCAAAAACAGCTGGAGGGGTCATTTGATGACTTCCCATCCTCAAAAAAAAAAAGGCTGACCGCTGCTTGAGAATTGATGTGCTGAATTTATTGTTACAGTTTGTGCGTCGATTTCCTTGTATTATTTGTGGAATTATCATTGCACCCGTAGAAGTAACAATCTAATTTTTGTGATCGATTTTTCATCCACATTTCCCTAATTGCATGCTGTGCTGGCGCTGCTGCTGCGGCTGCGGAAAACCTCAAGCTGCGAAAATATGATAACCTTATTGGAAATTATATTTTCGAGCCGTTTGGGGTTGAAACTCTCGGGCCGTGGGGTCCGAGTGCTCATAGTCTTTTTAAAGAAATTTCTAAACGGCTGGTTGACACTTCCCGTGACCGAAGGGCTGGCTTTTATCTTGTCCAGAGGCTAAGCATCGCCATACAACGTGGTAATGCCGCCAGTCTCTTGGGTACATTACCAGTCGACAGCGATGCGAATGAATTTTTCGACGCTATTTTTTAGTTTCTGTATAGTTTTAGTTAAACTAGAATTAAATTTTGTTATTTTTTTCCACTAAATATACCTACATAATTATAATGTAAATATTACATTTAGTAGTATCTTGAAAAAAAAATTCGGGTCAAATAAAAAAATTCCCTAATTCGATATAAAAAAGTTTAACTTTGCACGCGAGTAGTTTTCTTGAAAATATAATATCATAGAGTACTACTTAAGTGCTCATTTAAAAAAAAAAAAAACTTTGTTGTCTCCTTAAGTACTGTATAAGATATGCATTGTTGCTCTAAGAATCCATTGAATAAAGTAAAAACGCTTCGTAGAAATATAACTTCATAAAATACCAGGTACCGAGTAATTTACAGACAGGGTGCACTCTACCTGAACAAAGAATGTTTGTCCTAGGGAAAACAATAACATGCCGCATTTTCCTTTAAAAGGAATTTAATTCCATTAACTATGCTTTCGCTTTATAATAACAAACATTTTGTTCAGTTACGCCCTTAAAAATATGCTAGATATTTTGTAAAGTGCCACGGCACTTTACCTGTATTTTTATTAATGAAACTAGCTGTGCCTGCGACTTCGTCTGCAATCTATGTTGAAAAGTGGCCTATATCCTTCTCTAAGTTCTCGGCTATCTATCTGTGAAATTTCATCCAAATCCATTAAACCGTTTTAGCGTAAAAGCGAAACAAATAAACAAACAAACAAACTCACTTTCGCATTTATATATTAAATAGCTTCCGCCCGCGGCTTCGCCCGCGAGATATATCGATAAACATTATCCTATGTCCTTCACCGGGATGCAATCTATCTCTCTGCCAAATTTTATCGAAATCCGTTCAGTAGTTTAGGCATAAGGTAACATACAGACGTACAGACGGAGTTACTTTCGAATTTATAATATTAGGATGGATAGTTAGGATTAAGGACATATAGGACATATTCCGGTCTGAGGGCGACCTTACTAAAAGGAACTCCGGTAAAATATAAGAACTTTAATAAGTTAAATCGTGGGGTGAAGTAGAATCGAAACCCAATTTGAATGCTGGTACGGGAAAAGTGTTAGGTACTGAGTTTTTCCATCTGGAATCAGGCAAAAAGCTCGCCGTCTAATACGTTTGACATTTAACCTACTATAAATAAATGTCTGCTTAACACTTCCGGAAATACAGGCGACATTATAATATTCATGATTGGAGTTGCTCGTAAGAAACACAGCTCCGTGAATTTTCACATTCCTCAAACTATATTGTTGCAATATTTCCAGCCTACATCGAGTCTTCGTTCCTATTCTGTCTGGGAGATGAGCTGAACGGCCTGTACCGGTTCCTGCCCCTCATAAGGACCCTGCAACACATGGGCAGACTGAAGAATAGAGGCCACTTTAGGTACAAGATGAGAAACATGAGGTTCTTCAATAACCTGCTCGTAAGAGAACCTAAGCTTATGGGATAGTAAATTAATAACTGTTTTTTTTTTGTTTGTATTTTATTTTTTGTTTCAAAAAGAAAAGTAAATTGATAGAAAAGAAAAATGCTTTAAAGAATAAAACTGAGATTCAAATAAAATATTAAAAATCGTTGTAAAATAGTTTAAAAATCATCTCATCATTGGTGCAAACTAACTGCGGTCAATCGACGTCAACCGTTGATTTGAAATGTGTCACATTTCAAATCAACGGTTCACGGTCATCTTAAATGTGACCAATAGTCTAGAGTCCACGCACTGCGGTAAAAAAATCGCATGATTTAATAAAAAATTGTACCTAAGATATTTGCACGCCATTAGAAATGGCAGACATGTCGTGGGCCACTCTTATTTTAAGATCTTGGATTACATGCATCCAAGATCTTAAAATAAGAGTGGCCCACGACATTATTTTAAGATCTTGGATGCATGTATTATTTCCATTCTGTACTCCCCACACATGTTCGAGCAAATAAAATTTCTTTCTTTCTTGAGAATAGGCTTGAAAAATTATTTGCGTTTGCGATTTTATTTCGCATAAACATACGATAAAAAATCGCATCGCAGTAAGCGCGTAGTTTTACTTGGCGATGTCAATAATTACGAAATTTTCTTACGTCCAAAACTTTCACCGAGACATCATCTTATCTATGTAATGCTGTGTTAATATTCCATTCAGTGACCAACACAAAGGCAAACTGATCACTGCTGCTGCAAGGCACATCAATTAATACACGAACGCTTTGATATTCGATACGATCATACGTCAAAGGCATACAAAGGCTTAAAGCGCAATGCTCAGTAGTAATTCCAGGAATAGCAATCAGTTACGTTGGCTTACTTGATGAAGATATCCGAGTACACTGCCCATCTACCGGCCCTCCCTGTGAAATGATTAGGGTGGTTCTGCATGTAACCAAATGCCGACCACTGATTAGAATGTCTCATCCATTAGTGTACACATAGCATAAAAGTTTAAAATGCAGGCGATTCATTAAAGTTTATGTATTTTTTTTAACCTGTCAAATGCAAATTATTTATGTAAAGATATAAATTATATAATTACATGAAAAGATGATGTAAGTACCTAGAATATAATGACTAAACCACAATAGGTAAAAAGATTTTCTGTATTGCTTTACTTCTGGGTAGTGCCGGATTAAGACTACTTGATGGCGGGATTGTCCGAAAGAGTTACCGCTGGCCCAGAACATAAAGGGCTAAGGAAGGAACATGGGTGGGTTTTAGTCAGTAAGAGTCTGACACTCCCTTCCGCTCCACCCAGAGCGGGAGGAGTCATTTGATGATTTCCCATCTTGAGAAAAAACTGGCAGATGTGAAACATTGCGCATGGCGACGCGTCGCCACACAGTACACAAGACTGTGACTGTATATATACACCATCATATAGCGTGGCGACGCGTCGCCACGGCATGCGTCGCCACGCCAGAAATTTGTTTTACGTGCGGCTATAGATGTTTCACATCAAAAATGCCCTAAGCAATCCACGCGTGTAGCATCTACTAGTCTCCTCGTATTTTTTCAAAACATCGACAAGCGGTTTGTAAAGATTGGCGCACATCTCTAGCTATAGTGACTTTTGGGTCTGGTAATGTCTTGCTGATAAACAGCCTTGACTTTCATGTGCTAGCAAATACTATTTCGGTACTGTTTCTGCCCTATGGTGCCCCCCGAGACGTGATGCCCTAAGCAATTGCTTAATTTGCTTATGGGCTAATCTGACACTGCTTCTAGGCAAAAGTGGGGAGTCTTTTTGCTTTCGACCTAGATTCACTTATGGGCGATTTCCCGGATAAGGCAACGCACAGGGAACATAACATAAGTAATGCGTTATAGGAACTATCGAATTGTTAATTCGATAATTGCACAAGAAATTATAATTATGGTTTGGACTTTGGGGTCGCCGGGCCTCTACCCTTACTAAACTGTGACATAAACCACTCTATTGTATCTCATGCCGGACGCGTAACACATAGTGTGACATAACTTTGTAAACAAAATCATCATCATCATTTATTTATTTGTCAGATCATAAAATCTTTACAAAGGTCATAAAAATATGTTAGTATTACACTACAGACTAAGTCAACAAAACAATTGAGATCACTGTTACTTGAAAAATACCTAATAATAATAAGACCAAGTTGCAAGCATAGGCATTATCTTTGAAAATATAACAACAATAAAATGCTTGGGTAAATCTTAGATGGAGTACTTCTCTCTCAATACAGCTAGAATTCTAATCTTTTTTTGTCCACAGTACTAACATGCTTGTTAAATTCGATACCCTTGCTATACAGGATGTAACACACGACAGGAAATCGATGTTGCATGTCTACACCCGACAGGTAATAACATATGTAAGGGGACACAAAGGGCAGAACTCGAAATCGAAGGGAATTCACCAGCAGTACTCTCACCACCGTGCACCGTGTAGAATTTAGAGGACGATGATTCCTTCACCTGATCGGACCATCGTGTTGGTGAACGACCGCGCGCTCCTTTGGTGTTCCCAACCACAATCAGTTTTCCAAACTTGTGGCCGAAATAGGAGAGAATACGTTATATGGTCGACAAGCGGGTTTTTATTCGAAGCTGGATTAAGATCAAATAATGCATAATTAGAATGAAGTTTTAATAAATTTGTGTTTCTATACGTAACAATCTATATATACCTACCTAATAAAATGGTACTTTACTTTTGTCGGATTATGTTGATAGTAAATTTCGAAAAATTCGAATTCGAATTTCGAAGTTTTTATTTTTTTATTAAATATCGCTCGATGATTAATTAATCCTTGTAATAAGGTTGCATAAGTCTTGTTTCTTGATTTTGTCTAATAATTATAAAGGGTAAGCGAGGCAAAAGGAGTTATAAGGATCGTAGCAGGTGGCGTTCTGTAGTTTCTGCCTACCCCAATAAGAAGAAGGCGTAAGTTTATGTAATTTAAAGTCTATTCATATGTTTCAAATTGATGTTATTTCAAGTTAAACAAATATCAAGTTTATGTTATTGGTAATTAAGTTGATTTCAAGGTGACTAGCACAATTAAAAATGTTTGAAGTTGTAGCGTAAACTGCCCTTTATTGTGTCGGAATTAAAGTTATTTTTTCATAAACTCATATTTGTTTACATTTTTGGCAAATAAGTCGCGAATCCAGATTATAATACACATACATAATTACATACAAATGTACGAGTATGTGTATGTAGGAGTAAAAAGACCGAGAGTCACTTGTTCTTCCTGTCATTGCCATCATTGCCATCATAATGTTGATGCCTAGACTTGTCCAAATCTGTAAATAGATGTCCCTTTAGTCCCTTAGTTTAAAATGGACAGACGACTTACAAAATATTGTGTCACTCAGACCTATGCAGTCCTATACGTCGGAAACATTATAAATTTCATAATGATTTTTGTAAATTTGTTCTAAAAAATGTCAAATAGGTACATCTTTTTGAAGTATTAACACTAAAACATATTATTTTAACAAAATAACTTTAATTTGGTAGGTATTATTAAAGGAGGGTTAAACAGTAGCCTTTACAGCTAAAATAGTCAACTTCAAAGTTTTATAATATAATATAATCGTAATAGTGTATGGTAAAAGGAAATTGTCTTATGCAGACTTTCCTCCTTAAATTGCACCTTATTTCTATTGACAGGAAGCAGCAATATTATTGAATTTTGAAAACGGAAGTTGCTGAAGTGTGATTGCCGTCAGGCCTCGCCATACTAGCGAGTTTACAGGAAATGTAATCATAAATCACGATTGAAAGAAGACAAAGTTACAAGAGAAAAGTTTTGAAGGGGTTTGAAAACTCTAAACACATTTATCATGTAGCTTTGATAGAAGAAAAATGTTTAATGCTTACTTAGCTCCATACAATCTTCTTTTTGAACCAAACCGGGTCAATGATCGCGACGATAGGTCATGGTGAAATTACACGTAAACTGAGTGAATGGTATAACATGTACCTAACCATGAAACAAGTCAGCATTCTCAAGCATTAAGTATTTGCCTTAAGCATTTGTTGGTGAAAAGCTTGTTTACGGAAAAGTTTAATGATTTTTAGTTTGAGTTAGTCGATCGTGTAATTTTACTTCCTAATTTATGTTATAGATTTTTTGTAACGACCTTCCTTGTTGTCTTTTTTATTTTAAGTGTTTATCAGTGGAAACGCAAATAAGCTTACCTAACAAACGAGGGGATATACGTATGTAACTATAGTCTGTTCCGTGCAATAGGTAAACCCAAGTTCAGGGTTTCAGGTTAAATTCTTAAACAATCACTCACTAAAGTAATTATTTACACATTTACCTGTTTACAGGGTTTCACCTTTATTTCTCATCACTTTTCCCAACAATTATTGTTTGAATAACATTATTAAACTGTAATTTACTGTTGTAAATTAAAATAATAAGTACCTAAATACATTATCAGTCGACAGCGATGTGGATGAATTTTTCGACGCTATATTTTCGTTTGTGTATAGTTTTAGTTAAGTAAGGATTTAATTTCGTTATTTTTATTAATTAATTGTAATTGAAAAATCAGTCATGTGGTTATAAAATTTACCTCTGTTGTCAAATGAAAAATATAATAAAGCCTTAAGGTGATTATAAGAATATAGAATTTCTGGTTTAAATAATCAAATAAAAACACAATTTGTAAGTGCCACTACACATTGGTACGATTTCTGATTTTGTTAACATTTTATTTTTCGTGTGAATTATAATTTTTACCAGACACTTTTGGAACAAACCATATTTATGCATCCATTTCCATCTTAACTGGCTTAAATTGTCGTCGTTACAGCGAATAAGTCACGCTGTACCTCAATAATAAAATATCCCTTACTTAATTAACTTCCTCGCTGCTCATCTGTGCTGGCTGTGATGTAAGAGCGGAAAAGCTTTCGTTTTTTTTTACCTGAGTCCTGTCTGCCCACCCGGCGGAAGTTTAATAATGAATCGCACACAAAGAGGTATCAATAACTACATGGTCCTCACAGAGAGGAGGCGTGTGTACCAGCAGTGGGAACATTGTAGGGTTTTATATGCTGTACCATATTACCAGGGCCCATTCCCCCTTAACTTAGGTACCTTTTTTTTTTTCAGGATGGGAAATCATCAAATGACCCCTCCCGCTCTGGGGGGAGCGGAAGGGAGTGTTAGACTCTTACTGATTAAAACCCACCCGTGTTCCTTCCTTAGCCCTTTATGTTCCGGGCCAGCGGTAACCCTTTCGGACAATCCCGCTGACCCGGCAGGCTTCGGCCCTGACGGGCCCCTTCAATTGATGCTGACATCTCTTTGAGACGCGCGTGGATCACGTACGCGCCGTCCGGCACGGGCCTGGTCCTGATCGGACGGTGAGCTACCCATTACTCTCCGCCCGCAGGCCCGCGCCTACGGTGGCCGGGAGTCGTCGCGCGGCTCCCGACGCCCGGAGCGTCTCCCGCGGCGGCTGGGACGGGGGACTTAGGTACCTAGCAGGTAACTTTATACAAATGCTGTCTGTTCCATTTTTATCATATAAGTGATGGGTAATGGCTATTCGGACATCAAGAAATCGGCCGTTATTGTTTTTGATACATATCGTATGGTTTTAGACTTTTTCGAATGTCAGCGCCATTTGAAATATTTTTCTTTCTTTCAAAGTTTTCCCAAAAGTTTACATATCCATTTGAGACTAACTGCATTAGGATAATTATTAACTAAACAGCCGGTATTCTGTTTCTTTCCCATTTCTAACTCCATTTTTTTCCTTACGTTCCACCGGCGGCCTCCGGCGATAATTAAAAACATCGAAACTATATTAGCAATGTCCATTAGCGGCAGGAAAAATAACCCTTAAATTTGAGCACTAATAGGTACCGGGAATGTAATTAACTTGGTTAAAAATCCTAGTAAATGCATTTCTTCTCATGCCATCACCAATTTCGCCGCGAGTGTTGGGGGCACCAGTGACGTAACTGAATTATCGGATGCGTCCGACACTCGTGCAGATGGAATGCAAGTTCCATGTCATTCGCATACGCCTCTCATGCAATCTGTGAAACGCACACCAACACACCAAACAAATTAGTCGGGTAATTTAACTAGACGTTACACAACAAATACATAATTATAATCATTAAGATAACCCTCTATGTTCAAATTGCCCTATTGAATGACTATTTGAGGACAATTCTAACTTAGAAGGTTGTATCTAATGATTATAATTCTGTAAATACAAAAAAGAAAAATAAGAAAGAAAAATTTATTATACTGCACAAATAAGATGCACATTAAACATTACAATAAACTAATTAGGCAATAAAAACCGCGGTTACAGTTTAGAATCATATCATATAATTATGCAATTTGCAAGTCAGTATCAACATATAACTATAATTAAGTATACCTACACAAATAGTAAATTTGTATTATTATAGTATCTATAAAACATTATGCAGTTTTTTCTCTCTCCTGAAAAGTTGCTATGTTTGACTTCAACGACGCAATGGTGACTAATGCGTCTGGCTAAACTATATTTACAGGTTTGTTCAAAGTAATCGTTGAATAATTTAGGCACCATCGTATCGGTACAGAAAGTGTTATTGATTGGCTGCAGTTATAAATATGACTGCTGTTTGCGGCGCCCGACACCTTTACTTGTGTAGTTAGGTCAGACTAAATGCGCGTGTCGTGAGTCATGACAAATTGAAAATACTTTTTCAAAAACAGGTTTTTATGACCGATAATACCTAGATTATGTCTGCATCAGTCATATTTTAGCGACTTACACCGTTTTATTACGAAACGATATTTAACTTTAGCCAGAACTTAAAAAGACCTTCGACCCGGCTTTTGCATTTCGCACTAATGAACTGACAACTTAGTACCTACCGGACAAAGTTGTCAGTTTTGTATAAATAACTGAATCTCCATCACAGTCAGGTTCTAACACAGACGGCATTAGTACAAAACAAAGTTTATCTTTAGACCCAGGTTTAAACCATCGAGCGATTTTTAAATTTCGATCTAACCCGACAAAGTTATAGTACTTATTACAAAAATTGACGTTAAGCCCGATTCTAAGTTGTCAATTTTGCATTAAGAACTTTACGTTCGTCGGAATAAAGTTTAAAATACAGTAACACTTGCAGATTTAGGCTAGTCTAAAGTAAGAATTCGTTTTGTAATAAGCCGGAATGGGTTCTTAATATAAAACTGATTCGATTGTTTAAACCATCCTTGTATTGTAAAAAGACCGAGAACCAATCTAAATAAAGTTAAGTTTAGTCTCGTGTCAACTTTTTACAAATTACAAAAAATCATAAGGAAGCTCCCATTTAAAGATGGCTGTTAAACAATTGTTTTTATAGTTTACAAGAATTTCTGCAACATAAGGAAAAAAATATTTTAAGTTTCCTATAGTTTTGTGGTATGTGTGTATTTAGTTTAACTTATAAAGAATTCATGTTAGGTACCTAAAGACATCCATACTTTCTTTTTATATTATAAATTCGAAAGTAACTCTGTCTGTCTGTCTGTATGTATGTTACCTTTTCACGCCTAAGCCACTGAACGGATTTCGGTAAAATTTGGCGGAGAGATAGATTGCATTCCTGGGAAGTACCTACATAGGATAGTTTTTATCCCGATATTCTCACGGGATCGACACTTACGCGGGTGAAACCGTGAGGCGCTGCTAGTTGTGTATAAGTGGGACAAACGGGAATACACGATATTCTGTACGTTTATCTAAATCTTATTAAAATAAAAACCTATTATTTATTTATGTAAAATTAATTTGGATGCCATAAACAGGCAAAATGTGGATTGTACCTGCATTAAACTGGTAATTTACCTATATTTGCTGCAAATAAATTATTCCTATTCATATTTCTTTAGTGTACCAAAGGCCCTCCGAGGAACATATGTTAGAGATGCAATTCCTCTTCCAAATTCAGAAAAACCGGTAAACTCGTTTCTCAAATAGAAATAAGTATTTCCCACAACATGGCAGCCGCTCATACAATTTTCCTTCGACCCGGCCTCAGGGAATATGAAACGGAAACTAACTGCCTCCGCTTCAATATTTCACGGAAATGTCAAAACCAACGAAGCACGACGACGAACCAGTCGTCAAATGGCTCATCTTATTTTGTGCGCACTTTGATTTTAAACGTTTGATTTTGCGATGATAAAGACAGATCAAACCAACGAATGAGATGTTGTAGATACCTAAGTAGGTACAGCGAACATAAAACAGAACGTAATTATAATCATTTATTTGCAATAGGTACGGGTGCAGTGTTGGTCTTGTAAGTCAGTAATTAAGTTTCCTAATAAATACTTATAGAGGTATGAGGAACAGAGTGTAAAGTTCACTCATACTCTATAGAAAAGGGAGGATCCTCCGACCAGACGGGTGTTGTGTCTGGCGGGCAACTACCCGATGATTCATGTCGGGCCGTTGTATCTATGCTAGTTGCGCGGTAAACTCTGCTTGCGCGATGCAGGATTTTGCGTGACGTCAGTGTGACGCGTTGTTTGCTTGTGGCGTTGTAGATACTGCTATATGTATACTCGTAAAGTCGTCCAGACCGTATTTCGGCCACGGCGGCCAATCTCAACGGAAACTAGCCTTCTGCGCGGGAGATATTATAGTGCACAAGTGTGCGCGAGACACAGGTGCACTCCCTCTTCCCTCACTCTCATAGTCCGATAGAACGGCAACCCGACACGACCGGAGAGAGATCAGGCGCTGGAACAACGGCTTAACATGAGACACGGGGGGATATCACACCGCCAACGTCCAACGCCAACGTCCGTCCTCCGGGCGGTTACTAAGAAATTCCTAATGGAAAAACTCAAAAACACATTGCCCAATCCGGGAATCGGACCCAGGACCCCAAGCTCAGCAGCAGCTCGTGGCCGCAATCGCGATTGCGGCCACGAGACCAACGGGGCAATTAAATAATATAGACCTAATATAAATAGTCAGACACTTGACATGCAAAACTTTGCAATGTATTTAATGCTAGAGTATATTTATGTCGAGTGGTATGCTTTAAAGGCTATTTTCTATCATTCGTATAATACATAGCTTTACAATACATTCAAAAATCATTATAATCACATTCATTTCAAACAGAGAGACTTTAATTTAACATTTAATTTATTGAATAAATCGTTTTTCCAGCAGCCATATTTTAATTTTATAAGAAATAAATTATTAGGTGGCTTTTGAGGTTCTTTGGTTTTTTGTTATAGATAAGACTTGCAGTGCCCCGCGGTTTCACCCGCATAAGTTTCGATCCCGTGGGAATATTGGAATAAAAAGTATCCTATGTGCTATTCTGATGTATAAGCTATATTACTGTAAAGTTTCATCCTAATGCGTTTTGTAGTTTTTACGTGAAAGAGTAACGAGCATCCATCCATCCTCACAAACTTTCGCCTTTATAATATTAGTAGGATAGTGGTAAAAATTTGACATTGACCGTGCCTTTATGTCGTCGCAGTTAGGGAGCAAGTGCAAGTGCTGACTGTATCTTCTTTTGTGAATAAGTTTGTGGCAGAAACTTTCTGGCGGCAGTCGTCAAAAGCTTTCCCGTCGTCGTATAACTATAGTCTAAGTCTAACTGTGTCATAAACGGAAGTAAGTCGGTACTTAGGTAGTAGATTTGGATTATTTTAATTATGTTTGGGAAACTTACAGCTTACTTAAAAATATGACATTATTTTATTATTATTTATTTAATACTTCTAGCACATAAATGTACAGAGGCGGACTTAATGCCATAGGCATTTCCTACCAGTCAACCTTTGGGTGATGCAGAGACAACCAGTGTTTAAAAACCTATTAAACATTATTTATTATTTGTTTATTAGACATTGAAGGCAATTTACAAGTGTCCGTTGATATACATTAAAATAAAAAATAGTACACGATCGATTAATGTAAACTAAACCTCGTTTATACGCAAACAATTACTTTTCCATGAAGAAGCTTTTCACCAACAAAGAAGCTTCAGCTAAGAAACACTGGTATTGAATTCCTGGCCCCTGTCAGTAAGACAATTCAAGCAGGTACTTAATAAAGATCAAATTCGCAAAACACATATTCGTTTGTATAAATCTGACAGGTGTCAAGAATGCATCCTCTCGTCGGCTGAACCAGACAGCCGGTCGATTCTGTAAAAATCTCACCGTGAAAACTTAGGTGAAGTGAGTTTGTTTTTGCTAGGAATTAACACTATTGACAGCTCACTCCACGCTCACTTCACCTAAGTTTTCACGGTGAGATTTTTAGAGAATAGCACCACTGTTTATTAAAACTTTTGCTTGCACGGATTAGAAACGAATTCTGCCTGTACGTATACTCGAGATGCGTACGTAGACTTTCGCTTTCGCGACTCTCGCGTTTTCACGATTTACAACACGATAAAAAAAGTTATTCCGTCGTCTGTAAAACACCCTTCCTTTTTACAAAAATTCTCAAAAAGCAGACTCAATAATGCGTCCTGCACACACAAAACGAACATGACGTTTGTCCAATAACACATCAAAGGACGGTCGCATTCGCAATATTTAATTAACAACAGATTTCATCTCCACGTCACTCGAAGCTTGTCAAAGGGAAACCGACCAATATGGCGCTGCAACGAATCCTTTGTTCCATCACTAATATTACAAAATTGAAATACCGAATTTACTGATCAATGTTTGTATGAAACGTGTTCCTGTACGGTCTCCAAATTATTTGTTATGAAGTAACTATTATTTTCCCGTAACTTTCCTTATGTGGAAATCCTCATGGATATTTTTCTGTCTACAAATATGAAGGGTTATTTCGGACTTCTAACAGCTAAAACGACACGTAACCTAACATTATGTTACCCTAATCAAGCCATAACAATCCTTAGGCGTTCGTAGGACTTCGCCGGATATAAAGCCGTTGACATCGCTGGTCTATGAGTTTCATTTATTTAACATCAAAACAAAGAACATATGTTCCCAGTGCACAGATTTTTGTTTATTTTCTAGGTGACCTAACTGTTCTGTTGACTTTACCTTAGTACCGAGAACCGAGCTGCCGAGCTCGCCCGGGCGAGTACCGGGAAATGGGAGGTCCATTATCTGAGCTGCACGGCTCTTATTGGTTGTTGCGCCGCTCAAATTTCCCGGAACTGCAGCTTTGTGTTCAAGGGGATTATTATTCGAATGTTACATTATATTGAAGAGCTTTGCATATTTCGAATTAATTAAATGTTACCGCTCTGTAAATTAAATTTCGTTTCCGAGAATTAATTATTGCAATTATTTTGCAAGGTAAAGCGTTGTGTATAGTGTATTCTGTGTGGAATGGGTAGCATACAGTCAAACTAAATAACTTCAACTAGAGTCACTTGTGTGTGTGACTTGCCTGCAATGTCCGGTTCCTAATGAAGTAATGATATCCAACTTTCTCAACAAGACGTTGAGCAAACTGTAAACTTAGTCTGGCATAAAAAAAACTGGCATCGAGGAAATGGCTTCGTATATCTAAGCGATGTTGTTACGAATATACCGTAGAGGAAGTAAGCTGGCAAATCGAAGGACTAATTTGCCGTTTGAGCAGACGAGTAAAGATCATTTCGGACTGATGCGTGAATCCGGGCCACAACTAGGGTTCCCAACCCTCCCGGATTGCCCGGGAGACTCCGGTAATAATGGTTAATCTCCCGACCTCCCGGAGTGCAATAATTTCTCCGGTTTTTTTTAAGTATATGCATTCGTCGCTCGCACGTTACTCGTCGCATTTGTTCTTTCCATTCCTGTCTCTAACAATTCTTGCGAGCGCGTATTCAGTCATTATGATGGAACAAGAAAAGAAACTGAATGAATATTTCTTTAGTAAAAGCAGAGATACAAATACTACTTTTATGATTTTGTGGTAAAAAACCATCAATAATAAAATATTGAGATTTTCTTTCAACGCAATACTCGATTTTTTTAAATTCTCCCGGGTTGGTCCATTCGAGAGTTGGCAACCCTAGCCACAACACATGGTTTTGTGGGCGACCTATGTCCAGCAGTCACCTGCTGTAAATTTCGCCTTACAGTACAGGTTCAAATTAAATTAGCTAGCTAAACTCCGTAGACCTGATAATCGATGTCTCAACACGATAAAACGAAAAAGAAATTAATTTGACAATTCCTTTTGTGGGTCACCGACCGCAGTTAATGTAGTCAATTGAAATATCAATTAAAAAATCAACGTTTTATCGTGTTTTCACAGATGTGATGTGTGGGTGTATCTCAACACGACAATTAAAACTAAAGACAAAGATTTTCTTAACTCATACCTACTTCAAGTAACAATACACAGCCGGCGGTTGTTGAACCCCCAAAAAAAAAAAACGTCGAATCTCTTTTGTTTTTTTTATTTTATCGTGTTTAGTGATCTTGTATAACTGTGAATATCAAAATCAACTAAATTACAAAGTGAGTAATCTTACTTGACTTGTCTAGCAAATTTGATCTAACTACAACAAGCTTTCGAAATGCACAAACACAGAAACAAAGCATTTGTATCACATTCCACCTAAAAGCCTGAACACGAAATAATTAAATGAAAAGTTACAGCTCCGAACTCACACATGCAAGCCGGATTTGTATATTGAAACGCAGCACTAATTGCAATATCGATATTGTTCAGAATAGTCGGCCCGGAAATTCTGTGAATATTGTACTAGTGTGCGTGCAGGTAGCTGTTCCGACGGGCCGTCCGGCTCTTTGATTTCCTGAATGGTTGACGGACCAGACATATTGGCATTCTGATGCTGTTTTCACTAAGCTACCCGATGGATTTGGTTACATAGAGAGCTGTGTGATGTGCTTTGATAATTTTGGTTGGGAAACACATTTTAATTACAAACAGGAGTTGTTTGATGTTGTCGTTTTAAGATCATTTTAGTTGTAGGTTACCTATATTAAATTTATTATAACATTAGAAAAATAACGGCTAAATAACGACAGTTATTGTGTAAAATTTTTGAAATGCGCTGAATTTTAAAGTTAGTTTTAAATGTAAATGGTAAATATATTACATTGTTTTGTATTTATCGTGAAATAAGGGAGTTTATTATACGTTTATAAAATAACGAAAGGGTGATAACCGTTACTTTTCTAATGTTATAATAAATAGGGTATAAGTAATTGTGCCCGCTAATTCAACGTGCAGAGTTTGATTTTTGCGCTGACGATTTTTACTTGAGGTCGTAGGTTTGATACCCGGATCTTGCAAAATGTTATTGGGTTCATTCTTGAGATATTTTTGGTAGCTCAGAGTCTGGAACGCCAATTGGCTTTAATGGTGTACCTACATCCATGCCAACACAAAACAGTCGACTACATCGCTGCACACGAATGAATCAGAATCAGTCACGATCACGAATGAACTTGACAAAACAAAACAGCAAAACAATGAAATTCAAAACAAAATACGATCAATCATACCAGCAGCCAGCAGTAGTAATGGATATTGCATGCTTTGACTGACAGACAGCGAGTGAAACCGAATAATATCGATGGTTAATTAGGAAAGATATCAGTTGCAAACCAGTGCAGCCCAATCCGACTGATGTTTACAGAAGCCCCTAATTGTTTTCACTACGCACGAACAGTCGTAACTAACCTCCCGCTGTCAAAAGACACCAAACCTTATAGTTGTGGATTACAGCTTAAATTCAAATGAAAGTATCTCAAACAAAGGGCTTCCACAGACTTAAATTATTTGGAAGGTATCAAATGATTTTGCGTAGGTGAACACACGCCTCTAGTCTCTCTCCGATATTTATGTGAGAACTCTAATTGGTATAATCTGATACCAGCAGACAGGATAATTGCCTGGCCAATTAGGAAACCAACATTCTTATATCGGTATCTTTTTTATATTAAAAGCGTAGGTTGCCAATCACTTCTTCGAGCGATCACTTGGTAATTTGATGGAAGCCTTGCAAATTCGTCTGTAAAGAAATTTATTTCGTTATACTTCTTAGGATTCCGTTATTACCGTCGTATGGTGCACCGGTTGATGACATTACGTCAACGACGGCTGTCGCTAAAAACCAGCACTGGGGATCAGTCTTTTTTTTTTCAGGATGGGAAATCATCAAATGACCCCTCCCGCTCTGGGTGGAGCGGAAGGGAGTGTCAGACTCTTACCAAACCCTCCCGTGTTCCTTCCTTAGCCCTTTATGTTCCGGGCCAGCGGTAACCCTTTTGGACAATCCGGCTGACCCGGCAGGCTTCGGCCCTAATGGGCCCCTTCAATTGCTGCTGACATCTCTTTGAGGTGCGTCTGGAACACGTACGCGCTGTCCGGCACGGGCCTGGTCCTGATCGGACGGTGAGCTACCCATTACTCACCGCCCGCAGGCCCGCGCCTACGCCTACGGTGGCCGGGAGTCGTCGCGCGGCTCCCGACGCCCGGAGCGTCTCCCGCGGCGGCTGGGACGGGAGGCTGTCTCCCTCAGCCGTCCCGCCGCCTCCTTCGCTAGCATGCAAAATGGAACCCTTATACGATCATTTTGTTGTCCGTCTGTCTGTCCGTCAGTCAAGGCCCTTTTTCTCAGGAATGTGTGGAGTTATCAAATTGAAATTAATATCAAATATTCGGGGCTGCAATCTCTTGAAGCAGTGAAAAAATCAAACTTCTAAGTCAAAGCAATCAAAGATACGGGTGTTTATGTTCTGAAATCAAAACCTATACGGTACCCTGTTGACCTAGGTCATAGGATCATGAAATTTGGCAAGAAGTAATGTCATTAGCATAAGTAAAGGAAAAAATCCGAAAACCGTAAAGTAGTTACATTACAAAGTAAGGAGCCCTTGGTGCGCGATTCCGACTCGCACTTGACCGGTTTTTTGCGTTAGTGTTCTTACTTTGCATCATGACCTCAAATAAACGTACTTATTTTCTTTCTTTTCTTCGTCTGTCCGTCCTTCCGGATATCATACAGACTGTTACGGGCTGGTTCGTGACAATAAAAACTGCCGATATACATAAATTACCAAAAAATGACACTTTAATTAAACAACACTAATAATAACCCAAACACACTAATTATAAAACACAATTGCACTACTGATCACACTAAAGTCGCACATGAAGATCGCTTGTCATCTGAGTCCTTGGATCCTTATTTCACTGTTTGGTTTCTACTACATACAGTACATTCGCGTTAAGAATGCAGTGAGTCATCATTGTCTCAATAGTGATTAAAATATGATATTAATGATTTAATATTGATTTTAAACTTTTAAGTGTATTTTTATAAATTCATTAAACTTAATCTTTTAAAATATATATTTGTTTGAATTTAACACCACTGTGGATAAACCTTTTATCTTGCAGTTGCACTGATGATTCACTGCATTCTTAAAGGCTCCTACAAATAGGCGCGACACGCGATATAATCGCACGCGACACAAAGGCACCGCTTGTTGTGCGACTTGCGGTGCCTTTGTGTCTTCCCTCACTCTCATAGTCCGATGGGACGGCATCCCGACACGACCGGAGAGAGATCAGGCGCAGGACCAACGGCTTAACGTGGTTTCCGAGGCACGGGGGTATCACACCGCCAACTTTCAAACTCCGAGCTGTTACTAAGAAATTCCTAATGGAAAAGCTCTATAACACTCATGCCCGATCCGGGAATTGAACCCAGGACCTCAGGGCTCAGCAGTCGCGTTTGCGACTACGAGAATGTTCTGCATTTATGGTATGCACACTGTAAGTGGCAAAACCGCAAAATGAACGAGACAAAGGCTTTATTAACACAATACAACAAAAACAAAACGCAGATCTAACCCTCTTTGCATTTACAAGGTCAAAATTCGTTTTACAATATGAGTGAGGAGTTGTTAATTGCACTTGAGTGTATTATGCAAATATAGCCCTCAGCGAGGGACGATCAGCCCTCGCCCTCAGTTATTACGCGCGCGGTGCGAGCATATTTGTCGAGGGTCAGTTTAGCATCGAGTGAATGTAATAAGGGTTTATCACTACATTTTGTTGGAAAATTATCATTGGAAATATGCATTCCATTTTTCAAGGACTTTGATTTATGTACCAACATTTCATAAAATAATAACGAACTCAAAACTGTACTTTGAATATTTGTGAAAAAAATAATTACTACGAGGTGTGGGCTGGGGAGCGAGTCTGATGCCGAAAATATAGTTTTTAGAATCTTTGTCCGTTTGTCTGGATGAATGTTCCGGATTGGTGCAAAAACGGCTGAACGAATTTGGTACACGGATAGCTTATAACCTGCATTAACACATAGAGTAGGTACTTTTACATCCTAGTAGTACGTTGCCGTGGGATATTTTCCGACACCCACGCGAGGAAAGCCACGCTAAAGTTATTAAAACGTTACTAACCGAGAGAGTATTTACTATATGTAAATAATAAAAATTATTTATTGACATTCACCTCAAAGGAAAACTAACAGGGTCCGGTTTTCATAAACTCCAGTCCAGCACTGATAATAAAAATTATTTATTGACATTCACCTCAAAGGAAAACTAACAGGGTCCGGTTTTCATAAACTCCAGTCCAGCACTGATAATAAAAATTATTTATTGACATTCACCTCAAAGGGTAACAGGGTCCGGTTTTCATAAACTCCAGTCCAGCACCAGATGCACGTTGGAAATAGCAAACATGCTGTGTAACCAGCTTTATTCACCGTTCGTGTTCGAAATACAAAATAAACTTTATTTTGACGCTCAAAGGAATTTTCGTGCAACACCCACAAATATATGCTCTGCGTATAAATGTTGTGTATGAGTGAGTAAATCACTGTTCTTCTTTCGTGAAAAATATTGCATGTTTTAATTGCATATTTTGAAACACGCGCTGTCTGCTACGCTTGACTTAAGAGGGCGCCGGCCAAACGCCGACCACGCAGTGGCGCCCTCATCGTTTGTTTGTTATTTCTTTAATTTTAGACTTTCTTTTAACGGATAATAGTGGCCACTATTTTCTGTTTTAGTGATTATAATAAAACTAAAAAATGTAAAATTACCGTTTATAATAATATTAACGTATAATCTTATGGAGTACAACTTAACGTGCTTATTTTCTGCATTTTCATTCTAAAATAAAAGAAAATCACTTTGATTGAGGCAATGAAAAGCGATTCGTCGTCGCAGACATGATGCGCTGGTGCCGTTCCGTCAAACTGTCCGTTTTTTCAAAAGATGGCTGCCCCGCTACCGTCGACACGACGCTCCGCTAGAGTGACTTTGACAGCGACCATAACGCCACTCTTGACGTTGACATTTTGATTTCGACGTCGACGCACCGTCATGTTTGTAAAAGTTTTGTCTGTCGTCCAAAAATCGACAAATACTGCGACAAAATGTCTGACTATTGTGACAAAACAATAACACACGCCGGCTTACCCCGAAGGGTTAGGCTGAGTTGTACCTATAGTACATCCACATTTTCATTACTATAAAGTCGAATTAATCATTATGGCGTCAAGACAAACTCTGTTTTCGGGTCCTAAGCCATGTACTCAAAGTTTAGGAGTGTGCTACGAATCCGCTACGAGCCTGCTACGACATCGCAGCAACGAAGCTACGGCGTAGCACATTGTATCTTTGCAAGATTTTACTGTTTCTTCGCTATTTCTATTCTGCAACTTGGAATATTTAGCTAAAATTTTTAATAGAATATTATTTGTAGATGCTGCAGGTGGTTAACAAATAAAGCTGGTCAAAATTAAAAAAGTATCTCTATAGCATACCTCTAGTAGTCCATAAAATATTAATAATAACCCCCAGCCTTTTCTATTATTATTATTAAATTTAAATATGTATCTACACATTTAAGTTAGTCATTTTAAGTTGCTCAAATAGGGATGATATTATTTTCATTCTCGATCCATTAATATTCCACGCTTCGAAATTGCAACGCAACATTTTCATCGTAACATGTCATCGTTTCCGAAAGCACTAATCAAGTTACCACCGCGGTCAATTGTTAAAAATGCTGTTACAAACCCTAATATTGTAATCAACTTACTTCGCTACGCCGTAGCGCGTAGCACCCGCTACGGCTACGAGCGTAGTCCACTGATGTAGGCGTAAATATTTAAACCATGAAATATGATTTACACGAATTGCGTTTTGGCTCGGGCTGCTCCACACACACTGGCACACTTAAAATATACTATGTATTATATCTGACGTAGGTCAATCAAAAATGAATCAATCAACTCAGTCTATTGCAGTCCACTGCTGGAGATAGGCCACTCCCAGGCTGCGCCACAACACCCTGTCCTCCGCCTTCCGCATCCAGTCTGTCCCAGCCACTTTCTTTAGGTCGTCCGTCCATCTATCCATTAGCTGGGGGGGTCCCACACTACGCTAGCCGATACGCGGTCTCCACTCAAGAGCACGTAGGTCAGTACATTGAGGTAATTTAAAGCGTCTGAAAACGTGCTAAATAACATTGTCAATAATACAGGGTGACGGGAATATCGACGCACAACCTGTTACCATGAATTCACCACATGACTCTGAACCCCTCTGCGTGTAAATTTTTCATCGGTTTGGTACACATGCTGTTCCATACATAACCTCGTAAGTATTGCACTTTTCTATGAAACAGCGGTTTTTTTTTATGACGTACGAAAAATTTTTACGCTAGTCATAGTACGCTACGGGGGCCTAGGATCATGTGCTGAATTCATAATTACAGTTTGCGCGTCAATGTCCCTACCACCCTGTATTGTTATAAACACACTTCATCATCGTCATTTCAGCTAAAAGGCGTCCACTTCTGGATTCAGGCCTCCCCCAAGCGTCACTATTTCGACCGGTCCTTTGCTTTTTGCATCTAGCGGACTCCCGCGACGTCAACTTTGATTTAAATTAACACTGCGGGACACTAAACGCCCCCAGCCAGACATAATAACAATAAAATTTCTATTGTGTCTCGTTAAGTCTCTAACCCGATGAAGGTAAAGTGTGTTTAAACAATAACATACTTTGATGTCATTATAATTACTTTGGTCTTTATAAACTATTCTTGTTCATAAACGTCTTGTACCTTTAAGAGGAACTGCGGGTGGTCTTTTCTTCATAGAAACACTCTTGCCTGTTTTTTTCTGGTTAATGACCCTATAGCAATGTTTTTTACAGAATAACAAATATTAACTAATTGTATGTCCCTATGTTTTCCTTTTTGATGATACATTATTTTTATATGCACTAGAACCCTCAAAAAACGCCGATTTATGCCGCAGTCAACAGAGGCCTAGTGTACTTTGACAACTATTAATGAAAGAAGAAAAACATAGGGCCACAGTCCTTTTTATTCAGTTTATGAAATATCTTTTTATTACTTTATGAAAATTTTCCAATAATGGAGAACGAAATAGGCGAGCGCCAAACCTCAAATTATGACGTTTACTTAAGATTTTTCAAGTCTCTCCGACCGCATTTCCTCTTAAGAAGGTTACAAGACGTACCGCTATTCATTTTACGAAAATTTAAGTTAGATTCACTTTAGAAAGCGTTTTGTTATGTTCAAAATTTGATAAACAAGGGGTAAACATTACAAATTACCTACAATATATTATACTGTAACGTATCAAATAATATCTTGGTTGAATTTATTAGGTTATAACATTATGTAGAAGTTAGTTTAAGGTCACACTGACAAGTTGATTTCTTGTTGCCATGAGAGGTTCCTATGTTATTTGATTTACCTGTATTTAATACTGGAAGAATGAAATGGCGGCAAATCACGGGAACAATCTGCGTCTCCCGCATGGGGGATGCATGAACATGATTGAACGTAATGGGAAGATATATAAAACATGAACAGAAGCCCTGCTGTCTTCCGGGCCTAGTTCAAGCCATGGTCCGGGGCGAGAGGGAGTGGGGAGCAGTCGCCTCCTTCTGCGAAGCAGTCATGCTAGCGAAGGAGGCGGCGGGACGGCTGAGGGAGAGAGCCTCCCGTCCCAGCCGCCGCGGGAGACGCTCCGGGCGTCGGGAGCCGCGCGACGACTCCCGGCCACCGTAGGCGCGGGCCTGCGGGCGGAGAGTAATGGGTAACTCACCGTCCGATCAGGACCAGGCCCGTGCCGGACGGCGCGTACGTGTACCACGCGCGCCTCAAAGAGATGTCAGCATCAAGGGAAGGGGCCCGCAAGGGCCGAAGCCTGCCGGGTCAGCGGGATTGTCCGAAAGGGTTACCGCTGGCCCGGAACATAAAGGAAGGAACACGGGTGGGTTTTAGTCAGTAAGAGTCTGACACTCCCTACCGCTCCACCCAGAGCGGGAGGAGTCATTTGATGACTTCCCATCCTCAAAAAAAAAAAAAAAAAGCCCTGCTGTCTTGTATGGATCAGAATGTTGGGCCACAAAGGAAGAAAAGGCAATTGCATGCAGCAGAGATGAGAATGCTAAGAGGGATGCGTGGTGTTACATGAATGGATAGAATAAGAAATGGTGTACGTTACCCCAGCAAGAAAGTGTCTCCTAGAGTTATAGGAGTAGAACGTATAATATGTGCCCTATCTGCTGTAAATGTGCCCCCAAATAAAAAATGTGTGCCCCCTGTCGTTTTGGAAAAAAACGGAAAAAACGATTCCTGCTGGGGTAACGTTTTTCTAGCAGGAAAATTCTAAACGAATGATCGGAGAGAGAAAAATTGTGCATGGCCAGAGAGCTTATATGTGTGCCCTAATGTGCCCCCAAAAAAAAAATCTGTGCCCCTTCAGGTTTTCGAGATATTGCATTTCCTGCTGGAGTAACGTTTTGATGAATCGTATATCTCTACAACCATTGCATGTGCCCCTGTAGAGTAAACATACACGAGTAGCTCTTAATGTGTGCCCCTTAGTGCCCCAATTAGTTTTAAGAAAATATTTATAGTTTTCAAGTTATAGCGGTTTTATGAAAACCCGAAAAAACATCGCAGCGCCTAAATTAGACAAGAAACAAGTTCGCTGAAAACTGTATTCGGTCCTTCTTGACGCTAATAATAACCATACAAAGTTTCAAAACTATTCATGCATGCGTTTTTGCTAAAAGTCAAAACGATGGTGTCCTAACTTTGACGGCAAAATACAAGGAACCGGCTCAATCCGAAATGTGTAGGTGTAAACCAAAATCATGTGCCTTTAGTCAAAAATATATGGTGAAAATATTCAGCTTGGAATGTTTCGCATTAAGTAAATATTAACAAATAACCAAAATATGTAAGCAACGGCTGGTTATCCGACCAAATTTGAATGACTACTAAAAAGCGACGGATTCATACATATCGATGACCTTCTTTACTTTACTCACTAACCGGTTCACACGTGTTGTGCCTGAGTACACTGACTTACAAAAGTAATAAGTAATTAAATAAAGTTGTTATTGGATTATATTCTACTAACTGTTTCTATGACGTTACACATGATTAAGTACATTATAAATAGTAGCCTAAGTGCTATTCCAAGGTAAGCTATCTTCTCGATTCTAAATTTCATTAAAATACATCCAGTAATTTATATACTACTAAAAAGAGGTAGCTCTTTTTTGTATATAAATAAAAAGCCCGTATTTGTCTTTTTATATTAGGTACATATATATTTATTGAAAGAGATTAGATATCGCTAAAGATACCTAAAATCGTGTACTGCGCATGTCAAACCACGTGGTGTGTCAAGTCTCATCTTTCGTGGCACGCATTGTAAGTTTTTCATCATTAAGGGGAATGCTCCAACTAGCCCGCGGAATTCAAAATTTCTTGCGTTTTTTGCAATTTGCAGGCCAGTGCTAGGTTGTATGTTGATTAAAATATTTTTCGCGGTTGTAAGACGTATGTAGTTACAGAATTATAATCATCAAAATCACCAATACAACCCTCCAAGTTCATAAAGGCGTAGGAACAAAAAAAACAGAAAAAAATTGAATTTCGCGGGTTGGTTGGAGCATTCACCTTAACCAAATAAATTTTGGTACCTACAGTTTTGAGAGTTTTATTTAGTGTATATGTCGCAGGTTTTTCATAAAATTGGGTTTTTGATGAAAAACCGGAAGACGACACATATCTATGAGGAATTTATAATTATTAACGATTATATTAAAGCTGATTATGTAGTGTCACATAATTTTGATTTGATGGCGTTTTAGATATATAAGTGTCATTCCACAGTCAGGTGATAATGTTGTTACGTAGGTATATGGGATAAATATGTTTATTTATAGCCAAATACCATCAGATAATTTGTGCATATTCGATGTTTACAGTTATATCTTTATGCGGTTTACTATACTAACACACTTTATCTGAATCTATGTATAAGCAAATTACTCGTAAGAAAATTATTTATCTGTGATTTAAAATTTAATATTTTTTTACACAATATTATACTTAATACTGATCTGTGATTTTTTGTGATGCGAATTTACTAATTATGTATATGTTAGACTTAGATGAATAACTGATCTGTGATTTAAATAATAATGACTACACAACGTGCAAATAATTTCTTTGATCTGTGATTTGAAGCAATAATTACTTTAAGAATTAAAATTAAGGGAATAAAAATAATAATTTCCACATCAACAAGCGGTTTCATTTATTATAGTCACAAGGTGCATTTAATATATTTTTTAATTAGCCCCCAAAACTTTTGAACGCGACTGTACGGACAACAGCTTAGGTATAATACGTCCAATAAAGAAGGTCATCGATATGTATGAATCCGTCGCTTTTTAGTAGTCATTCAAATTTGGTCGGATAACCAGCCGTTGCTTACATATTTTGGTTATTTGTTAATATTTACTTAATGCGAAACATTCCAAGCTGAATATTTTCACCATATATTTTTGACTAAAGGCACATGATTTTGGTTTACACCTACACATTTCGGATTGAGCCGGTTCCTTGTATTTTGCCGTCAAAGTTAGGACACCATCGTTTTGACTTTTAGCAAAAACGCATGCATGAATAGTTTTGAAACTTTGTATGGTTATTATTAGCGTCAAGAAGGACCGAATACAGTTTTCAGCGAACTTGTTTCTTGTCTAATTTAGGCGCTGCGATGTTTTTTCGGGTTTTCATAAAACCGCTATAACTTGAAAACTATAAATATTTTCTTAAAACTAATTGGGGCACTAAGAGGCACACATTAAGAGCTACTCGTGTATGTTTACTCTACAGGGGCACATGCAATGGTTGTAGAGATATACGATTCATCAAAACGTTACTCCAGCAGGAAATGCAATATCTCGAAAACCTGAAGGGGCACAGATTTTTTTTTTGGGGGCACATTAGGGCACACATATAAGCTCTCTGGCCATGCACAATTTTTCTCTCTGCGATCATTCGTTTAGAATTTTCCTGCTAGAAAAACGTTACCCCAGCAGGAATCGTTTTTTCCGTTTTTTTTCCAAAACGACAGGGGGCACACATTTTTTATTTGGGGGCACATTTACAGCAGATAGGGCACATATTATACGTTCTACTCCTATAACTCTAGGAGACACTTTCTTGCTGGGGTAACGTACACTAAGAAATGAATAGAGGAAGTCTGAAAGTGGCACCGGTAACTGAAAAGTTGTGTGGAAATCGGTTGTCATGGTATTTATTTATTAATCACAAAATCCACAGCTCTTCGAAATTTTATCTTAAGATATATAAGCTAGTCTAACAGCCAATTACGGATTTACAATTTAATAACTATATAATACATGCATGCAGAAACAATAATACAGAATGAACTGCTAGAACGATATAAGCATTGCTAAGTGTACAGTGTGAGTGTATAGGAGTGTGCATGAGGAGTTGCAAATGGATGTGTGAATATGTGATAGTGGTATTATGTGGTGATTGTCTGTATACCTACCTTCTATTCAGTTCAGTTTAATTTAGGGCATGGGTCCCATACCCATGCCCTAAATTAAACTGAACTGCTAAAACTTTGTGTAGCCGCAGTTATACCCGGCTAAAACTAGGTGTAGCCGCATTTCGGCTATTAGCCGTGACATATACAGATAAAATATAAAATCATCAAGTAAAAAGTTAAAAACACTTTCATAAATCCCTCTCACAGTACTTCTGACATGCCGACAAAATCCGACAAAAGAGGGAACATTTTAATAACCCCCAGGCTTTTATGAAACCTGTCGATGACGTCTGCTATACAAATACTGTCGCTTTTATTTAACTTCCTACACTATTACAGTTTTAAACCCCATGAGGTATTACACACGGCACACCGCGTCCGGCGGTAATCCTCTTGTTAAAAACAGACGAACCGTCGAACACCCCATAAACGATGTATTAATATATCTCACTATTGAAATATGACACAAAAACCGTGCCGGACTATACGAGTCGTACGACCGGCAAATAATCGGAATCAAAAGAGGAAACACAATGACCGTTCAGGACAATCAAAATTTAATACTCTCTCCGGAAGCTTTTCATGTAAAGTGCATGTTTATTTGATTAATTTATTTTCTATTAAAACAAAGTTCACGTTTAGTTCGTTTATTTTCTTTTCTTCGAGAACCTGACTATGGGATATAAACAGCATATTTTTGTTTGAACAATGCTAATAGAATTTCTTTGTTTTACATACTTTTCATACATACATATTACATACTTAGAGCAGTGGTGGCCAAGTGGTAACGGCCGCGACTTACGAGTTGTAGGTCGTAGGTTCGAACCCAGACAGGCGCTTTACTTTGTGTAAATTATTTCATCACCACTGCTCACAACACGGTGAAGGAAAACATCGTGAGGAAACCGGCATGTCCTAGAACCAAAAATTCGAAGACATGTGACATCTACCAACCCGCACTGGGCCCACGTGGTGGATTACGGCCCACTCCCTCTCACTGAGAGGAGACCTGTGTCCCAGCAGTGGGAACGTTATAGGCTAATGATGATGATGATGATGACATACTTTTCCTTTATTTCATACGAGCTTTGTCAGTTGTGTGGTTGTGAGCGAATTATATTCATAAAATCTTTACGAATATAATTTTCTTCTTACCGCAACACAACATTGAACTATTTTAATTAATACTTCTATACATATTGACAACATCTAATTGTTTGCTTAAATTGTATTTTCTTCATCTTCATCTTACAAAATTAAGGCTAATATTTTAAGGTAATAAATAAATAAATGAAAAAAGTTACAAAAACTGGAACCTACTCTTAGCTGTCATAGTAAAGTGAGCTTCTTTAGATGTAACTTTTAATGTAGGTACTTTTACTGTAGGTATGTATAACAACCAAAATAAAATCTCTCTAATCACTTATTTTCGCATCAACTTCCCTCAACAAAAAACCCTTGACGGAAAGCTCTTCAAAGGGAAACATTCGTAATATTTGAGCTTAGTACAAATACAAAAAGGTTACAATAGGTGTACTTTCAAGGGAGATAAGGGGGTGTTGAAACCCTCTCGTCGATTGGAACCAGGATCACAGCGACACGAGTGTTAGCCTGCCTGTTGCATCCCGGGCAGAGGTGTACAGACAGACTAATTTTTAACTTGATTTTATAACTTGGTTAAGTGACTTTATGGCACAGTTTGCATTTAACAGGGTAAGCATTGCAACTTCTCAACGCACTTGCGATGCCTCTGGTTTTGCAGATGCTCATAGGCGGAGGTAGGTACATTATTTAATGTTTCTATATTAGACTGTTGAATAATGACGTGCTTTGTGGAAATAGGAGATCGTTATTATTAAATTGATGCAGTTAGGCTAATCCCACTAAATTAATTTGAAACTAAATTAGAAACTGATCTGGACCAAATGGAAACGCATTGTGGACAACGGTGGTAACAGAAGTACTCTTTATTGCTCACCGCAATTTACCTTACCATAATAATTTATTCAAAGAAAGGTTTTTCAAGAATATTGTTGCCTAATGGGCCGACTGATACCGGCCTATTTACCTAGTCGAAAAAAAATAAAGTCATATTCGTAAGTAAAAAATAAACATTATTTTTTCTCTTTTTGAATGTTTTTAAAGATTTATTCTTCGTTCGTCCCGAAGTTTTGTCCCACATTCCAAAAAATTCTTAGTTCGTCCCATATCACTATTGAAGTTGTGCTTCGTCCCAAATTACAAGTACTTTAAAGGTACAGTCAACAAAAAAAAACTTAAGTACTTATTTGAAATTTTTGAAACTAACTCAATAATAAAACAATCCTAAACATTTAGGTATGAATCATCTTTATTATCCAGTATCACAGTTAAAATCACAGAAATGGTATAATAATCATCTTATCATTACTCCAGTTTAAATATACAGAACAGTCAGATCTATATTAAACAAAATTTAAGACATGATAATTATAATTACTGAAAAATTTACCGACCAACATATATACAGTCATTTTTTGATACACTAGATGTGCAAACGTTATGAATTATAATCTTTTGAACACTATTATTCACTGTTAACATTTTCACATTCACATAACATTTCCACGGCACTTTCTGTTCACACATCTCCAAATTATTGAGCCATTTTTGTTTTTTCGTTTTTGTGTGTATTCATAACCACCATGTAGCAGAACAGGTTCACCTCTTCTGGATTCTAAAGGGTGTCCAGCGGGAATTTTTCTATTTAAAAGTTAAAAAATAAATAAACAAATAACTATAGAATTTTTATTTTATTTTTAAAACGTAACTAGGGTCTGCGGATTTCAATTCGTAAAAATAATGTCCTCCAAATGACGTCCATTCCTCGTTATACACTCTTGTAAGCGAACCCTAACATTGGCAAGTACGCGGGAACAAAGCTCTGGGAGGATAGTAGCGATTTCACGCCGGATATTTTCTTGTAGGGCAGTTATGGTACGGGGATTATTGCAGTATACTTTCGACATAGGTAACCCCACAAGAAAAAATCACACGCCGTCAAATCCGGCGATCGAGGTGGCCAGGGTATGTCTCCATACTTGCTTATTAATTTTCCAGGGAAAATTTCCCTTAGCCTCGACATTGTGATCCTGGCAGTGTGTGGAGTTGCCCCATCTTGTTGAAAGTGTGTCCTATTGTTGCGTCAGTAAAACACTTGCAATTCCGGTACCAAAAACTCATCAATCATACGGCAGTAAACCGAAGAAATGACAGTTTCACTCTCATTAAAAAAATTATGGACCGATTATTCCATGAGCAGAAATCGCGCACCATACTGTCGTTTCAGGGCAGTGCAAACTCTTTTAATGCCGTTCCCTTAGGTTGCTGGGGTTCCAGTAACGCATATTTTGTTTATTCACATAGCCCCCGATATGAAAATGAGCTTCGTCGCTAAACAATATGTTCACAAGTGTTCTAGGGGTCCGAAAACGTTCCAACATCATTCGGGCGTACGTTTTTCTTAAAACATAATCGCTTTCATTTAGTTTTTGAACGATTTGCATTTCCTAAGGATGAAGTTTTAATTTCTTTTTCAAAATCGCATGCACAGTTGATTCTTGATGCCCGTAGAGCCCGCAATCTTTCTCACCGATTTTCTAGGGTTTCTGATAATTTCTTGTCGCACCTGTGCCACACGTTCTGGCGTTGCTGCTGAAGTAGACGGTCCTATTGGCGGCCTATTTACCACTGTCCCTTCTTGTCGGAATATTTTTACCCACAACCGTATAAGCTGCGTGCTCGGACTATCGTTTAATCGCCGAATATCGAAGTGAGAACAGAAAGCACGACGCGCTCGAACCAACGATTCACCACACTTTAAATATTGCTCAACCGCAAATGCACGGTGCGCTCCCGACCAATGACTCATGGTTGCAAAAAAATCCGCAAAAATGACAAAACCAACGCTACCCCTCCCTCGCCTCTAGCCCTGTTAATAAATAAATAACGATAATTTAAATTTGAAAAATTTCCACTGGACACCCTTTATAAAAGAGATCGGCTCCCGTGAGGTTGATGGTAAACTAAGATTTGCTTCCATTGTAGAACAACTGAAATTAAAGCATAAATGATTTAGTTCCCCATATAGTTATATGATTTGTAAGTTAAATAGGACGTTGAAATCTAGTATCGTTTGGCAAGAGGCAAGAGGGGGTAAGGTGGAGTAGGGAGGGTGGAGGAGTATGCCCCCACTCCCATGAAAAAGTTATGCACTGTTCTTGAGAAAAACTAATTATTGTAACCTAACCTCAAAACACTTTAAAGTTGCTTCGCAACTTCTTCAACGCAACGTCTTCGGTGCTGTGGGAAGTTCAGCCCCTTCGCCCTTACATAACAAAGGATAGGCACCCATGCTCACCTCCGCAGCTTCGGCTTGCTAGTTGGCTCCGGCGACCAGCCTCAGCCTCTACGGCTCGCACGGGTGCCAAAGCTTTGTTATAGCGGGCGGGGGCTGCTCTCCCACCGCGTCTCCGAATTGTATATACACTATAGGGGTATCAGTCAAATGACTACGTGGAGTCAGGATGCCCCGATTCGGTTTTGGAACAGATTCGACCTGATATAACTATGAAGTGGCAGTACACTTACTTCCTTATGAGCAGGATTTATAAGGTTGTTATAAAAACACGATGCCGACACTTCGTGTGCGTTAGTTTTTAGTTAATGTAATTTTAATGTTGTATGTATTTATAGTATTTTTAAGTTATATTAATATTGTATTGTATGTGTTTTATATGGGCATTGACGCCTGAAATAAATGGATAAATAAATAAATAAAAACAATAAAACAAACAAATGATGGAAATTGCATCGTTTTTTTATAAGTTTCGTTTCAACGGTTTAGCACGACATTTTAAACACACAGACAATAAACTGAGCAGATTTGGTTGTCAATCACCCATTTTAACGTTTCGCTATTTATTCGCTATTTATCTGATTTGAGGTTAGAAACCATTTTTATTAATTTCTCGAAAATATGCATTACCTTGTAGAAAGAGTGATAGCTTTATAATCAGGGACCCAACCCCTACCAGGCCTCCGTCACTCCATGTACTTGCGCGCTATAATTACCTACCACCCGGCCGAGCGGTCTCGGGCCGTTTGCGGACCATATTCAGTGCGGTTTTTGCAAGCGAAGCGCACGCACGTTATTCAATTTTAATCGTTCCATTCGTTTGTACGGGTACCTACAATGCCGTCTGGTGCCTTATGTGCAGTAGATGCGTGCAAATCAAGTAAAAGAAGGGATAAACACCTAATATTTTTCCATTTACCTGTCAATGAAGAAAGTTAAGTAATAAACTACATATATTACCATTTTTTGTCGTTTCAAAATTATTACAGTCAGCACCAATTTATTAAAAACATATTTTACCTTTATACGATACAATTTTACACTACCGAACATATTCACAGTTCTCAATAAAATAGACACAAATAGGTTATGTTAATTTAATTTTATCGAAGAGGCAGCCCTGCGATTGCTGTGGGATCGCGCGGTGCGAAGCAATCACAACTGTACGCTTGAGCATTTAGGCACATTTTAGCATGCAGCGGTTGCTGATGCGACGGAATAGGCTATTATAGCAATAGGTATTGGAAATTTTCTACTGAGTGAAGTATCTGTTACGTAGTAACTATTTAGTAATCTGTGCCCCTACCAGCTTTCACCCCTTTTACCCCTTCCTTCTGCCAAACGGTACTAGATCCGATCCTAATTAACTTAAAAAACAGATAAAAATATTGACTTACCTATGACAAACTCGATCAATTCTCAATCTCACTTTAAACACTATAACCAGGTGACGAATGAGTTGACACTGTGCGGGCTCCACGCTAGCTCCCGTGATGCACACATCACGGGAGCTAGCGTGGAGCCCGTTTTGCTGACAACGGAAAGTAAAGCTATTGGCCAAAAGAATCAATATAAGTAAAAAACAAAGGACGCAATAAAAAAGGGATGGACCTTTTTTACCTGCACTTCTAAAGAGATTCCATTGACGTCATCTGTATAGGTACAACTTACTCACTAAGAGCGCCTAAAGAGTGTTATTAAAAAAAAAATAAAAAAAATAATAATAAAAAATAATATAATATTATTATTATTATTATTATAAAATAACACGAGTAATTTTTTTCTCGCGGAGAAGACAGAGAGGAGCGGTTGTGATAAATAGTTGATTGATGTTAAATATTTAATAATACGTAACCCTTTTTTGCCGAATGTACAAAAAAGTAAGTTTAGCATATACAAAAAAAAATATGGGCCGTACAAGGAATATAAAATAGGACGAAGCAAGAATAAAATATTAAAATTTATATTTTGGGACGAAGGAAGCATATTGTTTGGGACGAACCAGGATTTTTTTATGTGGGACAAAACTCAGTGGGCCGAACGAAGAACAAATCTTTTTAAATGGCATTGAACAGTTTTTTTTTTTAATAATGGCCAGATACGTTAGTACTTAATTAATATATTAAAAAGTCAATTATTGATTTAGGTCTTTGATCATACCTAACCACACTAAGACTAACACTGGCCTAGATAGTTAAATGTTATGTAACAATAGAACATTTATGAAAAATAAAACAGTCCGTTTACAGTTAATTTCGAAAAACCCTTTCTTACTGCATTCTCTCCACAATGAACACGCCATCCAAAATTCATGTCTCTAGGACCAGCGGTTTAGGTTTTTTTTTTTTCAGTGTGGGAAATCATCAAATGACCCTTCCCGCTCTGAGTGGGGCGGAAGGGAGTGTCAGACTCTTACTGACTAAAACCCACCCGTGTTCCTTCCTTAGCCCTTTATGTTCCGGGCCAGCGGTAACCCTTTCGGACAATCCCGCTGACCCGGTAGCGGTTTAGGCTGCGTTGATATATCAGTCAGTAAGAACTTTGAATTTTATATATTTAGATAATTTTAATGTTGCATGCCAGGTTTTAAAAAATGCTTTCATATACATATTTGGATCGTAAATAATGCTCTGAATAATAGCCATAAAAGACACGTTTTCTATTCAAAACCAAAACGCATGTGAACTGCTTGTCGCCGCGCTACCGGTGGCTGTGGCCGGTGACTCGTTTACGCTTCGCCTTGCCTCACACGCTCGTGCCTCTAACCAGGGCCGCGCCGCCCCTGTGTGCGAAGTGTGCGGCGCACACAGGCGCCAAGACAATAGGGGCGCCGCCGCCGCGGCCGCGCCGCCACTGCCATCGACGCCGACGTATAAATAGGTAGACCGGCCCTTATTTTTCGTGGCCCAACTACCACGAAAAATAAGACAGCTACAAATACACCCAAACTCACACTCACATCAACAGTCTTAGCAGTCTCGTACTTATACAATCAAGACAGAGACAAAGAGATGTGAAGAGACTGCAGCGCGAGCGAGGTAACAAAATGTTACCCAATTTCAACTTCTGCTCAACTATATTACGCGGGTATTCCCCGAATCAGCTAGGCTGCTGTTGTAAGGTACAGTCAACAAAGAAATCAAACTGTTCTCTGTATATAAAAGAGAAAGGTGACTGACTGACTCATCTGTCAACGCACAGCCTAAACCAGTGGATGTAGAAACTTCAAACTTTACATATTGATACCTTGAATAATGTAGGACTGTATTAAGGTGGCATTTCTTGAAAATTCAGCGCTTAAGGAGATTAAACTGGAAACGCATTTTAACTATTTTGCGCATTCCTTTTTTCGTCGTATAATAGTAGATTATTAACCAAGGGGATAAAGCAGTGTCTTCTGTAGCGAGGGATTTAAGTTCACCCAAGACTAAGACAGCTTTATCACCGAGGAAAATACTCTACTTTTCGTACCATTTGCGAAAAAATTAACACAATAATAATATGAGATAAGCATTCATTAAAAATAACGACAATTAAAAGTAAAAGACAAGAAGTACTGATTCTGAAATTGATAGGCCTTTCGCACTTCTCCACGTTGAAAATTCTTCATAAGTTTTTAAATAATTTTCCTTGGATTTTGTTGGAAGCAAATTATTTATAATTGCCGCAGCATTTGCACTGATGGAATCCGACAATAAAATTCACTGTCACTGTCGCTTAGATTTAACATCGTAACGTATTTTTAGAACATTAACTTTAAGAATTAAGAATTTATTAAAATAAACTTAACGTTTATGTATTTGAAGAAAACAAAAACGCGGCAAATTCCTAGACTAATATTTTTTTGTCGGAAAAGCAAAGGCATCAAGCTCATACGGCCTCGTCGGTTTTCGTAATTTTATTTAATAATCATAACTGCATAATAAATGCGTATTCCTTTTTCAAAAAGATGTATAATGCTTTATATACAAACTCAATGGTGTAAACACAGATGTAGTTCAGTATAAATTTCGGTAAGTATTCCAAATTTAAATCACATTCTCCCCCTAGAGGATGAATGAAATTCAGTACAATTTTCTTTCCCTGTTTTTAACAGATTAAAAATGACTATTGTTATGTTCGCTTTTTGTGGCATAGAATGTCACTTTTTTGAGCAAGTAGTACGAAAAATTCATTATTTAGAAAATTATTAAAGTAAACACGGTAAAATTTATTCCACAACCAATCATTGTCTTGATTTGCTCTTATTATCACTTCAATCCATTTCTGACTTGACTTGGAATGCTAAAATATGTCAAACGTAAATTAATAATCTATTTAAAGTATTTGTAAGTCGCAAACCAATTTCACAAGATAAATAATGAAAATAAGAATGAAGACAAATGCATACGATATATCGGATTCTTTTGCAGTCTGTACCGAGTATTAAGTCATGCAGCAATGGCAGTGCTACAGTAGCGTAGTGATAATTCACTGTACATTGACGATTGCATATGGAACACAGACTCAGCATATTAAAGGTTTGCATCGATGGACAGCATGTGGACATGACATAAACAGTAGGTACTTACTGTCTCTTTCATACTTAACATAATGTTCTACTACTCGTCAAAATTAACAATTAAAAATATTCGTTAAAAATTTTGTAACGTTGCACCTTATATGTAACGAATTAAAAAAGAGTTTAGGTTAAATTGCTTAATGTTAAGAAATCTATGTACACTCAACTATACTATATTTACACAAAACTTTAAAAACTAATCATTCGTTTTTTATGAAGATTCGTTAAAAAAAGAGGCGCTTCATAGGTTCCGCACACAGGCGCTGCCGGGGGTCGGCGCGGCCCTGCCTCTAACCACAAAGCGCCGACCGCAAATCAATCCGACCAACCGGATCAGCTTTTAGTAATCATTTTGTAATTTTGATAGAGTGCACAGGTAGAATTGGTGTATTTGCATTTTGGTGAGTGAAAATGGAAAAGTTGTTCTATCGAAGTTTACTAGGAAAACACGTAAGAAACTACTGGTCTTTCTGAGTTTAAAATCAAATCATACTTATCTTCTTTTATTTGTCTGCTAGTCTGTCAGTGTAGATTATCTATCTACCTTATTCTAATCAATGCTCTAGCTAGAAGATAATTAAATCTATTATTGAAATGAAAATGGTCTGAATACAAATAAAGAAGACAAAATTAGAGAAAATTTAAAACATAAAAATTTATTAAAAACAGTCTTTTATGACGTGACTTTCATACTTTAATAAGAATAAAAACTTAACTACCTGCATCTTAGAGTTATTAGAGTGAAAACTTCTCTATCGGCGTTGTTCACTTTTTTTGTAATGGGTAAAAAATGTTAAACTTGGCGCGAGTTTAACATTTGGACACGTGACCTGCAATGCGATTATGTAGCCATCTCACCGTGAAAACTTGGGTGAAGTAAGCGTGGAGTGAGCTGTCAATAGTGTCAATTCCTAGCAAAAACAAACTCACATCACCTAAGTTTTCACGTTGAGATTTTTACAGAATCGCCCGGCTGATAGAAAATTCGTAAGACGGATGGCCGTAGCTGGTACCGCGCGTGTTTTGTTTATAAGACGATTCACAAAATACACACGTAATTGTTCAAGTTTTCACTTTTGTCGGCACTCCACTGCCACTGTTTTTTTTAATAAATCTAGGTACGTAAATTCAAAATCAAATCAAGTATCAAAATGACCTAGCTAACCGTACGCAAATACCTCACAAAAATAACTGCCAGTGATCGGCTTAACGCTGTGTACACTGTGCATGCAGTAGGAAAACACATCGCTCAAATATGACCGACCCACGATGCAGCCACCGCCCGCTCGTAACCATGGCAACGAGCTCAAGGCTTCCAGCCTGTCCGGGACCTAGACCACAGAATAGATAGATGTACAGAAGGTCGACCCCATACAACAAGCGAAAACGCACTCACATAGACAAGCATCTCATCTCATCTTACTCATCGCATCATCATCGTACAGCGAGTGCAAGGGCATTCGCAACTAACATTCGTTAATTAAGGTGCTTACAGGACCTAAACACAAAAAATACGCAAGTTTTAGAAACAATAAAAGTAATTATTATGACCGACAATAGAAAACAAAATCAGTAAAATATATGATATTCTTCAGGATATTTGCTGGGTGTCTTGAAAATATAATACAACTAATTTGATATGTTGGAAAAAATCATGAAGATACCTCTAAAAACTTTCTTTTTACAATAAAAACCATACTAATATACATACAATCATTCTGTTTTTTTGTCAGATTATTCTACAAGCAACATACTAAAATACTAGTGTTTTAATTTTTAGGTCCAAAGAATAGATTTTTTGTAATTAAATAATTGCTTCATATTTTGTAATAAATTACCAGCGTTGTGTCATCGCGCTTCTCTTACTTTCTCGCTTTAGGTCATGTAAGCCCCTTAAGAGCCCATTCACACGAACCACAACCATATCACATCGCAGCGAAAAAAGGTGGGCAAGCAGTGGTTACGCGTGAATAGTGTCGCTGCAATGTTACGTAGTTGCGTTATGGTTTCGTTGTCGCTACTAGTTGCGTTGTGGTTTCGTGGTCGCTAGTAGTTGCGTTGTGGATTCATTGTCGCTAGTAGTTGCGATGTCGTGAAGTTGTGGACTAGTGTTTGCAGACAGACAGATCCAACGATCTGTCGCAATGCACCACACCGCAACGCGACGTCACCTTGATGTGGTCGGTATCGCCCACTCAGTTGATTTCTAATCGCTGGGAAGAAGAAGTGGCGCAACAAACTCTCCAGCAGCCCAGCTGTCTGTTCAGTTAAAAAAAACTTGCTTCTATACAATAGTAGGTATGCAAAATAATTGACATTACGAGTCACAGAACATTAAATTAAATTATTTGCCATATGTCAGCTAACCACACCAATATACGAATAATTACAATGAAAACTATATTATAGCAAAAAATAAGAATAATTAATGTAAACAAAATTTAATAGCTAATTAAAAGCCTCCAGGCATATAGGGCGTGACAGCTTACATATTTATGAAATGCGAGTTATATTCACATAGCTGTCACTCGAAGTCACAAATGATAAAAAAGAGATTGTTACTAGATGTTGAACCTTCTGTACCTACCTATTCTGTGCCGCGATGCACCCACCACCCGCTCGTATCCATGGCAACAGCTGAGCAGCGCATCCCGGGATTTCCACTGCGCTCTTATTTAACTCAATCAATTTCACTTTACTTGACTGACGCCGACAGCATCGATTGTAGAGAGAATGTGAGTTATGTTTCGTGTTTTGTGATGCCTATTCAATGCGATTATTCTTATTTTGTCAAAGTCAAAGGTGTTATAAATAGAATAGGTACAGATATAAAAATGGCGTCTCAACATGCAAATTGGTCGCGACGACCCGGCTACATATCTAACGTTGGAACAGTTTCTGAGTGGTGGGAAGGTAAAAAGATAACATCTCAATTTGTATAGTAAGTTGTTAAGTCATTTAATTTATTTAGTGTCTAGTGTAAATAGTTAGTTATCTATAAATAAACATTACTTAATTTTTTTTTGTGTTTCAGCAATTTGCAAATTCTACGTTTGTCAGCATGATCGACATGCTTCATGGGCAGCTCTAAATTTTGTACCTCGTTAGATAGCTGATTAAATGAAGATGTCTCCTCCGGAATTTGTACGCTCAATGCCATACCGATCATCAATCAATATTACCGTAGAAGTCCTCTAAAGGCTGTTCACAAGTCCAAAACTCGAAAAATTTGAAAGTTTACATCAAATAGACGACCGCTATTCTTCAGACAGCTGTTTGCTGCCGGGGCAAAGCAAATCAGGTTATCGAAATGTGTAATTTTCGATACGACAGCCTATCGGATGGTTGTGAATAGCAATGCAGTTTGAAAAAAAAACGGGCACTCATTTTATTTTTCGGTGGTGATGGTAAAAATATATCCTTAAAACTCTCTAACAGTTACAGCTTGCTATTTAGTCTTCATTTAGCTGTTAGATACTTTTAAGGATTTATTTTTTAAACTTTCCATGTTTTCCTTTGTAGTACCTAATGATAGAACGACGTACGAGTAACGGTGGAGTTTCTTGCCCATTCTTCTCCATACGAAAACTACCATTTGGAATGGGCGACTAGAATCAATTCTATTTTTTTGTAATTTTTGACGTTCAAAAGTGCCTTTTATGTGCCTATTTGAAGTAAATGCTTTAACTTTGACTTTAGAGATTCTGGTTATTTTAAAATGTTGAGAAAATGAGCTATCATTAATTGTGTTTCAAGTCTAATATAAAGTTCCCACTGCTGGGACACAGGCCTCCTCTCTTCGAGAGGGAGTGGGCTGTAATCTACCACGCAGGCCCAGTGCGGGTTGGTAGATGTCACATGCCTTCGAATTTTTGGTTCTAGGGTGTTTTTTACGGTTTTCCTCACGATGATTTCCGTCATCGTTTTGAGAGCAGTAGTGATGAAATTATTTACACAAAGTAAAGCGGCGGGCGCCTGGGTTCGAACCCACGACCGATACAACTCGTTAGTCGGGGCCGATATCACTCTGCCACCACAGCTCCTGCTGTTCAAGCTGCTTCCTGTTTCAAGCCTGCTCACTTGATAATATGTGTACAGTCAACAACAAAAGTCGATTAACATTTCAGTTTTTTTTTAATCTCAGTTATTGAGCAAAATATTAGCACTTCAGTTTTGTTTTTAATCTCAGTTATTGAGCAAAATTGTTTTGTTTTTAATCTCAGTTATTGAGCAAAATATTTGTTCAAAATTGCATTGTAGGTACTTCTGCTGCAGTTTTGAACAAATGTTTTTAATCTCAGTGTTTTGTTTTTAATCTCAGTTATTGAGCAAAATATTTGTTCAAAATTGCATTGTAGGTACTTCTGCTGCAATTTTGAACAAATATTTTGCTCAATGACTGAGATTAAAAAAACTGAAGTGTTAATCGACTTTTGTTGCTGACCGTACATACCTACTTAGTCTTTACAGCTGTAGATATAAGAATAGTTGTTCTGTCTAACAAAAATGCATTCTCTTCACATCCCATATGAGTCGCAACCCAAGATTTGCCTTAAAATGGAAACCTGCAAGACGATTGACGTCAGAAAACTGAGACCTCAGCTGAAATTGACGACAACTGAATTGATTGTATGTGTTTGCTCGTCGACTTAATTATGTAAATACTCAGTTGAAATTGCTTGTTCGAGTTTCGGTTGAGTCACTGAACTGCTTGATGGTGACTGAACTGTTTGATGGGGTTTCAATTGAGTGTATATGCAGTCGCCCTTAAAGTATTATACTTGGCATATTGTTCGTAGACACAGCAACACTTCGCCGCTACCGCCGCCAGCGTCTCCTCTCCCGGCGCTCAAATCTCGATGTAATTCATGATCAATTCGAGCAACCTCTAAGAATTTGTATATCTACTTATTTGTGTTGATTGCCTTAGATTTCCTAAAGGGAGTGGATTTTAGATAAGGGTAAAAGTCGCTAAAAGATAATAGATAGTCGCATGTCATTAGGGTGGAAGCCAACCTCAATATTTTCGTCGGTGATGATGATAATTAGGTGAATGTTGTAATGAGTCGAATAGGACATAAGCATCCTATAAAGTTCCAATTGCTGGGAACCAATCCACCACGCGGGCCAAGTGCGGGTTGGTAGATGTCAAATTCGAATTCGAATGTCGAATTTTTGGTTCTAAGACATGCTGGTTTCCTTGTTTTTCTTTACCGAGCAGCGATGATGAAATAATTTACACAAAGTAAAACGCCTGTCTAGGTTAGAACCTACGACCTACAGCTTGTAAGTCGCGGCTGTTACCAATGGGCCAGCACTGCTCTCGAACAGGGCCCACATCATAATCATTTGCAGGGCAGTTTAAGCGCAGGGCAAGTTGACAGTTGTTCAAAACCGCAACACTCATGGTTCAAATCGCTGAAGACTTTACATGACACTCACTTTATGCCACATATCAATATTTAATAATTAAGTGCATGGTTGGTTGACTGCATGGTAACTTGAATGAATGATTAGTAAAGTGCATGGGTTTATTGAGTGCATGGTTGGTTGAGTGCGACGTAGCGCGCTCAACGTCAGACGTTAGTTTAGGTACTTGTGTGCAGTGGCGGACTAAGCCCGTCAGAGGCCCGGGGCGGCAAAGTTGAATGAGGCCCCCCCAGCTTTAAAAAAAAATGTAGTTTGACAAGCTTTTTATTCAGTTCATATTTGTATGTATAAATAAGTGTTTATGTTTATTTCGTTAATTTCGTCGGCAACGCCACTTTCCTTCTCTTCAGAAATCGAAAAGTAATTGGATAAAGATCCAGCAAGCGATTTTGCCTCTTCAGTCTTCGTTTTTTTAGCTGCCTTTTCTGAGAGCCAGATGGCTGAATCCTTTTCAATAAAAATAATGAGATAAATAAAAAACTTTACACACTTATAAACTATTAAATATCAAAGTAATGAAATTCAATATTTGTTAAAAATGAGGCCTATGTTTATTTTTCCACGTAAATAGAATGTAGTGAATGTAGGCGTACAAGAGTGAATTATTTGCACTTCATTCATTCAGGGATGCCTGGGGAAGTACCTGCTACAAAGACGGGAATTCTCCCAGCATATTGGACGCGTTCAGAAAAATAAAAGAATATTAGTACCACGTAAAAAGTCTAGATGGCTGTAGTGTTTTGATCTTGATGAAATTATGTAGGTACTAAGCACATTTTTAATGTCTTGTTTAGGATTTTATCAGGAAAACGAGGAGGCATCTGGGGGCCCCCCAAGACCGGAGGCCCTGGGCGGGCCGCCCCTTCCGCCCCCCTGTTAGTCCGCCACTGCTTGTGTGTCTTTGTCTCTTGTCTTGTCCGGATAGTGAGTACCTAACCGTAAACACAGAAACTATTGCGTATACAAAATACATTATATTATGACTATTTCGCAATAAAATTACATAGTATTAATTATTCTCTTTAACAAAATTCGCCGGCCGCTGCTACGACGCAGTCGCTTTGCTTGCTCAGCTCGCGCAAAGCATTTGGGTAACTTGTTAGGTCTGATAAAAATAATAAATAAAAAAAAGCATGGATTATTTTTTTTTTGTTTATTTTATGTTTTTGCAGTTTTTTTTTATTTTTTTGTTTTTTTTTTTTATATTTTTTTTGTCCTTATGATTACGAATACATTGTTACTACTACTACCTACACCAATGTTTATATATACCTAACTTAATTCGTATTTATTAACACTTAGTAGATATTGTAATGCCTGCTTACTAAACAAATCACAATCGCTTTTAAGCCTGGAATATTAAGTAAAACAGTTTTATTTTATTTTATTTATTTGGCTCACCAACAATTGAATACCTACACTGACACATAGAAATGAGATACATCCAATAAACTTATAGACTAGTGTACCAATTTCTTACAGGTAAGCACATCATGCATTACTTATTTATCAGTTAGGCTGCATACACATTGGCCGGTGCCACACTGAGCGCCTAATGTCGAGCGAGACATCTAAGAAAAGAAGGGCCCGGCCGCACTAAGCGGGGTTGTCACGCAAATCATGAAACTTGTGTGATGTTATTTATAGATGGCCCGAACCCAACAGCTGGATGTGGCTTGACAAGCTCTAAGCTAGACACCTGCTATGCGCACGGCCTACACTGTCCTTAAAAATATAAGTAACCCATTTACAATATATACACAACTTATACATGGGCTACATATTATTATCTTAATTATTAATTGAATGTTTAGTAGTTTTGCGTTCTGCACCTAAGTGCCTACTATTTACAAAGATTACGACTATATTATTAAACACGAATCTGATACAAATGTAGCTTCTACTATCATTAATATTATTACTCATGTCAAAATACATCATACATTACACGTTGTCCTGTTTTTGATTCGAAAGACAAGTGGCGCCATCTATTATCATAATAACGTTATTGTTGTTTTCCTCTAAAACAGCAATTTTTTTTCGGGATGAAAGGTACCCTATGTCCGTTTCTGACAACGTATATGCACAATTTCAGGATGATCGGTTCAGTGGTTTAGGCGTGAAAAGGTAACAAACAAACAAACTTACTTTGACACTGCGGCTTAAAGGTAATTTTCATGTTGAATATTCTGCCATTAAAAATATCATCCCATTAGGATCCACAATATTCTTCATGTTAACGCCACAAAATTAAAAAGGAATATATTATTCCTCAGTAGTTAATAGGCAAATGCAGTGGCGTAGCTATTCATAAAGGGATTTTGTATCATTTATTGGGAGTCCTTTTTACCTGACTCCGCTGAAGTTCCAAAAAAGGGAGGCGTACTGATTTGGAAAGTTAAGTTTCCATTGTGATTTTACTAAGAGAATGCAAGAGCGAGCTAAGTAAACTAACAAATTTGAGCACTCTAGACTCGCTCGAATATTAGGTTAAGCTGTCGATGTGATTCTACTAAGAGCAAGTGAAGCGAGCTCGAAAGTTAGAGCATCCTGACTGGGATTCTAGAATAAGCTATCATTGTGATTTTACTAAATGAATGCAAACCTTTGTAAGACATAAATAAAAATTCCCTTTGTATTTATTAAGTAAAACTATACTTTTATAATAATCAAATACGTAATTATAAAAATAACACAATTAAATTCTAACTTAACTAAAACTATACAGAATGCGTGGTATATAAAAAAAATTTATGTAAAAACTATACGTGGTAATGCCGCCAGACTCTTGGGTACATTACCAGTCGACAGCGATGCAGATGAATTTTTCGACGCAATTTTTTAGTTTCTGTATAGTTTTAGTTAAGTTAGAATTTAAATAAAATACGTTAATTTTCATATTTGCAATAGGTATTTACTCACAACGTGCCTCCTATCAATAAAAAAATTGAGGATTTTGGTTATATTTTACGAATTTTTGCTTACACACGCCTTGTCAGGGTATTAATGTGAATGATACGCGATAGCTACGCCCATGGGCAAATGCTTAAAATATTTTTTTCATATCAGATATTTAATTTAAGAGTCATATGCTGGAGACAGAGCTGAAATGTCTCATGTTCCCCGGACGAACTCGTACACAAAAAACTCTAATACTCTTTCATATTATAATATACTCGTTTATTATGATGAGTACCTACGTTAACCCTGTGTTGTATCCGTTTGAAAGTTCTTATATCCTACCATTAAGTACTAAGACTGGGTAATCCCAGAAAAATGTAGTTGTTCAGCTTTATTATTATTAGTATATTAGTATAGTATATGAAGCGCGTAACAACATTAACGCATTGTCTTGAAAGTTTGTTCAGAATTGATTACAAAAAAGTAATTGAAATATTTGAATTTCGGGCCAGAACACTCTGTGTTTACCAATATATTATGATAAGGCAAATAAATAATATTTACTAAGCTGTATGGTACCTCATTTTCAGTTCAGCCATATTGCAGATTTAACTTGCACTTACCACAAAAAAATGTTTTTTATTATAATTCATGCGAGTTGCAGACCTTTTGGAAGGGGCGACAAGAATCAATTCTATTCTGAGTCTATTTTTGACGTTCAAAAGTGCCTTTAATGTGCCTATTTGAAATAAATGATTTGACTTTGACTTTGACTTTGACCAAGAGCTAAGCTAAGTTAGTCTAGCTTAGCTCGCATAGCTGAGGTAAATTTTTCATACTTCTGTTCATTGTTTGCGGTCTGTACACAAAATAAGATATCATATGATAATTATCATCCTGCATGAAGATGAATAAGATGAACCAAATAAATATAAAAGGCCGAAAAACTACATCAGCACTGCGAGCTAAGCTAGACTAACTTAGTTTAGCTCTTGGTCTGCAACCCGCATTAAGGTAAGCATTCGAAAATTGGAATTCAAGGTCGCTCAGGGCGCTATAGAGCGATTTATGCTCGGTGGCTCTTTGAAGGATAAAATCAGAAATTAAATTAACCGGGACGGAACCGGACTTACCGACATGACTTGCAGAGTAAGGAAACTGAAGTGGCAGTGGGCTGGCCATATTTTCCGAAGGGCCGGTGGAGCAGACGAGAGACCGCGTATCGGCAAGCGTAGTGTGGGACGCCCCCCAGCTAGATGGACGGACGACCTAAAGAAGGTGGCTGGGACAGACTGGATGCGGAAGGCGGAGGACACAGGTGTAGTGGCACAGCCTGGGAGAGCCCTATGTCCAGCAGTGGACTGCAATAGACTGAGTTCATTGATTGATTGATTCGACAATTACTCTAAAATAATTTTGTATTGTTTTCATTGTTACCTATGACCTAGAAGTAAAGTGTTACACACTTCTCCAAGTAATTATCATTAAATACCTATTTAAAATACACGACTTATTATAAGTATCTATTTATATACAACTGATTTGAAGTCAAGAATATTACCTCCATTTTCCATTTACCTATTGTACCTTATATGTAAGCGTAAAATATCATCACTGAGTTCTTGAGTTGCGTACCGGAATAAGAAGGTAAGTGAGTTATTTGCGTTATCGAAATTAGAATAGTTATCAAGGAAAGCTTATTGATACACAGGTTCTACAACAATACATATGTATGTGTCAATAAAGGAATATTGGTAAACTATAGTAATTATAAAAATCTTTATAAATAAAATTCAAAATCCTGACTGACTGATATATCAATATCAATGCACAGCATAAACCGCTGGTTTTAGAGACATGAAATTTGGAGGGTGTGTTCTTTGTGAAGAGTAGATATCCAATAAGAAGGGATTTTTGGAAATTCAACCTTTAAGGGGATGAATGGGGGACGGTGAAATTTCACGTGGACGAAGTTGCTGGCAAAAGCTAGTATAGAATAAATATAATATAGAAAACTGGATCGTTGAGCAAAATTTTAATAAAACACAATCCTCCTATTCCTATCATATAATGAGTTTAACTCGCACAATAGACTAGCTAAAGTATAGTAAGGAATGCAAATCCGCTCCGTTTTAAATCCGGATTTTTAACAACGGTATTTTGATCCAATCCGGATTTTACGGATTTTTCATGAAAATAAACAAATCTACCCATATTACTTTGTTAAGGGGACTACAGGACCTAAACGCAAAAAACGCAAGTTTTATAATGCCTAAAAGTATATGAGCGACTACAGTAAACAAAATCAGAAAAACATATGATATTCTTCAGGATATATGCTAGTTAGATAGTGTGTCGTCACGTCCCAGCAACCGGGCAACCGGTGCCGGGTACCCGGCGCCGAAGTGTATAGCCATGTACGTTAGCTTTCACACGTAGTTTGCCTGGCAATGTTTCCGGATAGTTGGCACCGGCTACCTGGTTACCGGAACATGTGAAAAGGCGTTCACAGATTTGCTCGACCCGCGTCCCGCGCCCCGCCCGCTCCTTCCAGAGCCGATAGACTCGACGCTGGCGAGACGACGACGCGCGAACTCGCTCGTTTCGATATTTTTGTTACAATTCCTTATTATTAAAAAAATCGGATTTGGAAGTCTGTAAAATGTGCGGATATCCGGAATTCATTCCCTAATGTTGTCCTTATCTATTTTATTACGTATTACTTTAAACTTATACATAATTATATACTTTTATTAATATTATACAAGTCTAATTGATGTCCTGAATTAAATTTGATACACTTGTCTTTAAATTAACTTATATATATATATAAATTAAGCGTGAGTTTAACTCACGCCTAAGGATATTTTAAATATAATCCGTACAATGGCCCAAATCTTTGACACTGGTACCAATTTAATTAGAAAACACATTTTTAATGTTTTTTTCTAAAATATTCTAGCACTTAATAAAAACTAACCTACGCGCGGCATAAGAAGGTTGTATTATTATTTCACTGGAAAAAAATACACTCTTAAGCGTTCTTTTATTCGCGGAATGAAATTGACGTCTGACAGTTCTTGAATGGAAAATTTGACAAAAAATCAAAATTATTCATCAAATTAAAATATCTGGCATAGAAGACATCAGTTCTGAATTCACATATTACGATAAGCGTAAAGTCCAAATACAATAAATATTACCATTTTATTTTACAAAGTGACACCTAAATTCTGTCAAATTTTTACAGTGAATTTTTAATACAACTTTAAGCAGAAATATCTACAAAATATTTAATAAGTTTTATACTTTTTTTATTTTACAACTACTTGAAAGTGATGAATTATGACAAAATTGTCTCACGTTAGCCATTTTACCTTTGAACCTTATCTTATAAGGTAGGTATGGGTGACCTCCAATAATGTAACCCATCCCGAAATAGATAGGCAAAACAATAAAAAATTATGGAATCGCTCCCGCCGGAGTCCTTCCGCCTGTCACACGCGATGTTCTCTTAAACGTTTGAAGTAATAAGTTAGCAAAGCGATAGTGAGTTTTATTTGCATGAAAAAAATAAAGTAAATAAACAATATTATTTTTAATGTATGCAATGTTTTTTTTTTTCTTTTTACTCGTTCTCGAGAAAAATCAATCTTTAGCCTTACCACTAAAATTCGGAACGATCAGATTTAAAAAAAATTAAAATCATTTAATTCAAACTATACCTACAACTACATAAACACGCTACGCAGCACTAACTCCGCAAGTACGACTAAGCGATTTGTGTAGTTTTTGTTGAAAATGAGTTTTGTAAATAGGTACATTATTAGAGCTAACCTTCACTATTACTAACTACGACGCATCTACACACACACACATCCACACTTCCAATACATTAGGTATATCATACCTATCTTACCGTGAGTTTAACTCACATCTAAGAATAAGTAATTTCTAATATCAAGCTACAACATTTTTGAAGTTGCGTCTAGTCTAGTATTCTAATATTGTCAAAGCCTTAGTAGTGGGTCCTAGGTCCCTATGGACTACGCGCGGTATATGACCCGCACTCACTTTGCATGCGTTTTGGTACAAAATTCCGTGTTACGGGAATGTTCGTGCCTTTTTGCACACGTTCGCCTCGAATTTCGTACGGAAACGCACGCAAAGTCAGTGCGGCCCAAGAACTTAGCAAAAATATCTACATAAATCCAAAGCAGTTTTATTCATTAAGGTACTTAGTGGCGCACACGCATGTGTAATGCGTCATATTCTATAAAGTTTAACAACAAAAAGCCCATTCAATAGTGTGGGTTAAGATAAGCTCCTAGTATTTATATTATGGATATCACTGTATTTTTTAAACAATTTTATATTTTTATGGGCATATAAAAGATATTCATAAATATACTGAGATGGCACAGTCATTACATTAATCTCTTTAAATTTGTCTCTGAGAGAGTGTCTCGGACTTAATTTATAAATTGATCGAACAGCACGCTTCTGCAAAACAAAGATGGTCTGAATATCGGCGGTGTTTCCCCACAATAGAATACCGTACGACATTACACTATGAAAATAACTAAAGTACACTAAACGGGCAGTCTCTATATCAGTTAAATTACGAATTTTTCTAACAGCGCATGCTGCGGAACTTAGCTTTTTCGACAATTTTTCTATATGTAATCTGCAAACAACACTATATCATGATTATCCTTTATGAGGTACGGCAAGTCATTAATATAAATAAGAAACAAGAAAGGATCAAGAATTGAGCCCTGTGGGACTCCCATTGTTACTATAAATCCGTGTGATCTTTCTCCATTAACGTCAACGCTCTGAATCCTTTTACTCAAGTATGAAGTAAGAAGATCCAGAGCAGTATTCCGGTTCCCGTAGTGGCGGAGTTTCCTGATTAACGTTTCGTGAAAGAACGCAATCGAATGCCTTGGACAAATCACAAAAGATGCCCAAGGCATCGCATTTATCTTCCCATGCATTATAAATATGTCCTAAAAGTTCAACACCGGCTGGCATCAGAAGTTGAACGACGCCTTGTAAAACCGAACTCTTTGCTATGTAATAACAGGTCGACAAAATTTGACAAACGCTCTGCCCCAGAAACCAGATGATACTTTCCCGAAGGATTTTGACGCGCTGAATTCGAATCTGGCCTCAAAATTGCTCTATCACGTCAGGATTTTGAGATATCCTAACCTAAAAGTGCAAAAAATACCGTTTTTGCTCATTTTTGAGGTTATGTAGCACGGCCGATCCTATTTTCTTTCAAAAATTATTAATAGCATCTCAAAGCACTAGTCTTCCTCTTTAAAATGACGTTGAGTTTACTCTAATATCTTTTTGTTTCGCTGAGATATCGCATTTTGAAATTTTCGTACGTGTATTGTTCTACGTTTGAGAATTCATACACATACATTTTCTATTGGAAAATTTCAAAATGCAATTTCTCAGCGAAAAAAAAAGATATTTGAGTAAACTCAACGTCATTTTAAAGAGAAAAACTAGTCCTTTGAGATGCTATTAATAATTTTAGAAAGAAAATAGGATCGGCCGTGCTACATAACCTCAAAAATGAGCAAAAACGGTATTTTTTGCACTTTTAGGTTAGGATATCTCGAAACCCTGACGTGATAGAGCAATTTTGAGGCCAGATTTGAATTCAGCGCGTCAAAATCCTTCGGAAAAGCATAGTCTGGTTTCTTGGGAAAAAAATTGTTGACCTGAATTTATGTTTATTAAAAAATCTTTGCATTTGGTCTAAAATTAATTTCTCAAAAATTTTACTAAAGGTAGGTAGTACAGAAATAGGTCTATAATTTGTGGGGTCTGATGTACTACCTGATTTAAACAAAGGTATTATTTTATTATTTTTCATAAGGTCAGGAAACTCCCCATTGTCAATACAACTATTAAAGTTAAGAGCAAGAGTAGGTGCTACAATGTAGATAATTAGACTTAGCAACTTCTACAGATTTACCTCACAGATCTGCAGTCTTTTTTACATTTAAAGTGTGAAAGGTTTTAATTATATCTCTACATGTAATATATTCAAAATGAAAATCAATTAGGTACAGACGCCAGCACATCAAGCTACTACAATCTGTAAAATTTCTTTAATAGATTTTCAACTTTATCGCTACAGCATAAGGTTCAAAATTGATTGGGAAAATTTGACAATTTCGGGTAGCTTGATGTGCTGGCATCTGTACATTACTATAAGAACTAACCTTCACTATTCCTTTCCTTACACATACACATACGTCCAAACTTCTCATACATTATGCTTATCTTATACAATTAATATTATACAACTCTAATTTATGTCCTGAATTAGATTTGATACAGTTTTTCTTTTTTTTATTAATTGCCTTATAGTGTAGTTATACTGTCTTAAGCATGACTTACTGTGTAATGTCCTAAGGAACCTAAAGGATATTTTAAGTATAATCCGTAAAATGGCTTAGGTCTTTGACACTGGTTTTTGGTTTTGACCAATTTAATTAGAAATAACATTTTTAATATTTAAAAACTAATCTACGCGCGGCATAAGAATTTAAGTTGTATTATAATTAACTGAAAAAAAAACAGTAGCTAGCTGTGAGTTCTAAAATTAGTCCAGGTTACCCCAAGAAGATGTCAGTAATGTCACCATGTAATAAATTGAAAAAGTCGGTAAATTACGGGCTGATTTGTCCAACATTTTATTCCACGAATAAAAGATATCTTCTTTTACTCGTGGAATAAAATTGTTGTCTGACAATTTTTGAATGGTAAATCTGACAGAAAATCAAAATTATTCGTCAAATAAAGATTAGGGGGGTTTAAATAATTAGATTAGGCTTAGGAGAAATCAGTTCTGAGTGCACATTATTATGATAAGTGTTAGGTCCAAATACAATAAATAAGTAAGTATTATCATTTTATTCTACAAAGTGATATTTAAATTTTGTCGGATTTTTACAGTGAAATTTTAATACAACTTTAAGCAGAAATATCTACAAAAGATTTAATAAGTTTTTATACTTTTATTATCTTAGAACTACTTGAAAGTGGTGAAATATATACAAATCGTCTCACGTGAGCTACTTACTTGTAAACCTCATCTTATAGCGTAGGTATGGTTGACCTCCAATAATGTACCTTTTTTGTCCTATGCCAAAATAGACAGTCTGTCTGCCACACGCGATATAAATAAATGTTTTACGTAATACTTAAGTCGAGCAAAACGATAGCGAGTTTTGGTAAAAAAAACAAAAAAATAACTCCACAAGTACGACTAGGACTATCAAATTTTGTAGATTTTGTTAATAATGAGTTTTGTAAATAGGTAGGTACATTATTAGAGCTAACCTTCACTATTCCTAACTACGACGTATCTACACACACACGCACATCCACACTTCCAATACATTAGGTCAGCCCCGGATCTACGATTTTTTCGAACCGGGGCAAAACCTTGATAGTGGCGCCCCCTCCCTTCAGTGTTTGAGAAAAACTTGCAAATTGTTGATTTCCACTACGATAATATATGATTTCACGTTTGTTTTTCAAACATATTATGTTAAGATTCGATTACTTGTTAAAAACCTATGAGATTGTAGGAAAAGAGGCTTCGAGGCTTGTTCGATATTTCGAATTCTTGTCCTAAGGATTTGGCGCCCCCATGAAATTGCCGCCCGGGGCAAGTGCCCCGGTTTGCCCCCCCTTAGATCCGGGGCTGCATTAGGTATATTATACCTATCTTACCGTGAGTTTAACTCACATCTAAGGATAAGTAATTTCTAATATCAAGCTACAACATTTTTAATGTTGTGTCTAGTCTAGAATTCTGATATGGTCAAACTAGGTCCTAGGTCCCTATGGGCTACGCGCGGCATAAAACCGCACTCAATTTGCATGCGTTTTGGTACGAAACTTGGTGCGAACGCGTACGAAAAAGCACGACACTCCCGATCATTCAAGTACCATGGGGTCCTCAGACTGGATGCGAATTAGTCGAACTTCCAGTGTGAGCCCTCCCATTGTCCTTGAAGGTTCGGGATCATTCGTGTCTTTTCGTACGCGTTCGCACGATCGAATTTCGTACGGAAACGCACGCAAAGTGAGCGCGGCCCAAGAACTAAGCAAAAATATCTACAAAAATCTAAATAAGTTTTATTCACGACACATTCTATTACGTTGTACAACAAAGTCTATTTAATAGTTTGATCAAGATCATTATCCACCCACGTGGACCACCATGATGATAATTGGTCCACGCAGCGTACCTATACAGGAGACATCACAGGTGCGATGCCTTCCCAGAGACAAAGCTGCCAGTTGCCTGTGCCAGGGGCAACGGTAACTCTTTCAAACAACCCGCGACCCTGGCAGAAGCTGAAATGCCTCAAGTGCCTGTAATTACACCCGGCACCCATATATACCCTTCAAACCGGAACACACCAAAGCCGTTTGGCCGTTGAATTAGGTGTTGTGGTAGCACTTCCCCGAGGCGAGCTCGTTCACCATAAGCTCTATTACTACGTAATCTCATTACGATCTCGAAAATGTTTTTTCACGCGTAGAATCCATTATTTTAGGTTGAGATAAGCTCATATTTCTTTCTACACCTAGCCTAGAAGAATAAGATTTGGACGAGTCAACTGATTCTGTTTATTATTTAAATTAGGTACATTTTCTTTTTACTTTTTTTATTATTATTGTTGTTACTCTATTTATAAGTAAAACTACTATAACCTGTGATCCGTTGAGAATTTAAGACAGGTTCGTCTGGAGTCAGAATTTCCGTAGAAATCAAATGGTTTGGTGATTTTATTGGGACTATTGTTAGTGACGATTCTAATGCAACAATTTTACAAAACCCCGTGTCATTAGTATAAGAAAATGAATATTTCTTTAGTTTAGTTTTAGTTCCTTATATTCTGTTGGTAGATAACATCGCGGACACTGGCGGTGGACCACTTTTCAACCTTATTACTAAGGACATAAGGGTGAAAAGTGGTCGACTGCCATTGTCCGCGGTTGTACATACTACCTTAAATAAACAATTTATTATTAAATCGTTTTTTTACTTTAAATCGTTGACGCGGTTCCTAGAACAAAACTACCTCTAATAGTTTCAAATTTGTCCATACCGACTCATATCAACGGATCACCTGTACAGTTGAAATGAACGACTAATTTACTGAAGCCAGCATCTAAGCTAAGTACACTACTGCACATAAAGGAACACCATTGTGATGTTCGAATTTTGTATTCCTTGAGTGCCTACTTACAGCATCAGATTTCAGCTTGTAATTCCTGTATTGATCCTTACTTTGTTCTTACTTATTTACAGCTTAGAATTACATTTTCCTAAATGATTAAATTCATGAATTTACAAATATGGTCTGTTCCAAAAGGATTTGATGAAATGTAAACAAATGGACTAAAAAACGGACTTGTAGATGCCAATGTGTAGTGCTACTTATTTTGGATATCAGTTTGGTGTTGAAGATTTTATACAGCATTCATATATAAGCATTCATATATAATTTTGAAACCTTTTAGATATAGATAAATGTCTTGCAAATTCCTTTTGGTGAGTGATTGCGTTAGAATTTAACTTGAACAAGGTTTGTTTACACTTTCACCTGAAGCTTTTAGAACAGACTATTAATTAAATGGCGCACTGGGCAAAGTTGCCTTAAGGCTACATTTCCCTAAATAATGTAATACCTACATGAATGAATACATACATTAATGGGCGCTGGGCAAAGATGGTTTTATCATTATTTTTAAAAGAAGTTATAAAAATCATGAATCTAAACACTACTTACACTTTAAAGCTCTGTACCTTTGGATTTTAAAAAATATTGCATGTAATTATATTTTAGGCTAAACTCAAAAAAAAACATCGTTTTTTACACATTCATTTAAGTACTGATAAACGAATTCAGATGGGCATAGAGTCAAGTTTAGGGTAAAAAGGGTACCGATATTTCTTTGAAAGAGGAGCAGAACAGAAGTGAAAGATACGAGAGTGTACAGAGAGATGTTACTGTTTGGCGTTCGCAGTAGAGTTGTAAACGGAGAAAAAATTCATCACAAAGCTGAGAAGTATTGTGCAGAACAGAAATAATTGCTAAGAAACTTACGAGAATCAACAAAAAAATTTGCTTACAAATTAGCAAATGCGACTGTGAGGCCGTGACAAGCGCTTTACTTTGTGTAAATTATTTCATGCTCTCAAAACGGAGATGGAAAACATCGTGACGAAACCTGCATGACCTCGAACCGAAAATTCGAAGATATGTTGTGACATCAACCATCCCGCACTAGGCCCACGTGGTGGATTACGGCCCACTCCTTCTCGCCTATAATGTTCCCACTGCTGGGATACAGGCCTCTCCTCATACCTTCATAACCCGCTTGGTTATAAAGGTGCTGCACTAAAAAACTATTGCTATTACGTACATAATACGTTACGTAGGTACTATAAGTATTACGTACGTAGTATTACGTAGGTACTATGTGATTCTCAGCTTTGTGATGGATCATTTTACTCAGGGGACGCTGCTGCCCATCCTCCTTTGAAGCCCTTAGTCGCCTTTTACGACACCCACGGGAAGAAACGGGGTGGTGCTATTCTTTGCGTCCGGCACCACACGGAACTAATACGTCCGTTTATTAGCTTATTTTAAGTTTAGCGCTCACCTTATACGGTCTTAATCTACTCGTAAGTACAATAATCTCTTTAAAAGAAATCTATTCTTAATATTATAATAATTAAAATCTAATTATATCTATACTAATATTATAAATTCGAGAGTAACTCTGTCTGTATGTTACCTTTTCACGCCTGAACCACTGAACGGATTTCGAAAATTTGGCAGAGAGATAGATTGCACCCAGGTGAAGGACATATGATAGTTTTTATCGACATACCTCGCGGGCGGAAGCTAGTACATAATTATATAAATCTTAGTTTGCACGATTAAATTAGACTATATTAACGAAAGGAGATGTCGAAAAGCGAAAATCGCCTTGCCTTTAAGAGCTGTCAGTGTCCGTGATAACAAAAAGTCATGTATCGAACTGTCAAAAAACTCCTTGTGTAAACGAGACTTCAAAATTTATAAAAGCAAATCTTGAATACATTCATTCACTCACAGACAATGCACAGCCTAGAGCCTAAACCGCTGGGTCTAGAAGAACCAGAATTTTGCACAAGAATTCCTTAAAAAAAAGTGAGCACGGGTCATGAAAGTTTGTATAGAAGTTCGTTAATTTTGCCATGGCGATGGAAAATCCTATCAAGAACATGTTTCTTGTCTTATAAATACCTCCGAGCCCAACGTAAAGATTCTTCTTCATTCTTGAAGGGCTTGAATAGAAAGTTGAACAGGTTGATGTATGGCGATTGCAGTTCCATGAGTAAATTGTGGGTACCTAAAAACATGTCAAGTTTTTGATGTGTCCAACTTAGAAAAAATAAGGTCGTGTATTCGACGCATACGTATATTTTGTGTATATTTGTATGGTCTGTGATTTTCTAAAAAAAATTTTGAACATATAATGATTGTTTTTTCTCAATATATAAGTAAAATTATATCACAACTCTGTAGCCACTATGGTATGGACAGAAGGGTAACGTTGTATACGTACCTTATTGGTAGAGAGCTGTTATGTTATGTTCTGTACCGTTCACCGTGCTTTGAGCTGTTTTTAGCTACGTTATAGCCACTGTGACATTTCAGGAAAGAGTGTTGTGGAAGGTAGATGTTGCGTCGTCGGATTCATGACTTGATTGTGGGATCTAAAAACATTTCAAGTTTTATTTTTCTCTAATCTAAAAAAAATAGTTTTCTCCCTTGTTTTGCCTTTTCAGGGTTCCGTACCAAAATGATAAAACTGGACCCTTATGGTGATTTATATCACAAGTCTGTATCCCCGGTGGTATGGGCAGAAGGGTGCCGATGTATACGTACCTCATCGACAAGGAGCTGATATTATGTTCTGTATTTTTCTAGTGAAATGGTTTTACAAAACAACTTCTTGTAAGTTTGTCTGACGTTATCTTTGAGTTATACGAGAGCTTTTATACCGCAAATTTAGCTAATTTATTGCTGCTGTAACCTGTTCAAGAAACTGCTTTGGAAGTTAGAGGTTGCGTAATCGGAATCACGGGTATATAGTGCGGACCTGCAAACATATTCAATTTTATTTTGTACCCGACATTGTTATACATATTAAGTATAGGAAAACTCTGTATCCCTGATGGTATGGGCATATAGGCAATTACGTACCTTATGGGCAGCGAAGTAAAATTTTTCTTTGTGTAGCCAGGAAAATCAACGGTGCCACTTTGTTGAACAACTTGCCGAGGATTCGAAGTTTTTGTAGTATTTTTGGAGAAATCGTATAAAAGTATTTCTTTATTTCGCGTGCTCGCCTCTATCAGCATGTTCAGTTCTTCTTGGGTACGTGATGCCAGTTCTGGTTTAGTTTCTTTGACAAATACTACCTCTTCATCAACTGTTTCATTTTGACAATGCCTAAGGATACATTTAAGCTGTTCGAGTGTTTTAATGCCGTTTGCGCTTAAAATTCCAGCTGTGGTATGCTTTTTAGGCACATGTCTTGTCTTTATTATAAATAACTCCGAGACAATTGCAGTTGCAATATCGTGGTTATCTAAAAACATGTCAAGTTTTATATTGTGTCCGACTTCAGTACATCTGGTCTGTGATTTTCTATAAAAATATTGTACAGACGCTATCACATCAAGCTACTCGAAACTGTCAAATTTTCCCAATCAACTTTAAACCTAATACTTGAGCGATAAACTTGAAAATCTATTGAAGAAATTTTACAGATTGTAGTAGCTTGATGTGCTGGCATCTGTACCTATTATGACGTTGTTCTGTATCCACTATGGTATGGACAAAAGGGTATAGTTATACATATACGTACCTGATTGGTCAGGAGCTGGTATTATGTTCTGTCTTTCTGGTGAAAGTTATATTACAAAAACATTTTCTTTTAAGATTTTCTGACGATTTCTTACGAGAGCCTTTATACCGCTTTAGCTAATTTATAGCTGCTGTAACCTGTGCAGGAAATTGTGCTTTGGAAGTTAGAGGTTGCGTAATCGGATCATATGGGTATATTGTGGGGACCTGAAAACATATTAAGTTTTATTTTGTATCCAAAATCAAGTAAGAAGGTTTTGATAATCCGTGATTTTGTTCAAAACGACTGCCGGTCGATTCTGTAAAATCTCACCGTGAAAACTTAGGTGATGTGAGTTTGTTTTTGCTAGGAATTGACACTATTGACAGCTCACTCTACGCTCACTTCACCTAAGTTTTCACGGTGAGATATTGTAGAATAGCACTCACGGTGCCGTTGTATACGCACCTCATCAGTAGGAAGCTGTTATATTTTATTTTCTGTGTTTGAGCAGCCAGCATTCACCAGAGGGTGGCAACGTCTTTGGTGGCAACATTGTGTTTAAAATCATGATTTTGTTTTTTTGATGTGAAACATCTATAGCCGCACGTAAAACAAATTTTCTGGCGTGGCGACGCATGCCGTGGCGACGCGGCGCCACGCTATATGATGGTGTATGTATATATACAGTCACAGTCTTGTGTACTGTGTGGCAACGCGTCGCCATGCGCAATCGACTGCGATGTCGATGTTTCACATCTGCCAGGCGTCCCGTGACGGCTCACTTTTTTTTCCGTGAGCTTTTATCAAATCATGTTTAGCTTTTCTTCTCTACATAACACACTGTTTACTTTTTTTTTCAACATCTGCTGGTCGTTGACTGCTTTTTCATTATGTTTATAAGATATCTTTAGACTTTACAAGAGTTGCATTCCATTGTCTTAGTTCATCTTAATTCCCCGGTATTTTATACCTTGTATTTATAGAGCAGATCAGGTAGAATTGGCCCTAATAGCTAGATGGCACATAGTTCAAAATCCCTTGAAAATCTCAAGACAGTTCAGTTGGGGTTATATATTGGCCTGCTTCCCACCGTATACTGAGTGCCTGGTTGTTGGGATGTTTGAGGAGCCAAGTGCAATTGAGCATAGTTGTTGTAGCCGCTGTATCCTGTGTGGGCCATCGATGTAGCTGATGGCCACTGTTGTTGCGGTACAACGTTACAAACAGTCGTCGATACCAAATCCTGCGTGACCGGAATCGTTTGGCCAATTGTATTGATACCACCCCCACCAACACCACCACCATCACCACATGGCCACATGGCCATCGTGTGGCCACTTCCATTATTGTACCTAGTGATATTCTGTCTGACTCCTTCGTATCTGTTTTGAATATGGACGTGGTAATTATGTTGTTGGTGGTCGTATTGGATGTTTTCTTGGTGAGCGTTGCCTTTGCAAGCTTGGCGGCACCTTTCCCGCTGCTGTTGCCACCGTATTTCTTGTTGAAAAGGGTTTTGATGGGTGTATTTATGTCGGTATCTGAAAACATATTAGATTTTGTTTTATCCAACTTCAAACTCCGAGTTTTTATGCCGAAAGTTTAAGGTTGAATGCAACCTCAAACTTTCAGCATAAAATGATTCCATGATTTCAATTATATGCAAGCATAATGATGCTTGCATATAATTGGAATCATGGTCTACCTATACTGCGGAGCACTGAAAACATATAATACCTTCTGAATGAAATGAATTTATCTTTAAAACAAAAAACAATCTGTATTCGATCCGCCCGCCGCGCCCCTATATCACGCGTTCCTTTTCTCTTTCAGAAAATATAACTTGAGAATTGTTTATTATTTGTGCACTTTCTGCCTCATCGTGTTTTCAGGGTTCCGTACCTCAAAAGGAAAAAACGAAACCCTTATAGGATCACTCGTGTGTCTGTCCGTCCGTCTGTCACAGCCAATTTGCTCCGAATCTAATGGACAGATTAAGGTGAGATTTGGTACACATTATGAATCTCTGTGACCCAAACACAGACGTGTAACGTAAATAAATGAATTTTGAATAAGGGGGTCATTTTTAGGGGCAAATAGAAAAAAAAAAAAAGTTTCGCAATCTGTAGGTACCGTGTGACATATCAAATGAAAGGGCTTAACTGTGAGGATCTCAAATATATGTTTGTCATGATTTTAAAGTAAATTGTATAGTTATTTAAGAAAATAGACAAAAATTGACCCCCCCCTTATTTCCGAAATTACCGAGAAAAAATTTTGAAAAAAATTCAGAAAATAATTCTATACCTATAGATTACAGGAAAACCTATAAGAAGTCTGTGATCTTAAAACAACATGGTAAATATCTCAATATTGTGCGTACAGACTTGCATTTCAGTTGGAATGTATGGGAGAACATGTTTTACAACTACAATGTTAAGTTTGTTCTTGGGATAAATTCATTCCAACTACGAAACCCTTCATTGTGCGGGGTCCGACACGCACTCGGCCGGTTTTTATTTTTAATGATTTTTAAATCCAGATCATTTAATGGCGGCATACCTAGTAGATCATTAAATGACAGTAGTACCTACGCCACCTCAGGCATTCTTAAATATACAAAAAAAAAGACCAAAGGGTAATAACGTATACATACCTCATGGGCAGCGAATTAAGGTTATTTTTCGTGCAGCCTGCATTCACGACACTACTGCCAGGAACATCAATATTGCCACTTTGTTGAGCAACTGGCCGAGGATTTGAAATGCCTGTACTTTTTTTTGATAAATCGTTCAACAGTATTTCTTTATTTCTAGTGCTCGCCTCAATAAGCATGTTTAACTTTTCCTGGCTTATAGTTATAGATGATGCAGCGTCTAGTTTACTTTCCTTGACAAATACCACCTCTTCGTCAACTGTTTTATTTTGACAATGCCTAAAGATATCTTTTAACTGCACCAGTGTTTTAATGCCGTTGGCACTTAAAAATTCCAGCATTTTCCTTCCTTCGGCCATGTCCGTCTGGCGGCTCATTCTGGCGCTGGCGATGTGTTTCTAAGACTTGTTACGGGTGTATTGGTGCTATAGACACTTGTCCAGGATACTTCTTCGTCTAAGTTATGGCAAAGAAATAGTGCTTTGCAACGAATTAATTCTTGAGGTCAGTCAGCTAATGGGATGCTTTTTTTGCTACTATTTGCCCCATTGCGGTCCTGGGGTCAAGTCAGCGTGGGCTACTGGGTTCGATTTCCGGATCAGGCAAAGTGTCATTGAGTTTTTAAATTAGGAATTTCTTAGTAACCGCCCGGAGTTTGGACGTTGGCGGTGTGATACCCCCGTGCTTCGGAAAGCACGTTAAGCCGTTGGTCCTGCGCCTGATCTCTCTCCGGTCGTGTCGGATTGCCGTCCCATCGGACTATGGGAGTGAGAGAAGAGAGAGTGCAGTGTCTGCGCGCACACTTATGTGCACTATAATAATATCACCCTCGCCGAAGGCTAGTCTCCGTTGAGATTGGCCGCCGCCGTTGGCGCTCGTGGCCGAAATACGGTCTGGAGGGTTTTATTTTATTGCTACTATTTAAATACGAACTTTTTTATGTTCTACTATTTCTGCTTTTTTTTCTTAATTCATACTATTTAAATTGTTCATATTGTGCTATACCAGCTGACTTTTTTTACCGTCTGACGTCGAATTTTTATGTTACCTATACCTCAATTTATTTGTTTTTTTTTTTAGTGTAAGTAGTTTACTTCAAATAAGTGAATGCGGAAAAGGGAGTCCTATAATAATCAATCAGTGTCTATTAATTGATAGGTTAATTACATTTTAGGTTTTTGAAAAAACAGCTCTTGTGCCATAGGCTTCTACTCCGTTCACCTTTTATAGGGTATAATTTTGTCCAGAACGGTAAAAAGTCAGCCGGTATATTTAATGAGCACGTTTTTTACTATGGTTTTAGTCGTACGTCCGAATGAAAAACGAAAACCCTTATAGGATCACTCGTGTGTCTGTCCGTCAGTCACAGTCATTTGCTCCAAATGAATATGGAGGTCACTTTTGGGAGGCAGATAAGTTTTTTTTTTTTATTTAATTTAGAATAAAGCAACACTGGAAAAGTTTGATTTCTTTAACGATAGTAGTAAAACTTTCTGCTTTTGATATTATTTGGTGACAAACTCGTGTTAGTAGGAGGTTGTCTGTCACCGCCTACCTATGGACCCCAGGACCGTAATTCCATTTTCGTACGTTCCAATTTGTTCCAAAAACACACTTATCGATAGACAAGTGAATCGTTTGGAAATTAGTGGAATCAACCCAGAAGACTAGCGGCCCCGTAATCCACCACGGCCCATTGCGGGTTGGTAGGAATGCCACATGTGTTCAAACTTTTGGTTCTAGAACATGCCGGTTTCCTGACGATGTAAACGAAAGGTCAGTAATGGAAAACGTTATATTTACACAGATACTGAGAGACCGTCCTTAACTTTTTGAGACATATGGTCTGAATTCACGGATTTAAAAAAAAAATTAGGTAGAGACAGCAATAAACTGGCAATTTTTAACCGTTACAAAAGTCAGATATCTCGAAAAAAAAATCAGAAAAGTCTAAAAGTTCTAAATTATAGTCATACGCACATTCCGCGTTTGACAAATTGAGACTGAAATTAGAATGCGAACGGTCTTAAAAAATCGGGGATTGACTCCTTGGTGCGTCGCCATCCCAGACACAAAGGACTACACTAGATGTGATAACTGATAACAGAACAGTAACACTTATTTTGTGTCTCGTTTAATTTCCTTCAATGTTATATCTCAAGTAGGCAGTGGTGGCCCAGACGTGGTATCGAACCCTGGCAGACACTTCACTTTATATTCATCACCACTGCTCTCAAAACTGTGAAGGACACCATTGTGAGAAAACCGGCATGTCCTAGAACTAAAGATTCGAAGATATGTGACATCCACCAACCCGCACTGGGTGGTGGATTATGGCACGCTCCTTCCTCACAGAGATGAGGCCTATGTCCCAGCAGTGGGAATATTATAGGCTGATCATGTTGTCTGAAGCAAGACTGCTTGACGACCAGAGTATAAGAGTACCCGGCGATAAATATTACACATCGACCTTTGGAAAGAGACAATCGGCTAATTTCGGCTTCGTAGAGCGTTATCTCTGTCGCACGAAATACAAACAGTCCGGTATCTATTAGGAGCTGTTAAAACAATTATGATTTGCTTCTTTTGATAATTATTTTTATTCTTTGTATAAAATACAAAAAAACGGTAAAGGTCGATGTGCAATATTTATCGCCGGGTACTGTAAGCAGCTCTGGTGGGTGGTTCTTCTCCGGACGAGGTTTTATTAACCCTTATGAAATATAAATATGCGGGTACAATACGTACTGTATGACGTAGTACTGTATAAAGGTACCCGGGTACCTCGTCACTCTGTTAAAGGTGTTTTATTTGTCACTCACATAAGGGTTAACGAGCTCGACTAACTACTAGGTAGGTACATACCTACCTAATTAAAAATTGGCATAGATAAGCCGACAGAGACTTCGTTATTTTTAGAATTTTTGTTTAAATTCTTTTTGCCTGAAACAATACAGAAATATGTTTAATCCTTGCACTGTGTAGGTACTTGATTTCAATATCAGTTTCGTACGGGAATCGAATCCGTAGCGCAGGACTCGTTCGCTCAACCACTGTGCTAGCGCCAGCTATTCTATCCATGTCGACCAAAAATGTTTCAGTAGTCTAACTTACTTTTCATTTGCGATGTCCTTGCTATCCTGCGGCTTTATCTCCAACGTGTCACGCTTTTTGTAACTTTGAGTTTGCCAATTATCTCGCCTAATTCTACGTTTTAATTGTTTTTCGTTATCGTTTTCATATAAAGCAAGACCACATTCAGACTGCGGAGTTTTCTCAGTTTTTTTGAGATTTTCGTATTTTGTAATTAGCCAATTGTGCCCCTCAAAATCTCGTTCGATTCTACGGTTATAATTTTTTTCTGTGACGTGTTTTTGGTACAAAAAAAGGAGGTATTTTGTTTTCATAATTCACAATCAATCAGTGACCACTAACTTAAAAAATAAAACACAAGACATACACTTTTAAACTTACTTAATAAAATAACGCGAAGTACTAGGCAATTTACGATAAAGATAGTGGTAGATACAGATGGAATTATGCTTCGCGATTCCGGACTTCCGGAGCAATTCAGTGTCACGATTTGACAAGTATTTGAAGACGCGGCTCGTCGAAGACTGATGGAGCTGGAGACCTGGGAGCCTTTTATAAAGCCAGAGGAATACGACAGGGGATGGTAGCCACTGCCCCCTAATTTACTCGACCAATAAGCGAGCCCTGCGCGCGCTGCATCCAACCCTTTGTCTACGATAAAAATATTTTACTCCATTACACATTATATACCTAAGGGTGATGCATGTAAGGTTTTGATACTGCCAACAACGCTTGTTAATTTAATGCAGTTCAATTTTCACTGCAGAGTTGCGCCCCTTTCTCAGTATAAAACCTATGTAGATAATAGATATAGATACGTAGGTATGTAGAAAAGAACACGGATGCATACTATAATTCTGCCGTACTTACAATAAGTGCAATATCTGCTCTCTAACTATACTCGGATTTTGGGCTTTAAAAAGTTACATACATATCCGTAATCACCAAATTTTGCTGAATCCAAAATACGAGTTATTGCACTTATTGTAAGTACGGCAGAATTGGTTTTCTACATAATCATTATTCGATTATGTGGTAGGTACTTAACATATCTAAGTAATTTGAATTTATCTATTTAAACCAGGTGTTTTTTTTTGATAACCTATAACTCTAGGTCTCTAGGGTATGAATAAGACCATATCAAAGAATCAACTGGCATATGAATTATATTTCTATTATCATTTTTTTTTGTTTTCATTTTTCGTACAAAATAATTCGACAGTCACTAGGTATTATTAGGTAATGTAAAACACCCTTACGTGAAATATGACGTTACATTTTCTTATTGGTTTAAATACAAGCCGAGCGCCGCCGCCGAGGAATAAATCATGAACTTCTATACAAATTTTCTAGGGGATGCATTTTCAAAAATCCTTTCTCTTTAACAACTTTGAGAGGGAGGCTAACAGAAGAATTCAGCAATGGACTGGTGTAGGCTGATGATGATCATAGTGTGGGTAAGTTTCACAAGGTGCCGTCAGGTTTACTTGCAGTTCCAACGTTCCCTGGTAGTAGGTAGTACAGACGCCAGCACATCAAGCTACTACAATCTGTCAAATTTCTTTAATAGATTTTCAACTTTATCGCTAAATCATAAGGTTCAAAGTTGATTGGGGAAGAATTTGACAATTTCGGGTAGCTTGATGTGTTGGCGTCTGTAGGTACCTAGGCAACACATAATCTGCCTATAATGTTCCCACTGCTGGGACACTAGGCCTCCTCTCTGTGAGAGGGAATGGGCTGTAATCCACCATGCGACCCCAGTGCCGGTTGGTAAATGTCGCATGTCTTCTAGGACAAGGTTTCCTCACGATGTTTTCCTTCACCGTTTTTGAGAGCAATGGTGGTGAAATAAATTACATAAAGTAAAGCGCCTGCCTACGCCACGGACAGCCTTCTTTGCAGGGGCTGCCTTGATGCCGAGGAATCAGCCGCCCACGTCGTCCTGGATTGCGAGGCCGTGGCTTTTCTACGTGCAGAAATCCTCGGAACAATGAGGTCGCTCCGCGAAGCCTGTGAAGCTCCCAGGATGCTTCTGTGCTGAGCTAGGCTGGCTCTGTTAGCCAGAATCCCCACGCACAATGGACCGAATGGGAGTCTAAGTGCGGAAAAGGGAGTCCCATCATCATCATCATCATCAAAAGCGCCTGCCTAGGTCCGAACTTACGACCTACAGCTCGTAAGTCGGTTCCGTTACCACTGGGCCACCTTAGCTCAGTAGAAAGAAGAAAGAAAGAAAGAAGAAAGATGAGATAAAGAAAGAAGAAAAGAGATGAAAGATGATGGTTAAGATGTATTAAATAACATAAACTTTCCGGAATAAATTCTTTAAATAATGCTGAAATCGGCTTCAAAATCGGTTGCGTGATTTAGAAGAACAACTTTTGTTTACGTTGTTGTTCTTATTTTTTTTTATTTCGGGAAAAAGGTGGTGACATTTTGAGCTCGAACTGTTGTGAAACGAAAAGAGTGAATGATAACGTGATGGAATGGAAGAAAAAAACGTGTTGCGCTGACCCCAAGTCACACGGGCAGGGCATGGCAGGAAGATGACAAGAAGTAGTTCTGAGTTGAGTTATTCCTAAGTCTAGAGCATGCTAGGCAGAATGAATTCGAACAGCGGGGTAATTACGTAACACACTAACAGTAACAATAGCTTTCATTTTGAGAGTTCAACAAAATACATAGCGCTATTTACGTTGTTGATTTAATTTTTAAGTACAGCAGTGCGATTCTGTAACCATCTCACCGTGAAAACTTAGGTGAAGTGAGCGTGGAGTGAGCTGTCAATAGTGTCAATTCCTAGCAAAAACCAACTCACATCACCAAGTTTCCACGGTTAGATTTTTATTATGGAAAACCGCTGAACGTTGTTCAGTTGTTTTGCATAACGGAGCTGTTTATAGTAAAACCATATAAAACAGCGGATTCTACAATCCATCTGCGACATAGACATGGACGTAGAATGCTACAGCTGCTACGGAGATGAATGAATGAAAATCGTCCGTACGCTTGGTACAGTTTAGTACCTACAGCCGGTCGATTCTGTAAAATCTTATCGTGAAAACTTAGGTGAAGTGAGTTTGTTTTTGCTAGGAATTGACACTATTGACAGCTCACTCCACGCTCACTTCACCTAAGTTTTCACGGTGAGATTTTTACAGAATTGCACCGCAGTATCGCTTCTCGGCTATCAAAGTTCCTAAGGCATTCAGTCCGCCTTTGTTTTTGTGCGGAAAGTTTAAATAAATAAATAATAAAGTGTTCGGCCATTCCTTACATCTTATACAGTATTTTTATCTCACGAAGCGACACGCGTTTTACTTGTGGTTATCAAGTGTACATACACGCTGTGAATGTGTATAAGCGCAGGAGCTCTAGGTACTGGCCGAGACAATGTCGATGTCGGAAGCGTGTGTGTTATGTGCTGACGCTACTCGTCTTCACGTACAACACATTCATAGAGTGTTTTTTGACCACAAGTAAAGCGCGCATCCCTTTGTGAGATCAAAATACTAAACAAGTATTTTTTGTATGCTAAGGATGAGGAGGATTTTAAAAGGGATGTGCGGGGCTCGCTCTACCTTTCTCATTTATTTCACATTTCTAAACCTTTGGAAAAAGTCTTATCATAAAGAAACAAAACGCATCAACGCTGCCTAACCTGTGGATCGAACCCATAACCCTAATCGCAACAGTTGCGCATGCGATCACTAAACTCAAAAATTGAAAGAAAAGAAAACGATATTTTATACAGTGATGTAATTTTATTGCACAATAATAATCTCAAAATACCTTCACGCCATTAAAAACACTAACAGCAACTGTCACCTTAAATTATTGGAAATGCACTTTGTGCCCTACCATTATTAATATTATAGTACACTACGATACATGTGACAAAGTAGTCCATTATAGCACGGAGTGAAATTAGCGCCCGAACGCTGCGAGGATGCTAAACGCCGGCATTAATACTACATAAGTTACACGTATCTTATATTATTTTAGTGCGGATTTAGGTCACACAGTGCTATAAATACATTACCTATCAGTTATAAGTATCTAATATTCTAATACCTTGCTGTAGGTACAATAAAAAAATATTCTTGAAAAACAGTTTTACATATTATTATATTATAATATAAATGCTAGGTATATTGTATAACTATTGTAAATGTGACAACACAATCAATCATTTGTCCCACCTTACACCGCCTTACATCTTAGAAGCTACTTTCGAGTTTTTCTTTATTATTTTATTTACTATGACGTGCCCCTCGTCGTAGTACGGGTTGAAGTGTTGCCGAACTTTCTTCAGCCATACCTCAATGTTTTTGAAATTCTCGCTCGGATCATAACCACTCATTCCTAGAAGGAAAAACAAAGAATTATCAAATGACATATATATCATCACGCCTGCAATTCCCGAAGGGTAAGGCACCTATAGTACAGGCAGACCTATAGTACAGCCAAATTTCGCTAGTTAAGTTTAAGTCTCATGTAATAAGGTGGGAGGCTCGCGGTCGCCCTCTACCGAGCACGAATCCAGACTCCGGCCTCCTACAGAGAAATCGCTGTCGGAAAGACCCAATAGGTAACACTTTGCCCAATTAAGAAATCGAACCCACGACCTCATGCTCAACCATAGCGCTTGCGACCACTGAACCAACGAGGCAGTCTAAGCATCAAATTAGCTAATCGAAAAAACAGGTTTACTCTTTTCATGAATGGTTGACTTTTACAACATATTAATTCTTGCGCATAGGTAACGTAGCTGATTTTCTTACGTTTTTTGCAATTTGCAGGTAAGTGTTAGGTTGTTTGTTGATTAAAATATGATTCGCGACTGTAACAAATATGACACTGATAGGACCATTGCCAAATAGAAGTCGATTTATATTCCCACATAAATAATAATTGATTGAAATTAAATGAAATGATGTTTATTTCTGCAAGTAGATCTTTTAAGACACTACACGTAATTTTTTTGGTCAATATTTTAAAACTAGATGGCGCCAGCATTTTCCTGAGAAGAAATGCCGAAACAAAGATGTAGAGGTATTGGGCTCAAAGTACAAAGATTATATTATGTATTAAGATTTCGTTGCTGGGACGCCCTGATTCTGACACTCACTTATTATTATTTAATTATTTTTATCCTTTTTGTTTCACTACGGAACAAAAGCCTCCCTTTCTCCTTCCCACTCCTCTCTGCCTAGAGCTAGTGTAGACCAATCCTGATTGCAGGCGTCAAGCTCGTCCCGCCATCTTCTCTTGGACTTATTGGTCACATTTTATTAGTAACATTTTGGATTTTCCGAAGATAACCGACGAAACCTGTGGTCAGGGTCGTACTATAAAAAAAAATGACTTACGAGGCTGTTCCAATTCGCAGGCCGCCAACAAGTCGGCAACCGTAGGAGTGTTGCCAGTAATAAAGTCTGTGCCTCTGCCCAGCCATTTGGTGTTGAAGTCAGTGAGTGCAGACTCCATGCGACTCTCATATCCTGCCAGAGTGTTTGCATCCGTTGGCTTGCCAGTTATCATAGGATTTAAATACTGTAATGGAACACAATGAGACATGTTACAGGAAAATACACACTCAAGACATTTTTTTAACTGCTTGATGGGCAATTAATTAAAAAATTAGTTTTAATTCAATTAATTCAATTAATCAGGTTGTGCGTCGATGTTCCTGCCACCCTTATTCAGGGTGGCAGGGACAACCCAATATTGTCGCCGCCGTGGAGTCAAAACCTCGTGATTGCAATAAACATAGTTTTACAGGGGATCTGGGACAATTGCGCAAAAGCCATTTCCGCGAAAGACACTTGCGCGAAAAGACATTTCCGCGAATGGATTTTTGCGCGAAGGGACACTTACGCGAAAAGACATTTCCGCGAATGGACTTTTGCGCGACTGGACTTTTACACGAATGAACTTTTGCGCGAATCAACTTTTGCGCGAATGGACTTTTCCGCCAATGGACATTTGCGCGAAAGACACTTAAGCGAAGGATACTTGCGCGAATCCACTTCCGCGAGAATCCACTTGCGCGAAAGGACAGTTGCGCGAAAGGACAGTTGTGCGAAAAAGTTGCGGAAATGAAATTTCTTCATAACATCACGCCTGTATTCATTCAAAAGGTTGGGCAGGGGTGTATAGCACACCTAGAAATTGCCAGTACTTATTCGAAATCGACAGTAATTATTAGAAACTAAAAAGAAAAAAATTAAGTACAAAAAAAAGTTTGTACTTAATTTTTTTCTTTTTAGTTTCTAATAAATTTTTTTCGACATGGGTGTCATTTTCATGGTTTTTGCGGTCGTTGACACTAAAATTGGATTCATAATGAAAATCCAAGATGGCGGATTTAAAAAACCACAATTGGTGTCGTTTTCATAGTTATCGAGGGTGCTAATGCCGATAGTGAGGTCAAAATGAAAATCCAAGATGGCGGTTGCGAAAATTTTCAAATTTTCCGTCATGGTTGTCGTTTTTATGGTTTATGAGGGAGCTAAAGCCGGTAGTGAGGTGCAATGGAGGCTGAGATACCAATTTTTTTATTTTATCGTGTTTAGATATACCCATTACGTCTGCGGAGTTTCGCTAGCTAATTTTATTCGACCCTGTATATTTACTTACTTTCACCCTGAAGTACATAGCACAGTGCAACCTCAGTCCAGCGTGCTGCCATTCTAGAAACTCCTCAACTCGAGCTTGTGCTTTTGAATCTTTGGGGTACAAACTCTCTGGTATTATATTCTCTCTGGATAGGTACTTCAGAATGGCTACACTGGAAAAACAACACGTTTTCTATAAATAAAATTGTAAATGCGAAAGTAACTCTGTCTGTCTGCTACCTTCTCACGCCTTTACAGCTGAATCGATTTCAAATGATATTTGGCATACAGGCAGACAAAGCCTGGGTTAGCACATACATTTTATTCCGGTGGTAGGCTCTCGTGGGATTAATTCCGACCTACACGCAAGCAAAACCACGGGCAAAAGCTAGTCTATATATATCAGGCTCTTAATTCTGAAAATCATATGATTTTTACGTACTGACCACCACATGTCACAAGTAATACTTGCACTACGAAAACTGCCCTTACTGTTGCTAAAGAAAGTTGCTGTCAAAGTCACTTTGTCCTGATCAATGTACTTTGTAATTAACAGAACAAAATGCAAGGCCCGTCGCTGCTCTGCCCTCTATACGCGACCACAGAGCGTGTAACCTTTAAGCGACACTGGCAGAATAGTCGACATCGGCTCAATTGGCAAAAAAAAAACTTAAAGAAGTCAAAGTATTTGTAAAACATAGGTGGGTGTAAAAACAGGTATTGTAAATAGAATGTATTAGGTGTACTATATTTTGTCGTTGATGGCCTGGCCTACAAATAACAATAAAATGACACTTATACAGGGTGTCCGGTAATTAATGGATAACCTCTTAAGGAGTCATTGTACTTATTATTATGAACAACTTTTACTACGGGACCAAACATGAAATCGCGAATAAAAATCAGCTGTACCCTACATTTATGTTTGCATGACTCGTCAAAATGTAGGAGACTGCTGATGCTTTTTTCGCGATTTCAGTTTTGGTCCCATAATAATAGTTGGCCATAGTGATAAGTACAATGACCCCTGAAGAGGTTATCCATTAATTACTGGACACTGTATTTCAGAATAAACTTTCATTAAAATTAAATGACGAAATCTATCCACACTTATTTACATAAACAAAAAGTTTTATCACATGGATTTTAACTTACCTTTCAGTCAAAATGAATCCATTATGGTCTATCACAGGTACCTTCTGCAATCTATTTATTGCAGTATACTCCTCAGAATAATGTTCAGCTGAAAAATATAAATAAAACTTAGTTAAGGGGAATCACTTTTTTTTAAGCACAAAAGCCAGTACTCAGCAGTAGTTGGAACAAGGCTGCCAATGATGATGATGATTTTTTTATATATGGTCAGAGATCCCATGGCTAAATAATAACAGCCACACTTACTCGGGACACCCAGATCGTACACAGATGTTCTCAACAGACCAGAAGACTTAATCAGCTTCTGGAGAGAGGTGGGCTGGTTGGAATAACCACCGACAGCCGCCATGGCCCACGCACAATAATGGATAATTGCGCGTGGGCCGTTGTTAAAAAAAAAAATTTTGTAAAAAATAAATGGATCTAATGCCACCTACGGCTATGGTAGGTGCAATAACCATCAGTTGTCTGCATATACTTATTAGATGTGCTCTGTCATGATGAATATAAGATAAACGTTTTTAATAGAATAGGCCTACAGTAGTAGGCACAGATTTTTTAATTATCTATAGGTAATGCTGAAGTTTGTTAGGTCAGTGGGTCGTCTTAGTTTGTTTGAACGAGCTAAACTCTGGAACTACCGGTCGGATATCAAAAATTCTTTTTGGATTTGATAGCCCAATTCTTGAGGAAGGCAATAGGCTATATAACATCACGCTAGGGCTGTTAGGAGCCGTTCGATAAGAAAAAAAGTCCGAAAGAACTGAGTAAAAGCGAGTAAAGCGATGCGACGAGGTGGGTCGTGGGAACAAGAAAATCCATGCGGACGAAGTCGCGGGCAGAAGCTAGTTAGTATAGATATATCAGTGTATAGCAAAACTCCGCCCCTAAGACGACCCACTGACCAAAGTATGGCATTATTAATATAAAGTTATGACATCCAACCATGCTTACCTTCACGTAAATTGACGGGTTTCATCTCAAAATCACATTTTATTGACTTCAATAATATATAAAGAGCCCTTGAGGGCTGTGACATAAGATCGCAATACAGTTTTAGAGACATTTTGTTTGAAATTGAAACAAATAAGTGAATTTTAGGAGTGAACTTTGTACCTACTCACTCTGTTTTTTACATGAAATTATAATAGTAGTAGTGGCTTTGAATTGAATGTTTTCATTTTGATAAGACAAGTATATAAATGACGCACGCACAGCAATTTGACCTTTATGAACTTTATCTATATAGTTTAAAATTGTTGTTTCATTGTTTGTGAGATTATCAGCAATTCGAAAATTCGGATTTCTTTGTGTCAATCACAGAGTACTTTTATATCTAGTGTCAATGTCATGCAAACTTTGCTGACAGTTGACTGACTGTAGTGACTGTGACTTTATTGTTTTCGTCCTGGAACTTCGAATAAAGCACAGGGTACAAGAATAGAATAGAATACTCTTTATTACAAGATCGTACGCATCATTCAGACTAAAGTATTAAATCGGAAAGGGATCGGCACCGTATCGCATTTCGCCTCGACGTCTAACAGACGTCAACCTAAGGGCCAAACCACACGGGCGGCGCGGCGGCGGCGCGGCGCCTGAGCGGCGCCGCTGCGGTTTTCTACATACAAAAATGCAATGTAGCCACATGGCGCCGTGCGGTGTGCTCCGGCGCCGCGCCGCGCGCGCATCGGAATCGAGACGAGGCGGGGAGGGGTGTAAGCAGAGCGGAGCCGGAGCGGCGCCGCTCGCAGTTGTTTGTAGTATTACAGACTGTCGCAACCCCTCATTTTGCCGCCGCTGCGGCGCCGCCGCGGCTCCGTAGAACGCTGCGACGCCGCTCTGCCCGTGTGGTCGCCAGCGCGGCGAAATGGCTTGCGGTGCGGCGCCGCGCCGCCCGTGTGGTTTGGCTCTAACGTAAGCACATAACCAAAGCAGCAGCTCCGATACGTCGATTCGGCTACGGCTAAGCGACGAAGCGCTTACGGCTGGTTTTTGGTGCAGCAGACAGGCCGGAGGGCTGAGAGGGGCAAGGGTAGACGAACAGTCGCAAGCGCGGGGACGACGAGCCATAAGGTACGATTCACACCAACCGGCTCGCATCGCGCCGGGCCGGGCGGCATTTTACAATGCGGTAAAGAACATTGAAATGTATCAACAGTAATTACAGTTCATATTTGCATGCAATTTACGCATATTTACCTCCGTCGGCATCCCGCGACGCGTCGCGACCGTGTCGCAGAATGCATTCGGCTGTCGCGACGGCCGACCGGCCCCGACCGGCTCCGAACGGCGCCGAACTGCGCCGTCGGCATCCAATCAGCTGCCGTCGGGTTCGTTCGGAGCCGGTCGGCCGTGCGTCGTGGAATACGCGGCGCAATGTGAGCAGCACTTCTGGGCGCTTGGAGTGCGTACGGATTTCAGCGGACGCTGTCGGCTGCCGCGGCACGCGTACGGCTATCACGGCAGCCGAACGTATGCCGCGGTAGCGGTACGGCTCCGACGGGCGCGTTCGGCTGCCGCGGCATGCGTACGGCTCCGTTCCGATGCGGCGCGATGCGAGCCGGTTGGTGGGAATCGTACCTAATGCACCGCACCGCGGTTCGTGAGCTTGTCCCGAGGGGAAGCGATTACGTTACGATTCCAATTAGTGTGCGTTGCAGTAGGGAGTTTCATACAAAGAATACCGAACGACTCGAGTTGATACGGTGCCGATCCCTTATGAATCTAAATAAATACAAGCTTAGGCCTGAAGTTTTCGAATTTGATTTCTAATATTCGCCCACTTTTGCAATTAGTCGAGATTGCTTCAATGTACGTATAATCTATGATTCTGAATCTGCATTGCAGCACATCACATCACTATAGATCGAGTATATTTTTTGGTGTGACGCTGATCTTGTTCGGGGAGAAAATACATTTTATAAATTAATTTTACCAGCTAATAACTACGACATGGCGTCGTTAGATCTTTTAACACCTCATTTAGCAAAAATAAAAATACCCAACTCTCAGCAACTGATCTACAAGGATGAGTGTGTGTATTCTTTTGACAATCCGGTGAGTTGCACTTTTCATTTTATAACCTTTAAATTATTTTTCTAATTATTAAAATCGCATGATAATTTGAACGAACTCCACTCGATTTTGCTTTGAAAGGTAAAAATCGGTATTTTCAACCATTTCGTGCCATTCTTATGGTTTTCTCCATTGATAAATATCTGGTCTGCTCTCTAATGAGAATTTGTTTTTTTGTTTGTGTAGATTGTAGACACCGAAATAAAAACTGAAATCGGAAAAACTACACTACAAGAAACCCAAACTATTATTATAAGACATGTAGCTTTTCCTAAATGCTCATCATGTTCACGAAAACCTTAAGCCTTATTGGGGCGGGTCGCGTCTCGATAATATTATTTAATGTTATTGATGAAACTATTTAAAAACTACTGCTATTTTGCTAGCCTCTGAATCCGTATTTGTATCCAATCTTCTTGAGATTTAGTCAAAGAGTCAGATTTAGTCAGAGTGTTGCCTCAGTGTTTTGAGAAAGAACAGAGGTACCTACCTATCTACAAAAAAAGTGAAACTAGTCTCAAGTTAACAGTATTTATTCAGAAAAAATGTTAATCCACATCACTAAAATAACACATTACAGCACACTCTTTTAAGGCTGCCTTTCCACCAGAGATGAGCGGGGATGCATAGGGAGGGATGTGCACATCCTTGCTCATCTCTGGTGGAAAGGCAGCCTTATGGTCATGTTATAAATAGTTCAAATCTATTCAAATAGGTCAATAGGACTAACAGTATTATCTTTAAAATATTTAGTATTCATAAAGTTCTTCACAGCTTGATACACATTGGCTATAATGTTAAAAATAGAAGTCCTCATCCCATTCATAGTGTATGAACACAATGTGAGAGACAGAAATGTATCAAGCATTACCGGGCTCCAAAACAAAATGTTGTAAAACAGCTCTCTACTCACATAAGTCTTTACATTCTGCTTTTTTAGTTCCATAACATGTATCTTCGTCAATATTACAGTTGAAATAGTGATTGGCACAAAATAACTCACAACAGTTATAACAAACATGAACAATAGTAGATTCCTGTTATCTAAAAAACATGTTTTCATGCAATTATCATTCTCAGATTTTTGTGCTCTGAACAACAGAGCAGTTGTCACATTAACATCAGCGTAATGAGTTTCATTTTGTATATCGGCAATGATCTTGTAAACATTACTTACTATAGAGTCAAACTTTGCTCCCGTATTGTTCGGATAGTTCTCATACACTTCAAAATAATTTGGCATATGTGTACGTAACTCCAGTGTGTTGTTCATATTAATGATTGTGGAACAGTTGTTCTTACTAACATCCAGGAGAGCCATACAGGAATCACTTAAACTTCGAACACTACTCACAGGTATAATTCTTTCCTTTACATCCATTGAGTACATGGAAAGTGTTACAAGAACTGGTAAAATCCACTGTATAGCCACAGCTATAAAACTAAAATGCTTTTTCCAGAATGAAAGCAGGCTTTCTATTGTGCTTCTGGGTTCTCCTCTCAAACTGTCCCCCAGCTCTCGCACTGCACTTTGATCTTCATTTCTCTTCACATCTGCTATCATTTTGTAATGCATGTAGTTGTCAATGACCAAACTTAGGAAGCTGTTCACCAGGGACACAATAAGGGGACCATAGCTCATAAGAATTGATGTAAAGTTGCAGCTGATGTCTTCATGTTTCATCATAACTGCTGATCTCTGCTCCATATCACCCATTTCCACATTAACCGGACTTAGTTTGTAGACAGCTCGACTTATAAAGGCGATTCCAATGCATGTAAGGAGTATATTCTCGGATAATAGCACAGAGGGAAATGATGCATTGATTTCTTTCACTATTCTCCTTAGATTGAACACACTTAATGTAAAACCACACAATATTAGGAAGCTTCCCAGGTACAAATCTACAGAGTTGAACATTTTTTTGAACATGTAATGTAAACTGAATACTGTACTAATTTTGCCAGTGATGTGAGCAGAATGGGACATTGCCTGCCCCCATGTTTTTTTGCAGGAAAGTGATAACTGTTATCAGGTGTATGTAAATTATGGGGGCGCTTTTTAAATGTCGTGTTGTTAGCATAAAAGAAAACTTTTATAAAATATACTTACTACTGAGGTAGGTACCTGCATTCATGTGCCTTTCCATATGTCTTGATCAAAAATGATTTTGTTCATTAGTCTAAACTAATATTATTAATATATATGTATATATTAATATAAAGAGAAAAGATTTTATTTTTTACTACATGTTTGTTACACTTTCACGCTAATCGGTTGAACGGATTTGGATAAAATTTCACACATGGATAGACAATACAAATGGAATAGAGTAAAAAGTACAAGTTTTTGGAGATTCATTTTTTTTTGCTTCTATTCTAGAGAAGTTATCTGAGAGGAAAAGCCTACGAATAATAAAAGTCAAGAAATGTAACTCAAGCTCAAAAATGGCACCACGCAAATGTTTACCGCGGTGAGCGCTGCCGAAAAGGTCACCGCGCACCAGATCCAATCACGGCGCTTGCCGGAATACAACGCTTTACGCGAGCGCAGCTGATTGGCTTATTTGCACGTGTGTTCTTTCGTTCGAATACTCGAGGTATTTTGTCAATGTAGTGAAGTTTGGAGCCGAATTTCTCGTTGATTTTCTGTCTTTTTATTATTCGTAGGGAAAAGGCATAATTTCCAACCGACAGTCTATATTTTCATTCTTAAAAATATAGCCTTCTCTACTTAATACGAGAATCCTTTTGTTTTGTTTCAGGAGTCGGACACAGGCCTCTACGTATCCCTGGTGAGCTTCCTAGGCTTCGGGCGCAACTACGTCGAGCAGTACTTTCAGAAGACAGGCAACAATGTATTCCTGCACATCAAGAGGGACAAGAAACCTGTAAGTTATAGTAAAACAAATACATTAATTGACAGCTGTTCATGATTGTGATGAAACTTCCATAAAAAAATAGATGCTTCAAAGAAAACTTGTAGAAAGCAGACAAACAAAACATATCTGGGTCAATAAAATCAATACCACTTGGTAACATCTAATGGGGTGAATCCCTATTCACCCCGTTTGATGGTTTGATGCATCCCTATGCAAGGGTGAATCAAAGCTAAACTTTAAAAGGGATAATTAACATTGTAATAATATAGTTTGTTGCCAAAAAGAACCCATACATGTTTACTGTATTATAATTAAAAATCAAGTGCCCTTTTGGCAATCAATTATATTATTTCAATGTTAAAATCCATTTTAAAGTTTCGTCCCGATTCATCCCTGCACCCCTATTCATCCCGTTTGTTGGTAAATGAAGACTGAGAGAGAGAATTCATTTGTTTAACAACCCTGTAAAGAGTGTCTGTGGAGTTTCTTGCCCTTTCTTCGTCATGGGTACCGACTACGCTTTGGAATGGGAAACTAGCTACATCTTTCTCACTGACCAACCCCTTGACAATTCAAAAGTGCCTCTAATTGGTTTCTTTGAAATAAATAGTTTGAGTTTGAAGGAGTGTAAAATAAATGAATCGACCAAGGTTTTGTTTGATTTCGAAAGGAATCGAGTAATCCCGATTTTCGAAACCGACAAACACACAACGTGTCACTTTCAAAAATCGTGTTCTAAAAGGAACAGTAAACAATTAAAAATATGTATTATCGTTTTATGTGATACAATGCGTGCCACGAAAGATGAGACTTGACCCCGCCTCCCCCGCTCTTTCCGCCGCCCCTATGACGTCCGGTCCCGACCGGCACTCAGACCTCATACCGCTAAAGATACCTAAAATCGTGTACAGTTCGTGCCACGTAAGAAGAGACTTGACCCCGCCACCCCCGCCTCTTTCCGCCGCCCCGATGACGCCCGGTGCGGGACGGGGACCGGGCGTCATCGGGGCGGCGGAAAGAGGCGGGGAGGCGGGGTCAAGTCTCTTCTTACGTGGCACGAACTGTACTGCGCATGTCAAACCACGTGGTGTGTCAAGTCTCATCTTTCGTGGCACGCATTGTACTATCTAACTAGCAGCGCCCCGACCGCATAAGTGTCGATCCCGTCGGAATATCGGGTTAAAAAATATCCTAAAAATATCCTATATATCCTTTCCCGGGACTCAAACTATCTCGATACCAAATCCATATTAATATTATAAATTCGAAAGTAACTGTGTCTGTCTGTATGTTACCTTTTCACGCCTAAACCACTAAACGGTTGTCGATAAAATTTGGCAGAGAGATAGAGTGCACTCCGGGGAAGCACATAGGATAGTTTTTATCCGGATATTCCCACGGGATCGACACTTACGCGGGTGAAACCGCGAGACGCTGCTAGTTTCATATAAATCGGTTCAGCGGTTTAAGCGTGAAGAGATAACAGACAGATCATACACTTTCCCATATATAATATTAGTATGGATAGTATAGTATGGAAGTATGGATTCCCCTTTATTTATAAACATTGTTTCATCGTCATTCTCCTGCTGTTTTGTTGTTCAGACATGTTGCTCCGACGCCAAATAAATTGGCATAAGGGTATCCCAATTTATTTGGCATCGGAGCAAAATGTCTTTTTCTTCTATACTTTTCTATTAGTCGTGGCCCGTGGCTAAATAATAACAGCCGCACAGGTCGGTCGATCAAGTTAAGCTGCGCTTGCCGCGATTGACCTTTGGATGGGTGACCATCTTTAGATACCGTGACCCTTCCGTGCCTCGGAAAGCACACTAAGCCGTTGGTCCTGGCTGTCATTCGTGGATCTTTGACAGTCGTTACGGATAGTCAGAAGCTCAAAAGTCTGACAACCAGTCTTACCAGGGGTATCGTATTACCCAGTAACTGGGTTGTGGAGGTCAGATAGGCAATCGCTCCATGTAAAAATATTAGTATTCAGCTGCACCCGGTTAGACTGGAAGCCGAACCCAACATAGTTGGGAAAAGGCTAGGCAGATGATGGCTTTTCTATTAATCGTGCGCTCGGTATTCACCGCCTTTCTAACCATATCATCATTCACACAGTCCATCCATCGTTTCTTAGGTCTTCCCCTACTCTTATAGCCGTCGACATTTATACTCAAAACGATCCTCACAACATTTTTTTATAAACATTGCTTTTAAGCAATGTTTATACACACACAGTTGCTAATGATTACTTAACTTTAGTTAAGTAATCATTAGCAACTGTTTAACCATTCATTTTTGACGTTTACACGCCTCTTCAACTTCAATTAACGTTTATAAATTCCCCCCATTATTGTTCATCCAGATCCCAGAGCCCGAGCAAACCGGCGATGGTCCAGAAAAGAAGATCACTCGGTTAGCGATCGGCGTGGAGGGGGGGTTCGATCCCGCTTGTGGCAAGGCCAAGTTCACGTTCACAGACAACTATAGTATTGTGGTGCTGCCTGGCTTCCATACCTACCCATGGCCTAACCCTGCCCTGCCCGAAGTTGTAAGTTTTATTTCTTTTTAAAATTATGTTACCGTTTATACCTACGTACCCACATCGAGATTCCCTAGAGCTCATCAGAATCTCAATAAAAAAAAAAAAGTGAGCCGTCACGGGACGCCTGGCAGATGTGAAACATCGACATTATCTGTGTGGCGAGAGAGAGATAGCTTAACGCCGCCGGATCGAGTGGGAAGAGAATCGCAGTCGATTGCGCATGGCGACGCGTCGCCACACAGTACACATGACTGTGACTGTATATATACACCATCATATAGCGTGGCGACGCGTCGCCACGCCAGAAATTTGTTTTACGTGCGGCTATAGATGTTTCACATCAAAAACATTTTCAAGCAATTTAGGTCAAGTAGATCAGAGAGGCAATTCTAGAAATTTTAAGAACATTCACTGTCTGATCTTGGCAAAAATACTTCAAATTTCCCTATATTTTTGACAAGTTTTAGACATTGACTGTCGCTGAGATGAGATTGGGACAAGATTTAGAACGTCTAATTACGGGAATTAGCCTTCTGATCTAATTTCAACTCTTTCCTAATCTTTGGCTTGTAAAAATATTCTCTATATTTTGATCTACATTTTTTTCAGAAAATCCCTCTTTTGGATTTAGAATCCTAAACTATACTTACAGTACCCGGCGATAAATATTGCACATTGACCTATTCGATCCTATCGATTTTATACAAAGAATAACAATAATTATCAAAAGAAGCAAATCATTATTGTTTTAACAGCTCCTAATAGATACCGGACTGTTTGTATTTCGCCCGACAGAGATAACGCTCTACGAAGCCGAAATTAGCCTATTGTCTCTTTCCAAAGGTCGATGTGCAATATTTATCGCCGGGTACTGTACAGACTTTGGAAACCCAAGTACCCTCAATGACATTGTAAGTAACAACGAGACCTTGAAAGAAAGAAAGAAAGAAAAATATTTTATTTGGGACACACACAGGAAATACAAATAGTAAAAGGAGGAGTATACTTTGTTAGTTTTAACAAAGTTACATTAAAAACAACAAAAAAAAACCTGTGCGTGACTAAAAAGGCTCCTATCTCAGCATAATGCTGCGATATTTTAAAAATAAATACCGCAGCGCTGGTATTCTGATCCAGCATCGGGCCCCGTTGCTGGCCTTATTTGAGGAACTGGAGTGGATTTAATGATCGATTTTTCCAACCGTACGCAAAATCAGCGCTTCGATGTGGAGTTGCGGACACCAGCCCGTTATATACAAACAACTTATGATGTCTACTATGCAGGTGAACAAGGCAGTCCAAGGAGTGATCGACGCTGAGTCCCCGTTCAAGATCGCCGAGCTAGCAGCCCTGCAAGGCACCTGGGATGGAGAGAAACGCGAAGTCTCTGTGTGAGTCGCCATTCTTTATTTACTATGGTAATCCTTCCTGTATTGTCTCTCCTTCCCCTTTGGATTAAAGGTAATCCAATGGTTTTGTCTTTAACAGATCGCTTTCAGCGAGCAGACCGCCCTTTGTTATAATATATGTAAATTCTGGGCACAGTATGATAAATGATGATGATATTTATTTCTATAAATTGGTTTAAAAAAATCACTTTTACACGTCAAACAAATTCTTTTTTTAAATTAGATGAGTTTGGTGTTTCCTATCTGATTACTCTGAGAACAAAGACAAAGTCAGAGATCATGGTCTCTTTTAAGGCTACATGGACCGTCTAGTGGCGTTCTCATCGTTTATTTGGTTATTTCTTTTATTTTAGAATGAAAATGCAGAAAAAAAGCACGTTAAGTTGTGCTCCACAAGATTATACCTTAATATTATTATAACCGGTAGTTTTACATTGTTTAGTTTTATTATAATCACTAAAACGATAAATAGTGGCGATTATTGACCAAATAAACGATGAGGGCGCCACTGCGCGGTCGGCGTTTGGTTGGCGCCCTTTTAAAGTCCAGACATAATCTTGGTCACATCATGTGAAGACTATGTAGATTGGTTAGGATGCGTGCTTTTGTATTCTCAATGCTGGGTTCAATACTGAAAGTAGAAAATCCAGTGCCCTATAAAAAATCGCCCGTGCGTACTAAGGCTTAAACATAACGAAATGTGCGTGTATATTACTCGCCTGCATAACCCTTGTAATATTACCCGTTATTAGGGCTCTGTACTTCAATAGGAAAAAACGAAACCCTTATAGCAGGGGTGGCCAACCGGTCGATCGCGATCGACTGGTCGATCGCGACTCTTAGTTCAGTCGATCGTGGCAAGGAAAAAAATATGAATGCGTAGAACAGACTGCGCAACGTACCTAATCACTAACTGCTCCACGCATCATCTTGTATCATTTTTCAATCGCCGTTCCGTCACGTTATTTCTCCTCTCTTCTATGCAGTTTAGCTCTCTTTTGTTTTCGGTGCGCGATAACAATAAGCGGGAAGCGTATGGGACGCGGGTGTAGGGCGCGGGCGGTTGTCAATCCGTCAGTCAGTTGATGACAGACTAGCGAAGTTACGAGTAGTTACGAGTTATATTTTCCTTCTTAATAAAAATAAAAAATACTACATAATTGTGTACTGAGCTATGCTGTTTCATTTAAGATTTCAAGAACTATTTAGGTACTTAATTGGTAGATCGCCCAGGTTGTCGTCGTGTGAACAGTAGATCTTGGGTCTAACCAAGTTGGCCACCCCTGCCTTATAGGATCATCTTATCATCTTTGTTGTCCGTCCGCTCGTCTGTTTCACGCACGATTTGCTTAATCCAGCTCCTCTATTGCAGTCACGCGGTAGACCTGAAGCAGCTGGACAACGGCGTGAAGATCCCGCCGTCGGGGTGGAAGTGTGACAAGTGCGAGCTCACCAACAACTTGTGGCTCAACTTGACCGACGGCTCCGTGCTGTGTGGACGTCGGTTCTTCGACGGATCCGGCGGAAATGATCATGCTGTTAGTATTATTGCGAGTTTTTAGGAATCTGTATTGTTCATGTTAGAAGGTTTTGTTTCCTTCAACTGGACCATTGTGCGTGGGCCATGGCAGCCGTCAGTGGTTAATCCAACTAGCCCACCTCCTTCCAGAAATTCATTACATCTCCTGGCCTGTTGAGAACATCTGTGTAAGATTTGGGTGTCCAGAGGGTTTCCGTCCTAATCTGGGTGACGTATGTGCACTCAAAGAGCATATGCTCAAATATGTATTGTTTAAAAAACATAAAAAAAAACAACAATCGATGTTGTGATTATTCACTTATATATATTGTAAAATTTAACCAAAACACCAGTCATCTCATCTCTTCATCGACCTTAGTTGACTGGTAGAGAATGCCTGAGGCATTAAGTCCGCCTTTGTACCTTACTTGTGTACGAAATGTAAAAATAAATAGAGCCAGTAATTTGTAACATAATATTGATTGCCCACAGGTGGAGCATTACCGTCAGACGGGTTTCCCGCTAGCCGTGAAGCTGGGCACCATCACCGCAGACGGCAAGGGAGATGTCTTCTCCTATGCTGAAGACGACATGGTGGAAGACCCCTTCCTCGCTGACCATCTCAAGCACTTCGGCATCAATGTGCAGCAGTTGCAGAAGGTACTGGTCACTTTACCTTTTTCTTGCACATTTTGTTTTCAAAACTATTGGAATATGTTGGGGTTGGCTTCCAGTCTAACCGCATGATATCTGACCTCCACAACCCAGTAACTGGGCAATACAACAACGCTTGGTAAAATTGGTTGTCAGCTCATCTTGCATGTATGGCCAGTTGTATGAATGTAAACGAAGCAATACACGTATCTAAGATTCGTAGCAGGTGGCGTTCTGTAGTCTCTGCCTACCCCATGAGAAGAAGGTGTGAGAATATGTATGAATAAGCAAAGAAGAATAGCTTAGCATTCAGATTGTTTCTGGGTAATCGTTTGGTTTTGGTGGTTGAATTAACATAAACTAATGTTATTATAATGTTTTTATTTCAGACGGACAAATCGATGATAGAATTGGAGTTGGAACTGAACCAACGCAGCGGGGAATGGAACACTCTGCAGGAGTCTGGCACTGAATTGCGACCCTTATGCGGCCCTGCACTCACAGGGCTGAACAACCTCGGCAACACATGTTACATCAATAGCGTTGTGCAGGTTTGTACCTACTCAGTTATTAGCACAGATTGGTACAAAAACGGGTGTTTCTTGTCCTTCTACATAGGTCCCTACTACGCTTTGGAATGAGCAACTAGCTTCATCTTTCTGACGGACAAAACAAAATCGCCTGTAATTGGTTTATCACACTAATATTATAAAGGCGAAAGTTTGTGTGTGTGTTTATATGTTTGTTACTTCTTCACGCTCAAACTGCTGAACCAATGTTGATAAAATTTGATATGGAGGGAGCTCACACCCTGGATTAATATGTAGGCTACTTTTATCCCGATATTCCCATGGGATCGAAACTTATGCGGGTAAAACCGCGGGGCGTAGCTAGTTTGAAATGGTTTGGGTTTGAGTTTAATAAACCGATTTTTGAGATCAAATTTGAAAAAAAAATGTTTTCTGTATACTGCTTTACACACTGTTTCTATGTCCCTTATCCTACTCTCGTGTCGCACATCTGCTGAAAGAAAGTTCTAATGAAATAAGCACTACCTACCTATGTGCACTACCTATGTGCTTTTCTAACAGTACTTTTCTCTAATAAAAAACGGAGCTACGGCCGCTTATCTACAACACCAAAAAGTTTGCAATCACATTGCCGACTAGACAAATCATTTTATTAGCTCATTCAAACTGAATGTGTATACCAGTAGTAGATTCCTGGATTAACCATTTCACAGTCGTGACTATCTACTAGCACAAACATAATCAGATTATAATAGTCCCACTGCTAGTACACAGGCCTCCTCTATGAGAGGGAGTGGGCCGCAATCCACCAAGCGGGCCCAGTGCAGGGTGGTTCTTCTACGACCTGCTGTGAACCACTAAGCACAAGCACTAAGCTTGGTTTTTATGACTTTCATGTTGACCTGATTCCCACTTTACCGAGTGATTATAGCCGTTTTATTTTTGTAGGTAATGTTCCGCATGCCTGACTTCGTGCGTCGGTTCGTAGACGGAGCACCCGAGATATTCTCCACCTTCCCAGAGGATCCCGTCAATGACTTCAATGTGCAAACGTAAGTACTATACTTGACACAGATGTTTCATGATGAACTCAAAAAGAAGATGAAAAGCTACTAAAAGTTGGATAATAATGTGGATGTGTTGGATGATAATAATGATAGATAGTTTCCGAAATCGGTTGTTGTTTTGTGTGATGTCAGATTTCTTTAAAAATACGTCTACTATCTGTCATTTTGTTTATTCTTCCGTCTACGAAACCCGTTTCTATGGTGTTCATGCTACGCGTGCTGTCAGTCTTAAAACAGTTATACTAAGAACTAAAATACAAGTAATGGAAGGAAGTAGGCTGCTAAAACTATATGAATTCCTTTAGTGGGGTCCTGGGTTCGAACAAAGTATCACGCGGTTTTCCATTAGGAATTTCTTAGTAACGTCCCGGAGTGTGGAAGTTGGCGGTTTAATACCCCCGTGCCTCGGAAAGCACGTAAAGCCGTTGGTCCTACGCCTGATATCTCTCCGGTCGTGTCGGATTGCCGTTCCATCGGACTATGAGAGTAAAGGAACAGAGAGTGTACCTGTGTTTGCGCACACACTCTTGTGCACTATAATATCTCCTACGTACCTGGCTAATCTCCGTTGAGATTGGCCACTGTGATCGAAATAGGCCGGGAGGCTATTATTATGAATTCCTGAACTCCACGCCTCATGCTAGTATTCATAAAATGTATATTGAAATTATAGCAAAAACATTTCTTCCTGCAGTGCCAAATTAGGAGTGGGCCTGGTATCAGGTCGCTACTCATTCCCAAGCGCAGAAGGTGGCTTCCAAGCGGGAGTGTCCCCGCACATGTACCGCAACCTGGTCGGCAAGGACCATCCCGAGTTCATGAGCAAGCGGCAGCAGGACGCGCACGAGTTCTACCTGCATTTATTGTCGCTGCTACAGGTACGTCAAGTTTAAACGTTAAGAGATTAGCGGGTTTAAACACAAACAAACTCTTCAGCTTTATTAGTATACATTTTGTAAGGCCGAAAACAGATCCAAGCCAGTAATATTCTGGCCTTGAAGATCCCAGTATAGGAATCTGATAGCTTTATTATATTAGTATAGATTTTGTAACGCCGAAAACAGATCCAAGCCAGTAATATTCTGGCCTTGAAGATCCCAGTATAGGAATCTGATAGCTTTATTATATTAGTATAGATTTTGTAACGCCGAAAACAGATCCAAGCCAGTAATGTTCTGGCCTTGAAGATCCCATTATAGGAATCTGATATGTTGTCATTTGCCAACCTTTTCCTCCCCTGAAGATTTATCTCAAGTAATCCTTAACCCTTTGGCCGCCAAAGTCAAAAAAGATCACAAGCCTAATTGTATACAGCGTGACACGGTATTTATAAGTCATAAGTGATTTCTCTAGTGTGGGCTAGTCGTCTATTTGTGATTGTGCTGGTCAACAGGTGAAAATGAACGAGACTTAGAATGAATCTACATTACTTACATTAGTACATTTTTATGATTACCATCTTGCATTTGAGAAAGGACCAAGATCATAAAAATACCATCCCGGCCATTCTCCAGTGAGTATTTTCGACAAGGTAAACTATGTATATGTATTGCCTGACAGCGCCACAGCCGCCACAAGGCCAACCCGGCCGACTGCCTGCGCTTCTGCGTGGAGGAGCGCGTACGCTGCGGCGCGTCGGGCGGCGTGCGCTACACGCGGCGCGCCGAGCAGCACCTGCCGCTGCCGGTGGCGCTGCACGCGGCCGCCAACACGCCGCAGCTCGCCGCCTACGAGCTGCGCCGCGCGCAGGCCGAGGCAGGAGGACAGAGACTGTAAGGCTTGAAATACAAAAAAAAGAAAAAAAAAACATTTCTGAAAAAATTGTTCTTTGTTTGTATATCAGCCGAAAAGCTCCATCATAGCTAGAAGCCATCTCGGTTAAGGTCTGCATGCGGCTGAAACTGCAGAACAGCCCATGAGAGCTGACGTGTTTCGAACCTTCGTATAAGCCCCCACCATAAAATAGTTTAGTCAAATTACGATTCCGGCCTGTTATTGTCTCACTACAGGGCAAAAGCGTCCCTAAATAGAGAAGAGGCATGGCGATTTCTGATTTCAAATTCAAAATCAAACTATTCTTATTCTAACATAACGCATATATTTCCAGGGACCCGTCGCAGGTGGTGCGGCCTCACATCCCGTTCCAGGCGTGTCTGGACAGCTTCATGAAAGAGGAGACGGTGGAGCAGTTCTTTAGCAGCGCCGTCAACAAAAAGGTCACCGCTCACAAGTCAGTAAACCTGCAGCTATTGTATTATTCATATATTTATTCTATATTTATATCCGATATTGATATAAATGTACACAGAGAAAGAATGTCATGCGATACATACGCGACGGAATGTCGGCGAATTTACGCGACTTAATTTTGGCCCGATATGTTTAGTTGATAAATTGATAGTTTTTTTATTAACCAGCGATTAACCACCTTCCGTCGTGTATTTTCCCATAGATTTGTTGATCAGATATGAAACAGGAGAACACACGTCAAATGTAAAAAATATGTAAGCCATACCTTGTTTGTGTTCAATATTTCAGAATCACCCGTCTAGCGACGTTCCCCGACTTTCTGCTGATTCAGCTGAAGAAGTTCACCATCAAGGAGGACTGGACGCCCGCAAAACTAGACGTCGCCGTCGATATGCCCTGGGAGGTTCGTACACACACTTTGACCGGCTTTACATTGGCTGTTATCACTTGACTCGGTTTTGTATTAGGCTTCTTCTGGGTAAGCTCACTCCATCGTAGACTTTGTCTCTGTCACCTCTGACCTAGATTAGAGTCAAGAGCAAACCCATTACAAATAAAAATAAAAAATTACAACCCAATGCAGCGTCCTGCCTTAGTTATTTGTTGCCTTAATGACATACAAAATATCACCCAACTTGTTTGGATTTTTACCGGTTACCTATATATATTTGTTTATTTATCGCTGTAAAAATAAGTCAAAATCACCTTGTACCCAGTACAATATAGTTGTAAACTACAGGTTATATTCTGTCATTACAGATGGATCTGAGCTGCCTGCGCGGGCGCGGTCTGCAGCCCGACGAGACGCAGCTGCCCGAGGCAGCGCCTGAGACTCCCGCGCCAGTCTATGACGAGGCGCTGCTCTCACAACTTGTAAGTTACACGCACACTAAACTGGCTGTCGAATTTACCGGAAATTGCATGAGCAAAGAATAAAATAAAAATCCATAGAACCTCTTCCTTTTTTACCGGTACCCTTTCCAAACTACAAAATTTTTAAACATTAGGTACCTTTTTTTTAATGTATCTGCAATCAGCCTCTCTATAAGCAGGATTCTGCAATAAGGCTATAAGTAAATGTGCTGTTTGGATCATGGCGTGGTATAAAATATTACCTGGTGACAATACAAGAGATTATCAAAAAGAAAAAAAGGATGAGATAGTATTTGATCATGAACTTATAAAGTGGCCTTCTAAAGAAAAACTGATAAAATGACAAGCACTTAAAAATTATAAGTGTATGGAATACCAGAAACTTTTTATTATTTTAAGTGCTTGGTTGCTAGGTATCTAAAGAAAATACCACTATTCTGCTCTAGCTTGGTCAGTAGAACTAACAATGATCTATCTTACTTTACAGTTAGACATGGGCTTCCCGTTGGAGGCGTGCAAAAGGGCGCTTTATTACACGAACAACTGCGGCATGGAGGCAGCCTCCAACTGGTTGATGGAGCACATGACTGACTGGGACTTTGCCAATAAATTCACTCCGCCTGGTAGCACAGGTACGCGACAATTATTATTTTACTTGATTGTTTGTCTAAAAATCACTAAGGGCCGGAATTTTTCAATCGTCAATTAACTTTTAACTAAAAATAAATATGTCAAACCGCATACTTATATTATTCCTCAGATAAACGTTATCTGAAGATTGAAAAATCGGCTTAATTGCTGACTGTCTGTCACAGCTATATATATTCAGAATCTTAGTAGGTCTTACAGCTGTTGTCTTGCATTTTCCATTAAAATTATATTTTTGTATAAAATGAGCAGGCGTCTTTTGTTCGTAACGCAAATAAAATATTAAAATTAATTTGTTCTATGTCTCGTCGACAATTATTATTTATTATAAAAATAAAACCTTGTTTTATCTAAATAATTATTTTAAAACAAAAAACTGTAAAACGAATGTTTTGGTTTCTGTGATACAATGATTTTTTCATCAGTACTGGCACTAACAATACACTTTTCTCTGTAATGTTCATTTTACTTGGAATATTGTTTTTGTGTAAATTAACTGCGTTTTTTTTAAAATATATATTACTATTAATCCTAGGCGCAGAAAGCGGCGCAGCTAGCGTAGACGAAGCGAGCGTAGAACAGATAATGGGCATGGGCTTCACGCGGGCGCAAGCCGCGCGTGCGCTCGGCGCCACGGCGGGCGACGTGGCGCGCGCGCTGGACTGGATCTTCAGCCGCGCCGACGAACTGGACGCCGACGTGCCCGCGCCGCCCGACGCCGACCGGACGCTCGGCTGCAGGGACGGACCTGAGAGTGAGTCATGGGCTTTTGTTTATATCTGGCCATACACGAACTTCGAAAGTTAATGAGTGTCATGGATTCCTGTATTCACTTTGGCAAAATTGTTGCCTTAAATGACATGATGATCGAGGTTTCATCATCAACCACCTGCCCTTACCCGTGTATAATGCAAGTCTTCTTTCATTCATATCTATATCTATTGACGATCATCTCATCCCCCTTTCTAGCAATATACAGTATGTTAACTAACAGAGGGCGTTCCCGTTAACCCGCAATAGTATAGCATCCATACATGCTAAAAAAAATATTCCCATTCGAAAATAAAATGTTTTTATTTTTTTTTATATTAAAATATTCACTAAAAATCGTAAATTGATACGTTAAAGAAACACTCTGTACACGCGTACTTGAAGTACAGCAATGTCGGAATTTATTTAATTAAATAAATTAGAATTAATTAAATAAATAGAGTATCAATTTACGATTTTTAGTGAATATTTTAATATAAAAAAAAATAAAAACATTTTATTTTCGAATGGTAATATTTTTTTTAGCATGTATGGATGCTATACTATTGCGGGTTAACGGGAACGCCCTCTGTTAGTTAACATACTGTATATCATCTTTCACAAAATACATCCATGCATCCTTGGTAAAGCAATGATCGCAGTTTGTTCTTACAAAAATATTCTTCATTATGTTCATTTTCACACAAATCTCATATAGAGGGACGTTTTATTTTGATAACACTTTTCTTTGATCAATCTGATCTTCAATTTCCAGACTGGGTTGTAGGTCAAAGTCTTGCGCATAACTGTAGGTAGGTTAATCGCCATTCTTCCACTGGTAAAATGCTAAGAACATTGTTCTTAACGCCATAATGTTCTATTTACAGAATACAGGCTGTGTGCGTTCATATCGCACATGGGAACGTCGTCCATGGTGGGCCACTACGTGTGCCACATACTGCACGAGGGCCGGTGGGTCATATTCAACGATAACAAGGTGTGTATACGTCACTACGATAACAAATAGTTTTCTTTTAATGAAGACTACGATATATTCAAAATTGATCATTACCTTGATATCGAATTGTAAATCCTACTGATTGGTATGCTTGTGATTAGAAAATTATAATGAACTTCAATCACCGATTCACAAGGGGCTGGTGAAAAAAATCGGGGAACAAGTTATATTCGCTATTAACAAGATGATCTTGATTTTCGCTAAGACTTGTTATATATGTAACCAAATAATACAACTAACGTTGTGTTCCCTTTCAGGTGGCCCTATCAGAAAACCCGCCCAAAGATCTCGGCTACTTATACCTATACGAAAGGCTGTGATGACCATGTTAAATATGACTTGTTTGTACCAAAAATCGCTGGCACGGTTGTATGGGATACGAACCTCTGTGTTAGACTGCGTTTGTATTATCTAAACAATAAGAGATTTTAATAAAAAACAACTTTTAGGCGATATTTATTTTATAGAAAGAAACAAATTGTTAAGAAATTAAATTAGGTTAATAAAATTTATTATCTAATTATTTTGCATAGAAAATGCTTTTGTGTTGCAATTTTTACGTAAGACTTTATCTGTTTTGTAGTTGGACAGTTATGATGTGTAGTTATCGAATTAGAAATAATCCTTGTAACCGCTTAGGACAAGACATGACAGCATTTGCATGTGATTATTGCACAGGAGTCTCATGTTCATAAAACACTTTAGTTTTGTAAATGTTTATGTTAACTAAGCTGTATATTATTTTCCTGATATATCGATCACTATTTTATAACTCTGTACTAGAAGTTCAATTTTTTCATTAATTAATTGCCGTACCACTTAACAAATGCATTTATTGGGTAAGCAGCTTAGTGTTGGATAATTTTATTGTATATGTATAATATCTTTGAACATCACTAAAACAACGAAAACTGAAAGTAAATTATTACTGAAAATGCTCTCTTATTTATTTGTTTCTTTTACCTCCAAACTGCCAAAAATAATTGTGATAAGTCATGAGAAATTCACTATCAATGATCTGCAATTAGCTCACAAGGCAAGTCACTCGCAAGATATCATCTATTTAGGGACTTCAGAAACCGGGCATAATAAGACTATTTTCGAGATTTGGCATAGCGTTACGACTGCAGCAGCCAGCAGTGGATGATTCCAGGCAGAAATCATAATAAGTTAATAAACAATAAATTCTACTGCTATTATGTGCCAATGGATAAAATATCTTCTACTTTTCCTGGTACTTAATCGTCAATAAATAGAAATGTTTTATTTTCCTTACTAACTGTGAAATACCCAGGAATAGCAAAAAATATTGTCATAGTAATGGACAAAATGTGATTGTGACTACTTTTAACGAGTTAATTTACACCCCTTATAGGTCCACATGAATGGCGATACTGGATACAGGAAGTGAAAAAAAAAAAAAATAATTATTCATACAACTAATAACATCTTTTATATTTAACAGTTAAATGTACATCATTCAAATAATTATCGCTTGAATCTGTCTACTGGCTTGGGTATCTTCTTCATGAATATGGTGCGCTCATCAAAATATGTGTTGAACTTCTTATAATCTCTTCTTTTCTTGGGATCCTTTTTGCAATTATCTGGAGTCAAGTTGATCATAAGACCTGGAACATGAAGACCAAAATAAATGGAGATCATTAATTTTGATTTAACTTGACAAATGTCATATGAACCAGCGATTGTTCAAAAGTAAAATAAACTTGAAACAACAAATATAATCATGAGAACCGTTGAGCATTTACATGCAAATGGCTTCTAGTGGGCGATTGTTTGACAGACCAATAAAGGTGATGCACTGTTGTACAAACTTCGAAATTTGATTGTGTAGCATTGAAATAATAGTAATTGGAATCAAAAACTTAATAACCTAGTACAGTTTTTTTACACCATCTACACAGGTGCTGCTGCACCTGGCATTTATGCAACATTTATAAAATATGATTATTGAATATTGGCCTATGTTTTACTGCCAATAATAACTCGAAGACATGTGACCAACCTGCACTGGGCATGCATGGTAGATTATGGCCCCCCTCTCACCGGGAGGAAGCTTGTGTGCCAGCAATGGGAACATTTAAAGCTAATTATGTATGTTCTGCTGACTGCTATAAAATGTTGATGGGTTGAATGGAGATTGTTATAAGTACCCTTCTGGTTTCAACAGGTTGTGTTTTATTTCATAGTATGAGCTAATTGTACTAATTCTATACAAACCCGCTTTCTGCGCCATAGTCACCAACTTGCCAATTTTCTTTTGTTGTCGTCGGCATAACCCAGTTATTCTTCGGGGTAACATACAGCCATCTGTTCTCACAAACTGGCTCAGGATCAATACATCAGTATGTTTGACGTCGAGCCCAATAGCACACATGTAGCAAGGAGGATTTTCTGATGTGCTGATAGCAGGGTCTTGGGAAGGAAGGTTCTCCGGCCGAATCAAGAGTTCGGTGCGGGGCGAGGGCACAGTAACCGCTTCTATGACCACTGTTGAGCCCTCGGTGCGTTCGCGTACTAAAAATAGTAGGAATTATTAATTTAGACTAATACATTTTAATTGTGGAGAAATGACGAGACCCAACTGTTTTGAGGTTATATAACAAAAATCCAATATTATGAGCAGATATTTATAAGTACTTACTTTCTTTTAAATGCAATGGTTTTGTTGTCGCTATTGAGCGTACAGATGTAGAGAAAATTGCATTTTTTGTAAAAGAAAACCCAGCTCGAACCAGCCCCGCCATCACAGAGTACTTTTTGATAGACTGAAAGTTTATTTATTTTATAAACCTGTCACTGTCAGAACTCAACTGGAGACTGCCATTAAACGAAGAAAAGAAGAAGTCCCTGAAGGAATATACTACTGTCCAAGGAATACACCGTGCTACTCTGCAACGAGGATCTATTTGATTTGAGATTTTGAGCGTGCATAACCAGCGATTTTCGGAATGCGGCCTACTACATTACAGGCCGCCTCAAATCAATTACATTCCCAACTCGGAACGCACCCGTAATGTCTGAGTGTGATGTGAGCTATGATGTGAGCATGGATGTGAGGCGCGATCAAATGTCAAAAAACGTTTTGTTTCTGGCGGATGGATGGTAGAAATAATAATTTTATTATGGGAAGTCTGGCCACACCAAGTGTTCACTTCCGGTTAAATGAGCGCGTAATTTGAAAAATCTCACACTTTTGTTTCGGTTCAGATAATTATCAAGCAGGGGATCGAGAAGGGGAAGAGGGGTGTCAGGAGATCTGGAATAACTCTTATAATCTTTGGTTCGGACCTACAAAAGGTCTACGAGACAGGATATTATGGGCGTATTTATAGTATTTATTTTCTTTACATTACTATTAATAAATGGGATGCAAGGATGCAACATGTGTCGACACCCTTGCGCTATCCCATCTTCCTATCACGGTGGGCTGTGCTGGAGCGGCTGCTGCCGGTGCAGAAAACCTCAAACGAAAATATTCCAACCTAATTGGGAGTTATATGTTCGAGCCGTTTGTCCGAGTGCCCACTTGGTTTTTCGAGATATCGCCAAGCGGTTAGTCGACTCTTCAGGTGACCAGCGGGCTGGCCTATTTCTTGGCCAAATAATTAGCATCGCCATTCGCCATACAACGCACAGAGCGGCCGATTCCCAAAAAGCTGGCCAAAACTCGAAAAATCAAGTAATTGATTTAAAATTTCTTACTCGGGGGTTTTCGGGGTCGCTGATTACGAATTTGATATTAAAAATTTTAAAAGCCACCCCCTTCCTCCCCTATTGACTACCCCCTCGCGTGAAATAGCGTATATTATTCAACATAATCAAGATGCATGTCAATTCATATGTTTTCGTAGTCGCTGATTACAAATTATTTATTAAAAATTTTAAAAGTCAGCCCCTTCCTCCCCTATTGACTACCCCCTCGCGTGAAATAGCGTATATTATTCAACATAATCAAGATGCATGTCAATTCATATGTTTTCGTAGTCGCTGATTACGAATTTGATATTAAAAATTTTAAAAGCCACCCCCTTCCTCCCCTATTGACTACCCCCTCGCGTGAAATATCGTATATTATTCAACATAATGAAGATGCATGTCAATTCATATGTTTTCGTAGTCGCTGATTACGAATTTGATATTAAAAATTTTAAAAGCCACCCCCTTCCTCCTCTATTGACTACCCCCTCGCGTGAAATAGCGTATATTATTCAACATAATCTAGCGAATGACAATTTATAGGTTTTCGTAGTCGCTGATTACGAATTTGATGATGATCTATAACTTATTATGATCTATAAATTGGTATATAGGGGTTTTTAGGGTCGTTTATCATGAATCTATTATCAGAAATAGTGAATTCCAAATGGCCGTCTCACTTGCTCATTCTTGTAAATAAATGTACTTACAAAAAACAGCATGTGTGCAATTCACACGTGGTAGAAATGAAACCTTCAAAAACACTGTATAATGCTTCCTATCTCATTTTCTCCCACGTTAAATCTTATGAATTTACATGTCTCTTTTTACTGTCGCTTTTTCGTTTCATAAACTTTCAAATCACAACGATGCTAAAGAACATCCATCCATCCATCCATCCATCCATCCATCCATCCATCCATCCATCCATCCATCCATCCATCCATCCATCCATCCATCCATCCATCCATCCATCCATCCATCCATCCATCCGTCCATCCATCCATCCACACCCACACCCACACCCACGCCCACGCCCACACATCCATTAAATGTGATGTCATTTGTACTAATAAAAAACAAAAACACTGTATAATGCTTCCTATCTCATTTTCTCCCACGTTACATCTTGTATGTCTCTTTTTACTGTTGCTTTTTCGTTTCATAAAATTTCGAATCACAACGATGCTAAAGAAGTTTTCACTTCAAAAACTCAACGGGCAGCTACGGGCAGCTAATTTTTCTTTTTTCTGGTACATAATAATATTATTAACAACTTTCAATAACTTAGAGAGCAGGATCTATCAAGATAAAAAAGTTTTCACTCGACTATATAGATAACAAAAAAAATAATATTAATAAAACACAGCCTGGGCATATCTCTTTTTAACAATATACTATTTAGTATTTTATAAGCAGAATTTTTTTTAAAGTATTGTACTTACCTTCAGATGTAGAATCCATTTTTTTGTTTAAGGTTTTCTTGGCAGTAAAATCTTTCACACGTGTTCAATGCAAGCGTTTATTAATCGATTTTCCCTACGCGTGGCTACACGTGCCGTAACGGCCACATTCAGACTAAGATTATGGAAGGGATTCGAGGCAAGGGACCTCACTCCGAACATTTTTCGTCTCTTAGGGGACTCCTTAAGCCAACTTGATGACAAAAAAACCCTAACTAAAAACTTTAATTTTGGAGTTTTGGCCGCAGAAAGCGGCCTTCGGCCGCGTTGTGCAACGTGGCAATATTGCCAGCCTTTTGGACATTGTTCCTGTTGACAACGATGCGGACGAATTTTTTGATGACCTATGATTATTTTGCTTATTTTTTCATATGTTCAATCGTATCTTGTCGACACCTAGCATAGATTATGTAAATATTATCATGTTATGGTTTAATTGAAATATATTGAAAAATTACTTTATGTAATTACAAAATAAATTATGATGATTTGGGTGAAATGATAAACGGGAATGTATGGGTCGCATGTATTTATTGAACAACACATAGTACATTAGTAATATGATAAATGTAACAGGTATAGAAAATAAACAAGATAATTATTGAATAATTTGATTAAAACATGTAATTACAACGGATAAAACACATTTTCACTAAGCAACAATAATATCAAGTGCCGTTTAAAAATATTTGACTGATTCTATAATATATACCTACTATATTTTTTAACATCCGTATATTTGTATCATAAAATAGACTGCTAAGCAGTAATGTAACGAATATTATATCATATTTAGGCTTAGTAAGCATCATATTATTGTATAATATGCGAGACTTCGTATTCTGTAATGTTGTGTTAGATACTATTGTAGGAACAAGGTGAAACAGTTTCTTATTTTTATTTGTAAAAGGCTATTCATGGACGGTATAAGCCAAGAATAGAAATCCAAGACATGTGTTTGCGAAATGCATTTCAAATGCAAGTTATATCAAATGCAAATTATAAAATGAGCTTAAATAACTTAAAACTTATCTTAAGAAATAATATAGACTCCTACACATGAGATTGAAATTTTGTGACTTAATTATAAAAAAAAATAATGCAAATATAATAATATATTCTTTAGCTGAATAGACAGCTGTGCTGCTGGGGAGTTTGTTGCGCCACTTCTTCTCCCCAGCGAAAGCACTAGTAAGTGGTGAAGGGCGGGCGTTTTGGGGGACTGTCTTTTGTAATTTTGACGTTCGAAAAGTGCTGATTCTCAGCCTAGTTTGAAAAATAACTTTTGATTTTGAATGAAATTTGCAAACCATAAAATGCTTAATCGTCAATCGTGTAGAGATATCGTTAAGTAATACAATATTCGATTTTGTTCTTGACAATGTCAATTTATAAGTATAACATTTATGTTAGTAAAACTTACTAACTAGAAACTATACAATATTGTACTTAAAAAAACAAAACAAAACTTACGAACAATGTGCATGTTTATAAACAAAATGTGATGGACTATTCAAAATATGTGGCAAGAAAAATAACAGGTTTCATAGACATGGAATATCATAATAATATAGGTAATTAAAAGTTAGCCAAGTTCTCAGCTTAGGTTTCGAAAACTGTACCGCTTTATTATTTCTATCCAACTTGGATAGCATTGTCAATACAAAACTATAAAAAAATTGTATATTATGAATTAATTCAGAACTTGTAACTACATAGAAAGCTCAAAATTTAGGCCAAACACTCAATATTTTACTAATGAACCCTCTGTTGAAGCCTGTTATATTTCCGCTCAACACGTGAAGGTAGCGATGATGAGAGGCTTGTGCTGGACGTTTACTTGGGGAAGGCACTCAGACCCTTGTTGAGCAGACCAGTGGCGCCCGTTGAAGCGTCGTTCACGGCTGAGGACAGGCCTGTCAGCAGCTGAAACGTAGAGAACATATTTTAGTAAGTATTTCACACATAGTATGGCGAGTTCGAAAATGTTTCAATAGGCCGGTCTTAATACGTATCTAACCATAAGATTTTTTTACATGACAACGATAATAAAGGTAGGTAGGTATTTACTTTGTTTAAAATTTTGAGTAAAAATAATTTCATATTTATTTTATCGATTTACGTCAGTAGCGATACCTTGAGAACACAAAAACTTACATAATGGTGTCATTTTCCCAATCATGATTCATCTATTCTAAACGTGGAATAAAGCAGTCGCTTTTCTGTCTATTTGACCGCTTTGTTCTTCCAATGTAAACTATGTAAGTACAATGGATTTTGGTGCAATTTTCACCATCATTTCGAGAATTTCGTCGCGATAGTTTGTATGGGCAGGTCGCTAGTTTTCAAAAATTAAAAAGCTCTTACATGATCCCTCTTCTCATTGAGGTATTTGTCGGTATCCTTGATCTTAGAGTCGACGACGGTGCTGGCGTTCTTCATGCCTTCATCAGCGGCGTTTTCCACCCTCTTAAGCGTGTTGTCCACAGTGCTGTTAATGGCGTTGCTTGCGTCTGACGCCGCTTTTTCCGCAGCTTTCTTTGACCCTTCTACGGCTGCGTCTGCGGAAATTGAGTTATGAATATGGATTTGGCTAATAAACTGCCGTGAGCACAGTCCGATAAAAAACATTAATATAATTTGAATTTGAACATTTTATAATAACCTCGGACTGACAAGAAATTAACTTATTTTCTTTATAACTCTATAAGACACTGTATGTCGTAGACAGACGTACCTACGTCTGTCTGTTTGTGTGTGTTTCTAAAAAGGGGATTATAAAACTATTCCTTTATATTTTCCTGTATATTCCACTTACTAGCAACTCTCTTAGCCTCGTCTTCAGCAGCCTTGGCAGCGAGTCTGGCCTTTTCCTTGGCATCCTCCGCGGCCTTCTTGGTCGCGTCTACCGTTGCGTTGACCGTATCTGTCCAACAAAGATCCTTGTTCAGTGAAGAATACAATATCGCGTGATGTTTTATTGCACACCTAAGCTTGAAAAGAACCTTTTGTTGAGTAAAATATCGCAGGTAGTTTTGAAATTTAGCTTGGACAACCTATTTTAAAATAATGTTTACCTGAATCAGAAGGATGTTCTGAAATCTGAACATTGATCATGTTAATAGTCCTTCCAGTTCCAAGAAGAATATGATATCATTTTATAAACAAATGAAGTACCTAATGATGGACTTCCATTTACTGTCGTCACCGGTGACTTGTACCTACTGTTTTAATTAGATTGTCAATCAATTTTCCTCAAACAAAAGGTTATTGTAGGTATTACAGCGAGAAACACGTTCTTAGTCTTAGTTCACATCGATAAAAATACTTATTTTTATTAATAGATCTCGAATGTGTATCAGTAAGTGGTGTATTCCATAAATAGAAGGGATAGGTGAGCAATTGCCTCTTATATAGCGCAAGTAACATAAAGAGAAGTGGTATTTTATTGATTAATCACAATAAGACGAAGAAAAAGTGGCCATAACATTTTATGGTCTCGTAGCTACAGCATTAACTGATGCTAGGAAGCGTTTGATGGTTGCCAATGCCACTATACCCAACCATAGATGGATACATCCAATAAAAAAGGAATGTACCGCATTAATTAAGAGCTGCAAACGTTACGTACGTGAGGTATCCACCTGAGGAGCCTTGTATACGACATGAGGCTAAAATTTCTATCGATGTGGACTGCTTTCAGATTAATAAACGTTAATATTCACTCTGAACTCTCGTACAAAATAGCTTTTATTATAAGTTATATTTGTCAAAAAGTCGTAACATAAGCGACAAGCTAAGTACCGGTCGTATCTTCAACTGTCTTTTCATACACGCTGAATGCCTTTTCTGAGGAATCTTTGGACCCTTGCAAGTAGCTTTGAATTAATCCTGAATTGATTTTATTTAGGTGAAGCTAATTTTCTAGTCCTAAGTATTACAGGCATAATTTTGTATATACTTCACACAGTATTTTTCAATTCTACATTAGTATTAAGAGTATTAATATATAAGACTAATCTGAAAGAAAAATGTTCTGAAAACAGTTGTATTAGTTTTAATTAGCTTACACAAAGTTCGGTTCTTACCAAATCACCATTAGTAAAAGATAAGTGGGTAGTAAAAGCAAAAGATAAGGGAAAGTTAATAATGTTTTGTTACCTTCAGCAGATTCTACAGCATCATCCATCTCTTCCGCTTCAGCATCCACTAAGTTAAACAGTTTATGTGATACTGTATCTGCAGAAAGTTAGCAACAGAAGGTTAAAACGTAAAAAACTAAAAGCGCAATGCAACATGCAGCCCAAACCATGCAATTAAGAAACCGTAATAAATGTATGGAGTAATTATAGGATATTGAAATGAGTTTGAACACAATGAGGCAAGAAAATCATCTTTATTTATTATAATAACATCGTTTATACCTTTAGCACCTCCAACAATAGATACTCCTTTGTCAACAACTGACGCTGCGGCACTTTTTGTAGTATCTACAGTGCTATGAACAGTGCTTGCTACCGTATCTACAATACAGGCAAAATATGAAATGTAAAACGATGAATCATGAGTAAAAATAAAACGCACTCTCAACAAGCTCAAAATAATACCTTTGGCAGTTCCTAAAAATGATACGCTTGTGTCTACGGCTCCGGCTGTTGCATTCTTTGCTGTGTCTACTGTGCTTGCCAATGTATCTACGATGTGAAATAATACAAGATAAATAAAATTCTACAAGGTAGGAAGTATATGACAGAAAATACCCAAAAATATATATACCTTTAGCACTTCCTACGAAACATGTGCCTTTGTCTACTGCTGATGAGGCTACATTTTTTGTTGCGTCTACAGTGCTATGAACAGTATTGGATAGGGTGTCTACGAAGGAAAATCAAAATTATAATTTAATAACAAAAAAAGAGGAAAATTTAGAAAGAAATCAAATAGCGTGACAAACTACCTTTGGCACTAGTAGCGTATGATACACCAGTGTCCACAGCAGAAGCTGCTGCGTTTTTCGTTGAATCAAAAGTGTGGGCTACGGTATCTACAAAACGGAAGTGAAATAAAATAGTGTAAATGGAGATAAGTAAGTAAACTAAAATGACGTATAAAATATGAAATAACCAAGAAATCTACCTTTAGCGCTTCCTACGAAATATGCTCCTTTGTCTACTGCTGACGATGCTACATTCTTGGTTGCGTCTACAGTGCTATGAACAGTATTGGATAGGGTGTCTACGAAGAAAAATCAAAATTATAATTTAAAAACAAGAGGAAAATTAAAAAAAAATCAAGTAGCGTGACAAACTACCTTTGGCACTAGTAGCGTATGATACACCAGTGTCAACAGCAGAAGCTGCTGCGTTTTTCGTTGAATCATAAGTGTGGGCTACGGTATCTACAAAACGGAAATAAAATAGTGAAAATGGAAATAAGTAAGTAAACTAAAATGACGTATTGAGATATGAAATAACCAAGAAATCTACCTTTAGCGCTTCCTACGAAATATGCTCCTTTGTCTACTGCTGACGATGCTACATTCTTGGTTGCGTCTACAGTGCTATGAACAGTATTGGATAGGGTGTCTACGAAGGAAAATCAAAATTATAATTTAATAACAAAAACAAAGAGGACAATATAAAAAGAAATCAAATAGCGTGACAAACTACCTTTGGCACTAGTAGCGTATGATACACCAGTGTCCACAGCAGAAGCTGCTGCGTTTTTCGTTGAATCAAAAGTGTGGGCTACGGTATCTACAAAACGGAAGTGAAATAAAAATAGTGCAAATGGAAATAAGTAAGTAAACTAAAATGACGCATGAGATATGAAATAACCAAGAAATCTACCTTTAGCGCTTCCTACGAAATATGCTCCTTTGTCTACTGCTGACGATGCTACATTCTTGGTTGCGTCTACAGTGCTATGAACAGTATTGGCAAGCGTGTCTACGAAATAAAAGAGAAAAAAATAAGTATAAAAACTAAATATGTACCGTGAATATAAAAAATGTATATATTATGGCAAACTACCTTTAGCACTAGCAGCATAAGATACACCAGTACCAACAGCTGAAGCTGCTACGTTTTTCGTTGTATCAAAAGTATTGGCTACGGTATCTACAAAAAAAATGCAATAAAATAAACAATAAATCAAAATAATAATCTAAATGTGTGAATGAGACAGAAAATATCCAAAAATATCTACCTTTAGCACTTCCTACAAAAGATACACCTTTGTCTACTGCTGATGATGCTACATTCTTAGTTGCGTCTACAGTGCTATGAACGGTATTCGCAAGCGTGTCTAAGAAAGAAAATAAAAACATATAACAACTAAATAAATGTAAAAATATAACAAAAAAAAAAAATGATCATAGCAAACTACCTTTGGCACTAGTAGCATAAGATACACCCGTACCTACAGCTGAAGCTGCTGCGTTTTTCGTAGAATCAAAAGTATGGGCTACGGTATCTACAAAAATATATTTTCAAATTATAGTTTTGGTGAAAATATTCAAATAGGTACTACAATGATGCGATAATTTTCATAAGATCAGATACCTTTGGCACTTCCTATTAATGACGAGCCCATGTCAACAGCTGAACCAGCTACACTTTTTGTCGTATCTACTGTGCTGTGAACTGTGTTTGCTACCGTATCTACAAATAATTAAAATAAAAACAAATATGAAAATGATATGTAAAACAAAATACAAAAAAAGATGAACGTGTAAAAAAGGATGAAACCAATAAACACCTTTCGCACTGCCAATTATTGAAGAACCCTTTTCAACAGCAGCAGCGGCTACATTTTTAGTCGTATCTACAGTCGAGTGTACAGTATTTGCTACAGTTTCTAAACAAATAAATAAAAAAAAAACACTTTAAAAACAAGCACAACAATGGCAAACAAAATGATAATTAAAGCAAGCAACAGAAATGTCAGCTACCTGTAGCAGTGCCGATCATTGCGGAGCTCCTCTCAACGGCAGCGGAGGCAACATCCTTCGTAGTCTGGACTGTTGTATTGACAGTGTTTGCTACGGTATCTACGTATGAATAGCGAAGATTAGCACAAGTGGAAAGTCATAAGCTGTTTTTATGAAAAAAGAACAATACAAACGAATGCAAGACTACCTTTAGCTGTGCCAATCGCGGTAGAGCCTTTCTCAACAGCGGCAGCCGCTAAATTTTTCGTTGTATCTACTGCAGTATGGACTGTGCTTGCTACCGTATCTACATGAATGAATGACAACTATTAGCGACAACATAAAGCGTACAAACTAAAGATTTACACAAAAAAATGTGAACTACCTTTAGCTGAGCCAATCAATGTAGTGCCCTTGTCTACTGCGGCGGCAGCGACATTTTTTGTTGTATCTACTGTTGTGTGAATTGTGCTTCCTACTGTATCTACATGAACGAATGACAAATATTAGCGACAACACAAAGCGAACAAATAAGATGTTTTATGCAGAGTGTAACTACCTTTAGCAGTGCCAATCGCGGTAGTGCCTCTCTCAACAGCGGCGGCCGCTACGTTTTTGGTTGTATCTACTGCAGTATGAACTGTGCTTGCTACCGTATCTACAGACGAATGACAACTATTAGCGACAACACAAAGCAAACAAATAAGATGTTTTATGCAGAGTGTAACTACCTTTAGCTGTGCCAATCGCGGTAGTGCCTCTCTCAACAGCGGCGGCCGCTACGTTTTTGGTTGTATCTACTGCAGTATGAACTGTGCTTGCTACCGTATCTACAGACGAATGGCAACTATTAGTGACAACACAAAGCAAACAAATAAGATGTTTTATGCAGAGTGTAACTACCTTTAGCTGTGCCAATCACGGTGGTGCCTCTCTCAACAGCGGCGGCCGCTACGTTTTTGGTCGTATCTACTGCAGTATGAACTGTGCTTGCTACCGTATCTACAGACGAATGACAACTATTAGCGACAACACAAAGCAAACAAATAAGATGTTTTATGCAGAGTGTAACTACCTTTAGCTGTGCCAATCACGGTGGTGCCTCTCTCAACAGCGGCGGCCGCTACGTTTTTGGTCGTATCTACTGCAGTATGAACTGTGCTTGCTACCGTATCTACATGGAGGACGACCAATGAACATAAGCGACAACACAAAGCAAAAACAAATATGTTTTTACAAGAAAATGAGCTTGAACTACCTTTAGCTGTGCCAAATGCGGTAGTGCCTTTCTCAATAGCGGCGGCCGCTACGTTTTTAGATGTGTCTACTGTGGTATAAATTCTGCTTGCTATTGCTTAGCCATAACGTGAGCAATAAAGTTACAACATTTGTAAATGTATTATCTAGTGTCATGGAGGTGTACTACCTTTGACTGAACCAATAAGTGATGTGCCTTTGTCAACTGCAGCAGACGCCGCATTTTTAGTAGAGTCTACTGTTGATTGCACTGTGCTCGATACATTATCTATTAAAAAGAATAACAGTAAAGTATATGGAAGCGTGAGTTATTTACAAAAGTTTAAGCGTAATATTTGTGTCAACTACCTTTGGCCGTGCCAACGAATGTGGTTCCCTGATCTACAGCGGATGCAGCAGCGTTCTTAGTCGAGTCTACTGTAGTCTGTGCGGTGCTTGCTACTGTATCTAATTATGAAAAATAAACATAATCAAAATGGGCAATCGTGAATAAACATAAAAGGATTTCTAAAAATAATGTTGTGTGAACTACCTTTAGCAGTGCCAATGAATGTAGTGCCCTTATCGACTGCAGCAGCCGCAACACTTTTAGTAGTGTCTACTGTACTTGCTACCGTATCTAATGAAAACAAGGATAATTAACCAAAACATTGTACATTTAAGACATTTAGGTATATTTGTTTATTTTGTACTTGTTATGTTATTGTAATGTTAGTTTTAAGATACATATTTGTTTTTCTCTACGCTTACTGGTTGATAACATTGTTCTAAACCCATTTTAAATGTTTTCTCTGTAAGTGAATTTGTAATTCTTTTGAGAAATAAATATCTTTAACCGAATATAAATAGCTAAATTTGACAATTATTTAAATATGGCGATAGTAAATTGACAATTTATTGGGATATATTTTTCTATGTACTTAAGGATTCAAATGATTTATTTCTCTTCACAAACAATATGGTATCGTACTAATTTAGACAAGCTTAGAAACTATGTGACCCTACTTTGTAAGAGACTGTTGTCTGCACTAGGAATACCAGTATAGCGGATGTCTACTAAAACAAATTTAAGATTTAAGTTCATCGAAACATGTGTTGAAATGAAACTACATATTTGAAATCAGTGAGGGATTACATATTAGGTATATAATGTAAAATAATCAAAGCATAACTACCTTTAGCAGTGCCGATAATTGTAGTGCCCTTGTCAACTGCAGCGGCTGCTACATGCTTAGTTGTATCTACTGTGGTATTGATAGTGTTTGCTACGGTTTCTAAAATAATGAAAAGAAAAATATGACCACCAATAAATGCACTACCTAAATGTATAATTAAGATTTCTAAATATGTGCTATACCTTTTGCAGTACCAATCATAGTAGTGCCTTTTTCCACAGCAGCTGCTGCAACATTTTTCGTCGTATCTACAGTGGTATGAACTGTGTTCGCTACAGAATCTATAAAAAATGCATTTACGATAACGTTTAGTAGAACACTAAAAGCAAAATGTACACGTGGTCTGTGTTCTTACAAGCGTGGAATAAATATTGCGCTAGTAGTTGAGCTTTTATTGAACAATAAAAATGAGAAATAAAAATTAAATACTGTTCTAAGTAATACCTTTAGCGGTACAAATGTCGTATCTACAAATATACGGCGCTTTTTAGCGTATAGCAAGAAAAAAAAAATGGTTGTATTAAAAAATATTGAATTACTGGAGGCATGTAAGTAATGAAAATTAACTATTAAAAATGTAATACTTATATGAAAAAGAAATGTGCAAAATTTTCTAGGTAATGGATACTCTCGTAAATGTTACCTACGTACGTAACGTACGGTACGGTTGTATCAACCGCAATATCATCGAGTTTTCACTGTCCCGGTTTATACTTGCGGTATTTTCTAAACTTGTTAACACTTTGTTATTATTAGTTTGACTTTCATCGCCTTTTACGATACCTCTTGAGTTAATAAAATAATATTGTCATTTATAGCTCGCCTACGCAGTATACCGACCTACCTACAGTTTTTTTTTCAATAATGTTATCGTTTTTTTTCCTATACTTAGTGAAATATTAATATAAATGACCTAGTTTTGATTTTCCTTTAGCACTGTTAACGTATGTTTTTCCTGTGTCAACTGCGGACTGAGCAACATTTTTTGTCGTATCGACTGTGCTTTGAATTGTGCTCTGAACTGTATCTAAAATTACAATAGTGCATGAAGCATTTAAAGGGGAAGCGCTAAGGTAGCCCGCGAAATTCAAATTTTCTTACGTTTTTTGCAATTTGCTGGTCAGTATTAAGTTGTACGTCGATCAAAATATGATTCGCGGCCGTAACAATAATTTATTTACAGAATCATAATCATTAGAATCAGTAATACAACTTGTTAGGTTAGTACCTATAATCCTAAAATGTCAAGATTTCATGAATAGTCATTCTGTGGGATTACTTGGTCTTAGAGAGTTGTGTTGATGATTTTAATGATTATAATTATGTAAATACATATTTGTTACGGCCGCAAATCATATATTAATCAACGTACAACTTAATACTGACCAGCAAATTGCAAAAAACGTAAAAACAAAATGAATTTCGCTACTCTGGCGCTTTCGCCTTAAAACCAAATATTATCATTTTACTTTCGACATAATTTTGGCAAACCTTTGGCTGAATCGACGTAGGTTTTCCCAGTCTCTAATGTACTCTGTGCAGTTTTCTTTGTGCTATCTACAGTGCTTGCTACTGTATCTACGGCGCAAAAATAACGGTAAATATTTTTTTCTGAATACGTATCGAAAAATAAAAATAAAACAACATAAAAGTTAAAATACAAACAAAAATTAAAATTATAAAACAAATAAAAAATAATAAAAATCAATTGCTTGCAAATAAATAAATACCTTTAGCGGTCTCTAAATAGGACAAGCCCATGCCATAAGCAGAGCTTGCGACACCCATAGATGCATCATAGGCCATTTGGAACGAACTTTGAGCTGTATCTAAAGCATTATTTGCAAAAACACACGGTTTTTAGTCACAGGGCACAACAAAACGAAAAAAAACAAAAAAATAAAAACGAAAAATGAATACCTTTAGCACTATCTACATAAGTTTTTGTCGTATCTACAGCAGATTGAGCGGCGTGTTTTGTGTTTTCTACGGTACTATTCACTGTATTAGCGACTGAATCTAAAAATAAACAAAAAAAAAAACTAAATCGAAGAACAAAATAAAGGTAAGGGTAAGTAAATAATATATGATCGCATGCAAATCGCATGTGTGTGTAACCTACCTCTAGCGGTTGTGGCATACGTTTTGCCGGTATCGATAGCCGATTGGGCAACTCTCTGTGAGGTATCTACAGTACTTTGAATAGTGCTTGATACTGTATCTACAAAACAATAAAATTGTGAAATGATAAAAATAAATAAAATAGAAAAAAAGGAAATAAAATAGCAACAAAAAACTAACAAACAACAAGATAAAGAAAGTATAAATTATTTGTAAAAAAACTGAGTTTTTTTTTTAATTGCTGTATTTCTTTTGTTTCCTAAATTCATTTGTTTCCGTTCAACTCATAATTATTTATAGTAAAAAAAGCAAAGAACAAAGAGCTCAAAACAACTCTTACAGATTTCGGCAAGTTGCCAAAACCTAATACCGTTTCGTCCTGGTTCCGCCCACCATTTTCAAGAAAGGCAAGATGACAAGAAAATTTGTTTACCTTTCGCTGAGTCCGCATATGCTTTGCCGGTGTCAACGGCTGAACTAGCCGCATTCTTTGTACTCTCATAAGTACTGTTCACAGTATCTATAATAGTGCAAAGTTAGTTCATGCAAGAGAAAGAGAAGAGAAGAAGAAGGATTGAATTGAAAAGTAATTTATGAGAAAATCTTACCCTTTGTTGTGTTGTATGCAGATTCTGCCGCCTTTTTCGTGTTGTCAGCTGTTGTTGCCAATGTGTCTATGGATAGAGGGTTGCAAAAAAAGGGGGGTTAGCAAACTACTAAAATGGTAGAAAAGACAACAACGGTACTACTTACCGAGTTTACTTACAAATACAAAAATAGCAGGTATTCTTTCTAATCCCAAAATAAAATATGTATATACAAAATTACAGGCAACTAAAACTACTTGATAAAATTGACTACTGTCTACAAAAATCAATTTACCTAAAACCAAACTTATAGAAAAAGTAAGCTCAAAACATATTATTTAATAAATCGACTAAATTAACCCCTACCTTTAGTGACGTCAACTACTTTCTTGCCATCGGCGAGAGCCCTGCTGGCGGCGTCCTGCGCCTCTCCAGCAGCCAGGGACACCTTCGACAGCTCCTTGTCCAGGGCATCGATGGCTGAGTGCTTCGCGTCATTGGCTAGTAAAGATATAATAGAATTGATTAGCGGTTCAGGGTCAATGATGCCTAAAAGGTGGTGGTAGAAAACGTCACACGAAAATTAAGCTGGGAAATCAGATTGTAACAGTCTCATCATCATCATTCAGGCGAATTCAGCTGGGCATCGTCACAATAATCGGTCCAGCGCTTCCCGTATCCAGCGGATTTCCGCGACCTTCCAAACTGTAACGTGACTCATCATTATTGCATAAAGAACTTGATGGAAAGTTTCGGAATGCCAAAAAGTGGCACCGTTCCTATTTTCAGTACATTCAAACTCTATACAAGATATTACTCACGGCAAAACATCGTAGCTTTGCCACTATGTTGTTTAGGTCGCCTTATCTAATATTTTCTCTTCTTATCATAAATAATTCCGTAAATAAATAACAGAGCTACAAATATATTTCAATTACCTCAGATTTATAGCTCATGTTGGACTCATGTTGGAGAAAATTTGCGACCAGATAAATAGACAGATAGCGATGCCCTGTGTATTAATTATTTCAACTAATTAAATTAAATAATTTGAGTGCGTTCCTATTACTTCATAAAACAAAGTAGTTATGACTTTATTTGTGTCTGCTTGATTAGAACGACTCTGATTACTCAAAAGAGGTTAATTATAGCTAGAACAATAGCATTTTGAAACTATTTGTTTTATTTCATCAATCGGTCTAATTTTCCACTATTTAACTGCGCTTCATATTTTTAACCGCAGGTAGGTATGTCGTAATTAATCAAAGTACAATTATATATCGTTTTAAATAATTCGCTTATCTGTTTCATATTTAAAGAACTCTTGAATCCACGTGGTGGACCAATGTATGTGCCCAATGAAGCTGTATTATGATTTGCTTTCAATCATCGAAACCTGTGTATCAACGTTGTAGTTGAATACGATAAACTGTGATTCATTCTATTGTTTTCTTTTATAGTATTTAAGGTAGCATGGAACAATGTTATAACCACATATATAATTTAAAATAACACTGTAATGTGGGTCTAGTAGGACTGATTGCAAGATATCAAGAAGGTACCTATACCAACATAGAGTACGGAAAGGAGCCATTAGTACGAACAAGATATAAGGGTCAACGGACGGAAATGTTATAATACAAGTAGGCTAGCCTGTTGGATTTATTTATAGAAACTATGGTTTTAAACCTAACCTACACCACGCTGTATCACAGAGTACCAAAGAACAGCCGGTCGATTCTGTAAAAATCTCACCGTGAAAACTTAGGTGATGTGAGTTTGTTTTTGCTAGGAAATGACACTATTGACAGCTCACTCCACGCTCACTTCACCTAAGTTTTCACGGTGAGATGGTTACAGAATCACACTGCAGCCGGTCGATTCTGTAAAAATCTCACCGTGAAAACTTAGGTGATGTGAGTTTGTTTTTGCTAGGAATTGACACTATTGACAGCTCACTCCACGCTCACTTCACATAAGTTTTCACGGTGACATGGTTACAGAATCACACTGCAGGTATTCAAATTCACTTACATAAACTATTTTCTTAAAGCCAATGCGATTATAATTGCATTTCCTACTACCTACCTACCTATGTAGTTGAAATGAAAAACTTAAATTACATCTAAGGCAAAGAAAATGAAGAACATTAAAAACCTGTGCCAGCAGCATCAGTGGCGGTCTTCTGAGCCCCGCCGATGATTTCACCAGTCTTCTTGACCTGATCTTCTACCACATGCGCCGCTTCTTGCACCTTCTCTGAGGTGACTTGCTCGGCATCCTTCTTCTTGCGTTCGAAGAGGGAAGCAGTCTTCTCGCCAATGCTTCGGAACGCCCCTGAAATTTTAGTCGATTAGTAATGGCACAGCACTAGTGCTTGCTTCGTTAGTTCTAATAAAAATAATTTAATTAATATCGATGTTTACATGTCCATAAACTTATTCTAATCATTTTCCTATAAATGGCTCGTCTGGATTGGTCTCTTATTTCTAACAATTACGATTTCTTACGTCATTTCCTAATTGACAGCTATAATACCTACAGTTTTTCAATAATTTATTAATTCACTCTCAAATACCGATCTTCAATCCTCGGTGGTTTTGAGAAACTAGAGTAACTGCTTCGTCGTAAAATCCCTATTTGTTTATAAACTTCCCGTAACGCTTTGATAATATATTCTAATGGCAATCGAATGGGCCATAAACTTTCACGATAGAAAGGGACCTTACTCGTAAACAAACGCTGTTCTTAGAATAACATTGAGTGAATAATATTTATTAGTGTTTCCGATTAAATTGATTGTTAATTATCAAATGAAGATACTTTTCAAATTGGATTACCATAGTGCCTATAAAATATGTAAAAATATTGTTGTTCTAAAGAACCATAATATTGTTAATACCAAGTAATGTCCTAAAAATAACAGGTATTTTACTAATAAAGAACTGTTATTTTAGTTCAGAAAGAAGAACTGCCATGTTAATTATACAATCTAAGATGATTTCGCTTTGGTCCTGAATTCCTGATATCTTGCTTTGCTAAAATATTAAATAATGTAATAAGTACACAATAAGTCAGCTAAACTTCACGTGTCACACAAATGAAAGCTCATTAATCGATTTGGTTTTAAAACCATTAGGCATGTTCCATATTGCTCGCGCGACAGAGCGCCGCCTTTTTATTGATTTTCATAGCAGAACTAGCCCGGTCAAGGTGGCTGAGTCAGCCTTTACGTAGACTATATCGCAAAGCATGTTATATCAACTAAAGCGGTTTGTATAACCAGTTTAATCAGGAATACTTCGCAGTTCGCAGGAGGCCACAGTTGACCTGACAGTAACTCTACAGTGGGTAGAGACACAAATTAGCCGCGGTACACCCACGGCACCCGACATACTCATGGAGTACGTGGGTTTAGTACCAACACATTTTGTGCTAATGTTTTGCTTCTTTTGTAAACATAGGAAGGAAAATCCATCATGATAAATGTCAGCTTTAACTATAATTAAAAAATGTCATCATATTAATCGTGTTTAGATTACAACGTAACAACTTGTTAAATACAAACAAAAACATACTTAGTACCTACATAGGCATACAAAATAACATTTTTACAATTTAGTAAACGTGTGAGAAATATGTATGTATAAAAAGTTCATATAATACATTAAAAGAACTCACCAAGGTTCTTGTCTATCGGAAAGCGTGGAAATACATTTAAAAATTATTCATATTTAAACAAATTTAAATTCATGTGGTTAATAAGTTAACTAAATCCATGCTTTACTTTTTGGTTCTACCGCTAGCTAAGATGGTGACGTGAACTGTGATTTTTTCATTGTCACTAAATACCAGTTACTTAGTACAAATAGGACGAACATGGTGATAGTGTGACACGGGTGACAAGACATTACTTGACTATGTGCATCTAACAAATATTAGTCTTACAAAAAGTACTAGGTTTATATAACATGTTGTTTCATGACGATTTCTCATGATTTCTAATTTCTACGGCATGAATACGAATGACACAAACTTATCGATGAATAAGTAGAAGATTGATTATGTTTACGACTAATAGTAAATTATTACTGTTTATTCCTAAGATAAAACTAATGTGGATAACGTCAATACCTGGTATTTATAATTTTTCGATTATGACCTTGTGGGTGATTGGTTGTGGCTTTACTTGCCTTGTGTCTTTCTTTTTAGTTTAGAATAAAGAACAGGATTTCATAAACTCTCAAGGTACAGACTAGCACTTCAAGGTACTACAATCTGTCAAATTTCTTTAATAGATTTTCAACTTATCGTTGAAGCGTAGTAACTAGTAGCTCAACTGTGGCTAGATAATGATGAGACACAATTGAATTTATATTGTTATAAATCAAATTTTGATTTTTTAACAAAAGTTTATTGGGGAAATTTTAGTTTCTGGTAGCTTGATACGCTGGCGTCTGTATATAACAATCAATTAGCTGTTATCAAATCAACCATCTGAACTTTTGCATTAATAAGTGAGATTAAATTAAGATAATATTAAATGAGAAAAATATAAATATAAAATATATAATTCTTGTTCTTGCAATAAATTCCTCTCAAGCTATATATTTCAGTCACTATCTTGCTCTTGTCTCTCGACAGACTGATAAATCGAAGTCAATCGATACTGCCGGCCGATTGACCGAACGAAAATAGAGTAGTGCGTGGTGAGTCGGTCAACTCGGGATCATCGCTCGCTCGCGCGCCTTCAGGCTGTTTCGTAACTCCCGCCGATTGATGGGCCAAATAGCTTTTCAAGTGGTAATAATATAGCAATGTGTCAAACAAAATAGGCGATACTTGTTGTTTTTTATTCTTTAAAAGCATTATTTATTTTTCATTCTTTATAAAGCCCATCTCTTTATGGTTTTTTTACATCATAGAAAAAGCCGAGGAGATAAAATTTACGATACTCTATCATGACGCGTACTGATCGTCCGCGGACGTTACCTATATTTACCGAGATTAAAAATATCCTATGAGATAACAGGCCGCGCGAAATTCTTAACACACCTCAGACACTGAAATATTAAGTAGTACGAATACACTCTATGGCACTTGATCCAAATGTTTAGCTTATTTTCGGATTTATGTGTTATAAAAATATATATAAAAGTAGGTACTTATATTTTTTATTGATACACCCTATTTCAAGCGAGTATAATATTGCAGGTACCTACCCTACCCGTACATAGTAAAATTAAAGCTGGAAGTTATGTAGGTCTGGAAGTAGCTATAAAAGTTGTATTAGATCTTGGAGCAATTCCACGTGCAATAACAGATTACGAGGATTAAGCTGCAATCAACATCATATTGCCTTGAATTGCCATCGTAATTAATGCTACAGACAGTCGGAAAGATATCAATGGACTAAATAAAAAATTAGCGCACGTGTTAGTTCGCAACTTCGCATATATTTCACCCCACGCGCTGACTGACTCAATTCCTAGTATAAATCAATAAATGTTATTAGTCGCCTGCTAGTCTAGGTCTCGGCCTCGCAAGCCCTGAAAGTCTAGATCCAGGTATCGATCGGTCTGCGCCATGAGACTGTTTTTATGAGCACTGCGGCAGCATTTGCGACCTAGGACACGAGTCACGAACTCACGACCCGTCCACGTGAAGCGTTCTGTCACTAGTTTAAAATTCTTGCTCTCACATATTTTATAATTTTATGGTCAGAACCAGATGTTATCAGTCGAAACGAATACTGCTAACGCAGTTTATAAATATCATAGAATGATATTACACTCGAAATACTATACTCTACGGCAAATTGCATTTTTATCACTGTTATGCACCATCATTACATCTAAATGTCTTAGACGTAATCTCTGGAGCGCCTCCTATCTAACTTAGCTGTCATTATCGCAGAACTGTGTAGGTATAAATTACAGATTCCTTCGCCGATACAAGCTTGTAACCAATTGAGATAAATATCCGGTCTGAAGCAACGTGACATCACATTCACATCCATCTACTGCCTGTGATGTCATTACAAGATTTAGAACTCTCAGAAAACATACGTTAAGTAATATATAAATTAGTACATCTGACGTGACTATAAATACTTCCTTTTTGAAAACACGGCTTAAAAGTTAAAACCTACGAATAAAACAATAAATTAAAACAAAAAACGTATTTTTTTTTAATCTAGATTATCACTATTACTAGATTAAACACGAGATTAGCTTGAAATGTATTAGAAACAAGCAGTCCATACATATTTTAATTAATTAACGGTCGGTAAAAAAATAAATTTACGGTCTTTCTTTGTACTAAAATAATGATTACTTGGTCGTTCTGTTGTACTCATATTGTATAATGCAGTCAGCCACAGACCGACCGCAAGGTCACTTGAAACAAAGGATTACTTTACACCTGAGAAATACGGACTAATAGAGTCACATTATTGAATATCGATCATACCGACGCGCGACGCCATATGAAAGAACGAATGTTAATATTAATCATTCGTTCAACGTGTCTTCATCGTGCTATGAAACATATTACAATAATTTTATCTTTATCACGTGTCTGGATAGAAATAAAATGAAAGAGTCTTGGTCTTGTTTCTATTTACTATCAAGTATCAATGTCTATGAGTCATGACGATTAGTGCCCATCCATTGTCTAGTAGGTATAGATGTCGCAGGTTTATGACAAAATCATGTTTTTGATCAAAAACCTAGGCTATTGATCAAGAACCGGAAGAAGTCAAAATTATTACTTTATGCTTTCATAAACCTGAGAAAATCCAGTTTTTTTTTATCAAAAACCTAGACTGGATTTAGTTTTATGATAAAAACAATGTCGGTTGCTATTTCTTTAAATAAATAAAACAATTAAGAGACAAAACAATGAATTATTTGTTATAATTTTACATACATTAAAAAAAAGTGTGATGTGTATATGACGTGTGTGAAAATAAGAAATGGTTAAAATGATTTTCCAATTTAATCATTTTGTAATATTTATTGTTATTCAGCATGGTATTTTGATAGTAGGTTGTAATTTATGTGTAAATTTTGCATGCCCAAGTCACGGCAGAGCACGGAGAACATTATCAAAACATGTAACATCTATGTACCATGCATGGGTAGGCCCATGTTGGCAAAAAATAAATGATTTGATTTGACATTTAGCACATAATCCATATTAGTTCTCCACTAATTGAGGTTGCCTCAAAAAATAATTAGAAATAAAAGAAAACTGTTGTCTAATAATTTTGCACACATTTCAACCGAAATCTTCCATTCGATCGCGTCAAAGAGCTTGTATTTTATCATACACCTAAACAAGTTCATGTTTTTGATAAAAAAAAAACTGGATTTTCTCAGGTTTATGAAAACATAAAGTAATAATTTTGTCTTCTTCCGGTACTTGATCAAAAGCCTAGGTTTTTAATGAAAAACCTGATTTTGTCATAAACTAAATGGACACTTAATGAGTTAAAAAGTTGAAAAAAGTGTTCCTATTGACATTTTAAAGTAGGTACCTACCTAGCCAATGCATTAGCTTGTATTTTCCCCTTTTAGTTCTATTGTGGGGAAAAAGCACACAACTTAGTAGTATGTCCATAAAATGATTACTTCTACTATGATATAATTATAATCAAAATATTTTTATTCAAGCCTGTTGAGTACCTACAATATTAGATTATTATCTATCTGAGAAGAGATGAAAATATGAGGTAACAAATCAAATTTTGCCAAGCTGAACTAATTTGTTTTCGTATTCTTCATTTTTATTTACCCTTTATAATTTAGTTTTTCTTTGGCTCAGGTACATATCGTTCGTAACTTCGTACCGAAATTCCTGTTGATGCCCAAAGGCTTAATTATTGCAAATGCTAAGAATGAATTTCAGCTGCGCAGCTTGCGTAAGAACCATCTCGTTAATATATCTGTCCTCTTCACACTTGTTTATATTACGGTGTGTTAGGAGCAGAGGCACGAGGAGCCTCGGATATTAATATAATGGCGAACCCCGGCACTGGTTGACCTTGATGATGTCATCGTGCAACCGGCGAGATTTGTTTTCGTTGCTCTGTTACGATATACCTATTTTATTTGTTGATATTGTTTACTGAAAGAGCCGATGCATATTCAACACTATTTGAACTACGTGACTTATTAATAATGTTTTGACGTACCTATGTTATCTTGGTCGGACACGATGAGCTCGACGGAACTAGGTACGACAGGTTGTCGATATTATGCAGGAATGTGATTTATAAACGGAACCGGAAGTCCAGGGCCCGATCTTGGGGTCAGCCGGGCAATTGCCCAGAGCGGCACGGAGTCCTTAATTTTCTCACTATGAGAAAAATCTTACACAAAATTACCATGCTTATCAAACCGACAAAGTGGTTTTTCTTTAAAAAAAAATGAAGAAGAAATAATACCTAAATAGGAAAGAAGGAACAAACTCTTTCGCTATGTCATATTAGTTATTCTGTGGCTATGTAATGATTTTTTAATTGAGATATGGAGTAAGTGTAAAGGGCGGCGAATGAATATTTTGCCCAGAGCGGCTAAATAGCTGGATCGGGCCCTGCCTATTACCACAACAAAATATTACTAGTTACGTGACTTTGAACGGTCTTGAACCACCCCGGTACTGATGCTTACTACCTTGATCTTTACTATCGTAAGTGGAAAATTATAATAATGAAGTTAACAAGGAAAACTTGGCTCTATCATTCGTATTGTATCTTTGTTTCAAACTGTACAATTTGAAACATGTATGAACAAAGACACAAATAAAGTGGTTATCTATTGTGAAAATCAGCAAACAAATATAACAATACTTATTATTATGTTTTTGTTCAAATCTGCTTCCTAGTTGTTTCATCCAGTTAGATCAATAAACACACCATTGAGAATTGCTTAATGTCACTCTAATTTTACACGGCATAAGAATTTGATACCTACTCACATGACTTAGTATGTGTATGTTAGATCATTTAACCCCACGGTTGTCCACAGACAAAAAAATTCAAACAAGGAGGAGCGAGTAAGATAAAGGAGCGCGCTTTGGCTAGGTAACTAAATGCGGAGTCACAAAAAACATGGAAATGTTGCACCACAGCTGCACAGGGAATAAAGGCGAATTTACAGGGACGCTAAAGTTAATAACACAAATTGCGTAGGTACATGTGTCGTGGAGAAAATTAACATTGTTGGACATTACTTATATCTCGATGTTGTTGGATCATATTTAGGGCATTACGAATAAGTTTCCTAAACAGCATCTAAATTCTAATACATCTGTACAGTTTGTGATAGTTTCCAAAAGTACTGGGTCTGTCTATAGAGATCAGTGGTCTATATACTAGCTAAAAGCAGAGCTTTGTGAGGGCTCGCGTCGTTTTTCTGCGTGGTAATAATCTTTAAGGCAGTTTTTTTTAATATTTTTTTTCGTAATTTAAATTATTATTTTTTTTACTGATAACACATCTACATATAAATAGAAATTATTATGTTAAAGCACAAATCAATAGGCGTAATAGTTTTTCCGTAAAGTGTACCACAAAATGCTCAGGTTGTGGGATATAGCAGGGCTCGCTTCGCTCGCCCTGATTATGGATGATTCTTTTGTTTTTAACACATCTGACAATGGCTTCGAAGTTCGAAGTTTCGACAAAGATTTGTATTGTTTTTATGTGCATGGAGCTCGCACACAAATCACGAGGATACTTTATCTTTAATATGCCAAAAATAGCATAGAGCAATGGCGAGGTCAACATGAACTTGGTGAGATAATACAGCGTGGTATGTCAACAATGACCACGGAATGAGCGATCATCCATCATACACTAATCGTGATCATTTCAAACCAGATCGATTACAAGTGTTTGTATATCTTAAGTCAGTGGCGTTTGGGCTTTCGAGGGAATATTTTGGCTAAGTCTGAATTTAAATACTTATTTAGTTTAGGAACGAAAATATTCGGATGGCCCTTGTAGAACCACCGAGGTTCGCAATATAGGTTTCTAATAATTTTGAAGTGAATTTTCATCTCCTGTGCTAGATTTTTGAACAGAGGAAGAGGAGACCAAACCATGACGATATTACGACTGGAATTCCAACAAATGTCGACCAAAAGTAACATTGTTTATCACACTTCACACGTTACGTTATTTTTATTCCATCCACACTAAATTGGGTATATTACTCGCACACTGGGTGCGCGTGTAATTTTATCCGTTCTGATTCAGATTGTGCTCTCATAAATCGACCAATAGCGTCCCGGATAGCTCGGGAGGAGCCAAAACCAACTGATTAATACAATTGAGGAGCACGACAGAGTGGCAGCATGTTGTGCGACACCTACTCGTAGAAGATAATTCATTCCTCTAATCAACATAATTTATGTTGCTACCTACGCTACGTAGTCTGCGTTCTATGAACTTTGACTGCTGTATGCACTCATTTTCCGTCCGTAGGGATGCCTGTGTATAGCCGGCGGTATTAACGGTTTCAAAATCCACCTTATCTCTTTAGGAGTTCAATAAACAATCCATTATTATTTCTCAGTCTGGACTTTAGCACTGATATGAAAACATAGGTAGTCATTAATTAAATAATTAAACTGCGCATGTCTCTTCACTATTCATATTTTTTTGAAACATTATAGTTCTATGTTTTATTTAAGCACCACTTCCATCATCACTTTAGAAACGTCTGACGCATCCACTACGACGCATTTTCATTTTAAATTTGTTTTTTTTTAAATCTGAACAAAGCGAATAACGAGGTATCTAGATAACTATAGGACACTGTTATTACTGCAAGTAAATACTGATCTTTGTCTTAACTAGCCCCTCGTTAGTCTAGACTGGTTGCTAGCGCGACTCTTGGGCATAAGAATGAGATCTTGGGTCAGATTAAACACTGTGCATTGTAAGAAATTCCTTAGTATAACGGTTCCTTAGCTTTTGATTGAAATTATGTCCGGTACTTGGCTTGGCCTCTGTCTACTAATATTTGCATCTGGTTATTTACCTTTCATATTATCAACCTCTCCAGAACAGGTATGTTCCTGAAGTTTTTGCGATCTCCCTTCTTTCGACTGCCGTACACTCTTTGCTCAATATTTTCATTGGAACCGACGACGAGTAAACTTCACCCTGAGTTCTATTCGATTGTCTGATTGCTGGTAATCGCTTGCTAGTTGCCAGTCCGTAGCCTGCAAGTCTTGTCGAACGCATTGATTGTATTCATTCATTTTTGCATTGCACCAAACGTACTTGCATATGCTAACTAAATATACTCCGATACCAAGTAACGTAATATCTGGCACGTAAACAAAGTACATTCCGTGCAAACCATTCCGCAGTTCGCGCGAATGAATCATAATTTATTTAATAACTGCTTCGATTCGTCTTACTGACCCTGAAATAGAATTTCAAAGCGTGCTCTTTTTTTTCATAGAGATTATGGTGCATATAACTAATATGCTAGGTTAAGACATTTCTAAAATGTGGTTTTGTTTTGCTTTCTTTCATGAAACCTTAAGAAAACCAGGATTTTCAAACACGGATAATCACTTCTGTATTTCACTAAACCCTTAACACTTTATTTACGTAAAGCGCTAGTACATAAGCTCTCTTATTCCGCAGCAATGTAATTTAATTAACGTAAGCCGATCGAGAGTTTGTTCAGTACACATGCCCTCGGTCAATCCGTTCCTTGTTGACTAGACATTGTTCTGTGTTCCTCCAGTTCCTTCCACTTCCAATCTTATTAACAAGCTTCACTCATTATTGCTTCGTATGAATTCGTAAAGAATATGCTTTGCTATATAACAATATCGATGCTGTTTATTCGATCCTGTTTCAGATTGATTACTTAAACCCTTTTAAAATCTCCAACTATAGTTTAATAAAGCAAGTCTTTTGTTTCAATTACTTTACAAGATTTCGCAACTGGGTGAAATGGCGTAATGCAGAAGTTTCAATAAAATTGTCGTAATTTTCGGGAGCAATTATTATTGTGACATTTTGCACACTGTTCACTGTTGGCTCATCGATCAAATTATTTACATTTTATGATGTTCACATTGATGTATCATCATTTTGGCAAGCATGTATAACTGCATAATGTAAGTAATGATTTAAAATAACAATATTTTTAGCAAGGACACGATCGTAATACAAAAAAAATATACACCTTTGAAATTGCACACATGCAATTTCAAAGGTGTATATTTTTCACTTCACCATTCATCATTCGTTCCACAGAACGAATGATGAATGGTGAATGAGATAGAGACGAGTCACGTATTTGAACTAATATTTTTCATACCGAAGCTAGTTTAGCACTGCAATTATTTTATAGTCTTGGCGCGAATGCCGAACGAGAACGTGACTTGGGGCGTTAAATTATTTAAAACGTAAGTGCAAGTAATGAACGATGCGTGCTTGCTGCGTAGTTGCCATATTGCTTCATAACTTTAGATTTGCGTCTTACAAAGATTTTGTTTGATCCTGCGTCACAAAACTAGTTCTTATTGTATTAGGTACTGTTTGAATATTCATTATTTTATTTTTCACCGCCAACGTATACAGAACGCGATGCCTACCCAGGCGCCAAGCTATAAATGTATAATGAATCGTTAAATGAGTTTTATACGCGTTTATAATTTTACGAATATAAACAATAATTGATTAAATATAATAGGTATCCATATTTGTTTTATGTCACAGTATTCCTAGTAAGAAAAACCACTATAAATTATAAGTATCAAAGAAATAAACATGTAACTCAATTAGAGCTATAAGAAATGAGGTAAGTACATCTCTATTTCTTTCATGACGTCATTCTTTGACTTCATTTCAAGTCCTTGGCGTTCAGAGCACGTTAAATTCAACTTTTTTCAACCAGAAGTCCGATTCCAATACCTTGTAAAATGTATAAAAGCTCATCCGAATCCAGTTCTTCATTCATTTCACTATTTGTTTACTTATTAGTAAAATGGATGCGTGCGCGCTCTCAGATTAGTGCTGCACTATGCCAAAGTGACCTTGACAGCCGTACGCTTATGACGTCACAGAATGACTTCTATAATAGTCCGTGGACCGTGACACCCGGGGCACTGACAGCCAATTGTTATGTAGAGATGGGAATATAATTATCGACCAGGATTGCTAACAACTATTTAATTCCGGATCGGCACCCATCTGAAGGTCGAAATTCTTCTATTTTCACTTTGTTATAAAGTAGTTAACTAAGTTCATATTTACCGACCTCAAATTGTTTTTGATGCTTAGTAGTATTTATAAATATTTCAATGGGCGAAATCAAACAGTTGTAACTTTTCGCGTCACATCACTGGCCGACTATGTCCTTGGCGTTTAAATAATGTAGGTATATTCGGAGTTTTTGTTTTTGCCGATTTTACGACAAATAAGGGCTTCTTTTGTGTGGAAAAATATAAAACAGGGTAATAAACAGTGCACAGTAAATAATAAAATAAAACAAAGCTTTTAGATACAGTAAATTGATTTTTATAAGATAGGTAGTTAAAATAAAGACCTAATGAAGTCTTGGCGCTGGTGGCACGAAAATCTGGAAACTATTAGCCAGACTAGGCATGCACATAAGACAAAAGGCTTTTAGATACTATGTTACGCACCGAGGACTACTACGATTTGGTACATGATTCTGTTTTGTTTTTTGCTTTCTTATTTTAGCTATGAAGAGACAATATTATGGGAGCCTTTTCAAAAGATCATTGGAGATGCACGATCCATCCACAAGTAGACTGAATGGTTACATAACATAGCTTGAAATCTGACCTAACAATCGCATAGTAGGTGTCGATTTCCCCATTGATGGAGGCCTCACGTCAGACTAAAAATCCGAGATAAAGCTTCGTACAGACGGACCCTAACATGGACCTCACCAAGGACGATGGACGATGATAATTATGAGACAAAACAACAAAAAAACTAAATACATGTATAAATAAACAAATGATCCTCCAATATCGCAGTGATTCACGCGAGAATGATTCGTCCCGTCACCCGTGCCGCCGGAGCGTGACAGTCGAGGATCTGCGGGTCACGCAGTCACGCTCCATAATACTCGTAATAACGTGTTATCATGAACACGGTCGTGTCACGTACCGGAGCAATGCGAGACATTCAACTGTTGACTTTTCTTTCATTGCCGTTTATTATCTGTGCGATGTCAGTTCCAAGCTAAAAATAGACCGAACTGTTTATTAAAAAAAATGTTTATTTTTTGTTTGGTTATCGCCGATAATTAACAATTTTAAGTGTTACGGCTTGGTGGGGTCTTGTCTTGTCACTGCACGTTTATCTGAGTTCCACAGTATTTGTAATTGGCTCGTCGATAGTTTTTTGTTACTAAACATTCGTTCACAATATAACCTCCTACTTTTTTGAAGTCGGCTATGTTTCCAAATCGTACTCGTACCTAGTACATACCTACCTACTTAGTTAAATAATATGGTTCTTCAAATGATGGTTACCTAACCTATAAGTAGTTGACCTAGTTAGGAAAACTATTATGATTACTTCGATAATGTGAATAAAATAATATGATCAAAGTCCATCAACTAGACCGCGTACGTGACATATTTTAGGTGCAACGACCTTGCGTCGCGGGGGACTTAAGGGGCTTACATGACCTAAAGCGCGATCACTGTCGGACTGCATAGAAAAGAAAGAGAAGCGCGATGACAGAACGCTCGTAATTTATTGCAAAATATGAAGCAATTATTAAATTACAAAAAATCTATTGTTTGGACTAAAAAACTAAAACACTAGTATTTTAAGTATGTTGCTTGTAGAATAATCTGACAAAAAAACAGAACGATTGTATGTATATTAGTGTGGTTTTTATTGTAAAAAGAAAGTTTTTAGAGGTATCTTCATGATTTTTTTCTATCGTGCCAAATTAGTTGTATCTACCAAGCATATATCCTGAAGAATATCATATATTTTTCTGATTTTGTTTACTGTAGTCGATCATAATACTTTTATTGTTTCTAAAACTTGCGTTTTTTGTGTTTAGGTCCTGTAAGCCCCTTAAATTGACCAACTTTGTCCATGAAAATCTTGAATATAAGTCTAGCACAGTAAAGGCACAGTGGCGTTTGTTGCCGTCGGTATTGTAGTCAAATAGTAACTGCATTTTCTACCATATCTGCACCCCAATTGCGTAACACACAGGTCACAGTTCAATCACAGTCCGAAGAATGGATTCCTAATACATTGCTTCATGTTTGAAAACTTCACCTGCTCAAAAACTTAAATAACGCAGTGAATGTTGTAGAACTGTCAAAATGTATTGCCATTGTAGCTGTGTTACGCAATGACCGCTTTTTTTTTTCGTCTTTGGTTCCCTCACTGCATTTGAATTAGAATCACTGTAAGACAGCTAAATGTGTCTAAATGATCGACAATGACATCAGTCCATCGGTTACAAATGCTACAATGACTCAATCAGAAGTCATTAAGGAAGTATTAATCCTCAGACATTCTTCTTGTTTAGGTGCATGATTCATGTTATGTGTTCTGTGCGAGAGTCGCATTTGATTATTAGGTACCTACACTTATCGTTCCCTCAGCTGAGAATCAACAGGCAGTTAGAAAGTGATGTCAATTCTTCGGGTTTTCTTTTTTTGTTAAAAAAGTGAAAACTTGCATCAAGTAATATAGGCTTCTCGTCCTGTGGATTCAGCGTACAAGGTTGAAATAGAAGATACCATCATACGCTGGGCCAGAAAATAAAGGAGCATCATACTATGAGAAAGATTCTTCAGGTTCCTAAGGGCAGACTATTCAAAACTATTTTATTAGACACTCCAGTCGTGTTCCATCGAGTTTTCTTCGACCGCGTAAAGCCAAATCGGAAGTGGTTGTTATTTTATTAACAGCACTGCAATGCAGTTGTATTTTTTCAAAACGCGGTCTAATTTACTCGTAATTGCCGTATTTTCGCGATTAAATTAATACTGTAATTGCGTAATACACGATTAATCACAATTTGAGTGCTACTCCATTGCTTCACATGTTTGAAAATTTTGTCTGCTCAACAACGTAAATATGCGTTATTTACGTTGTTGAGCAGACAAAATTTACGCAATGAATGTTGTTTAAACTGTCAATACGCAATTACCCCGCTGTTTAATAATATGGTAAAAATAATCAAAACTTAGCCGGTTTTGATTACTTTCAGCGTTCTCCAGCTATTCTAATAGAGTTTACAGATTGACGCACATGTCTTATGTCGTAGTTTTTCCCGAACGCAGCGTAAAATGATGTGATCCTTATTGAGGATTGCGGGCTAATGCGGACTTTTCTCATACTCGTAACGGGGGTTTTTCGTAGACAAAGTGAAAGCTTGCTACCGGTTTCAAGTAGAGCTCATACATATTATATTTTGTGCCCACTCTTTATTATAACCGCTTAGACTCTGCAGCTTCGTGCTTGACGAAAGGAGTGGGTTGTCCTTTATAAATTTTCTTCGTGAGTTTACCAAAGCAAGGGTGTGGGACGTGAACTTCCGACTTAATCATCAGTCAAGGTCCAAGGCGTTGTTTTGAACCCAAGTCTTTGCGTAATTAGCTTTTTTTTTTAACAAAACGTATATTAACCTTAAGACTACTTATTTTAATAATTATGTACCTACAACCAGCTAAGTAAATATAATTATAATGACTTTGAAGATGAATGACTAATGTTTGTATTAATAGCTTATATAGTAGGTATTTAAATAAATAAGAATAATAGTGAAGAAATAATAATTGAGATAACTACGCGAGGTACATGGTAACTACTCCTAACCTATTTTTACCGACTTCAAAAAAAGGAGGTTATCAATTCGACACGTAAGTATGTATTTAATATTATTGGAATTGCATTATATTCACATATGACCTTCTCTATCTATTAGGGCTTCCTTACAAATACACAAAATTTTATAGACGTATGTATGTATGTTTGTCCACGCATTTCCCCGGTGACCATTTTTTATTGGCTTACATTTACTTCAACTTAGGGAACAGTGCAAGTTTCATCAAAATCGATTCAGTAATTTTCAAGATATGGACTAATACGTGTAAGTGTGACGGCCTGGCTTCTTCGATCAATAATAGTATTTATTTTTATTAAACTTCCGAAATTAAAGTTACTTATTTCATAATTTTAAGTTATTTTCTTGGTCAGTGGGTCGTCCTCATGTGTGTACTACATGACTAATACTTTAAAATGTCCCATGATTATGTATGACTATGATTTACGATGGTATGGTAGCGAATTACGATGGAAATCCCAAGTAACATTTTAAACTGTATAAAAGCTGTATTATGGACTATTTGTTTACTGCAGGCTGTTAAACGTGCTGTATAAAGACTGTATAGCAAGCTATACAGCCCTTGTAACTCTGAAATGGGCCCCAAAATTATACAGCTTTAAGTGTAGATTTAGCTGTATAACACCTGCATAATAGCTGTACTATTTGGCTGGCTAGGATACTATTTAGATACTTTTATACAGCTTCCATTCTCTAATTTTCTTTTTTATTCTTTTATACAGACTCAGGCTTGTGAAAATCTTAATAAAATAATAAATATATTATAATTGTGTTCGTGGTTGAATTCATTCTCCATTTTATTTACTATGTGCCATATCTGAAGATAAGCGAAAAAATATTTAATAACCAAGTGGTACTACTCCTCCTGTTTATCGTTGTTGTTATGCTTGCGACTGATATTTTTATGTGATTATGTATACTAGTTTTAAGCTCAAAACTCACGCCCCTTCGAAATAAGGAATATACATACATTTTTTCTGTAACAACAAATATGTGATCAAATCTGAAAACAGTTTTAAGAGTAACCCGGACTGTTCTATTGATAGTAAACGTAATTGTGTGTACTATACAGTTAAAATCTTTTGTAATTTTGTACTGAAATTTCAAAAACAAACAAAAAAATATCTCGTAAAATTGCAATGCAATTTATAAATTATTATAAAATGGCGTCCTTAGTTTATACAGCTCTTTCTCTTCTAGTACCCCTTAATACAGCTTTTTGCATAACAGAGTCGTTATTTAAGAACGTATCTCAGCCTAAAGAGTAACATTGTCTGTACATTAGTATTTAAGTACTGTAGAAGCTGCCTTAAATTCTTATTCACATTCATTAATACAGTTAATTAGGGTTCAGTTGAAAATATAGAAAACCTCATTATGATCCAAGGCCCGTAAGGCGGTGAGCAAGGAATCGGATAATATATAGACTGATTTTAGGTTATATTAGTTTCAAAATAATCGATAAGCTGGATAATTGTGTATGCCAACACTATAATAATAACTTTAATCTTCTAAAACACGAAAAACTGTAAAAAGGGAAAAATGTACGCCAATCGCATAAGGCTTTAAAAAGGAGTAAATCTAAACTCTTCTACATGAGACAGAATTGAATTAAACTATTATAAAGGGAACTGCTTGCTAAGAGTATCCTAGATTTCCGTTGTACAGCTATTATCAAGCTTAACTTGAAGGCTGAACAATAGAGTAATTTTACACCAATATTCAGGCTATAACAATATTTAATGCTCTCGTGCAGAAGTAGGTTATATAAAAGTATAATTTGAGAGCAGTATACAGTTATTGTCTTATAAAGTTGCTGAACGCAGTTTTTTACGCCGCGGTCTGTATTTTAGCATTTTCCAATGCTATTTAAAAGCTAAAGGTAAAAATTTAGGCTCTATACATCCGTTAATCAGCTATACTGTATACAGTTGTACAGTTATACTAAAGTACAGTCCTATACATATTTTTACACTCTTGTACATCATTTATTAAGCTTATAGCTGGTAATGCGCTGGTAAATATAATATTTTTCCGCTTAAATGTTACTTGGGATGTATAGGTAAGTACTAAGTACTTATGTGATGACATTACGACCGTATTATGTCATTTTCGGAGTTGGTTGCTATTGATTACAATAACTATGTCTATGTTATGAAATCATTTTACACTAGGTAGGTTTAGCTAATTAGCTATTCTATTAATAGGTACTTAAAAAAATATTGAGTATTTTTTACAACATGCAGTGTTAAAATAATTCTACAGACTAGTTACAAAAGTGCTAATTTGGAATTAAAATTAGTGGCCATTAATTATTCTACAGTTGCATTTTTTCTAATTACAAAAAAAAATAAGACGAACAGATGCAAAAACTTTATTTTTTTTTATTATATTTTATAACGATGTTTAGGTATTGACATATTTTCATAATTAAAAAAAAAAGATTAAGCTACACACCTGCTATTCCGCTGAACATTTTGTTTGATTTTTTATATTTTTATCACAATTTAAAACACTGAATCTTCAATGCGTAATCACGATCAATATTTTTGAACAATTTGCACCATATAATTTTCACGGAACGCGTTTACGAAGTGCGGTGCGATTGCAATGCCTTTCAAGGTAGGTACTAGTACTACGCAACAAGAATCGACTTGACCGCCCGAACTCAAAGATACATTTTCCATACGGATGTTATATGAACCGACTGTATTTTTATCGATGACGTCAATGCAATACGCGTTTAGTTTATCCCAATAGTTTATCCCAAAATCGTTTTTCAGTTATAATCCCGTTGCGTAAAACAATGATTAAAATTGAAACTACCCTTGATTGTTAATAAATTATAAAAAGAAAAACAATAATATAATATTCTAAATTACTCGCATTTGTTTTGCAACCAATTACTACCACATGGTAGATAACATGATTTAACTTGTAACTCTGTCTTCAGAGATCAGAAAAGCAACTTCCGGTTGAGTCTACTAATGTGATGTGGTGGCATTGAGATGAATTTACCAATAGCAATGGTTAAAATAAGTATTATTTTGAAAGCCATTAAACGAAGAGAAGAAGAAGAAGTATTATTTTGATAATATTATCTTAAAATAAGACAAATTATTTATAAAAGTTAATCAACTGGTTTATGCTCAACAACTAAAATTTCAACGAGAAAACGAACTGGAACGGAACGGTTGCCTGGCAACAAACGCCTTGACAACTAATAGTAATAAATAAACAACATCTTGTGTCACTTTATTCGTTCGTGGAGCGATAAATTAGTTAATTTCACGTTGTTATGTGTGTGCAATGTCGAAAGAAAATAATAATTTGCGGCTGCTGGGCTCGCCTGTAAACTTATCGTATAGAGGCAAGAAGAAAGACGAAAAAAGGAACATTCGGAATCGTCCGCGATCTGCACTACAAAGCACTGTTTGCATTGCACCGGTACATATACTCTAACAGGCTGTATATTACTATATAACTTACTTAAATAGTGCATAATAGTATGGTCTTTTCTTTATCTTGCTATTTTCCATAGCAAATCCCTGAAATATTTGAATAGGCGCCAATTACTTTTGCATAAATTGTTCACCTGATTAAACAAACATTGTAGCCATGGTGACCTTTTTCTCTCCCCTTTCAAATTCTTGCGTGCACCTTATTGTCACGCATACGTACCAAATTACCAATAAATTGGAAAATAATAATGTTATGAACATTGTTTATACTTAGTAGGAATTAAAATTCAAACGTTTTAAATTAACTGCATAATATTTTACTGTGATAAACACACTTTATTATGTAGGGAGAGTGCAGGTAAAATTAGAGCATTTAATAACCTCAATGTTCACAATGGCCTTGTATCATTATAATTGGTTATTATGGCCTCATCTCATACCTGTAGACATCAAAGCTATTTTATGTTACTTTGTGCTATAATCAGTATGCTTGACGAATGTATTTTGTAGTCATGACACCTTTTTCTCTAAGTCAAAGTCAAATCATTTATTTCAAATAGGCACATTAAAGGCACTTTTGAATGTCAAAACTTACAGTAAAATTTAATCTACCCTGAGAATATCCTGCAAATGCTTATTTTAACACCAAGTGTGACTGGATGAAAATTATGTTGTTATTGACAACAAAAATTAACTTGTTAGTCCAACTAATAGGCTGCCCATTGTATGTTTTGTAGTGTAAAATGTTTTTTTGTTATTTTATTTTTGTAATTTTTCATTTCAGGACCATCCAGAGAGATACAAGAGGCCGTTTTCAGCTGATACAAAAGACCGAGCGCCATCAACCAGAAGTTTTTTAAAAGCATTCAATGCTGAATTACTGCAGTCATATAATAGTAAAAATGTTTTTATTTACCTGAAACAGATTTTATTTGCCAGCTCGGAAGTTTTTATGCCACTACTCATCAATTTTATTTCCAGATTCCCCAACTGCTCTAAAAATAGTTGCACCAACAACTAATCTGCTAAGAGATACAAAAACCATTGAAGCCCATTCTCATAGAAACAAAGAAATATGCAGCAACGCTTCCGACTATGGTTCTGAAGACACTTACATCAGTTTAGGAACTAAAATCAAGGCTAAAGCTCAACTGGGCATGAAGAAAAACAACAATTCAAAGAACTTTGCTAAGTACAGGAACATAGCTAAAAAAACACGAAAGCCTATGGAGAACTCAATAAACGAAGATACTACAACTGGTCAGGAATATGGATTAGAAGTAAAAATTATTGAGAGGGGCCAGTCTCCAAACAAAAACAAAAATATATTTCATGGAAGATGTTTATCGCCTTCATTCAAAACGCGAGCTTATGAATCATATTTCATACCTCTTGACTCTGAGAAGAAAGAGACAGAGTTCGGACATCGGTCATACAGTGATACTAACATTCAGTCAGAGGTGGATAAGGCTATAGATACCTACTCTCGCCGACTAACTGTATCTAAACAACAGCTGTCCTTAGTAGAAGAGGAATCTACACAGGACTGTGAAAGTGTCCCTTCACAGCACATGTCAAGCTTATCTCCAGAAATGTCCCTAGAAGACAAAATCAATAAAGGTGATCGTGATGATAATATGGCTGGAAGTAATAGTTATGTAGTTGACTTCAAACACAATGATTATAATAAAATCACTCAGAGCTACATGTGTGACCCACGGACTTACAAAAGCTTTTACGATGATTTCCGCAAGAACCCTATTGATTTATACAAGACTAAATTATCTAGTACCATATTGCATACAGATTCGTCGTCAAAAGACTCTGGTTATCCTGACAGTGGAGCAAATGATGATAGGTTTTATGCACAGAACTATTCACTGCCAAATACGTCGATACTAAAGCAATCTAGCTCACACGATACAGTTGAAGGGCAGCCCCAGAGTTTGGATAGTGTCTCTACGAACAGCAACGACAAAGGGTACAAATCGTTTCCATCAGACAAGAAGAGTCAATGGGCTGAACCATTGAACCACAGCCGCTTGCTCTACAAAGATTTCTTCCTAAAGAAAGAGGGACACATTGCACTACCTCCTCAGAACTCGCCTAGCAAGAGTGACATGCCCGTACTTGGAAGTAGTGAAGGAACTGACGAAATCAAATCTGACAATACAGATGCTAATTTAGATTACCCACCCTATCTTATTAATAGTACCACTAAAGCGTATACATCTAAAGTTATTGAAGATTACAAAAAAGAATTAGAAGCTATAAACAATCTGCATGATCTTACCATCAAAGATATACAGACTGACGCAGTATCTCCCACACCCCTGAACATAGACAAAATGTTCGAAGATGCTTCTAATTTTGAGGACAAGAAGGACGCAAGCGAAAGCTCCCAGGAGAGCAACATTACAGACCAATCGCCAGTGAATAACAAAAATTCATTAGATACCAAACGAGACGTATCGAAGATTTCGACGAAAGAGCTGATTCAAAATTATTTAAAAGTCAAAGAGGGGGATTACAGTAATGAATCTAAAACCGCAAAGAAAACTGATAGAAAAGTAAGCAATGGCGGTTCAGGAGAAAATTCGCTAGGGTTTAAGCAGGAATGGAACAATAAAAGCTCAAAAAGCGGTGGCAAAAGTCCGATTCCAGTAAACATAAGGAATCAAACTCAGAAGAATATGTATACGATTAAAACTCCTATGAGCGCTAGGATCGACAGCGTTCAGAATGACAAAGATATTGATTCGTGGATGTCTCTATCAGCACCTTCTCCTAGGATTCTCGAAATAACAGAAGAGGAGCCACGGAAATCTGAACCTTCGAGGCTTGAAGAAAGGGTCGAACCGGTGAGACCTCCGGCGCCTGTCCGTGCTGAAGACAAAGAGCCGAAAAAAGAGCCGTCCAAGGAACTAAGTTCTCAGTCTACAGTGTTAGACATTTACTCGATGCTGAAAGAAATTGAGAGTTACGGAGATAATCCCGTGACAGAAGTTGCTAATAGAATTCTATCGGAACCTGAAAGTAAGAAAGAGGAAGAAAGTTTCTCGCCCAAAGATAATTTTATGTGAGTTGAACATTTGGTAAAGGATCTTAGTTTCGTAGGTACCATTTTCCTAACTGAAATAAATGATCATCATCATTATAATATAGGGATTGTGGGCCGTACGGGTCGATCGATCACGTTAAGCTACGCTTGCCGCGGTTGGTGCCTGGATGGGTGACCATCTTTACAATACCCCTCCGTGCCTCGGAAAGCACGTTAAGCCGTTGGTCCCGGCTGTCATTCGTGGATGTTTAACAGTCGTTACGGGTCATGAGAAGCCCGAAAATCTGACAACCAGTCTTACCAAGGGGTGTAATATTACCCAGTAACTGGGTTGTGGAGGTCAGATAGGCTGTCGCTCCATGTAAAATATTGGTATTCAGCTGCATCCGGTTAGACTGTCTAGTATAGCCTATTGCATCATTTTAATCTTCCAATTTAAACTTTCAGGGAAATATTTGAGTTCCTGGAAAAAGTTGAACAGAGCGCAAACGATGCTCTCTCCGTTGTTACTAACACTACCCCGCAAACTATGCCTAAGTGAGTATGATAACAGAACAAATAATAACATAACACTTTTAACCCTTCGATCGGAACGTGGATCCACGGGAGACACAATTGCTTTTTAATTATTTCTGTAATTACGGTATTCAACCGGTTAAGGATCAACAATTTTTTGATCTGCTATTGAGACCCAGATGTCTTTCGCAAGTGGAAACCATAATAACAGTTGCACCGCATAGGGTTCAAATTCGCTTGACCTTTCCGCTTCATTTTCGTGTAATATTGACCTGATATAAAAGTATATGGTAACCGCCCTTATGTCCTTGTTCTTGTCAGACTAGAGATGCTGCTCAAGCTGCCTCAGACGGAGCTAGCACAGAGGCTGGTGACAGCTTCTCTACAGCTGGAGGAACGATCCTGCTGCATCGCGTTGTTGCAAGAGAGTCTTTCCAACCATAAGGAACAGGTTACTGAGCTTTATGGTGTTTGCATAAATATATATAGAAAGAAAAAATAAACTAACGCTCTGAACGCGTCCCAAATCGTGCTTTTAGCTTACAGATGTAGAAAGAAAAAAATAAACTAACGCTCCGAACGCGTCCCAAATCGTGCTTTTAGCTTACAGATGTAGAAAGAAAAAAATAAACTAACGCTCCGAACGCGTCTCAAATCGTGCTTTTAGCTTACAGAGGTAGAAAGAAAAAAATTAACTAACGCTCCGAACGCATCCCAAATCGTGCGTTTAGCTTACAGATGTAGAAAGAAAAAAATAAACTAACGCTTCGAACTCGTCCCAAATCGTGCTTTTGGCTTACAGTTTGAGGCGTACAATACGCTCAGTGGTTCGTGCTTTTATAAGTTGGTATAGAGATACAGTGCCCTCTATAAGTTAGTTGACATTTTTCCACTTCAGTTGTGATTCCACATTATGATCTATATAAATAAAAATGAATTGTTGTTCGTTAGTCTGATTAAAACTCGAGAACGGCTGGGCCGATTGAGCTGATTTTGGTTTTAAAATGTTTGTCGTAGTCCAGGGTAGGTCTAAACGGTGAGCAAATAAGGAAAAATTGCGAGTAAGATAGAGTAAGACGACAATTCCATTTTCCCATATAAAAGTTGGTCGTGTGTTTGTGTTTTACTAAATATGCCTCCAATAATTAGGCGGTACGAAGTTCGCCGGGTCAGCTAGTTTAAAATAAAAATAAGTCGGGTTTTCCTTCCTGACGCTATAACTCCAGAACGCACGAACCGATTTCCACGGTTTTGCATTCGTTGGAAAGGTCTCGGGCTCCGTGAGGTTTATAGCAAAGAAAATTCAGGAAAAATTTCAACAGAAAAGCGGGACCACGCGAGCGGAGCCGCGGGCGACCGCTAGTTATGATTTAAAATTCTAGATTCAAATGTTTGAACTGCACACTATTGCGTTTTTATTGATTAATAATTCATCTAGCTATTTTTTATCATAAAAAAATATTTATTTATGGAGGATCTCCAACAAAGGATGCACATATACTTACAATATAAATTTACAATAATAAAAAAGATTCTTTTACGTGTGCTCCTTCAATTACATAATCTGCCTAGCCTTTTCCCAACTATGTTGGGGTCTGCTTCCAGCTAACCGGATGCAGCTGAATACCAGTATTTTACTTGGAGCGACTGCCTATCTGACCTCCACAAACCAGTTACTGGGTAATACTATACCCCTTGGTAAGACTGGTTGTCAGACTTTCGGTCTTCTGACTAACCGTAACGACTGTCAAAGATCCACGAATGACAGCCGGGACCAACGGCTTAACGTGCTTTCCGAGGCACGGAGGGGTCATGGTATGTAAAGATGGTCACCCATCCACAGATCAACCGCGGCAAGCGTAGCTTAACCTGATCGATCGACCTGTGCGGCTGTCATTATTTAGCCACGGGCCTCTTTTATTTTAAAATGTCAACTAACTTTTAGATGGCACTGTTTATTTGTTATCATAGAAGGTGAAACTTTGATCTTGAAAGAGCCATGTTTTCAGATGATCAACAAAGTGAGCAATTTGGAGAAGCAGTCAATTCGGAACATAAACAAAGTGAAGCAGGAGTGTGAGGAGACCATCAAGAGACACCAGAACTTCATTGATCAGGTATGAATGCGTAGAAAATACGTCTTATTGATATAGAAGTACAAAAAGTCAATTCGAGGCTCTCTTTTGCCTATCTGCTGGGTATAGGTACTGGACACGAAACGTGGACGAGTGATGATTCACAATGCGAGACTATTAGGTACTCTGCAACACTGAATATGCATAATGTCCAGAATAGAATAATATAGAGTATTATATTCTAAGAATTCCAGTAGTGTTGACGCCGATCTGCTGAGTTGAATAAATGCTAAAAGCATCTGACTTTAAAAGAAAATAGGCACATAATCCCCCCCTATAATTTTCTAACTGCTAGGATACAGGCTTCCTCTATGTGAGAGGGAGTGGGGTCGTAATCCAGCACGCGAGCCCAGCGCTGGTTGGTAGATGTCACATGTCTTCGATATTTTTGGTTCTAGGACATGCCGGTTTCCTCACGATGTTTTCGTTCACCATTTTGAGAACAGTGGTGATGAAATAATTTACACTTTACATTTACGACCAACAACTCGTATGTTGCGGCAGTTACCACTGCTCTCTCAGGAAATAGGCAACTGCAATTAAATAACCAAACAAACTCTACGTCGGATTTCACAATAGCGTAAAGCAAATTAATCTCTCTCCTCTATGTAGTTGATAAACGACAAGAAAACTCTGAACCACCGTATCGAGCAACTAGTTGACGAGCGAAGAGCGCTCGAGGAGCGATGGAAGCGGTCTGCGCAGGCGCTGGAAGAGCGGTACAAGCTGGAACTGCGCAACCAGCATGACAAGATGCAAGCTGCACAACAGGTTAGCGCAAAATTGTGTTATAAGTAAATCTTGTTTTTTATTCGACATAATAATGTAAATAGCGATTTAGGTCAAACCATCTAAAGCTTGCCCAATGGGGGTTTTCGTGAAAATTTACGACACCAGTTGGCACCACTTTGACAAGAGGTCTTCCATTTCGACAATGAATATAAAATATATGATGACGTTCATCATTCTTTTTATTCATTCGTTCATCATTCAGTCATGATTAAAAAAAATATAGGCTCTTTAAGAGATGCCTGGACCTGACGTGTCAGTGCTGCCACCTAGCGAACGTCATTTCAGAAAACCCTCATTTTGCAAGTACTTAAGCTTGACAGCAAATTCACTAGATCTTTCTTTCAGACTTCAAGGAAATTAATTTGGGTTGTAAATGTATGTGACCATGGCTGCTTAGATTCGAGGTGCTTTTGGTAATAGCCTTTATTAAATAACAATATTATCGCCAATACAAAAAGAAACAATTTTTTAATGATATGGCTTTTGTAGACGAGCCGTGCTTAAATATTTTTTCTTATACTACTGTAAATAAAGTGATAATCTTGATAAATCAAGCTACCGTTATGTTTTTTTTTTTTCATAAATATTGCACTCATTCATTGTTTGCTTGCACCTTTTCATCGCATTTTGTATACACAGGTAGCAAGACAGCGCTGGGTTAGGCAGAAAGCTGAAAAAATCAAGGTATGCTATGCTAAACATTACAATTAACTTAAGGTTATCATTTTAAAGTAAATAGGGCCAAACTGTACTATACAGTGTGCCTCAGTAAATAGGGTCAAATTTTACTATACAGTCTGTCCAAGTAAATAGGGACAAACTGAATTATACAGTCTGCCCCAATGAGGGTTTTCTGAAATGACGTTCGCTAGGTGGCAGCACTGACACGTCAGGTCCAGGCATCTGTCAAAGAGCCTATATTTTCTTTAGTCATGACTGAATGATGAACGAATGAATGAATCGAATGATGAACGTCATCATATATTTTATATTGGAAGACCTCTTGTCACAGTGGTGCCAACTGGTGTCGTAAATTTTCACGAAAACCCTCATTAATAGGGCTAAACTGTACTATAGTCTGCCCAAATAAATAGGGACAAACTGTACTATACAGTGTGCCTCACTAAATAGGGCCAAATTGTACTATACAGTCTGCCCAAGTAAGTAGGGCCAAACTGTACTATACAGTCTGCCCCCAATTAATAGGGTCAAACGGTCTACCCTAGTAATTAGGGCAAATTGTACTATACAGTCTGCCCAAGTAAATAGGGCCAAATTTTACTATACAGTCTGCCCAAGTAAATAGGGACAACCTGTACTATACAGTCTGTCTTAGTAATTTGGGTCAAGCTTTATAATACGGCCCGGTAAAAACATTGCTCATCATGTAAATAAGCTGCCAAAGAAAATCTAACTTTAATAACGATTTATTTTTTCCAATAATCCAGGAGTTAACAGTAAAAGGCTTGGAAGGAGAGCTCCGGGAGATGGCGGAACGGCAACAGAAAGAGATATCAGACTTAAAGATGTCGCACGCAGAACAGAGCGGACGGATACAAGCGAAGCACGCGCAGGAACTAGAGGAGTTGAGGAGAATGCTTGAGGAGGAGAAGGAGGCTGCGCTGGTGAAGGAGAGGCATATCGCCAGTTCTAGGTGAGCTATTTTAATTATTGTTTAACATTACATCATCATCAGTCTAGTCCACTGCTGGACATAGGTTTCTCCAATCGCGCGCAATTCATCTCGACTATCGGCAACTTTCATCCAGCTGTTACTGGTAGCAGCGATGATCTTCACTAGGTGATGGTGGTGATGCTAGTGGTCATGCTGCGAAGATCGTCGCCCTACCTAGCCTGAAGGACATGACATTACATGGGCCTGTATAATCTTGGAAAGGAGCCTTTCCAAGATTATAAATACAGGCAATGTAATGTCATGTCATTCAGTTTTTAAAAAGACACATTCATCCATTCTTTAGAGATGATTAGAAATTAAAAAAATGGTGAATTGGCGGAGGTGTTGTAACTATTATCTATTACTAGCTTCCGTCCGCGACTTCGTCCGCGTGAAAGTTCTTGTTACCCCGACCCGCCCCGTCGCATCCGATAGTGTTTCTGCTCGGCTCTTAGGGGTCCTAGCGTGATAGTAAGTAGCCTATAGCCTTCCTCAAGAATTGGGCTATCAAATGTAAAAAGATTTTTCAAATCCGGCCGGTAGTTCCAGAGATGAGTGCGTTTAAACAAACAAACTCTTTAGCTTTATTATTACCCCCTTACTAATAAACGTTGTATAGCGTCTGTATAGTTACACAACGTTTTGTCTTCGTCTTTCGAAAGTCAAATTACTGACGACTGAAAGAGATCAATTGGTGTGTAACTGTTCATCTGATATAATACTTTTATTAGTAATATTGGGTTAGTGATATAGATTATGTCAGTATGCAAGTAAAAATCTGAAATAGTAAACCAAGTGCTAGGTTACATGGGCACAACTGCGACGTAGAAAGTTGGTTTTTGACTTCTTAGAATGTTTCTTAGCAGTCCTTTTACAGCTATAAAGGTCTGTTATCTAAATGCCAGCCAGTGCACAGGTGCCTTCATATGGCTAGGTTGACGAAAATCGTGACATAAATCTTTATTGTTTACAGGCTAGAAAAACAAATTCTTGAGATTGAGCTGACGTACCAAGAACAGCGCACACGCTTGGTGTCAGAGATGAGAGCTGAGAACGAGAGGGTCGCGTCTGAGCTTACCGCTAAAGAACGGGCCCAGAGGGAAGAGATAGGTGAGTCAGTGTGACTGTGTGACGTTTGTTATCGGGATCCTTTAGCATGAGAACAGAGGGGCAATGAGGGTTTTCGTGAAAATTTACGACACCAGTTGGCACCACTGTGACAAGAGGTCTTCCAATATAAAATATATGATGACGTTCATCATTCGATTAATTCATTCTTTCATCATTCAGTCATGACTAAAGAAAATATAAGCTCTTTGACAGATGCCTGGACCTGACGTGTCAGTGCTGCCACCTAGCGAACGTCATTTCAGAAAACCCTCATTCTCATAATTTTAAGAATGTTCCCAGTCTGATCTCAGTCACAATCTGTCAAAAATACCTCTAATTTCCCTACATTTTTGACATTGATTGTCGCTGAGATGAGATTTCGACTAGATTTTTAACGTTTTTAACCTTTTGACCGCCACATATGTAATTTAACTTATTCTTGTTTCTATCTCTAATATAAACATTTTGTCCATTATAGAATATCATTCCTTTACCCTTAACCTTCCTACCATGATACATTTTATAACTGTCATTTTTCTATTGCACATAGTTTTTTATTTGTTTAAACTTTGTTTCATAATCATGTCTATTCACAGGTAACAAGGACTACTTGTCAACCAATCATCATCTCGTTTGGCGACTTTAACTCATTATCAATAGGCATATTCCTGTATTCTAGCATAGCTAAATCTATATTCTTATTTTCCAATAAACATTTTTTTAACATCTTTTAAACTGTTTGAATGTGGCGTTCTACCATCCCATTAGACCTAGCATAATAAGGCGTTGATGTCTCATGTTTGAACCCAAATTGCTGACAGAAATCTACAAATACAGAATTAGATGACAAACCAAAATGTGCCCAGCACGCCACAGTTCGACTACATGACAGACTTTGACGCCGAGGGCAACGTTTTTGATTTTTTGACGTAGCCTTGATTCTATTGAGATACGTTGAGTAGAGGTTAACAATAACAAGGGTCTTATTAATTAATCTGTCCTTTCCAATGAATGATGTTAAACTGGATGTGTTACTCAATCGCAGAAAGCTGGCTTCCTCAATAAAAGCTTCAATTTTAGACCTAGTCTTCCTCGAGATGAATTATGTATTCTATGGTGTAATTATGCATTGTTTTGATTCAGAAAAATGGAGAGAAGAACAGGAGAAAGAGATGAATGAGAAACGCATGCAAATGGAACAAGAGATAGTCAAGGAAAGGGAAAAAATGGAGGTAAGCTAACTTTATTACGTCTCTCAATATACCAAGCCTTTTCCCAACTATGTTGAGGTCGGCTTACAGTCTAACTGCAGATACCTAACTTTACTACGTCTCTCAATATACCAAGCCTTTTCCCAACTATGTTGAGGTCGGCTTACAGTCTAACTGCAGATAAATACTAGTACTTGACATGTAGTGACGGCCTATCTAACCTTAACAACCCAGTTACTGGGTAATACGAAACCCCTTCTTGGTAAAACTGGTTGTCAGACCTTCGGGCGTCTGACTACCCATAACGAGTGTTAAAAATCCTCGAATGACAGCCGGGACCAACTGCTTAACGTGTTTTCCACGGCATGGAAGGGTCTTGGTATGTAAAGATGCTCACCCATCCACGGACCAACCGCGGCAAGCGTAGCTTAACCCGATCGATCGACCCGTGCGGCTGTTATTACTTAGCCACAAACAAGCTTCTTTATTTATATTTATGTATACTTTATTGTACAGACGCCAGCACATGAAACTACCCGAAATTGTCAAATTTTCCCAATCAACTTTGAACCTTATGCTTTAATGATAAAGTTGAAAGTCTATTAAAAAAATTTGACAGATTATAGTAGCATGATATTCTGGCGTCGGTACACCACAAAAACGAACTTATTTTTCACAAAAAACTTCCACGCATTTATCTACCTTTATTTTACTGAACTCTTTTAATGAAATCTTTTGTTTTACAGGAACAAACAAAACAAAAAGAGGTCGAAATGGCGCAGCAACTAGAAGAATACAAGAAGAAGCTGGAAGCAGAACAGCAGCTAGCAATAAAGCGCAAAACTGCTGAAATATCCGCGCAACATAAGCAAGAGAGGGACAAAGAGATCGAGAGAGCTATCGAGTGCATGGAGGCGGAGGCACAAGTGGGGAGGAGGGAGCTACAAGACGCACTGAGGTACGTTGTAGGATGACCTCTGACTTACACCTAGATTTCATTATTTCAGCCTTTCTTTAGTTCTCGTTTCTTTTTGTACTAGATAAAGGCGATTGCACAAATAGCTGATTCTACTGGCCTACCTCAGAAAAAAAAACTATTTGATTGATTTCGCAATGCGGCCTTTTTGGAATTCAGACTACCCTAACTACACTGAACTGCTCGCCCCGATAAATACATAGATGCCTTCTCCGAACTAAAGAAGATAAAACGAATATCTAATGGTCCATTCTCAACTTGACTTTATTTGCAGGAGGAACAAGGAGCAATACGAAGCTGAATTGAAGGAACTCGCAGAGACCGAGCAAGCCACGCTAAAGAGATACCAGGACTCGCAGGCTAGGATACGACAGACTGAAGATAAATGTATGATATTTTAATTCTTATGTTATAGTTTCGTAAAAAATTGTGTAGGACCGTATTGAACCGGTTGATCAAAAAACTGTGAAGGACTACATTATATCCCGTTTGATCCTAGAAACAGTGTATGATTGTATTATACAGGTCGATACAAGAAACTGCCGATCGATTCTGTAAAAATATCACCGTGAAAACTTAGGTGATGTGAGTTTGTTTTTGCTAGGAATTGGCACTGTTGACAGCTTACTCCACGCTCACTTCAGCCAAGTTTTCACGGTGAGATGGTTACAGAATCGCACTGCAGTGTCGGATATTACTGCATTACACAGGCTGATCCGAGGAAGTTTAGGATCATATTACACAGGTTCACCAAAAAAACTGTATAAGACCGTATCACATAGGTTTTTCCAAAAAATAGGGTGGGACCGTATTATACAGGTTGGCCCAAAACCCTTTTGGACCATTTTACACAGGTTGATCCAAGAATTTATGATGGCTTGTATTATACAGGTAGATGCAAGAAACTTGGGTTGCCATACAGACTGACCCAAGAGATAATGTGTGAGATACACCAGCAGTAGCTTGAATTTTTAAACATTTATTTCAGTTTTAATCAACTAGTGACTTATGTATTTAAAATTTATTTTAGGCGGAGAATTAGAAATGATGATTTCTCAGTTGGAGACACGTAACAGGGTTTTGACTGAGGTAAGTGTATTTTATAGTGTTTTCTGAAAGCTCAGGTTTTTTATGAAACATGCTATTTCCCTGGAACAATCATCTAGTGGCGAATTGATAACTGAAAGGGGTTTTGAAGGTCCGTGCGTGACACACCTACCTGTCCGTCATTTTGATTTTTTTTTAATCGCGGCAACCCATGATAGTTATATAAATCGATTGCTGACATCAATGCAAACAGAAAACATAATGGGACCAAACCGCATAATGTCACTTTTCTGAGGTATGTATTAACCTTCCAAAGTTGATCACGTGACATTCATATTTTTTTAAATAGATGTTTGATTACTTTAAACTTTCAGAGAGATTATTTCAAACATTTATGCAACAAGATGTAAGCAAATTAAAAAATAGATTAAATGGCCTCGAGGTGAGGCATGTAGAAGCACATGTCTCACCACGAATATGAACGTCTATGCATTGCGAATCATACGATAAGCGCCGTGCGCTGCGCATGCCTCGCAATGTCTGTATCTGCCTTTACAAGCGTCGCCGCCATTTTGAAAAAAAAAATCAAAATGAATTAGGTATGCCAGGCTCCATATAAACATTTTCAATCCCCTTTAATAACAAAAATATGTTGACATAACAGTTTACATTGTATAAGGCTTAAAAAACTTGAAATCAGTACCTACCTGTTATATTTGTCTAAGACCCTTTGTAGTTTAGAAAGGACATCACTCATTCTGGGATATATATTTTTTGGCGACCCTCAATATTATTTACATATTTTTAAAGTACACATAGAACCACAGATATAGATAGACCTAGATATATATATAATAGAACCACAGATATAGATAGACCTATTTAGTGTTGGGAAAGTCAAATCGATTCAAAGTCGCCGCCGCGTGCCCCCCCCCCCCCCCCGCGGGGCCTAGCGCCAGCGCTCACGCTCCCCCAGCCAGCAGTACACAGGATTGAGCGCTAAAGTGGTGCGATTTTTGGCACGCAAAGTAGTTGCTCTTGCGTTATCTATGTGTATCTATGTCTGTGCATAGTACGCGTAATTTTTTACCAAGGTGTCAAGGTTGAGAACAGTTTGGGTTTAGAAATATATCTTTGAAGGCGGATTGAAAGATAAGATAGTTGTACCTATATCTTTCTCAAATTCATTACAGCATTGTCGCCATACAAATAAATATTTCGACTACTGCCATCATTCAAGTAAAATGTAATTCAATCCTGGCCGCCGACTTTTTATTTGTTATCCCAAGTCACCGAACAAAATGGGTGATCTCCTTTCTTGAGAAACCATCGAAAATTTATTTAATCATAATTTATGGCTCATGTAGAAGAACACCCAACTGGAGTCTCGCGCAGAAGAAGTGCGAGCGAGCTGCGAAGAGTCTTGGAAGGGCAAGGTGGACGTGCTGAAGAAAGAGATAGAAGATATGAAGAAGACCCACGAGGAACAAATGCACCAGCTATATGCCAAGTTAGTATGGCATTAACACTTTTATGATGATTTTATACCTTTTCTAGCCTACTTTCTTAGGGGTCTCAGACACCTCTAACAACCCCCCCCCCCCCCAGACAACAGACACCCCTAACACCCCCCCAGACAACACACACCCACCACAACAGGAGTAACAGAGACCCCTATGAAAGTGCTCGACCAAGAAAGTCCTGCCACCATACACCTACTGCCCAGTTAAATTGTTCGGTTTAAAACATATACCAGCACCCTAATGTAAGTTGCCCTACCCCGCTGGTGCCGATCAAATTACAGTTATCGATTTTCATTGACTTGGTGATGTAGCAGTAGCTAGCAGTCTATAGGTATGAGAAACAGGATGTAAAGTTCACACATCCTTCATAGATGGGACGAGACGGGTGTCGTTTCTGGTAGACAACTGCCCTACGATTGTTTTTTTTTTCTTTAATGGCATCTTTCAATTAACCAAGGAGGTTGTCGACTGCTTAACCGGACTTGATCCCGACGATTGATGTCGGGACGTTGCATATATGCTAATTACGCGGTAAACTCTGCTTGCGTGACGTCATTATGATGCGTAGTTCGTACGTGGCGGTATAGATGCCGCTACAGGCAGCGCCTTAGGTCTGGGCCTCCCAAAACATTACAACTGTATAGTTTGGAAATGTACACCTAGGTCTATGGTACACTGAATTGTAATCTTCAACAAAATATTCATAATTTAAAGTTATTTCATTCATTTTCTGTCTAGGGTGAAAGTAGCGGTCGCTCGTAAGGACTCGGCCATCCAAGCTTTGACACGTGAAGCCGGTAAGTATCAGGAGAAGATCACACTATTGGAGCAGAAACTACAGCAGCAGAGAAAGGACTTCCTCAATAAAAAGTAAATATACACGAAAAGCGTAAAGGTACTATACACTATACAGTATATATGTATAGTCAGTTCCAAAAATAACTGATGAAAGTGTAAAGAACACCCTATTCTGGTTAAATTCTTACCCAATCACTCAGTAAAGGTAATTAGTAGCACATTCATCTGTATTTAGGTTTCAACTTTATATTTCAATACTTTTGCCAACAATAAATGTTTGAATAAAGCCACATACACATTACTGCGTCTTGTAGTGTTAAGAAAGAAAGAAAGAAAAGGTATTTATTGCGACTCGTACAGGAAGATCACAAACTAAACTATATACAGCAAAATAAAGATCCAAGTTATATAAAAAAAAATGTAACAAAAGAAACATGAAACAGAAATTCCTATACGAGGCCAAAAGGCTCCTATCTCAGCATGATGCTGAGACATTTAAAAAATAAAGGGCCCGGGTGTCGTTGATACACCAATCAAACGAATCTGTACTACGTCAAATCACAACGAATTTTGATTGGCTAATACTGCTGAATCCGGCTTAATATTCCACAGGTGTTTTTCGGATCCATTTGTTTAAATTTACATCAGATACTTTTGGAACACACCATAATTAGCATTTGTTTTTTTCATGAATGCTTCGCGCTGTAATGAGTTTTACGATATTCAGACATTCATCCTAGTAAAAAGTGATGTTAGCTTTTGTACAATGCTTATGACTTAGGCCCGGTCTCCACCAGAGATTTAAAATATCTCGTTTGTAAGCAAACAATCGATACGTTGTAATGCGTTGACTCTAAGCGAAACATGCCAAAATAATGCAAACTTATTGTTTTTTTCCAGACATCACCAGTACTCTCCGTTTTGGTAAAAATCGGGCCTCAGTCACAGGCATAGTACAAAAACTTAATAGGTTTTGAAAACTTGTTTTAATGTCAGGCTAGATTTATATTCTTAAAATACGACCTTTTTATTTTATATTACAGTAAATATGAGAGTATCTATTTAGATTTAAATATCATGAGAAAAAATGCTTAAAATGTATCGCTGTTTGTTGGCACCATTAACACTAAAGAGTATCGTTGAATTGTTGGCAACACTCAGTACTATGACCAAAGAGTATTCGTGTTAAATTATTTATTCTCTTTCATATTTTTAGGTATGCTTAGTTGTCTTGTGAATTAATTAAAAAAAAAATGCTTAGAATTTAGGGATTATTAAAAGATTTTTACTTTTAATTAAGCCCATAGCTAGGCACTTTCTTAATGAACACTTATTGTATAAAAGAACTGCCAGTTGCTACTACTGACTATTATCATTTTAAAATGATAAATTATGCTGAATAATTCTTGACTGGCCAACCTTGTGCATCTAGGTTTATTAAATTTAGGTTTTGTGCACGTAAAATAATTTATTATGATTTTCTACCTTAATGACTATTACAACGTCCGCGCTAGTGCGAATAATAATGTCGAGTAATATATATTTTTGAATTATTGTGGGTTTGAGCCTTTCCGGTTAAAATTCTACTCTTTATTTATCTATGATTCCGTCCAAATTATGTGATCTCTACTCAAACTTTTATAATTACTTAGGTTATGATTAGTTGTATAACACAGTGATGTGATATTTTTATATTAATTATAATTCTGTGTCGTTGTGTTCGTGTTGTGTTGTGTTCTGTTTTGTACTGAAGAAGTACAATAATAATAGTATTTCTTCCAAATGCCTAAGGGTGCAACCAGACTGCGGTCGGCCGACGACCTCGTGGATTCTCAAGTGTGTCGCTGTCGCGTCATTATAGCGCTAGAACTGCTACAAGGTTCTTTTGACGCGTTGCCAAAATCGGAACTAACGCCGCCGTCTTGTTTCTGTCAACGTAATTTGAGCGCCAAAAGATTATTGTAGCAATATATTGGATATAACAAAAGTTGGCAACCCTAGTCATATCCTGAAACTCAAACTAAGACAAATGTTATCCATCGACCGCGGCCTGGTTGCACCCCGGCTTTACGATTTTTAGAAATTATGTTGTTAACTTAGGGCGGGTTGTTTCACGTCTACTTGACGCACACGTATACGTCAAAAATGGCGCTAGCTATCGTCAAACCAAAAAAAGCGTTGTTTCAAATTACAATTACAAAATTATGTAATCGCTTTTATTTGAAGTGCGTTAACCAACCGTTTGAAACAACCGGCCCTTATTATGATTAAAACAATGAAGTTTGATTTAATATTGAGGTCAATTTAAACGAAAGAAAAATCAATTGTGTGTTGCATGATATTAGTTTTTGTAATGTTTTGTCTCGTTTTTTGGTACTTACTTAATTAATTTATTGTAGTGACTACGCTATGTGATGTGCTTGCCAATAAAGTATCATATTTTTCAATTTCGTTCTTTGTTAACTGTCCTTCGGGATGAAAGAACCTTCCTGTTTGTAGGTACCAGAGTTCCTTTATTAAAAGACTAGCTTTTCCCCGCGACTTCGTCCATCTGAAATTTCTTGTTCCCCCGACCCACTCCGTCTTATCGCATCTCCCGCCCGCGCTATTACTTCGTTTTCACTTAGCGTCCTTTCTGACTTTTTTCTTTTTGCTCGACTAATACGGGCTGTACAGTACCCGGCGATAAATATTGCACATCGACCTTTAGAAAGAGACAATCGGCTAATTTCGGCTTCGTAGAGCGTTATCTCTGTCGCACGAAATACAAACAGTCCGGTATCTATTAGGAGCTGTTAAAACAATTATGATTTGCTTCTTTTTATAATTATTTTTATTCTTTGCATAAAATCGATAGGATCGAATAGGTCGATGTGCAATATTTATCGCCGGGTACTGTAGCTTGATGTTAAATAGCCTAAACCTTCCTCAAGAATTGGGCTATCAAATGCAAGTACCTAAGTAGTTCCAGAGATTAACGCGTTCAAACAAACAAACTCTTTAGCTTTATTATTAGTATTGATGATAGATCTCTTACCTACTGAGGGCGAATTTGTTTCGATTTTAAATTTTATTTAGTCAGGAAGACCTCAATTTTATTCCACGGATAAATGACTTTAGGAAAATCAGCCCGTGGTTGACTGATAATAATATGATTTAGTAGTAGGCGAATCAATTTATGAATATTTGACAGTTATTCCATACAAAAGCAGTTGGAGGTCAATTTTATTGCACAAATACAATTATCTGACTGGTTAAATCAGCCTTTTGTTAACTGATGTGATATAGTAGTAGCAAAATATAAGTTTTAACTTAATTTTAATAAGTTAATACTGTTATTCGTGGTTGAAATGAAGCCTTAATGGTAGGTACCAGGTTCAAAATTAAACAATTTATTGCAAAGTTTAAAATTGCAAACAAATATTTAAATATTTAATATCACGTAAAAAAGATACCAACAGGTACATTCTTAAAGCTATGCAGGCACTTATGCGAGGTTGTAGGTGCTCCTAAGTTCCTCTCTAATCGTAAAATACAAACATCCAAATAACTCTTTTTCTAAATTCTAAAACCTTCAAACATATTTCATCTCAGATCAATTTTTGAAAGCAGTTTTCCATAAAAGGAGTATTAAAGCTAATATCTTCTTAAATCAATATAAACAATAGGCGCTGGCCACTTGCAATCAGCCTGATATTTTTAGCGTGTCGATGCCATTCTAAATGGACTCTGCCCAGAATTCGGCAGTGTTTGGCGCCATCACTCTCAATAATTACAACCAACTGATTCCTGTTGTTAGTCAAAGACGGCAAACCAGCCTAAACTTTTCAACGCTTTTCTTGATATATCACAATATAAAATGCATTATATTATCTTCTCTTCCATAATCTGTTATCACCAAGGTCTCCACATATCTGAACCAGTTGAAGAACCCTGCTTTGGTGATTTAGAACTAGTATCAGCTTCCACCTTGACATCTTTAGGAGGCTCTCTTTGAGAGGACTGCGCGAGCGACGCCGCAGTGTGGCTTATCACAGTTCGAGGCGCTAATGGCCGGAATGGGGGAATTTCTAAAGGTCTTTCACCCACACACGGTATACTTTCAGGGATCGTCAGCTTCTTAAGAGGAAGCGTTGGTATCCTTTCCGATACCCTCGTAAATGCTGATTTCTCTGGTGTTCTGTATATTTCGGGAACGACTTTCTCCTCTGTCCTAATTATCTTCGGCGCAGGTCCTGTCAGATCCACTACTGGCCTTTTTAACTTATGTCTGACGGAATAGTCTACCGCTCTTTTGGGCGATGCGTCGATCCCAATTTTATAGTTTTCCACATCTATCACTATTGACAACGGCTCCATATATTTCTTGTTCCTCAAAGATTCTTGTCTATTTTCTGGGGATATCGTTGTTGAAGAAACTGTTGGTTTCTGTGTTTCTGGGCTGGAGTCCTGGTCTGAAGCTGATCTGCTCGGTGGCGTGGGGAAGGGGAATGTCTGTACTGGTCGTGGTGGCGTTTCGAGTTCAGTTGAGGAGTCGCAGGCAGAGTCACAGGATAGAGGGCTGAGAGGTGGACTTGTGGGTCTGGTGGACCTGACGAAATGGAATGCACTGGGTCTCTCATCGTCTAGTCTCAGTGGGTCTGGGACAAGAGGTGCGTAGTCTCTTGGCTGGAGAGTTTCCATTCCTCCGACGCAGGTCGTCAGATGGTTTCCGAGCCGATGTCTTAACCCCGTAGGCACGCTGGCAAGTCGCGAGAGGTATCGTCTGACTTCTACGGCGCAGTCGCTGAAGCCGGCCTTAAATCGATGCAGCACAGCGGGGTCGGCGGCGATAGCGGCGGCCAGCTGCTGGCGCTGCAGCTTCTGAAGGTGCTTCACGGTCAGCTCCAGAATGTCTGCCTTCTCTAGCTTGGAGTGACGCGCTGGCTGTAATTAAGAAAAATTTATTAATTAACTGGATTCTTATTAGATCACGGGTCAGTGATTGAGTGATTTGGAAATTATGTTAAACATAAAATTTATTGATTTCTAATATTTCATCATCATCATCATCATCATTTCAGCCGAAAAACGTCCACTGCTGGATATAGGCCTCCCCCAAGCACCTCCACTTCGACCGGTTCTGTGCTTCTCGCATCCTGCGGCCTTCACAAGGTAGTCGGACCACCTTGTGAGAGGCCTTCCAACGCAACGTTTTCCGGTACGCGGTCGCCACTCGAAATCTTTTCGGCCCCATCGGTCATCTTCTAAAATTTACATACTTGGAAATATAATTCACTTGTTGGAAATCAAATTATTAAAACCTGAGTTTTTATTTTAGTATTTACAATATATTAGAGATAGTTGTGTATTAGTACAACTGTAGGTCACTTAGCAAATTTATATAATTGTAACTTACGTCTTTATCAGTTCCATCGATGAGCAGATCCTTCAGCTCATTGAGACAGTTGTTGATGCGCGCGCGCCGCTTTTTCTCCATAATCGGTTTGTTCGTCTGGAAATGATTTAAGTTCTCAATAAAAATCACATTTATCTCCATTTAGATTTTAGTAAGATACCTCGAGCTAGTTTACGAGAAAAAGATTTTAATATTTAAATAAATGTGATCTAAACTTTTTGTCACTGTGCGAATTTAATTACTGTGTTACGGAAACTCGAATAAATTAAAGGAAAAATCTATCAGGACCAGCAAACACAATTTCACCAAAGAAATGTCACAACTTATTCTTGCTCAATGATTTTCTTGCAAATTCAATCCGAATTTTCACCAAAAAAGCATCGTAACATTGTATTCACCTTTCGCAATTCCGCTTTGGACATCCCCTGGGTGGACTCTGAGAACCCGGTCTGAGAGTCATCATCCTCACTGCACGGCATTTTGACACTTCACATAAATATTACTTCACTACAAAACACGTCTTTACAGGACGGTGGCCGATCACCTTATGAGAATACTCGCACGCAACTGTACAAGCAAAATTTTTCAATTGCCCTGTATCCTGCTATCCCGATAGGAATTGAAAGGAGAAAATATGCCTGTCTCTTTTTCTCTCAGCGGTTGGAGCGCTGGGAACTGTGTCGGAATGTTTTGTTTTCGTGCTCTCTCGCTCTAATGGGGAACGTTGTGAATGGAGAGTTTAGGTGCAGTGGTTAGTGTGTCAGATGTTTTGTGTTCGATTCCGGGTGGTTATTGTTTTGCGGTGGTTGTGTTTTGTTGATAATTTTTGAAGTGTTTGCTTGTTAATGAGGAAGAGTGTTGTGAAAGTAAACATTTATATAGGTAAATGAAGACATTATTTTAATAAAAACTTTTGGAAGAACAATTTCAAGAATTTTCAATTTCTTAGATGCGCAAATTAACGTGCTAGACTTTCTTATACTATATTTAAATAATATAATTATACAGGCATAGCTACATTAGAACCACAAATGACTATCGCAAATTACACACATTAAACTGTAATATAAAACTAAACAATAACTTATTGAGTGAAGCTACACCTGCGGTCCCTTATCCTGTATACTATGGGAATGCGACCGTACGCACGCCCATCAAGAACCGCAATCATTTCGTTCCAGACCTTCACAAAAAAACCCCGTACTTCATGAACTCACACCTTTCCATAAAGTCCCATAATTATTTTCACTATAAATTGTTCATTTTATTCGAAACTTCATGGGTGTAACGTAGCGTAAAGGGAAGGTAGAGTATGAAGTTTCAAGTTTTTTTATCGTCGTGTGTTCGCAGGTAATTGTGGTACTTTATGGTAGGGGGTGAGTGCGTTTTCCCACGGAGTGTGGGAATGTGTGATAGGTGCAAAGGGTTCGTTGTGACGCTATGTTCCATTCGTTTGTTTACTATGCACTTCAATTTTTGCAACTTACGTTAATTTCGGTGGTAATTTTTTCAGTTTTTTTTTTTTCGTTTTGGATGTTTTCAGCGGAATCACGTTTTGCGCTTAGGTAATTTTTTGGTCGTCTTCTTCTTTTTCTTAGCGTTTCAGTGTTTTCAGTGCGACCGACAGGGTGTTTACATAACACAGATAAAAATATATTTAGTAACTTTCCCAGTAGGCAGTGGCATAGGCCAGTACCTACCTACCTACTTTTCAAAAACGAGGTCAAATCAATTCATGACATCAGCGACTCCAGCCTTACTTTTTGTAAGGAATTTGTTGCGTAACAATAAAAGTATATGGGTGCCCCTTTGAATTGTAAGAAACCCTATTAATAGTCACTAGTAGTAGAAACTACTGGGAAAAATCCTTGACCCAAATACCTACCCATGGATGGATCCCCTACGCGGCTACGCCAAACGGCTATGTACAAAACACAATATCAGCCTTATCTATTAGAGTTAGAGATAGATAAAATAACATCCTTATATCCTATACAAATATTATGTAAGGTAACTAGTTCTAAAATACTCGAACGGTTATTTCCGTAAACAACTAGTCGAGTCATCCAGGTGTTCCAACGACCTTTACTCTCCAAACTCCAAACGTATGTATGTACCTGATAAATATTTAATTAGACTGCCAGCCATTTCTCCCACGGTAGCCTTTCATATCTACAAACTTAAATCAACAGATACACTTAGAAGAAACTGTTTAAAAATGAACCCTATTGCATCATGCTAGTGTTTTTTATAACGCATGAGCGACTTTGCCAAGACTTGAAAACAAAATTATGCGTGCGGTTCAGAAAATTTAATCCCCGACCTTATAGTCATGCAGTTAAGATAAAATTTCGATAGCCCTGCCAGTCATAAGCGGCAAATGTACTGCGGCTAGTGATGGGACTGGCCAAGTGTGACGATATTCCACGCAATCGCGTGATGAGCCTAATGAATGGTGAATAATTAGAATGTCAGATGTCGCTGACGTCCCTGAGCCTCGGGGGTGGCGGTGAGAACTTACAGTTTGTCCGTATTATAATTAATTTATTAACATGATGATCTGGGAATTAGGGAACGGATGGACCAGATGGTGCAAGTGTTTCGGTGAGTTTCTATCTGGGAAACTCATCATATTATTCTCGAATCCTTCTTTACATGGGCTCATGCATAAACGTCTATAGCTATATAAATAGCCTCCCATTATCATCATCATCAGCCTTCAGCAGTCCACACTCCACAGCTGGTCATAGGCCTCTCCAATTACACGTCATTTAACTCGATTCACGGCAACTCTCATCCAGCTGCTACCATGTGAAAATCGGTTGCTCCACGTAGCCTGAGGGCGTCCCACCTTACGTTTGCCGATTCGCGGTCTCCACTGAAGAACAGGTAAAAAACTAAAAAATTGCCTTCCAAGCTGGTAAAATAAAGCGCTTTCGTTAATTTTACTTGCTGTGAGCATTCTACAGAATAACACAAGCTTGCTAGATGGAACACCAGCATCTCCTGAATAGATCTCATAATGTGTTTTGTGAAAAAATGAGATAGAGGACCATTACTTAGCAATGGCAGCCAAACCCTATGGTCAAATTTTGACCGATCTACAACAACAATTCAGAAACGTTCGACAAACTCTCAAGCGCAAGCAATTTAACAAATACAGTGCGTGCCACGTAAGAAGAGACTTGACCCCGCCTCCCCACCTCTTTCCGCCGCCCCGATGACGCCCGGTCCCCGTCCCGCACCGGGCGTCATCGGGGCGGCGGAAAGAGGCGGGGGTGGCGGGGTCAAGTCTCTTCTTACGTGGCACGCACTGTAAGTCCCTATCCCTAATATACAACTATTTGACATACCTACCTACCTACCTGTCTAAAATATGGAACCAAAAGAAGTCAACAAAACTGCAACGTATACTAAACTTGGTAACATTGCATCTCTTTATCCCCCAATTTCGAGTACCTACCGCATAAAAGTCGTATTAAACAAAAACTGTCATTTCCTTCCCGTATTACAAACGCTAACAGTGCGTGTGAACTGTTCCTATAAATTAGGAGTTTATCATAAATCGTAACGGGCCGCTTCCTTCCTTCCCGGCCTCTGAAGAGGGGCTCGTTCACTTTGTATTGTACAAATAATATCTTTAGATCAACCCTGCGTTTTTTGCGTCAGGATGTTGCAGGTTTTCTCACGATTCGGTCAATCTGATTGAATGATGTGCATGAGAGAAGCGAAATTAAATTTTGTGACGTCGAAAATATGAAGTCACTAGCTGAGCCCCGCGGTTTCACCCGCATAATTGTCGATTCCGTGGGAATATCGGGATAAAAAGTAGCCTATATGTTAATCCAGGGTGTCAGCTACCTCCATACTTAATTTTATCAAAATTGGTCCAGCTGTTTGAGCGTGAAGAAGTAATAAACATATAAACACACACACACTCGCAAACATTCGCCATTATAATATTATATTAGTGTGATAAACACTCTTCTTTTCGTCAGTTGGTTGGTTGGTAGCACTTAATAGGGAGAAGCGGAAACTGCAAACAAGTGTCCCGAAAGAAAATATTTTTGTAGAAAGGCTGCCGGGTAATTGCATAATCAGTAGCAATGGGTTTCATTTTGACAGTTCAAAAACATTCATTGCGTTTGTTACGTTGATGATGATGATGATGATGATGGGACTCCCTTTTCCGCACTTAGACTCCCATTCGGTCCGTTGTGCGTGGGGATTCTGGCTAACCGAGCCAGCCTAGCTCCGCCCAAAAGCACAGAAGCTTCCTGGGAGCTTCACAGGCTTCGCGGAGCGACCTCATTGTTCCGAGGATTTCTGCACGTTGAGAAGCCACGGCCTCGCAATCCAGGATGACGTGGGCGGCTGATTCCTCGGCATCAAGGCAGCCCCTGCAGAGGGGGCTGTCCGTGGCGCCTATGTTGAAAAGATGTTTGTTAAGGAGGTTATGGCCCGTAATTGTGCCTATTATTATTCTAAGGTTATTTCTACTCAGGCTGAGAAGTTTTTTGGTTAATCGCGGGTGTATCATTGGTAATGCCAATCTTGACTGTCTACAGTCTGTTGCCCGTGACCATCTGTTGTTATGGAGTTCGGTCGATCTTTGGCGAATCCACGCACGAAATTGTGAGAAAGGCAAAGGGAGAAGTGGGTACGGGCCTAACACCCTCATATCAGAGCCTCTCTTCGCAAGTTCATCTGCAGCATCATTGCCCAGAGATTCACTGTGCCCTTTGATCCACTGGAGAGTAATATGATTGGACGTCGATAAACTCTCCAGAGCTAGATGGCACTCAAAAATTAGTTTGTTGTTAGTTTGTTTGCTACCTAAAGCTTTAAGCACAGATAGGCTGTCGGATAGGAATTTAATGCCGTAGTTCCGGATGCCTAAGCGCTTTACTGCTATTGCAGCTTGTGTTAAGGCAACACATTCGCATTGAAAGATCGAACTATGTGTGCCTAGTGGTATGTGAAAGTTAATATTGAGGTCAAGGGAGTGTACGCCAGCACCTGAACCGTTTTGTGTTTTAGAGCCATCTGTATAAATGCGCACTTCGTTGACTCCTGACTGATCCCTTTCTTCCTGAACTGTTTGTATAATGTAGTTCTTATTAAACATCGGTTGGTTTGGTGTTCTATCACACGGGGCAGCGATGAGAGGCTGGTACTCAATCGCCCGGTCCAGGATTTTAGCGTGTGGACTAGTGATGTTTTTGCCCCATATGCCCAGATGCATTAGCCTGATGGCAGCTAGCGCCGCTTCCTGCTGTATGTACAGGTCAAGGGGAGTTAATTGAAGGGCTATCTCCATGGCTGCTGTTGGGGTGGTTCTCATGCAGCCAGTGGTAGCTGAGCAGGCCAGTCGTTGGAAGCGTTGTAGTCTGGTAATGGTGGTCGAGAGTTCTGTCCTCGTCCACCAAACCAGAGCGCCATAAGCCAACATTGGCCTGATCAGCGCTTTGTAAACCCACAAGGTAATCTTCGGAGAGAGCCCCCATGATTTTCCTAACATTTTTTTACATTGGTAGAGTGCAATTGTGCTTTTATTAAGTTTGTAGTCAAGATGCTTGTTCCAGAGCAGTTTGCTATCTAGAATCACCCCCAAGTACTTGACTTCGTCTTTCAATGTTAGTTCCGTGTTGAAAAGTTTTGGGAGCCTATGAGGTCCAAGAGTTCTCTTGTTGGTGAACATTATTAGTTCTGACTTCGAGGGGTTAACCGATAGTTCGTGCTTCGTGCACCAACTCTCGACTATTTTGAAGGCCTTTCTCATGAGATCACATAAGATGCCCTCAAATTTACCTGAAATCAGAATTGCTATGTCATCCGCGTATCCCACTGAGTACAGACTGCTGGCGTTGAGCTCTAAAATGAGCTCATTTACGACTAAATTCCACAGCAGTGGTGACAGCACCCCACCTTGTGGGCAGCCTCTACTCACGATACCTCGTGTGGTGGTGTTCACGGTAAATTGAATAGCTCGGTGTTTTAACATGTTATTAATCCATTCTATGAGTGTTCGCGCAACACCGTGTGTAGCGAGTGCCTGTTCGATGCTGACGAAGTTAGTTTTGTCGAAAGCACCTTCTATATCAATGAAGGCGCCTAGGGTTGGGTTTTTGGCTTTAAGAGCATTACCTATGCGTGAGACTACGCTATGAAGTGCTGATTCAGTTGATTTGCCTGCACAGTAGGCGTGTTGATTAGGATGTAGTGGTCGTTGTAACGAAACCTGGGATCTAATCTTCCTATCCCCCAGCCTCTCCAGTGTCTTCAAGAAGAACGAGGAGAGGCTTATAGGTCTAAAAGATTTGGGCTGGGTGTAGTCGCCCCTACCAGGTTTCGGTATAAAGATTATTTTTACTTCCCGCCATTTCAAAGGAATGTAGCGGTGGGCCAGGCAGGATCGGAACACCTTAACAAGGTGATCGGCCAATATATCCTGACTCCACCTGAGCAGAGCCGGGAAAATACCGTCCAGTCCTGCTGCCTTGAAAGGTAGGAAGGTGTTGATTGCCCATGTTATTTTGTCTTTATCAATTACTTCCAACGCCACTTCCCAATCCAGGCTACACGTGGCCCTATCCCTTTGCATTTCCCAGCTTTGCTGGGCAGCAATTTGGCATCCTGGGAAGTGGGTGGTTAGAAGTAGTTCACTTGTCTCAGCGTCGTTTGTTGTGTATGTGTTATCTGGTTTTTTTAGGCATCCTATTGAATGGTTTGTCTCTTGGGCAAGACAAGTTTTGACCCTCATTGCCTGGTTGTTACTTTCAATGTTAGTACAGAAACGCCTCCAACTATTCCTTCCTCTGAGGCGTATCAGTTTTTTATATATTTTACGGGCTGTTGTATATCGGTCCCAATCTACTGGCGACCGTGTGTTCCTAGCTCTGTTGAACAGTCTTCTCAGCTTGCGTCGGTGTCTTTCCAGCTCAGGACTCCACCAGGAATGGCGAGCTCCCTGCCTAGGTGTCGTGAGGGGACAAGACTGTTCATAGCTAGATATAAGTATGTGTGTGATGTTGTTTACATGTTCGTCTAAGTTGGTTACTGGTATTTCAGCCGGAAGGGCGGGAAGTCTACTTAGTTCAGCTTCGACGAGTTTAGTGAACCTGACTTGGTCCGTATTGCGAGGAACTCTTCTTGGCTGTGGTTTGGTTAGGTTGAAGTTAATGGTATAGCGGATCCATCTGTGGTCTGAGCATGATATCTCGGTGGACACATGCCAGTCCTGTATGGAGTTAGATATGCCTATGGTTGCTACAGTTAAGTCTATTACTGTTTGTGATCTCGCATTTATGAAGGTAGGTTCGGAGCCCTTGTTAAGTAAAACAAGGTTATTACTAAGAATAAAATCAAGCATTTCCTCACCTCGATTGTTGGTTTTAACATTACCCCAGAGCGTGTGATGCGCGTTGGAGTCTGTCGCGATGATTAGTTCCAGTTTCTCCTTTTCACAGTACTCAACCAGTGAGGCGAGCTCTGGCAGAGGCACGTCCTCATCGCCTGGCAGGTATGCCGAGGCTAGTACAATGTCCGGGAGTTCTTGTTCGGTTCTGAAAAGCCTGACTGCTGTCAGGTCCCTTGAACAGAATTCGTTAATTAAGAGGTTAGGTACATGTTTTGGAATAAAAATGCAGGTGCGCGGGTTACAAACGGAGGTGTCTAGCAGCAACTTACCCCCGATGTTGCTAAGACCACATATCCTGCCACCCCTGATCCACGGCTCTTGGATGAGGGCGATGGTCTTTCCTTGTTGTTTTTCCAGCACTCTGCGCAAGGTGGCCGACGCAGATTGGCTGTGCTGGAGGTTTGTCTGCAGGATCCTAGTCCCGCAAAGGAGAGGAGCAGAGGCTGCTGTCCTCGCCCTCACTACTCTCCCCTGGCGGAAAGCAATCCTCGTCCGAAATCAGACCGGACGAGGGTGGATCCCTCGTTGAACCCGCTGTTGAGAGAACCTCCAGCGCGGCCATGGAGGTCGCCAACTCCGCCGCCCCCCCAACAGTCTCCATCGCAGAAGGCGACGGGGAACGTGCAGGAGGCGGCGAACCAGGCTCCCTCTCAGGCGCACCCGAGGCTGTTCCAGATGTTGTTGCGGCGGCATCCTCCCTGGTACCACCCTCCTCCAGGAATCGGATGTAGATACAACCCATGAGGTAGTATACCCGCCGTTGCTGGTCTTTTATTGTTTTGACCATGGACTCCGGCACACGAAAGAAGAGACAGGTGCCCGGGGGCTCCTGCCTGGCCCTTTCGTGTGTCAGGGTCCAGGTGTTCATTTTGAGGTTCGGGTTCTGCCTCGCCAGCATCCTGAGGAGTTCCGCTGTGTCCTCGCTGTTCTCGGGAACAAACAGCATGCACATTACCTTCTTGGGTATGTCAGCTTGAGGCCGAACGGTGAGCTTGGTCCCCGGTAACGGGGACGGAATGTTATTTATGACCCCTTTGAGCCAGGCCATTGTGAAGTCGTCCTCACACCATGTCTTGAGGACGCCTTCAGCGAAGTGGGCCCGACCTCTAAAATGGATCGCGGTGTTTTGGTTAGTGTCAGTTAGTTCGGTCGGTTCAGGAGCCTTAAGCAGAGCCCGGAGCTGGTCCTCGATGACATGGCGGATCCCCTCCGCTTGCTCCTGCGTCATTTCCAGAAAGGGCTCGGTCATGACGGCAACGCATAGCTCGTTGCTCCTGTACGACGCAGCCGCTTCAGCGTAGCTCACCAAAGTTCCATCAGCCAACCGGGAGCGAGCAGGCCTGCTTTTCTTGCTAACCCCGGTTGGTGTGACGGAATCTTCGGGACGCGAACGCTTCTGCGCCCTGGCCGGTGGTATAATATTTGTTTTATTAGGGTTTTTTTTCGCCCTCTTGGCCTCTCGCTGCGCTTGCGCTTAGCGCCGGTGGGGGCCTCGCCTTTTGGCATCTCAGCCGTGGCCGACACCGCCTTGAGGGGGGTTTCTTTGTTGGTGCCTGTTTGCCCTGCTCCTGCACGTGGGGCTTTGGCCAGACTCGTCAGGTCCCTCTCAGGGTCCGCAGTCGTTGACGCAGCCCGTGTTTTGGGCGCATCTACTTCTGCAGTACTCCTCGAGTCGCCATGAACGAGTACAGTCCTTGGCCTTTGTGTCAGGGTTATGTTAGGGGGCGCATCCGTGGACGCAGATGAGGTTGGGATCGCTCGGGACGCAGCCAGTTGTGGCGCATCCTTTGCGGTTGCCTTCCTCAACGCATCCTTGGACGCAGCCGAGCGTTTTTGCTTTTTGTGTGCGACCTTAGACAGTTGCCGCTTAGGTGCATCTTGAGACGCAACCCCTGTGTTGGATGTGGATGGCGCATCTGAAGACGCAGCCCTAGGTAAAATGGTTTTTGTTAGCGCATCCGACGAGCGGGACGCAGCTTGTGGTTTGTTTGTTGACGGTATCGTCTCTTTATCCATTGGTTTGGATGTTTCTAATTCACCGTTGGAGCTCTCCACCCGCCACGGAGCCCTCAGTCGGGGACGTCGCCCGTTCAACGAGCGATCGCCAGAGCTACTCCTTCGGTATAGGACCAGCCTAGCAAGAAATTGACGAGCCCGCACGCGACGGAAGATCACGGGACTGTATACGACACGAGACTATGCCGCAACTCATCCCGAGACCCCACGCCACGCCGGCTGCCCTCCCCCATTAGGCCGCTCCTCGCTTGACATCCCGCTTATGGGATGCCTCAGCCGGTTGATAGTGGGTAGCTACCCCACTACCTCCCGTGTAAGAGGAAATCCGGGCCAAAGTGGTGTGTTGTGTGCAACCTGCTCCACTCAACCACCAGGATTCCTTCATCCCTCCGTACGGGTCCCCGCGCACGGCACAAACACGCGGGAGGTCATTGCTGTCCATCATCTGCTTTTGTTTGATGGTGAACACCCAGGGGCATGACCTCGCCACCCCTGAGGTAAGTCGCCCGGTGATTTCTGTTACGTCTAATTCATATGGAATTAGACCAATAACGGGGAGCAACCTCGAGAAGGAACATCACCAGACTTGCCTTGAGGATCTACACGACCGCTGCGCTCTCCCTCAAGACCACGCCACCCTGCCGCCTCTGATGGAGGAGACAAGGTAGGTTTGCGTCTACAAAACCAAGCCAAGCAGTAAGCAGCGAAGCATGTTGCTGAAACCAAATCATAAATTTGCAAACACAAACCCCCCCCTACTTACGTTTGTTACGTTGTTGAGCAGACAAATTTTTCAAACATATAAATCAATGGATTAGGAATATCCTTCAAAATTATTCAGATTGTGATTGACACCTAATGTGTTACCTACATAATTAGAGTGTTGGATGATGAAATTAACTCTATGTGGATAGTGCTAACTTTTGCTGACAGCGCGAGAGGCGACTACCGACAACTAACTTTCCTCATCAATATTGGTTTTCAGGTGCAGGAACAGCCAGTCGATTCGAAATTTTGTGCATCAAAAATCACACAAACACCACGAAAAATAGTTGCAGAAAGATGTGTTGTTTTATTCGTACCTAACGCCCAACTTTGACCATTAGTCTCCAAATAGCCAGCTTCTAAAAGATTAACTTAAATACACACAAGTATTAACACACATTTTAACAGACCCGTTTCCTTCCTTCCGACAATCTCCTCTAAAGAGGGTTCGCCCCTCTTACGTATTGTAAAGATTAATCTTTTATTATGTGGGATCAAGGACCCTTCACTTTTTTACCTCACAAGGTTGCGTTTTCTCACGATAGGTCTGCGATGAGGACATGTGATGGTGACTATATACAATATACACACATGAAGATGCTTTCGGTTTTAGTTTCAACTAGCTGTGCCCGCTACTTCGTTCGCGTGGATGTCGGAAAACAATAATGTGCGTCTTTAATAATTATTTTTCTAAAATAAAAGTAGCCTGAGTTACTCCTTATAACATCAGCTATCTGCCAGTGAAAGTTCCGTCAAAGAAATTAGCCGGAACAAACAGACAGACAGTCAGAAAAAAGTTGTTTTTATGTTATAAGTAAGTACCGTAATACTTTCTGCATTTAGTAAAAAGCTGTTATTTTGTCATTACAAACAATTTTATTTGTTTGTATAAACTAGTAAAAAAGGGTAGGAACCAGCATACCTGTAGTAAAAGTGCGCAGTGCTGCATATGCACACCCCTACCCTATTTTAGATGATAATTAAGTTGATATCAGAGTGACTAGCACTATTGAAAAAGTTACAAAAATCTTTGAAGTTGTAGCGTAAACTGAACTTTATTATGTAGGAATTAAAGTTATTTTTCCATTAATTCATATTTGTTTACATTTTTGGCAAATAAATCGCGAACGCAGTTTAGGTTCTAAAGTGTTAATGAATTTTTTTTTTGGGCGATTAAGACTTACCTAAATAAGTTATTTATGAAATAAGAAACAGCTTTCAAGATTTTCCCCTTGATTTTTTCGAGGTCAAGTTTCAGTTGTCACCTACTTAGCCAGAAGGAGTCAAACAAACACACACCAAGTTTTGACTAAATAAACCAAGAATCTCTCCTCTTCACAGTTGTTTGATACATCACTTATAAACAAAATACAACAACAGGCTCGCTTCCTTCCGTCCGTAGCGGCGCGGCGGCGGCGGCGCCGGCGGCCGGACATGGCTGCAAACAAGGGGCGTGCTGTATTATACACAAATCTTCAGGACCCTGGATTTTTTACCAAAGGAATCTCGCTTTCTCACGGCCGGTCAGCTTGTCTTCTTAATCTATAATTTATTTGTTTGCGAGATAAATGAGGGGATGATTTTCGCCTGAAGCAACAGTTTTTAATGTGTAAAAGGGACAAAAAAAAACTTTTATGGAGTCGTAAATAATGTTTGAGTGTTCGGTGATTTGTGAGCAAACTTTGTGAACAAACCTCTATGCAAATATTCACTCCCAAACCTTTAAGATGATGAGAATCCACTTAGGGAGAAAAACGAAATGCCTAACGGCTAATGCAGGGTGCTTACTCTTCAATTTAATTCCGATAGATCGACATTGGAAATGACACGTTTCGTACTCTTGAGTTCGATGCTAGCGCCAAATGAATTTTATATTGGGTGTCCATTTTGGAGAACTAAGTGGAATTGGGTTGGGGCTTGGCGTGGGGTAATTGTTGACAATATTGTTTTCAAGAGTACCGAATCACGTGACTGTAAAATCAACATTGTCAAAGTCAAAGTCGATTTAATAGTTCTAGGACAAGCCGGTTTCCTCACGATGTTTACTTTTACCGTCTTGAGAGCAGTGGGGATGAAATAATTTAGACAAAGTGCCTGCTGGGGTGCGAACCCATGACCAACACAACTAGTAAGTCGCGGCTTTTACCACTGGGTTACCACTGCTCCATGAAGATGCTGCTAAAAGTGATACCTAATCAAAAAAACTCTTAAAGTGTCCAAAAACCCAAACTTACTTTCCTTACTCTCTCTTCAAACGAAAAAAACCTCGATACATTCTCATTAAAATTGCCACAATGCTTCCGCCCAAAATCTGTATATGTTTTCGTGTCCCAAAAGTTCCCATGGAAACAGGTGTTTACAAAAACTGCCCTTTTGACTATCAACTCGTTTTTATTGAGTGGAGATGAAGAAAAAAACCTCCGTATCCGGGGCTGTTTCCGGGTCACAGGAGATGGATCACAAAAAAGTTTATTATGAACGAGATTGATGGGTCAATGTTTGGAGTTCACCTTACTCTGCGTGAGAATTGTTGGACCAACTCTGATAGTTTTTTGAGTGGTCGGTTAGTTCTTTTTGGTGTAGTTACCTCTCCAAATTAGGCTAATATTATTTATCTATTTCTGATGGCATATGAGAAATACTCATTAATTTTAGTACTTTGACCACAAGAGGACCAGAAACTACCTACCTACCAATTATGAAGTCTAAACGGTATGAGACGGTGGTTTAGGTCAAGTGAAAAAAATCTAGATAAGGAGAACACGACTTAGGTAGGTAGGTATTACGGTTTTATCACCATAGCTACCTACTTCAATTTGCAATAAACTACAGATTTACATAATGTAAGTAGGTAAGTACCCTGTCTTTGAGAACAATGGGCAGACTGCAAGACATTTTTGCATAAAGTTTTTTTTTTTATGGTCAATCTCCTTATATTTTATACATATACAATACCGAATACCGATACATAAATTGCAATTTCAATTCCATCACACAATGTCCTTCCTTATAAACATATTCCCACGAATGGTGACAGGTGTGCACCGGGGCTCTTATTCCAACTTGCCGAAATAAAATGGACTTTACCGCAAGTGAATATAGTTGGTTTCGCTCTGACTGGCAGTGACCACTATCTTTGCTAGCCCCTAGCTAGTTTAATGTGTGATATAAATGTAGTTAACTAGGTATATATATACCTAAGAGTTAAATAAAGGTGCTTATTATTTATATCAGAATAGGGGTTGTTGAAACGTAATTGTTATTTGTTTAGCAAGCTAACTAAGTCATATCTTTACGATTTACGCAGAAGAACACCCGACTTTTGATTAGAGTTTGGTTAACACAACTTTGCATCATCTTCAGTTCGAAAAAACTCTTTCACGATTCTTCTGCAGTTCTTCTAATCCCAGTTCTAAAACAGCGCGTGTCCAAATATACAAACAAAAACATATAAATCGTTCAACATCTCAAGTGTCGTCAACACCGATGTTTCAAAATTAATTATCAAACACATCTCGGCCAGCGACACAAAAACGCGTAGACAGAATTATTTCTCGCCAGCACTGACCCTAATGCAAAAAATCGTTCTTGTGGGAAGTTTTCGCGAACGCATTTCTCAGTTGAGGACCAATACATCTTTTGTGACGTCGCACCTTGACAGCCAGCCTTTTGTTAACACCACAAAGGTAAGATTACCGGTTCCTTTGTAAGCGGATACTGCTTCGATTGATTGTGGGAGTCATTTTTAATGTATTTAGTTGTTGTTTTGCTTTCATTCTGTAGGGTGTACCGAGGTCTAAGCGTGATCGGGAAGATTTTTCTTCTCACAGTACCTATTGTGGTTTAGTGGCTAGGGTTAGCATATTAAGAATTGCATCTGTCGTCCCCGAAATGCGCGGTTTCCCGTTTAATGATAGGTTGAAATTCTCTTATTTTTCCATACAGGTAATATCATTAATAATAATAATTTCGATAGATACTGCCTTTTCAGTCTGATTATTCTGCAAGCTATGTCGGTAACTCCGGTTTTTTTCCGGATGATTGAATTCCTGATTTTATCCTTCAAAGAAACTCCGAGCATATCTCGCTCAATAGCGCGCTGATCGACCTCGAATCTGTGGACCAGCCCGACCGTCAGTGTCCACGTTTCAGCACCGTATGTCATGACGGGCAGGACGCACCGGTTGAAGACCTTAGTCTTCAAACACTGCGTGATAGGCGACGAGAAGACGAAGTACCACCTAATTACATGGGACTTAAACATATCTTGCGAAATTTGGGTTTACTAAAGGTACACCTCTGCTTAACCCTTCGTGGATCAGGCGTGATGTTATGTGGTGAAAAAAAAAACAAATGTCAAGAAGTTTCTGTTCAACTGTGAACCCAACACCACGTTCGATACATGGCGACTGTATCAAGTTTATCCACAACTTGACGTAGCCGTATCCTTGATTCACCAAACTTATCGGGAGTAGGTAAGTAAAAAAAATTCGCGAAAAAACCTCCTAAGTAGGTTTACGGACTGTTATTGGTTAAAATTGAGACTCTTGTATACAATCATCAGCGTACAATGTTCCCTCTCTTCGAGAGGGAGTGGGCTGTAACCTACCGCTCGGGCCCAGTGCGGGTTGGTAAAGTCACATGTCTTCGACTCTCAGACTCTTGTATCTTTACGAATAGTTAATCAAAGACTTCATAGTTTTGTATAGTAGACCCCCGCATATGGAAGTAGATATCACAGGTAAAGTTAGTTTACGAATCTATTACGCCCAGATTGGCAATAAAAAGTGCTCCCATTGGTAAGCAAAACGATTCGTTTTTGTTAATAAGAACCGAACATTTTTATCAGCCGGTCGATTCTGTAAAAATATCAGCAGTGAAAACTTAGATGATGTGAGTTTGTTTTTGCTAGGAATTGACACTATTGACAGCTCACTCCACGAATGCTCTTTACCCCAGAATGAAAAAGGCATTAAGAAATAAAAAAGGAAATTGGAAGATCTTGTTTATTGCTATACAGAACGATAAGGGACTAAAATTGATACAATTAATCAAAAATAATAATATTTATAAATCAAAAGTTGTGATCACACTAAAGAAAACTTATTTCACATGGTTTGGAAAATAACTAGAAAACAACAAAAAGGTATTAATTATTCACAACCACAGACAATATCGCAAGTTCGCGCGATAGCATGAAAACTGGCAACAGTAGAAATTAGAACTAATAAGCGAGCAACTTTTGTTACAGCAACTAATTTCTCTCTCATCAAGTCTACGGGTTTGTATAAAAGTGCCGTCTTTGTCGCGTCGCTACATGCGCGCACTCTCATACAAACCCGTAGAATTGATATGAGAGACAAAAGTTGCTCGTGAGCGCCTTCCCTAAGGATGATAAGTACCCATTTACTATAATCACAACTAAAGATTCTCCATGAATAAAATCATATATTCTAAACACTTTATGTACGATGAACGCACTTTCCACAAACTTAACTAAAAATAAATGCACTGACTACGCTGTAAGTCACAACTTTCAAACGCGACTCTGAAAAGTCGGAGTACGTATCAGTAAATACAGATCCATCTACTAAAAATAAATGCATCGTAAATGCGAAGTTAGTTAAATTAATTCAAGTAATGAGAACATTTGAATATTCTCACAAAACTATAATAGGTAGGTTTTTAAATTCGATCTTTTATTAATAAAATCGTTCAGTCTACATTTTTTTAATCTGACAACGAATGTATATATTATTGTATTCAAGAAGGCTCGAAGTATAATTATTAGTATGCAGGTAAGTTATTTTGAGTAGATGCCTACTCAAAATAACTCACTAAAAATCCTTACTCGAAATCGGTTGCAATTTCTGAATGGAGAATCCTATCAAAATTGTGATGACGAATGATTTTTTATTAATAAAAGATCCACAAAATTAAGATTACACTATGCATTACAAAAACAATGCAAAGACAAAATAAAATATAATTTTTGGTAAATATTTTTGTTACTTTCTATATGTCAAATTACTTTAAAACTTATATAAAAAATTAGAGAATACCAAATAGTCTTAGGTTGTATAAATGCTAAAATTCTAATATCTAATTCACTGGCACTGCACTATCACAGAATTGGTTTGTTTCATGCTTAGTTTTACAAATTCTAATTTGAATAGAAATCTGTTTAGAAATAATAATTAAAACTAGTAGTGATAAGTAGGTGAGAACTTGGCTAGGCCTCTGCCGAGTACGTTTATATAATTTCTTCATACCATACGTGAATGATAAAACCTCTAATTTATTTACCCGATCATCATCTATGTTTTATGAGATAAAACATAATTACCCAAATGGTCATATAATATAATGAAATTATTATTTAATAAATCGTATAAAACTCGTATTTTTGACAAAATACTGTTCTGAGTAATAATTATCACTCGATATTTCCATGGTTAAGGGCGGTCAATTAAACATGCACCTTAACAGTCATGAAATAAGGCACAAATTACAGATACAAGTTTTAATTGAATAATTAATGAGTTAGTTTCATAAAACTATCATGCAAGTTATGAAAACGAAGTAAATTAATTTACAATTATCGATTGTATATCTAAATAAATGCAGAAAACATTTTTAATTATTTGACAAAGAAGTTGTTGTCAGTAAGAAAGTAAGTAAAAAAAAAAACAAAAGATAAATAATTGATAATATTTGTGCTAAATAAGTGAATTTTTTATACAATTAACTTGCCATTGATTAACCTATTAAGCTGCATTTCTACAGCATTATAATTACAATTGTATGAAACTCCGTATCAGCCTTATATCGAGTTAAGTCGACTATTAAAAAAAAAAAAACTTTAATAATGTGGACATCTAATTCGATACATTAAACAGTTATAAAACCATTCAAAAATCAAAAATGTTTACGGCCTGTTTCGGTGTCCAGATAAGCACTATCTGATAGATAATTAAAAAAAAAAACACCAATTTGTATAAAATTATCTATCAGATAAATAACCGGAACTTGTAGTGCTGTCGTGAAACAGACCATAAAGGTACAAAACTTTAAAATTAAGTCTTTTAAGGCGCAACAATTTGCCTTAATACACCCGATCCATTTAAGATACATAGTAGACACACCTTTAACCAGCAATACACGTTAAAAAAATGGCAAATATCTCTAGACTACAGCTTGCACCGGCTATTCATTTTGTTTTGTTTTAGGCTACCACCACTGAGGAAGCAACTATTCTCTCGTTTATGAAACGTACAGACGCCAGCACATCAAACTACCCGAAACTGTCAAATTTTCTCAATCAACTTCGAACCTTATTCTTTAGTGATTAAGTTGAAAATCTATTAAAAAAAATGACATATTGTAGTAGCTTGATGTGGTGGCGTCTGTACAATAGACAGAGTTATCGCCGGTCAACGGTGTGAACAGTCAGACATGAAATATTAATATATGTATCTCTTTCTTACTGACACGGGATTTACGTCTGTTGTTGTTGTTTCTTGGGCGAGAAAATAGTCGATAGCTAATCGCTTCCTCATCGGGAGTAGGGCAGGTGCCGTAGGCCCGTGTCAATCCCGAATCTCATTTCAAACTAGATTTGAGAATAGATTAGTATGTATAATCTGTCAGCTCCGCATCAAAATGCATCGTTTTACAACACGGGCCTTTGATTCTTTCGCTTGCTGAGTACATATGAAAAAAACTACAGAATTTCCACAGACTATAGCCGGCAACAGAAGTTTTTGAACACATAACACACTAGCTTCCATAAGTAAGTTAGCTTTTAGATATTGTGACATTGATTAGTCGTTGCAAATCACGATCGCGCGGCGTGTGACTTTTATGAGCATTGACACAAGGTTTAAATTAAAATGACAATCGCGATTGGACGCAACAACTATCTACAGTCCATTCACATTTATTTTACCTCTGATTTTGCATCACTGTCAATATCACATTGATCTTTAATATCGTGAAAATAAGGTTGCTTTTGGTTTGCTGCAACTGTCAAGTCTGTCAAAACCACAGTGATATTTATTGTTGATGTAATAAGGTTTAAATAAGGGTAAAATAATAAATTGTGAAAGGACAGTACATTGTGAAAGGGCGTAATATGCCACATCCGAGTTTTAGAAAGAGAATGACACACAGGTGTCAGCGACACAGTCAAACATATCCAGATTCTTTCGAAAATTCGATGTGCTAAGTAAGGTGCAAGGGAAATCGACACGTACATTCGTACAATGTTACCATAAATTCAGCACATGATTCTAAAATCCCCCAGCAAAGAAATATTTAGCCGGGTATTTAAAAATCTGCTGTCTCATACAAAAGCGCAATACCTGGACCGTCTCGACGCATAGAACAGCTGATTTCCCCTTCCGTCCTGTACTAACGCCGCTTAAAGTACTTATTTTATATTGTAATTGTGTCCACCAACTAAAATTGCTAACAACTTTCGACAGGGCTATTACAAAACCTCACAAACTGCTCACATGGGCACATCAGCGACATACTCAATCCTGAACAGCAGGTCCATGATATCCTGTGCATCCATCCACCTCCAGGGCAGAGGCTCCCGACAGGCTGGCTGGCGGCGCGCCCTCCCCGACACGCTGTACAACACGGACACCGCGCAGATGAAGCAAACCACCGCGAATACTTGGAAGAGGCATTTGAGTGGCTCCCTGCAATTATACACTGTGGAATTATACGATACTGTCAGGTTTGGAGCGAGGAGGTAGGAGATGGAGGATGGTGAATTGGGAGTGATGGATGGAACACAGAGATGTCTCTTCAAGAGTTATACTCTTAGTGTGGAAGTTCATTTAATTGTCTTAAATGACTGCGCGAGTCGCAATATTAGGACGTAAGCCGCAGTAAAATAATACATCAAAATGCATTGTATCATCTAAGTGCCATTATAATTTACTTTAATGTTTTATCATTATAAACTAATGTTATAAAGAGAAAATATTTAATTTATCGCTTTCACGCTAAAACAGCTGAACGGATTTGTATAATTATAATTTGACACATGAGCTGGATTACGACATAGGATACTTTTCATCCCGGTAGTACGTTTTAAACCTACAAAAGCTAGTAAATAATACAAATGTTTGTACGTACCAGAAGAATTTCCTAATGCTACGGTGTGGCACGACGGCATTTCTTTTCTCACAGTCGACGCATGGTACATCCGCTTGCGTCGAGACATTCGCCGTGTCTGCAATAAATCGTATATTGTCATACTTATATTACTTTAAAAAGTAATAAACTAATACTACTACTAACTAATTAACTACTACATCTAAGTTTATGATACTTAAATTGCCTGGAACAACTAAATTACCTAGATTACATAATAAATTCTACTTTTAATACAATGGCTCTGGGTACAACATCATTTGAAACTACATTTTCCTCTAATTAAATTATACTTTCAACTGTCAAACTACTTATTATATTCTTAACAAATCCTTACCGAAAGACAACACAGATCAAACACATAAATGATTCCAAATTACAATGATAATGATGAAAAACATGTAAACTAAACACAACCCGCCACCAGATGACGCCACAAGATAACACACACGCTATTACCACAGATTACATACTACACAGAGGTACTCGGCTTCCAAAGAACTTTGCCCAGCGCGTGTTTGCATGAAGCTTGTAAAAAGAACTTGTCGAATGCATAACTTCTTCCTTTTTTGAAGTCCCAAAAATTGAATTACTACATTTCAAGAGCGCGCGACTATCACTGTTATTTAAACTTTATGCCATTGATATAAAATTCTCAAGTCTTCTTCGCGCGTCTTTTTCCAAAGTTTTTTGTACAGAATTGGGAAACTGAACAGGAAACCCCTTTTTCATGGAGATTATTTGTTTGACTGTACACACAGATAGCCTACCTAACTGAAAAACCCGTGACTATCAGTTAGAATCTATATCAATACTTTTCTACACTACTAATGTTTGTTTGTTTGAATGCGCTAATCTCTGAAACTACCGATCGGGTTTAAAACATTATTTTTGTATTTGACAGTCAAATTCTTAAGGAAGGTTATAATATAGACTAGTTAATATCAAGTAACGACCCTTGCGAGAAAAGCAAAGAAAAACAATCGTCGTTGGCAAACCAAAATCGGCTATGTGCCGTTTTTTGAGATTTTATGAGATTTTAAGATTTTGACCACAGCTTATAGGTCACTGCCTTATTTCTCATATAAAGTAACTACTATGTGCTTATGACCACTAGTTGTGGAACCATGGCCTCAGAATAAAATTAACTCTCATGTAAAATTTTTCAGGAAAACTTCTTTTGTCAATATCTCAAAAGTATACTTTTTCCACATAGCAGGTTTTGGTTTGACAACGACGAAATGTCAGAAAGAAAGTTAAACGAAAACGAAGAAACGGGACATATTTTATGTTAAAATATTATTTCATGCGTCCCGGGCTAGACGCTAGTAAAATATAAACTGGCTTTATAAATATGTGCATGATGCGGACAAAGAATTACAACGGATCTCAAGATCTGTATATTACGTAATCTGTGACAAAATACCGGATCAAGTATCAAGAATCAAGCATACCCCACTGGGTCTGCGTGCAAGCGCAACAGTCTGGCGATAAACTGTCAAGTCTGTCCCCTTGCTTAGCACAAGCCACTTCCAGAATGCAGATCTTCGCTTCCAAGCTCTTGATAACAGCTTGTAATACTCCGTTCCTCTCATTCCCATCAGCCACAAACTTCTCAAGCAAGTTCAAATTACCTTCGTAACTCTCTATTTCTACTTGCATCTCTGTCAGCTTATGGTGAGAAATATTGACGTCTCTTTCTAACTGTTCCGTATATATGTTCATTTTCTCACATTCCAGACATTTAGAACGGATGTTGGTATTGTTTATGGGTTCCAATTCTTCCGTCTGAGTTTGTGAGATACTTGTTGTTTTAAATTGAGCTTTGTCGACATGATCGCAAGGTTTAGATTCGTCTGTTTGCGTTCCTACAGCAGTGTAGGAGTAATCAAAGTTTTTTTCATAATCATAAGTGATACTGTTGCCTGTATTACTATGTCGGGATAAGTTACAGAAACTGTAACGTATTTCGTCAAACAAGGACATGTTCGTTCCCCTCCCCTGGTCTTCTTTTAAAGCGTTTATGAACGACTCTTCGTCTAGGATACGGTTTTCTAGGAAAATGCGGGAATGAAGGTAGATTATGTTAGACATAGAGAGCCACATGTAACTAAATGAACGAGGCGAAATATAGAAGTACAGACGCCGGTCGGCACATCAACCTACTACAATCTGTCAGATTTCTTTAATAAATTTTCAACTTTATTGCTAAAGCATAAGGTTCAAAATTGATTGGGAAAATTTGACAGTTTCGGGTAGGTGGATGTGCTGGCGTCTGTACATAAAATTTACTGAATTTGATAGGTTTTTTTTTACAAATCTTCCTTCAGAAGCACGTTCATAGTTAGATCCATGTCGGGCTGAACGTCATTAAAGAAATAAATTGAAAATGGCGCCCAAACAACGGAGCTTGTCATGCCCTTTCACTTGCACATTATTTGTGTCTGGAATGTGCAAGTGAAACCGCATGATTAGCGCCCAAATTTCAATTTGTTCCTTTTATCGGGTAATAGTATGGAAAAAGCCGATAAGATTAGCATAAAATAAAAAACCAATAACACTTTTTTTGTCCGCATTGTGCAAAAAGTTTAAGTATGTTTTCGAGATTTGATATAATAAACGAAAAAAAAAAGATAAGTAATGTCAGCAGTATTCAATGTCTACTAACCTGACGAGAATCTAGTGTCTGCGTTGAGGCTGTCGAGAGCTGTGAGCATCTGCTCCTCCGTGTAGCTGATGTCAATACTGCGATCCATACGTAGCTGCGTTTGGTTTGACTTGTTCAGCACATCCTTCAGTTCCATTTCTAGGAGAACCTGTATAACAAAAATTCAATGAATATAATCACGTATGTCTGGATGATAAACTTAGGTTTTATTCTATATTTTGATAATTAAATTGTCTTCATACCGATGTTAGAATAAGATTGGTAATTCCAGTTTTCTGTTTTTAGAACACTCAAGAACATGAATTTGTTGTCAAATCACCCTGTAGATAGACCATACTAGTTATCATCTGCCTAGCCTTTTCCCAACTATGGTCGGCTTCCAGTCTAAATAGATGCAGCTGAATACCAGTGTTTTACATGGAGCGACTGCCTAACTGACCTCCATAACCCAGTTACTGGGTAATATGATACCCCTTGGTAAGACTGGTTGTCAGACTTTCGAGCTTCTGACGACCCGACTACCATACCATACCGGGTCATAGTAGTCTTTGACCTATATCCAGCTCCTAACCCGAAATGCGAACTTTTAGCGATATGACCGTCCATTGTTTGTCCATTGTTTGTCTGTTATGTCAAATTTCTACATTCATATAGTATTATTTGTATGATGTACAGACGCCAGCACATCAAGCTACCCGAAACTGTCAAGTTTTCCCAATCAACTTTGAACCTTATGCTATACCGATAAAGTTGAAAATCTATTAAAGAAATTTTACCGATTGTAGTAGTTTGATGTGCTGGCGTCTGTACATAATAAAGAGTATCTTATCTGCTATCTATCTAATATTACCTTCTCCTTAATCATCTGCTGCACAAACTCTTCCTGGTCCTGTAACCGTGAAGACAAGTCGGCGTGTTCAGCGCGCAGAGTTTCGTTCTGTTCAAGTAACGCTGATTGTCTTGCTGCATACATCTCGTTGATACGGTGGCATTCCGCCTTCGATTTTGTTAGCAGCTCTTGGAGTGTTAGTTTCTGAAAAGATATGACGTCACATTACAACAAATCTTCATCATCTTCTCTTTTTACCCGACTATGGCTAAGCCAAAGGAGGATTATGATTTTTACAGGCTATGTATGTATGTTCATCTGTTCCTTCATAACTCCTAAACTACTTGTATTTTGACAAACGAGGTGTCAATAGAAACTCAAAGCATTTATTTCAATTAAACCATTTACAGGCACTTTTGAATTGTCAAGAAGTCGGTCAGTCAGAAAATATGAAGCTAGTTGCCCATTCCAAAGCGTAGTTACCTATGGAGAAGAACGGGCAAGAAACTCCATGGACACTCTTTTTAAATTATATTTTACAAAAATTTTAGTTACATACTTTTGATTATATTTTATTACTTATACTTTTGATTTTAAAATTATACAGTGTGGGGATGACAATATGACTTTAAATGAAAACACGGGCAATACTGGTGTATAGAAACATTTGTAAACTATCAAATATATCCGAACATCGAAATTAAAAAAACAATTTTTTCTAACAAACTAAATAGCATAAAACTGCAAACAAAATAAAACATCATTTAGGAAATTGGTTCACTGACCTGTCGCGCGCGCCGACTACCGAAGCAGCGAACGTAATATTTTGGCGCCATTATTAATAATTCTCAATTACACAAATCAAATCACAGATTATTAACCAAATAGTCGGGCATCAACCACCCGCGTGTTATTCACTAATCAATTTATTATTCACAATCACTTTTCGATCACTTATTTATGCCGCCACTCATTAATTTTTTTTATTTTCAATATGTCCGCCGTGTTCTTGAATACACAAACTACACCGACGTATAATGTTATTTCACATTGTAGGTACAGGAAGTCAGGATTCTCGAGATGTTTGGTTTTCAACCAGCGCGGCAGCGACAGAAAGTTAGTTTCTCTTATTGGCTTAATCTCTCGATAACAATGCTTGTACTTTCTTGTACTTATAAAGTCTGTGTTTCAAAACTTATTGAATAGTTTTATGATTTACTCGAAAATGTCTACCTGCATTACGTAGACTGGACGTCGGATAACGATCATAATAATCAATAACTCTTTCGTCTGGAATCACATTTGCACGTGGAGAAGCACCATCTACGTGCGGGATCAAGGATTGATTTTCCCGTATCCTCTGGACAGCTTGTACAATAGTCCGCCCGTGGGTCGGACACATACGAGTGTTCCCATACCTCTCACGGTAAGTCCGTACAGCTAAAGCGGCATTTCCGTGACACTCCCCATAAATTAAAATCATATCGGTGTACTCCGAAGCTGTGTAATTGTAACGAGGCATGATTATTTAATAATAAAACCTTTAAACACCCAAGTATTAAGCGTCTAATTTCGCAAAGTTTACTTAGCTAATTAACTAAGTACCTATGATACGTTGTGTCCTGTCACTATTAAAACAAAGCGTCAATTTCGCACAACACAATAAGAAAGATCGATAACACTCGCGCGGCGACATCAAACGGGCGCGCGCGGGCGCATCCGAAATTTCAGAGCGAATAAAACGCGTCACAGGCACGAAGTCCGGTGACACACTGACCGCGTAACCTAGACACGAGTAATTGCAGGATTCGGCAAGTAAGCAAAGTAGAAACAAGCAAACTTACCTATCTCTTTCGGACATACATATTTTGCGATTGACATGAGTGCGTAACAGAAAGAATTCGCCGCTTCGCTTCTTCCGCATTTTTCGAATCTAGTTGTGATGACACGCTTTATGACTCTTAACGCTCAGGCATAAAGTATAATTTGCATTGAGAAAATAAATTTTAAAGTAAAGGCGTAGATTTTTGAAATTGCGACTGTGTCATTGAACCTGTCGCGTGCTCTTCTGTTTACAAATACAGCATGTAGAAAATACTTAAAATCAAAAATTATGTCCTGTGGCTAAACTACTGGATATATTCATTTGATTTTTTGTGTGCAGGTTGGTCATATCATGACTTATACGAAGTTTAATTTATGATCATATTGTCCTCCCCACTCTGTATAATGTGAGATCGATGTAAAAAATTAATAAAGACGTACGCGTTAAAAGCGTCCAGAGTACAACAAATAGTACTTAACAAACAACAATCCAAAAATAAAAAGCGTAATGTTGTTCCGCGGCTACATGATACATACTGACATTACAGGCTGTATGACGTCACATATAATCCAACGTCATCGTCTGCCTGTGCTATTACTTCATATTCGCTTAGCGTCCTTTCTCACCTTTTGTCTTTGACTTAGCGTTCCTTTTTGTGCTAAGGGTCGTAGCGTGATGTTAAATGGTTTATAACCTTCCTCAAGAATTGGGCAATCAAATGCAAAATGAATTTTTAAAACCAAGTTGCAAGGAGAGTTTAGCGCGTTCAGACAAACAAACCCTTCATTATTATTATTAGTATATAAAAGACAAGTGACTTTTCTTTATCTTCTCGTTGTTCCTTTCAGCCTGTTGAAGTAACACCTCCGACATCTGCGAGGGACCTGTACTTTATGTTCTCACCTCGTTCTCTAATGTGGAGACCTGTTCCACGGTGACCTTGTAGCGTCGCTTGAGAGCGTCGAGCTCGCGTCGCGTGTCGTCCAGCGCTCGGTCGCTGCCGCATAGTCGCTCGCACGCCTCCTCGTAGTCGCGTCGTACGTGCGTCAAAGTCATGTTTTCTTCGCGTAACCTGAGAAGATACGATTATTATAGAAAGAGAGAGAAATCACCATTCCTACAATGAAGACTTCCAGTGTAGGAATGGTGATTTTGAAGAATTGAAATGACTGAATATGGGGTGATCGGTGTCATGCGCGCTTGGTAAATTAAAAAAATCGTTTCTTTGGGAAAGTTGTTTAATATGATGAGTATCTACAACCATGTGTTTAAATATCGGTCACTATAGGCCGACCGCTTAACTGAGACGTTGCCTGAGGTAGCTGCGCGGTGCGGGAGGGGTGATAGTTGTCACAAGTTGACGAATCATTGAGCTCTCGCATCGTCACCACACCCGTCCCGCACCGAGCTGCTACCTCAGGCAACGTCACAATTAAGCGGTCGGCCTATAATTACTAGTCACTATGTAGGTGAGCGCAAGTCATCCCCTAAAGGGGTTAAATAGAAAATGAAAAGTTTGTGTGAGAGTTCGTCATTTCTGCCAATGGGAAACTCCATTGGGCTTGTAATTGAGATACTTACATGTTAAGATGAGCTCTAAGCGTGTCCCGCTCAGCCGTTAGCGCTGCAAGTGCTTCCTCGTGCTGTCGGTCGGTGAAGTCGAGCTGAGAGCGTAGCTGGTGCGCCAGGTGCACCTTCTCACGCAGCTCGCACTGCAAGTCTTCTACCAGATGGGACCCTGGTCATTAAGAAGTAAATTATTTAATAAAAAGCGTCAAGAAGCAATTTCAGGGATTTTAAAGAAAAAAAAAAGAAATTACATTTATTTGAATTATTGTGTCCCATACACAATAATTATATTCTGCAAAATAAAATAAATACCCCCTTACTAATAAACGTTGTATAGCGTCTGTATAGTTACACAACGCTTTGTTTTATTTTTTCGAAAGTCAATTTACTGACGACTGCACGAGAGAAATCGGTGTGTAACTATTCATCTGATATAAGACGTTTATTAGTAAGGGGGTTAGTGTATTGGGTCACTGTGATATAAAGATTAGCCTGTCAGTATTATGTTCTCAAAGAGCTACAGACAATTTTGTATACTTACTTATTAGTGCATAAATTAAATGTTTGCTAATAGACTTAATTTTAAGTTATTTAGTTTAATCACCTTAGGCTGCATAAAACTTGCATGATTATAACCTAAATGGATGAAGTCACTGGCTCCTGAAATACAGGTACCCTAACCTAGCTCTGGAGCCAGGGTCTAAATTTTTTTCTGTAACCTGTTTTTATGGCAATAAAGAAATTATTATTATTAGTATTTTCAATCGTAAAGACTCTTTTAATGCTATGACGAGTATGAGATAGACTAACTAGTTCTCAGAAATATTACAGGTAAAATTTTATTCCTCCAATTTCTGCTATCTATATAATTCATTAAAAGTCTAACGGGTCTCTACGAGTTAGCTTCGGCCCTGCGTACGCCTTCCAAAAGTCCGGGACCCTATGGTCCCGAGATATTATTATTATTATATATTCAGATAACAGAGATCCATTGGGTTGGTAACAATAGTCTTAACCTGTTATTACTCAACTAATAACATAAATAGAGATAGAAATAGAGATATGCAAATAGCTTCAAAATAATACTAATAAAAAAGCTGAAGAGTTTTTTTGAACAAACTAATCTTTGGAAATACCAATCGGATTTGAAAAAAATTTTTGATAGCCCAATTCTTGAGGAAGGCTATAGTCTATTTAACATCGCGCTAACATTGCGAAGTCGCGTGCAGAAGTTAGCTGTAGGAATAATTTTATAACTCTTGTGATAAGTGTCATAGCCTCTTTCCACAAAGAAAATAAAAAAAAACTATCAATCAACATGCTTGCTTACTAACTCCGGTTTCGTAATTATCATTAAGTACAGGTTTCCTCATTGAGTTTCCCTGACCGTAAGCTAGTGATGTAACAACCTAAGTATGTACCACTTAATAAAAAGTAACAACAAGTGTTAGAAAATATGTACTTTAGATCAGATACTGTCAAATCAAACCTACTCACCGAATTAGTGAAGTGTGCTAAGGAGATATTAATTACTATTTGATGATGATCGACGTTGCATCATATGGCTATATTACTCACGATGCGCATTTGTTTCGGCGACAAACTTAATAAACGTAATGACAGCTGCAATGTCTTCAACAATATGGGCCTTTGTATTTTCATTCCACCCATTTAATGTAATAGAAACAGGACTGATACTGCGCAAGCGAACGTGATAGTATGCATTTGAATGTGTGTGTGTGTGTGTGTGTGTGTGTGTGTGTGTGTGTGTGTGTGTGTGTGTGTGTGCGCGCGCATGTAGGTACTTGAAACACTGACAAAGTCCACAGCTTCTGTGCATGAAGATATTCAATGGATAATGCCAGGAATATTATATTAGGCAGTTTTTTTTTTTAATTCACAAGTTTGTAAGCAATCTGTCACTTGATATTCCATGCAGGTATTCGTTATGTATTCCAGTCGGTTTACTTATGTCTATTGGATAACATAGGCCTCTTAAAATATTTATATTGTGCTGTTGTGAATTTTTTGTGTTTTTTAGGGTTCCGTACCACAAAAGGAAAAACCGAACCCTTGTAAGATCACTCTGTTGTCTATCTGTCTGTCCGTCTGTCAGGATCCTTATTAATATGAAATACTCAAGGCTGCAATCCCTTGGAGCAGTGAAAAAATTAAACTTGTAAGTCAACGCAATCAAAAGATACGGGCGTTTATGTACCGGTTATGTCGCACATTTTGATACTAGCAAGGGAATTAAAACCTTATACAGGGTAATTCCCGTTGACCTAGAATCATGAAATTTGACAAGAAACAATGTCATGTAGCACAAGTAAAGGAAAAAATCTGAAAATCGTAAATTTGTAGTAACCTTGCAAAAAAAAAATCCCCTTATAAAACTATTTGCTTACCTATAAATTTGTACGGAACTCTCGGTGCGCGAGTTCGACTCGCACTTGACCGGTTTTTATTTTATCTTGTTTTGTAAACAAATATTCGAAGATTAAGATTTTGAAAATTTTGTATTTCCAACAAACAAAGTATGTGATTGATGCGAAACCACACGATTTGTATATCAAGGGAAAACTGAAAACTTATCTTACCGTCAGTAGAGATGCCAGAGTCTGAGTCTTGTGGCGCTCCACTCTTCAGATTAAAACTGTAATAAAAATAAAAAGTTTACTATTTTAAGAAAATGACATTGTTTATTCTGTAAATAGGATACGGGAATCATATTTACAAGTCATATTATAAAATTAAATAAAGTAAGCTAGATGTAGTCAGTTTCCTATCTGACTGACTACTTTGAGAAGAAAGGCCGAAACAAACTCAGAGGTCACAGTCTCTTTTAACCTTTTGACCACCACACGTCAAAAAATAAAAAACGTGCCCTCGGCGTCAAAGTCTGTCATGTGATCGAACCGTAGCGTGCTGGACACATTTGGTTTGTCATCTTACATGACTGTAGCGGTCAAAAGGTTGAAGTCCAGTCATATTCTTGGTCACATCATGTGAAGACCATGAATTTGTAGATTGATGTTTGAAATGGTATTTTGAGGAAAATACCACACAGAATTGATTATAGCCAATTGAAGTAACAAGTGCGCTTCTATAGTTTTGAATTTGATGATATTATGCATGGTATCACAATAACACAGGCACTACTCATGTGACACAGGGAAGTAGAACATAGGGAAATATACAGGGTTATTGGAAAAACACCAACAACCTCTTAAAGAGGTCATTGTACTCATCATTATGAACAACTTTTACTATGGGACCAAACTAGAAATCAAGAAAAAATAGTCAGCTGTTCCCAGTGGCGTGCCTAGGGGTCAAAATTAGGGCAAGCCCACAGATTTTCAACGTATAAAAAAAACGCCCAACTGAGGGATTGGCTGATTTTCAGTTATTAATGTTTGTGTTCGAGTTCATTGATTGGTATTTTTTTAATACATTTATTTATTGATAGGTTTAAGTAAGTTTGTTGTTGTGAATTATGATTTTATTAGGGCAAGCCGGGCTTTTCGGCTTCTATGAAGGTACCGCCCCTGGCTGTTCCCTACATTTATGTTCCTATAACACATCAAAATGTAGGGAACACCTGATTTTTTTTCACAATAATATTGTCATGTTAGAAATTATGAATGCGCAGTTTTTACTTAAAAGAATCTGTTTCATTTTGTATCAAAAAATGTTGCTGTTAATGTTTCGAATTTAAAGAGATTTATAAAAATTGAGAACCTCCTCCTTTTTTGAAGTCAGTTAAAAACATCTAAAGAATATTTGCCTAGTCCAAATTGCAAAAAATCTTATGCTAACTAAGTATGTCAGTAGTTTTAACCTAGTTGTATTAAACAAACAAAACACAGACTTTGCACACGCTGTCATGCAGTGTTATCAAACCCTTTTAAGGATATTGTTATACAGTCTATTATTATTATTAATTACAATTTATTATAGAGTCTGCTAGTTTCATAATAGTCGCTGTTATCAGTTGTTTATGCACTTCAACAATGTTATGGTATTTCTACCCTGCACTAGTGCATTATTCAATGTTACATTTATGTGACCCCCAAAATACAGATCCAGGTCTAGTTTGGGGGTTAGGATCAAATTTGTGGCAATACATTCATTTGTCTTTTATGATGACTGGTTTGTAACATGTAATTCTTAGTGTAAATTTTTTTTTAAATGTATTTACCTAACAGACCGGGGATTGTGCATAAGAAAATTGCACTGCATTGCTTTAATAGTAGTAGTATATTTATTAAGTTATTTCCATTTATTTTTAATATATAAGTGTTTTTATTCCCTTACAAATGAAATCAAATAAAACATAATATCTTTGCAGTCACAGAGACAGATATAATGATTGATTTAAAGGCTTTTGTCTACAGACCCATTTTTTTCATTAAATTGGTAATAAAAAAAATTGGGTCTGTTGAAAAAGCCTTTGTATCATTTACGGCAAGGGATTTATTGTTTTTATAACTATACTTTATTGTACTGATTGAACACCAGCAAAATACTTTACAAAGACAATCTATTAATCACTACAAAACATGCAATAGATGAATAGACACCCTTATCGCTTTATATTATTTTGACTGAAGATTTTTTAATAGTATTGCAATTATAAGTAAAACGAAATATCTCTCGATATTTCAACAGTGCTTACCTCTCATCCAGGTCAAATTTAGACTTCTGGCTCTCACTGTACTTGTGCAAGGTTTTGGCTAACATTGACACTTTAATTTCTGGATTATCTTCTTCTGGATCTAATAGAGACTTCAATAAGCTGTACTCAGCCCTGTAAGGTAAAACACAGATAAAAAAGAGATGTTGAAATCAGATGTCTCTTTTTTTTATTTATTTAAGTACCCTCTTTGTGATAAGCAAATTTTAATGTATCAAGCAAGACAGTTGACAAACCATATCAAATGTTTCACTGTGTAATAGGTATTATGTATGACTACCAATGTACTATACAAGGACAATAAAGCTTGTTGTTAAACTAGGGAATGTGAGCATGCAAATTAATACCAAATACAAAAACGTGTTTTATCAATTACTTCAACAGGCTTCAAGGAATCGAAACAGAACGTTAGTATTTCGTTGCGTTAGTCAGATTACAACCTTTAGGATCAAACAAAATGTGGGGTATTGCAGGAAGTTCTAAATCCAGAACTGGGCTATTTTCAAACATAAACAGATGACCTTTCATCTCGTGAACATAATCAGTACACACTTCGAACGTTAACAATAATACTCACTTGTTAGTTTTCACGAAAGGTGCGAATTTGTCCATCAAAGCGTCAACACGCAGCGTGCCCGTACTCTCGGCACCACAATAATCAAATATTTGCAGCGCCGTCACGTAATACTCTGGAAAAGGGACTATAATTAGTAAATATTCCTGTACACTCGTACCAACGCGGCGTTTTAATTATAAATAAACTGATCTGATTTACCGTCCGCACTCAGTCCCGATCTATCCAAATCCATTGTGTCGTTGGTCACGATACAAACGATTTTACACAAAAAATATAACGTTAATTATTAGTTTCACATGAATTACACCACGCGGGTGCGTTAACCGTCAGGATTGTTTGTTTTTCATTAGCTAAATAATTCGTTACGCTAGAGCGCAGTACAAAAATAGTTTGGTTTCCAATAAAACCGTTTAACATTTGAAGTGTTGTACGCTTAACCTAATTCAAATTTTATCGATATCGATAGTTTATTCTCATGTGGTGCAGTTGAAAGTACGTGAGACGGGTTTTACTTGGACTTTTGTATCTCTCGGATCGGATATATCGGACAGTTGGAGGGATACCAATTTCTGACAGAAAAAAGGTACGGAGTTGAAAATAAAAATCGAGTGAATATGAATGAACCTTACAATGTATAAAAGATGATAATACTAAAGCCATTTATTTCCGAACTTTGGGTATGTACATCATTTGTTAGCAGAAAGTATTTGGGCCAAAAGTAAATCATTTATCAAGTATAATTATGTCTCGCAGCTCGGTGTGCGTTTTGGAATTATGCCTCCTCCTACTGTCTCCATCATTGTGCTCTGTCCTCTGCAACTCTGTCAGTCTAGCCCGAAGGCTAGACGGGTATCGTCATCCCATCTTGTTTTTGGGCACCCTCGTTTTCTAGTTCCATGTCTTGGGTACCAAAGGGCCATTTATTTGCATCAAAGCATGATTATGTCCTCTCCAGCCCCATTTCAAATAGTCTATACGAACCAATATAACCTTAACTTTGGTTATATAACAATGTATGTACTTATATTACATGCATGGTTTTGATTAAATTTCAAAACTTAAACTTTAAAAAACATTACATGCATTTATCACATATTACTTAAACAATGATTAATAACCAAATTCACGTCTTTAGAGGAAATGAACTGATAAAATATACGAGCTCTTGATCATTTGTATTGTAAGGTTAGAAATTAAAGCGTTTTTTTATCGTTTTGTAAGGTTAAAAGACTGGCAAAATAATTATTTGCAATATTCCAATGTTTGTTCTAAACATATTTTTTGAGATTTATACAAATTCAACTATTTTTACCATTATTTATTTCGTAAAAAATTCGTTCACTACCCCAATACTATGAAGTGTCCATTTTTTGTTTGATGTAAAATATTTTTCTGATTACATTTTCGATAAAGTATCAAGAGAAATTAAGAGACTCTCACTACACTAGACTCACGCTGTCATGTAGATGTCAATGAAATTATGTTCGGATACATGCACCAAATCTAGGTATTTTAAAAGTTGGCCATTCAACATATTTTTAATGCAGCTTTGTTAAAATGCCTTAAAGTTTCTTTTATTACATTTTTATTTCGGTCTTTGGTTTTTATTCGGGTCCATCTGAGCGTATGAATGCCTCAGAGGTCCTGGAGAGTCCTCGTTGGTTGATAGGAGTAGCAAAGCATCGATTCCCTGCATCGATCGATACGGCTGGCTACCACAGAGTACTTTTATATCTATCTGGCTACCGATGTCGTACGTACAGTGCTTATTGATTTACGTTTGTAACGTAGGTACATACATATATGTAGCTATAAGGCTGAGGACGCACTGTGACTTGCTTAGCGCGTGGACCGAGCGACGATTGCGCGACGGCGACGACCTATTACTTGCTGGTATACGTATTGCGTCTGTACATACCATGCGTGAGACTCTCTTCGATTTCTGGTCGCTTCGACAAACGAGTATTCGGCGGTGGTGTGAAGAGCCAACGATCAACTATTAATAATTATAGGCATTTCTTTTATTTACACAGGACTTACTTCACTAATCTTTTGTACGTTTCTTGAGCGCGGAAACAGCAAATACCTAACTTGATATTCAAGTTAGGATTGTAAATCAATTTCCAGTTCAAGCGAGCAGTCCGTTCCCCGGTGAAGAAACGCCTGCAAGCGGTACGCCTCGCCGTCCGCACGGGATCTTCGCGCCGCTCGCACGGCTGTCTCCCGGTCACCTGAAAATTCTCTCACACCCACTAATGTTCGCAAACCGGTCTGAAAGATGAAAGCTATGCCTTTGGCACGTGGACGGTGAGTACCAAATAGTAAGCGGCGCGTGAACCGTGGCACACTGTTAACACCAACGCGCCGTCAGCAAGACGACCGCTCGATTTCGATCTCACAGATTCTACAAAAAAAGTTTAACTTATAATAAAACAACCCATTTCAAAACAACATGCTCTTTTATTTCGTTACAAAGGTTTTAAAATTTCTAGACTAAGCATTATTATAAAATATATTAAACTCTTGAATTATCATAGCTAAAGACCCTACAAAAATCATCGCTCTCTTATAATATTCAAAATTTCTCTGAGTCCACTGTGCACCTTGAGTGTAACTATTTTTGATTCCACCATTGAGAAGTCACTCAACTCAATCTGTAACAGAAATCAATTAATAAAGATTTTCATTAAAAAATAAAGCTCACAATGCATACAAATGGTCTAGCTATCTACAACTGTGCAAGTATCTCTTGGTTCGTGGCCAAAATCGGAACTAACGCAGCCATTTTGTTTACAATTTCTGAGACAATTTCACAAATGTTTACCAACAATGCCCCCTTGTCAATGGGATTGAGGCGCCAAAAGATTCTTGTAGTAATGTAGCTTCAGGCTCCTCGTTTCTGAGGCTTCATAAGTGCCCATGTATGTAGGTTTATGTGAAATAAAATACTTTCGTCGTTTTATAAAGAAAACACGTACCCCATCAGGTGGATCCTTGGCTCTGGGCGGAAATCGTCCATACATTCGTTCGCAGATGGCGCATAGACCGCACCAAGTGCGAAACTTTAACGTATCTGCGTCAGACTGAAACGAAAAGAATTTATTGTATTCTGGTTTTAAAACGGTCAAGGGTCTATCGACATACCAGGGCCCGGAGCCAACCACACCACACTTCAATATGCGAAAGAGATGGAGCTATACAGGACGTGTAGCTCCATCTCTCCCATTGTGAAGTGAAGTAATATTAAAATAATACTGCTATAACGGTACGGTCACAGGTCATTTCAAGCTGTGTCTTATCAAGAGAATGCTCTACTCTGAAGTACTTCCCACTGTACCACGTTCATGGTAACAATTTGACACAGGCAGCGCTTTTATTTCGTAGCAGTAAAAGGCGGTTTTCGTAGTACGTAGCGTAGTTAGTACTACTCGTAGTGAGGGGCGAGTCCGGAAGACCTTTTTTTTTTTTGTTTTTTTTTCAGGGTGGTAAATCATCAAATGACCCCTCCCCCGCTCAGGGTGGAGCGGAAGGGAGTGTCAGACTCTTACTGACTAAAACCCACCCGTGTTCCTTCCTTCGCCCTTTATGTTCCGGGCCAGCGGTAACCCTTTCGGATAATCCCGCTGACCGTCCGGAAGGCCCTGACCTGGTACTGTGTGGATACAGCTTTAACCATCAAGTTTCAAGCAAAGGTATAAATCGTTAGATTCGCCTTCCCACGTCAAAAGGTGATCACGTTTCTGTTTCTTTCACAATGACATTTGAATACTATTGTTTCGCTCACTCATACTGAAGATCATATCTATCGTTCCTTGCGGGATGTTTGAGGTCACTCTTCTCAGTGTTCACACTTTTTCGCGTGATCTGAGTACAATGAGTACTATGATGATTACTATTTAAATATGTATTAATAGGTTTCAAGGCATCAGTCCATTTCTAACAGTAAAAAACCAACATGAAACTGTACTCTCACCTCTTCATTGTTGCCGTTCCCTTCAGTGCTGATAGGGGGTCTCTTGTAGCCATTATCAATAAGGGTGACCTTGATCTCATCAGGGATGTTCTCCAGCTCCTCATAGTTGAGCCAGTCCATGACACTCTTGAAGGTTTGCGCTTGCGTCGTAGATAAGCCGCCGCCCATCATCATTGTTAGGCCTTCTTCTATATTCTTTTAAAGAAAAAATATATATATTAAGAGTTACTACATTCATGTTCCCTAAGTAGAGGTTATACAGGAACAGTTACTATTTCCGAAAACCGGTTTACTGTTTCATAAGGAGTCCACTCTGTAAAAATAATGGCAAGAATATGCTCTATGTAAGAATTTTTCATTTACCTTAATCGGCATCCTATAACCATGCTGCCTGAACTTTCTAAGCACAGTGAGGTACAGCAGTTGCTTCGACTTCTTTACAATCACAAACCGGGCTGCGTAGTCCATCGGCGTCAGGTCTGTAAACAATTGAACTTAATTAGAAGCCGAAACGTAAAGAGAAAAGTGGGGAATTTACAATTTTACACTTGGTCGATTTTTATCGTGCCGCTGGTCGCTTACCGAATCTCCTCATAAGCCGAATCGCCACCTCATTTACAAAGGTCGACACGACAAAGGTCGGAAACTAATTTCAAACTTGCTTTTTAGTCACCTGCGTCCAAGCCGAATTGCCATTTATACGGCTATAGAGTATAGTGCGGCTATAGTCACCTGTGTAAAGCCCGCATTATGTGAGCAAAAGCATTCGAAATGTTATAAAGGGAGACAACGAATTTCCGTTCTCACTGCTAGTATAATATGGTAAAGTCACAAAGGAAATAATTTAAAAACTAACGAAGATACAAAACTGCGCTCCAAAACAAAGATAGCTGACGTGGCTTAAAAGGCTGCCCAACTTAAATGGAACTGGGCAGGACATGTCTGCCGCATGCCGGACAAACTGTAGGCCCAAATATAACTTGTGCCTTGTGCCCTCGACAGTAAGGCGAGGTCGCGGCATATGGAAAGAAAGGTTCCGTTAAAACTGGAAGAAGGATGCGCGGGCTCCCGAAAGATTGAAGGAGTGGAGGGAGGTCTGTGCCCAGGAGTGCGACAGCGTAGGCTAGTAAAAAAAAAAGATGTAAAATACTTGACTTTACTTACTCTCCAACGCATACGTGTCTATGGGCAAGGCGAACTGTGCGTTCTGTCGAGAGAAGATTCTCGGTATGTGTAGCCAGTCACCGAGGCTGACTGCGGGTACTTTCAGCTCTCGCAGTAATTTCTGCATTTCTTGTCCGTACGCTCGCTCGGGACGAGTTCGCATTGCCTCTTCCAAGACATAGCGACGCTGAAAAAAGGTGTTTTTTTTTTTAAATAAGACAATTTGCATGGTATATGTTATATGTGCTTGACATGTATCAAGCCGTGGACTATAGAGGGTTGATAGGGTTGAGTTCTTTAACTCAACCCTGATGATGAAGTTTGGGTGAAGAATGAAATACTTTTATTTCATTCTTCACCCAAACTTCATCATCATCATCATTTCAGCCGAAAGACGTGCACTGCTGGACATAGGCCTCCCCCAAGCACCTTCACTTCGACCGGTCCCGTGCCTCTCACATCCAACGGGTTATTCGGCCTTCACAAGGTCGTCGGACCACCTTGTGGGAGGCCTTCCAACGCTACGTCTTCCGGTACGTGGTCGCCACTCCAGAACCTTTCGGCCCCATCGGCCATCTGTCACCCAAACTTAATTAGAGCTAATTTAGAAATAGGCAAATTATGTGACGTGCAATATACACGGTTGTCTTGTCTCACCAGGGACAACAACAGGCGGGGTTAAGGTAAATAAATGGCTTCGGAACGCAGAACAAAAAGTCAGCAAAATCTTAATTAGAATACGTTTCACGTCTCTTTGAGTATGACATAACAACGCTTCCCGTAACCGTGACCTTAAAAATTTATTTTTCTATTCTAGAGACTTTTCTTTCTCTCTTTTCACAACACCCTGTCCTCGTCCTTCCGCATCAGTCTGTCCCAACCACTTTTTTGAGGTCATCTGTCCAGCCAGCTGAGTCGGTACGCGGTCTCCACTCCAGGACTCGTCTGCCACACCAGTCATTGGTCCTTCGACAAACATTGGCCAGCGCACTGCCACTTTAGCTTGCTTCCTCTGGAAGCTATGTCGGTAACTCCGGTTATTTTCCGGATAACTGCGTTTCTGATTTTATCATTCATCAAGAAAACTATGGGCATAGCCCGCTCCATAGCGCGCTGAGCGACCTTAAATTTGTGGACCAGCCCGACTGTCAGTGTCCCCACTGGCTGAAGAACTTAGACTTCAAACATTGCGGGATTGGATGTTTTCCAAAGAAGACCTTAGACTTCAAACATTGCAGGATTGGATGTTTTCCAAACGCTGCCCAACCCAATCGGATCCTTCCTTATCCTTGGACCCAATTGAAGCCGACAGACAAATTACATCACAAGAGAGACAAAAGGAAGAAAAATAAGAAAGCATGAGCCAACCATATTTAAATACTCAAACGTCAACTCACCTTAGTATCAAACTCAGTCTCAATAGCGTCTTCGTCGACCTCTCTATGTAAATACTTGAGCATGTCATCATCCAGGAAGGAGTCGGTCTTCTTAGGGACCACTAGCGGTCTGATGACCGGCAGTGCAATTTCGTCATCTTCCAGCGCCGGTGCTATTGAACCACGGGAGCTCGGGTTTTGCGAGTCCGTACCGATGCCGGCGATCTTTGAAAATAGATATACAGAAGATTTTAAACAGCTTTGGCCGAAGGATTGCTCGCCAGCAAGGATAAAGATGCTAATAATGCAGGGTAAAGACAGCTGGGGCTTTCCGTATAGGGAAGGGTTTCGGTTGCGAAATGGGCATGGTATATAAGCTCCATCGCTTTCTCGCATTTGATCATTAATGACGTTAACAGTGCAATTCACTATAAAGCCTCAGATCCGCAGGGTCAAATTAAATTAGTTAGCGAAACACGATGAAAAAATGATTCAATGTTGTTTTTTGGGATCAACGACCGCTGGAAGTGTACAATACGTGCCACGAAAGATGAGACTTGACACACCACGTGGTTTGACATGCGCAGCACACGATTTTAGGTATCTTTAGCGGTATGAGGTCTGAGTGCGGGACGGGACCGGACGTCATAGGGGCGGCGGAAAGAGCGGGGGAGGCGGGGTCAAGTCTCATCTTTCGTGGCACGCATTGTAAATACTTGAAGTATGACTCGAGAAACTTTGTTTTATATACATAGTTCTATCGTGAATAGATATTGATATCCTACCCTTGCGAGCCTATGAAGTAAAATGTACTGAACTTAGATATTGCGTAAATAATTTCGTTTTAAAGAAAAACAATAGCTGCTTAGTTTGTGTGTCAAAGTTCATAATTATAATATTAGTAAGTTTAAAAAAAATGATCTCAAGTATCTTCTGTATCTGATCTCAAGGGTCTGTGAAGTTTACCAAAAAAACAACAGATTTTTAAAACTGACATTTCAAGTAGGTAAACAAACTGAGGTGTATAACCCACAAAAAATCACTAATTCATTTATTTTTTGTTTTATAAAAAATAAACAAATACATATGTGCTTATTTTGTCTGACAGGGCACAACCGTGCACCCTTACAACAAAGAAACACCAAGACTATATACCTGAGTTTCGGGATCCTGTTGAGCTTGCGCCGCAAGTCCCGCAGATGTCAGCCGATCACTGCCACCCCGACCTCCCTTCTTTCTTCTCTTACCACGCCTTCGACCTTCACCACTACCTGGAGACATAAAAAAAAAACTTCATGTTATAAAATTACCCAAAAGTCAAAACGTGAAGAAATTGCTACACTGCTGCGAGGATCTGTGTCGCTCGAATGACGTTGGTAAACATTTGTGCAATTATTGTTTTGTGAAATGTATTGAAAAACAAGATGGCGGCATTAGTTCCGATTTTGGCCACGCCCCAAAAGAACCTTCAGGCGCTATATTTGGCAGTGTTTGTAGGGCTTCTTAGTCAAAACTTGCACGAGACGGTTTGAAAGAGAAATGGAGAGGTTTATGGCCAGTAGTGGAACATATTACTATGCTGTAAAAATTCTACTAGAACGTTTGGTTCAACAATAAAACTCTTGATCCGAGAACTGTATTACCCAAATGGACCAACTGTATTAATTTAGTTAAAATTGAGTCTAAGAAGTATGTGTTTTAGATGAAAATATTTTTGGCATGTAGGCCGGTACCTCCTTCTTCCCCATTGGACGCAGCATCGTTTGCCTCATTGGCTGCTTCCTTCTCTGGCTTAGATCGCTGCGACGCAGGCGGTTCTTTACCATTATTATTCTTACTCTTCGCAGGCTTACCCAGATTCAAAGCCTTTAATTGATTCTGGAACAAATATTAATATTATTCCTACTGAGAAAGCATTCGTTCACAAACTTTCCTATAATATATAAATTGTCCTTAACGACATTTGTTACATTGTTACAGTCCAATTTAATAGGTACTGGTCATTCTTATGTAAAACTAAAGCATCACTTATAAGCAGTCTGAAAGGCTCGTCACTGTCAAGGGCAGAGTACACTTCGCGCTCTTGAAGAGTTTAACTGAAATTCGTTCAAAGTTTGAGTTTTAGTGCTTGAAACCTGTGTGAAAGCGAACATAAGTGCATATAGTGACTAAATCACAACCTAAAACGTAAAGATTGAACAATTTTAGGCCTTTAAAACTTACACCTGACATTTCAATTCCTAACATATTTACGACATACCCTCCAATCACTGTTTCTTCCAGTGGTTTCTTCACGTTATAAATGTCTTCTTCTTCTCTTCGTTTAATGGCTTTTGCGGAAAAACCACCACAATTTAACCAATGTCAAGTGTAAAAATGTAAAAATAGTATATCGGCAACGTTGTACGGTTCAATCAATCAATTTCGAAATTCCGAAAATATGTCGCAGAAAAGTCCTGACATAGCGCAAAACGTTATAAATGTCAATCATTATTATTTGATGCTGTCATTCTTAAACAGGAAGCTACGAAAATGTTGCCAGCTTCGTAAAATTTCTACTAAAGTGGTAGATTCATCCTCGAGCTGAACAAGTAATTAAGCACCATAATATGTGCGGTGCTCACTGGAGCCCTGCATAGCCACGCCATGAACCAACAACACATTTGCTTATAGCCGAAAGGCTGATTGCAGATACTGGTACAAAAAAAAGAAAAAGAAAACAGCAGTCTGAAGGAGGTACCTACTTAATTAACAAATTAAGAGCCTCTTACAGACTAAAACAAACAAGTCTATAAAACGATAACAATACCTCAAGTTTCTTAAAGAACTCATCAGTGTTGTGTGTCAACGATTTCTCGCCTTTAACCAATTTTCTGGTCAATTTAACACTTGGCAGTTTCATGCGCTTCCTCTGGCCGGTCGTGCCCCATGCGGTCATAGATAACACAATGTTGGAAGCGCCTCTTTTCCTGCTCTTTGATGCGTAGCTTATCATTATTTTAGTGAGATGCATCAGATTGCAGTCGCATGACCCCGGTTTCACTAGAGGAAGCTTCGGTGCGTTTCGTCTCACACGTCGGTTCTTCAAACTCGCAATATTTTTCAAAGTCGTCAAGTTATCACCCGTCACGAAGAAACTTTTTTCTTTCGTCTTCTTTTCTTTCGCTGTATCTTTATGTTTGCTCCTTATAGGCAGAAGTTTTGTCTTGGATATTAAAAACGGTAGCATGTTTCAAATGGAAAATTTCGTTTTGGATATTGCTCTCTAGGACGACTAATCCGTGGAAATCGGCGTATCCGACTAACGTCAGCGAATATATCGATCTATGTTTATCAACAGTGGAATGATGTTTGGAGTAACGCTCTACTAACTCTTGGACAAGCTTGGGGGGGAAGTTTCCATATCAGTGATAAGAGCTCATGACTGGCGCTAAAACACTTACGTTGATATCAGCGGTATGACGCAATTTAAAACTAAGTGGCGTTTTAATTCATAACTTGGTATTGTTGAGTATGCGAGATTAAAATGTGGTGAAGTACCCAGCTATAGGATACTCAAAATATTATCTACCTACGATTATCTTTTTATCACATGTGTGCCACACATGACACAAAAGCCATTACGATAGTCCATAGAATGGAGGACTTTTTAGACAAAACAATGATAAAATAATGAATCATGACCCACAAAATGAATCCTGGGAACAGTGATTAACTCGTTTTATATTATCAAGATGTGCATAGATTTTTACAGCAAATCGCGTTCTGGCTCAATCTGGAATCCTTAATTGTAAAAAGTAGGTATCATTAGATGATGTCATGCAACAAATAGTTACTACCGGCCGCTGACAGAGCGTTACTCTAATATTATGAACTTCAAGAGGTCAGAGAACATACGTATAAAAGTTTACATTTTAGAGGATTGTGTGATCAATCTTCTTGCTGTTCCAGAAGAAAGACTGAAGCTGTGGCGAGGCAGTGGTTCCTTACCCAAACCATTCGTTCCAACCGCTTAAGATGAGTTGCCTTGGGTAACCTAGAAGTCTTTAAACGGACTCCGGACCCAGGTTGGTTGAAGCAAGAAAAACCTGTTCAGGTGGATATTCATAGACGACTCCGCCTTGGTGTAAATGTGGTGCTGTTCCGCAAGCGATGGGACACTTAATATCATATCCTACGTGTCCTGTCAGAAATAATAACAGACGCACAGGTCGACCGATCGGGTTAAGCGAGGCTTGCCGCGGTTGGTCTGTGGATGGGTACCATCTTTACATACCGAGACCCCTCCGTGCCTCGGAAGCACGTTAAGCCGTTGCCATGGTCCCGGCTGTCATTCGTGGATCTTTGACAGACGTTACGGGTAGTCAGAAGCCCGAAAGTCTGACAACCAGGGCGTATTGTATTACCCAGTAACTGGGTTGTGGAGGTCAGTTAAGCAGTCGCTCCATGTAAAATGCTGATATTCAGCTGCATCCGGTTAGACTGGAAGCCGACCCCAACATAGTTGGGAAAAAGCTACGCAGATGATGATGACGTGTCCTGTCACCTGCACGTCACAGGAACTGATGGACGCTAGTGATGGCGCCAAACACGTAGCCCAATTCTGAGCCGAGTTCATTTAGATTGCTATCGACACGCGAAGAAGAAGAAGAGCTACCTCTCCGCATACTAGAGTAAAGTAACACCATGTCTTCGGTGAAACATACGGTTTAGTTAGTTTGCTCCGCGTTACAATAATGCGTTACATCACGGTTTATGGGATCATATTCACGATAGCAAGTTTCGTCTATTATTAACTCAATCTAAAACTTATTACGATACGATTTTCTATGGATTCGTAAACATCAGTCAACGTCTATTACTATAGTAAATTAGTGTAGATAATTAGAATTGTTCAATACCATTGCACTAGTTGCGTAAATGCGTAGCACTCACGGCGCTACTGAGGATGATGAAGTGACTTTAAGATAAATTGTAGGGATAGTCTCGCGCACATCATTACTACCAGCCTATAATTTTCCCACTCCTGGGTCTTCTCTCGGTGAGAGGGACTGAGCCGTAATCCACTAAGCGGGCCCAGTGCGGGTTGGTAGATGTCACGTCTTCGAATTTTTGGCTCTAGGACATACCGGTTTCCTCACGATGTTTTCCTTCACCGTTTGAAGAGCAGTGGTGATGAAATAATTTACACAAAGTAAAGCCTGTCTGGGTTTGAATCTACTGCCTACACCTCATAGGTGACTCACAGCTGTTACCACTGGGCCACCATTGCACGTGCAAATATCAACTTTTAAAAATGATTTACTACTACCGTATTGATTGTAATTTTATGTTGTTGATGAAACAGGTCTTATTTCAAAGTCGTTATTCTATGAGGAAATCGTTTTTGAATTTTACTAAGGTCTGATTTTTTCAACGCCAGATAAATTTTATTCGAGGAATAAAATTGACGCTTGATAGTTTTTATATGAAATAACTGTCAAAATTTCAAAATTATTCCCCGAATAAAGTTATCAGATGATTGAAAAATCGGCCCTATGTGTAAGTATAGCAACATATGAGTGCTCGTGATGTCGTGACTGTATTTTATAAAGGCAGGTCATCGCAGATCTAGCCGGTTTTCAATACCAGACAATTATTAACATTGCGTATCTTGACATAGAGTCGCTTGAAAAAAAAAAACGCTTGGTTTATAAAAAATTACATACCTTTTTCGCATTCCTGACGCTTTGCGGCTCCTTTACGGGTATCGATCTCTTGGACAGCACGACGGGTGAAGCGAGGGGGGGAAGCTGCTCAGTCTGACCCTTGAGGAGTCGATTGTGGGCCCCATCTGATAGGTTCAGTGAAGGTAAGGTGGACCTTTCGTTAGTCGGGCTAGTGTTCTGGCCGGCAGTCACGTCTGAGGTCGCATAGCCGTGGTAGTAGATTGTTTCCTGATGAAAAAAAAATGTCGCTTCCTTTTTTAAACATACGAATAGAGCAGTGTTTTTGGCTTTTAAAAAGACTGCGATATATCGATATTGCGAATGTTAAGTCAATCAAACATTATGGAGTGGATGATGATAATGATCTTGCAATTTGACATATCTATGTATAGCATTGACCAACCATCCACCATTAACCATTTTATTTGATATTATTGAGTTTGAGGTTGAGATATGTGAGATTTCATAATTTACGCTTGGGTTATAAGATCGCTCCACAAAAACCACAAACCTCTTGTATGGCAGTATAATGACCCTTGACAAACCCAGTTGAAAATTATAGGGAATCTCGTTAATGTCAAATCATTTACATTAACAATTAATTAATCGCATTGACGTGGAGTTGCGGACACCAGCCCATATTACCTATTACCTAGGTATCATTTAAATTGATGCCCACCTGACTGTGACTTCTTCTCAGGTCCAACACAATCGTAGTTCTCTGATGAGGCTGGTCCGGTGTGAGACATCGCCGGGAACCCCTGGACTTGCCGCTAGCAAGCGTTGGAGCTGGAGTGAGCGGTCTTGAGTCTGTCTCGGCGTATCTGCGGATTTAATTTATTTTAAAACTATGCTTTACCAGGTCTGCGCCGACCCTAGAGATAAAAATAAGAAAATAGGAACCGAAGGGTTCTCAGTAGCAGCCCGGAGACTGAATTTGTACCCGGTTGACCACAGGCGCCCTCTATTTTATGTAATTGGCAAATTGTGGGTGTACTCCACTTGTGCCGCGGAATACAGGCGTAAGCTAAAGTAAGTATGTAAGAAAATAAATGCACCTCCTAAACATGTCTTCAGTAAAAATATCATGTGGTGTTCTATTCTTGTCTTTGTCGCCGCCATCTTGGAATTTGGATAAATCTTCATGAAAGTAGTGTCCTTTGCCTTCGATCTGTGAGGAAAAACGGACAATAATTATACGGTAGGGTTATTTGTGAGTACCTATGTATTGAGTGTAGCATTCATGTATAATTGATGGTTGGATACAGTTGTGATGCTTTCGTCAAGTAGTACACTACCTATAGTCCTACAGACAGTATTACAGCCATGGCGCTCAATCTCAAAGGAGACTAACCTTCGGCGCGGGAGATATTATAGTGCACAAGTGTGTGTGCGTAGACACTGGTGCACTCTCTCTTCCTACACTCTCATAGTCTGATGGGACGGCACGCAATCTGCCGCGACCGGAGAGAGATCAGGCGCAGGACCAATGGCTTAACGTGCTTTCGGAGGTACGTGGGTATCACACCGCCAACTTCCAAACTCCGGGCTGTTACTAAGAAATTTAAAATGGAAAAACCCATTAACACTTTGCCCGCCCTGAGAATTGAACCGTGGATCTCACGCTCCGCAGTCGCGCTTGCGATCACGAAACCAACGGGGCAGGTACTGTAAAGAGCTGGCGAGCTCTTCTGAGAAATCAAACGACGCGTTACGATTTCTTTACGTTTATTTTGAGAGAACGTCTATACATTTCCCCGATTAAAATATCAATGTTTTATTCTAAACTAGCCGTTACCCGCGACTTCGTCCGCGTGGAATTTAACAAAAAAGTTATTGTTCCATTCGCAGAGTTTACGATAATTTATTAATTCTGTATTCCGCGTAAAGAAATCCCAATACCAATTTTAATAAAATTCTTCTATTTTATGAACTGATATTTTGTTTTTGTACATATTTCTCCATTTAGTTCTTTTTTTTCGTTTTTGCATTTTTAATTTAATTATTATTTATTTTTAGTTTTTCGTATTAGCTTTATTGAAAAATTTCTTTATATACAATATTTGGTGTAAGATTTTCTTGGGCTAAAACAACAACACTACTGGCATTCCTCGCACGTGAACATGCCACGTATAGTTGCCCATGGGTAAAGCAACCCTTAGTTAAATCTATGCCAGCTTTGCTTAACGTTTACCCTTGTGACTTGTTGATTGTCATAGCAAAACTGACATTGATAGGGAATTACAATCTTTTGAATTCAAATGGAAAATTCGACGGGATTATAGGAATCCGTGGTATAAATACCTACTATCTCACCTTTTCTGCATCCGGATATTATACGACCTTCTATAACGTTTCTTTGCAACGACACTACTCGCAACCTAGTAGGTACCTACCTACCATTGCAAAGTATCGGTGGGTTTAAATTACAGAGTAGTATGATGGGCACGCCAAACCATTCCTTAGTAAGCCTAGTGCCTATGTCAAATCTGGTGATAGGTAATTGGGTTCGGCTGTTTATCAACATACCCAGTTATCCTTAGCCCGTTTGACGACATCCCTGGCTTCGGTGTCGGCAGGGTGGTTGCAGAGAACGGAGCACGCGTGAGAAAATGGGTTGTAGAGACCAGCGTACGGCCGCAGCATGAACGGGGCTGGAGACACGTCACATCGCAGTTCTACCGTGCTCTGAAAGTGTTGAAATGTATTATTAATCTATAATTTATAGGAGATATAATACATCATCATTATTCTTTTGTCTTTAATCCAATCTTTTTGGTATCGGTGGCGCAACATGTCTTGATGTCGCAGCAGATATTTCTAAGACAGAAAAGCAAGAGAAAATTTGAATGAAATATACAAGCAGGTAAGGCAAATATAACATGCTTGTTTGCCTTATCTTAGGAAATTCTCCAACAAAACCACAACATCTTTTATTTACTTACTTAAGTTGATGAAGCTATATAAAGTGTTTAGAAAATAAATATGAACTTTAGACAGGTAAACATTAATTTCGTAAAAAGGCAACGTTGGAGCTTTGTTTAGCTTTTCCTTGGAACAAATTAAATTACTTACGCAAAAAGAAGTTTGGTTTTGTTTACCTACTTTAGGTAAACAAAGGGGTGCTGTTTCGTGTGGTACATAAGTTAAATGAAAACTTAAAAGGTTGCTCTACTAACCTTTTGCCTTATGAGCGTAGGTTTCGAAATGACTGCCAGTAAACCAGTATTGCTCACTTGAGCCATGATTTATATTATTTTTGTTTATTTCCTGTAGCGTTTAAGTAGTCGTATGCTATCGATCTAACTATCGCCTAGTTACCTAGGCAGGAAAAAAATATTTTACAAATCCCGACTAAAAAGTGTCTATTAAAATTCTTGTTTTATACTATGAAAATAATTGTTAGTTTTGACAGAAAATCTGCCAGAAGTGGAACGAAAATTGACAAGAATGTTTTAACATTTTCTTTTCTTGGCCTTTGCCTTCATGTAAGAAGTTTGATTGATTTCCGACCAATTCTAGTTTTCAAAGAGACAACACATCGAATGCGCCATCGAAATAACCGATTCGTCATTAGGGTCCTGCAGTTGATCAGTTAGGTGACCAAATTATATTGTAGTCTGTGTTGACCAACAACCGACATCACACGTAAACAGAAGCATATTTCATAATTTATTGTTAGGTACTTAATCCCTCCCCCTTATCGTAACTTGACAGACTTTTCCGCCAATTAGACTTGATTTTGATGTTTTGTTTAGTTATGAATAGCTTATCAATCATTTATTTTTCATTTTAATCTTAAGCCTCAGGAGTTGTAAATCGGATGGAACTTCGAAAAATGTCTGGAGACTTCACGAAAATATAGAGAGCAAGTACCTACCTAATGACTACCTAACAAAAACAGTAGTACTACCTAATAGAGAACATGATCGAGAAATGAAAAAAAAAAACAAATGAATTTTTTCACATATATTATTCAAAAAAATTTACACAAAAGCACTAGACATCCATTTAACCTTATTGTCTAAATAAATGAAGTTTTTAAACCGACACGCAACCTCTTAATTAATTAAGATATAATTTGTCTCTAAAAATAATACTCATTTTCTCTTTTTAGATATCAGAAAGTAACTATGGCATTAACCAACATAATACCTACGAAGCGAAATTGTGAAAGTTAACTCTAGATAATCAATATAACTTTAGAATTGTTTCTAACAGCGTCTATTTCTTACAAAGGGAATTTATATTACATATAGTGCAGAGTTACTGAATGTGTACAACGGCCGTTAATTATTATCTCTTAAAATTTACAAGAATATTTTAACCACTCATTAGTATTATTATTACAAAGAATAGAGTCAAGATCAAAATAATTTCAATTGTTTATAAGTACTTAATTTTGTGTTAGTGTTAATCTACTATCGATATAAATATCTTTAAAACAATATAAACACTTTGTTAGGGCACAATATGGCCTTTATTTCGTAGACATAGAGTACAATTTACTGTAAGCTTCATAATTTGTGTTTAGTCTGCAAAATAAAGGGATGTTGGAGAGTTTCAGTCAAGAATTTAAAGTTGTCGGTTCTCAGACTTGTCCCTGGCAATGGGGCTGAATTGTCACCCTACTTTCTCTTAACACATGTGAGAGAGAAAGAAAATTACTTATCAGAACGAAAGACAGAGTTCGATAGTGTTGCCTAGTTGTGCTGATAAATTAAATAATGATTTATTAACCAACTGCGAGTTCAATTAATTGAATTTGCAGTGGCATTCAGTTCTTAATTACTGACTGCTAATTCAGTACAAGTTTTTAAATCTAGATCGACAATATTATGCGCCCATTTTTTAAGAGCTCTAGCAGGTAATAGAGACAAAAAAAACCACTGAATGAGATTATAGAAACATATTTCCCACTACACGCAAACACGTTTATTTATCGTTTTCGATTGAAGTATCGATTCTTTTAATGTGTCTGAAACCGAAATAAACATAATTTATCGTGTAAGAGTTAGTTGAAATAGACATTAAGTTAAATTGGATATCAGTGAAGTAACTGGGTTAAATAAATGCAATAAACATAGCGTTATCCGTAATAATGGTGCGGACCGCCATTGGTTATTTTTGCTCATTACACAAAACGCGCGCATTATGCGCGTACCGTATTATTAGCAGTCATAACCGAGAACGAATCCCATACATAAAAGAACGAAATTGCATTCAATAAAATATTCCATCACATCTGTACAAAACGATCTTTTACAACATCAAGGCCATAATCACCTTTCATAGCTAATATAGAATTATTGCATTCGGTCAATATCAACATTTGAAGGCAACATCAGTAATAATCTTCTCACAGCGATCCCTCGATCTTATAATTGATATGTGAGTGTAATTAATGATTCCACAAACGATTGCCTCTCATGCGACTCTGTATGTTCTACATTTATCACTCGATACTCACTTCCGTTTCATTGAGAGCTAGATAGGTACTATTTTAAAATATATATTTCTATTTAAAATGTAAATAATTTAAGTGAAATAGGAGTTCCTTAGGATTATACAGAGCGAGAAAGTCACTACGGGACAATACGTAAAGGCAAGTTGATTAGAAAGGCAAGTCCACACAGTCCCTACTCTGTCTCATACTTAAATAAACACTTATTTATAGTTATATATATTATTATGTCATGAACATAAAAAGCAATGTAGTTTACATTGAACATAATTACTGTAATCATGTGGTCCATTCACATGAATGCTAACCAGCACCCTTATTTATTTGCATTATGATTTCATTCGAAAGCTACTGGCGTAACACGACTGCGGCTTCCGTTCAGTAACGTAACGTGACACAGTTCCTTTTTGTCGTTGAGTAAGCAATCGGGCCACACCAGTAGCGATCGAAGCCTTTGTTATTTAAAATAAACAATAATTTAATCTAAATAGCCTACGTAAAAACGTGTGACTCTTTATCTCATTCACAAATAAAATTTTAATTATGACTAGTAGGTAAGAAATAAATTTGAGCATGGAAAATAAGCGTACTACACGACCATGCAACTATAAAAAATATTATAAAAACTTAAATACTTAAGGTACGGCCCTATCATCATACATATAAATTACAGGTATCGTCACACTCGAAAATATCGCTCGCCCGTTCCGGAGGGCGGCGCGTGAACACTTGGAGAGTTAGTTGCGCCTAGGGCGCGCGTCGCAGGCATTAGGGCCGCGAGGCGCGCGCCGCCTCCTCCAGCGCGCGCACCTTGAGCTCGCGTTCACGCTGTTGGCGCAGGAAGTCTTCGTGGTGCGCTGGGTGCAGGAAGCCGCGCTCGCGCTCCAGCAGGAGCTGGCGCTGCAGCTGCTCGTGCGCCGCCGCCTGCTGCGCCAGCTGCTCGGCGTACGGCCGGCCCAGTAGGTCCGGGTGCGGCAGCGGCCGGTACTGGCCCAGCGCCAGCGCCGCTTCCTGCTGCGCCTGCGCCGCCGCCTGCTGCCCCGGGTGCAGGTGCAGGTGCGTGTGCGAGTGCGCGTGCGTGTGAGCGTGCGTGTGCGCGTGGTACTCCGGGTTAATGCCGGCCATCTGCAGCCGCACCATGGGGTCGGCCGCCAGCGCCAGGCGCTCGGCCGCTTCCAGCTGCGCCGCCGCCACGCCGGGGTGCGGGTGGTGCGGGTGGTGCTGCTGCGACATGGTGGTGGGCACGGACTGTTGCTGGCCCCCTGCCGGCGGGATGCCGAGCCGCTCGAGCCGCTCGCGCTCCAACTGCGAGAGCGCGGCCGGTCCATGCCCGGGCGGGTACAGGCCGAACTGCACGGGGATGGCGCCCTGCGGCGGCGGCGGCGGCATGCCGTACCGCCGGTGCATCTCCAACCAGTGCGGGTCGAGTGCTCGCGGCCCGACGTTATTTTTCAGTAGCTCCTCCTTCAATCTATCGTTAAGCTCACGTTCTCGTAGCTCTCGAATTTCTCTGTCGCGTTTTTCACGTTCGAGGTGTTCTAGTTCGAGCCGTTCTCGTGCGCCGGCGGCGCCGTACATAGAGCTAAGCTGGTACTGCAGCATCGGGTCCATGCAATGGCGCGGCAAATTGCCCGGACTGAAGCCAGCGTGCGGTCGAGCATACTCGGATAACTGACGGAGTGCAGGCGTGTCCGGGTATCCAGGCGGCCGCGGGAATCGATCGTATGGAGATGATATCGTTTCGATAGCACCTCTTGATGGCGGCTTTGTCTCCGGTTTCTCTGGTGTTGCTATCTTTCTGTGTGCTTGTTGGGCAATTTTTTCCCTTTCTTCTCTGTCTCTTTCAGCTTGCTTTCTAAGACGTTCCTCCCTTTTTCGAGCGAGTTTGGACTCTGGCACTGGTTTAAAGATGAGATCTGTTCTTGTGCACGAGTTATAATCACCACGATTCCAATGTCTGAGGAAAATGGCCGATTGAGATCTGTGACATTCGGTATCCTCAATCTTCGGTTCTGGACTCGGCCCATGTGGTATGTTCGCTGGGCTCGGGATTTCTTCCTCCTCGGGCTGTGATTGGGTTTCGAGTTTTAGCTCGGGATTCTCATCTGGCATCGGTCGCGGAGGACCTCGCAAGTGTGGATGACCATGAGGAAGCTGGTGAGGCGAGCCGGGTCTAGGATGTGATCCCTGAAGTCCAGCTGCAGCCTGCGCGTGTAAACGAAGGCTTTCAATAGAACTTGGCCCAGGTCCTGGTGGCAGACCAAGCCCCATGGGATGCCCCATCGATGGCGGCTGTATCATCAGATGATTCGGGTTGCCAGGAAGCATTTTCGGATGATGACGCATAAGCATAGAGTCAGCCGGCGAGAGCCTCTCGGGGTGGTGCGCCAGATGGTGCGTGTGGTGATGCGTGTGGTTGTGGTTGTTGAGGTTGACGCTGGACGACGAGCTCGTGGTCTGAGACAAGCTCGCAGACAAGTGATGTGGAGAGTTTGAATGAGAACTACTCTTCTGCTGCGTATTAATTTTGTGCTGGATCGATTGCGACGAGCTACTCGAAGTCGAATGAGATATAGATAGCGTGTGGTTGGTGCCACCTCCTACATGACTTGGCTGCTTTTCAGTACTGGTATGCACTGCGCTATGATGACTAGTCGAATGATGGTGTGTCATCGTTGTCTCATGCAATTGATGTCTGTCAGTTGTCGCAGCATGTCTTGGATCCTCAGAACTTTCAGAAATTTCTCTGAGTGATCTTGTTGTGACTGAAGAACTGGTGCTGTGACTGTGATGTGAGCTCAACATCGTCGTGGATTCTATCGTCGACGGTTTCACTGGCTCATGGCGTCCTGCCTGGCTAACCGCAGGGTGCATCGGCGGTATTGGGTGAGGTTGAGGTAGTGGTCCATAAGGATATGGATAAGGCATTGAATACCCAGGATGTGGATGTGGGTAATATGGGTGCATAGCGTGAGCCGCCGCTGCAGATAATTGAAAGATAGACGGATGCAGCAAATGTGGGTGGTGCAGCGGCGAGGCAAACGGGTGTTGCTGTCCAGAGTGCATGACAGGGCCAGGTATTGTAGCTGGTATTGATAATGGCGTAGGATTCATCAAGTTGAGTGCCGAATGCGACACTGGAGTGTTTGGTTGAACGGGCGACGCTGAGATTTGCCTCGGTTGCGAGGGGCTTGTCATATGCCTAGAGAAAGGCGATGTTGTAGAAGATGAGTGAGAAATATGCATTGGGGTTCCATTGTGACCTGGTTGACTCTTGATGGGTGTCGGCGTGTGCGGGCTCTTCACTGGAGGAACGTGATTGGAAGACTCTGAACTGCTGCTCTGACTTGTAGAAGTAGGTGGTAGGTGAGGTTGGTGTAAGAAGTCAGGCTCTTTCTTTATACTTTCAATCCTTGGACCAAGGAAAGCACTGGCGCCCATATTGGTGTTCTCATTAGTAGGTTGACTTGGGGGCCTACTGTTATTTTCAACACTAGATATCGATTCTCTGTCCCTTTCAGTGTTCAAATGTTGGGCTATGGCACTTCCAATAGGATATCCTGGCACTTTGACTTCTTTAAGTGATTGAAGTGGATCAACTTGCTGGGTAGACAAATTAGCTGGAACATTATCAGGTACCTCCTGCTTGATTTTCAGATCTTGTGGCATTGAGGGATCACTTTGATTGTTAGAGCTTTGTATAAGATTACTTCCCTGCAAACTGTGGGTTGGTGGATGCTGTTGCATTAGAGGTGGCATTGACCCAGGCTTGTCAAGTCCTGGATGTCCTGGGTGTCCAGGATGCCCAGGATGATTTGTATGACCATATAATGCTGTAGGCATAAACCCATAAGGTCCAATGTTTGCACCACTTCCAACAGATATTATTGGTCCTGGAGGCAGCAAGCCAGCCATAGAAGGCTGACTGAGTGGTGGAGGCATGTTTTGGACAGAAACTGGTGTAATAGAAGCTTCTGTTGACCTAATTCCAAGATTTTCTGGTCTCACTGGATGTGAAAATGAGGGTGGCCTCAAGTTGCTATTCTGGGCATCTAGTTTAGGCATTGGCTGAGTCTTTAGATCTGTTGGTTGTTTATCGTCAACATCAGATTCTTTGTTCTCTTGTGAGTTTGCTGGTGAAATTGGTTCTGTATTCAAAGTTGTAGGATGTTCCATTGGAGGAGGTGATGATCCACGTGGGTTTGTAGGTGTTGGACTCATTCTCTGTAATGAGTCTAACCGAGGGGCATTCGGAGAATCAACTTTGTTGGCTGAAGATATAGTAGCAGTAAAGATTTCAGGTGTATTTTGATTTTTCATTTCGCTGGTTTCATCCCTAGGTTCTAATTTTATTACTGTCTTAAGAGGATTCATATGTGGATTATGTTTTGAAGGATCATTGGCAAAATTCATGTTAGGTGGATAAAATGGTGGCATGCCTGATGAAAAGTCTTTTGCACTTCTTATAATTGAACAGTCTTTTGTTATATTTAAAGGATTGAAAATATTATTAGGCACATTTTCAATTTTAATATTGTGACCTAATTTTGGATTGTATATGTGACTGTCTTTCACAAAGAAGTTTGTGTTCTCCAAATTAAGTGGTTTGTTGGATTGGCTGACGGGATGTCCAGGGAAGTTGTGTGATAAAGGATCTTTTGGATAATCATCTTTTTGTAGATTCATTGTCTCATCTGTATCTATTTCCTCTTTGATTTTAATTTTCTCAATAGGATCTGTACACATTGGTGTAACTTTAGGTATAATGAGTTCAGTTTTAGGAAACATTGGATTTTGCAGTACAAGAGGTCTTGGTTCCATATTTTCAGGTAATTTATTTGTGGTCATATTAGGATCTGTTTTTAGATCAAGAGCACTTCTATCATCTTTCTCATTAGCCAATTGGAAAGTTGGAGGTAATGGATCTTTCTCAGTTTTTATAACAGGTTCAGAATTGTTCTCAATTTTAACTGCAGGATCAGCAGATTTAGCAAGCTGTTCAGGGTCGGGTTCTTTATTTTGTTCAGTGTTCTCTTTGTCAGTCTTATTAAAACTAAAGTCACAAGCTTCTGGCTCTGGCTCCGGAGTTTCTGTTTCATCCATTGCAGGAAAACTGTCATTAGTAAGACTTTCAGCTGGACTATCAGGAGGTGTTACTGGCTTTTTCTTCTTCATCTGCACATCACCATCCAAAATACTTTCTGGTTTTGTTTCATCTGGAAGACGTTTCTTAACTTTTGATACATCAACTTTTACACCATTAACCACTGGTGGCACCTTTTTCTTAATATCTTTGCTAACCGGGGATGAAAGCACTTTTTCAGGTATGTTGTTATTGGTGTTGAGAGAGGTGACAGTACTTTGTACAATTGGTTTACTAGGTTTAGGTTTAGGCTTTGAATCATTATCACTTTCATCTTGACCCTTCTTTCCATTAGGTGTAGTAGGTGTATTTTGTTCTTTAGATTTATTTCTTGTTCTCATTCTACTTGGCGAGTCATCAGGGTTATCTGGTCTTACATTGTCAACTTTAGCTAAATCACCAGCATCTCGAGAATCACTATCTTCTTCAGAATTTTCATCTTCCGTAACTGAACTCATCTCCCCTGCTTCCTTAGGATTAGGTGAGGGTCTTGACCCATTGGTTTCTGGTACTGTAGGTGTAGCCTCTGGGGTCTGTTCTTTGGGAGTTCCAGCACGGGAATTTCGTGTATTACGCACACGTCTTAGAGATGCCTGACGTCGTCTCCTGTGTGGCCTATTGCTACTAGCACCAGGAGTCTTTTTCCATAGATAATAGAACTCAACTAACTCGGCAGTGTCTTTGTGAGGCAATAGGTCCTTTCTAATTTTAAAGAAATTCTTACCAAATTGCCGAATTCCTTTGACAAATCTTTTAGTTTCTTCCTCCGTCCACTTTTTCTCAATTCCTTTGGGGACTGGACATTTGACAAGAGCTTGTAGAGCACGACCAGGGTCGTAGCCCGAGTCATGAAGCACATCCAGAGCGTTGATAGTGGTGTCGTCGCGGCTGGCGGCGACACAGCCGTCGTCCGGGGAACCCCCGTCACACATACCAGCGAATGCTGCCATAGAGCGTGCAGCACGCAAGTACATCACCAAATCTCGGTCCGTGGCCTGCGCGGGCAGCCAGCGGAGCTCTTCACCTCCGGAACACGGTTCGTTGGGTCCAAGCGGCCCGTTTGTACGCATATCAGGCAAACAGGCGTAAATATCTTTATCCTTCACAGGTTGGTTCGGTGTCCCCACTTGAACCTCCCCCTGATTCTGGGCCATGGTTCGTGCCAAATGGTCTATTTACACTGGACACTTTTCCTTGCTCACATATCACAAATATCACTTAGGTTTACATGTTGTTCAGTTATATTTTAAGATAAACGAGTCAGTGTAATCCTTTAGATGTTTATTTGCTGGTCCGTAAAGCAGTAAGTATGCCAATAGACATAATTATTACTTCTAATGGCCACCATTACACGATGCATTGTGCTTCATTTTATGAACATTGATGATACACACGTTATAAAAGTTGTTGGTTCACTTTAGTATATCATAAAAATAAGTTATTTGAGTCAGTATTTACGCATATTTTACTGTTATTTTAGTAAATGCTATCTACATGCTAGCCTTTTGTTTAGCTTCGCCTTTCTTTGGCTCACCATAAACAAACTTGAATTCTATAAAATGGCTGCCACGAAAGGATATTTTGTGGTGCGTTTCAATTTATGCAGTAGAAGTAGTTTACAACATTTATGAGAAATGCGGATTTTGAATCGCATGTATAGAAGAGGCACAGATTGTTTGCCGTGCCTGAAAGTCTAAACGTCGCTCGAGCCTATTTCCCTGTCCCTCGCACACTCTGCGCTCAACAGTCTCTTGGACGCTAAGCCTGACTGTAATGAGCTCGCGGACGAAACACGAATGGAAGATTTTGTATGTCTGGAGTATTGTGAGATGAGCATGAATGTCATCATGAAGCTTTATACTACTTATCGCTTTTTTGTCTCAACTATTGTATGTACATACATAATTGGAGTTGGCCGTTTTATGTAAACAGAAGCATGTGGTCGATTTTCTCAATCTTAATAATATAATAATACCAGCCTATAACTGTCCCACTACAGGGCAAATGCCTCTTCTCACACAGAGAAGGCGTAAGCACTGCTCAAGACGGGTTGATGATTTCCGACTTATTTTAAAATATATAACTCCATGTTTCCTGACGTTGTTTTCCTTCACCAATGTCAGGAATATCCGACAATCTCGTACGAGGCCTAAACCATCATTACATTAAATCTTAATATTCGTTCCTCTTAGATTTAATTACCATAAATTATTAGCTAAAACTCATCTGATTGAGACTTTTAATTAAGTTACTTTGTAATGTTATGGGAAATGAAACGTGTTAACATAATTAAATAATAAATCTTCATTGTCTATGTAAAATGTGTTTTACAAAAAAATAAAAATTGATTTAAAAATCTAATGCCAACAATACAATACGAAATTCATGTTCCTAATCTCAGAACAATAAGTTGTTCTGAGTTCCTAATAAAATAATCATAAGACTAACAAAAAAATGTAATCTGAAAATATTGTAGGTAACTTTATTTTCGAATACAAGTTGCGCAAGGACTGAGGTGAAACAAATCCGTCCCTTTTCTTTTTTATGGAATTACCTACAATAGTTTTGAAAGAGAAAGCGAAATGCTCTTTGAGTTCTGTCGATCATAGATAAAATACGGCTGTCGATAACCGTCTGACAAGCCGTCTGACGTCTATCAACGCTGTCAAAGACACAAAGTGTCAACAAAACAAATTGTCAAGTCGTTTATTAATTGTATAGCTACTGTAATCAATGTATACTTTTTGAGTATTTTACTGATTTCTAGGAATATCTTGCATAAAATTCACTTTTTGAAGTAACAATAAACACGAGAAGATGTCTTCGGATGAGTCTGATGATGAACCGCTATCCGTAATAGCGGCAAATAAAAAAATTGACCCAGAACAATATGCAGAAATAACATCAGATTCTTCGGAGCCTCCAAATAAGAAGAAAAAGAAGTTACCACCACCTAAACGGTTGTCGGTCACGATAAAGCTTCAACGTAACAAGGCTATTCAGCAAACGCCGGTGATTGAGCGGCCGGCAGACGTGTGGCTCTACCTAAAAGATCTTAATCCTTCGGGACCTTACAGCTGCTTACTTTGCCCAGACTGGTTCATAAACAGATCGAAAATCATTGTTCATTACGTACTAAATCATAAGAAAGATTTCTGTGGCATTTGCAGGTAGTTTATATTCTTTATCTTGTATCTTGTGAAGTTGTGAGTACAGTTCTATTCAAACTTTATGGCGGCTCTGAAGTGTGCACTCGCTGCACAGTACCTCGCTCCTCACCCCCGCTGACACATGAATTTGTTGCGCAGCAACTCGCCTCTTGTTCAGAGCCGCCATAAAGTTTGAAACAGGCTGTAATTGAATGTTTAATTTATTTATAGTTCAATAACTTATATTATTAACATTTTTTAGATACTTTGTACCTGATAGAGAGGCTTGGTGGAAACATGTGAAGTTTCATACACCCTGGCCATGCTCACAATGTGTTGAGAACTTTGAAACTGAAATTGAGCTCCGGCACCATCTCAAGTCTCTTCACAATCTAGTACATTGTAGACTCTGTCATTTCCGTGTACTTGACGGTGATCTGTACCACTCGCACTTGTTCCAAAAACACAATGTTTCCAATGTTTCAAATAAAGACGAAGAAAACCTTTGGGAGTTAGAATATGATGGCACCTCAAACTTTCTCTGTTTGCTATGTAATAAATCTAACAACTCAACTAGGACATTCTTCAACCATTATATGGGGTATCATCATTTTACCTTAAAATGTTTCACTGCTCTGATGTCTGGAAGGGATGTACAATTCTCAGTGTATGGTGCTGATCTTAGACCTGAATTTGTTGAGGAACAACTAAAACACCATGAAAGATACGGCTATGTTGATTCTGAGCTCAAGCCTGCTGACTGTGTAATAGAAGCTGATTCAAATGAAACTAGAGATTTACTCAAAGTCCTCATACCAGAAATTAAACAAGAAGCACTGACCACCGATGAAGCCAAGAACGATGATGGAGTTGCTAAGACAAAGGATGATGATAATGAGGATATTTACAAAAACTACAATGGTATTGATGATTTTGATGTTACTTTAACAGAACTGGTAGTTGTACAGAAATGTTACCAAGATTACATAAATGACATATTGTCAGATATTAATGCTAATTCAGTTTTTGAATATTCAGATGTTGATTATGAGAAGCTTACAACTGAAATCACAATGGATATAGTTTGCACACTGTGTAGTGTTCGGTACAACACTTTGTCAAATTTTACCACTCATATGTTCAAAATGCATTGTATAAAGTCCTTGCCAATATTTTCATGTAGGGTGTGTGCTACTACTTTTGAAACTCACCATGAACTTGAGTCTCATACTTCGCATGAGTTAGGAGAGTTTGAGGATCTGTGGATATGTCAGTTTTGTGATAAGGAGTTTGATGACAGGGAGGTAACACGGCGTCACCTGACAGAACATTGGGAACTAGTAGAATATGACAACTGTTTCAGTCCACACTTAGGTTTCAAATGCAGATATTGTCCGACACTGTTTTGGCATGAAACAGACAGAGAGACGCATCAAGTGCGAGCACATTTCTTCAATCATAAGGATGCATATTACAAGTGTGAAAGCTGCAATGAAATGTTCAGTGATAAGGTAATTATTGCATAATTAATTATAACATGTTAGTTTTTTGAAGTGATCTTCTTTAGGCGCGTTGAGCATTTTTCAGATGGGAAAAACCATTGAACTCGCGCCACTGTTACCATAACCGACACCGCGCGTGTTTTGTTTATGAGACGGTTAAAAAATACCCGCTTCGGATGTGTCCGACTGTCCTCGGAATGTACTCGGTTTTAATTTATATCCAATATGTCAGTGAGTGATGGCAAAGTATTCTATTTGTGTTTTGTTTTCACTTCTGTCGGCCCGGAGTACCACTGTTTTTTTTTTAAGCAAACAGACAGAGTACAGAATAGAATAAAGGCCACTAACTCTTTTAAGTTCACAGGTTCAAATTCGGTATTTTTTTCGAAAAACCCAATAACCAACTTAACCTCAGTATTGATACCCCAAGGTCTGGTACGTCCACCACCATTTAGAGAAGCACAGCACTCCAGATAAGACACCTCTATACCTCCTGAAATGTACCCTCTGCTGTGTGGTGATGCCAAGTTTCGAGGAGATGAGAGCACACTTCAACTGTGAACACGCTGAAGCTAGGAAGGTGTTCTGTTCGCTCGACTCTTGTCAGTACAAACCTTTGAGCCATAGGAAGTCTTTTAAACTACATGTGCGGGTAAGATGTATGTTTTTGTTTTTTTTTTGGTGTATGAGCTGTCATTTAATTTTCTGCCGGATTTTTGGGTCCTATAAAATAGCTTTTAAATATAACAAAAAATATAACTAGCCACAATTTGTTTTAAGGAGTTTCTTGCATTCTAGCTGGATTTTTAATAATTCTGTTTAGTCAGTAACTCCAATTTGGTCCAATCAACTCTAACATAGACTTCCCTTCAACTGCTCTACAATATTTTTTGATTGTCTTCTGTACAAATCCAATCCGCTTCCTTGTGTTGTGAAGATTGGTCGATTTATGCGAATCTATAACAGCCAAAAGAAAACGCCTTCAACATTTTCCATATTACAGACGATGCACACCGGTCGTACATCGCGTCCGGAGCGCACAATGGACTGCCAAGTGTGCGGCCGCGAGTTCGGTAGCTCGCGGGCATGCGGCGCGCACATGGCGCAGGCGCACGGTCCTGGCAAGTTCAAGTGCAAGCTCTGCAGAGAGATACTGCACACTATGGATGAGAGGTGGGACTTTAGTAAAGCCAAGGTTTCCTAGAAGAGCGGTGACCGCCACATGCAGCCGTAATGACCAAATACAGACCGTTTTTTGACACCTTAATGTAAAATACTGGTAAAAATTACAGATTCTTCTCAAAGGAATTCTTCTGGTCTTAGAGATGCATGAAGAAGCCTCCTCGTGTAGCGCAGTTTGTTCCGCCAGTTACTCAACTGAACCGAGCGCTCTGCGCATCCTGGCCAGTCACACCCAACACCTTATTTGACTGACCAATTCTTCCCTTGCGGTGTAGGGGTTAACGCCCGCCTGGTTTGCGACCACGGGTTCCCACCAGAGTCGGCACTCCCGGAGTGCCACTGTTTTTTTGGCAACTTTACTCTCTACTTTTTTGGCGGATTTCCACACAATTTTGCACTTAATGATACTTATTATATCATTAAGTGCAAAATTGTGTGGAAATCCGCGCATCCTCGACGGCTTTACCCTAGTTTGTACTTTATGTTACTAACAATAAAGTCCAATATCCAATTTCTGCTAAAGCAGTAATGTTTGTTTACAGAAAACTCCACTACCTCATAAGTCATCCTGGCCAGCATCCGTTCGAGTGCTCGGAGTGCGGCAAGTCGTTTCAGTACAAGTCCTCGCTGTACATGCACAAGCAGGATCATCTGCCTAACAAACAGAATTATACTTGTACTTACTGTGGGAAGACTTTTCTGGTAAGTAAGTACGAATTGTGATATGATGTGTTTTCATCGGGCAATTCCCCACCAGACACGACACTCGTCCGGTCCGGTCTGTTTCTCATACCTCTATAAACAGAAACGTAAGGTTCAAATTAAAACCGTTCAATCAACAACTTTACTAACACGCTACCCTTGCACAGAAACGCGATTCCTTCCGCGAACACGTCCAAATCCACGAGGGCCCACGTCACGCGTGCTCTTACTGCCCAATGCGCTTCGTGCAGCGATCCAACATGCTGCGTCACGAGCGCCGTCACACCGGCGAGCGGCCGTATGCCTGCTCGCACTGCCCCAGGAGCTTCGCTGATAAAGGAGCCTGTAATTCACACACCAGGTAATGTTGGCTTAGTATATCGACACGGTAAACATGTATGTATAGTTAATAGTAACGAGAAGTAACTCTGAAATATTAAAACAAAATCTGCTGTTCTATACAAAATTATCAGTTCATTCCTGATAACCAACTTTTTCGCCATTGCAAAGTTGGTGCTAGTCAAATTTCTTCATTTTTACGACTATTTTCCTTTTTATTGAAAGATGAATTGTAAGTTAGCTTGTATCACTTTTTTTCATGAGGGATTGTTTTGTAGGACCCATTTGAAGGACACATCCTACGCCTGTATGTACTGCGGCAAGACGTTTGTGCAGAAGTCCAAGCTGACGTATCACATCAGAAAACATACTGGAGAGAGTGAGTACTCAATATTTGCTACTGTGAGGAATATAATAAAAGATTTCATAGCTTTGATATACAATTTGCAAGAGTTGCCTTCTTATGGTATGTACATATTTATGTGGAACGCATGTTACATTTAATTTTACGTTTGTGATTAGGTAAAATCTGTGTTTGTTTACTTATCTTATCATATAAATGAATATGACGTAGGTACTGAGATTTCTGTTCTGTGTTGAAGGGGTGGTGGTATTCGAAGCAGTTTTTGTTGTAATTCATGTCATATTGGTTTCATACCTAACGAGTGTATGGCTGACGCAATAACTTTGTTCCGTGTTTATTTATCGAATAAGACATGTTCAAAAAACAAAACAGTACATCATGGGTACGTAGCGTGTAATACTGACTCCTTTCATACTTTCAGATCTGGAAACGTGTACGGTGTGTTCAAAGTTGTTCACAAGTGCATGCTCGCTGCGCGAACACATGAAGATACACGGACCTAAGAAAGAGCAAATTAAGTGCCCGCTGTGTGGTGAGTTTGGACACTCTTTTTAATAATAATAATAATCATTTTATTATCAGGCAACTAAGGCCCATAGATAAAATACACAAAATAATCTTATACAATAATAAACTAATACATAATTATTAAAAAACCTTAAAACTATGACTATACACGTAACGTTGTCGGCGTCGTGTTTCGCTGCGGCTTTTAACATATGAACCAAAATATATGTAAAGAATTACTTCCTGTAAGAAAGACATTAAAAAAAAATTAAAATGGTTCCGTTTTAACTTTTGAAGTTGCACAACAACAAGGCCAATTGTTTCAACGTGTGTTACATTTCATGTTGCATTGCATATATTTGGACGGTATGTTCAATTTAACGTATGTTAAGTTTCACACGTGTACCTGCCACTAAATCACAGGTAACATACATACATAGGTATCTTTATCAAAAGTTTGAAGAATAGATGTCTGCTTCAAAGTTTAAAAAAAAAATACACAGCACACCCTAGATTCTCTTAATACCACTATTCCTATTATTCAAACCCGACATAGCCACCACAGAGAGCAGTGGTGGCCCAGTGGCAACAGCCGCGACTTACGAGTCGGTCGTAGGTTCGAACCCAGTCAGGCGTTTTTTTGTGTAAATTATTTTATCACCACTGCTCTCAAAACGGTAAAGAAAAAACATCGTGTGGAAACCGGCATGTCCTATATAGCACAAAAAATTCGAAGACATGTGAAATCTACCAACCCGCAGTCGGCCCGCATGGTGGATTACGGCCCACCCCCTCTCACTAAGAGGAAGCATGACTCTTAACATCATTATAGGCTGATTATACTAAACCCCAAATACTGCTCATTATCTTCCAGACCGCAAGTATCAAGACGAGCGGTACATGTTACGTCATCTACGTACCTCGCACACGCACGCGAGTCATCCGTGTCCTATCTGCAACAAGACGCTGACCAGCGCCGCAGGGCTCCGACACCACGTTATCACTCACAGTACCATGAAGACCATCAGGGTAAGTTGATAGCTGGAAGTGTAAACTGTGTGTGTTTGTTAAAGTGCTACAAGGCTCTTTTGACGCTTGATTGACGATGAAAGGGAGGCGATGGTGGTAAACTGTTGGGAATTGTTAAAACAAACAATAAATGACGTTTAAGGAGAGATATAGTATTTTTGTTTTTTCAAATTTCAACATTGCGTCTCTTAAAATAAAGTCTAAAATAAATAATCGCGTACCTCTGTCCACGTTGGTGCTCTCTTGGTGTAAAGGAAGTTCATTTATTTTCAACGTATTTTAACTGTAGCTAGGCTAATATTTGATTGCCAGTGAACATCGTACTGCGCGGGACAGCATTGTATGCAAGAAGCTCAACTTGTATGAAAAACACGCGTGGTAGCGTTGTAGCATGCACTAAAATCGCGTAATATTGTTATTAATATTATTATATTTTCACTTTATAGTGCAATATGTATGAAAAATACACGTGGTAGCACGCACTAAAATCGCGTAATATTGTTATTAATATTACCATCTTTTCTTGTTACAGTGCAAAATGTGTCCAAAAGCCTACTCAGTGAAAAGAACAATGATCAAACATTTCCGACGCCGACATGGCTTCAAAGGTACCGAACCGAACATCAAAGAGTTCTACACTAGGTTGGACCCAAGAGAGTGTAACCTAGGTCTCGACGAACCGACCATGACCAATATATTCGGACCTCCTCCAAAGAAACCGATGGACGAACTCCTAGTAGCAGATTACGTCACACTTACTAACCTAGAACCACCAAAACCAATAGAAGAAGAAAAAGGAGAGAGTCCGAGCACAGATACACAACATGAGAAGTCTCAGTCGGACGATGAACATTCGAGAGAGGGTAACGAGGACACAGATAGTCATGTAACAGAGGGAAAAAAAGTAGTTATAAAGATTGAAGCTCAAGAACCTGTTGCAGACCATGCTGCGGAGTTGGAACCCACTGACTTTGTTAGCGTAAAAATTGAACCAATAGATGAGCATGATGATGATGAGGACGACTAGACCAGATTATTGGGCACAGCTCCAAATTGTGAGCTACTATGCCATTAGAACTCTTTGATATGAAACCACCATAAAATGAATCTACACTGCATTCCAATCATGTATACAAATATGTATGTGTTTTTGGAAAAAAAGCTTTAACACCCACAAATAAAGTTCAGTTTGCGTTAAAACGTCAACTTTTTCCATAGAAGTAGTAATTCTGAAATCAACTTAATTTTCTTTATGCATAAAGATGATATCAATTGGAACCAAGGACTCGACTGTAGATGCAAGTTTTTGCTTTGCAAGTCTACGAATACTAAATGCCACTAGAAGACTAAAGAAAATGATAGTTCGTCAAAAAAAATGTTGAATCAGATTACAGTGTGCCCGGTATATTTTGCAATTGAAGACTTGTAGGCTTCGCTGTCGCCATGCTGGGTCACTGTTCCGGCGCCTACGCAAATACTGCTGATACTACTAGCTTGTAAATATTTATAATACTTAGGATAAATTATACATAGAAGCTGTAGGTGTACTTTAATAAATAAAATTGTAAATGTTCTTCTACCTACTAGTTTTCTTAAGTTATTTTTTTTAATAGTAAATGCTTTAATCGCTAGTTTAGAATTAAACATAATGGTTACGAATAGTTCAATGTTGTCGGTCTTTAATAAAGTAATTTCTCTCGTTAGGAATGCATTTTATTTGAAAAATTACAAAATTATTTTGACATACCATCCATCACAGCACAGAGCCATTCATACAAGAGAAAAAGAGTAAGCGTGATAATACATTCATGTAAAAGATTAATTAATAAAAATACCAATAAAATATCGTAACTACATAAAACGATTAAAAACTAAAACAGTGCGTCCAAAAGTTCTCGCACATCGCTGTCGACTGGCAATGTATACAGACGCCAGCACATCAAGTTACTACAATCTGTCAAATATCTTTAATAGATTTTCAACTTTATCGCTAAAGCATAAGGTTCAAAGTTGATTGCGAAAATTTGACAGTTTCGGGTAGCTTGATGTGCTGGCGTCTGTACCTAGAGATTGGTGGTATTGCCTCATGTATATGGCAATGCTTGTTATTTATGTTTACATATCATGTGGAATTAAAATGAAATACATGAAGAAATATAAAATATATCTTCTAAAAATTGTGAAATGTGGGTGTACTATAGGAACACCTCTGCCTCACCCCTCGGGGCTTACAAGCGTGAAGTTACGTTAGCTTCTAAAAATAAATTCAACATTATTCAAACATCAACAAACATCACTGGAACGCACTCAAATCAGCTGTTAAACAGGAAACACGGAAACGTCAGTTTGACACTACTATGTTTTAGACTTTGACCTGTAGATTATTGCAATTTTTCTATTAAATACGCTGTAAAAAATTACGTAATGGCTTAAATATTAATATATATACTTAATTCCACTACCCAGTGTGGACTCCTTGCAAATAAAACCATGTATAACCCAGCGGTGACAGTTAGAAGGATCGATGTTTTGATTCGTATTATAGGCCATCGTAAAGCAATATTAGCGGCTAACCCAGTGAGAAGTTATTCTAGTAAAGATAAAGTGACTATAGGAGATGTCAGCAAGGAGATCAGGAGCCCAGAAAAGGTTGAATATGTGCCTCGGAAGTACCGTAAGTGTTTACCTTGAAACTTTAGTTTATAACCGCAAAAGACAGGTTTAAACCATGTTTCTGTAGTTATTTGGTGAATAAAAACTTTAAAATAAATACATAATTTATTTTCCGTAGTTTTATCATAGAGAAAACAATTCCAACGGGAATTATAAAGTTTTATTTGTATCCAGGCTTCTTGGTATTTAGATTAACTTGGATTTCTAGCAGTATTTTTTATAGTTTTTAGTACAATAAAATGTAAAAACTTTTAAAAAGTTGGTCTTGAAAAGTTCCCTTTAGAAGAAAATATTATTGTGACAAACCTCTCAATGTTTTAATAGAAAGACCAAATTTTTTTAAATTCTATTTTTATTTAGGGGTTTTTATCTTATAGATATGCCAACCCCATTATACCCTTTTACGATACATTAACATACATCGAATTTTATTATCTATTTATCTTAAGATCTATTAGGATTATTATTAGTACTAATAGTTCAAAGAAAGTGAATCACTAAACAGGTACTGTCATTAACTCACAAAATTTTTTAGTGGTCTCTGAACATGGCAAAGATAAAATTGACTGTATTAAGTCTACATCTAACCTATTTAGTTTTAGCTTGATCATGAGTGATTGACATACATCTTTATTTCGGACACAATCCATCAGCAAATGTTGTACATCCTCAACTTTATTGCACACTGTGCAATTCGGAAAGACCTTAAGGTCTTATTTCTTAACAATCACTTAATATATGTATATTTACAGTGACAATAGAAGATGCAGAAATTAAGACCTTATCACAGAGTACACTCAGGAACCTAAGATGGATGATGCAGAAGGATTTACTCGGCCAGGACATGTTCTTACTTGGCAGACCTGGGCCAAGCAGGTCTGTTTTTACATATTTTGTTTAGGTTATTTAATTTTATAAAAAATATCAGAATTCCAATTATCATATACAAACATAAAGACACAGAAGTATTGATCACAACTAAAATAATTCAATAAGTTAAGAATTAAAAAAATAAAATCCTCTTACTTAAAACCATGCTTCCAAGTCATATAAGGCCTGTTTAGTTAGCCAACATTTGAGTTTAGTTTTATTGTATTAATTAACACATACAGCCCTATGCTATTGTTGTAACAAGGAATGAGCTTTACTACAGTTCATATTGTATAGCTGCACTGGTCGCTCGGAGGTTAAGCTACGCTTGTCGCGGTCCGTTTGTGGATGGGTGGCCATCCATTACAAAGCTAAACCCCTTCGTGCCTCTGAAAGCACATTAAGCTGTTGGTGCTGGTGTCAATCGATCTTTGACATCCGTTACGGGTGACTCAGAAGCATAAAAATCTAACAACCAGTCTAAACAAGGGGTATTGTGTTACCCAGTAACTAGGTTGTGTAGGTCAGATAGGCAGTCGCTCCATGTAAAATTCTGGTATAGTATTGGACTAGAAGTCGACCCCAACATAGTTGGGAAATGGCTAGACAGATTGATATTGTATAATTTGTGCCAATGTAAGAGAAGAAAAAGAAATCAACATAATCTAAACTAGAATGCACATTAAGTTACGCAATCTCATTCACAAATATTTTGATAATTATTTTCAACCTTTGTAATGCATAAGTAACGACTTTGGACTTTCCATTGATGAAAGTGTAATGCAATGTTTGCCAAAAATTTTAATACTGCTATATGGCATGTTTTAGCAATGAGGAAGAACAAAAATCTAAATAGAAATCTTCCATGTAATTGAGTATTTGGTTACTGAAGTTACCAGTAGGATTTGTTTTTTTTTTGGTATCCCAGTTCTTTAGGAATGTAACGTTATAGGTTATATAACATCACGCTACGACCCTTAGGAGTGAAACAAAAAGAAAAAAAGAAAGAATGAAGTAATAGTGCGGGTGGGAAATTTTATCAGTGGTATGTTATGACTTCCATGCGAACGAAGTCTTGGGTAGAAGCAAGTACAGACGCCAGCACATCAAGCTTTCCCAATCAACTTTGAACCTTATGCTCTAACGATAAAGTTGAAAATCTATTAAATAAATTTGACAGATTGTAGTAGATTGATATGCTGAAGTCTGCACCTATAAAAACATAAACTCATGCCTTCCCTTAGGTTAGGAGCAGGCAGAACGCCACTTTCTATGATCCTTATATACATAGATCTAGTAATTTGACCTTAAATGTACAGCCGGCCTTTTGTTGAGGTATTCTACCGAACTATTAAGTGTTTAATAAATTTTATTAATAAGTTTAATTAATAAATTAAAAACGTTCAAAATCTAGTCGCAATCTCATCTCAGCGACAATCGATGTCAAAAACTTGTCAAAAATGTAGGGATTCTATTATGGAGGTATTTTTGACAGATTGACACTGAAATCACGAGAATTGCCCCTCAGTTTGTTTTCGTTATCGTTACATTTATTTTTTAATTGCAGTAACTAACAATCGAATGCTAATTTCAATTATAATCGGCATTCTAACTTTTTATAGGAGGAAAGTGGCTCTTCAGTACCTAGAGCTGACACAGAGGGAGTTGGAGTATGTAGCTCTTTCACGAGACACCACAGAGGCTGACCTCAAACAGAGGAGAGAGATCCAGAGCTCCACTGCCACGTATTTCGACCAGGTAATCTCCTTATTATCATGCTATAAGAATCCCAAACCTGAAAGTGGGAACTGTTCAATGTGCTGTTTTTCCTGAAGTTGGGCATCATCAGAAATAAATACTCAATAATTGATTGCATTCCACTACCTAGGTGTACTTAGATGGTAACTTAAAATTGAATTAATTCATTTATTTAGGTTCTCCAACAAAAGATGTACTTACACAACAATATCACACTAATATTATAAAGGCGAAAGTTTGTGAGTGTGTGTGTGTGTTTATATATTTGTTACTTCTTCACGCTTAAGCGGCTGGACCAATTTTGATAAAATTTTGTATGGTGTTGTTGACACCCTAAGTGAGGTCTGTGTAAATCTTACCCTTAATAAATTAGGGAAATACCAATTAATAAAAACGTTTCTCCCACAGAGTGCAGTCCGCGCAGCCGTAGAAGGTCGAGTACTCGTGCTAGAAGGAATAGAGAAGGCGGAGCGTAATGTGTTGCCAGTGCTAAATAATTTGCTGGAAAACAGGGAGATGCACTTAGAAGATGGACGGTTTTTGGTACCCGCAGCTAGATATGATAAATTGTTGGAGGTAATATTGGTTTTATTTTTTTTAAATTAATTCATGTTAACATACAGAACGCTGGGCGTTAATATAGCACATCGAGTGTTAGAATAATATGTATGTAGTTCAAAAAAATTAAAAACAGGCAAGTCTATTGGACTGGTCAAAACAAAACATATAAGCCCAAACTGGGGGGTTTACTGGTAGTCACTGAAGAGTTTCACTGTTCACCTCCTGGCTCCATCATCAGATCAGCTCCAAGATACCAAATTATAGTTTTGTCATCTGAACCACATATACATACAAAGTTTCATTTCGATACGACAATTAAAAGTAGGTTAAAATTGACTTTTAAGATTTAATTACATTGTTAGTTTGTTAGTTACAAGTGAAGCTTTGTAGATAGTCTGCTGAACTGTTTGACAGTCTCATTGTAAAACTCGATGTAAGTACTTATATTAATGCTAGATACTGTTTGTGTAGTACCGTCAAAAACGGTACTGTATTGGTAAATTTTAACTAAATTGGTATTTTAAAATATAAAAGCAATCATTTAGTAATTTAATTCGAAATATATTTTTTAAACACGAAAAAGGTTTATAATCTCCATCTTCTCAGGAACACGGTGCCGAAGAAGTATCAAGATGGCGTCTTGTGCGCGTCGACGAAAACTTCCGTGTGATAGCACTAGGCCTGCCTGTGCCCAGGTACAGCGGGCAACCCCTCGACCCGCCGCTGCGGTCGCGGTTCCAAGCCAGAGATGTCGCCACAGTCGGCTACTCGGTAAGTCTAACCTTATTCATATGGTCGTAATGTTCATTTTCGTATAAGCGAATGTGATCGAGCGTATCATTCGAATATGAACATTAATTTTATGAAAATAATGTGCACATTCGTATGAAACACTTACCTAAAAAGGCAAAGTCAAATTGTAGGGTGTATACTAGGTTTGCTAGTACTCAGGTACAGCGGGCAACCCTTCGACCCGCCGCTGCGGTCCCGGTTTCAAGTCAGAGATGTCGCCACCGTCGGCTACTCGGTTAGCTTAGGCATATACGGTGAATAGCACTAAGTCTGCCAATAACAAGGTATTAGGTAGGTATAAGGTGGCTAAGAAAGACACATACAAATATTGCTGAGTACTGCAAAGTACCACCAGGCCATAGGCACCTAAAATATTGCTGAGAGTGGAGCATAGACATAAAGGGTCGCCCAACAAGAGCGCCGGATTTAATTTTAAAGAAAAACACATTTATTGTTTAATAAAGCAAACATTTTTATTTCAACATAAAGAAAAATAGTTTTGTTTAAACGTGAAATACAACATCAGGCAAATGGCCACCACGAAACCTCTGGCACAGGGTTATTCTTTTGTTGAAATTTTGAATAACGTTTTCGCATAAATGTGGATGTGCTCGTATTTCACCAATAACGCGCCGTATTTCCTCTTTAAGATGTTCAACTGTTTGTGCCGATTCATTGCGACCGAAAACTTGACGTAATTCGCGAACTGTTTTCGCAAAACTTTCACCATTTTTGTAATGTGTTTTTACAATAATTAAACGTTGTTGGTTTGAATACTTCTCCATATTCTTAAATCGCGTGGTCTGTACGTGACAACTGTCAAAAAAAAAATCACCGTACAACTAGTATTAACAAAATGGCGGCAAATTTAAATCCGGCGCTCTTGTTGGGACACCCTATACATTGTAGAAAAATATGGTCTTTTTTTTTTCAGGATGAGAAATCATCAAATGACCCCTCCCGCTCTGGGTGGAGCGGAAGGGAGTGTCAGACTCTTACTGACTAAAACCCACCCGTGTTCCTTCCTTAGCCCTTTATGTTCCGGGCCAGCGGTAACCCTTTCGGACAATCCCGCTGACCTGGCAGGAAAAAAAAATATATGGTCTTTATCTACACATACCGTATTTCGGCCACGGCGGCCAATCTCAACGGAGACTAGCCTTCGGCGCGGGAGATATTATAGTGCACAAGTGTGCGCGAGGCAGGTGCACTCCCTCTTCCCTCACTCCCATAGTCCGATGGGACGGCAATCCGACACGACCGGAGAGAGATCAGGCGCAGGACCAACGGCTTAACGTGGTTTCTGAGGCACGGGGGTATCACACCGCCAACTTCCAAACTCCGAGCTGTTACTAAGAAATTCCTAATGGAAAAACTCAATAACACTGCACGATCCGGGAATCGAACCCAGGACCCCACGCTCAGCAGTCGCGCTTGCGACCACGAGACCAACGGGGCAGTTTGGTATTGTAAAGTTGAAAGAACGCATTTGTTGCTAAAGCAGTAAATAGGTCAAAATAAAATTAAATGAACGAATAGTTATATTTCACGTTGAAGCGGTTGAAGCAATAAGAATGCCGTAATAAACATCGTAGTATATCAGTAGTAGGTACTATAAAGTTTCATTTGTTAGTTATTTGCAGTTGATATTCGTTTTAAAGCCGCGCAGTGAAGCAGCCAAGTCTTAGGAATCCTATAGACAGCACTTTTGCTACATAAAAGTGATAGACAAAAGTTTTTTTTTTAAATAATGATTATCTTGTACTATGTTATTCAGTATGTTAAAATAGTAGTAGAAACAAATTGAAAAATAGGGTTTTACTTTTTTATTGTTGCGTCAAACTTCAAGCTTTTATGCGACGTCTGTGATAATAAACTTTCAGTTCTACTAGTCGGAGTCGACTCTAGTTTCTTAGGCAGCTCAGGCATGAATATATGGACTTGTCGCTTAGGATTCTTACTCACATCCGGTATCAGCTTTTTATTCAGCATTTCCGCGTATTGTTTCTCAACGGCGTTCTTCTCATTGATCACTTTGAGCCGCGTCTCCGAGACGTTCGTTCTTATGTCTCTGGACTTTGTTTTGTTGTGGTTGTCTTTTATTTTGGCGCTCGTCTCGTGCCGTGGCGTGCTCTTGGCGTTTCGTGACTGTCGCGCGTAGTTCTCGATCGTGTTCGCAGACGTCGGCACATAAAAATCGTGCCGATCGATAGTCCCATTTTGTTGCGCTTTTGGACTGTCCTCACCTTTCGGCGATGTTCGCCCTGCCTCTTTATGTATGTCGATTGCTGTTTTCGATTTGGACAAATTGTGGCTTCGACGTTGCAGCTCTGGCCAGCTGTGTCGCGGCTGCGACATTCGTTCAAAGTTTTCTGGCGCCAATAAATCAATTTTTCCTGCTAGGTCCAGCCACTGTAGGACACGTTCGGAAAGTTCGGTGTTCTCCTTAGCATCGGTTCTGGACGTTTTATTAGCTCTTAAGTTCCTCATGTTGATGTTGAGACTATCGTAATTGCTTCGGTTAGTCTCGTTTAAAACTTGGGGAGTTGCTTTTACAACCAGTTCGTCGTCAAAATCTCCATCCACGTCACGCAGGTTAAGGCGCTCGATATCGCCGGAGGTGACGGGCCGCTGGTTTATGCGCGACTTGTCGCTGGTGAGCACTTGGTTCAGTTTTCTCACGCAGTCCTGCAGATCGTCGGAGTACTGGCTGAGCCGGGAGCTCTTGTTTTTGTTGGTGGAGTAGCTGGCGGACGAGTTGGGTCTGCGGCGCTTGGCGTGTAGCCTTAGCAGGTAAGGGTCGTCGTGTGTGAGGATGGCGTGTCGGAAACCGCCCACCCACACAGTCCTGACGTACATAGGCCGCTGCGAGGATTGCCACAGGACCATATTCCACTCCACGCTATGCCTTACCGCATGGAGTCACGCGAGCTATTCTATTAGTGCGTCCGCGATCGGCTGAGTCCTCATAATTGATTCGTATCATCTATCGCGAGGCTTTCGACGGCTCTGCGAACAAAATGGTGGAGTTTTATTTGATATTTTTTATGAATGGAAGCTTAGATTAAAATAGAAAATGAAATGAAAAGTTTTTATTTGGTTAGGTGGTTTTTGTGAAAAAACTGAACGTAATCTTTTAGAAGAAATATTTGCTTTTATAATAATTTTCTTCTAATAACTGAGTTGATTTTCTGAGAAAAACTCGTATCAGTATCAGTACCAATTAATGAAAATGAAAAATCAAAAACCCCTGTCAGACAAAAAAAAGAAAATAATAAATGAATCCTTTAACTTTGAAACAGTTTGTAGAAGTTCATTATGCACTCTGCCTGTTGCTTGAAAATTGTTTTCGTTGTTAACAGGCATTAGGGCTAGGGTGCGCAGTTTTTGTAAGAGAAGCGAGACATTCACAATAAAGCTTACAATAATCGAACAGGGTGTTCATTTTATATTTGAGGCGTCTACTAAGAAGGGGTTTGGCGAAAATCACCCTTGAGGGGGTAGAAATAGAGAACTACACAACAACATTACGCCTGTTCTCCCCAGAGGGCCAGACAGAGGCGTACCTGCGGGGTAATTGCGTAACACACTATAAGGAATGTCATTCATTTTGACAGTTCTACAACATTCATTGCGTTATTTGCATTATGTAACAGATTTCTTTTCGAACTTATGAAGCAATGGATTAGCAATATCCTCCAAATGATTCAGATTGTTATTGATCGTGTTACGCAATTAGGGTGTTGGTGTAAAATAGATAATGAGGGTTTTCTGAAATGACGTTCGCTAGGTGGCAGCACTGAACCGTCAGGTCCAGGCATCTGTCAAAGAGCCTATATTTTCTTTAGTCATGACTGAATGATGAGCGAATGAATGCAACGAATGATGAACGTCATCATATGTTTTATATTCATTGTCGAAATGGAAGACCTCTTTTCAAAGTGGTGCCAACTGGTGTCGTAAATTTTCACGAAAACCCCCATTGTAGCAACTGACACTATTTAATACAGAAGTAACAATCAATGTAACACATTATTTAGATATTGCATAAAAGTATTGTTTGAGACTCGAGAAACCTAAATAGTGTTAACCTGACTTATCCAAAGCTTTATGTCATATCTCTCGTCTCTTGACGTCTATGATGGAACGAGCGTGCCCAGAAGATGCCTAAGTCACTGGAACTACCACGCATCGACGAAACACAGCAGGCTGCTTCACGCCGGACTCCGGTGGGAGGGTGGTCGCAAACCAGGCGGGCGTTAGCCCTACCACCGCAAGGGAAGAATTGCCAGTCAAATAAGGTGTTGGGTGTGACTGTCCAGGATGCACCGAGCGCTCGGTTCAGTTGAGTAACAGGTTTTGGATTTATTCCTTTACTTGTGCTACATGACATTGCTTCTTGCCATATTTCATGATTTTAGGTTCAACGCGAAGTACCCTATAGGTTTTGATTCCCTTGCGAGTGTAAGAATATGCGGCATAAACGAAACATTAACGCCCGTATCTTTTGATTTGAGAATTAGTCATTGATAGAATTAGCCATTTTGAGAATTAGTCCATTAGAGACGCAGTTGCCATTTGGGCATTCTGCGCCTAAATCGTTTTTTCACTGCTTCAAGGGATTGAACAAGAAATTTCAAGCGGACGACGTCGCGGGCAGAAGCTAGGTTATTATAAAGAGGCGCATAGAGAATGTCCCAAAACTAACATTATTTGGTGGCTTCCCTACCAGCCACCCCACCGTTAAAGCAATGATTAATTGTAAGCTAAACGCTACGTAACGTGGGGACGCCGTTGTTGGAATCTACTCGGAACTAATCCATTACTAGGTACTTTTGGCTAGTTTATAAATTCACTGCATGTCAACCAAAATATTTTGTTGATTCAGAAAGACTTGCATCGGATTAGAATGGAAGTCGATCTCAACATAGTTGGGAAAATGCTATGCAGATGTTGGGGTTTATTTATAAACCATAATTAAAGTTAAATATTCGCTTATCGCTATTTAACTTTAGGGAAAGTTTATGAATAAAAGGGGATAATGTTTAGGAGTAAAGTTTAAATTAAAATCAAAAGTACAATTTATTTGTTAAAGGACCGGTATTTCAAAAGTCCGGTAAGTTATAAAGTTTTATATGTGAGGAATAGATATTACGTTTGGACAGTTTTCGTACAGATAATAAGTCAAACCGCCATTAATTAATCGGCTCTAAGATGAAAAAATATTAAACCCAGACCTACAGTCCGTTTGTAGTTATTTAACCTCTGACAGGAGTAACCTTATTGTAACGAGAATAAAGATCACAATGATTTTGACAGACTTCTCAGTAGCAGCGACCTAATAGCAACTTTATTTGAATGCCAATAAAGATCACTGTGGTTTGGATAGCGATGCAAACTTAGAGGAAAAAAAATCTATGATAAAGTTAAAGTCAAAGCATTTATTTCAAATAGGCACATAAAAGGCACTTTTGAACGTCAAAAATTACAACAAATAGAATTGATTCTAGTCGTCCATTCCAAAAGGTAGTTTTCGTATGGAGAAGAACGGGCAAGAAACTCCACCGTCCAAGAACTCCACCGATAGGACTAGGTATCTTTTTGGGCTATTCAATCTCGTACTTGGAATTTATTTATAAGATATCGGAGTGCTGGTATCTCCACAGCATCGCGCGTGTGACTTAAACTTACGAGTATGTGTGTGTTGTCACTGCCCGATGTTGACGAGTTGCAATCAAGCTTCAGTTTAAATGAACCCAAAAGTCTCTGAATTAAATAAAGATTTAAAAAACGTTTAAATTAATGCATGGGAAACGAAATGTCTCTTTCTCTTTTAGCAGAGGAGTCCTTGTGCTTTGTTTTGGCACCAGATTTTTTCTTAACAATAATACCGCCAAAATAATAATGTGAAAAAGAAAATATTTGAAGTCATGTTTGCTATAATATAAAATGCTATATTCATATACTTTTCTGTATAAAATCCGAATCTAAATATGTACGTGTAAATTATTATTTTTACTTACAATCAATACTCCTTATCAAGTTAGTGCATCGGCTAAGAATCCGTAGCACTCTCGTAGCATTAATAGCTACGACGCGTAGCGTTGATCTACAAGCGTAGCATTCACATGATCACTTGTCTAAAAATTAAGCAAAGTTCGGCTGCACTATTAATTTATTTCTTATTTAGCAAAATATTTTGTTATTTTGTAAGTATTGTTGCAATCGCAAGCGTCGTTACTTATTTCCCTGTAAGCAGTGACTGGTCCTCGCTCCCCGCTCGCGATCGGTTTTGTCGTCAACTAAGGCCGGTTACACACGCGATGACACGATTCGAGTTTAAGGTTGAATATATTAGGTACGTGTCAAGTTGAACCCATGAATCATTGGCGCAAATGCTTGGTTGGACGTTATTCCGTGTTGGCGTAGTTAATTGCGCTATATATTGTTGTAAACTTAACAAAGTTAGAAAAACCAAGTTATCAGGATATAGAGTTATATAGAGATATAGAGTTAGGTACTATAAAAAATACTCCAATCACTATAGGTGTGCCTATAATATTTGAGGAGTTCCCTCAATTCCTCATGGATTGGGATCCATGAGGAATAGGGAATATGCATGATTTTTTTTTATTTAAAAAAATAATCCTTATTCATGTAATAAACAGTTTAGTAAAACTGTTTTTCAAATAACTATGAAATTAAAAAAGATATGAGCCATCGAAGATTTGTTTCTATCTCTTTCTCGCAAAACGAAATTTAACACGGAGTTTATATGGCCGTAGTGACATGTGACGTCACAGTCTATGTCGGATCTCTCTGTCTAATTGGTGTGTAATCAATAGTTTTAAATTCTCATATCGGCCGTGTTTCTTGGCCGATTTTAATTTTAATTTCACTTTTTGTCATTTCTACTACCTACGGTATTTTCATATTTTGTTAATAAATGCCATGAAAAAAATTCATGCATATTCCCTATTGAGGGAACTCTAAATCAAAATAGGACCAATCTGGATGTATATCCTATCAAATAAAAAAATAATTTTTCAAATCGGTTTATAAACGACGTCGTACTGAGGTAACAAACATAAAAAAAAAGTACAACCGAATTGCGAACCTCCTCCTTTTTTGAAGTCGATTAAAAATAACGACTTCTGCACGAGGCTTTATAATTTCTTTCATGAACTTCAATAACAAACCTTGTTTTTGAAGTTTTATAGTATTCAGTTCCAGACGTTGTACCTGTATATAATTTATATATTTAGCGTACGTCAGGCCGAGCCACGGAAACCTCAGTAATTATTATTGTCGTATCGTGCGACAGTTAGTAATTTATTCCGAAATATTGTAGTATTGTAAATTTTCCATAAGGTTTGCATAATTTCGGGGAGACATGATTCAAACTGTTAGGAGCACGGAGCATTAAGTTTTATGGTAGTAAATAAGTAGTTTGGTGAACTTAGCGATAGGTAAAGTTTGTGCTAATAGCAGGGTGCTGATACCATCTTTTGAGGGGATTCTACAGAGCTATAAAAGGTTTTAATGTGCTGTGAAATGCTGTTGTACATTAGTTTTGTGTGGATAGGCGGTTTGAAGTTTTTAATAAGAAATATTTGATCAACTTTTGGCTGGTTGTACCAGTCAAAAGTTGATCAATCACTGAAACTCTTTCGTGTTTTTAATTTGACGCGACCATAGCCCAACGGGTTGGTCGTCGGTCTGGCGAAATAAAACAACTTGTATAAAAATCCGTTGCTTCATTTCGTGTTGGTGATTTCAGTCCTTTTGCCCAGGTTTTCATCGCCATAAGGCTAATGTTTTTATAACTTCGAAAAATAGAGCTAAAACATCTTTCCTTTTGAATAAAATCATGCATGAAGCAACACCCTTTATACCCAGGCACTCGACATTCGAATGCTTTCCTAACTATAGCACCGAGTTAGAAAAGCATTCGAGAGTCGAGTGCAAATAACCATCTGTTGAGACCGCTCGCGCTCCTCTCAACATCGCCGCGCGCTGGCGGCAGTGAACGAGGGTTGCGGGGACAGCGGGGAGTCAGCCGGCCGACGGCCGAGCGCGGGCCCCCGCGTCACAACGCCACGACAGTCAGCTGTCGCTCTCCTCCGTGCACGGCTGCGCTTACGCGTCTTAATCATTTTCCTTGTCTTATTGAACCGACCGTTGTAATTTCATTTCTTTTAATCTTAATCATTATACGTGTTATACAGTCCGCTACCATTTCATTTTGCTCCACCATTGACCTATCGTCGCGTTCATTGGTCCTTCGAGCCGGATCAATGAACGCGACGATAGGTCGTGGTGGAGCAAAATGAAATGGTAGCGGACTGTATAACACGTATAATTATTAAGATTGAAAGAAATGAAATTACAAACGGTCGTCGGTTAAATATGTAAATAAGAAAACGATATTAAGACGCGTGAGCGCATCCGGCTCGAAGGACCAAACAACGCCACGAAAGTCAGCTGTCGCTCTCCTTCGTGCACGGCTGCGCTCACGCGTCTTAATATAATTTTCTTATTTACATATTTAACCGACGACCGTTTGTAATTTCATTTCTTTCAATCTTAATCATTATACGTGTTATACAGTCCGCTACCATTTCATTTTGCTCCACCACGACCTATCGTCGCGTTCACCATCAGATATCTAGCACAGACGTAAGTTTATGTGTGCCTTGTGTACCTGCGATCACGTATCTACTGACATAATTTATTACGAAGGCACTTCAGCCTGTCAAATGTATTTAGGTTAGTGCTTGCAGGTACCGCTGGAACCGGTACCAACATTTGGTAGGCACGAAGAGCCACATATAGAAACTCGTTCGGTTTACGATGGCAATCGAGCTACACTTTTTCTTCACTTTTCTTTCGTTTTATGGGTCACAGAGTCACACTTTAGTGACATGTTTTAAGATTGTTACATTATGTGAGGAAACTTGCTCCAGAGTAAGTTACTATTTCTTGGTGGCCTGAAACATTCCATGTATTATTATTTCCAACTCAGACAAAAAACCTGCTAACAGCAAAAAAAAATCCCTCGTTTGAAACACCGCTCGAGTCTTTGTGTAAATTAATATGTCCAAATGGGCCATAGAAATGGTATTTCTATTTTATTTCCACAATTTCCTAGGCCCTAGCTGGCTTTCCATATTTAGTTTGTTTCAGTCTCCTGTAATTTGAAGCTTACGAGATTATTGACCGACCATTTATTTACGCGACCTGATAAAAAGCCTGGTTGCTAGATTGCTCATTAAATTGTTGCGTCGAATTTTTTCGAATCGTATTCTTATTTCTAAAGCCACCGATTTATTACGCGTTTTCATGCCTTCGCTTATACGTTGACATTTACACAATGTGTTACTGGTATTGTCTGCAAACTATGGCTATGTTGCGACTACCTACACAAAGGAAGTTGCGTATATCATGATTATTATAAAAATTCAGAGTGATTATTTCAAAAATCTATAAAACAAGATGTAAGCAAGTTAAAAAAAATATGGACGTGATCAACTTTGAACGTATAAATATCTCGGTAACGTGATACTTTACGGGGTTTGGTTTTATCATGTTTTCTGTTTGGTTTGATTTCGGCTATCGATTTATATAGGATTCAGGGCCGCCGCCATTTTGAAAAAAAAAAACAGAATGGTGGATACGTAGGTTAGGTATGCCACGGACCTTCAAAGCCCTTTTATATAATACGTAGAGTTAATTGCTGAAAGGTGAGTCAAATGTGCGTCTGTGTGCTGTCGACCCATTGGAACATTCCAATGGGTCGACAGCACACAGACGCATAGAAAAAAATCAAAGAATTTTCAGAATCGGATCAGTAGTTCCGAAATTACCCCTACATACAAACTCTATTACTACTATTACATAATAGTAGTAGTATGTAGGGGTAATTTCGGAACTACTGATCCGATTCTGAAAATTCTTTGATTTTTTTCTTTGTCTTGCCGTGTGTGCAGTCTCTACGCCATCTTCCCATTGGGGTAGGCAGAATCTACACAACGCCAACTGCTACGATCCTTACATTTTCAAAATGTCTTATTTAGAAAAGATAACTGGAAATCTCGGTTTCTATGGAAAAAATTTTAATCGGTCTGATTTGGGTGTAACACTATTTTTCGAAAATGTTTTTAAGTAAGTTTTTAGACTTTTGTATACTGCTTATGCGTAGGAAGTTTCATTAAAATCGGTTCATTCATTTCGAAAAACAAGGGCTTGAAAGTTTGTATGAAATGCCATACGGCGTAAACGCTCTTATCACCGACCTCATCTAGTCTTAAAAATACTATTGACGTGTATAAGTATTTGTTTATACTTACTTACAAAATAAAATATAACTTATCATTTGTTTTATAGATATCATATGTTCATACCTCATAAACAATCATGCGTGTTTAGAACTGTCATGGCTACCTCTCTACCACACATACAAAGGGGTGCCTCCATAATGAATACGAGGGCGACACTGAAAGTTTTTAGAGCTGGCAACTTGTAAACGATATAATAAAAAAAACTGTTAAAATTTTGAAAATGGAACTCTTTGACATTAAACGAAGAGAAGAATAAGAATATTAATATTATGTGTATGTATTTTATTCATTTGTCATTTTTGTTTACGATTTGGCGGCAGATTGAAAATTGTCTGTCACGTCAGCATGAATTTAACGTGAGAAAATTTTCGTACAATAATTTTTCATGAGGGAGACATGGCGGCTTCGCAGTTGCGATAGCTGTCACACGTGTCAGAGAGATTTAATTTTTTCATTTAGTGGATTTTAGTACGTGAAATTGGCAAAATTGTGGTGTTTATTCAACAGGGGCCATTAATAAAGAGTTGAAGTTGAAGTTGAATTTTTTATGACTTGCGATGTCATTTAAGTCAACAAGAAAGTTATGATAGACTTCAATTGGCCTTTACGATGAAGCCCCATCTCGTGCCACTGTTTACAACTGGTTTAATGAGTTTAAACGTGGTTGCACTAATCTCACCGATGATCTGCGTGAGGGACGGCCGTGACTTATCAGCAGATTCGTACAAGCTTAGGCATCGGTATGAGTCAAGTGCACAAAATTGTGCCCGGTGGATACCTCATAATTTGACAGAGGCCCAAAAACTCCGTCGTGTCGATTGGTGTTGTGAAATGTTTCAAAGATTTAACGGAGGTGACTCAAATGCTGTGTTCGACATACTTACGGGTGACGAAAGCTGGATTTATTGTTTTGATCCTGAAACTAATAGACAGTCTGCTGTCTGGGTTTTTCCTTCCGAGGAGTAGCCAACTAAAGTGAAGAGAGGTCGAAGCGTGGGAAATAAGATGGTGGCCTCGTTCTTCGTAAGGACATTACGCAACAATTGTTTTAGAGGCTCAAAAAACAGTTACTGCAGAGTGGTACACTAACAATTGTTTGCCACTTGTTTTGGAAAAAGTTCTGGAGAAACGACCTCGCAGTAGGATCCTCCTTCACCACGACAACGCCTAGTCGCACACCGCCAAGCAAACAATCGACTACTTGGCGACGTCAGATGTGGAATTACTGGGTCACCCGCCCTATAGCCCCGACCTCGCACCTTGCGATTTTTATTTCTGAAAATAAAATAAAAATACAAGGAAAACGTTTTATGGACGCCGAGGAAGCAGTGGCTGCGTTTCAAAATGCCGTCGAAGAGACCTCTAAGGACGAGTGGGTAAAGTGCTTTTCTCAGTGGTTCCATCGGATGCAGCGATGTATTGATGTAAATGGACACTATTTTGAAAAGATATAATAAAACTAATAACTAGCTAGTTTCTTCAGTTTTTGATTTTCTAAGAACTTTCTGTGTCATCCTGGTACTAACTAACATTTAACTTACTAATGAGCTGTCAGAACGTTAAGCTCAGTGTGTATTAATTGTGGTTGAATTGTTTCCGTGCCGGCCGCGGTAATGACGTTATAACATGCCACCATGCCATGCTCCATGTGGTAATCATGGGCTGAACAGTTTGCCTGCTGTTGCACGGAAATAATGAATAGCAAATATGGTTGTTTGGCTAATAGGATTTTTGTAGGAATTGGTTTTAACTTTTTAATTTGTATACTAATAAAACTAAAGAGTTTGTATGTTTGAATGCGCTAATCTCTGGAACTACCAGTCGGATTAGAAAAAATATTTTTGCATTTGATAGCCTAATTCACGAGGAAGCCATTTTATCACACTAGGACCCGGGTAAAAAGTAATAAAGAACGCTAAGCGAAAACGAACTGTTAGCGAAGGCAGGGGATGCGATGCGACGGGGTGGGTTGGGGAAATAAGGAATTTCACGCGGGCGAAGTCGCGGGCAGCTAGTAATAACAAACACAGAGGTAAACCTAAAGTACTCCCACATATCGCCAGATATGTTTAAGTCCCATGGGGAGTTCCACATATCGCCAGATATGTGTAAGTCCCATGAGCATATTGCCAACAACTGGGCAGAAATCCAGACTCCGGGCTGCTATTGAGAAATCATCATCATTAAGCCTATAGCAGTCCACTGCTGGACACAGGCCTTTTCTATTGCACGCCATTTAACTCGATTTTCGGCAACTGTCATCAAGCTGCTAACAGCCATCCTGCGTAGATCGTCGCTCCACGATAAGTGTAAAGGGCTTTGAAGGTCCGTGGCGTACCTACTGTCCGCCATTTTGTTTTTTATTTCAAAATGGCGGCCACGCATGAAACCTATATAAATCGATAGCTGGCATCAATGCAAACAGAAAACATAATAAGACCAAACCCCGTAAAGTGTCACGTTTTCGAGATATATGTTCAAAGTTGATCACGTGACATCCATAATTATATTCTGAACTTGCTTAAACTTGTTGTTTTCACTATTATGTTTGAAATGATCACTCTGAATGGTTGTTGAAATTTCTTCAATCCCTTTTAACTAAGTAAACCTTGTATACATGTATTACTCGTAATCCTAATAATGGCTTCACGTTCGCCATAAAATGAACAATTCGCCGATAGGATCATAAAACCGAATAAGTATTTATTTTTAGTTCTCTTGCCGCTAGAAAATCACCGATAAAAATGAAGGTCAATGAAGAGAAGTATGACCTGAAGGACTGTTCGCACTGCATCGGTTTTACAATTTCATGTTTATATTATACTACTGACCTGACGACCTGTCAAAATTTTGTCTTGAGTTCGTACAAAAATACTAAATAAAATACACTTTAAAATTTCCCGAATTTCCCAATTTTCCGGGCAACTTTTCCAAATTTTCTTTCCGAAACAACCTAATTCAGACTATCAAGAAAATTTTAAAACAATAAATAGCTAAATCAGGCCAGCTGTTGTCAAGTGATGCCTTACCAACGAACACCATTTCATTTTTATTACATAGAAGATTCGTTGCGTGCTTGAATATTTTCCATGTCTAGTTCCCTGGTAAATGTTGTTTATTTTTACACCCACAGAACGTTAGTTTTGGTACTTAAAAGTTCGTATCGTCTATAAAATGTCGGTGGAGTGTAAACTACGTCGTGGAATGGAGTATGAAAAATTACTGTGTTTTGGAGAATAGTTTTATTAATACTGGATAATATAAATAGTTGAAGATATAAATTGAGATCTCTGATTAAATTTTTACCTTCCTGAAAATAAATGTGTTTGAATAATTGAATTGCCACTATAAATGGTGATTTGAAGTCTGCCGTAATTATCACGCTTAGCAGGTTACTCGGTTCGTGTTTGCGTTATAATAATGCGTTTACCATATAGTTTCAGAAAGTGACATTAAACCAACATTAAGATCTATAAATAATTAATTTAAAGTGAAACAATACAATTTTCACTAAAACCGTTCCACATTACAAAGTTAAAGCGATCCATCAAAAGTCTAGCATAATCAAAACATCGCATATTTTCGTGGCGCGGTTCATTAACATAATTACTAGACAGAAATTAATTTCGACGTTCAACCCTAACTGAATCGTTTAACGTTTTGCTAAAGTAAATTCCCATGATTTACGTTTGCTCAGTTTTGTTGCTTTTTGTCGAGTATAAGGTATTTTTATGTCTTTGTTTACTTTTGGCGTAGTCGAAAGGTTTCACAGTTCGATAAAAAATGCCAAGCTAAATTGGTGCTAAATTATAGGAGGTGGAATGTTCTTTTGTTTGTGTTAGTTACGGAAATAAAGTGATTTAGGGCTGATTTTTACAACGCCAAATAAATTTATCCGAGGAATAATTTTGAATTTTTGACAGTTCTTCCAAACAGAATCTGTTAGACGTCAATTTTATTCCACGATTAAGAATTATATATCGATTGAAAGCCGATTGTCTCTTTCCAAAGGTCGATCTGCAATATTTATCGCCGGGTACTGTACATTATCGTGCGGTTGGCCGTACATAATAAATGTTACGTCGTGGTAAAATAACCGTGAATATTATAATAACTTCTTTTGTCCCCAGGAACACTTGAACGTCTTAAGAGAGGAGACTCCCCGGGTGGACGGCGCCAAGTTGGAACAGCTCCTGTCGGCTGCGTACGCACTGATCAGTCCCGAGCTGCAACAGGTCAACTTGCCTGACTTTCCTGTCGACAGCCTGCAGGCGGCTGCACTTATACTGGTACGGGTCTTTTAGGCAACTAGCTTCAACTTTCTGAGCGACCACTCCATGGCAGTTAAAAAGTGCCTGTAATTGGTTTAATTGAAGTAAATGGTTTGAGTTTGAATTATGTAAGAAGTAAAGTTGGCTGCATTGAATAGGTATGTACCTACCCATTTCTAAGGCACTTTCATGCATGTGGAGTGCACTATGTGCCCCTCAACAATCGAAACAGTAATAAACCGACATTCGAAATACCAATTGATTCTGACTGGTCATAGAGATTATTTGTTTCAGTTCTACACTTCGGTTTAAAGGTATTTTTAGGGTTCCGTACCACAAAAGGAAAAAACGGAACCCTTATAGGATCACTTTGTTGTCCGTCTGTCCGTCCGTCTGTCAAGACCCTTTTTCTCAGGAACGCGTGGAGGTATGAAGCTGAAATTTATATCAATTACTCAGGTCTACTGTCCCTTGAAGCTGTGAAAAAATCAAACTTCTAAGCCAACGCAATCAAAAGATACAGCCGTTTATGCCGCAAATTTTCGACACTTGCAAGGGAATCAAAACCTACAGGGTGCTTCCCGTGAACTCAGAATCTTGAAATTTGGTACGAAGCAACGTCTTATAGCATAGATAAAGGAAAAATTACGAAAACCATAAATTTTTAGTTACATCACATAATATATATTTTTTTTTAAATTTTAAACTTACTACCCATTTCCTCATAAACGCGTAGAGGTATTAAATTGAAATTCATACCAAATACTCAGGCCTATAATACCTTTAAGCTGTAACAAAATCAAACTTCTATGTCAACGCAATCAAAAGAAACAGCAATTTAAGCTGCATATTTTGAAACTCGCAAGTACTCGCAAGGGAATCAAAACCTAAAGGGTACTTCCAGTCGACCTAGAATCTTGAAATTTGGCATGAAGCAACGTTTTATAGCACACATAAAGGAAAAATTCCGAAAACCTTAAATTTTTAGTTACATTACAAAATATATATTTATTTTTTAATAAATATAAACTTATTACTTTTTTCCTCATGAACGCGTAGAGCTATCAAGTTGAAATTCATATCAAATACTTAGATCTAATTGCCTTTAACCCGTGAAAAAAAAAAATTCTAAGTCAACGCAAAAACGCAAAACGATTAATATTTTTGAACCAGATTTCTAAATAGTGACTAAAAAACTTAGTAAATAAATACCTTTAATAAAAGAACTTTCGCAAGTCTGCTGCAAGGCTAGTATAAGTGTTTCAGTTATATTATAGACTAGCGACCCGCCCCGGCTTCGCACGGAAACATTATTATTATTATACATATAAACCTTCCTCTTGAATCACTCTATCTATTAAAAAAAACCGCATCAAAATCCGTTGCGTAGTTTCAAAGATTTAAGCATACAAAGGGACAAAGGGACAAAGGGACATAGGGACAGATAAAGCGACTTTGTTTTATACTATGTAGTGATAAATGATATGTGTTAATATAAAATAAAGGATTACTTAAACGATAAAGAGATCTTTGTCTTAAATTTATGCTCCTCCATCTTTCCCCATTGTAATGTTATGAATTTCATTTTGCAATAAAAATACCATAGTTATGACTCGATTGTCGTAATGAACGAACTTTGTAAACCTTGCAGGTTTGTACGGAACCCTCGGTGCGCGAGTCCGACTCGCACTTGGCCGGTTTTGTTTAATGCTCATTAAGGTAACATAAATGAGATAATTATACAACCTTTACCAACCAACTAATTAATGCTGGAGTACGACGCTTTTGGCTACTTTGTATGTGAATATTTTGTCTTTTTTTTGTATTGTGCGTTTTGTTTGTGCACATTTTTTTTTTTAATAAATTATGCTTTATAAGGTAACATAATGACTATGAGTTGATAAAAGGAAAACAGAATATTTAAAAATAGGCTTCTAAAGATTTTAAATTCAACCAGAAGGTAGGTAGGCTATACAAATATATATTTGATAAAAAATTTTTAAACTTTAATTTTTTTTTAACTTTGGTGACATTAAATAGTCTTTGAATGAAAAGAAACGAGTAGCTTAGAATTACGTTTTCTAAACAACTACCTTCTTCAAGCATTCAAGGGAATGACAGAAAAATTATCGCGTGTTTCGATTTTTACAATCCACTGACAGTAATAATTTGTCTAACTTGAAAATTTTGTTAATTAAGTAATGTCATCGTACTATTGTAAACGGTAGGTAAGGTTTGAAAAGTTTTTCTGTTTAAAATGCAAACTTACGACCTTGGCGTAGGTATAAATCGCCTTAGGACACGATATTCACTAATCTGATACGTTAATGAGGAAAGTTTGTAGTCAAGAGAAATTAGAAATGCAAACTGACTACTACTACTGTGAACGTTTGTTTGTATGTGTACGGAATTTATTGGTATGCCTTTGTATTACTAGTGTCTTTGCAATAGTGAATATTTAAACCATTTACTTTAGAAAACCTTTTAACACTGGTAGAAAGTAATAAAATGGAATAAAAAATTATAATATAACTATTTTTTTTTTTAATTTCCGAAATGTTCTTTCATACAAACCTTGTCCTGGCACCTGGTACCGAATACAACAAAAAAAATAATTATCCAATTTGGTGCAATCATTCGGAAGTTACTCGTATGAGCTTACAGACATTTCGGCGACTTTGTTTTGTACTATGTAAGGATAATAATATGTTATACAAAACTAGCAACCCGCCTTTCAGAAGCGTAGCGTGGCTTGGCGGGGCCCCGTATAAAAATTTGTTTGGGGGCCCTTAGGAAGAGTAAAGATTTCTCACAAAAGAAAAAAATGTTTGCATAAATTAAAAGAAATATTTATTCATCATAATTATCTATCTGTCACTTTTCCAAAATTTTTACAAACAATTCAAATTAAATACGGGGCCCCTGTAGCCCGGGGGCCCCGTATAATTGATACGGCAGATACGGCGGCGGTAGCTACGCCCCTGCCGCCTTTGCTTCGCACGGTTTTAACGACTTGACAGAACGTCGAGATCTCGTTATTACAAGTAAGTTAAATATTATACGCAAATCCTTCGGAAGAAATTCTCTAAACGATCAAAACCGCATCAAAATCCGTTGCTTAATTTAGAAGAACAATGGGGTTTCACAGACAGACTCGAAAAGCGACTTTTATTTACTTATGATGTTTATAGATATAATCAATTAATTAATTTACAACGGATCTCGTAACTTTACTTGTGTATTATGACGAAAGCCATTTTAAGACCTATAAGACACAGTATCGAACAAAAACCAGGATCGAGCAAAATATATTTTATTTTCGAACCAGTGTTAGTCTTACAAATAACTTAAAAACTATGTTAGTAGCACACGTTCATACGACAATATATCAAGCTATATAATTTCCAGCATAAGCTGAATTCGCATTGTATGAAAAGCCTATATATTACGAGGTCAGCTAAAACTGGAATTTATAACTTGATATATCGTTTTGGTACAATGAAAAATAATCCAAAAACTACCTATATCATCACAATTACGGGATCAAGCTACATGTCAGGTGTGGGACTTGAATCTTGATAAAACTAGTCCCATGTCTGATGTGTAGCTTGATAAACCTTACCGTTATAGGGTCTTCTAGCCTCTCGACAAATACACTTTAACCTAATGCCATTCACAAATTCAATTTCCAATAGCCCTTTTTTCACCCCACAAAAAAGGCAATACATTTGGAACGAACCCGGTGAGACGGAAAACCTACGAACTGTAAACATTAACTCCCCATCTTGACCTTGGTGAAAAGTTACTCTGATGATGGAATCGCGTGCATATAACGGGGTCGCTCAAGGTCAAATATATCTCCCTTGTTACATAAAAACTTTATTCTTTCTACAGTGTATGGTTACCTTGATTAATTGATAAATGAAATGTGGAATGTATGACCAGACGTATGAACTATGAACGAAAATGAAACTCAGTGGTCATAGTCTCTTTTAAAGTCCAGACATAATCTTGGTCAGGTTATATGAAGACCATGTAGGTCGATGTCTGAGATGGTCTTTTGAGGAAAGAACCACACAGATTGAGAGGACCTGTCCAGTCAGTGCACGCATTTGTCAGAAATCGTGTAGCTCAACTCAAGACTTAAGGAGCTCAACGATTCGACGAACAATATCTACCAAAGAAAGGACATTTGGGTAGGCCACATAAATTACTCAAACTGCCAGACCATGGAGAGAAAAATAAAAAAATATAAAATGAATAAAATGAATGACCATGGCATTAAGTCCGCCTTTGTACCTTTTTGTGCGAAAAGTTTAAATAAATAAATAAATAAATGACCCACATCATCTTCACATTCACAATAATTAATTGTAAAATGTGAAACTTCATTATTGTAAACTAGCTGACCCGACAGACGTTGTCCTGTTTTTGATTCAGAAGACACGTGGCGCCATCTTGTTAAAGTTATTGTTGTTTTCCTCGGTAACAGCACTTTTTTTCGGGATAAAAGGTACCCTGTGTCCGTTTCTGTACACCTGACAACGTATATGCAAAATTTCAGGGTGATCGGTTCAGTGGTTTAGGCGTGAAAAGGTAACAAACAAACTTACTTTCGCATTTATAATATTAGTTAGGATATTTCGTATTTTTATTTAAACGATGGAACTGGTGAATATATTACCTACTTCTTTTAATATTTTGTAATCCTCATGGGGGTTCTCTCCCAGTGGTAGGCATAGAGTTGACAGAATCAGTGATTATGTCGTATGCTCTCAATTTCAGTGAAATTCTATGTATGGGAGCCGTTGGAAACAAACCTGAACAAATGAACAACAGAGTCCTAAAAATATTGATAGTATGCTTTTCTCTTTATTCAGGAACGGAACCCAAACATCCCAATACATAAACTAATCTACCTCCTCTATCCTTACCATTCATTCCTCACCAGAGAACACGTGAAGAACGTAGAAGCAGTTCTACATAACCTGAACATAAATACTGGAAAAAACTGGAATATATCTCAGCAAGACGTCGTGATACATGGAAATCAGGCCTTAGTGACTATGGAAATCGATGGCGCTAAGTCTCAATTTAGCGTGCCTTACGGTGGTAGGAAGCAGGGGGTTGAGGATAGGCGTGTGGTCAAGACGGACTACCAGAGAGAACTGTTGAACGAATTGTTGCTGAGTCATAGTGTTGGAGACTTTTGTGTTATTGGTTAGTAAATTTTTAATTATTTTAGTTGATCAATCGACATTTTGGCCTTTATTTCATATCCGACCTCTACAGGCATTTGGGTCTAACTTCGCAACCACACTCTGGTGATTTTCATGTAATTACCGGAATATTCTGTCGCTCACAACTTTCTATTATGCAAAATAAAAACATGATAATCCATGCTCCGTCAAATGTATGTCTTTAATCATTCTCAAATTCTGCCCACAGGTCCAAAAGGCTGTGGCAAAAGCCTCCTCATCTCGCAATTGTCATCCTTACTTGGCTATACAATAGAGCCTATAGTCCTGTACCAGGACATGACCGCCAGAGACCTGGTGCAGCAGCGAACTACTTTGGACAATGGAGACACTGTGTGGAGAAACTCCGCTCTAGTCGAAGCAGCGTTGAAGGGTCATATGGCTGTTCTGGATGGACTTCATAGGATACATGCTAGTACGCTAGCTGTTTTACATAGGTGAGTTGGAATATGTCGCAAACGCAGAATCTGCGGTGCTATTCTGTAAAACTCTAGGTGAAGTGAGCGTGGAGTGAGCTGTCAATAGTGTCAATTCCTAGCAAAAACAAACTCACTTCACCTAAGTTTTCACGGTGAGGTTTTTACAGAATCGACCGGCTGTTATGGAGTACACAAACTATTCGTCAGTTGAGACTCGTCATCTCTTACCTGCCACGGCTTATTTTTATTTATGAATTGTTTATTTTTTGTTTCTATTTGCTGTACTCTGGACGCTTTCAGCATGTACGTCTTGACATCGTTCTCACATATAATTATAAATTTAACATGAATGATGTACTAATTACTTTTGTAACAATATAATTTAAAAGAGTGTACACATGGAGATTCTTGCCCGTTCTTCTCCATAGGTACCAACTACGCATTGGAATGGGCACCTAGCTTCATATTTTTAACTGACCGAGTCCTTGACAATGAGGGTTTTCTGAAATGACGTTCGCTAGGTGGCAGCACTGGCACGTCAGGTCCAGGCATCTGTCAAAGAGCCTATATTTTCTTTAGTCATGACGGAATGATGAACGAATGAATGAATCGAATGATGACCGTCATCATATATTTTGTATTGGGAGACCTCTCGTCACAGTGGTGCCAACTGGTGTCATAAATTTTCACGAAAACCCTCATTGAAAAGTGGTTGTAAATGGTTTCATTGAAATAAATTCTTAATGTTTGAGTTTTTAGGTTTATTGGACTAGAATAATAATGCATGCTGATTTATTAGACCTAGCAACGCGAGTGCATTGCGTTTCATAGTCACGCTAAATACAGTTGACAATAATGTTCTCGTATCCGCAGTTTTGCCACTTTTAATAGTAACTACGTATTTTGCGACAGTGTATAACGGCTTTAGACCAATGACGATATCAACCCATTGATTTTTCAGCAAAAACACTTTTACTCAGTTGGATTTTGCACAATGCGCTTCTTTTACTTAGCGTATCGATGGCAAATAAGAACATGCTAAGAAAATTCAATAAATTATGTTTGACCCAAAATTTAGCCACTATTTAACTCAGAACTATATTATCAGAACTATATAAAAGTGTTTTTGTTGAAAAATCCATGAATCCGTTATACACTGTCGCAAAATACGTAGTGTATTTTGCGACAGTGTTTAACGGCTTTAGGTCAATGATTCTTGAAAAACATAAAGTCATTCTTGTGATATTTTCTCTGATATTAGGTTAGTTCACGACAGAGAGTTGCAGCTACACGACGGCACGAGACTCTTACGACACGACCGCTACGACGATCTGCTGAAGTCAGGAATCACTGAGGAACAGCTCCAGAAAAATGGGGTCAAGAGGATACACCCGGCGTTCAGGTATTAGTATAACATGATTTATTTATTTTTATTTGTTTAGGAAAGACATGCGCAACAAGTTATTGCACAGTTTTTTTTTAAACAGACATATTTACAATAAGGCTCTCCTTATTGTAAATATGTCTGTTTAAAAAAAAAAACTGTGCAAAAACTTAACACAAATTTACACACAAATTTTAACAAACAAAACAAGTAAATCTTTACAAACACCAAGCTGAAAAGATATGGTACAAAAAATCTCATACAGAATCTCAAACATGTATTACAAACGTCTATCGATCTCGCGGCAAACAAATCACACTCCTGTGTCAATGTCGGTAGAGATGATTATTCTTTATTAAAACAGTTGCATTTCACGAGCGCACATTATGGGACTTTCATACCCATTGACATAAGGTTTTAATTACAATGACGTTCGCTTTCAGGATCGTATCATTAGCAGAGCCACCAGTCCTCGGTCGCGGACAACAGTGGCTATCCCCTGAGATATTGAGCCTCTTTATCTTCCATGAGATGAGGAACTTGAGCAAATCTGAGGAAATATTCATTATTAACAGTTTGGTGAGTGACTTTTGTACAGAGGTAGTGTTATTGCTATAAAAACATTTTTAGTTTTAGGAAACATGAAACAAAAAAATAAAACTCACGTAAGCGCCTCCTTTATTTAAGGTCGGTAAAAAAATATCGTTTTTGTATTCTATGTTAAGATACAAGGTCATAAATTTAGTCATTGTTCCGTTGGAAAAAGAGATGCTGCAATTCGTCCTGTACAGCTCTATTTTTCTTGCACTAGAACACCTCATAATATTATGGCTTATAGTAATCTGGTATCAAATACTTTCTGCCTTCGCTTCCCAAAGAGAACAACATCAAATAATAAACATTATTTTTGCTTCCAGTACGGCAAAATATCGCAACCACTCCACTCCATCATAAATCTTGCAGATGAACTTCGAAAGTCAGAAGACAGTACTCTAAAGAACTTGTCATCCTCTCTATCCACCCGCCAACTCCTCAGAATCGCTAGCAGAATGTCCAAGTACCCCACCGACTCAGCCTATGACACCGTCCAACAAACGTTTTTGGCAAAATTTCTGCCGAACTTAGCCAGACGAGCGCTAGATGGCGCTTCTCAAAAGTTAGGCGTTGACCCGCCAAAACGCTTCGGTATCTTCGGTAACAATCCTTCAGAAACCAAAGTGAAATGCTCTGTAAATAACAACATTCTAACTATTGGTAACACAAGCACAGAAATATTCAAAACTGATGCTTTAACCAAAGTACCGGATATTTTGTTCTACGACGTACCTCAACATATGCGGTTGCTAGAATGGTTGCTGCAGGACTTTTTGCTTGGCAACCACTTGCTCCTCGTCGGGAACCAAGGCGTAGGAAAGAACAAGATTGCTGACAGACTGCTGCAGTTGTTGAACCGACCTAGAGAGTACATACAACTGCATAGAGATACCACTGTGCAGTCTTTGACTGTGCAACCGACAGTCAAAGATGGTGTAGTAATCTACGAAGATTCTCCTTTAGTAAAAGCAGTGAAATACGGCCACGTTTTAGTAGTTGACGAAGCTGACAAGGCCCCGACACACGTGACCTGTATATTAAAAACTTTAGTGGAAAATGGTGAAATGATTCTCAGTGATGGTCGGAGAATAGTGCCTAAGCATATGCTGGAAAGTTCAGGAGGCGATGTGTCCAGTTTCATACCAGTGCATGATGATTTTAGAATGATTGTCCTAGCAAATCGGCCTGGTTTCCCGTTCTTGGGAAATGATTTCTTTGCGTCTTTGGGTAAGATATTTTTTTTATAATAATAATTAAATAAAATCTTTATTTTGAGGGGCCCGTGGCTAAGGCCGTCCTTCAAGATACAGGATTTTCCTAGTTTGAATATCGTATTTAATAGCCATACCCTTATTGAAATAACACTGATACCTAGGCTATCTTTTAGTAAAATAAATAATTACTTACTTAAAAAAAAGTCTAACAAATCTATACAAAGTTGATACGACAGAGGGGCTTTCCTTTAAACTGCCTATACTAGATACCATTTTCAAGCTCTGTACCAAAAATCAATTAAATAGGAGCAGTAGTTTAGTCACAAATGATTTTTGAAGTTTTTGCTATGTTTGAACACGATGTATATTTCCTAACAGCTGATTATCTCATACGCATAGGTCATGCACCTTAAAACGATAATCTGAGTATAAGATACATTGTTGCCGCACAAGACAACCAAATATTTCACGAAGCAATAAATACACACACACTTGCACTTTCGCTATGAGTGAGAGTGACAATCATAGCAAAACCCCCGCGCCTTTTTCCCGCGCGTAAAAGGAATAGAAATAGGTCAGTGTGTTGCTATTGCATCCTAGATCCTTGCGAATTTGCTAAAAAACTTTCTTTCAGTGGACACTGTGGACAGTGCGCACGCGTCATCCATTCGGGAAGTACGTTACGTAACACGGGAGCTCCGCCGCCGCAGCGCCGTTATGTTTTGTCGTACTCGCTGTCAATAATTGTGATTTTGTTTTCTTATTGTGATAGACACTAAATAAGTTTAATACAGTATTTCTTTTTTTTATTGTGATAGAATACGTAACTTAGGAATATTATTATTTAGTGTTAGTGCTTTTTTGTGTTTTTTTTTGTGATTGACTGTTTTTATTGTGATAGGATACCTACGTAATTAAACGTTGGTTGTGTGTGTGTGTGTGTAATAATTAAAGTGTTCAGCAATGCCTCGTGTAACTTACACGGCGTCAGAATACACTTACATGCTTTTAATTTACGGTGAATGCCGTGGAAACGCAGATTTAGCTCTGCGAACATACCGAGGAAGGTATGGTGACCGGCGCAATAGCCCTAGGAACGCCGGCACCATACAATTGGCAGTACAAAGATTACGGGAATTAAAGTGCTTAGCGACGGACAGTGATTTCATTAGAAAAATAAATAACAATATTCTCCGTCGGTATAATTTGTGCATTAATATGAATCGAGGACACATCGAGAATTTAAAAATTTTGTGTTTTTGTGTGTGCGCGTACTTTACAACCTTACCTAACATAAAAGCCGGCGCGAGCGGTCTAAACCGCCCGCCCCCCGCGCCCCCGCCAAGAGAGATAACACACACGCACACACGCACACGCGCTCCTGCGCGACTTTGTTACCTAGGCATCTAAGGTCAGTCAAATTTATTTATAAAGGGTGGTTGCGTTTCACTCTGACTTTAAGCTATTTAGTTTGTTTGAAAAAAAAAAAATCTCATTTTTGGCGCTTTCTATTTTTGTACTGTATCGAATTAATACTATACACGTATAGTATACGTAGTGTAATTTAATGCCCCTCTGTCATATCAACTCTGTATATAAATAAATGCGAAAGTAACCCAAGCCTGTCTGTTACCTTTTCTTGATTTAATGCTTCAGCCTTTTTTTTTTGAGTCGGATTTGGATGACAATTGGCTCAAGAATAGACCATTTTCAGTCGAACTATTCCGTAAAAATCTCACCGTGAAAACTTAGGTGAAGTGAGCTCGAAGTGAGCCCATCTGACGCTTGCGACTATTGACAGCTCACTTCAAGAATAGGCATGGTGGATAGAGAATATTTTTATAAATGTTTATTTGTCTGTATAGTTTTATCCTGGTGGTACGTCCCCGTGTGATAATTTCCGATCTCCAGGTGTGCGAAGCCACGGGAAAAGACTAGTATCATGTATTTTCCTTACCCAGGTGACCTATTCTCCTGCCACGCCGTCGACAACCCATCCGTAGAGTCTGAGATGGAACTGCTCCGTTCTTACGGGCCGGATGTACCGCAGGACGTCATGAAGAAGCTGGTCCAAGCGTTCGCGATACTAAGGGACAAGGCTGACCAGGGACAGCTGACGTATCCGTACTCAACCAGGGAGCTGGTGAATATTGTGAAACATTTGCAGGTTAGTTTATGTACTAATATTTGTTCAATCATGACGTCATGCCTGTATTCCCCGACGAGATTTAATTTATCACATTTCGATATTTAGGTAATCATATTTTATAAATTTTTAACGTCAAAGTTACAAAAGACGCCCCGTTTTTAACCGTTTAACTATTGACATCTATAACGCCCAATCTTCCAGTGTTTTAGCTGGGTAGAAGAACTGTAACGATTGTAAGGGTACTGTCAACTGATTAGGAGAACGTAAATCGGGATACGTTTAACTGATGGACCTTGAAATATCTTTGAGAGATGCTCATTTCTTTGAGAGTTAGTTATAACAAATAATAGGGTGTGTTTTTACTTTTAATAACATTGTCGAATTTGAGTTATCTGAAACCTACCAAGATTTGTATTTGCAGAAATATCCCAATGAAGACTTAGCGACTGCGATCGGCAACGTATTCGACTTCGACCGCTACAGTAAAGACTTGGCCGACACGTTGCTAGAGGTGCTCCACGCCAGCGGACTGCCGGTAGAGGGCGTGCTCGACGGCCGGTCCAAGGAGGCGCTCAAGAGGATACAGATGACCATAGACAGGCATAGTGGGTAAGTGAAACTTACCAGCCTAATAATATAATCTTCGACAGTTGATTCAGGTAGTCAGAAGCTCGGGATGAACCAAGAGGTGTCGTTTTACCCAGTTACTGGGTTATGACGGTGGCAGTGGCTTCATGAAATATACTGGTGTTCTGCTGCATCTGGTTATGGTTGGTAAATGGCTATTCAGATGATAATGTCAACCACTCAAGTGCCTTAGGTCATCAAAAAAGCGCGGCTAAATGCTCGACAAAAACGTCATCGAGGGCCCGGCGCGCATTGGTATAAATAAACTTGATTTACGACTGTTTGAAGAGATTATTTGTTAGATTAGGGACTGTTTGGTAAAGCTAAAGAAACAAAGAATTTGTTTAAAGTAGTTTCTTTGAATTTAGTTGAATGTTATAAAGGCGTCACGATAACAGCTTTAATGGGTGTGTAGCGGCATCTACATCGCCCCATACGAACTACGCATCATGTTGACGTCATGCAAAATCCTGCATCGCGCAAGCAGAGTTTACCGCGCTACTAGCATATATACTACTACTATATATACTACTACTATATATACTACTATTAACCGTCGGGCATTTGCCCACCAGACGCAACACCCGACTGGTCGGAAGATCCTCTCTTTTCTATGGAGGATGAACTTTACACCCTGTTTCGCATACTTTTATAGGCGTAAGTAAAATCACTACGATTAACAGATAGTGGGTGTACACTTTTCATAATAGAAAACGAAATCAAGAACCATTTTTCACCCTTTGACGATCTGCCGCAGTACCGTATTTTTTTTTTAATTATCTATGTTTTGTTCCTGCATCAACCGATTTTTATATAGCCCGTCTGTCATTTTTTTCTGACATGTGGCGTCTAACGGGTTCAAGCTAAAATCTATCATCGTAGCAACCCAACATAATATGTTGGAGTCAATGAGGATCTACAAATATTATTTGTAGATCCTCATTGACTCCTAGGAAATATCATCATCTTTCGTTTTCATTTCTCCTTTTGCAGTTATGCTGAAAGAAATTTCTTAAGAAATACTACTTAAGAAAGACTACATATTTTGTACTCAATACTAATATGTCGTATCTGTATCAATTTTACTGTGTGTACAGACGCCAGCACATCAAGCTACCCGAAACTGTCAAATTTTACCAATCAACTTTGAACCTTATGCTTTAGCGATAAGGTTGAAAATCTATCAAAGAAATTTGAAAGATCGTAGTAGCTTAATGTGCTGGCGTCTGTACATAAATAATAAAATAAATAAAATCATCATCATTCTCTTGCCCTCTGCCCTTATTCCAATGTATTCTTCTATACTTCTCATAGAAAATAATAATTTACAAAATAATTTCCAGTAAAGACACATCGTCTCCTAAGCACGGCAAGGAGGATCCGAAGAATGAGCCTCACGTGGGCGGCAACACCTGGGCGGGCGGAACCGGCGGCCGAGACACTGCCGGCCTGGGTGGGAAGGGCGGGCCTTATAGATTGGATAAGGGACACGATGTTCATCAGGTAGGGACGAATGTTTAAAGGATAATTTATAAATACTTTACTACATTATTATTAATACAGAAATTATATTTTTTTGAAAATTTTATGAATTTTCAAATAAATAATTATAATTTCTTTAAATAAAAAATATTCAATAACACATTAGATATAGTTGACATTTAGATAAGCTAAGTTTAAAAGTTTCCTTTCCTACTATTTGGCTGTGACAGACGACCGAAGTTGGACCCGAATAATATTGTAACGACGGTGAAGCAGACGAGGTGGAGTGGAGACCGCGTATCGGCAAGCGTAGTGTGGGACCCCAGCTAGATAGACCGACGACGACCTAAAGAAAGTGGCTGGGACAGACTGGATGCGGAAGGCAGGGGACAGACTGGATGCGGAAGGCAGGGGACAGACTGGATGCGGAAGGCAGGGGACAGACTGGATGCGGAAGGCAGGGGACAGACTGGAAGCGGAAGGCAGGGGACAGACTGGATGCGGAAGGCAGGGGACAGACTGGATGCGGAAGGCAGGGGACAGACTGGATGCGGAAGGCAGGGGACAGACTGGATGCGGAAGGCAGGGGACAGACTGGATGCGGAAGGCAGGGGACAGACTGGATGCGGAAGGCAGGGGACAGACTGGAAGCGGAAGGCAGGGGACAGACTGGATGCGGAAGGCAGGGGACAGACTGGATGCGGAAGGCAGGGGACAGACTGGAAGCGGAAGGCAGGGGACAGACTGGATGCGGAAGGCAGGGGACAGACTGGATGCGGAAGGCAGGGGACAGACTGGATGCGGAAGGCAGGGGACAGACTGGATGCGGAAGGCAGGGGACAGACTGGATGCGGAAGGCAGGGGACAGACTGGATGCGGAAGGCAGGGGACAGACTGGATGCGGAAGGCAGGGGACAGACTGGATGCGGAAGGCAGGGGACAGACTGGAAGCGGAAGGCAGGGGACAGACTGGATGCGGAAGGCAAGGGACAGACTGGATGCGGAAGGCAGGGGACAGACTGGATGCGGAAGGCAGGGGACAGACTAGATGCGGAAGGCAGGGGACAGACTAGATGCGGAAGGGGGAGGTCAGGGTATTATGGCGCAACATGGGAGAGGACTCTTTCCAACAGTGGACCGCGATAGGTTGAGTTGATTATTACGACAGCCTGACCAATCAAACACAACAACAGTTTTGCGAGATTTCACATCAGATTTATTGGTCACAGAATCCATAATTTTTTTTAAAGTTTTTGAAAACCACGAAAAAAAGTACCACTTCATTAACGCAGGAGGTCTATACAACTTACATAGACTTTCTCAAGCTATTGTACACTAAGCGTTTTATTCGAATATGAACCTTATTTGTCTAATGTTAATGTTCAGATTCGTATGAAACGCGTACTTAACTTAGTTTGAATAAAAGTCTAAGTACGGTGTATGGATCTTAGCGTAAATATTTACTAAATCTGTTAAATTTAATGCAAAACCTTATCTTTCAGCTTTCAGAAGCTGAAAAGGATGACGTACCGGAACACGTAAAAAAGGCTGCGCGGGAGATGAACAGGAAAGCCTTCGAGGAGCGCCTCAAGGAGATCAATATGAGCGAGTTCGATGCCAAGCTCTATGGTCAGTTCCATAGAGCCGTGCAACAACAGGTGACGATATTAAGGTGTAGGGTTCCGTAACAAATTGGATTCCTACCCGGTTGACCATAGCCGCCCCTATATTATGGGGCTTACACAGAACTGCGAAATGAAAAATATGTAAAAGATTTTTTGTTTTATCTTTTCTTACGGAACTCTCAGTGACCGACTTACACTTCGCTGATTTTTCACTTGTTAACTAGGACCTCTCTTGTTTATATCTGAAGCATAAGGAATCGTTATCTGGCCTGTATTATAGGTCTGGGGTGTCTTAGTTAGGACGTATATTCACGTCCAGAACATGTCAATCAGAAATATTGTGTTGTAACATTTTTATTACATTTTGTGTTTGTACATACGGCTACAGATCAAGCTAAACACAACCAGTATAAGCTGGCTTCTGATTGTACGAAAAACCTATGCAATGCTAGTTCAGCTAAAACTGGAAGTGTATAGCTTGATGTTGTAGCGGTATCTACAACGCCACATGCAAACAACACGTCATACTGACGTCAAGCAAATTCCTGCATCGCGCAAGCAGAGTTTACCGCGCAACTAGCATAGATACAACGGCCCGACATGAATTATCGGGCAGTTGCCCGCCAGACACAACACCCGTCTGGTCGGAGGATCCTCACTTTTCTATAGAGTATGAGTGAACTTTACACCCTGTTCCTCATACCTCTATACTGGTGACCCCGAAATTGAACGTCAGCGCAGCCTTCGTGCAAATACTTCAGCGTGACGTCATCATCATCCTCCCGCAAGCTTTAGCGGCGAGTCACCTAGCCAACCAACACCCACGGCTTCAACGGGTATCCTGACCACCAGCATGCAGCGACCGCGCATACCTGGTCATCACCCTGTTCCTCATACCTCTGTACTGTGTAACCGTGCGTACATCAGTTTAGTGAATTACATACAGGACGTATTCCTTAACTCTTGATTTTTAGTTTATTCTTAATGCTACAGGTGGGTGCCTTACGTGGAGTTCTAGCTGAACTTCAAGCGAAGAAGAAAGAGCGGCACTGGAGCAGGCACCAGACCAGCGGCGAACTGGATGACGGCAAGATTATAGAAGGTATGTTTTAATATAGAGAACGGGTTATATGCTACAAGGAAATTGACGAAATATGCATGCAAATATGCATCATAAATGCTCGAAATATGTCAAAATACTAGAAAATATATATTGTTTTGTGTTGGATGACAGTTGGGCCTCCCTACTCTCATTCAAAAATAACAACATTATGCCCGGCAGATGGACAATACTGTCTAAAAAAAATTAACGAATTTGCTTCCATTAAACTAAGGGCTGATTCAAACGACCGAGGACGATTTCAAACGACCAATTTTATTCCACGAATAAAAAATATCTTTTTTATTCGTGGAATAAAATTGACGTCCGACAGATTTTGTGTGGAAGAACTTTCAAACATTCAAAATTATTCCTCGGATAACATTATCTGGCGTTGGAAAAATCAGCCCTAAGACAAATTACAGCTAGCTCTTAGCTTACATTTTAACGAGATATTATAAGTTTTGTTCTTAAAATGTAATGTTCCAAATGTGCCTTTTATCCCATAAAACATTTACATTATGGTTATCCGCATTGCCTATGTATTGTTTACACAGAAAGACACGAAAAGCGTCTTTTATTTATGATATGTATATACAGGGTCCCATTAAAATAAATGGAAAAATTTTAACACAGCGCTCAGTTCGTATAACCAAAGATATCCAAGCAAAAAAAAAAACACTGATTAAAGTGATTTTATTTTGACCTAATTGCCATTGTGTATTTTCGTTAGCTGATTATTTTTCTTGTAAGTATCTATGCGTTTTTCTTATATGTATATATTTTTTTACCATCATCCTTATTTTGGTGGTCTGAATGATTTCTAAAAGTTTGTCCATCTATTTTAATGGGACCTTATATATAATATGTATTGGCTATAGCTGTTACAAAGTTCCGTCGCTGTAGGGCTGGCGGGCGAGCGCTCTATATACCGGCGTCGCACGGAGCAGGAGCCGCCGCCCGGCGCGCCGCCGGACAAGCCCAAGCGGCTGCGACTGGTAGTGGACGTGTCCGGCAGTATGTACAGGTATGATCGGATGTATGATAACCAGTGGTCGGAGTAGGTAGAGCTGTTTGGGGTGAATGACCGCAAACATTGATGTTAACATGGATATGCCTCTGAAATCCCGGGATTTTGGAATTGTCGATTGATTTAAGGGAGTTAATATGGATAAGTGGGCAGTTATGAGCAGGTAGTAGGTGAGAACCCAAACAGTATATAATAATAATTCCGAGAATTCCCGGGATTCCGGGAAATATTTGGCATATCCATGTTATGTCCGCATGTCGCAAGTAGCAAAAACAGCTCTACCTACTCCGATCACTGATGATAACCTTACTTCAAGCCTGTATTTCCTGAAGGGTCTTGCAGATGTGTACCTGTAGTACGCTCACATTGCGCCAGTTATGAATTAGTCCTATGTTTATTGCCATTTAACGGGTCACAAATACAGGATCCGGCTTGCTGCTGAGAAATTTCAGATGGAAAAACCCAATAAAACTTTGTTTTGCCCGGGAATCGAACACAAGACCTCAAGTTCAGCAGTAAAATCAAAATCAAAAGTCATTTATTAAAATTAGGCTGAGAATCAGCACTTTTCGAACGTCAAAATTACAAAAGACAGTCTCCCAAAACGCCCGCCACTTCCTAGTGCTTCACCTTCACCACTTCCTAGTGCTTTCGCTGGGAAGAAGAAGTGGCGCAACAAACTCCCCAGCATCACAGCTGTCTGTTCAGGTAAAAACACTTGCTTCTATACAATAGTAGGTATGCAAAGTAGTTAGGGATGATTCTCATTAGAGCGGGCCGTGCCCGGGGCGGGCCGTGTACGTGGCCCGGACGGGGCACGGATTTGAAACGTTGCATACATTTTGTATGAAGCAATTTATATTACACAGTGCATGTTCCGTGTCCCGTCCGGGCCCGCTCGACGCTACGGTTGTTGCACGGTCCCGCCCCGCCCCCTCCACGTCCGTCGTAATGCAATATAAAATCGTAATATAAATCGTGCAGCACGGACGGGCTCCGGCCCGTCCCCGCCCCGGCCTCGGCCCGCCCCGGGCACGGCCCGCTCTAATGAGAATCATCCCTTAATATTACGAGACACAGAACATTAAATTAATCTATTTGCCATATGTCAGCTAGCCACCCCAATATACAATAAATACATAGTATGTAAACTATACTTAAGCAAAAAAAATAGCTAAAAATATGAATGAAAATAAAAATAACACCTAAATAAAAGCCTCCAGGCATAAAGGGCGTAACAGCTTACATATTTATGCAAAGCAAACAATAATATTATATATTCTCTATGCTCGTAGGGCTTGTAACCATTAGACCAAAGAAGCAATCGGATTTATGAGTCCACTGGATATGCTATAGATGTACAAGTTCAAATTAAAATAGCTAACAAAACTCCGCACACGTGTTGGATATCGAACTATCGATATCTAAACTCGATAAAACAAAAAAATACTAAGTCTTACTTTAAGAGCGCGTATACAGAAACTGGGCAACGTCGCAAACAGCTGTCAAATATTTCCCTGTTTTGATTAATTTGTCAATATTACTCTATGAAAATAAGAAATATGGCTAACTAATGAACTATAATATTAATAATGAATTGCAATTAAAACACTGAATTTGATGTTGTAACCGTTTTAGGTGTAAAAAAGGCATTTGTAAAGTTTCCAAATACTTTTTTACATCTAAAACTAAATATTCGGTTTTACGATATTAATTATTTCATTTCATAATCAATATTCTAGTTCATTAGTTAGCCATATTTCTTATTTTCATACAGTAATATTGACAAATTAATCTAAACAGCGAAATATTTGACAGCTATTTGCGACGTTGGTTGCCCACTTTCTGTATACACGCTCTTAAGTAACTACACTGCCTGTGGTCGTTGACACCTAAACAATCATCAAATAAGTTTTTGTTGTTGTATTATGTTTAAATACCCATCACGTCTATAGAGTTACGCTAGATAATTTAATTTGACCCAATATATTGTGAAAACAAGAGTAAGTTTTTTAACCTAGAAAAGTATTATTTTCTAGGATTTATGTACCGGTATTAAAGTCTTTAAATTAAGTGATTTTTATGTAACGGTATTAAATTTGTCTTTTATTAAGTGAAAAAACATGCATGCATATTCTTAGCTAATTCGATAGCCGGTTCTGAACGACACAGTATCTATTATTGCTCGGTTCCTATAAACAAAAACGATGGTTTTGCTTACCAGTAGTAGCATTTTCTTGTTGCCAAACTGGGAATATAAATAGATCCGTAAGCTAATTGTACCTGTGATAGCTGCTTCCATAGTTATGGGTCTACTAGGGTCTACTTCGCAAAGCTCTGAGGTCTTTGCTTCATTATTGGTAAAGATAAAAGAGTCTTAATTTTAACCTTTAACTGTCCGTATGTTATAGGAATCGGCCATAATATGTCGTTCAAAACCGGCTATCGAATTAGTTATCATAAAATATACTCAAATAAAAATGTGCTTGTCGAACCTAAAAATCTGCTTGTACAGACGCCAGCAAGTCAAGGCTACCCGAAACTGTCAAATTTTCCCAATCAACTTTGAACCTTATGCTTTAGCGATAAAGTTGAAAATCTGTTAGAGAAATTTGACAGATTGTAGTAGCTTGATGTGCTGGCGTCTGTACAAATAAGACAATATACACACATCAAAAGTGTCTAGGGATCAACATATATTTTTGCAATAACTTTTCTCCTGATTGATATTAATTAAAATTTTCTTTAACGAAAACACTTTATTTGATGAATCCAAATAAAGTGTTTTCGTTTGTCACAGTAACGATAAACCAAGTCACCTTTGCATTAATAAAGAAATTTGCCATTTTCCTAATAAAGGGATTTTTGACATTTGAACCACTAACATTAAAGTTCGAAAAAAAGACTGAAATAACAGTTTTCTTTAAAATTTTATTGGGTAACTTAAACAATTAATAATCCGTGTTTCTACCGCGAACACTAACAACACAAGAACATCGGTTTGGCATACTCAAAATGAGTTCATCCAAATCACGCTGTGGAATGGCCGCCCATGTTCGTTGCAACAACAAAAAAAGGTCTTCTTGCGACTGGATACCCTCCATATTCGGCAGAGCTCTTCTCTGTAGCATATCCCATGCATGCTCAATCGGGTTCAAGTCTGGCGACTGAGCAGGCCAGAGCAGGACATTGATGTTAGCTGCGGCGAGAGTCGGTCTTACAACTCTTGCGGTGTGCGGTCGTGCATTATCATGCATTAACTGAAATAAGGGACCGATTTGCACTTGTAGAGGAACGATGACGTCAGATACAATCGTCTCAGCATAAATTTGAGCGTTGAGGTTGCCTCTGATCCAAATCAACTCAGTTCTTCCGCCGATCCAAATACCCGCCCATACCATGATGGTTCCACCACTATAAGGATGGACTTCCTGGCAGGATTTTAATCGCTGTTGGCGTCCAGGGGTTCTCCAGTGTCGTATACGTCTTGTATCCGGTCTCATACCAAAACGAGACTCATCAGAAAAGCACACGAAACGCCATTGTTCTTCTGCCCAATTTCTGTGTTCAAGAGCCCATTGATATCGAATCCTACGATTGTGCATTGCTATAGGTGGTACCCGTAGCGGTCTTCGGGAATGAAGGTTCACTTCATGCAAGCGGTTTCTGACTGTTTGGTCGCTAATTAAGTTCCCTGAAGAGTGATGAAGCCTCACGGCTAACATCATGGCGGTTATTGTTGGAGCTCTTCGAGTTAAGATTTGAATGTATCGGTCTTGTCTCCGTGTGGTGCAGCGATACCGTCCTCCATGGCGCTCAGCCACGGTACCAGTGCTTCGGTAACGTGTCCAAAGTCGACTGATAACACTCTGACTTGTATTCAGAGCTAAAGCCACAGTACGTTGCCGGGAACCAGCTTCTATCATTCCCACGGCTCTGAGCATTTCTTCCCTCCGCTCCATAATAACGTTGGTTTTAATCAGTAGTAGGGAAACAGTAGCACTAATAATGTCTTCAATGCGTTGTATGTTTTTATAGGGAAAATATTGACAGCTGATTTTCATCTTTTACTCGAATTTGATTAACAGTTCCTGTTTCAAATTATGAAATGCACCAAAAAGGATCCATATAAATTTATAAAATCATAAATTTATTACAAAGCCACATCTCAATCTCAAGAAATCCGCATAAAAATGCTTGATCCCTAGACACTTTTGATGTGTGTAAATGTATCTTTTTGACAATTCAAAAGTGTCTGTAAATGGTTTAATTGAAATAAATGCTTTGAGTTTGAGTTTGTATCGTCACACCCAGGTTCAACTCGTACGACGGGCGCCTGGAGCGCTCCATGGAGGCCGTGGTGCTGCTGATGGAGGCGCTGGCGGGATACGAGGCGCGCATCCGGTACGACATGCTGGCGCACTCGGGAGAGGAGCACGCGCTGCAGCTCGTCACGCTCGATCGGCCGCCGGAGAACGAGAAGGAGCGGCTGAAGGTTACATTTCCTTTTTTTAAGTATCCTGCGTTCGCGATTTATTTGCCAAAAATGTAAACAAATATGAATTATTGTAAAAATAACTTTATTTCCTACAAAATAAACTTCAGTTTACGCTACAACTTCAAAGATTTTTATAACTTTTTCAATAAGTAGTGCTAGTCACTCTGAAATCAACTTAATTGTCATTGAAATTAAGTTGATATTTGTTTAACTTGAAATAGGGTGGGGGTGTGCGCACTTTTACTATAGAGTAATTATTTATACAGAACTATGCTATTATATTTTATACTACTATAAAATGTACTAAATTCCTTGATCTCGTGTGTGCAGATTATCCGCACGATGCACGCGCACTCACAGTTCTGCTGGTCGGGCGACAACACGCTCCCTGCAGCCGAGCACGCCATCTCCAGCATCGCCACCGAAGACGCCGACGAGGCCATTGTGCTCATACTGTCTGACGCTAACCTTAGACGGTCAGTATCTATATGCACATTTATTTATAAATTAGTGCGCGAGCGGCGCACGGGTGTGATCTACTGGTCAACATTAGTAGATGATGTCAAAACAGAGATTTCTGTGCTATAAATAAATCACTGAAACCTTTTGGAATAGACTCTCTAAATGATGGTGACATCAAAAGTCCAAGGCATCGTGTACAAGAACTAAACACACACACAGACAGACACGAAAAGCAATGTTGTTTTATACTATTTATATATTGAAGACAAAGAACCTACAAGAAACACTGGTGTTTTATTAAAGTATGTCGTTAACATTTTCACTGTGCACAACGTAGACACTAACGGCGGGTTGTTTTACGTTCTTTTGACGCACGCGTCTACGTCAAAAATGGCGCTACCTATCGTCAAACCTAAAGAAACGTAGTTTCAAAAAATTATGGCCTTGACTTACGTCAAATAATAACGATTACGTAACCGTTATTATTTGACGTACGTATTTTACGTTAACCAACCGTTTACAAACGATGATTAAAGTTAAGTGACGTTTAAAACGTCAAAAATGTATGGTTAAACAGTCGCTAATCACTACTGAACTTTATGCAACGTTTATGCATAAAGAGGAATAATTAAACAATCAACCTGAACCATATGCTCATGGGACAGGTAATGGGTTAAAACTGTTGAGAAAATACCAATTTTTTTTTAAACGTTGCGTCACACTAGGAATTACTCCTGTATCGTGGGTGCGTTTACAAACATTTAAATTCACATACACAAACAGCCAGACCCGGAACAACTACCTGTAGGCAATACAAATATTTGTTCCGTGCGGGAATCGAATCCGCGACACGCAGCGCAGCAGTCTGCACTGCGCCAACCGTGTCGTCAAGTATATATATTAAGTATATCTTATTTATATCTTTATCTACAGATACGGCATCCAGCCGGAACAACTGGGCACAATACTGACATCGGACCACCGCGTGCAGGCGCACGTGATCTTCATAGGCAGTTTGGGTGACGAAGCTAACTCGTAAGTAACAATCTTATACGTTCTCTCTCGTATCGGCATGAGTTGTACGAGAATAACTCACGCCGTAGTGAAAGTCAGCGGGGTAATTGCGTAACACACTCACAAGCATTCCATTTTATAGTTCAACAACATTCATTGTGTTATTTTTTAGTTGAGCAGACGACCTTTTCAAACTTATGATACAATGGATTAGCAATTTCCTTCAAAATCTTTCGGAATGTGATTGAAAGTGTGCTATGCGATTAGGTTGCAGATCAGTGAGTCAGTATGTAAGTTATAGGCCGACTGCTTAACTGAGACGTTGCCTGAGGTAGCTGCGCGGTGCGGGAGGGGTGATAGTTGTCACAAGTTGACGAATCACTGAGCTCTCGCCTCACGTCACCACGCCCCTCCCGCACCGCGCTGCTACCCCAGCCAACGTCTCAGTTAAGCGGTCGGCCTATAGTTAGTTGATGGTGAACGATTCTTAGTGTAAAATAGCTCTAAAAACCGGCTTCAAAGAGTAAAATTATTATTTTGTGTTTTGAAACGTTCACAGTCTGATCTTAGTCTCATTCTGTCAAAAATAGCTGTAATTTCCCTATATTTTGGACAAGTTTTTGACATTGATTGTCGCTGAGATGATATTACGACTGGATTTTTAACGTTTTAAATTACGGGAATTGGCCTTCTGATGACTCGGCATTAGTTAAATTCTGACACGTCCTTGATTTTCGTTCCAGAAACCGGGTGTACAGACGCCAGCACATCAAGCTACTACAATCTGTCAAATTTCTTTAATAGATCTTCAACTTTATCGCTAAATCATAAGGTTCAAATTTGGTTGGGAAAATTTGACATTTTCGGGTAGCTTGATGTGCTGACGTCTGTACCTAAGTATTATTAATAACGATTGAAACATACAGTTCGCGTCAAATACCTTTGCCGCTCTGAAGTAGGTAACAAATCACTGCGCAGTAGTTAACCCTATGAAAGAAAACAACAGCGCGCATGCGCGGCTAGCGAAAAGCCTAGTTTCAGAACGGCAAAGTTATTTGACGCGAACTGTATGTGTCGTATTCTTTATACCTATTAATAAACAGCCGCTCGATTCTGTAAAAATCTCACCGTGAAAACTTAGGTGATGTGAGTTTGTTTTTGCTAGGAATTGTCACTATTGACAGCTCACTCCACGCTCACTTCACCTAAGTTTTCACGGTGAGATGGTTACAGAATCGCACTGCAGTAATAAAAATAATGGCTTATCGTGAGGAATGCTTTGGGTATTCAGAATGTTGATGGCTATATGAGCTATGGAGATCAAAGAAACGATGGATGAACTGTATGAAGACGATATGACTAGAAAAGGGGTGACTACAAAGATGACAACTAAGAATTACGAAAGAAAAAGACATCGACGGCGAAATGCCAATAACTCGCTAACTGACAAAGTCAAAAATTTACACATACTGGAAAAAGACGTTCAAAAATAGACACGTTGTTTTAGTTGGGAGGTACATATTACCACATTTTAATTTAAAGCTGTTGGAACTAAAAATACACTTAGGCGGTTTCACTAAAACATGCGAATAACGCCTTTAAATTCAAAACGAAAAAAAAGTGAATTGCTTAAAAAAATCAGTTAGGAGGTATTGGCACTTCGCCGTCGACATGGCGCCGACCCCAAATAAACAGAGGAATATATGACCCGAAACACCAATTTTCACCTTTATAATGTCCCTCTTTACCTGACTACAAAAGAGGGTTATTATATGTCTTTCTATAATTTGCACGTTTTTTGCAGACTCCTGCGCCGCCTGCCAGCGGGTCACGCGCACGTGTGCATGGACGTCGCGTCGCTGCCTCAGATCATGCAGCAAATATTCGCCTCTTCGCTAATACAGTCATCATGATTGTTATACAATAACTAGCTAATTCTAGCCCGTATTATTAAGCTGAGCAATTTTCAAAATGGGCTATCCAAATAATTTTAAATGGTTTTTATACCGTTTAGAGTATAAAATTGGGTTCGTTTTTGAAGACATGGTTTTAAATATCTGATACTTGTTGACAGGTTACACTGTCTTCTTTAGAAATATTGTAAAAGCCAATTATTATAAGGAAACTTATTTTTTTGGTTTTAGCGTGTTTAGGTATCGATAGCCATCACGTCTGTGAAGACACGACGTAGGAACAGTCAACCTCAAAAATATGTTATCTGCCTAGCCTTTTCTCAGCTATTTTTGGAGTCGGCTTCCAGTCTAACCGTGGAGCGACTGCCTATCCGGGCTTCACAACCCAGTTACTGGGTAACACTATACCCCATGGTAAGACTGGTTGTCAGACTAATTTGTCAATCTAATTATAAACTATTGGAAACTATGATACATGTAAAAGTAATATTCGTTTGTATTGTATTAGAGTTTCTTTCATTCCTTTTGTTTCAAAGTATTATGTGCAATAGTTATATCTTGTAAGTCGTCGTTGTCAAACCAAAACCTGCTTGTGCAAAAAGTATACTTTTGAGATATTGACAAAAGAAGTTTTCCTGAAAATTTTTACATGAGAGTTAATTTTATTTTGAGGCCATAGTTCCACAACTAGTGGTCTTAAGCACATAGCAGTTCTTTTATATGAGAAATAAGGCAGTGACCTATAAGCTGTGGTCAAAATCTTAAAATCTCAAAAAACGGCACATAGCAGATTTTGGTTTGACAACGACGAAGTGTTATATTAGACCAATTTGTATGTTTATGTACTGTATAGCTATGGAAATAAGAAATGTCACAAATAATATATTAATTTGTTGTTGTTCAAAGGAATCATTGTATTTTTGCTGTAAATAAAGTTTAGCCTTGTGACTGTCTGTTGGTGTTGACTAACTACTGATTATCTACACTAATAATATACATCGTAAAGAAACCGGCATGTCCTAGAACCAAAAATTGTAAGACATGTGACATCCACCAACGGGCACTGGGCCCACGTGGTGGATAATGGCCCACTCCCTCTCACAGCGAGGAGGCCTGTGTCCCAGCAGTGGGAATATGATAGATTGTGTATATTAATAATTAAGGTGAAGAGTTTGTTTATTTGTTTGAATGCGCTCATCTCTGGAACTACCGGTCGGATTTCAAAAAATCTTTTTGCATAAGATAGCTCTATTCTTGAGAAAGGCTTTAGGCTATTTAACACTACGCTATGACGCTTAGGGGCCTAGTTCTCGAAAACTACTAAGGTACCAATTTTGTTGTTCGAGTACTAATTAGTACCAATTGAGCACTAATTATTTACCAAATATGGAAGCGATTGGCGTTGGTGGTCCTGCGGTAGTCACGAACACCCGAAACTGTCAAATTTTCGCAATCGACTTTGAACCTTATGCTTAAGCGATAAAATTGAAAATCTATTAAAGAAATTTGACAGATTGTAGTAGATTGATGTGCTGGCGTCTGTACATAACATACATAATCAGATTATAATTTTCCCCACCATGCGGGCCCATTGCAGCACCCTATTGCGTAACACACGACCAATCATAATCTGTAAATCTGTCAAGAAATGCACTAGATCTAGTGCCGAAAGCACTAAGTTGGCAACATTCGAAATCTCTGTAGCAGAGGGTAGTATTTCTCTCTTATTCATATAAGTTTGTCTCACTCCATTAGGGTATACTTACTTCAGTCTACCTGAGGGCTAGAAAAATAATTTTTAGAAAAGGTATGTTAGAGTCGTGAGACTTTAACTGCTTGAAATTCCTTGATGCTACAGTACATATTAATATGATTAGAAACCGACACAAAATAAATAAATAAAATGTGGTGTTTTTTTATGTTAATGAGGTTCATGCACGTGACTGACATAATTATAATCCCCCCTCGTCAATACAGCTGACGACTATTTTTTGAAAAAATGTGATTAAAACAATAATATTACACATTTTTGCTCGGTATAAAAATCATCGGAGCTGATTTTTTTCCAATGACTTTTTCATGCTGTCTCCTTTAGCTCCACCGTTGGTGCGACAGCTGACGCTCACTTTACCGATTTCTGACCATTAAACAACTGTTTGAAATAAAATTTATTCGGTATAAAATTCCTAGAAAAACTGCAGCGCCACCTCCCGTACTATTAATTTCGGAAGTCTGTGTCGTTGGTTTCGCATTTTCGTTTTTTGACATCGATTCGGAAAATAAAATTATTTATCACTTTGTAGTGTTTTTTTGAAGTCGGTTGTTTTTTTTTTTTGTAAAAGTTTTTTATTATTCACTTTTTTGCTGTAGGTACCTACCCCACACAAATTTAATGAACACTAGTGCATTGAAGAATTGAAGACACCGACTAGAAGAATCATCAAAATTCGCATAGAAACGCCAGAGATGCAGTACATTCATGATATAACTTCGTACATAAGAATAATTAAGTACCTAATGTAACGTAATGTAATAATTAAGTAACTAAAACCTTCTTGAAAGTATGTATGTACATAGATCACATTAGTGAAAGAATTGTCAAAGTTGCTTCATTATATTTTGGGAAAATCGCGGACATACAAACATACATACATACGGGTCGAATACAGAACCTCCTTCTTTGAAGTCGGTTAAAAAGAAACGAAAAATGGATGAAAAGATAAATTAAATATTGATAAAATATTGATTTTGATATTTTATGTCTGTAAATTGGTTTAAAACACATTTTTGCCCATCAAAAATAACTTATGTTTTAAAACTAGTGAACTTAGAAACTGAGTTTGGTGTTTTCTATCTGACTACTCTGAGAAGAAAGTCCGAAACAAACTCAGAGGACACATTCTCTTTTAAATTCCAGACATAATCTTGGGGACCATGCAGATTAATGCCTGATGGTCTTTTGAGGAAAGAACCACATAAAGTTCGTTTTTTTTATCTCAGAGACTAATCTGACATTTCAGTCTTTTGTGTTTGCGTTTTTTTAGTATAGAAGTTTGACATTACACCTGTCAGATTAGTCTCTGGGATTTTAATCCTAGAAACTAACAGGTCCACTCCAATCTATAGTTCGTGTTAAAACACGGACTATAGATTTGAATGGACCTGTTCATCAGTAAGCAAGCATTTGACAGTATTATTGTAGCTCAACTCAGAACTTAAGTAGCTCAATAAAAAAAGCCAAGACCATTATTGAAAAACCAGCCAAGTGCGGTTCGGATCACGCACAGTGAAGGGTTTCGCTGTCGGCATGAATGATGTATGCACAATCTTGATTTCATCTACAGCAAAAATAAGTTCAAATATTTAATAAAACGAAATGAAATTGTTTACTAATTCTGTAAATAGGATATAGAAATCACTTTTGCACGTCATATTAAAATGTCTGGGACCAACAGTAGGGACGGAATTATAAGGGTTCCGTTTTTGGCATTTATCTACAGAACTATGAGTTTCTTGACCATTCTTTGCCATTTTGGGAGGGGAAACTAGAATTCTATTCTCTATTAAATGTTGACGTTCAAAAGTGCCTTTTAATGGTTTTCTGACTTTGACTATCAACCGTAAAACTGTAACAAAAAATCGTGAAAATCTTGCGCCAAAAAATAGTTGTACACTCGCTCGATAGATGGCGTTGGCGTCGAATTAGATCTCGCTATGGTTTCGTTACAACCCCACGCATATGATAGTCATCATTTTTGCTTTGCCAACAACGTTAGGATATACATGAATACCTACCTTTGTAAAATAAAATTTTTGAAAAATCGGACCTTTGTTCGATTTGTATAATTAAAGGGGGGGGGTCAAGCTACTAGACATGGGTCGTACTTGCAAAATCGCGTACTAGGGCTTACAAGTACGACTTCTTTAAGAAACCACGTCCTAAAACTAGGTCTCGGGTACGTTTAAGTATTTTCTATCTGGATAGGAAATTGAACCTTAACTGCATACAAATAAGGAGCAAAATCGCTTTTACAAATAAATACGTACTTATAGAGTATAGACGATTAAAGTTTCTACTACTATTCAAACCAAAAAAAAAAAAACGAGTCCTGTTGGAAGAAAAAAAACTTGCATAGGAAATTGAACTCTGAATTCAAGAATTTATGGAGCACAATCGCGTTTAGGCATGGGTCGTACTTGCAAAATCGAGTACCAGAGCTACCAAGTACGTCCACCTTCGAGATACTATCTAGTATTTTCTATCTGCATCGAAAATTGATCCATGACTTCATACAAATAAGAAATACAATCGCGTATTCAAAAGCCCTGTTGGATGTAAAAATACTTGCATAGGAAATTGACCCGTTACCTTCTATGAATAAGGAGCATAATCGCGTTTACAATTAATATTTTCACAAACCATTAAAGTAAAAATACTTTCATACGAAATTGTTCCGTAGACTCTAATTGATAAGGAGCATGATCGCATTTGCGAAAACTGACGCGTTTGGGTACCTATGTAGTTGAGCGAGTAGCCGTATAAAATACTTTGAAGTCTTGCAAGTATTTCGGGTCGGTACCTGGTGTACGTACTTGGAAGCAAAAACCTAGTGCAAAAACCTGGTCGCGTAAATACGTATCTTCCCTACAAGCTACAAAATTATTTATTGACCACGTGATTAAACTTCTAATTTTATAACTAAGCAACGGGAAAATGACATAGCCTCTAATAAACTAATTCGTCAGGTCTTTTTTACAACGCCAACTAAATATTCTATAGAAAGCGTCAAGTAACGATCATCAATTATTGTGACTTGTCCTTCTTATTTATACATTGCCACCTTATTTACTAATTCGGCCACGGATTTTTACATCTCGTCACCATTTTACGTTGTACAGCTTCAACACAATGTCCTCAAAAATATATATTTCAAGCTTCTACAGACAGCATCATTTATTATAAATTATCATGTAAAATAATACATCATATTCTTTTATCGTGAAAATAGCCACTGCATGATTTGGCGCGAGTACGCGAGAGAGAGTCGCGTGAGAAGCGCAAAATATGAAACAATTATTTATTTGCAAAAAAAATCTATTGTTTGGACTAAGAAATTAAAACACTAGTGCTTTAGTATGTTGCTTGTAGAATAATCTAAAAAAAAAAACAGAAGATTGTATGTGTATTAATATGGTTTTTATTGTAAAAATGAAGTTTTTAGAGCTATCTTCATGCTTTTTTTCTATCATATCAAATTTATTTATTTTTGAAGTGAAAACTTCTTTAGCGGCGTTGTACACTTTTTTGTAATGGGTAAAAAATGTTAAACTCGCGTCAGGACACGTGACCTGATCGAAAATTCGTAAGACGGATGGCCGTAGCCGGTACCGCGCGTGTTTTGTTTATAAGACGATTCACAAAATACACACGTAATTGTTCAAGTTTTCACTCCTGTCGGCACTCCCGGAGTGCCTATTTTTTTTTTTTTAAAACGTTGCCCCACACTAGGAATTTCTCCTGTAGCGTGGGTGCGTTTACAAACAGTTGTTGTTGTTGTTGTGCATTAGTTGTATTATATTTTCAACACACTATCTAACTAGCATATATTCTGAAGAATATCATATATTTTTCTGATATTGTTTACTGTAGTCGATCATATACTTTTAGGCATAATAAGACTTGAGTTTTCTGCGTTTATGAAAAAAAATGGGTGTGCTCTGCAGTGGGTGAAGTCGGGCTGTAGTAATGATACAGGAGCGTGGGGATTGGTATGTGAAAAGAGAGGCGTGTGCTCTGCAGTGGGTGAAGTCGGGCTGTGGATGTTATGATGATGATATTTTTCCTCGTTGTCAAGGTACACCTACAAAGTTGTTGTTTTCTCTGATTTCGAATTCAAGTAGGTGCTCGCAAAGTAGGTACTTTATTTATTTATTTATTGACAGTTTAAAAGAACAAACCTTACACACAAATCACAACAATCATGTGATTTGTGTCTACTAGTACAAAATACAATTACATATGTCTAATAAATACCTGTGTACATGGTGTATATGCGGTTGTTTGAGCTTAATTCACACAGATTCACACTGACCTCCGTACTAGTAAAAACTGTATCACGGCAGGTCAGTCTTCCTCGTTCACAAACACTCACACACTTCCACAACAATTAACGATACTTGATTCAGTTGTGCGATAGAAGAATTGTAGACAATTGACGTGCCCCACGGTTTTATTTTAGTCTAGTCTATGCATATATGTTTATAATTCCCACGACTGTATCTATTTTATTATTTTTTGGTTTTTAGTACATTTATCTTAAACATTGCAATGTATGTTTAACATAAAACCGTTTAACTGAAAAAGTTTTTTTACCTATTTTTTTATTTTCTAGTTTTTAGTTTTTATTTCGCATTCTGTTTAATTCATTTAGTGCTTGAAAAAAAATTGTTATCAGCCATTTGGTAGCGGCGGCCATCTTAGATTTCAATTTTGCATAGTAAATTGTATTCTACTTGTTGAGACCTTTCATTTGATACCCATGTTGATGGGATTGATAAAACCTAAGTTATCCGCCATTTTGTAGAGGCCGCCATCTTGGATTTTAATTTTATACAGTACATTGTATTATACTGGTTGAGCACTTTCATTTGATACCCATATTGATGGGATCGATAAAACCTACGTTATCCGCCATTTTGTAGCGGCCGCCATCTTGTATTTCAATTTTTTATAGTATATTGTATTCTGCTTGTTGAGCCCTTTCGTTTGATACCCATATTGATGGGATTGATAAAACCTACGTTATCCGCCATTTTGTAGCGGCTGCCATCTTGGATTTCAATTTTTTATAGTATATTGTATTCTGCTTGTTGAGCCCTTTCATTTTGATACCCATATTGATGGGATTAATAAAACATAAATTATCCGCCATTTTGTAGCGGCGGCCATCTTGAATTTATAATGATAATGAATAAACATAATTGTATTGTCACCAAAATCCAGTGTATACAAAATTTCAGATTAATCGGTTGACAGGAAGAGGGTGAAATTTGAATTACTAAATATGACCCAAGAATAAAGAATAAATAATAAAATAAAACAAACGGGGTGAGCTAAATAAAACCGTTTAAAAAAAAGAGAATTGCTCAAAAAAAAAATCAGTTAGGAAGTATTGGCACTTCGCCGTCGACATGGCGCCGACCCCAAATAAACAGAGGAATATATGACCTGAAACACCAATTTTCACCTTTATAATGTCCCTCTTTACCTGACTACAAAAGAGGGTTATTATATGTCTTTCTATAATTTGCACGTTTCTTGCAGACTCCTGCGCCGCCTGCCAGCGGGTCACGCGCACGTGTGCATGGACGTCGCGTCGCTGCCTCAGATCATGCAGCAGATATTCGCCTCTTCGCTAATACAGTCATCATGATTGTTATACAATAACTAGCTAATTCTAGCCCTTATTATTAAGCTGAGCAATTTTCAAAATAGGATATCAAAATTTTATATGATTTTTATACCGTTTAGAGTATAAAATTGGGTTCGTTTTTGAAGACATGGTTTTAAATACTGATACTTGTTGACAGGTTACACTGTCTTCTTTAGAAATATTGTAAAAGCCAATTATTATAAGGAAACTTATTTTTTTGGTTTTAGCGTGTTTAGGTATCGATAGCCATCACGTCTGTGAAGACACGACGTAGGAACAGTCAACCTCAAAAATATGTTATCTGCCTAGCCTTTTCTCAGCTATTTTTGGAGTCGGCTTCCAGTCTAACCGTGGAGCGACTGCCTATCCGGGCTTCACAACCCAGTTACTGGGTAACACTATACCCCATGGTAAGACTGGTTGTCAGACTAATTTGTCAATCTAATTATAAACTATTGGAAACTATGATACATGTAAAAGTAATATTCGTTTGTATTGTATTAGAGTTTCTTTCATTCCTTTTGTTTCAAAGTATTATGTGCAATAGTTAAATATCTTGTAAGTCGTCGTTGTCAAACCAAAACCTGCTTGTGCAAAAAGTATACTTTTGAGATATTGACAAAAGAAGTTTTCCTGAAAATTTTTACATGAGAGTTAATTTTATTTTGAGGCCATAGTTCCACAACTAGTGGTCTTAAGCACATAGCAGTTCTTTTATATGAGAAATAAGGCAGTGACCTATAAGCTGTGGTCAAAATCTTAAAATCTCAAAAAACGGCACATAGCAGATTTTGGTTTGACAACGACGAAGTGTTATATTAGACCAATTTGTATGTTTATGTACTGTATAGCTATGGAAATAAGAAATGTCACAAATAATATATTAATTTGTTGTTGTTCAAAGGAATCATTGTATTTTTGCTGTAAATAAAGTTTAGCCTTGTGACTGTCTGTTGAGGTTTATTCCCGGTCGTCCCCACCTTGTCGTCCCCAGTGGGAACGAATGGGAAAAAAAAGTTTCGTTCGTCCCCAGTGGGGACGATTGGAACTTTTTATTTCCCACTCGTTCCGTAATAGACCGAGAGTCAAAATGCAGTAATGGAGATTTCAATAACAGATTAATTCACGGATTGTTAAAATGTTTCAATTACGTCTTTCTGAGCAAGAGTGAACAACGTTTTTGATTAAAAATATTTTAAAAAGACTGAATCACAGGTAATCAACGTATTTACAATAATTCTCTCAAAATTATGCATCACAGATAATCAACTTAATACACAAATGCGTACAGTTTTAAGGTGCGCATCACAGATAATCAACTTATTTACATAAATTCTAACAGTTTTAATGTGCGTATCTCAGATAATCAACTTATTTACATAAATTCTTACAGTTTTAAGGTGCGTATCACAGTTAATCATTTATTTACAATTATTATTATTAAGTTCTTATTAAATAAGAATTGCATTACGCTGATAGTCTACTTATAATTATCAATAATAAGCATGTAAATTAGTAAGTACAAATAAAGTTTCTATAAAAGATTTTGAAATTTCGAATTTATACAAGATTCGCAAAATGAATTAATAAAAGGTGTCGGGCATTTTCTTGAAATGGTACGGTTTTAACTTGTTTAGTTATGTAGCTGAGACCTTTTAAATGTCTGTTTTTTTAATCATTCAAATGTGATAACTTTGTGATTAGCCGAGATTTTTATACAGAACTGATTAGAAATTTCAAAATCTTTTATAGAAACTTTACTTGTACTAATTTACATGCTTAGTGTTGATAATTATAAGTAGACTATCAGCGTAATGCAATTCTTATTCAATAAGAAAAAAAAAATAAGAACTTAATAATAATAATTGTAAATAAATGATCATCTGTGATACGCACCTGAAAACTGTAAGAATTTATGTAAATAAGTTGATTATCTGTGATTCAGTCTTTTTAAATTATTTTTAATCAAAAACGTTGTTCACTCTTGCTCAGAAAGACGTAATTAAAACATTTTAACAATCCGTGAAATCTGTTATTGAAATCCCCATTACTGCATTTTGACTCTCGGTCTATAACGGAACGAGTGGGAAATAAAAAGTTCCAATCGTCCCCTCTGGGGACGAACGAAACTTTTTTTTCCCATTCGTTCCCACTGGGGACGACAAGGTGGGGACGACCGGGAATAAACCTCTGTTGACTAACTACTGATTATCTACACTAATAATAAACATCGTGAAGAAACCGGCATGTCCTAGAACCAAAAATTGTAAGACATGTGACATCCACCAACGGGCACTGGGCCCACGTGGTGGATAATGGCCCACTCCCTCTCACAGCGAGGAGGCCTGTGTCCCAGCAGTGGGAATATGATAGATTGTGTATATTAATAATAAAGCTGAAGAGTTTGTTTATTTGTTTTATAGAGGTATGAGGAACAGGGTGTAAAGTTCTGAGTGAACTTTACACCCTGTTACACATCCTTTACACTCTATAGAAAAGTGAGGATCCTCCGACCAGACGGGTGTTATGTCTGGCGGGCAACTGCCCGTTGATTCATGTCGGGCCGTTGTATCTATGCTAGTTGCGCGGTAAACTCTGCTTGCGCGATGCAGGATTTTGGGTGACTGACGTCAGTATGACGCGTTGTTTGCATGTGGCGATGTAGATACCGCTACAGTTTGAATGCGCTAATCTCTGGAACTACCGGTCGGATTTCAAAAAATCTTTTTGCATAAGATAGCCCAATCCTTGAGAAAGGCTTTAGGCTATTTAAGACTACGCTATGACGCTTAGGGGCCTAGTTCTCGAAAACTACTAAGGTACCAATTTTGTTGTTCGAGTACTAATTAGTACCAATTGAGTACTAATTATTTACCAAATATGGAAGCGATTGGCGTTGGTGGTCCTGCGGTAGTCACGAACACCCGAAACTGTCAAATTTTCGCAATCGACTTTGAACCTTATGCTTAAGCGATAAAATTGAAAATCTATTAAAGAAATTTGACAGATTGTAGTAGATTGATGTGCTGGCGTCTGTACTTTAGGACCAAACTGTGATCGAAATATACTTCTTTGTACAAATTGATACAAATCTGACAGCTTAGTCTGGTACTAAAGTTGTCAGTTTTATATTATGAACTTACCGTTGTCAAAATAAAGTTCGTAATATAAAAATTGCTAAAGATATCTTTAGCCCCAGTTTTTAGAATTAAAACAAATAGAAACAACGTCTTGTCACAAAACAAAATCTACATGTTGTTTTTATTTATGGGCTTCCGCAGACAGGCGCGACGCGAGTGTGACGCGATTCTGGTGGAATAAATTCCACGACGTTTGCATAGAAATTAGTGTCGCGTCGCGCCTGTATGAGAGAGACTAACGTCCTAAGGCTCCCAGCCTTAGGACGGTAGTCTCTATTTGTTTTAATTCATCTGGTTTAACCACATGGCAGTCAAATGGTTTGAGTTTATGAGGTAGAATTGATTTTATTGTTATAATAGAAAATAACATGCATTAGAAAATAAAGATGGTCAAAATTAAAAAGCATCATTGTAACATAATATATGGTTTATTAGAAAACAAAAAAGAGAACTCTAACGCGATTACAATTTATTACTTAGGTACAATTGAAAAACGGTGAAGGAAAACATCGTGAGGAAACCGACATGTCCTAGAACCAAAAATTCGAAGACTAGTGATACCAACCCGCTGGGGAATTTCGTAACAAACTATCATCATTTTGACAGTTCAACAACATTCATTGCGTTATTTACGTTGTTGAGTAGACAAATTTTTCAAACTTATGAAGCATTGGATTGGTATCCTTCAAAATTATACAGATTATGATTGGTCGTGTGTTACGCAATAGGGTGCTGCAATGGGCCCGCATGGTGGGGAAAATTATAATCTGATTATGTATGTTATGTACAGACGCCAGCACATCAAGTTACTACAATCTGTCAAATTTCTTTAATAGATTTTAAACTTTATCGCTACAGCATAAGGTTCAAGGTTGATTGGGAAAATTTGACAGTTTCTGGTAGCTTGATGTGCTGGCGTCTGTACTTACAATTGGCGTAACAAACATCGACACGGCAACTTTAGATTCCTTTACAAATATTTTGAAGAACCTTATATCTACAAGCAATAGTTATTCGTTACAACAGTGATTTAATATTACTCGAACATAACATGGTGTGAGAGGAACAGTTTATTCAATTGCTGTTATTTTAATCGTGGTTTCTTCGTACGGCCAGCAAGGAGCATCAGCCAAGACACAATGGTCATAGTTATTCGCATTCTGAACCGTTACATTGTAACTTTTAGTACTAATAGTTCTCATTCGTTCGGGTAGCCGTTCCGTAGCACTGTCACTGTCTGTGATGTAGATGTTGTCTGTAGTCGTAGCTCCAAGAACGGAATTGTTACTATCTAAATAACAATCCATGAGGAAAATGTCCCAGTTTTCACCCATAATGGTATAAGCAGGAATAAGCCCCTCTGGTACATTCCTAAATACTTCGGCTGCTTTTCTTTCAATGATTCTTTTTCTTTTCGGCAAACAATTACTATCTCCTATACAACTGCCATAGTCATAGACATTTCTAACCGTAATACTATAACGATTAATATTATTAAACCATATATCGTTATGTCTATATAGTTCTGGTCGTTCCGTAGCACTGACACTATCCCATACGTAGAAGTTCTCGTTCACTGGTACAGTTGTAGCTTCAGGATCGGTATTTCTTCTATTAATTGTTTTAGTTTTCACTTCTCCGGGTTTCATAGCACTTAAATAACAATCCGAAATGTAAATGTTCCCGGTTTTCTGAATATCAGTCCCGACTCTTGTGGTGCCTATGGCTCCCACAGTCGTGACGAGTACCAGGCACAGCGCAGTGGTTGTTTGCATGATGATAAGGCAGTAGTAGGTACAGGAATCACTTGAATTGCCAACTAGCCGCCAGTAGCTGATGAAGTCAGTGAGCACTGTGGGTATCTCGCTCGAATTAGTTTACTGAACACATGCACCCTATTTATACATATACATAGGTTATCATAGTGCAGCTATAATCAGTTCCAGTACGCATCATGTCGATAAGGAATAATTGTGTTTACAAAAAATGATTAAAGAATCCCAACTACATATCGTGGCGTTTATCGCTTATATTGTTATTAGTACGGGAGGTGGCGCTAAATTTGAGCAAGTCATTTTATACCGGCTGAAAATCATAACAATAATAGTTTTCCCCTAACACATAATAGCTCCGAACGTCAGCTGCTTCGATAGCGGTGGAGCTGAAGGAGACAGCATGAAAAAGTCATTGGAAAAAAATCTGCTCCAATGATTTTTATACCGAGCAAAAATGTATAATATTATTGTTTTAATCACATTTTTTCAAAAAATAGTCGTCAGCTGTATTGACGAGGGGGGATTATATGTCAGTCACGTGCATGAACCTCATTGAAAATTTGAAAAAAAAATTAATTTTATACCTTATGTTTATACATCTCAATTTTTATACTTTTAAAATAATAAAGAAAATCGTCAGCCGTATTTTTGACGGGGGTAACACCGTCAGTCAGCCTGATAAACATTTTACGCGCTCAATGCATTTGAGCGTTGCATAGGCTTTTTGGAAAATAAACTGACAATCTTTACGCCCATAAACAATTAGCTGACGATGAGTTTTTATTTTTTAGTATTTAAATCATCTTATACTTCGAATTCAATAAGTATAACATCAATTTAACATAAAAAAAAAACACCACATTTTATTTATTTATTTTGTGTCGGTTTCTAATCATATTAATATGTACTGTAGCATCAAGGAATTTCAAGCAGTTAAAGTCTCACGACTCTAACATACCTTTTCTAAAAATTATTTTTCTAGCCCTCAGGTAGACTGAAGTAAGTATACCCTAATGGAGTGAGACAAACTTATATGAATAATAGAGAAATACTACCCTCTGCTACAGAGATTTCGAATGTTGCCAACTTAGTGCTTTCGGCACTAGATCTAGTGCATTTCTTGATGTTTTAGCGCTCAAAATTCCATAACAGTGCCTAGTCCCCTAACTAGCGCATTTTTAAAAGTCGACAATTTATCACGCACGTTGGTAAAAACAAAACCAATCAATGGCGCGCTCTAAAAAACAGTTAAATTTCAGAACGCACCTCTAATCAATTAATTATCTATGGAAATGCGTGTCGTGTATCCGAATTCTATAAACACTGAATTGCATATGACAAGGATAGCATAGCTGTTTCCGTGGAAAGTGGAACAAGGACGCCCGATCTGAGTTTTGTTCTCTAGGGGAATTCCTGAATTGTTTCTTTAGCTGACCTTTTATTCTATATTTCTCTTATTCACTAACAAAGACCCGTCTTTGTGTAATAATAGTGTCCGCTCATTGTGTGCGTTGTGGAAAATAAACAATAAATTTTTATACATATACAACATGGAGTTGGTGATGATTCGGACGACGCTCTAATTTTGTAATAACAACAGGTAGCCCGCGAAATTCAAATTTTCTTACGTTTTTTGCAATTTGTTGGTCAGCATTAAGTTGTACGTTGATTAATATATGAATCGCGGCCGTAAGAAATATGTGTTTACAGAATTATAATCATTAAAGTCATCAACACAACTCTCTAAGACCACGTAAGTCCAAAGAATGATGATTTCATGAAACAGTTATTCTTTGGACTTACGTGGTCTTAGAGAGTTGTGTTGATGACTTTAATGATTATAATTCTGTAAATACATATTTGTTACGGTCTCGAATTTTTTTTTTTTTTTTTTTTTTATTTGAAATGGGTTTGCTCTTGACTCTAGTCTAGGTCAGAGATGACAGAGACAAAGTCTACGATGGAGTGAGCTCACCCAGAAGAAGCCTGTTCACTCTTACTTTAAAGAGATTCGGGTTGTATGCACTCGGAAACACAAACGCAGGTAGAGAGTTCCACTCTTTTGCTGTGCGCATTATAAAGGACATTTCAAAACGCTTAGTGCGAATTGGTGGAATAGCAACTAGGTAGGGATGGTAACTTGCAGTGCGTCTGGATGTCCGAAGGTAGAAGGGGGCCGGTGGAATGAGGTCGTGGAGTTCTTGGGCACACTCACCGAAGTACAATCTGTAGAAGACCGACAAGCAGGCAACCTTGCGGCGATGAGCCAAGCTGTGAAGCTTGGCATCCACCAGTTTTTCGTCGCCAATGAGCCTCTTAGCTCTGCGTTCCACCGAGTCAAGCGCGGCAAGTTGGTATTTCGCTGAGCCATCCCAAAGGTGGCTGCAATACTCCATGCAGGATCGGACTTGTGCTTTGTAAAGAGTTAAAAGCTGTCCAGGCGTAAAGTATCGCTTCACCCTATTAAGGATGCCCAGCTTCTTGGCCGCAGTTTGGGCTTTGTACTCGATGGTGGCGCCGAAGTTGAGACTAGACGTCAACTCCATGCCCAGGAGCTCGAGCCGATCTGTTACAGGAACAGATGTACCCCGAAAAGTAGGAGTCTGGTCGAAACGACTCCTTTTGGCGGTAAAAACACACGCCTGTGTTTTGGTGGCGTTAAAAGAAACCAAATTGTCAGCACCCCACTGGGAGACAAGGCCCAAGGTAAAATCTGTCCGCTCCACCATGGCCTCTCTCAAGAAACGAACTTCGGCCCCGCTGGCCTTTGTGCTGGACAAGTATCTCTCTGAAACAGTACTGTCATCTGCGTACCCAACAATACCAGGCTGAAGTAGGTCATTGATGTGCAGCAGGAAAAGAGTTGCAGAGAGAACAGACCCCTGAGGAACTCCGGCATCAATAGCCATAAGGTCAGAGGAGCAGCCGTCAACGACTACTCTGATCGACCGCTCACTAAGGAAGTCAGATATCCAGCTACAAAAATCAGCTGGGATGCCATAAGCAGGAAGCTTGCTGAGTAGACCGGCGTGCCAGACCCTGTCAAAGGCCTTCGAGATATCGAGCGATACAGCAAGTGCTTCGCCGTGTTTCTCGAGGGCTTCACCCCAACAGTGCGTGACATACACGAGAAGATCGCCAGTTGACCGTCCCCGGCGAAAGCCATATTGACGGTCACTGAGGAGATCATTGTCTTCAAGGTAGGTCAGCAACTTACTGTTCAGTACCCTTTCCATAACTTTGCAGAGAATGGAGGTAATGGCGATCGGTCGGTAATGTGCAGGGTCAGCACGGTCGCCCTTTTTGGGCACTGGTTGTACATTTGCAAGCTTCCAGGATTTTGGCACCGTTCTTTTTTCAAGAGAGAGGCGAAACAAGCGTGTCAACACAGGAGACAGTTCAGGCGCACACTGCCTCAACACTCTCGCTGGAATACCGTCAGGCCCGCTTGCCTTGTTCACGTCTAGACTGCACAAAACTCTTCGGACCTCTTTATTGTGAACTGCGATCTCCGGCATCGAGGAGTCACAATGAGGTACAGTGGGTGGTTGCTTGGAGCCAGCGTCCAGACGTGAATTGCTTGCAAAGAGAGATGCAAATAAATTCGCTTTCTCTCCTGCAGAGTGAGCAAGCGACCCATCAGGTTTCATCATTGGAGGTAAAGTGGGACGACAGAAATTCGTTTCAACCGCTTTAGACAGGGACCAGAACTGTTTACTACCCGGAGGATGCGATGCCAGCTTGATCCCAATACGTCCGACATGGTCAAAACGTGCCCTACGCAAAACCCGCTTGCAGAACTTAGCGGCACAATTAAAGGCTCTTTTCTTCGCGCGAACCCTACGCGCTCTAACTTTGCGGTCGCGGGCCTTGACCCAGGCTTGGTACGCAGACTCTTTTCGGGCCTCAGCGCGGGCGCATTCCGCATTATACCAAGGCCGGGACTTGTGACCAAGCGGAATGTCGGAGAATGGAATAAAATACTCCATCCCCTGCTGAATCACGTCCGCAACCACATCAGCACAGCACGAAGGGTCACCCGAGGAGAAGCACACCTGCCGCCATGGATAAGACGCAAAAAAGTGCCGCATCTCATCCCAGTCTGCTGACTCGTATCGCCATACTCGCCTCGTGCCTCTAGGACTCTCATCTGGAGGAGAGCAGGTCGATATGGATTTCACCAGACAGTGGTCAGACGTTCCCAGCGGGGCTGAGACCGATACTGAATGACTGTCCGGATCAGTTGCCAGCAGAAGGTCCAAGCAATTGGGAGTATGGCCGTCGACATCCGGTACCCGCGTTGCCACATTCACCATCTGGGTTAGATCTAGCGTTAAAGCAAACTTGCGCGCCTCCAACCCAGCATGGTCAGTTCTCTGGAACGGGAACAACCACTCTTTATGGTGGGCGTTAAAGTCCCCCAGAAAAATGAGCTTCGCTGTTGGGTACCGTTGCTGGGCTACGTCAGTCGATTCCACGAGGAAATTAAAGAGCGCCGTTGTCTCCTGGTCACCGCTGTGCGATCGGTAGACGCCGATGTAGATAGATTTCTCCACGCCTGTGTCCACAAGTAGCCATATGGTAGAAAAACCCGATTTCTCAAAGCAACGGAGACGACGACAACAAATATCATCGCGGACGTACACACAGACCCCAGCTTGCTTCTTGAACTTGTGTTCAAGAGAGTAACCCGGGTAGTTGAGGTACGCCACATCCGACGGGGTTGCTATCTTCGTCTCCGTCAGGAAAAACAGGTGCGGCTTCTCGGTCTCAAGGTGGTGATGGACCGGATCGAGATTTGAGTGCAACCCCCTGATATTAGTGAGGTGCACTTTTAGTGGGAGGAAGTGCAGCCGTTGTTTAACCTTATTCATCTTCTTTGCTTTGATCATTTTGAGTAGAGTTGTGGGGGAAAAAAGGAGACTTGTCGAGGCGCTGCTCAGTGAACCAAGTGGAACACTAGAGCTAACCTAGTCTATGGGGAACTCATTTGGAGACTGCGGGGACGCCCGAACCCCCCCGGATATGTCCACCGGGTCCTCCCATCCAGTCGCCGACTGGCACGGTGGTGCATACCGGGATTTTTCGCGAGTTGGCGGGGCAGCCTTTGGCACGTGGCTGGCGTGCTACTTGGGCCCCCTACTGACTGCGGTCGGCCAACGGCTGGCACCGTGCTTCGGATCCCGCTACCCTCCAGAATGAGTTACAGAATGAGTCCCTGGGCTTAACTTGTCGGAAGTTAAGCCCAGGGACCAAAACCGGTTCTGAGCAGAGCAACTGACAAACTCCTTCTCCCCCAAAGGCACTGGCACTCCCACATACCGACGAAACACAGCAAGCTGCTTGGCGCCGGACTCCGGTGGGATGGTGGTCGCGAGCCAGGCGGCTCCAAGCGGAGCCTACCACCGCTAAGTAGGATCGTTCAGCCGTACCACAGGCAAGCCTGTAGTGCCGTTGCCCGGGGTGGACCACTAGGAGGTAGATCTCATACCACCCCAATATTCATCATATATTAATCAACGTACAACTTAATACTGACCAGCAAATTGCAAAAAACCTAAAAAAAATTGAATTTCGCGGGCTACCTTAGCGCTTCCCCCTTAAATATTAAAAAAATAAAAAATCATCGTCAGCCATGGACTTATTATCCATGTCGTCAGCTGATTGTTTATGGGTGTAAACATTGTCAGTTTATTTTCCAAAAAGCCTATGCAACGCTCAAATGCATTGAGCGCGCAAAATGTTTATCAGGCTGACTGACGGTGTTGCCCCCGTCAAAAATACGGCTGACGATTTTCTTTATTATTTTAAAAGTATAAAAATTGAGATGTATAAACATAAGGTATAAAATTAATTTTTTTTTTTCATTTTCAATGAGGTTCATGCACGTGACTGACATAATTATAATCCCCCCTCGTCAATACAGCTGACGACTATTTTTTTAAAAAATGTGATTAAAACAATAATATTACACATTTTTGCTCGGTATAAAAATCATCGGAGCTGATTTTTTTCCAATGACTTTTTCATGCTGTCTCCTTTAGCTCCACCGTTGGTGCGACAGCTGACGCTCACTTTACCGATTTCTGACCATTAAACAACTGTTTGAAATAAAATTTATTCGGTATAAAATTCCTAGAAAAACTGCAGCGCCACCTCCCGTACTATTATAATTTCGGAAGTCTGTGTCGTTGGTTTCGCATTTTCGTTTTTTGACATCGATTCGGAAAATAAAATTATTTATCACTTTGTAGTGTTTTTTTGAAGTCGGTTGTTTGTTTTTTTTTTTGTAAAAGTTTTTTATTATTCACTTTTTAGCTGTAGGTACCTACCCCACACAAATTTAATGAACACTAGTGCATTGAAGAATTGAAGACACCGACTAGAAGAATCATCAAAATTCGCATAGAAACGCCAGAGATGCAGTACATTCATGATATAACTTCGTACATAAGAATAATTAAGTACCTAATGTATTATACTAAAACCTTCTTGAAAGTATGTATGTACATAGATCACATTAGTGAAAGAATTGTCAAAGTTGCTTCATTATATTTTGGGAAAATCGCGGACATACATACATACGGGTCGAATACAGAACCTCCTTCTTTGAAGTCGGTTAAAAAGAAACGAAAAATGGATGAAAAGATAAATTAAATATTGATAAAATATTGATTTTGATATTTTATGTCTGTAAATTGGTTTAAAACACATTTTTGCCCATCAAAAATAACTTATGTTTTAAAACTAGTGAACTTAGAAACTGAGTTTGGTGTTTTCTATCTGACTACTCTGAGAAGAAAGTCCGAAACAAACTCAGAGGACACATTCTCTTTTAAATTCCAGACATAATCTTGGTGGACCATGCAGATTAATGCCTGATGGTCTTTTGAGGAAAGAACCACATAAAGTTCGTTTTTTTTATCTCAGAGACTAATCTGACATTTCAGTCTTTTGTGTTTGCGTTTTTTTAGTATAGAAGTTTGACATTACACCTGTCAGATTAGTCTCTGGGATTTTAATCCTAGAAACTAACAGGTCCACTCCAATCTATAGTTCGTGTTAAAACACGGACTATAGATTTGAATGGACCTGTTCATCAGTAAGCAAGCATTTGACAGTATTATTGTAGCTCAACTCAGAACTCAATAAGAAAAGCCAAGACCATTATTGAAAAACCAGCCAAGTGCGGTTCGGATCACGCACAGTGAAGGGTTTCGCTGTCGGCATGAATGATGTATGCACAATCTTGATTTCATCTACAGCAAAAATAAGTTCAAATATTTAATAAAACGAAATGAAATTGTTTACCAATTCTGTAAATAGGATATAGGAATCACTTTTGCACGTCATATTAAAATGTCTGGGACCAACAGTAGGGACGGAATTATAAGGGTTCCGTTTTTGGCATTTATCTACAGAACTATGAGTTTCTTGACCATTTTTTGCCATTTTGGGAGGGGAAACTAGAATTCTATTCTCTATTAAATGTTGACGTTCAAAAGTGCCTTTTAATGGTTTTCTGACTTTGACTATCAACCGTAAAACTGTAACAAAAAAATTATGTAAATAGTAACGTGAAAATCTTGCGCCGAAAAAATAGTTCTACACTCGCTCGATAGATGGCGTTGGCGTCGAATTAGATCTCGCTATGGTTTCGTTACAACCCCACGCATATGATAGTCATCATTTTTGCTTTGCCAACAACGTTAGGATATACATGATACCTTTGTAAAATAAAATTTTTGAAAAATCGGACCTTTGTTCGATTTGTATAATTAAAGGGGCGGTCAAGCTACAAAATTATTTATTGACCACGTGATTAAACTTCTAATTTTATAACTAAGCAACGGGAAAATGACATAGCCTCTAATAAACTAATTCGTCAGGTCTTTTTTACAACGCCAACTAAATATTCTATAGAAAGCGTCAAGTAACGATCATCAATTATTGTGACTTGTCCTTCTTATTTATACATTGCCACCTTATTTACTAATTCGGCCACGGATTTTTACATCTCGTCACCATTTTACGTTGTACAGCTTCAACACAATGTCCTCAAAAATATATATTTCAAGCTTCTACAGACAGCATCATTTATTATAAATTATCATGTAAAATAATACATCATATTCTTTTATCGTGAAAATAGCCACTGCATGATTTGGCGCGAGTACGCGAGAGAGAGTCGCGTGAGAAGCGCAAAATATGAAACAATTATTTATTTGCAAAAAAATCTATTGTTTGGACTAAGAAATTAAAACACTAGTGCTTTAGTATGTTGCTTGTAGAATAATCTAAAAAAAAATCAGAAGATTGTATGTGTATTAATATGGTTTTTATTGTAAAAATGAAGTTTTTAGAGCTATCTTCATGCTTTTTTTCTATCATATCAAATTTTTTTTTTTTTTTTTTTTTAAACGTTGCCCCACACTAGGAATTTCTCCTGTAGCGTGGGTGCGTTTACAAACAGTTGTTGTTGTTGTTGTGCATTAGTTGTATTATATTTTCAACACACTATCTAACTAGCATATATTCTGAAGAATATCATATATTTTTCTGATATTGTTTACTGTAGTCGATCATATACTTTTAGGCATAATAAGACTTGAGTTTTCTGCGTTTAGGTCCTGTAGTTCCCTTAAGAATATTGTTTCCTGGAAGAGGCTGGCACAGGAGCACATGAAAAAAAAGGGGTGTGCTCTGCAGTGGGTGAAGTCGGGCTGTAGTAATGATACAGGAGCGTGGGGATTGGTATGTGAAAAGAGAGGCGTGTGCTCTGCAGTGGGTGAAGTCGGGCTGTGGATGTTATGATGATGATATTTTTCCTCGTTGTCAAGGTACACCTACAAAGTTGTTGTTTTCTCTGATTTCGAATTCAAGTAGGTGCTCGCAAAGTAGGTACTTTATTTATTTATTTATTGACAGTTTAAAAGAACAAACCTTACACACAAATCACAACAATGTTCAAACGATATTATTACAGTATTTCTTTGTATAAACACCACAATTTCTCTTCAGTTCTTCTTCTTTGGTTAGGTGGCGACTGTCAGCCAGAAGCACAATTTCGAAAATGCCACGTTAGATTAATTTAAAGATATGATGCAACTCAAAACAAAATACATGCTGTCATTTTTGACAGTGCTCACGGTGATATTTTTTTATGGCATGGTCAGCGTTATCGCAAGATGGCGCATGTCATGACGTCATCTATGACGATTCGCGGGACATCGTTATCCCGCTCACGCTAATTCGGTACGGGTTTAAGCACGCTCAAATCGATTACATTCTCAACTCGGAACGCACCCTTAGATTGTCAATTGGGAAAGGTAATGCAAATTGTAGATTTTTATCAAGCGCTGCTAGGGTAAGCTTTGAATTTGCTAAGTTTCTAGTTTTGACAGTAAATCTCAACGAACTCTGATATTACGATTAAAGTGATGCGCCCCGGCAATCTTCGTGTGTCCGAGTTATAATAGAAGCCATACATTTCCAGTATAAGCTGACCGGCAGTTAGTGTGTAGGTGCTGCGTTCAGAAAAATATTTTTAAGCCGTTTTAACGTTAATACCAAATCCATGGCTCCTCTGTTGTTGGAGTCCTGAAAAAAAAAACATTGATTTATTGTTGTTATTGCCACCTCAATAATTAAGCGTACTTACTTTATTTTATGTTTAAAGGTTTCTGTTTTATTCCTATAGTTAGGACCGCTTTAATAAGTTATTTTAAATAAGGAAAAGTTCCTCCTGGTCTAATGACGCATCACACAAATGTCTAATCAGCTGACTCAGCTGTGCATGTGACTCGATCTGTATGAATGTCGCGATGCAAATAACACAACCATACTTCTTAACTACAGTATTTTTATCTCACGAACCAACGCGCGTATTACTTGTGTTAACCAAGTGCACAAACATGCTGTGTATGTGTGCGTGAAGACGTTTAGCGTCAGCACATAACACACACCCCACACCTCCAACTTCGGCATTGTCTCGGACGGTACCGAGAGATCTTGCGTACATTAAAGTATATTTTATTTCAACTAGAATTAGGTACCTAAATACAGTTGGCGACCGTTTTAAGAGAACTTTTGCACGGCATTGTGTATCTAGTTCTTTATTAGTGATCGATGGCTTCGTGTGATAAAAATACTATAAGGCTAAGAACTCACGGAGCGATTTTCGCCCGCGTCCGCTGCGGTTGCGGGCCCGCAGCTTCTGTAGAATGCAAATATTTATATAAAAAAACCGGCCAAGAGCGTGTCGGGCCACGCTCAGTGTAGGGTTCCGTAGTTTCCCGTCCGTCACAATAAGTGTTCCCACTTATAAGTTTAAAAGTGGCGCTCCAGCAGCGCTCCTCGCTCCTGCAACTGCATGTCGATTCTGTAAAAATCTCACCGTGAATACTTGCGTGGAGTGAGCTGTCAGTGTCATCCTACTGATGCTAGGGATTGACCAAGCAAACATTTACAATCATAAAAGAGATTTTTTGATTCCCACGTAGTTTGTGTGGCGTGATCACTTCACCCGATTCACGACACTAAATGTCGTAAATCGGGTGAAGTGAAGGTGAAGTGATAAGATCACGCCGCGCTTGCGCGTTAATCACTGTCATTATCACATTGCAGATTGCGTGATCACTTCACCTTCCCTTCACCCGATTCACGACATTTAATGTCGTGAATCGGGTGGAGTGAAGGTGAAGTGATAAGATCACGCCGCGCTTGCGCGTTAGTCACTCATCACATTATTATTAGATTTGTTTTTACATATTTAACTTGTAAGGCGTCATGTATAAGAACATTAGGAAATTATGGTAATAATATTAATAATTAATATAATACACCATGGCGACCCTGCCTTAGAGTCTGCCAAGGGGCAGATTAAGCAAAGTTTTCGTTGAGCGATTTTCAAAATGTGTAATCATAATAATCATAATCATTTTTTATTTGTCTAACATAGGTAGTAAATACAGTTCTTAAATTAAAATTCATAGGTCGCTATGTTATGCCAAGAGGCGTACAAATAATTATGGTTGCATGCTAATTAAATACAATCAACAATATGGAATCATTTCTACAGTCAATGCATAAATAAATAATCATAAATTAGAATTAGTCACAATATTCAATTAAAATTAGTTAACTCTAAAGTAGAAAAAGACGAGGTATTCGTCAATCAAAACGCGGCTGGTGGAGGTGTTGTTGACGCCGAGGTGGTGTTGCCATGGTTACGAGATTCGAGTGGAGTGATATATGGTACATTCCGAATTGCACTGTAATCGACTACAGCGTGCTTACACCTTGACCCCAATTCTGCTGTATGGTATTTATCTATTATTCCCCGCATAATCTTACCACGCCGTACGTTTGTCAAGCGTGGTATTTTGACAGTTCAAACCGGTTTCGGTCATTGTGTCATAGAGAATACGTTAATAGCAGAGATGTAGTGATTAGGTTATTAAGGAATTGACGTGGTTTCGAAGTAACGAATCATTAAGTGGTCATAGTGAATTAGGGCCCTTTTCTGAATTAACGTGAACGCGATAACGATGTCCCGTGAATCGACATATATGAAGTCATGGCATGTGCCATCTTGCGATAACGCCGACTACCGACCATGCCCTAAAATTTAGGGCATGGTCGGTTTTTCATTTAGGGCCTAAATTAATAATTATCACCGATCTTTAAACTAACGTGGCATTTTCGAAATTGTTCTTCTGGCTACAGTCGCCACCTTACCAAAGAAGAAGAAATTCGTGGTGTATACACAAATAAATACTATAATCCAACCATGAGTAACTATTCAAGTGAATAGGTATATTACTGACTCTCAGCTGCCATAGTGGTGATTTATCTAAATCGGAAAGCAAATTATTCATGTGAGCGATGATGACTTAATTCGGAATGAGCCATATTTCACGCCGCGCAAGCGCGTTAAGGCTCCTTCAAACAGGCGCGACACGACACGCGACACAAAGGCACCGCCAGTCGCGCAAGGAGCGGTGCCTTTGTGTCGCGCGCGATTCGCGTCGCGCGTCGCGCTTGTTTGTAGGAGCCTTTAGGCGCTGGCGCTGTCTGGCTATATAAGGACTTACTAGTCTAGGGAAAAAAGAAAAAAAAAACAAGGTTGAGATTCTGACTGCGCTTCTGTTTTGCTATTTTATTGTAAGTAAAACCCCACAAAATATTACTGTTTTGACCACTAAAATACTAGCTTTGAATTATATAAAAATATCAATAGGATTAGCATTAAAAATATTATTAAAATCTCGATTATGATTGTAAATGTATGCTTGGTCAATCCCTAGTATCTGGTAAGATGACACTGACAGTTCACTGCACGCTCACTTCACCTAAGTTTTCACGGTGAGATGGTTACAGAATCGCACTGCTGCTCCCGGTAGTGGGTACGTGCGCGAACACGGAGCGTGCATCATTGCACGCTCCGCGGCAGGCGCTCCGACTCGTGACGGTTTTTAGCGCGAACACAAAGGGTTACACACGTTCAGGATAATAAAATATGTAAACGAAGTTAAAAAAATGCTTGCATATACTATTATACTACAAACTTAGTCCAGAAATTATTTTGTACAACTTTTTGTCTTTTTTGTACAAAAACTGTTGTTTCTATCAAGTTCAAAATAATTTTCCTAGAAAGTCCTTATAAAGTTCTACTTTGCAGATTTTTTTCATATTTTTTAAACTTATGGTTCAAAAGTTAGAGGGGGGGGGGGACACATTGTTTTTTACTTTTGGAGCGATTATTTCCGAAATTATTGACATTATCAAAAAATGATTTTAGTAAACCCCTATTCATTTTTAAATACCTTTCCAACAATGTATCACACGTTAGGGTTGAAATTAAAAAAAAAATCATTTCCCACTTTACATATAGGGGGGCTACCCTAATAAAACCTTTTTTTTCCAATTTTTATTTTACCACTTTGTCGGCGTGATTGATATACATATTGGTACCAAATTTCAGCTTTCTAGTGCTAACGGTCACAGAGATTAAGCGAGGACGGACAGACGGACAGACAGACATGGCGAAACTATAAGGGTTCCTAGTTGACTACGGAACCCTAAAAAGCACATTTCACGACGCGTTTTACGCCCGCGGTGTACGCGGTTGTATGCGGCTCCCGCTTAACCTATCAAGTACAGTACCCGGGGATAAATATTGCACATCGACCTTTGGAAAGAGACAATCGGCTAATTTCGGCTTCGTGGAGCGTTATCTCTGTCGCACACTACCTATGTGACGTTTTGTCAGTCGTTGTTCAAATGCGATAACGTGCGGTCGCGTCCAGTTCAAAATATATATTTAGAGTTTTAACCCTTTAAAGTTGTACTATGACATCTTTAGGAAAAAGAGGGAAACCTTTACGAGGTCAGTCACGCGAAATTATCTACAATGTTTATAATTATTTTGTAACCGAAGCTGACAGATTAAAAAAAATGAAGATGAAAATGTAAGTTGTTATTTTAAGAAGGTTCAAGAGCGAGTTGCAAATGCCATTAGAATTTCAAGAAGAATAACACACTCCAAAAAAAGGGAGACCTAAAAAGCAATTTCGTTTGGATATGGAGGGGTCGCAATACCGAATCATAGAAGCAAAACCGGTATTTTCGGTATTGGCTCCAGACCAATACCGATAATCCGGTATTTTCGATATTTCCGGGATTAAGCTAAAGTTAGGAAATTCAGTATAATAAAGTTAGTTTCCGGAGGTATAGTAAGTAGGTACCTAACCTAAATGAATTTATCTTATAAACAAAACAAAATATTCATTGACACAAGGTTTATTATTTGATATATTGGTAATCAATCAGTTAGTTCTTAGCAATAATGTACTAATACTAAATGCCCGTTTGTTCCTTTATTAAAATAACTTAGGTTACTGGTTAACTAGTTCAAATACTTTAATTAAATGTAGTGTTTGACTAGGAAGTAGGATTCCTACTAGGAATCAGTTCTAAAAATAAAATGTTTATCAAACTTAAACATCTCCCAACAGTCTCAACATAAACAAGTACAAGTACAAGTTACAAGTTTGTAAGTATTACTAACAACAATATGAATCACTTGTGTTCGATACAAATAAATAATAATAATAATAAAACGAACAACGAACTAACAAAATGCACTTCTAATTAATTCTCATAAAACATAAAAATAATAAATTCTCATAAAACATGTAATTTGAACTAAATGGCGCGTAACTTTTTCTGTTTGTATTTGTTTTTTATTTATTTTAATAAAACCGAAAATACCTAATATCCCGGTTTTTGTGAAATGAATACCGGTATTAATTAGACTTAAATTTGGCCCGGTATTCCGGTATTTTCGAAATTCGGTATCGCGGTTTGCGACCCCTAATATGGACGATTTTGATTATGATGTTGTTCGAAAAATGGTGTATGATTTTCACTTACGATTTAATGAACTGTCAACAATAAAATCATTAAAAGCTAAATTATCTGAAGCTATTAATTACAATGGGTCTGAAAAGACGTTGAGAAAAATACTTTTCAACACATTTGCTCGAAAAATGCATTTACAAAGCCTGTATACATTGTTCGAAAGTTAAAAATTACGCACCATACAACGGAACGTGCGGTAAAATAGGTACTCTCACCTAAGTACCCATTTTACCGCACGTTCCGTTGTATAGCACCGTGCGTTTTCTTTACGGTTTTTTTTTTAATTTCCATAAAAAAATATAAGAATTCCACCAAAGAGTTTTACATTATGAGAATAAACAACCTGACTGATCGAACCTCCTTGGAAGCGCTTTTGCTCAATACGTTGTCTCACTTTAATACTAAAGAGTAAATGAGACGAAAGATGTAGTTCTAATTTTCACCACTTGCATGTGGCGCCATTTGCAAATTCGCGCCATTTTCATATTAGAAATTTCAAAAATTGTTGCGACTTTCCCACTGTTAAATAAACAAAATAATAATATGAGTTCAACATAGGGGAGAGTGGGGGAATTGAGAACGGCGGGTAATTGGGAATAGCTGGGTAAGTAATACTTTCCCCCGCACTACACCGCTCCGCACCCGTTCAACAGACGCGTCTAGGGCCCCTCAGTGCGTACGCGACAGTGAGAGTGAAAGACCGCACGCACGCTGTCACGGTGAGTCGAACTATTTTTTTAGCATTTCTGTTATAATTTTTGTCGTGTATTATAATAGATGTAAATATAATATTTTTGAGTTTAGAGACACCATATTTCATTACAATCATGCACGTTTTATCTATTTTAAAACCCGCTTACGTGCTTTGAAGGTCATCAAAAATACTGTTATGAATGAACGCCATTTTGATTTAAATTCGTTACTTCGGGCAATTGGGAACGGCATCAGGCGGGTAATTGGGAACATTCTCAATTACCCCATTTCGTTCTTAATTACCCCTAGTGCTACTAATTGATTTTGTAAAAATGTTTTAACGTTACAAATTGTTTTAGATGCCTCGAGATTATTATGTACGAAAAACTGAAACGAAATACCAAATTGAAGATCTTCGCCATGCAATCGAAGATGTCAGAAGTAAGAAGCTTACACTGGTTGCCCAGTGTAAGCTTCTTACTTTCTTTCTTTGCCTCCCCATGTATATCACAAAATGCAGCCACTGGATCTTACAATCATGGTGAATAATCCTAGAAAACGAATAAGCCAATACGAGGTTGGAGAACTTTTTACAAAGGCGTACAATAAAAGCCAAAGTCAAACACCAACCCACGTTGCCAGTTCTGTTCCCGAAAATGACAATGATTTGAGCATTACCACTACTCCTCTTCGATCCACTTCTGTGCCTCTTTCCGATATTATCGATGTGCCAATCATTCCTAAAATAGGAAGCACTCCTAAGCGACATTATAAGAAGCATTCTCAGATATTATCCAGCACACCTATAAAAATTCAACTAGAAGAAAAATAGAAAAGGCAAAGTGAGAGAAAAGCTAAAACAGAAAAAATGCAAACTAAAAAAACAGAAAAGAACATTAAATCTATACAAAAGAAGCCACGAGTCAAGGGTAAAGGAGCCATAAATTTGACGAAGGCTTTAGAAGGAAATGAAAATGAAGAGGAGTTTTACTGTATAATAGTCAACGAAAAGTTTGAATCCCCACCGACAGAAGATTGGATCATGTGCGCCATTTGTAAACTCTGGGCACATGAAAAATGTACTGCTGGCGAGACTAGTAAAGGTTACGTGTGTGATATGTGCCACACTAAGATATTGTAATTTAATAAAATGTCTTTAACCAGAATATAAGGTTTAACTGTATTATTATTCCTAATTACCCCATACCGTTCCCATTTCCCCCGTGGGATGATCTCATTTACCCCATAGGGTATCGGGTAAAAAGGAACAGCAATGTTTTTTGTTTTCGTTCATATTTCTTATAATACGTTGATTTTTAAGATTTTTTTTCTCACTAATAATTAGATAAATAAACAAAGTTAATGCTGCAATAAAAGTTTATTATGTCCGTGAGTTTTTTCTATTATTTTTGAGCTTTGGAAGTTAAGTGTTCCCAATTCCCCCACTTTCCCCTACTAAGTGTGAAATTAATAATGTCAGTCAGTCAGTTAAGCTTCCAAAGCAGCAAATTTCACTGAATTTCAATAATTGTTCAAATTTTACTATTAATTTCCAAGAGTAGTGACCTATCTGTTTATTTTCTTATTTGCTTATAAAAAATAGTCAAATGAAAAAGTTTGTTTAAATACATACTGTACTGTTTTCTCGCAAATGTGTTGAAAAACATTGTATGACACACGTGCAGAAATTGGTATTTACAAACTCGTGACTATGGTAAGCCCTCGACTTCGTCTCGGGCTTACATTCGTCTACTCGTTTGTAAAAACCAACTTACCGCACTAGTATCATAAATAACTATTACGAGATGGGATTTCGGTTTACTAAAATGGAAGATAATCGAAAAGTTCTAATGGAAAAGCACGATGTAAGTCTCAAACGATTGGAATACCTCAATAAAATACGCAAATTTCGCGAATCAGGAAAGAAAATATCGTCTACATGGATGATCTTACATACATACATCCCACACTAAAGGGAAATCTTGGAGTGATGATAAGAAAAAAGGAGTAAAAAAGCCAATTTCAAAAGGTCAACGTTTGATAATAGTTCATGCGGAAAATGAAAAAGGCTTTGTACCCGGTGCCTTTTTAACGTATAAATCAACGGACACTACAGGTGACTATCAAAATGAAATGAATAACGATAACTACGAAAAATGGCAGGTTAATAAATTAGTCCCAAATATGAGTGATTCTGTTCTGGTTATCGACAACGCATCCTATATCACAACAAATATGTTGAAAGACCCCCCAACTCAAACACCATTAAACAGGAAATGATCAACTGGTTAAACAGACACGAAATTCCAGTTGATCCAAAATTAACAAAAGCCCAGATTTACGCTATTATATTATGTCAGCACAAGGAGAGGTATACAGAGTTTTCCGTGGACAAAGTACTTGCCGAACATGGGCACACTGTGTTGCGATTGCCACCATATCATCCGGATTTTAATCCAATTGAAAAATATGGTCTCAACTGAAAGGCTATGTAGCTTCTAGAAATGTGGGTATGAATTTAACTACAGTAAAAACATTAATGACTGAAAAAGTAAACATGATCGGGGCTGAAGAGTGGAAAAAGGTTTGCGATCATGTAATCAAATGTGAGAATGAATATAGAAGCAACCAACACGGTTTAGACAGTTACACTGATAGACTAATGATAAATACGGCTGACAGTGAACTAATATTGACCTCTTTGAGAGCACAGATAGTGAAATGGGAGTAATTGAGAATTAGAATTATTATTATTGTTATTACAATGTCTCATTCTAACAATAGGTTATAATGGTGTTTATTATGTACATTACAGCTGTAATTTTCCAAAATAATTAAATACGTAAACATAATGTGAACATGTTTTTTTTTATTTTATTTTACCCCAACCTAAAGCCATCACTTATAGGAAAATTGGTGTATTTTATACAAAGAATAAAAATAATTATCAAAAGAAGCAAATCATAATTGTTTTAACAGCTCCTAATAGATACCGGACTGTTTGTATTTCGTGCGACAGAGATAACGCTCTACGAAGCCAAAATTAGCCGATTGTCTCTTTCCAAAGGTCGATGTGCAATATTTATCGCCGGGTACTGTATTAACACAATTAATTATCTAACAATTAACAAAAACAATTGTAGCGATTAATGTCACAATTTCTACTAATTGCATCCAAAGGTTGTCTTTAAAATATCGCTTTCAGCGATAAGACCGCCCATTGTGTCACTAAGTATAATTTCTACAATTATATCTGTAATTCGCACGGTGTAAATAATAAGGAGTAGATATTCTATTCTATTCATTACCTAGTTTATGTAAAAAATAAAATTACTGGAAAAAGTATGGAAAATAAATAAAAGTTAACAGACGGGCGCACATCAAGCTACCCGATTTTGTCAAATTTTCCCAATCAACTTTGGACCTTACGATTCAGCGATAAAGTTGAAAATCTATTAAGGAAATTTGACAGTTTGTAGTCGCTTGATGTGCTGGCGTCTGTACAAAGATCAAATTATATGAACACACAATCTACTCACAGACATTTTCCTGAGTTTGTTTTGTAGCCGCCACCGGGACAAATTAATGTAGCAAGAAAACGATTATCGATAGATGGTGTTGTAGTAGATGTTTTACCACGTATACTGATACGATTTGTTCGATCAGTACATAGAGTACTGAGTACAGTCAACACAACAAACAATAAAAGTAAGAGCTTCATTATTCTAATAGCGTATTCACTTGTGCGCTGCCAACACATGAATAACGCGTGGTATGTGAGTAATTAGTACCGTTGTGTTATTATTTATTGAAGATGTTCCTAGTACGTTTTTTGTACGTATGACGTCACTGAAATGTTATTCACGAAAGTAAGTTTGTGTGTCTACCTTGAGAGCGACTTCTTGACACTGTAAAGTCAAAGCCCACTGCCATTATTTTCATGATAGCCGTCACTGCGGCGCGCGGCGGCCGTTTTGTGGCTCTTCTTGGGAACCATAGCTTTTAGTTTATAATTTTTTTACAAACACGTTTACGCGTCAATAATCAAAATCAAAAGTCATTTAAGCAAATTAGGCTGAGAATCAGCACTTTTCGAACGTCAACGTTACAAAAGACAGTCCCCCAAAACGCCCGCCCTTCACCACTTCCTAGTACTTTCGCTGGGAAGAAGAAGTGGCGCAACAAACTTCCCAACAGCACAGCTGTCTGTTCAGTTAGAAAATACTTGATTGTATACAATACTGGGTATGTAAAGTAATTAACATTGCATGACACAGAACATTAAATTAAATTATTTGCCATAAGTCAGTAAAATTTTGTAATATTTTTGAAACTAGATGAGGTTGGTGTTTCCTATCCGACTTCGAGAAGAAACTCCGAAATGAACTCAGATCATTTATTACTTTAGTATATGCAGGGTATAAAGGAAACAACAGGTTGGAGACGCTGAACGGTAATGCTCTATTTCTAAAAATAACAACTACTTATACAAATTCTTAAGATAACAAAATATAATAGCGGGAACTTTAAAACATGCGAGTTTATTAACCAATCAGTGCAAAGTACAGACGCCAGCACATCAAGCTATCCGAAACTGTCAAATTTTCCTTAGCGATAAAGTTGAAAATCTATCAAATAAATTTGACAGATTGTAGTAGATTGATGTGCTGGCGTCTGTACATATTGCCTAATTCACTGCAGGACACGTTTAGCTTGTAGTTCGCTGAGCTCTCAACAGGGGCGCCACTATCGCGGTGGCGGTAGCAGAGTGCTAGGGCTAAGGGCTCCGCGGTGCAGCTACAGGCTCCGCGGTCGGATACTATGATGATGAATGATGCAGCTACATTACCATAGATATCCGAGAGATATTCCTTCACTTTATGTCGAGTTCAAATGTCGCCACCTTTTTTCCACTCCTGAAACTTACACAAAAACAAAAGAAATAGATAGATACCGCACACATGATGTTTTTTTGGTACCTACGCCAGAAAATAGGCGTAACACTTTTGTGCTATCTTATTGTACACATGCTCAAAAGGGGCGGGCACTAGAAAGTACATACAGCCACTGAATGAACACGTGCAACTCTAGCCTCAACTTCAAGGGAAGAGAGGTGGGTATAAATATTTGATCGATAAAAATATCGATGAAAAACGACTGCATCTCTAGTCTCTTTTCTTCTCTTTAGGATCTTTTCTAGGATCTCTTACTCCAGAGCATGGCAGAGTGGTTCTCGTGATTGTGGTCGTCCCACCGTACTTTGTCCCCCCCAGGGATAACTGGGTGGGAGACCTGGACGGTTTGGTGGCCATCATTGGCAAGGCTCTTGCCAACCCGTCCCGAGGTCACGGCTGGGTGGCCGCTCTCGAGGACGGCATTGGCACGGTTGGGGCGTATTTTTCGCCCAACAAGAGTCTCGCCGACTTCGAGAGGACAAACATCTGTTTAGCGCGCATGACATTCAAAACCGAATTTTAAAAGGTCACAATAAGACAAATGAGTGTTGTCTTGTCCGTATTTTCTAAAAATATTATGTTACGAATTTTAATATCCAACAAAAGCAAAAGGTAAAAGAAAAAATATTGTAAAACATTGCCTAAAAACTTGCCTTTGAACACTGTTTTAAATTCTGTCTTTATCATCTTTTGAGCAGTACCTATATATAACATTTACTTATAAAGTTTATAAATCGGTACCTCCTAAACGATAAAATTATTGCTGTTTTCGCTGCAATTTAGGAATTTCCGAGACTGCTTGAAATAATTTGATGATGTTGAAACTGATCAAATAACTTTAAACCGCAAACTCGCATACCTGTGACTTGTACAAAAGTATGCAAGTAGCTTGCATGTCATTGCGATAATTAGAACTTTTTGATATGGTACCATTTTAAATGATTACAGCCATAATATATGCTGCATGTATCAAAAATGTGTGGTTATATTTAAGAGTGTGGTGGACCATTGAGTTGTTCAGTTTGATGGTTATATATCCTATAGGATGTATCAGAGATATGTGGTCATATTTAAGAGTCTGGTACAGACCATCAAACTGAACAACTTGATGGTCTACCACACTCTTAAAATATATAACCACACATTTTTGATGTTGCCATATATGTTTTTTAAATTTCAAACTAGTTTATATTTACATAGTATATGTATATACTATGGCTACTTGCAGATTTTGATCTTGTGCAAGTTACAGGCATGCGTATTTATTTAGCTTTATTGTGTTGACTGCAGTTTGCTGCTGCTAATGATAGGTATGATTGACAAAACTGTTCTGCACTCGTAGCTATCTGTTTACGTAATCATACAACATAACATCACGCCTGTACCCTTTAAAGGGGTAGGCAGATGTGTTCAATAGCTTCCTGTCGATGATATTCACATAGCAAGTAGTGTTATATGAAATTGTTTGGGGTAGGTAGATACAACTAAAAAGTGAAAATAAAAACATTTTTTGCAAAAAAAAAAACGACCGACTTCCAATAAAAAACACTACAAAGTGAAAAATGACTAATTTCGAAAGTCGGTGTCAAAAAACGAAAATACAGAACCAACGACAGCGACTTCCGAAATTAGTTATTTTTCATTTTGTAGTGTTTTTTTTTTAAGTCGGTTGTAACTAGCTGTATAGTTGTTGCACCTCAATGTTATTGTTATTGCGGGATAAACATGTGAAGCATTTACTAGTTAAAACGCCTAATATATTTATATATTATACCGTTATTGTTACGAAGTAGTTAGTTTTTTTTAATGGCAGCCTGAAGGAGCGGATCCAAAAAAACAAATATTTATAAAATATATTGGGATGAGACTTACCTATACAAAATATCAAAAATTAACAAACGAATATCTATTTAATTTCAGCTTGGTGTTAAACATACTTCTTGGATTTTAACATCAAGCTCAAGGGAGATCTATATAGCAAATTTTGCCTTTACTCGAGCTAAGTACAGTAAAATTAACCTTATTAATATTCAATTAATGTTCATATTCGTATGAAGCTCCTGATCGAAGTCGCTTACAGAAATAACAACGTTCACTATATACAAATAACCTTCATTTTCGTATGAACCGTACTTAGTTTGAGAAAAGTTCAAGTTCGCTCTATGTATCTTAGCCTAAGCATTTACTTGGATAGCAATATTTTGATCTCAAGAAAGTGGCATCACAGCTAAGTGTGCACACATCACAAGAATAACTTAGAATTAATTAGATTATTGTAATAAATAGAGTATTTTATGTATCACAATTATGTCTGTAACCTCATTTACGCGATGAGAGCTCCTAGCCCTTCATCGCCCACGACGCAACAATTCAATTTGTAATCTTGTAATTACAGCAATGTCATATTGAGTGTGTTAAATTATTTCAATAAATACCTTCTCTTCATCAACCCATATCCACCCTAATGCTGAGTGTAGGTTTCCTTCATTGCAAGCCATTTTTCCTGATCTTGGGCCTCCCTTTTCTCCATGGTGGGCCTCCCGCAACCAACCAGTGTGTTTTATCATGTAGGAAACTTATGTCCGATTTTTCCAGTTCTTTACTGCAGTACTGGGCCGCAACTGGACGCAATGTTTTTATGATTGGCAAAACCCAAGTTACCCGAGAGGGACCAGCGTCCTAATTGCGTATCAAACTATCAATCTCAAGATGTTGAAGGATATTGCGAAAGCATTGCTACGTATGTTCGGAAAATGAGTCTGCTCAACAACGTAAATAACGCAATGAATGTTGTTGGACTGTCAAAATGAAACCCATTGCTACTGATAGTGTGTTGTGTAATTTACAGCAGGAGGCCTACCACCACCTCTTAACGCGATCCATTTTAGGACCTAAACTGAACTGTTCGTCTAATTCGTACCATGAAGTCAGTTTAATGATTCAATTTAGGCCGTGACATCTGACAGCGATTGTCCCAAACTTTCATTCATTCATTCAATTTTGTACTGTATTTGGTACCATGACATCCATAGAGCAACCTAAACTGAAACGCTAACTGTCAAAATAAGCGATTCAATAAAAGTTACTATTTCTCTAACATAAACTGAAACGTTTGGTGAATTATTGGCGAAAACAAAGTTTTTTAGTGCTATTTTAGTGGAATTTTACAAAAACCAGTGTAAGTGTACTTTAATCTTTCTTTTAAAGTCTAAAATACGTATTTTACATGCATTTTTAACCGCATTTGTTTTTTTACAACTTTTTTTTACTCTGGCACGTTCGAAACAGAAACATTGTTTTATTACGTCGAAATATAAATATTTTTTCATCTAATAAATGCCAAATGGTAAATAAATATCTACTTTGACTAAGAATTATTTTAACAATAGTTACCGTATTAACGTGGAATCTTAAAAACAACTGTTGAGTGTCTGTTTTACTTTAAAGTAATGATACTGAGTTAAGAACAAATAAAATGTTACTTGCTTCTGAACGTGTCTGACACTACAATGTGCGCGAAACAAACTTATTTGATAATAATAGCGTTGTCTCTTTTTCACCAAAAACGTTTCAAACGCGGTTCAGCCACAAATTGCGATCTTTCATTCACTTTTAACGATCCAAATGCCGCTGCGCGTAATGGACTTCATGGTACGCCTTTAAGCGATGCAGTTTAAGAACCTAAACTGAAATGTCTTGCTTTTGAATCGTTTTTAATTAGATCATGGTAGGCATCCAGTACCTATATTTGTACTGTAAAACAGGATAACAACAATAGACGCACATCGTACGTGTCACTGTACTCGACATATTTTTTCCTTATCATTCTATTTGACGAGTTACCTACTCGTCAAATAGAATGAGTATGGTACCTAAGTTATAGAATAAAAAAACTGGCTAAGTGCGAGTCGGACTCGTACATGAAGGGTTCCGTACTACAAGACAAAAACGCCGAAAAATCACGTTTGCTGTTATTTTATTCTGGTTTTAGTATATTTGTAGTTATAGCGGCAACAGAAATACATCATCTGTGAAAATTTCAACTGTCTAACTATCACGGTTCATGAGATACAGCCTGGTGACAGACGGACAGTGGAGTCTTAGTAACAGGGTCCCGATTTTACCTTTGTGGTACGGAACCCTAAAAAACACAATATATTGTAGGTACGGTAGGCCACTCACCAGTGGTAACAAAGCCAGTGTAAGCTGACTTCTTATTCTATTGAAACGTCGTATTTCGCTAGGCGTAGAAGGCTCCGGGTGTCGACCTCAGGACGAGCTGCTGCTCACACGAACCACTGTAAGCAATGACGTATTATATATAGACACGTTATCAACCAACATCTCGGCGCTTAAAAACGGCGAAAATACTAGATAACTACTTATACGCGTAAAGAAAGGGAAAGAAAATATGACACCGTATGGCGGGATGTCTGTTGCTAGAGGGAGATAAATAAACATCTTCAGTTACGTCACAGGATAAGTAATAGTCAAATTACATGCTCATTGGTCGAGCGCATGAGTGACGTAGCTATCAGAGTCACTTCATGCGCCGGCCGCCATTAGACGCAGCGTCGTACAAAATAAAATAAAATAATCTAGTTTTGTAAACTTACGCGTGAAATGACACGTTTTTGTCTTTAACTTTTGGGGTATAATTTTTACATCCTCTGAAAACACACGACGGCATATTTTCTTTGTTTTGCACAGGTTTTCACATACGATATAAATTAAAAACAAACATAGCGTCGCGCGACAGGTTGGTGCGTGACTGAGCGCAATGTGGCCAATTGGCTTCATTTCATGTTGCCATTTTAGAGTGCGGACAACGTATCTATAGTTTTATACATCATTGACTGTAAGTAGCTTGTTCCCGCGTCACCAGTTCTGTCATATTTTGTCTCCTTCATATTTTGGCTGCTGAGACCAAAACTGCAAACGTAGTATACAGGGAAGTTTTATAGGAATGTGGCTGTTATTTTAGTAAATTGTGTTGTCTTACGAGGACTACGCCGAAGAAGCCGCGGGTAGAATTTAGTTAAAACAAAAAATAAATAACTGTGTCCTTGCGATATTTATTACTAATTAGACTGTGTACTGACTGTGTACTGTGTGTACTGTCTTAATTGTAGTTACACATTCCAATGTGTAGCTACAATAAAAGGCCGCTGCATACGTGACGGGTTTTTTCACGGACGGGACGCTACGGGAAATTTTGGAAATATCGTTTCATTCAAAATGTATATGGAAGCGCATATGTCACGGAGACTCGGACGGGACGGGAACGTATACTTTTGTATGAAACGATATTTCCAAAATTTCACGTTCCGTCCCGTCCGTGAAAAAACCCGTCACGTATGCAGCGGCCTTAAATTAAGTAGGTACACAATTTTGTTTGTAAACAAAACTTGAACACAATAAAATTTAATCCTTGTAGACGTAGTATATGTATACATAATCTGCATTCGCAATGGGAAAATAACTTTAAATCCTACACAATAAAGTTCAATTTACGCTACAACTTCAAACATTTTTATAATTTTTCAATAGTGCTAGTCACTCTGAAATCAACTTAATTACCATTAAAATTAAGTTGATATTTGTTTAACTTGAAATAATAATTATGTGTACGTTTTAATAAACTTTACAACTATTTGAGGTTTCACTGTATAGCCGTGTTGAGGATGATTGTACCGTGAATTTATATCTACAGTGTACACGCAATAATAAAACCACAGGAAAGTCAACGTTCAGGAATTCCAGTAATTTTAACCGTGCGGTTATTCATTGAATAAAACATAGTTTCCTTAAAATTTATATGTCCATTTTGCATTTATGTATGTATTTAGTTAGTCTTTTAATTTAGTACTAAGTGTAAATGGTTAGGTAAATAAAAAGAAAAGTCCTGACTGACTGACTGACTCACCAACGACGCCCAGCCCAAACCCTTGGACCTAGAAAGCTAAAATTTTGCACAGAGGTTGACTTTATAATGTAGACAAGGAATAAGGAAGGATTTTTTGAAATTCCACCCCAGTGGGAGTGAAAAGCGGAAATTGTTGAATTGTTGTATTCGACCTGTCCGGCCGGTACTTGTCCCTAGATTGTTTCCCATTAAATTTTTGTATTTATGTTTCTAAGTGACCCGAATTATGTGCCGGTTTTGAAATAAATATAATATTTTGTTTTTAAACTGGAGTAGGTATGTGACAGACAGTCACAATATGTTTACGAACCGTTAAGCAAACCGCTGAAAAGGTATATGAGGAAATCATTAATAAAATTTTACTTATTACATCAGTCGCTTTACACTTGTAGAGTGTATTAGTAGTCTAGTAATACATTTTATAGTTTATTGTAAATATAGTCTGTTATAATTTATATAAGCTTAGTAACAAGCACACATTATATAATGTTCCGCGACTTTATCATCTTATACGTTTTGCTAGTATTTACAACGAGTGTTAATGCTATTTATAATGAACCTAATTCTCAGAGAACACTAAACAGTGGTACAAAAATCTATTTAAACAAATGTTGTCCATCGGAGACATATGTGGGGAAAAAAAAGACCTGTGGAAATTACAACGTCATGCTTACTCTTTCCAAGATAAAAGTATACGATGAGGACATCAACCTTTCAAGAAAGTCATTTGAAGATTTATTTACTCTTATACCAAACAAATTCAACGATACAACATTTAAAGGACATAACGTTCTTGACGTCGAAGCACTGGATCACGTACCTTATCTTACTGAGGTAAGTATTTTCGTTCTTCTTGTCATATTACTTTTTGAGGAAAATTAAAATGCGATTTGACAGTTTTTGTGTAGAACACAATAGGTAGGTATGTCAAAATATTATTAATTTATTTTATGGGCATACAAAAGATTTTAATAATTAAGTATACTGAGAAGGCACAGTCATTCAGAGAATTTTAACGAGATTAATATTACTTAATCTCCTTAAACTTAACTTATAAATTGAACGAATTTCCATATTTTATAAAACAAAAATTGTCAAAACAGAATACTATCGCCATCAAACTATGAAAATTAAGGTAGCTGTACTATAATAATCGGACTGTCTCTAAATCAGTTAAATCACGAATTTTTCTAACGGGGTATGCTGCAAAGTAAGCTTTTTTTGACAATTTATCTATATGTGTGCCCTGATGTAGAATGCTATGTCTGGGAGTGACTTGTAATTTGACATATTCCTTCCAGGACGTCATAGTGTGACCCATTTGCAACAATTAATCACCCCATAAAACCTAGGCTAAAATTCGTGCGACTCAGGAAAACCCAATCGTGAATAATTTTTAAAATTTCCCAGAATTCGTCACTAAATATTACTTTTCCCTTAACTCTCTAATTGAATGACCTTCGTTGCTCTTCCATTGGGTACCTAATACTTTAACAAACCTTTCCATATAACCAAATTTTCTAAAACATCAAACTTTTAAAGGAAGAACTTTATTAACCATTTTGCTTTAGGCATCTTCTTGGCACGCTCGTTCCATCATAGACCTCATCCATCGCTTTCCATCAGGCGTGATCGAGGTCAAAAGCGGGCGGGAGCGCCTTCGCGAAAGTATTAAACTGGGGACCTAAAACAGGCCACTATGGCAGAATCATAAAAGGATAACATTATGAATCATAATATGGCGAAGACAGTCCATGTTTTTCTTTTTTTCGCTGCACTACGTAGGTATAAAAAAAGAGATTGGGATTGGATTTGGATTGTATCGATTGGTATTTTAGCACAGACAAAAAAAAAATAACTGAAAAATCCTTCACCAATGGGATTTGATACGATTAACTTAACAGTTAACTGTCCATTATGATACATAATGTTATCCATTTATGATTCTGCCAAAGTGGCTTTTTTAGGCCCCCTGGTTTAATGTTGATAACCTACTTCTTAACGGGAAGAACACTAAATGCATTAAATTTACGATAGCTAAGATACCACAGTGATAAGTGATATCTTCGGGTGTCAAGTCGTCACCCTTTATGAGCACAATAATTTTTACTCGTCTAACATGAGGTGTCGTAAACTTCATGCATTTAGTTTTCTTCTTGTCAAGAAGTAAGTTGTTAACATTAAACCAGTTGATTACTTTCGCGAAGGCGCTATTTACATAAAGTAAAAATTGAGGTAAAGCAAGTAATTTATATAAATTCGTAATGAAACTGGGCCAAGAATTGAGCCTTGGGGACTCCAATTCCTAATACAGATCCGGGTAATCTTTTTCCGTTAAAATCAACTATGTGAATCCTTTCACTTAATTATGAAGTTAGAAGATCCAGAGAGTCCTTCCGAATTCCGTTACGCCTCTCAAAACTGTTTTAAAACTGTCAACTAATGAAAAATAGCATTATAGCAAGCTATTCATTTCCAATATACAGCTGACCTCTTATTGTATGGCTTCCCATGCAATGAGAGGTCAGCTTATACTGGAAATTTATTGCTTGATGTGCCGTCGTGCATATATCGCCACATTTTATTAATTTAGCTCAACTATAGTGCTTTGATTAGTAGTACAAAAGTTTTGTTAAAATTAGTCATTACTAATTCCAGAGCGGAGTGCTTCAATTGGAACTCCCAAATGCGTACGATCGATGGAGAACAATACCGAAAGATAGTTACTGCATAGACTTAGACTACCGTGAGGGGGAGGAACCGCGGTTTTGGGCAATTCTACAAGGTGAGGAGGTCCTTAGCCGTACTTCCAACATAGCCACAACAATCGGTAAGACTGGTAGAAACTATAACTATTGAGCTATTTTATCTAAATACAGACGTTATAAAACATTTTAGGAAGGTACTGTAATGCTAGTGCCAGATTCACTATTAAACTGCACACTTAGGGCGCATTCCACCAATTTTTTATACCTAGAATAAGTCTTATCCTGAGAATACATTTTGAATTTTTGAGAGTTTTTCCATACCTACTAGAACTGTAAGACGACAATTTTATTCCACGATTAAAAGATATCTGACTTTGGTAAAATCAGCCCTTAGTGTGCATCAGTAGCGAAGGGTCAATTTTTGTAAGAGGTAAGCCGGAGTAGATATCTTTAATATGATTATATTTTTTGTCTATAGAGCTGACTGTACCTTTTTCAAAGGGAAGCCGGTAGGAATCGAGTTGTATGGATCCTTCGCCACTGGTGTGTATACACACGAGAGACGCGTCAACGGCGAGGCAACTGTTAGGCCCGGTATCCACCAAAGCGGAGAGGAGAGGAGACGAGAGGAGATGTGTTTGAATAAACCAATCCGATTTCGTTATTTCCACATCTCTTCTCCGCTTAGCTTTGGTGGAAATGGGTCAAGCAGAGAGGAGAGGAAATGTCTCATTTTTCTATAGAATTTTGTGCAGCGAGCGAGCAAGCGGCGCGGCAGAGCGGAGATAAGTGTCTAGTCAGGCGGCCGAACGGCGCACGCGCTCGCGCACCCCTCACTCCACTGCCTTCTCCCCGCGCCTTTCTTCGATCTTCGATCTCTCACAGCTCACATCTCCTCTCCGCAACGCATCTCCTCTCCGCTTTGGTGGAAATAACCTGCCAGCTTCGCGGCACATCTCTCGTCTCCTCTCCTCTCCGCTTTGGTGGATACCGGGCCTAACTGTCGATAACATACTCAACTCAAATACACGAGTGGCATTTTATCGACGGCTACAGTTGCCTTTGCCGACGAGTGTCGGTCGTGTGTATAAGCACTAATTCCGTAATATACTTTCAATACTTACATTGCATCATAGTTTGAAAATTCGTCTTTTGAAAATCAGTTCTATAAATATTAAAACAAATGAAATTAAATCAAAAACTAAAACAAGTTTTGCGACTGCACTGCACATGCATAGACTGTTTTACAAGGATCTTTTGGCGCCAGAATGATATTGACAGGGAGGCGTTGCGTTCTAAAATAGCACTATACCCCTGAGGGCCACTGACAGGTTTAGATTTTAACACGACTATTAATCCATTCCAAGCGCTTTGATATATTAGATACATAATTATTATTTGGGATATTGTACTGTATTGTAAAACAATGACTTAACATCAAGCCTGTTATCACCGAAAGGTTATGCTGTAGTGTACCTGTCGTACATCCACATTTTGCCTATTTGTACAGACGCCAGCACATCTAGCTACTACAATCTGTCAGATTTCTTTAATAGATTTTCAACTTTATCGCTAAAGCATATAAGGTTCAAAGTTGATTGGCAAAATTTTACAGTTTCGGGTAGCTTGATGTGCTGGCGTCTGTACAAAGCCCATGTAATTGCGAGCCTGCTGCCAGCAACCGGCACAAATCCTGCGGGCTGCTATTGAGAAATTCACAACGGAAAATCCCAATTTCCGACGGAATTGACCAGGACCTCATGCACAGCAGTAACACATGCGACCACAAGACCCCGGAGTAGTCGAGTATTGTAAACCTAGTAGAATAATTTTATGTTTACTTTGTCAATAGCTACGATTCTGTCATGCTTCTTCATGCTACTCGTGTTAATGGTATACTTCTTGCTGCCTGAACTTCGGAACTTGCATGGCTTGATCCTGATGGCGTACGTCTTCAGTCTGTTGATGGCCTTCTCGCTGTTGGCCGTCCGTCAAATAGATGACATCAACAACGACGCGTGTCTAGGAGTGGGTAAGTACTCGTAACTAAAACTTTTGTCATTTAATTTTAACAAAAAAAATATTTGATACTAAAGTGAAACATAGTGCACCTCTATACGTATAATTATATACAACACCTTTGACACCTACCTATGTTGTTTTCTTATCTCGGGCGGTGCTTGGGGAGGCCTATGTCCAGTAATGGACGTCTTTCGGCTGAAATGATGGTGACGACTGATCTCGGGTCAACTGTTCCCGGTCTGCCTATAACAGTGCTTAAACTACAAAATCTCATTATGAATATTTCTAGCGAGCAGCATATATTTCTTCTTCCTGGCTGCCTTCTGCTGGATGAACATCATGTCCTTCGATATGTGGTGGTCCTTCAGGTAATGTCCAAAAAAACCTTAAAACCTGTAATACAAACTGTACCTTCTTTCAAATCCGTTCTAACTTCTAAGAAGGACTTTTTTTTTTTTCAATAATTGTTTTACTTCATTTATTCAAAAAAAAAATTGGAGCGCATGAGTATTGAACAATTTAGGCCCTGCTTCTAACCTAGCACGAATTCGCGGATTAAATGTTACGTAAATATGAACGATTTTGAAATTTAAAATACTCGTTTCACAAGTAATATTTACTTGAACCGACTTTGGATTCTTGTGCTTGTCGCAAATATTAAACAAAAAAAATGGAAGTATTTTATATTAAAAAATCGGAATGAATTTACGTTACGTTTACGTAGTGCATTCGAGCTAGGGCTTCTGAGTCCTTGGCCAGACTGGCAGCGCGGGGCTGGGAGCGGCGCGGGAGCGGGAACAGTCCGCAGAGGATCGCGGCTTCGTTCTTAGTGTTGTCGTGTCCAGTGTTTGTCAAAACAGAATATGGATTAAGAAGACTTATTTTTACTAGAAAAAAGCTCGAACTAGCTTGAGAACCCCGGTCCCAGCGCGGGCCGCGCGCACACTCACTGCGGCCAAGCTATGGCGTGAGTTGCCCGCGCGCTCCCCGCGCCATGCAGCCCACGCCACTCACCGCGCCCGCGTGCCCACTATGGACGCTCAAATGAAGTTCTTATGTTTGAGCACGCCACGCCGCGCCCGCCGCGCGCCCTATTTTGCAGTCTGGCTAAGCACTCAATGCGGTAACGGAACAGTTATAATATTTTAAGTTTTATAATTAACTCTTTACAGTAGGTACCAAATTAAATTACTAATTATACAAATAAATACAAAAACAAAAGGACACTTAGGCATCGAACTCGTCCGCATCGCTGTCTTCCGCAAACGTGCCTGTGAGGCGACGTTGAATGGCAACGCTAACGCTTCTTTGGCGGCAGCATAGTCCACCTTGCTAGGAACATGTCGACAAAGGTTGCGTCCCGCACCAGAAGCTTACCCACCTTCCAAGGCAACAACGACACGTCGTCTGGTCTCTTCCGGTTTTATAATTATAAAAATCCCTAAATTGTAGTCAAATATTTTTAAACAAAGTTCAATATTCCTCTCAATGTTGTGCTTTCAGTGAAGGCGCTATGCACATTTTATTTTCATATTTATACCATTTATTTTACAGAAGCATGTTGAAACGCCGCTTGCATCGGCAAGGAGACCATTTCAAGTTCCTGATGTACTGCTTATACGCTTGTGGAGTCCCACTTCTCCTGACCATTGGGCTGGTCATGGTGAATACATACAAGGATGAGATGAGACACCTACCTTGGTTCGTCACGCCTGGCATACCCGAGAAAGGATGCTTCCTTGAAGGTTGGCATGCCGTATGTTTCACTAATCCGTTCCCAAGATATGTAGGATATTACGTTTCTCCTTCTCTTAAATCTTCAGTTCACCCCAAGGTTGTCTATAAAATATCACCAATTATTTTCTAATTACCTTATTACTGATTATGTCAACATCCAAACAAAGTTCTAAAGCAAGTCTTTCCAAAACAAAAATTATATACATATACTCAGAGTATAGAGAGAGAGAGTAGAGAGTAGAGTATTCTATTCTATTCTATTCTGTACTTATATATATCAGCTAAAATAATTATTTGGACTATAATAAATCAACCGAACAATACAGCTTTGTGGTGATAATCAAGTTTTGAATGTTATTTCTCTGATTGGATACTAAAAGGCAGCTGTAATCAGAACATAATTTCTTCTGACAAAAACCTCCCAGTAGTAGGTAACTTATTAGATCTTTCTCTTAAGGCGCGATAAGAAGCAAATTTTTAGATAATTGACAATAGCGCAACGCGGCAACAAATAAGGTTTAAAACAGCGATGCGTTTGATGTTTGTTGAATCGACCATGACCACCAAAATAAAAGAAGTTTTAATTAAATTTGAAAATAAATGCACGGCTCAGTAGAATGATTTTTAAGTTTTTTTTTGGTTGATCGAATTCCCTTTATTATCATTAGATAAAATATGATAGTTTACGCTCAAAATTTTGAGAATTATGCGATGAAAAACATTTGTTGTAGTCTGTTTTACGATTGTTTTAACATGATGTATTTTATTGTTATGAAATATTTTTGAATAAGTGTTTTCTTTGAACGTTTGACAATACACTCCATTTTTTTTCTGGCTTGTAATATGTACCAATACGCCACGATAAAAAACTAAGCGTTTTACGGTGTCCTAGGTTTGGGCAGCTCCTTAAGACTCCCATTTTAAGGAGTCTTTATTTGTGCGAGAACGCTGCACAATAAAGACTCCTTAAAATGAGAGTCTTGCTCATTACTATGTTTCTATGCAGGTGGTGTGAAACTGTTGTATTTTTATTTGCCAATGCTGATCCTGATTATCTGCAATTGGATGTTTTACCTGATGACTGCGTTCAACATCTGGAAATTGAATCAAGGGACTGCAGTGCTAGATTCTACTGCTGCAGGAAATAAGCAGGCACATCGTGCTCAAACGGAAAGGTAACAGAAAACCTGTGCATGTAAAGTTAGCGCAATCAATTGTCTACCAACTTAAATCGTCCGTATATTCAAATCACAGCTGTCATTCTATGACAATTGTAAGCAATGGCTTTAGGTAACACGGAAAATTGACGTAGGGTGTCAATTTGCTTACAAATATTTTCGCCAACTCAACCTTCAGGGAGATCATGTATACAAGAAGCGCTAAACATAAAGCTTTCTTCGTGCAGTATTTTAATTTTACTTCAGTGTGAGAAAGAGTAGAAGTTAGCCCAGGTACGCACGAGCGTTTTTTCAACTGTCGTCGTTGAGCCGGGCGTTTTGATCCAACAGCATGTATCCCTTGCGCGTTAGAAAAACGATTGATGAAAATGCAGTGCGAACGAAGTGGGCGACGATTAAAATATGTAATACTGCTGTAAAAGGTGGTGGAAGTATAGCTCTATCTTTTTCGCACACTAATTAAATTAATAAAATAATACTGCCTTACGAGTTGTATGTCGTGGGTTCGAACCCAGGCAGGCGATTTACTATGTGTAATTTTTTTTTCATCACCACTGCTCTCAAAAACGGTGAAGGAAAACATCGTGAGGAAACCGGCATATTCTAGGACCAAAAATTCGAAGTCATGTGACGTCTACCAACTCGCACTGGGCACGCGTGGTGGATTACGGCCCATTCCCTCTCACAGAGAGGAGGCCTGTCTCCCAGCAGTGGGAACGTGATTATGCAAGAGGCGATGGTAGATCCGATCAGTTCCGTCTCTTCTGGTTTTTTCGGGAACAGAATTTTAAGTAATAAATGGGCTGAATTTTGTTTAGTTATTTCTAGTATTTACACATTAAATCTGGCAATCTCTATTTTAATTCAGTGCCACAGAGGCTTAAAAGCCGCAAAAAATTTCATGGGTGCATGAGTCCAGCCTAAGGCAACCTAACCCCTCCACGGAAAGATGTGACCTTTGGAAAGAACAACTTAAACCTCCTGACCTCTTTATTAAATCATCAGAGAGTCTCTCATCCGGGCATAAGTTACCGTGGCCTACTTGGAAAACCTTAAATAGACTTCGTACCCAAGTAGGCCGCAGCAAGAACCACAAATGGGGGTTTATGGAAGGCACTGACCTCCAGTGTGTATACGGTGTCTCTCCACAGACAATGGCTCACCTCCCATCTTGCACCGCATGCCCGGTCACCTGCACACGTGAGGACCTAACGGCTGCGTCAGCGAACGCTATCTGCATTGCCGAATTTTGGGCCAAATAAATTTAAGAAAAGAAAACTATATTTTTGCCATCGATACGCTAAGACGAGAAGATTAAATCTGACTTCGAAGGTATCTTCTAGTTATACAAAAATAATATTACATATTTACAGGTTCTTGCTTTACGTGAAGCTGTCGGTGGTAATGGGCCTGACCTGGTTGCTGGAAATAATCAGCTTCGTGTGGCCCGGATATAATGTGTGGTTCCTAAGCGACACTTACAACAGCCTTACAGGTCTGGCAGTGTTCCTCATATTCGTGTGTAAGAAGCATATTTGGAAGAAACTGTGTAAACGGTAAGTGCGAAAGTACTTTTTTCACCCATGTGTAGGAAACATCACTGCCCTGCCAATCCAATACACTGTAACTTTTGAAAACCACATGTGAGATTTTTGACGATATAAGTTTTTGACAAATAATTGCTTTTTTTTATGATTACTGTTCAATATTATATTATTTTATGCATTCTTTAGCAGGTGTATATCTCTAACTACATAGCCAAGCAGTTTTTTTTTGATAAATTTAGTAAAAATAAAAGATATTGTCACTAACTTGTATTGTAAAGACAGAGTAGCCAAGTATAAGTTTATTATAACAATGCAAAACACTGTAAAACCAATTACAGTGTTTTGCCTTGTATAAACGTAAGTAACTTATTACGCAATAACACTGTATTCAATGATAGTGTTTTAAAAAGATCAATAATTATATTACATAAACATTATGTATCGAGTGCAGGCTGTTAAGTAAGTCTGTTAATGTTAAGGTAAGATCCAAATAAGTCAATAATATCAAATATAATTTGATAAAATAAACTTTAATGAGAGTTTTTAATTTTCATGACGAAAATTTTAATAATTGTATGATCTTATTCATAATAATCAAAGGCATTTTGACGAAACATTACAAAAATGTCTAATATTTTTATAAAATTGAGCATAATAATCAGAATTATCTAGTGAAACATAACATGATCTTCTATTTTTATGAACTTAAATATATGTAATAATCATAAACATTATCTTCTAATATCTTTAATTAAATAGACACCATAGTGGAAAAAAAGCGAAACATAAAGTAACCTTCTATTATTAATTATAAACATAATAAACGAAAACAACTTTGGGCTTCTATGAGATCCATTAATAAGTTAATCAATTACAAAATCTAATTTGTGATTAACCGAGTTACAAATCAGAATCAATATGTACATCGAGATCAGGCGCATCTGACTCCTCAAGGGCTTCATAAAAAATTCGCCGCGATGCAGGCATAGATTTAGCAAGTGTTAGTAATTCCTTTTTTTTAACTTCATTCACACCTCTTGGCTTACTTTCTCTTTCTATCATATTTATAAGATCTAGTCCATCGTCCATTTTCTTTCGTAAATCTCCTTCAACCTTTTTCTTTAAAATATGGAGTTCTTTAAACTCCCCATTATAATCATTTTTGGCAAATATAGATAGTTTACCTTTTCGAAACTCAATAATCTTTAAATTCTGAATGTTCCAGTCTTTGGGAAATATTATCTTACAGTCATTTGTAAAAAGTGTCATGTCTTTGTGTTGCAGTACGTCGACATCCAAGTTTTTTCTTGACTGTTTTATTTTGGTTACGAAATCTTCCAGGTCATAAACTTCACCTGCTGTTTTGAGTTTTTTTGTTATAGCGGCGTGTACTGCATCCGCAGCCATGAATGTATGGCCTGGTTCAAAATATTCTAATTTTAATGTTTGTATATCCGTTTTGGTATCGTTTACAACTCGGACTAATGCAGACGGAAGAATTTTATTTTTATTTTGAGCATTGCAATTGTCTAGAAAGAAGTTTAAGTGGTGTAGGTCCCTGCAATATTTCCTAATAAAATAAATATATGTGGTGGCTATGTTATAGGCTTTCCTGTCACTTTCGCCTTCATGCCACAGGATGCATACCTACAGCATTTTTATTTTTGCCAGGTGGTACAAAGGACTCGTTAAATAAAACCAGTTTCCTTGAAAAATAATAGTCTTTGGTTGTTAGAAGTGGCATGCATATGGCCTTTTGCATGTCGACGGTGAACACAGCTTCTTTTCCTGAGCTATTACTTCGTTCTTCTGCTAAATTTAAATCTCTTCGTGAACTGCGTTTATTTTCTAAGTGCTGGCCTATAGTTTGACAACCTTCACAGTTACAAGGAAGTGGTAGAGTGTCAAGAGCTATTTTATGATTTTTACATTTAGTGCATATATCTTGAGGTAATTCTGCCGCAGGTGGGTAGGTATCAACGTGCGAGTTACGCGTCCGTCAGTTCAAAACACTGTATCTTCAACGACACTCGTAGTTTGTTACGGCAAAATACTGTAAGCTTTGTTACAGTTTTTTAGCATGTTTAAACCATAACTTGAACGTAATACAGTGTTTTTTTGGTTGCCTTATCTTGCCAAATGTACATTGTAATGAAAAAAATGTTGGTCAGGGGTATTAAACGGACTCCAAGAAACTGAATGGGCTTTGTTAAGCTAAAACACTGTAAGTCGACTTACAGTCTTTTGGATTGGCAAGGCAGATCACTGATAAAGCGTCTTTAAGACGAAGCAGTAACTGCTATTTTCGTATTGCAACTGATGTGAATAGACTGTACCGTCATAGGCCAAGTGGCCGTCACCTAGAAACGCAAATATTTGAATCACAATTTTAACCGGTTGAATGCCGTAATTACAGAAACAATTAAAAACTCCCCACTGCGCACCGCCACAGCATTTATCTTGGCCCACCCGTAACAAACTTGGTTTCTATAAAACCATCAGCTTTTAATAATTACAGAATTTTGTTTTGTAGTTAACCAAAAATGTACATTCATTCTGAACATATTGTAAAATAAAATTATGACTAAAGTATTTAGGTGCCAACCCGCAGTACCCAACCCATTTTTGGAGTTCCACTTAAGTAGGTACTCCTAATACGTATCTTATTTGGTTTACAGACTCTTCTCGTCCTTAAAAACGAGGACGAATAGAAGAATTGGAGATTATCTCAAGTTGAATTGTGAATATTTTAGATAACTTAGGTGTTATGTTATGGTTTGTCGAGAAAATATCACGTTTGACAGAAGCGAGGCGATTATTTTGTATGGCAGCGTTGGCAAAGTTATAGAAATAGACAAATCTTCTCGAGTTATTCCGGTCTGATTCCCTGAAGCCCCCTCCAAGATCCACTGCTATTTCTTCTGTTTTAATCTCGGTCTTATCCACTATAAACTTTCTCATTCCGGTTTGATCCGCTTTTTTCTTTAGACGTGAGAGCGAGTGAATTGTCGCGTGGATCAAGTTCGAAGACATTTTTGGTCATGTTCCTGAGGTTTTATGGTTTTATGTTCCCGCTACCTGGGAAATGTTCGATGACAGCAGTATACAAAAGCTCCAAATACCTTTAAAAAAAAAAACTTTCTGTTTTTACCACAGCTTCGGGGAGATGAAGACAATGCGCTGGTTATTCAAGAGTACTAGCCGCAGTAATGCAGACTACAGCCAAGAGAACATCGCTCTGCAATCGATAGTGTCCCCTCAACCAAATGGACTTTACGGATGATGATTCGTTGGAAAAGGCTTATAGGTGACGAGGCGCTAGCGGTTAGCTCCACAGCCAGTACATCGGCGCACTGTTGCTTGCCTGTTGGTCTTCTAATGTTTTACTTTTGAGAGAGGGCACGGGCTCTATCACGATCACAGACCTTTTTTTTGTCATTCGATTTCTAGATGTATAAACTGTACTGTGACCGGTTGCGTGAGCGGGATGGATCTATCGTTGCGTTGCGCGCGCGCAAGCGCTTTATTATATTAGTCTATGGCAAGCGCGGTCCGATGTGTGGGCCGCCTCGCTCGTCAGTACGTTCACAAAAATATATAACGACCGTTGTCATTTAAAAAGCATAGCTTCGCCGCGATTAATATCGACTGTATTTTTGCTTAGCTTCGTGCTATCTATTCTATTTCTACTACTCCTTCTTCTTAGTGGAACTCTTGTGTGTGTGACTGTAACCTGTGTCTGTATAATAAACTTTCTTCCTTCTTCTGGTGTACTTCGGACTTTCTTTCTTCCCTTCATACATCTTCACATCTTTTCACACCTGCCTACCACATCTACAATATTGTGTTTACAAAAAATCAACAGTCTTAACTTGTCAAAGTCACTTAAATGTTATCACTATAAATGACCAAGTAATATTTGATAATTCTTGTAGTATATCTTAGTTTTTATATTGCTATTTTATTATAATAAACTGTTTCAAACGATTGACACAATACTGTCCGTTGATGTTGATATTCTTTTTAATGATATCTAAGAATTACGAATCAACTCTTATTAAATTGCTTAATACTTGTATCTTATAATGTTTTAAAACGGTTTTACTACTTATGATTTATTTTTTATTACCTGTGAGCTGTGTTAGAAGATATAAAGCCAAAATATATGATGATCTGTGATTGGTTCAAAATGGCGGTAGATGTTTGACGTCAAAGTCGTTGGTAGGATATAAAAAGGATTGTAATGAATTATAGTCTGGATTGTAATGACTATATTATAGACTGAACATCTACCGAATAACTGACTTAATTTATAGTCACTATCAATTAAGTCAGTTATTCGGTAGATGTTCAGTTGGTTAGTACTAGTGCTATATTATGTGGAATACTGCACCCTAATTGCGTAAAACACTATCAATCTCAATTTGAAACATTTTGAAGGATATTGCTAATCCATTGCTTTATTATGCTCGAAAGAATTGTCTGCCCAACATTATAAATAACGCAATGAATGTTGTTGAAATGTCAAAATCAGAAATGTCAAAGTCATTGCTACTGTTAGCCTGTTACGCAATTATCCCGCAGATGTCACGTAAGGTAAATGATATTATTATCTTGATTATTGCTGATAACTATGTTGTTCTGTATGTGTTATAATATGGCTAATATTTCCTATATATGTTAAATCGAATAATGGAATATTCATGTTCTGTTTCTTTTCTTTGTAAAATATATACGAATGTGTAAATGTGTAGAGAAAACACTTTAAAACATGCTGCCATGAAGTTTCCTTGTCCTTTCTTCTCCATGATGACCTAGATTTGGAACGGATGCGACATGATTGCAACAATAAATAGTTATATGTTTAAATATAACTCTCTAGAACTAACATTTATTATTTTCTAAATGTAAAGTTCGATCTTCGATGACAAATTTTTTCTCCTTCAATCAATTTAATGCATCTAAAATTTCCTTCATATTATCTTTTACTTTTTTTCGTATCGCCTTTATTTCGTTTGTAGACATTTGATGTGCAATTTTTGTGATTTAATAACAGTAAGTTTTTCTTGATAATTTGTTTATTTTTTCGTAGTGTAAAGACATTGTCTGTGGATGTACATGGTATAGAAGTTGTCGAAGATTCGGTTCTATCTGGTATGGATTCTTGTTGTGATGCAGGCTGTAAAAAATATAATAATAATGATAGGTACAAATTTAAAACTAGAAACCTGTAACAGCCGCATAGGTGGATCGATCAGGTTAAGCTACGATTGCCGTGGTTGGTCTGTGGATGGGTGACCATCTTTATATACCGAGACCCCTCCGTGCCTCAGAAAGCACATTAAGGTGAATGAAGTTAGATTTGTACCATAAGAACCAATCTCTTAGCGTTCCTGCACACGATGCCGTCACCGCGCCGTCGCCGCGCCGACGCCGCACCATTACACTGTAGATACGAGTCGCGCGAAGCCCGCCACCGCGCCGTCGCCGCGCCGCCACCGCGCGCGTTTTTACTGTTTCATTCATTCCATTACCGGCCGCGTACGAACATGCACGCCGCGTAATTTCCCGTGAATGAATCAAACAGATAGGGAGGGGAACGCGCGCGGTGGCGGCGCGGCGGCGGCGCGGTGGCGGGCTTCGCGCGACTCGTATCTACAGTGTAATGGTGCGGCGTCGGCGCGGCGACGGCGCGGTGACGGCATCGTGTGCAGGAACGCTTATGGAAAAGTGATTATGGTAGACATGATTCTAATGATTATAATTCTCTAAATATGTACCTATTATTGTCGCGAATCATATTTTGATCAAGATACAACCAGACACTGATCTGCAAATTGCAAAAAATGTAAGAAAATCTGAGCTTCGCGGTCTACCACTACCCATTCACCTTTAGCCGTTCGCGTTGGTCCCGGTTATCATTCGTGGATCTTTGACAGTCGTTACGGGTTGTCTATCTAGCTGCACAGGTCGATCGATCAGGTTAAGCTACGCTTGCCACGGTTGGTCCGTGGATGGGTGACCATCTTGACATACCAAGACCCTCCGTGCCTCGAAAAGCACGTTAGGCCCTTGGTCCCGGCTGTCATTCCTGGATCTTTGACAGTCGTTATAGATAATCAGAAGCCCGAAAGTCTGACAACCAGTCTTACCAAGGGGTATCGTACTATCTGTAACTGGGTTGTGGAGGTCAGATAGGCAGTCGCTCCATGTAAAATACTGGTATTTAGCTGCATCCGGTTAGACTGAAAGCCTAGCCCAACATAGTTAGGAAAAGGCTAGGCAGATGATGACTTGTCTATAAATTCAGCAGTGATTTTTCGTGTCTCGTTTGATATTATATTCTTTGTTCTTATATAGCATTTTCTATTTTCGACATAGTGGTGCCCTCTGTTAACTTAACGTCATACTGTATACTAAAGGTTTGTAATGCCCTCTGTGGGTAGGATGCTGTACTACGTGCATTGGTGTACTTCTTGTCTGTATGCTTTGAAAATAGTTCCAGTAAGCGGCGATAGATGTCGTTTTTTCTTTCCTATTTCTTATTGGTTTGTTCGCTAGATGTCGTCACCCGCTGAGTCTTCACCGATTTTTTGTGCTTTTTAAGACTTAGGGCCGATTTCTCAATCAACAGATAATTTTTATTCGTGGAATAAAATTTATCTGGCGATGGAAAAATCAGCCCTTACAATAATTTGGGTTTGTAGGTTTTATGTTTGACAATTAAAATTTTTTTTAGTTAGATTTCAAACGGAATGTCTATTTATTTGTTAGTAATACAGTTTAAATAATATTCACACAATGTTTAGAGCACAACCGGCAAAAAACGAAAATAAAAAACCAAAGACACCGTCGTCGTCGGTTGTTTATTTGGAAAAAAATATTTAGTTTCCAGTTTTTAGTTGTGGTAAAAAAATTCGTAGACACTAGGTACAACATTGACGGGCAGTTATAAAACATCATCAACGTGCAGAACCGCCCAGTAAACACAGAGAAATACGTGCACATACAAGAACCACCATACGAGAACCTCCTCTCTTTTTGATAAGCGCGACGACGTAGCTGATGTCTACGATGTAGCAGATGTCTACGACGTGGCTGGTGTCTACGACGTAGCTGATGTCTACGTCGTAGCTGATGTCTACGACGTAGCTGATGTCTACGATGTAGCTGATGTCTACGACGTAGCTGATGTCTACGACGCGACGTTACGTCTATGACGCAACGTATCGCTTCTATTGCGTTACTTTATTACTATAAATCACTACTTTAGTTCACTTGTTATTATCATAAAAATGTTACGAATTAGCGATATCTGGCTGTTTAGGGATCGAGAATAGGGATTTTCGTCCTGATTCTGCACACACAGGTGCATAACTTTTACTGGGCCCAAATTCTGTATGGTAGTTCGTCGTGTGATTCTACCACGTGCAAACCACGTACGGTTGTCGAGTGTGGTATTTTGACAGTTCAAACCACGGTTACTTCGCGTGCTTCGTGCGGTTTCGTTCATTGTGTCATAGATAATACGTTATTAACATATGTGAACTAGGTCAACTAGGGTCCGGGAAGATTGTAAAAGAAAAAAATGAAGGTTGGTTCTTGTTTTTTTACTAAGTTAGTATTTTCCATTTAATAAACTAGTTGCTTAATTATGTAAATAAGTTAATTAGAGGATAAGTTAATAAGAGGATAAGTTAATTTTAATAAAGTGAGCCGCGCTGTGGTTTTACAAGAATCCTTGTTCTAAAGAAACTTAACAAATTGAAGGGGAAACCTAAAACCCATTCCGAAGTTTCCTAAGAACTTATACATTAAATGGAGAATAATGGATGATTATAAGAGAAAATGTTGAATTTCTTCTTCAGTCAAGTCAGCCAGACTACTGGATGGTACCCTGGATATATTATGGCATTTGTAATTCCGTGGTTTTTAGGAGAATCACTACAATTTTATCAATCACTATCTTCTGCTCGCGACTTAAGATATATCTATGACACTTGGAAATACAGTAGCTTGCCATTAGTGAAAGAGTTTTCGGAATCGGATCAGTAGTTCCGAAGATTACTCCCCTCATACAAACTCACAGGCAAAACGGCTGGTACTCGTACGAAAACGTCCATCATCCTTGCAACACTTCATAATCTGCGTGCTAACGAAAAATTTTAGAGCTTTTTTAAGTGTGGTTTAGGTTTTGTCTTGAAGTACCAAGAACAGTGACGGACCAGGCCCGTGCCGGACGGCGCGTACGTGTTCCACGCGCGCCTCAAAGAGATGTCAGTATCATTCGGAAGGGCCCGTCAAGGCCGAAGCCTGCCGGGTCAGTGGGATTGTCCGAAAGGGTTACCGCTGGCCCGGAACATAAAGGGCTAAGGAAGGATCACGGGTGGGTTTTAGTCAGTAAGAGTTTGACACTCCACCAAGAGCGGGATTTTTTTTTTTTAGGATGGGAAGTCATCAAATGGTTTTCATCAAATCATCACGGTATCATTTGATTACTTCCCATCCTAAAAAAAAATGCTTGCACCACTTCATAATATTAGTACCCATAGATTATAATATTAGTGTAGAGCTGCGTGCCAACGAAAATTCTTAGAGCTTTTTTAAGTGTGGTTTAGGTTTTGTGTTGAAGTACCAAGAACAATGACGGACGGTTTGAATAGCACGATTAAACGATTTAGTTTTGCATTAATAATTTGCTAATTACTAATGGTCTTTCTTGAAGCCTTATCTTATTTTTTTTTAAACTCCATAGCAATATGAATTGTATCGGTAATGACTACTGCATTATCAGTGTCATTTTTAGTTTTTACATCATGCAGATGTATCCTGCAATCTCATCAATTATTCTTATTATTTAATTTACTAGATTAATTATTTTTTCGCTGTCGCTTCCTTACCTTTTAAAACCAAAACATAAAATAAACCCTGGAATTTCATGACAATCTTAAAAAATCATGACTACTACTGTAGATATCTGCCTATTACTTACAAGAAACCACTTCCAATTTTTCTCGATGACTTCAGGGGTGTTAACTGCACAATTTCCGAAGTACGTGCTTTTCCAACGGCAGGGAAACGGGCATAAATCTTCAGTATAGCGGAGACAACCCTAGTTACCTAGTACCTAGGGCTGCGAACTTTGCCCATATTTCATCGGTATATCGTTACGAAATATATTAATTAGTGTAGTAATTAAGTGTTTTAGTGGAGAACTATGTAAGGTATTAAATTGTAGATAGTTCGAGCTAGTTTAGATAGTTATTGATGTGATCTGTTCTGCGAAACTTTGGTGAGTTTCCTGACATTGGTATAATATTAATGAACATTGTATTTCTCTTTCATCTTAAAAATATGAAGATTAATCCGTTGTGGGAGACTGCTATCTGCAGTAGGAAGACCTGTCACACAGATTACCAGGCCCCCTCAATGTCAATGTGTGTGTGTATTTGTTTTTCAAAAGTATTTACAGACCAGCACATCAAGCTACACGAAACTGAAAAATTTTACCAATCAACCTTGAACCTTATACTGTAGCGATAAAGTTAAAAATTTATTAAAGAAATTTGACAGATTATTGTAGCTTGATGTGCTGGCATCTGTACCTAACAAAGTTCCATATCGCACGTTATACTCTGCACAGTAAGGCCTGAGTTCACCAACATTCAAACCACCGGTTAGGTATTTAAACAGTTGGTTTATGTCAAATTTGCTAAGAAAATTTTAAATATAGAACTGATTAAATGTTTAATCAGTTGATTTAAATGTTAGTGAACACAAGGTTAAGCGAATGAGAGCTCAACAGAAAAAAAAATGTAATATTTCGATCGGCACGACACTCTTTTTACGTAACAAAAGTAAAAGAAAGTTCATTCCAACCGGTCGCCCCACGACTCCTCTTGTTTCATTATTTTCTTTTTGCAAAGAATTAAGAAAAAAGGACGAGTGAATGATGTCACTTTTAGTAAGTACAGCTGGGAAAAGATAGTCGAATACCGAACACTGACGGAGCAGGATTTCCGAAAATCACTCTTCGCGACTTGCGATAAGTATTGTGTCGCGACGGTGTCAGTTTGTTTTTCTTATCTACTCACTGTATTGCGACAAAAGTTGTGTTAACTATTCTACCTATTTGTACCGCTTTGTGATTCATGAGTGCTTTGACTAAATTAAAATGATTGTAATTATGTTTAATATTAGGTCCTTACGTATGAAATCGGCGTTTTGTATGAGTAGACTTTAAAAGATTGACACAAATATGTTACTATTATAATTTGAAAAAAACTTAAAAAAAAAAACAAAAGTATACAAAAAAAATACTAAAACAATAATAACATTAAATAATAACTATGATCTATGTACCAATTTTATTAATTATATATTAACATTACTTTTCCTAACTAGAATAGTATTTACATTCTACACTGAGAGAAACATACTTTATTATTTAGATATTTTTTTTATGTACACAGTAAAATTATTATTATTATGTTTTTAAATAAAAAACAATGTGTGCCATGAATTTATTGCACCCTATACCTACAATGTTATTTACATTGCACAAAAATTAAATAAAAGAGAAAATTATTGGACGTATGGATGCGCTCTCATCAACTGATTAAATGATATGAGCTCATTTTCTTGCATAAAAGAAAATGGAAAAAAATCCAATAACCTTGGCCAAGAAAAGCGAATTTCAAGGAAACGGGAATTTTGTATGTTTGAAAATTTCGTCTGCTCGCCAACATAAATAACGCAATGTATGTTGCCGAATTGCTAAAATTAAAAGCATTGCAATTTTTATTGTGTAACGCGGCCCCCGCTAGCCATCCATCCACCTTGTAGGACTATAGGTTGCAATAGTGATCGTGTCTTTGGAATTTTGCTGATGAAAGCTTTTAGTTATGTCCATGTCTCAGGAAATAGTTCTTCATTCTTCATTGCGGCAGGCCCAAATGAACTTCTTCGACAAGGACTGGTCTTAGGAGCATTAAGGCTCCTACAAACAGGCGCGACACGCGATATTATAGAATCGCGCGCGACACAAAGGCACCGCTCGTTGCGCGACTTGCGGTGCCTTTGTGTCGCGTGTCGTGTCGCGCCTGTTTGAAGGAGCCTTTAATCAGAGACAAGTGGAAAGAGAGTAGAAGGCCTTGGCCCAGTAGTGGGACATCAGAGGCTTTTTAATAATTGAATAAATATGTAGTTCATCCGTCCTTGATCAAAGTCAAAGTCAAAGTCAAAGCATTTATTTCAAGTAGGCACATAAAAGGCACTTTTGAACGTCAGAAATTACAAATAAAATAGAATTGTTTCTAGTCGCCCATTCCAAAAGGTAGTTTTCGTATGGAGAAGAACGGGCAAGAAACTCCACCGTTACTCTTTTAAAATATTTTACAAAATTTTGCATACATTAATTATATAATAATAATATGTGAACACGATGCACCTAAAATAAAATTACTATACCACAATAGGTAAAAGACTTAAAAATGAAACCATGACATATATAAATTAATTATCGATCGAATGCACAAGTGACCCCCGGGAGATGGCTATTTGTATTAAAACGAAGTTATTAACGTAATGCGTCGCACCCACAGATGACTCATACTCACTATGGCTTATTTAATGGCTGTATGGTGCGGTTCTTTCCGTTATATAGCGGTAATGTTAACAATATTAATTAAATGATTAAGGCCGGGACACATTGCGCGGATGAGTGGTTGATGACACTTTGCGTCAGAACATGGGTAAATTACATTCATCTCGCTTAATATCCGATACGGTATTATTCGTTTATCTACTGTATTTAACGTGTGGAATGACACGCTACACTCGGTAGACACAACTTTGAGAAAGAAGCCGGCAGAAAGATCCAGTTGGATTTGGCAGCATCTAGAAAACTTCGTCAAGTCTTCTCGTCACCTATCCTGACATACGGTACCGAAAAACTTATTCCGTTGGCACCCTTTGGGTACGTATCCCTAAAAAGAGGATGAACAACTAGATACTTGGTGTAATTTCAATACAAATCTTTAATATTTTTTATTTGAATGAAGTTGTTAATACTAAAAGAAACAAATAACACGGGCATTTTATTATCATTTATAATCACAATAGTCATCTTTTTACAATGGTTTTCCGTTTATCATCAATCTGTAAACTAAATAATTGTGAAATGGCGTGAATAGACTCGATTATTTTAATGGAGTAGCGATGTGCAATCAATACCATTTAAATGGAAAATTGCGAATGACAAGCAAATTAGAGGGAGTTATTTATTTATAGAAGGCGGAGGATACAATACAAATTAAACTTTGTATAAATAATGACGGTTCCAGTATGCATGCGAAAATTTAGCCAAATATATCGAAAGACATGTGGCGGCATCTATTATCATAATAACGTTATTGTTGTTTTCCTCGGGAACAGCACTTTTTTTCGGGATGAAAGGTACCCAATGTCCGGTTCTGTACACCTGACAACGTATATGCAAAATTTCAGGATGATCGGTTCAGGAAAAAGTAACAAACAAATAAACAAACTTACTTTCGCAATTATAATATTATTTAGGATTCGCTTTTCACGACATCTTTCAAAGATCACATTAAAAACCAACATTTTTTTCTGTTTACTTTATATTGACAATGTTTTACGTGGTTCATTATTTATTCATACTAAAAGGTAAGTTACGAGTACACAAAACTATAAAATGAAGAAATTGGGTTCGCAACCTGTTGTGTGTTACAATTTTAAACCCAAGCTCACCAAGCATGTAGGGTCTGCTTGGAACCTTGCCAATGCTATAAAGAACAATATTCAATTCTGTAAAGTGGGACATTTCGGCTACTTTACGTCTTCTCTTGGTTGTCACTATAATTAAGATTTATATTGCAGCAAAACAACTGCAAATAGGTTTCATTTAAAAAAGTAGTTCAGCAATATACACTCTACGATTTTTCGTAGCACACAGCTACGAGCGTAGCAAGTGTGCTACTCAAGCTACGAAATACTTGAAATATAAATTACTAGGTTCTGCCCACAATTTCTTGTTCCCCGACCTACCCCGTCGCATCACATCGCCTGCTACTTCATTCTCGCTTAGCGCTCTTTCTGACTATTTAATTTTTGTTCGGCTCCTAAGGACCTTCAAGCATCGTGTTTAGCGTTAATTGCTTTTAGCGAGGTCACGGCCATTTTAATAGAAACTGAAGTATATGTACCTACTATGAAATCGATGTTCCTAATCCCAAAGGATGTTCAAATTCATAGAAGAAATGTAAAATTTAAATAGATAGAATATGCTTAATTTTAACACTAAAATTTTAACACAATAACGAACGAAACGAAACGAAACGAAACATGAAACGAAACGAAACAACGAAACGAAACAAACGAAAACGAAACGAAACAACGAAACGAAAACGAAACGAAAACGAAACGAAAACGAAACGAAAACGAAAACGAAACGAAAACGAAACGAAACGAAAACGAAACAACGGAACGAACGAACGAACGAAATATGAAATTATGAGAATACTGATAATTTCATATTTCGTTGTTTTCCTGTAATAATATCTGCCTAATATTCCCCTGCAGAGCAAAGGTCTTTTATCAAAAAGAAGGTAGGAGTATTGATTATCACGCTTGTTCAAGACGGATTGGTGATTTCAGACGTATAGTAGCTACTAGTAGCGCTCCGCGAGTTTCACACGCGTAAGTTTCGATCCAGTGGGAAAATCGGGATAAAAAGTATACAAGTATTAATCCAGGAAAACGGTCTATTTATGTGCCAATTTTCATCCAAATCTGTTCAACGGTTTACGCGTGATTGAGTAACAAACATCCACACATCTTTACAAACTTTCACATTTATAATATTAGTAGGATAGTGGGATAAGTCCAGGTTTCCTCATGATGCTTTTCCTTCACTGATGTCAGTGATGTCTAAGATAAACTCAGAAAGTACATAATATGAATTGACGAATCACATTGGTATATGTCCGGATTTGAATTTGAATTCTTGCATGAGAGGAGAGGCCATAACCACTGGGCCATCACGACTGTATACCATAATATGGTATAACGTCATCAGAAATTAGACATTTCATGATTTTACATGCAATATATAATTTTATTTTCTTACATGACGGCTATCAAAATCGACAATGCAATATTAAAAAGTGGAAGTAAAAACTTTTAACTGAAAACGGAAAACAAATTTTATTATAAGCAAAGTTTGACCAGCTCAGTTCACGACCTTATTTTTAATTAAACTTTGTTTAACACAACTTGGGCGCACCGAAATAGTCATTTATTTAAACAATTTTTTAAAAGTTGTAGTTGTTTATAATAGTCTAGGAAGTAATTGCTAAATATGTTTGGGAACCTTATTATGAATTATTGGTGCCAAATAGAAAATAGTACTATACATATTTCTCTCGATGCGAAGCGTACACCGCTCAGCTGCTTATGCTACGGCTACATTGTCGCGATAGCGCGAGCTACACTTCACGCGTGCTCTCTCTTGCACACCGCTCGACGTGACGACGTCTCGCTGTACAACAGAGGCGTGTGAAGTGTGGTTCGCGTTATCGCGACAGTGTAGCCTGTTGCTTAAAATTGAAATTATTAATCTCACTTTAGTGAAATGCAAATTACCAGTAAGCGGGTACGCTTACTGGTAATTTGCATTTCACTAAAGTGAGATTAATATTGGTTTATTCCAGAAATCCCCACCGACATATCCCCATCAGTGGGGATTATCCTGAAGTCATATACTTTCACTTTCAGCTTCTATTTTTGTGAATGATGAAAATAATTCATAATTTGAAAACTACCGCCTGCGCCGCTCGCCCTCATAAGGCTCTCTCTTCCTTCAAATTATCCTACTCGTTACTCTTTACACGTTATTCGTTTTAATTTAATTGATGCGATGTTGTGATCCATAACACCAGCAAATGGCCCCTGCGCTATAATTCTTTAAATACAGGTTGCTCCAAGATCCTATTTTAGAAACCTGTAAGTAAATAATAACCTTTAATGAAATTAAAATATGGTCATAAAACGAAAACGCGAAACCGTATAAGTGTGTTAAATTAATGTCGCCGTTAAAGCAGCACGCTGTATTAGTCCTACCCATAGATATCCGGTCCTACCATTGTTTGTCCAGTTTTGCCAAAGATATCGTGTTACCCAGTGCCTGGGTTGTGGAAAAATATAAAAATCATAAAAAAAATCTATCAGGGCTATGCGAAGTGGTTGAAAAAAAAAAACAAAAATTGGTCATAACATTTGAACCGTAAAAAATTCACCGACATTCTCAGGATTAATAAGTTTAGAAATAACTTTGCCCACGCCCCTATTCGATTTGATCCATACTTCCAGGGACACCCTGTATTTATTACTTTTTAAGACACGCATGTGACTTGAGTGATTAATATAAATGTTGATGGATGGAGAGGGAGAGAAAGACTAGAGAAATGATGGATGGATCGTGTGACGAATTTAAGAAAACTTATGACACCACCATTTTTTTCATCGGGGGTTAAAAGGGGGTGAATGACGTGACGGCTACCAAGAGATAAAGGAACCCCAACTAATATATGGCACAAGGACAGGAACACAGATATATGTAGATAAACCTAGATAACGCAAGTCTCACGATCTGTATGAAATCCAAGCGTGCCATTTTTTGACTACCTATTATGACGTCACAAGCACTATTTAGTGATGGGAAAATGAAATCAAATCAAAGACGCCGCGTACGGCACCCGTCTCGCCCCACCTCCGGGGCTTAGCGCCAGCCCTCACGCTCACCCAGGGCTGAGCGCGAAAGTGGATTACGATTTTTGTACGTAAACTGGGCACAAGAAATAGTTGCTCTTGCGTTATCTAGATGTATCTATTTGTGGGCAGGAAGATAATGATTTTAAAATGAAACCGGTATTTTGGTATTTTAATACAATAACTGAGTATCATCGAAGTACTTAAAGGAGCAAGCTGAAGTGGCAATGGGCCGGCCATATTAGCCATAGAGCCGATGACCGTTGGGGTAGAGGAGTTATTGAGTGGAGACCGCGAGTCGGCAAACGTACGGTAAGACGCCCTCAGGCTGCGTGGAGCGATCTTTGAAGGATTGCTGGTAGCAGCTGGATGAGAGTTGCTGAAAATCCAGTTGAATGGCGTGTAATAGGAGATGACTATATCCAGCGGTGGACTGCTGTAGGCTGATGACCCAAAGGAAAGATTATCTGCCGACAAGTAGAAAAGACATAAAATGAAACAAACTATTCAGAAAGCTATAAACGTGAGATGCCCAGAACATTCCTACTAATACAGTAAGATTGAGTTCCTAGAACTTTGTTATGTTATTACAAGTAATTACTTCTTGCTACACAATATTCTCTGGATATCCGAATAGGTTTTCGTGTTACGAGGAAACGAAGTTATGTACGGGTAATAAATGTACCTACGTAAATGTACCTACAGAATTATCTACATGACATACAGAGTTAGTCTTCAAAGACCAGCCAAGAGTGTAGTACAGGCCATCAAACTGAACGCCTTCTCAATGGGATCAACATCGTAATCGCGAATAAAAATTCAGCCGTCCCATACGTTTAGGTTGAGTAGGTATTGAAGTTCTCTATGGGACAGTTGAAAAATTCGCGATTACGATATTGGTCCCATGGAGAAAGTAGTTCAGTTTGATGGTCTGTACCACACCCTTAAATTTGGCTGGTCTTTGAAAATAAACCCTGTATACTATACCTTTTATATTTTTGGTCTTTGGTACATGGCCATTGAAATCTAGTAAAAAATGAGGTGTCTGTAAATATTGGGTCCCCACCTATGAAATTGGCGTTTTTTTCTCACAAATAAAGAACCTTGTCACTTCTATTATTGAAAATATTCATCAATTGCTTGATATTCTATCGGATTATGAGCATCATAGACAACTACCAATAGTAAAAAAACCTTAGTACATATAGTTTTCTAAACATAAAAAATACCTTAAAAATGACTCCTTTTTTGTTAGTAGAAATGACCACTATGTATTTGTTTTAACTTAGCCAAAACTTATTTTAGTCGCTTAATGTAAGTGGCATACGTTAGCTTAGTTTTTAAACATTAGTGCATAAAAGTTTTAAAACATTAGTGTTCATGGTTGTTAAATAAATTAAGAAAATGTTAGTATGAAAAATGCAACTTCTTTAAAATTCTCCATACAAAACGCTGATTTCATAGGTGGGGACCTAATAAATGAAAAACAAAACAGCATCGCGCCTGTAATTCCCGAAGGTTAAGGCAGAGGTGTACCTGTATTACAGACACATTTCTGAAGTTATGTTTAAAAAAAACTTAGTGAAAAATATTCATAAACATAGAAAACATACACATCTTGTAACAAATGAAAAACGATTTAAGAGTGGAGAAATGTTGTATTTAAAATCATTTGGAATTTGATAAAAATGACGTAAAATGTTAGATTCGTAAAAGCTGGAAAATAAATAAAGAAAAAATTTTCAACAGGAAACACCCAAACCCCTTTTACATAAATATATATAGACAAATCTCAAGAGCGATCACGTCATTCTTTATTAGATTTCCACAATTCCCTCTTTCAACTCTATCGCTGTTTACTGAGAATAAGCTTTCAATACCCGCAGTGAATCTAAAGCAATGTGAAGGGCAAACAAAATTGTGATCAATTTAATAGTATCTTCAACGTTTTCCGTTACAAATAATCTAGGATTCCGAAAGAACAATCATGTAAGATGAGACAAAATAATTTCGGTAACCCATCGACACGTTCTATCAGAAAATCAATTCCAATATCTTTTAATCCATCGCCGGTTTTGTTCCACGTTGACTAAAGATGTAGTTCACAATGCAGCATTGTATCGAACTGTATAGCAAAACACGTTTAATAAATCGAAGTGTAGAAGTATGTGGTAGAGGTATAAATTCAATTCATCCTGTATCTGTGTTCTCCGTCCAACCAGATGAATGTGGGAGCAAGATGGAAATATGGATCCTTCAAAAGTTTAACTTTATTTGCAATAGAATTTCAACCTTATGATCCAGTTTAAAAGTAGGTTTTGCCACAGCGGTTTTCACATTTACGTCACTAAGCTTTCAGGTTATCAGTGTGTCCTTCTCACCCTGTTCCTACCACGGGGAATGTAATCAGTCGCGAATATACCGTCCGCCGTGTCGCCCGCTCCGAAACCGCTCGGGCCGCCAAGAAAAATATACACACATTCATAAATACTAGCTATATTTGAATAATTTTTAATATAATATATACAGAAAAAATCGATCTGTAATCGCAGATATATTTATAGTGATAAAATATAATTATTTTTGCATTATCCTTGAAAATCGAGAGTGTATAAAGGCAGTGTAGTGACTTGCACTAGTTGAAACACTTTTTCTATTTAAATTTGTTTAGTGTCCGCAAAAAAATAAACATGAAAACTTCATCGTTCTCCCTGCGGGTGATGCGAAGGGTAAGTAAAATGTAGCTGTATATAGAACTGTATATCTGTTTATATAAAAGGTGTTGGTTATCGGAGTGTAACAGGTTGTGTCAGGGAGGCTCTACAGGTTGTGATGTCTTGACGTACCAATGCCATTTTCCGGCCACACCCTGTGTTTTTTTTTTCTTTATTTTCCTGTTGTTTAGTATTAAGATTTGGGAAGTTTTATTGCATTCTGAAACAAATTTGGGATACCAGACGAAAACATTCTGTACACGACTACTCATGTAAATCATTAAAAAAAATCATGTAAATCATGTGATTTACATGATTTTTTTTGTTATATTTTATTCAGAAAAGGATAGCGGATTTCTCCAAGTCTAACAAGATTTATTGGTATTGGAAACTTTTCTCCGAAGCAAGAGAGTCAAGGCTTCGAACATTATGAATGCATAAGATGAAACTCGCTCTTAGTTTATCGACAAGAGTAGATAGATAAACAAGGTCGGTGCATTTAAGCGTCTTTTCACATTACGCTCCTCGGAGAAAGCTAACAAGCTTGAATAATAGTGTCAATATTTTCGTATTACTCTGCTTTCAATACGGGAACCTGGAAACTGAAAGCTTTTCTGAGTAATTCTTAACAGCTCTTCAAATAAAAACTTTATGTAACAGTTTGTCCATTAATATATTTGTATAGATGACAAAAAGATTTCCATTAAGAATTTGCCCAAAATACACAAAACCTACACTTTATTTCATAAATGAAAAAAATAAAGAACAGACGTGTATAATGAGCGGTCTTTTATCGATGATATTTCCGTTAGACAACATAATGTATTTTCGTCGAAAATGTTATGAGAAGGAACCTACCATATAAAGTTGACAAGTTTCGCCGATTTAGAAAAGCATTTCGCGAAAAAGCGTTAGTATTTGTGAAGCCGCATACATCCAATTAGGGTTTCGGTCGATAGTTGCTTAATTATATTCCTGTATTGGCATTGAGTTGAGGACGTACCCTCATACATTGCTGACCTTAGCGATGTATTGAATTTATATATGAAGCGTATCCAGTGACGGTATGGTATGGAGTTCAAGAAACGATTTTTTTAGCATTTTGAATATGAGGGTATTTTAATGTTGAGTTATTCTTTTTCAACTTGCGTGAAAGTGATCGATCTCGGGATGAAGACCTACTAAAATACATATTTAAAGTTTTATTAGTGTTTTTATTTTTTTTTTATAAAAGTTTTTCATTTATTTTAATGTCACATTTTATTATCTAATCATTTTGGTAGTATTCACGGTAAACTACATAGTTTTACATACCCTTCTAGGCGAGTCGGTAAACTGTCGGCCCGTCCGATCAAATGCACACAAATTAAATCCGAAAATTGTTAATGAATTTTAATAACGAAAGGAAAACGAACATCGCACACTATGCGCCAATACAGTTATCGATAAAATGACGTTGTAGCGTCAAAGGGGCGACCGCGACCGGACGGAAAATTACCAACGCACTAGAGCGTCTATCATACATATTATTACATTACATCACGCTTGTAATTGCCCAAGGATTAGGCAGAGGCATCTGTCGTATGCCCACATTTCGGCAGTTATGTTTAATTCCTATATAATAGGGGGCTAGCTTATTGCTATCAATCGGGCATAAACCCAGACTACGCTGCTACTGACAAATTCCAGATGGAAAAATCCAATGACATTTTGCCCGAACTAAACTGAGAATCGAATCCAGGACCATGCTCAGAATAGAAGAATAGAATAGAATAGAATACTCTTTATTATATACACCATATAAATTAGAGACATAAATATAGAAACTGTACAAAGGGTGACACAATGGGCGGTGTTATCGCTAACAGCGATCTCAGCATCGCTATACCAACGAGGCCATTATTTCATGTTTTTTTGTTATCAGTCAATTGCTGTTAAAAGTCTAAGTACAGTACCCGGCGATAAATATTGCACATCGACCTAAAAGAAAAAAAATAATTATACAAAGAATAAAAATAATTATCAAAAGAAGCAAATCATAATTGTTTTAACAGCTCCTAATAGATACCGGACTGTTTGTATTTTGTGCGACAGAGATAACGCTCTACGAAGCCGAAATTAGCCGATTGTCTCTTTCCAAAGGTCGATGTGCAATATTTATCGCCGGGTACTGTACCAGAATCTCATGGCATAAAAAAAGAACATTGTGATTTTCATATGGCAATGTCAATCCATCCTCCTCCATAATCCTTTACACAACTAGGTTGCGGTGGGTAGTACCAGTATTTTATATGGAGCAACTGCCTATAAGAATTTTACAACGTGTCTGTAATATTCTAGTACAGCTGACCCGGTGAACTTCAAACCACCTCAGAATCAAAAAAGCCGATCCATACAAAATGTACGAGAAAATCTTATTTTTATTCTTTGTGAATTTTCCCCCTGTTTTAATAGTTATTCTGTATTCAGGGCGGAGACAAATCTAACAAACCAAAGATCATAAAAATCGGTCCATTGGTTCTTGAGTTATAAATGGTGTAACTAACCCGAATTTCTTTTACTTATATAAATAGTTTCATTTAGATTTTAGCTAGTTTCAGGTAGGCGTGTAAAAATATGACGCTAGCAGTGTTTTTAATGTCGTTTAGCACTGTGTGACGTAAACTCGTACTTAAGTCAGGCTATTCTGTGACTTAAGTAGTCCATTTTTACACAGAAAAAGCGTGACTTATGTGCGGGTTTAGGTCACACGAGTTACAAAAATAGTGACCTCATGCCGTGCAATAATGTACTACTTAAGTCACACGTATCATAATGTACAAAATTTTGTTTTGAAAAAATAAAGCTCGTTCTTTTGTTTATTTCTATCTATATTCTATGCTCTCTGAGCTAAAAGTTCGATGCTCGATTCATGATGAACATTATATAGGTATGTTGGCGACATGTCTGAAAATACGCAGTATCCTACGTCGGACATTATTCCAATTCTTAATAATAACTTCGTGGTACAAGGGTTCTTATATTATATGTCGCGTATATTCTGCTCTGACCTTATTTGCTCTGTTTTGACTTCTGACCTTTACGAGACATTTTATAGATCTGTCAAATAAGGCAGTTGCTGTTAATAAACTACCTGTACCTACATCGTAAAATGTCCGTGCCTCGGAAAGCACGTTAAGCCTTCGATCCCCGCTGTCATTCGTGGATCTTTGATAGTCGTTACGGGTAGTCAGAAGCCCGAAAGTCTGACAACCAGTCTTACCAAGTGGTATCGTATTACCCAGTAACTATGTTGTGGAGATCAGATAGGCAGTCGCTCCATGTAAAATACTGGTATTCAGCTGCATCCGACTGGAAGCCGATCCTAACATAGTTGGGAAAAGGCTAGGCAGATGGTGACCTACATCGTAAAATGTCCGTATTGAAATTGGCTTAAAAGATACTACTAGGTTTTACTTGCGGTCTTGCCCGCGTGGTTATCGGAAATTATCCCACGGAAACGTAATACCGCGTCAAAAAGTTTCCTATATTTTAAATTTCTAAGCCAGGTCATGGTCTACCTTTGTGCCAAATATGATCGAAATCCATTCAACCGCATAACCTTTGGCTCAGTCTGGGGGCTTACTCTCCAAACTAATTTTAATTCCTATGAGATGCCAATATGATTCCAATGTTAATTTTACAGTCACGTGATTCGGTACTCTTGAAAACAATATTGTCAACAATTACCCCACGCCAAGCCCGAACCCAATTCCACTTAGTTCTCCAAAATGGACACCCAATCTAAAAATCATTTGGCGCTAGCATCGAACTCAAGAGTACGAAACCTCACAATTCCAATGTCGATCTATCGGAATTAAATTGAAGAGTAAGCACCCAGGTTGCACTCGGAAGGACAGCGTTTAAACCTCGGCTGTGCTTACTTGCCATCGCATCCTTAATGGCAGGACCAAGCCAAGGGACTGGAAAGTGTTTGATTTTGACTCGACGGATATAATGTACATGATTATAGTATTAGATGAGTATCGTGTTAAATGATTTTAATTCTGTAAGTAGTTTTGAACAAACACTTTTACACGTCAATCATATTTTCGAAACTAGATGAGGTCGGCGTTTGCTATCTGACTACACTGAGCAGAAAGGTCGAAACGAACTCAGAGGTCACAGTCTCTTTTAAAGTCCAGACATAATCTTAGTCAAATCATCTGAAGACCATGTAGATAGGTGACTGAAATGGACCACAGAACCACCACAAAAAGTGAACCTGTCCAGTCAGTGCACGCATTTGTCATCTCGCAGCTCAACTCAGAACTTAAGGAGCTCAACGATTTGACGAACATTTGTGTAGGCCGCTTAAATTACTCAAACTGCCAGATCATGATTAAAATTAAGTAAGAAGAAAACAGAAATAAGCAAAGACCCACATAGTTCTCACTAGTGTTGAAAATTTTGACAATTATTTCCTTTATTCAACTAGATACACATAAATTATATTTTTTAAATATTAGTATAAAAAAAAATAAAAACATTTAAAAATATAAAAAATAGTAGCCCACCGGTATCGGGAACAGGGTCCAAGCTAGGAGGTCAGGGCTCCAGAGAAAGGAACCTCCTAACAATACGAGCCATGTCCAGGAGTACCGCTCTCTGTATCAAGCCCTTGATCCAGCTGCCTAACGAGAGCTTCCTCAGGTGTTGGTCGAGGCTCTTGGCAATTAAGCCATTGGCTGTAACGACTATCGGTACAATTATTATTATTATATTATTATTACCATGGATATAGATGGAAGAGTATTTGTATACTCTTATATCCTATGCATTTATAACTTCAAAAAGGTGCTATAAAATGACACACATTTTATAGCACCGTTTTGAAGTTATAAGTACTCACTTCTCATTCAATACTCGCTGTCAAATTAATGTAACATAGAAATTATGCCAAACAAGGTGTTAACATTGCTCCAAGTGCTGCCTCGTTCTGGGGGAAATCGAGCGTGCTATAATTGCCCAGTCACCCGCAACTTTCATTTAGCGGTAAGTAGTTCACTGCCACGGAAACTATTGCCCGGAATATTTCATTCATCAATGTTGTAGCGACCAATCAGAACTTCGGTTAGAAATTTTGCAACAGTTGTTTTACCAAGGGATATCGTGGTACCCAGTAACTGGGTTATGGAGGTCAGACATGCAGTCGCTCCGTATAAAATACTGGTATTCAGCTGCAACTGTTTAGATTGGAAGCCTACCCCGACATGATTGGGAAAACGCTCAGCTGATGTTGATGATAACGAATTTAACCAAAGGCAAATTTTTTGGCGAAAATGTATATTAATAAATATTATAATTTTTGGAAAAAATTAAAGTACCGCGTATTGACGTTACCGGGGAGTCCAGTGATAAAGGCATGTTTTTAATAGTATGTTTTATTCATAAGCATTGTGATTGTGTGAAAATATATTCTCTTTACCTGATGAAGGTGTAAATAGGTCACCGGATAAAAATCATATGTTTAACTACACCAGCTGCACTGATCGTTATTGTCCGTAAGTATTTCAGAGAACGTTCATTTATCAATAGTGTTGGTAGAATAGATTAGGGATCTTGATTATACACTCGTCAATGGATAGTTCGACAGGGACAGAGACTTTATTTCGTAAGCAGTTTTTGTTATTGTGTACTTATAACCTATAATTTTTAGCGAAAGGAGAACGCTGTAACCTTTTGTTGTTGTGTACTTATACCTATTATTTTTAGCGAAAGGAGAACGCTGAAACCTTTTTGAAATAATACCACGGTGGTATTATTTCAAAAAGGTTTCAATTTACATAAAAATGAGTACTCGTAATTTTTTATGGAAATAGAAATATCGGATATCGGAAAAGTTCAGAGGGGCAATCAATTCTCGTAATTTTAAGAACGTTCTCAGTCTGATCTCAGTCTCAATCTGCCAAAAAAATACCTCTAATTTCCCTACATTTATTACAAGTTTTTTTTGTCATTGATTGTCTCTGAGATGAGATTGCATCTACATTTTGAACGTTCTGTTTATTTGTTCCTATAAACGGAACTAATGAATATCTAAATAACCTTTTTTATTATTGTTTATCTATCCATCTGCCGGTCGATTCTGTAAAAATCTCACCGTGAAAACTTAAGTGAAGTGAGTTTGTTTTTGCTAGGAATTGACACTATTGACAGCTCACTCCACGCTCACTTCACTTAAGTTTTCACGGTGAGATAGTTACAGAATCGCACTGCTGAACATTCGTTGCAATGATGCTGCCAAAGTCGATACCAGACACTTCACTTTATGCCTTTCATTCGGCATCTTTCACTCGAAGTGAAACGCCTGAACCCATAAATGAATCGAGAGTAAAAGTTAGTTCATTAGAACTTGGCAGTCACTCGCTTACCGAATGATCGAAAAATGAAATGAGTTTTTTTTTTTTTTTTTATAAAAGTTCATTCCTAAGTAATTTTGTCGTTGAACAAATAAAAATGAACGTTCACTCGAGTGATATTGAATTAGCTTAAGTGAAAAGCTGTGTGAAGTTATAAGTTTGATTTCCAGTTTGAGCACAATGTAGGCATTTCGTAAGACTACAACCACTTTTATTATTATAGCTAGAACTAACTAATATCGAACCGAAATCGAGACTACAGCCAGTGAAACATGAGAACAAATTAAGCTTTGGACTTCTAATTAGTTCGCTGCACCTACTTTGAAACGGAGCTAATTTCTCACAAAGGTAATTATATTTGGAATATTTCTCACTTCACATTTATTTTAATAAATTACTTTTCTGCCTTATTCTGAACACTAGTTTCTGCCCGCGACTTCGTCCGCGTAAAATTTCTTGTTCCTAGCGTGATGCTAAATATCCTATAGCCTTCCTAAAGAATTAGGCTATCATATGCAAAAATAATTTCTCAAATCCAACTGGTAGTTCCAGAGATTAGCGTGTTCAAACCAACAAATAATCTTTTTGGCTTTATATTAGTATAAATAGATAGACACCTACTTATTATAAAACGCAACGTCCTTGTCTGTCTGTTAGGGCTTTATAGCTCGAGAATCACATACACTCGAGAGCAATGAATTAGGGTCACAATGTACCTGAAAGTCTCGAAAACTGAGAATGCTAGCTTGATGAAATAATTTGTGTTTAATAGACTATTAAATGTTTCTATGGAAGCTTATGCTATATCGTTTGGTATTCATCACAGTCAACCATGTAATGCAATTACAGTACCCACTCGGTTTCAAATAACCTACCTACTTCGTGACGGGGTCTGCGAGGAACTTGAAAAATAGGTATTTGTAGAAACTATTGCCGTCGCCTTACCTCAAGTCTGTCCCGTAGTGTGTGATAGGGACAGCTGCATATCAGACCGTAATTATCACAAAAATTTTGACGAGATCAATGTTTCGTATTCCCCTTTTTCTCCTCGAAAACTGAGCCGATTCAATTATTTTTTACACTAACATTTTAAGAAAGAGTAGGTTGGGAATGTTTAGGTTCCTAACATTTTTTTTATGTTAAAGTCTTTTGTAATTTGTCTGGTGGTCCTCTAATTACGGCGGTAAAAAATAGGGCATTTTTGTAATTTTTAGAGGGTTATATTTTCTTTACTGATTAGTTGCGGAAAAAAAGAAAATGTCAGGGACGTGTTTACAGCAGCACTTGATTTTATGAAAAATAATATTGCTCTAGAGGGATTATTCAGGAAGAAAAAGGGGAATACATTTGTATGGAGAATCGCACGCCCTGTTCCCTCTTAATATCGTATGTTTGATTAATAGCATTATTTGTTACAATAAATGTCGATTCGCAGTTAAGTTAAATTGGCAATATCGGTTCGCTTTCACTATTGGAACAAGAGCATGAAATATAATTACCGGTTGATTTGGAAGATATTTTAATGAATATTACTATGATAATACGAGTATGGTAAAAATAAATTACAAAAGGTCGTACTCTCAAATCCATACTAATTCTATTCTATTTTTCTCTATGGCAATAGTGCCGATGTCGAAAATTCTGCCAATGTCAAATGTGTTATGAAAAAACGTGGGGGAGACAAAATAATAAGAATTAAAACTAGAATTCTACATCCAATACTATTTCCATAGTAAATAATTGAATTCAAATCCATACTAACATCATAAATTCGAAAGTAACTCTGTCTGTCTGTATGTTAACTTTCGATAAAATTTGGCAGATTAGATTGCATCCCGGGGAAGGACATAGGATAGTTTTTATCCCGATATTCCCATGGGATAGACACTTATGCAGGTGAAACCGCGGGGCGCTGCTAGTAAGAAATAAATTAAGATGGTTTTTTTTTATTGGCCTTTTATTGCCCACTGCTGGGCAAGGCTTTACTCTCTTTCCTTTATAAAAATCAAAGTCCTGACTGACTGATATATCAACGCACAGCCTAAACCGCTGGTCCTAGAGACATGAAATTTGGAGGGTGTGTTCTTTGTGAAGAGTAGGTATCCACTAAGAAAGGGTTTTTCGAAACTCCACCTCTAAGAGGGTGAGTGTGACATTTCACGCGGTCGTTATCGCGGACAGAAGCTAGTTATTTTATAAAAAAAATAAATTAGGCATTTTTTTTTTTATTTGTCATAATATTGTTTTTAGAAATTCTACCCGTAAGAGGGTGAATGGGGGGGTGGGTGGAATTTCACACGGACGAAGTCGCGGGCAGAAGCTAGTTATAAGAAAGAAAGAACAAGCACCCTGGCATGATATAAACAAAAAACCATCGACGACGGCAGAATTTACCGAAAGAATGTCCACAGCAATCTGCGGTGGCAGATTGCTGTGGACATTCTTTCGGTAAATTCGGTAAATTTCGCGCGGTATTTTCCTGAGAACGCTTTTAGGTGTCTAAGCGTTCTCAGGAAAATACTGCGCGTATATTTTTACGTTCCATTTCATGTAACAAATCTTCATTAACTGAGAGCGTTCCGAGTTTCCTCAAGATGTTCGTGAAGGAAACAGTCCTTCACGCCGACTTAATGAAAGCCCGCGTGTTCATTTGCCCGTCTATCCGTTTTGTCAATCTTAACTACGAAATGGCGGGGCTTAGGTACACTAAGCGTTGTTTCTGATGAAATTCTGAAGTGCCCTTCAAGATAATATTATGTAAGAGCAGTGGTGCCAAGTGAAACCGCCGCAAATTACGAGTTGTAGATCGTAAGTTCAAACTTTGTGTAAATTATTTCATCACCACTGCTCTCAAAACGGTGAAGGAAAATATCGTGAGGAAACCGGCATGTCTTAGAACCAAAAAATCGAAGACATGTGACATCTGCCAACCCGCACTGGGCCCGCGCGGTGGATTACGGCCCATTCCCTCTCACAGAGAGGAGCCTTGTGTGCAGTGGGAACATTATAGTCTGAATATGCTAAATAACAGTAGGGCAATAAAATAACAATCTATCTGCAATATGTATAAATACATTTATATTAAATTTAGATTTAATGCAGAAACCTCGATGTTATGTCAAGTTGTTAAGACTGGGCGAAGCACGGGACGGCTCGCAAGTTGAATTTACGTGAATAACATTCACGCCATTTCCTACATGATAGATCGCAGTTCCAAAACTATCAATAAATCGCTCCTCAAAGTTTGTCATTTAGGAAAATAAATGACGAGCGTGTAAATTATTTGAAACTCAGTCTTTTTGCGAACAGGGAAAAAGAGATTGTTTTTTATATTACTTCATCTCTCTAACTGGAAAAATAGTGGCGTTAATACGTCATAAAATGGCCCCTGTTGGTAGGTATTAAAAGTCAATACTCAAATGCGGCGATGAATCTAGGATTTGAATAATAAGCCTATTGAACACATAATCTACATTCGCGATTCATTTGCCAAAAATGTAAACAAATATGAGTTTATGGAAAAATAACTTTAAATCCTACGCAATAAAGTTCAGTTTACTCTAAAACTAGATAACAGAATCTAAACTAGTAGACAGAAAATACAGAACGCCACCTGCTACGATCCTTAAATACTCCTATTACTTCGTTTACGTTCATACTTTCTGAAGAACATCAACAAATAACACAGTCGTACGTCTTAAAAGTACAGAGCTACTACAAGCTGTCAAATTTCTTTAATAGATTTTCAACTCAATCGCGATTAACATAAGGTTCAAGTTTGATTAGGAAAATTTGACAGTTCCGGGTAGCTTGATGTGCTATGGCGTCTGTACAAGAAATAATAAATACATTATTTGTGAATTGAGGATAATAAAAAAAATCAAAATATACCGTTTATTTTGTTTTTATTATTACGTTGTAACTTTCAGACTTATAAGCAACTGTTGCTCAACGCAATAAAACAGAGTCGTATAATCTTAAAATTTACAGGTCCATTCTTGCCACAAGAAGAAATGAAATTATTTTTTTGTTGAAAGAATAAGCTTAATAAAAAGAAAAGTATTGAATTGTATGCCCTACGGGCGGGACATAGCTGTTCACAATTTATTATGTACCTGCCACCTGTATTATGTACCTACCTATGATCCACAATAAAGAGATTGAACTATGAACTAATTTTAATTTGAACTAAAGCTTTATAACAAGAAGTAATGAAGTGACAAGAATAGAGAAAAGAGTACAAAACCATAACTTTTTGTAACACACCTAAATAAGTATGAATATACAACATTTTTCTTTCTTTCTTTTATTTTTTCTTTTCTTTATTTCCCATAGTTCCTCTTAAGTTTGTATAAAGAAAGAAAACTACTTATATTTGTCACAGAAACACGAGCATACAAAAAGATAATTAACTCTAATATTAAAGAGAAATAAAATCAAAATGGATCTATAATCACGAACACAAAACAGAAAGAGTCGACAGCTGCACGTCATGACTGTGACAAGAAGTCATTACGCGAATCTGTCATTATCAGATCATGACATTTTGCGACACCTGGCATTATAGAAAGAAAAGAAAGAAAGAAAATACGTTTATGCGTTATTATGCGTTTCTGACAATTGGCTAATCTGTAATTTTGCGTTTCTGACGTTCTTCGCCCAAACCAGCATGATGCTGTGCTATACGACCCACAGTACAGCGTTGATTTTCAGTAGTTACCCGAAAAGGATGGGATACTGTTGTGGGCAAATTGAGCGAAAAACTGAAATGCCAGTTGGTAACAAACAGTGAATAGGCAACCTGTCGATACCAATAATGGACCATTTTGATAGAGAACCGATCCTACAATTTGTAAAGCGCATACACAATGGCGAACGTTGGCCACACTTTTTGATTGACGGATTAACAAATAAAACTGGATACAGTCCTTTCACAATTATTTTATCTCTGAGAGAAACAACCCAGTAGCAACCTTATTGTAACCACTCAAACGTCCATGGTGACTACAGTCCCCAAAAACTCTTGCTTCAACTGTCCATGGTGACTACAGTCACCAAACGACATCAGTCATCATGTCGTGTCGTCGTGTCGTGTCGTCGTGTCGTGTCGTGTCGTGTCATCGTGTCGTGTGTCGTGTCATGTCGTCGTCATCGTCATCGTTCAGTTTATACTTGTACAGCGCTAGAGTCAGGTGATAGTCGTACAATACAAAATTACTAGATGGCGCTATGTAAAATTTGTCATCCGTGAGAGTACGATAATAAAGATCACTGTGATTTTGACAGACTCATCAAGGGCAGCAGCCCAACAGAAACCTTATTGCAACAATAATATTGATCATTGTACTTTTGACAGTGATGCAAAATTAGATGTAAAATAACTGTGAATGGACTTGGATCTTTCGGCGCGTGGCAAACATCGAAACAAACAACAACTAAATAATGTTTACCAATCAACTAATCTGACTGAATATTATTCGAGTAGCCAAAGATTCGTACAGAACGCTCACTATAAATTGTCCCTTGCCGTCATGTTGGCACCATAGCTTGCCAAGCTTAGCTAATATTTATAGATTTCAAAATGGCGACTGACAGAACAGTGCTACCAATCGCGTCACGGGACAAGTTATAATGAACGGTCTGTAGCATTGTAGCTTTGATGTAGCTCTTTTATGACTTAACAAAGTATTTATGAAACATAGTTTCTATTATATACCAACATACAGATCATTTTCTTGGTAATAAGCAGAATTTCAGACTTTCAAAATATCAATCTTTACAGGAAAATCGAATGTTTTCTTTAGTCTGTCTGTTATTTAGAAATTACTGCTACAGCGTAATCGTCTATGACCATAATACTTGATTCTATCATAGGAATCATTCATTGACTTTGCACGAAGCACGATGCAGGTTGAGAGGTAAAACTTCGATCTATACTTTTTATAAATATTATAAAGAGGTTTTGCGAGTTTGTATATAGGGGGTAATTTGGAACTACAGATCCGATTACGAAAATATTTTTCCTAATTGGAAAGTAAATTCCTGTATTAGTGTGTCGTAGGATATACCTATGTATTTTAAGTAAAAACAAGAAGATTCACGCGGGCAGTAGCTTACAAATATTATATATACATTTGTATTGTTTGTATTTGCTTACAAATATAAAATTTAAATAGTGAGTTTATTTTTTAATTGTGGTTCTTTTTTTACTTTTACGGTTCGAAGTGAACTTTACAAAAAACACTATTCAATTCATGTCAAGGATACTTTAAAATCCTTGTATCCGCATACAGAATTACGGCCTACAAAGGAAGCCATCACAAAAATATTTAACTTGCCATTAAATCGACATCATTACTCCATATCATGCGAAGTTTGTGTGTCAAGTAAACAGATGTGCGGTATTCAAGCGGTATTGAGGTACTGGACAGGTTTTTACCGCATACCTGGGGGGTAAATGACAGCTTTTGTGGGGTTTATTAAGTAGGGGAACTCGTGAAAGGCAGTCATTAACATGTGTATGTAAATTATGGGCTGCGTACTATGAGCTTGCGATATATCGTTTTTATAGTGTTATAGAGGTATGAGGAACAGGGTGTAAAGTTCACTCATACTCTACAGAAAAGGGAGGATCCTCCGACCAGACGGGTGTTGTGTCTGGCGGGCAACTGCCCGTTGATTCATGTCGGGCCGTTGTATCTATGCTAGTTGCGCGGTAAACTCTGCTTGCGCGATGCAGGATTTGCGTGACGTCAGTATGACGCGTTCTTTGCATGTGGCGTTGTAGATACCGCTACAGTGTATTTGAGTTTATGCGTGTTTACTTAACTTAGTTTAATATTAAGGGATCTTGAATACTTTTGTACTCAGCAGGAGACTGATTGATCCCGGAAACGGTATTTAGCTGTTAGACGAAAGCGACATTAAAGCCCATATTAGACGCTTCACTCGAGTGTATGGTTCACTCGAGTGAAGCGTCTGAAATCGGCTGTGGTCTTTCGAGTTTCGTCTAACAGTTAAATAAGGTTAATTTTCGTTTCATTCCACGTTCACACGACACCATCAAAATTACAAGATATATACGAATGAACGTTCATCTCCCCCTTTCATTTCACTTTTCGATCATTTGGTAGGCGAGTGAAAGATCCCGAATTGGATTAAAATTGAAATCGTTGTATTGATTCACTAATGAATTAATTTTTCACTTCCGATCAATTATAAGTTCAGACGTTTCAGTCGAATGAAAGATGGCAAATGAAAGGTAAAAATTAACGAAAAGAGAAACGTCTGATATCGGCTTTAACGACGAAGCCTGAAACTAAATTAGCTTTTGAGGCTTCGGCTCAAAATAACTCAAATTTTATGGCTTCCTCAGTCTCATTATCTTTCCGTAAAGGGAAGGTCAGTGACTAATAATAACAGCCGCACAGGTCGAATGAAAAGGTTAAACAACGCTTGCCGCGGTTGGTCTGTGGATGGGTGCCTCGGAAAGCACGTTAAGCCGTTGGTCCCGGCTGTCATTCGTAGATCTTCGATAGTCGTTACGGGTAGTCAGAAGCCCGAAAGTCTGACAACCAGTCTTACTAAGGGGTATCGTATTACCCAGTATCTGGGTTGTGGAGGTCAGATAGGCATGTAAAATGCTGGTATTCAGCTGCATCCGGTTAGACTGGAAGCCGACCCCAACATAGTTGGGAAAAGGCCGGGCAGATGATGACATGCTGTATAATAAGGACTTACTTGCATTTGGGAGGAACAGTCTACTGATGCAGAGGGATGCAGAATTTGCTTAAAATCCCGTTTATTTTCTAGTTACTTACACTAGAAATAGTAAGAGCAGTTTGATAATTCACTATAACTGTCCATTTTATATAAAATTAGCTGCGCTCCTCGATGAAAAATTCAAAATGTGTCAATTGCCTAACACATATCTCTGGAGTTGTCGACTTGCCCAAAAATAAATTAACTTCGTGGGAGTCGCCTATAGAAAGTGACGATTCGCCTGTTTCAAGCGATTAAATTCGTGCGAATTGAGTAATAAGCCTAAAAATTCAGTGCAACGACACATTCCGCCATGTAATGCAAATATATTGTATATTTATTCAACATAAAAATAGTTTTGGAAATATGTGTTCATTAGACATTACAGTAAAATTCTCTCCATATCAATAAAAACGTAGACAATGTCGAAGTCATATTACGAACATAACCTGATAATATTTTCAGTTGAAAGTGTACTTTAAATTCAAATTATGACTACAGGAAGGGGTAGAGCAGACAAGACAAACAAAACTATCATTTGAAGACGAGGAACAAAATGGTGGTTCGAAAAGTTTGGAGAATACTGCAAAATCGATATTTTGAAGTTAAACTTACACACTTAAACACGAATGTGGATACTTTAGCGAGTTTTGAGTTGAGTTTGGCTTGCAGCTGATATAGCTAAATGCCAATTAATAAACTCAGTCTGTCGCAGTCCACTGCTGGACATAGGCCTCTACCAGGTGGGAGACAGCGTTGTGGTACACCACAACACCCTGTGTTCCGCCTTCCGCATCCAATCTGTCCCAGCCACCTTCTTAACAGAGTTGATCCACCTAGCTGAGAGGCGCCCCACACTACATTTGTCGATACTCGGTCTCCACTTCTGAGGGTCTATTTTCGAAGTCCATCATCGAAGATACGAGTCCATTCGAAAGTAGTCGATATCCGTCAAAATTTCTAACGAAACTATGGCCTTCGTTCAGGAGTAGACCCCAGGACTCGTCTGCTCATAGCTATGTGATAGATTAAATATCAGCTACCTGTGTGGTTATCATAACACCACAGTATTCGACCATAGCTACGATTTCATGGAGGAATCAGGAATATTTTCTTGTTTCATGCTATTCAGTCCGTTTTTTCGTAGTGGGGTAATTAATCCCTATATTATAATAAATAAAAACAGTGGCACTCCGGGAGTGCCGACAAAAGTGAAAACAAAATACAAACTGAATACTTTGCCATCACACACTGACATATCGGATATACATTAAAACCGAGTACATCCCGAGGATAGCCGAACACATCCGAAGCGGGTATTTTTTTAATCGTCTTATAAACAAAACACGCGCGGTGTCACTTACGGTAACAGTGGTGCGAGTTCAATGGTTTTTTTCCATCTTAAAAAATGCCCAACACGCCTAAAGAAATTTCACTTTAAAAAATACAAAATGGCGGACAGGTATGTATGCCATGGACCAACCTTCAGACACAACACCTGTCTGGTCGGAAGATCCTCCCTTTTCTATGGAGAATGAGTGAACTCTGTTCCTCATGCCTCTACACAATTATTACACATAAATTATATCTCAAAGAAATGCACAGCTAAACAATATTGATGTACAGACGCCAGCACATCAAGTTACTACAATCTGTCAAATTTCTTTAATAGATTTTCAACCTTATCGCTACAGCATAAAGTTCAAAGTTGATTGGGAAATTTTGACAGTTTCGGGTAGCTTGGTGTGCTGACGTCTATGCATAAAAAGTAAAATTAAAAAATTTGAAAAGACCCATGATCCGACGGTTAAATGTGATTGGAATAGGATAAAATAATTATCTGTTTTAGTCTCGTTACATAAATTCTTTGTCGGGGGTTTTGAAATTATTTTATCTTTTTCCAATTACATTTAACCGTCGTGAATATACAACAACATACAATATGCACAATACAACAATAATACAATTAATGCAATATGTACAATTTTACATTTTGCTTTTTATGTCAAACTTTTTAAAGAGCATAGGTTCATTATACATAATATGTAGTAGCTAAAATAAAATATAATACTGCAGCGCCTCCTAGTGATTTTCCATCGTAACACCTATTTAAGAATCCTCACTAATCAACCACAAACCCATTATTGATGATGACAACCGCATCCAAATCGGACTAGTAGTTTTGGTTTTGCACAAACAAATGTTTCACTGTAACACCTATCTAAGAGTATGCACCAATCAAACCCGAACCCATCATTGAAAACCGAATCAAAATCGGACTAGTAGTTTTGGAGATAAATGGCAACATTGGTTTGCACAAACACACATCCTCTCACCCCAAACGTATATACCGTCTCCGTACCGTCGTGGGTAATAAATGAGTGCTCATACAAAATGTAATTGTAGTAAGGAAGTGTTCAAACAAACCTTATGTCGAAGGGTGAAACCAAATTTTTTTGTTAAAGAAAGTTTTATTCGCTATCGAATTGTATGCGGTCACTGGAGTGAGGTTCGATTATAATTGAACTTTACAATTAAATCAATCTGCCTAGTATAGTCTTTTCCCAACTATGTTGGGGTCGGCTTCCAGTCTAACCGGATGCAGCTGAATATCAGTATTTTACATGGAGCAACTGCCTATCTGACCTCCACAAGCAAGTTACTGGGTAACACGATAAGACCCTTCGTAAGACTGGTTGTCAGACTTTTGAGTTTCTGACAACCCGTAACGACTGTCAAAGATGTACAAAAGACAGCCGGGCTTGACGTGCATTCCGAGTCACGGAGGGGTCTCAGTATGTAACGGTCACCTATGCATCTGTGGACCGACCTCAGCGAGCGTTGCTTAACCTTGAAGATCGGCCCTTGCGGCTTTACAGAATGTCACTAGTAATATACATACATTTGATATAAAACATTATAAAATGTTCTAGGTCTGTGACTAGCTACTAACATAGCATTTTTATCTTTTCCAAGATACTTTTACGAAGAAAAGGCTATGAATTTTCCAGGAAATTTAATCAAATTTCATTGGAATCGTAGAAGAAAACTGTGGCCAATTCCACGATGCGCTTCGAGTGTCTTAGTCATATTTACATTTCTGAATCCATTGTTGGTGCAAGCACATATTGAAGAGATTCTACGATCAGCTGGTTTTACGAAACTGGATTTTAATAAGGTTTTGATTATAAAGAGTGGGTAAAAAATCGTGGATTAAACGAAACAAGGCGATAGTTGGGGTTATTTGCAGTAAAAAATATCTGTGTGTCAGAGACCTTGATCTCCTTAAGAGTTAAAATTTGAGTGTTTACAGTAAGGTTCTAAAGTTACAAATAATTTTCGTGAGACTTAAAAGATATTGAAAAAAGTGCCAATACTGATAAATCATGGTACCCACTGTCATAAAAACACTTTTGTAGTGATGATACTTTTTTCTTTGAATATTTTTGTTACTGCAAATAACCCCAACTTTATATTGCCCTGATTCGTTTGATCCACGATTTTTTACTCAGCCTGTATATTTTTATTAAAGATATCTGAGATAATTAAAGATGTCAAATGTCGTGGCGATCTCGCCTCTCCTTCATTAACCTGCTTTTGCTTGCCCGGATTTGGGCCCACAACCTCGTGGTTGTGACTTTATCAATTTTGTACATTCTAAGTTTTTGAAGTGAAAATTTATTTAGGCGCGTTGGGCATTTTTTGAGATGGGAAAAAACCAATGAACTCGCGACACTGTCACCATAATCGACACCGCGCATGTCTTGTTTATAAGACGATTTAAAAAATACACACGTAATTGTTCAAGTTTCTTCTGTCGGCGCTCCCGGAGTGCCACTGTTTTTTTTTTTGAAACTTCGTGAAGAAACCTGGATTTATAATAAATATACGTCTGGAATCGCGAATCCACTGAGCCAGCGTGGTGATTAATTCTGGTGCCTTCTCTGTATGAGAACAGGTCTTTGACCTGCAGTGGGACAGGTAAAGGTATTACTATAAGAAAAGCTAAAACTAATGACTCAGGTGTTAGAATGAGCGGGATGAAATGGAAATGGGTTGACCTCAATGACCTCGGATGGACAGATTGCTATTTCATCCCTTGCTCGGCTCCAAAAATAGCGCCGAGGACGGTTCCCAGCTAGGCGGACCCGATAATCTGAACATCTCGGTAAGCTTCTAGATTCCAAAAGGTTTTGAATGAATGGACAGAGTTTTAGTTATTTTTAGTACAGTCATGTTAACGAATTGCGGTGTTACTCGTATAGCCATTTCCATTTCAAGGAATGACAGTTCAGATCGGTTTCAGTTGTGATTTGAATAAGTATAGGTATGTAGGTAAGGTTAATTGAAGTTGGTAGTACAAGTTTTGCTTACAATAACCTACTTTGATTTTACATTCGAAAAGAAGCAATTGTTCTTCTTTTTTTCTAGCTACTCCATTTTTATATTACTTGTAACTAACTATTTACACTAGATACTAAATTAGATGACTAACTAACATATTTAGTATAGAAAGAAATATAAAAACAAAGGACACTTAGGCGTCGAGATACTCGTCCGCATCGCTGGAAACGTGCCCAGAAGCCTGGCAACATTGACACGTTGAAAGGCAATGCTAATTCTCTGGCCAAAGAACTACCTAGCCCTCTGGTTACGTCTTCTGTTTTGTATTTTTCTTTGCGTGATGACCGCAAATAAACGTACTTAATTTCTTTCTTTTATTTTCTTTTAAGAAACAATATTTATTTCTAAATTTTCATAATTGCACCTACCACTGTTTGCCCAAAGGTTGACTGGTAGAAAATGCCTATCGCATTAAACCCGCCTCTGTGCATTTGTGTGCTTATCGTATTAAATAAATAAACACAAATAAACATGAGAACACTCAAAAAAGACACGACACACATTCGATGGACCAGAAAGCAGTCTGTCAAGAGAATATGAAATTGCAGTTTCTAGTATTAGTAGTTTTTTAGTGTTCTCATAACACATTCCTAGAGTTGAGACCAACACCTAAATACAAAAAAAAGATGACTACTTTCTTAATTATAAAGTTTTACTTCTATTTACTAATACAAGTAGGTATGTACCGTACTTTTACTTAGTTTCGCTATAATTGCGTAAAAAGTATTGGAAGGGAGCTTACCTAAGTAATCTCATGACTAATTCTATTGGACTAGTTCGGGCTCTGAGACTTTCTGGGTCGACTATTTTCCTTGTAATAAGAAAAGTATGGTAGGAAAGCATGTTTACACTATCTATTCATATACGTATTTTAATAGTACAAAGAAAAAAACCGGCCAAGAGCGTGTCGGGCCACGCTCAGTGTAGGGTTCCGTGGTTTCCTGTCCGTCACAATAAGTGCTCCCACTTATGAGTTTAAAAGTAAAAAATGCTTGCATATACGATTATACTACAAACTTAGTCCAGAAATTATTTTGTACAACTTTTTGTCTTTTTTGTACAAAAACTGTTGTTTCAATCAAGTTCAAAATAATTTTCCTAGAAAGTCCTTATAAAGTTCTACTTTTCAGATTTTTTTCATATTTTCTAAACTTATGGTTCAAAAGTTAGAGGGGGGGGGGACACATTGTTTTTTACTTTTGGAGCGATTATTTCCGAAATTATTGACATTATCAAAAAATGATTTGAGTAAACCCCTATTCATTTTTAAATACCTTTCCAACAATATATCACACGTTAGGGTTGAAATTAAAAAAAAAATCACTTCCCACTTTACATATAGGGGGGCTATCCCAATAAAACATTTTTTTCCAATTTTTATTTTACCACTTTGTCGGCGTGATTGATATACATATTGGTACCAAATTTCAGCTTTCTAGTGCTAACGGTCACAGAGATTAAGCGAGGACGGACAGACGGACAGACAGACATGGCGAAACTATAAGGGTTCCTAGTTGACTACGGAACCCTAAAAAGGACTTTGAAGATCCGTGGCATACCTGCCGTCGCGCCATTTTGATTTTTTTTCAAGGTGTCGATTTATTTATGGTTCATGCGTGGCCGCCATTTTGAAAAAATCAAAATGGCGCGACAGTAGGTAAGCCAGGTTCCATATAAAAATCTTTAATCTCCTTTAAGCTTCTTATTCTCTCATCTATAAAATACGCGCTAGGCCAGCTCAAGGCGCCTGCACATCAAGCTACCCGAAAGTATCAAATTTTCCCAATCAACTTTGAACCTTATACTTTAGCGATAAAGTTGAAAATCTATTAAAGAAATTTGACAGATTCTAGTAGCTTGATGTGCTGGCGTCTGTACATACTATTGAGTAGAAAACATAAAATTAATATTTATCCAGAAAGTACTAGCTACAACCCGTCCGACTTAACTGTGCACCTGGCGTTGCCTGTGACGTTACTCTGTCGTACTGTTTGAAAAAAAAAGGTTTAACTTCGTAAAAATATTTTTTACAATTTTTTTTCAACATACCTCGCGGACGAAGCCGCGGGCCGAAGCTAGTGATAAATATAAACATTTCGCGCATAAACGCATTCCAGCGAGGTGCACACTTTAGTCGGACGGGTTGTACTTTAACTTTTTATTAGTATGAGTAACGCATACGTTGCATTTGCGCAAACATGGATTTTGGTTATGCAACGTTCTTGACCTTCATACAGATAATTGAATTGAAAAGTATTTTCAGAGATTGTCGTTTGTTTTTGTAGGGATTTCCAGCGTCTCGTGGGTTCGTTTAGTTTTATGTACTTCTTTTCTTTGCGATACGAGCAAAATATTATATTGCCCGGTTTCTTAGGGTTTCCTAAAAAAACATTGCCCAATGTGTATGTCCAATCTTCTAAATCCGTTTTATTTATAACTAAAGCATAAGCATTTTCCAGTTCCCACTCCTGGAACACAAGCTTTCCCTCAGTGAGAGGGAGTGGGCCGTAATCCACCACACGGTCTCTGTGCGGGTTGGTAGATGTCACATGTCTTCGAATTTTTGGTTGGTTTTTGGTTCATAACTAAAATAAAACTAATTTTTAAAGTATAAATAGAGCCGTTGATCTGCAAACTAAGACTGATAAGATGTTTTTTGGACAATTAGCATTAATGAACCCTAAGAGTTTGACGGTAAGCGGTGACAACTTGCGGTTTAAAATACCTATCATTTATTTCTCAAAAATTTGCATAATCACTTAATAAGAAACAAAGTGTTAATAATAACATGTAGGTAATAATTAAGATAGTCCAGGGCCCTCGTTAACTACCATAGCGAGAGATGTTCAGAATTTAAGTGTTTTATCATTTTTCTCTGATCGTAGCGTTGGAAGGCCTCCCACAAGGTGGTCCGACGACCTTAAGGCTCCAGGAACCCGTTGGATACGAGAAGCACAGAACTGATCGAAGTGGAGGTGCTTGGGGGAGGCTTATGTCCAGCAGTGGACGTCTTTCGGCTAAAATGATGATGATGATGATGATAATCATTTTTCTCTGATACAATATACGACTTGATATAATAATTTGTCATTATAATCTCTCTTCACAAAGCTGAATTAAAGTTAATGGAACAGAAAATGTCTCAGCTGTATTCCACCTTTGTGAGAGACTGGTGCTTGATAGAGGTTTTTGGGAAAAACCAGAGTTTCAGGACACCAGGCCCACCCTTCCACGGTTAGAATTAGCTTTTACAGAGATACCTTGCAAGAGTCGAAGTTAAACAATATACATAGCGAAAATAAAAACTAAGTAAGAGTTAAACAATATACGTAACACAAATAAAAGAAGAAGTAATAACAATTAGGTATACCTACTTAGGTACCTATAATTCTGCAGAAGTTGTTGAATCATGTTGTGAGACGATGTGTGAGTGAGTGTTTATCTTGTGTGAAGTGTTAGACAAGTAGGAGGTGTATGTGAGTAATTCAGATGAGCAGTGTATGAGTGAAGGTGACTTGTGGAGTGAGTGCAGCGAGAGTTGTTTTTCAAGGAGGTGAGGAACAGCTATAATGTGTGGGGTTGGTCAAAATTAGTTTAATTTTATAACGGTCAAAGGATTCTCAGCCTAGTTTTATGATAGTCTAGGGTTTGTGGTTTTTAAGTATTTTTTTATTTCTTGAATACATCTTGATCGAATTTTTTGGACTTTATTTTTGCGCGATTACATTATTGGTCCCATGGAGTAATCTGTTCAGTTTGATGGTTTGTATCACACCTTTAAAATTGATCACAACTTTCTGGTACACAATCTGTTGTCATAAAACTAAGTAAATATTGAGTGCGAAACGAGTATACAATTTTGTATTTTCAATGGTAAAATCGTTCAAATTTATGTAATTTTTACCTACTCCGCGCGTTCCTGCTAGGCTCACAGATAGACCGACATAGCCAGTAACAATATTTATGGTCAGAAGCACATGACAAACTAAATGGGTCAGACGCAGTCAAAGGCTTTCAACACCTCCACAGCTTGTGCGAATTAATAGAGCCTTTTAGACTGAAATTCTAGCCTACCTGATAATACGGATTGGTCACATCACTTCCGGGAAATTTCAGTGTATCCGACCAATGCCCTCAGGAATTCAAACTCACTTCCCGTTGAAAGGTTATTGATTGGGTGCAAATTGAGGATTTGTTGGTTTGAGTGAACGGGAGATATATTTTTTAGGGATTAAAATACGCGATGACCCGGTTCGGTAGTCCATACATCGTAGCACTAACTTTTTTTGTGGCTGAATAAAAGAAAACTAGGTAAGTGCTACGATCAATAACGAACTTACGACAGTTTTAGTAAAGTAAGTTTTTAACTCGTAAACTGAATTATTATTTAGCGTTTTATGATATTTATATTATGTTGCGAAAACATTTTATTTTGATTGAAAACATTTAATCACGAGTTCAATTGTATTATTTACCCACGTTTCTTGAGCCAGATTTGTTTTCTATTAATTTTATTTATGGTTAAAATTAATGTGTATTTTTTTTAAATTACCATGTTATAATGTCATGATAAGATCAAGTCAAAGAGAGAAAGAACATTTTTTTTTATTTAAACACGCACGCACATTTGAATGTTGTATAGTTTTTCCCAAATATAATAATAATAATTATAATTTATTTGCCTAAAACAGTGCTATTTATTTCCTTATAGTCTACGTTAATAACTAGGTTTATATTTTTAAAATAAGACGCGATTGAAGCTGAAGAACCAGCTCATCTTCTAACATTCCCACTGCTCTGATCAATTTTCATCTCGGCTCAAATGACGTCTTCTCTCCATAATAACGGTCTTTTGTATTGATTCCACTCAGAAGTATGGCAGAAATTTTACAGATTTGGCCTCGAACCCGCAGGATTATATAAGAATACGCCTTGAAACTATTGACCGAAATTCAAAAACTATTGTATTTCAAATGACGAAATTTACTAAAAAATATTATCAAAATACCTGTTTTTAGTAATTAGCACAATCGTATCTGATCCCTAGACGGCCCGTGGCTAAATAATAACAGCCGCACAGGCCGATCAATCAGGTTAAGCTACGTTTGCCGCGGTTGGTCTGTGGATGGGTGACCATCTTTACATACCGTGACCCCTCCGTGCCTTGGAAAGCACGTTAAGCCGTTGGTCCCGGCTGTCATTCGTGGATGTTTGACAGTCGTTACAGGTAGTCAGAAGCCCGAAAGTCTGACAACCAGTCTTACCAAAGGGGTATCGTATTACCCAGTAACTGGGTTGTGGAGATCAGATAGGCAGTCGCTCCATGTAAAATACTGGTATTCAGCTGCATTCGGTTAGACTGGAAGTCGTTTCCAACATAGTTGGGAAAAGGCTAGGCAGATGATGTATCTGATCACTGGCCACTTTTGATGAGTGTAATTCGAGCCAGTCTCGTGGAGACCATGAGAGGTACCTATTACCTTTACCAAGTAATCTAACGATCTTCAAATCTAATCTTATTATGTCTAACAATCTTGTATCACGCATGAGACATAGAAATAACAATCCAAACATGTCTCAAATACATAAACAGCAACATAATATCCCAATACACAGCAATGGATCCCATAATAAACATGGAAATTGTCAACATACATACTGTAATGGCTTCCGATGGAATAGGAATGAGTTCCGATGTAAATCAGTCGTGAAATGTAAATGCGAACAAACACGATGGGACCCGAAGGTTGGCGGAAATTGCCGAAGTAATGCGACGAAGTTATGAAAAATCGCTAAGTTCTTTCAAGAGTTAGAAGTGTGAATAATATTTTAAATTATGTATAGTTGTACCATTTTGTAAGATGGTTTTCTGTATTTTGTTTTAGAATTAGAATTTACTAGCAGCAGCCCGCGGTTTCACCCGCGTACGTTTCGATTCCGTGGGAATATCGGGATGTCCTTTCCCGGGACTAACTATCTCTATACCCACGGTTTACGCGTGATTGAGTAACAAACATCCAAAGATCTTCACAATCATTCACATTTATAATATTAGTAGGAAGCAAGATTTTTTTGTAAGAATGTAGTTTTAAATAGTATGGAGTTTTATTTTTTGATGTTATTCTTTATAGTCTACCACAACATATGGTGAACACAAATATTTAAATGTCATTTCATTCTTATATAACTAAGTACAATTAATATTAGAAATTTGTGATTTACAATAATTCCAATATGAATTAATATTATTATAATTATTGTAATCGTTCCTTTTTACTATTTGAAAATTAAGTACACGTCATCTTGGATTTTTACAATATTCTATATATTCGCCAATGTTACAAAAGCAATGATCCAATAACCAATTGACAGGTTTTTCTTGAACATGGGGATTGGAAGTTCCTTAAATGAGTTAGGTAACTTGTTAAACACCTGAATGGCATTAATATAAACATTCCTCCTAAATATTTGTAAACATTGCTTCGGTCTTAGTTATAGTCAAATAATTTGTTTTAGATAGGCAATGGCCTATTTAAAACAAATTTGGCAAATTTTTTTGGCAATTTCTTTTTTTGGCATTTTTTTTAAATTTATTTTTTTATTTGTTTTTTTTTTGTTTGATGTTCAAAAATGCCTTTTAATGAAAATGCATTTTTGAACATCAAAATTTACAAGTAAATATAATTGATTCTTCTCTTTCAAAAGGTACTCTTTTAAAATGGCTTACAATATTTTGTATACTTCCTACTTCATACTAATATACTAATATTATAAATGCGAAAGTTTGTGAGAATGGATGGATGGATGTTTGTTACTCTTTCACGCAAAAACTACTAAATGGATTTCGATAAAATTTGGCACACAGATAGTTTATAATCAGGAATCACACATAGGATACTTTTTATCCCGATATTCCCACGAAATCGAAACTCGTATGAGGATGAAACCGCGGGGCGCTGCGAGTCAATTATAATTGTGTACCTGTATGTGAAGACAATGTTATCATCATCATCTGCCTATCCTTTTCCCAACTATGTTGGGGTCGGCTTCCAGTCTAACCGGATGCAGCTGAATACCTGTATGTTATATGGAGCGACTGCCTACCTGACCTCCATAACCCAGTTACTGGGTACCTAATACGATACCCCTTGGTAAGACTGGATATGTGAAGACGATGTACAGACGCCAGCACATCAAGCTACGCGAAACTGTCAAATTCTCCCAATCAACTTTGAACCTTATACTTAAGCGATAAAGTTGAAAATATATTAAAGATATTTGACAGATTGTAGTAGCTTGATGTGCTGGCATTAGAATCTAGAATAAAATTACTATACTACGATATACTACGATACGTACAAAGTATTAAAAATTAAGCAATGACGCTTATCTCTGAAACTACCAGTCGGATTTGAAAAAACATTTTTTCAGCTGATAGCCTATTTCTTGAGGAAGGCTATGGGCTATTAACATCACGATAAGTCCCAAAGAAAAGACAGAAATAACGTTAAGTGAAAACGAAGTAATAGCGCGGGCAACCGATGCAATGCGACGCCGACGGGGTGGGGGAGCAAGTAATTTCGCGCGGACGGAGTCGCGGGCAGAAGCTAGACTTAAATCTGTCGTTTCCTATATTCTTCAGTTCTTTAGAAAGTTCCCGAGAGAACGTCATTAAAGATGCAGACACGTTACACTCACGGTTACTCTCTTTATACTCCGAGGTAAACAACCTCTCCGTGTAATCTTAGAGCCTTTTCATGGCACCTACTATTTGTGTTAAAGAGTACTAGAGGGTAGTGAGTTGGTTGTCTTAGTTGCCACAGGCGCGTTATTATCGGTCGATAATATCGGTTTCGTTATTGCAATATCTGTTAATTAATTGTCCTCATGATTCATAATGTTATCCTTTTATGATTCTGCCAAAGTTGCTTTTTTAGGCCCCCAGGTCTCAGTAGTCCTTTAGCTTTTGCAAAGGCACTACCTACTGATCCGAAAATTCTCAGACACCGGACTGCTACTGAGAAAATTCTGATGACAAAATCCAGTAAAACTTTGGCCGACCCGGGATTCGAACCCAGGACTTACAGTAGCAGTATCGTTTGCAACAACAACAAGGCAGTCATGCGTCATCCTTGAAAGCCTCCCAAATTCAACAGCAAGTAAAATATTCGGCATTTGATAATGTGAATAGAATAGAATACTCTTTATTATGTACACCATATAAATTACAGACATAAATATAGATACTGTACAAAGGGTGACACAATGGGCGGTCTTATCGCTAAGAGCGATCTTTTAAAGACAACCTTAGGATGGATTTAAAAAGGGGAAGGACAGACAAATACTGTAGGTAAACCGCGGTGTAGCATTTACATAATACAATAAATATATAATGATTAATAATAATAATAATATATGTGAATTTCTTACAAGTCTTGCTATCCGTAACGAAGAAACAGGAAATCCAATACTTGAGCAACACATAATAAGGTTGACCTTTGCCGCGCTTTCCCGAAATCAGCAAAAAATATACGAAATTACTCCTTAACAAAAACCGCTTAGTTCTTGTGAAGAAAACCGGAGAAAATATATCATTTGGAAGGACATCTGATATCGGGGTTTAGTATGAAACCAACCCGTACTTTATCCAACTATTCTATATCTTTATACGAAATTTACTATACAAATAATAAAGCTGAATAGTTTGTTTGTTTGAGAGCGCTAATCTCTGAAACTACCAGTCGGACGTGAAAAAATATTTTGGCTTTTGATAGCCCAATTCTTGACGAAGGCTATTTAAAAAAAAGCAGCAATAGTGCTAAGCAAAAATTTAAGCAAAAGCGCGGTAAGGCGATACGATGCGACGCGACGGGATGGATCGGGGAACAAGAAATTTAACGCGGATGAAGTCGCAAGCAGAAACTAGTTTAGGTATAAGGGGCGCTGGCTTCTCAAGTTATCGGCCATTCCATTAATTTGGCTTTGGTTGGCTGTAATATGTTCGTTGAACATAAAACTGGACTGATATATTGACCTTTAAGATTTCGTAGGAAACAAGGAATTTTCGAGTTCTACAGAAACAGTAAGAAAATGGTACCTATATCATACTAACGTTATAAACGCGAAAGTTTGTGAGGATGGATTGATGGGTGTTTGTTAATCTTTCACGCAAAAACTACTAAACGGATTTGGATGAAATTCGGCACACGGATAGTTTATAACCCGATATTCCCACGAGATCAAAACTTATGCGGATGAATCGCGGGGCGCAGCTAATAAACATACATCATAACATCACGCCTATATTTCACGAAGGGTTAGTCAGTGGTGAACCTAGTACAGACGCCAGCTCATCAAGCTACCCGAAACTGTAAAATTTTCCCAATCAACTTTGAACCTTATGCTATAGCGATAAAGTTGAAAATCTATTAAAGAAATTTGACAGATTGTAGTAGGTTGATGTGCTGGCGTCTGTAGCTACACCTATACCTAGTAAATAAAATCAGTGGCAATAACATCATCAATATAAACTAAGTGTAAAAAATACGTAATTTTGAAGCTAACTCAAAAACTACCCAAGCAAATTGATTACCCTATCTATTTATTTATTTTTATTTATTTACCAGCACCGCCCCGCGGTTTCACTCATTCAGACACAGATTCAGACAGAAGTTTGCGTTCATTCCTCTTTCGTCGCCAAGAATTTTACGAACAGCCTCGTTGGTCAAGTGGTGACTACTGCTAAGTCTGATGTCCTGGATTCGATTCAAACATGACTTAAAATGTGTTTTACCTAACCCTTATGTTATGAATTGTACTATATGTTTTAAGACGCTGCTCTGTGGTTCACCGCTACTCCAAAATGTATCTATGAATGGACTTTCCTTCTACAGTTACACTGTCTGACAAGAGGCTGTATATTAGTCAGATTACGTATTCATGTTCAGGGAGGGGCGGTATATCTTGTCTTTCAAGATGCTGCGGCCTGCGAGCATATGTATTGTTGCGCGCCACAATTAATGCCTGGTACTTGGTGACATTAGTAGACACACAACACACTAGGCCACTAGGCCACTTGGCTGACACTAGCGCCATCTAATATCGGGTAGCAGAACTAGTAAAGTCCTTCTAGAAATTTCGACGCTAGAACTTTCTAGAACTTTCGAGAACTATCGACATCTAGTCAGTCGGGACCGGTATGTACTCGAACATTCTAGATGTTTCTACAGTAGAAGGTTCTAGAACTTTCTGAGGCACTAGATAAGGCCGGTGTGGGCCGCGAGCCACACACAGTTGAATAAGCGATACAAGCGAATAGATCAAAAGCGACCTTCAAGTGCGACTTAGAGCGATCAATAGTGCTGTTTCATAATTAGTGTGTTTGAGTTGTTATTAGTGTTGTTGATTAAAGTGTAATTTTTTGGTTATTAAATCGGCAGTTTTTATTGTCACGAACCCCAAGCTCGTAACAGTATGTGTAAAGGCTAATCATTACTACGAACAATACAGTAAAAAATTGTCAATAAAATTTTTAACTTTAATTAAAGTATGTTTTGGCAATTTTTAATAACATTTTTGTTATATAGAGAACAGATATTTTAAGAATTGCTAAAATACGGTCTCGAACTCGTGTACTTTTGAGGACTTTTATGACAACATCCTGTATTCAGAGAAAGCGGGCGACTAAAACATGAGTTGTTTTTCGACAAAACACTGTAATAAGTAATTGATTTTGCAGTGTTTTGACAAAAGAGAACCTAACTTTTTTGAAGTGTGTATTCTTAACGTCTCTCTCAGTATATTTAGGACTCATAAAATATATTCTATTATAATATAATATTATGATACTCGGCAATACTGTAACTTTCCGTTAGTGGAATAATTTTTGCAATCGGATCAGTAGTTCCGAAGATTACCCGCCACATAAAAACTCCCAAATTGTACCTCTTTATAATTTTTATAAGTAGGTAAGTCCGTGTCCTAAGTACCCATTCGCATGCACCTCGGATGACCTAAATAATGCCACTGAATCAACGTAGCCAACGTAGTAGACAAAATCAACGTAGTAGATCTACTGGGCTCAAACTATGTATATGAAAAAAACAACGCGTAAAAGTACCATTATAATATAAGGTATGAGGACCAGGGTGTAAAGCTCACTCATCTTCCATAGAAAAGGGAGGATCCTCCGACCAGACGGGCATTGTGTCTAGCGGGCAACTGCCCAATGACTCATGTCGGGCCGTTGTATAATATCTATGCTAGTTGCGCGGTAAACTCTGCTTGCGAGATGCAGGATTTTGCGTGACGTCAGTATGACGCGTTGTTCGCATGTGGCGTTGTAGTTAATGCTACACCGTCGACACGACAAGACTTCTTCTTTACCCGACTGCGTCAGAAGGAGGGTTATTTTAGGTAAAGACTTAATCGAAATTTTTATGTGTATGTAACAATGCGTAAGGAACTAATTCTATACCTAAACATTGTATCTAAGATACATTGTATTGTCATTCCACGACAGTACTGTAATAGCTTAAAAGTTTTGAACAGATGAGAAGCAGGTACAGTAATTCTATTTGAAAGACGTAAATTTAAAATTATTTACTGTCTGAAGAAAATTATCGACACATTATCGACATGGAACATTTACAAGCCTATTCAAATTATTTAATATTTATGTGAAAACTGAGCCATAATTACACTTAAATATGATGAGATAATAGTGAAAACATAATATGAAATAGTAATAAAATTGCTCACACAAGCAATTGCAACATTTATAGTCATGAAACTCACTTACTTGTGAAAGGTTATTCCGCTGCCTTTTTGATAGCGAGTTTTACAAAATGCGCATGCTTTCATAATAAAAATGTTCTTAATATCACGTAGTAAACACAAAAAAGTAGTTTTCCACGATTTAAACCTAAATCATCAGAGACGAACCAATCAACTTCGGAATCTTCCTGAGGACCTCGAGCGCCCCGTTCGAGGTCCTCAGGAACTAAAATTGGCTAAAACTAAATTTGATTTGGCACAAAAAACAACTGTCATTTCGTAGAGTATCGTTAGTCCAGCGTACTTGTATGATAGAGGTTAGTGGTGTAGGTACATAGAGATGTACCTACACCATTAAAAATCACACAAAATCACACCTTTTGTTCCCCAATGCGTTAGGCAGAGGCCTAACGCATTGGGGAACAAAAGGTGTGATTTTATGTTTAAAAAACGAAGAGCTCTACCTTTTTTCGCCAAAAAGTTTTGCTATATCCAAAGGCCAAACTGTACAAGCTTTGCGTGAATTCACCGCATAAGAGACAAAGTAGACCAGACATGCTATTACTGTACTCTACTTAAACTTACCTGAAAAAGTACCCAAATACTTTTTAAACATAAATTATTTCACCTCTCTAAAGGGCACCTCTAGAATATTTATCCGTCGCCCAAAGTGTAGGAGAGCTCTTAAAAGTGTTGTAAAATGTGCTAGACTTCCCTGAAATAGAGCAGAATTATGTAGATTTTCTTACAAAGATATCTGTGGCAATGTAGAGCGGTTGATAGAGCGACTCTACAAAAGAAAAAAAAAACACAAGACAAAAGGCTACACGAGACTTAACTGAACTTGTACTTATTTTAATCCTTTGTAGAGTATTTTAAATGAATGAGACAGATTGTTCATTGTAGATTAATTAAAGGAACTGAGAGTTTTCACAAGAATACTGCGTTGGGTTTTTGTTTTAACCCCATTTAAGCTAATGTTGTAACTGGCAGGGGGTACTGAAACCATACAATTGTCTCAGTTTGGTTGAATTATTAACTCATTTACTCAAGTAGCAGAGCACATTGCTCGCAGAACAGATGGCCGATGGGGCCGAAAGGTTCTGGAGTGGCGACCGCGTACCGGAAGACGTAGCGTTGGAAGGCCTACTACAAGGTGGACCGACGACCTTGTGAAGTCAGCAGGAACTCGTTGGATGCGAGAAACACAAAACCGGTCGAAGTGGAGGTGCTTGGGGGAGGCCTATGTCCAGCAGTGGGCGTAAATACGTACGATAAATGATGATGGTCGAATTATTTTTTGACGTGACAACGTCTAATAAATCGATGAAGCTGGCTGCACTCACGAAAAAACATGACTCATGTAGCGTTACCTCGCGGCCTTGCTCTGTAGCGTTCCATGGCGGCTTGAAGTGCAAGCGAATATTAACAAATGCAATGCAACTATTCTATCAGTATTTTCTTATGACGTTGTCACGTTCAACTATCGTCAGTAAACCGACTTTACAGACAACCGATTTTTTTTTATAAGCCATTACTTAAGGTCCCACTGCTGGGCAAAGGCCTTTCTACCCTCTTTCCACTTCTCTCTGTCCAGACCTGTCAAGAACCAATCTTTATTAAAGGAGTCCAGCTAATTATTTGAGTTTGGTTAATGAAAATATTATCTATACTAATAATAACGCTGAAGAGTTTGTATGTTTGAGCATGCTAATCTCTGGAACTCATCATCATCTACCTAGGCTTTTCCCAACTATGTTGAGGTCGGCTTCCAGTCTAACCGAATGCAGCTGAATACCAGTATCTCTGGAACTATCAGTAGGATTAAAAAAATTCTTTTTGCATTTTATAGCCTAATTCTTGGGAAGTCTATAGGCTATTTAACATCACGGAGCCGAGCAAAAAAAAACGAAAGTAAGAAAGAACGCTAAGCGAAAACACGAAGTAATAGCGCGGGCAGGCGATGCGATACGACGGGGTAGGTCGGGCGAAATTTCAGGCGGACGAAGTCGCGTGCAGAAACTAGTTTAAGCATAAAAGGTTGGCTTTTTCTTATGACTTTGTGTTTTTTTCGTAGAGGTTATATTATTTACATAATAATAATAATAGGACTACAAAGAAAAATGACTTATGTTTTCTGATAGCATTGATGTCAGCTATCGATTTATATAGGTATCACGTGAGGCCGCCATTTTGAAAAAAAAAAATTAAAATGGTGGACAGGTAGGTATGGGCTTCAAATTAAGAAAAATCTGATGTAAAAAAACCTTTATCTGAGGCCCAAACATTTGTATAGTAAAAGTCGACTATGAAGTTGTTACATAAATATAATAAATGGACAAACTAGTGACGTGACCGGAATAGAAGGTTACCTAATTGCGAAAAACCTAGGTATTCTAGTTGACCTAGAAACACCTAGGGGCTTGGGGAACCTTTATATAACAATATAATTCTGATTGGCCCAAAGCAAACCTCTGGAATATTAAAGAGATTGTTATAAAAATATAAGGAAAAATGTTTTAAGTGCGCTAATATGACCGAAACAAAAAAAAAATTACCATCTCATTAGAGAAAACACGCTGCTTTCAAAATATCGTTTGCCCAAACAATTTCTGCGGCATAACACACATATCCTACAAACAAAACCACTAAAATTGAAATTCAATTAATTTAATGCATAACCCGTCCAAACCAGACTCATCGTGTAATCCATAATTTAAATAATCCGTACCCATTTTAAATAAAATCAGTTTACTCAACACCCAGTTATACGGCACACCGAATGAGAGGCGAAAGCGAGGCGGTCGTGGGCATGGATTTGATACCAATATCATGTAAGATATTAACACATTCCCTGTCCCATGAATCACATAGGATTCATGTTGATTGTTTAACTATTGTCTACTTTATGGACAGTGAATCTGTTAAAATGCTTGTTATTTAAATGGGGTTTGTGGCAAAGTAATAAGTCGCACGGGTTGATCGATTAGGTTAAGCTACGCTTGCCGCTGTTGGTCCATGGATGGGTTACCGTCTTTACATATCAAGACCCCTCCGTGCCTCGGAAAGCACGTTAAGCCGTTGGTCCCGTCTGTCATTCGTGGATCTTTGGTAGTCGGTACGGGCGGACGGCAGTCGGGTCTTTCCACGAGGCGGCGAAGAGGGGCTTGTGGAAATAATAAGAGCCGCATAGTTCGATCAATCAAGTTAAGCTTCGCTTGCCGCAGTTGCTCCATGTAAAATACTGGTACTCAGCTGCACCTGGTTAGACTGGAAGCCGACCTTTACATAGTTGGGAAAAGGCTAGGCAGATGATGACCACGAACCGACGAATTTGAGCCCGCTCGCTTGTGTTCGTTCTGATCTGCCACCACTTTACACTTTTGCAACACATCGCTTGGCGACCGCTTTGCCGCTATGATAGCCTGCGTTCTATGTGATCCAGCCTTTAAAACGAGTGCCCGTTTTAAATTTTAAATTTGTTCTCAGTTATAACATCACACCTGCGGTTGGAGGGTTACGGGTTTCCGTAAAAGGGGCTTACAAGGATACAAGTTCGTAAAAGTGGGATCTTATTTTGAGATCAGTCGCCGAGTTTTGTTCCCTAGGGCTGTGTGAGATGGGACGGTATCTAAACATCTATGCTAGTAGGTTACACCTTTCTAGTTGGATAGATTGCGATAGAACGTGTAATGGATTTTCTTTTAAAAGTTATCGTAAAACTAGGATAGTGTTTTTTTTTGCTACCTCCTGTAAAAGTACGGATTAAATTATCAGTATTTTTTTGCTGTCTGGAGGGGCCCGTGGCTAAATAATAACAGCCGCACAGGTCGATCGATCAGGTTAAGCTACGCTTGCCGCGGTTGGTCTGTGGATGGGTGACCATCTTTACATAACGTGTCTCCTCCGTGCCTCGGAAAGCACGTTAAGCCGTTGATACCGGCTGTCATTCGTGGATCTTTGACAGTTATTACGGGTAGTCAGAAGCCCGAAAGTCTGACAACCAGTCTTATCAAGGGGTATCGTATTACCCAGTAACTGGGTTGTAGAGGTCAGATAGGCAGTCGCTCCATGTAAAATACTTGGATTCAGCTTCAACCGATTAGACGGGAAGCCGATCCGAACATATTTGGGAGAAGGTTAGGCAGATTGGTTGTTTCACGTCCACTTGACGCGCGCGTAAACGTCAAAAACGGCGCTAACTATACTCAAATAAAAAAAATCGTTGTTTCAAATTGCAATTACAAAATTACGGCCTTGCCGTACGTCAAATAAAAACGAGTACATAATCGCCGTACTTACGCATTCATGTGTACGTGCGCCAGTTTTCGCGCACGTGGGGTGATCTACTGGTATTACCATGGTATTACTCTGTCCTCTGGATGTCTTCCGTGCTGTGATTGACTATTCACGATCATCGCTTCATTGCTAGCTTTGACAGTCCTTTGTGTGCAAAGGCGAGCATCGATTTAGACGATGTTCTATAAAATTAGTTGCATGGTAGTTGCGTTTCTAAATATTTTGGTAATTGGTAAAATTGATCGGCTTAGTTTAATTTTATTCCATCAGAAATCGTCTTTTATTAGACTGGCTTGCAAGTCCCAATTTCAGTAAGCTATACAATTCAGAACTTTTTAATAATGAAAGTTGTTAATCACAATATCTACCGACATCAAACGATAAGTGTGTTATCGTGAATGATTATGAAATTAACGCTAAAACGTTGTAAGCTCGAGTAACAAACCGTCAAATATGTCACAAAACAACTAGCTTTAAAATACAGAATCAGAAAAAAAGAAAAATTGTTTATCCTGCACAAAAAAAATGCACATTGCAAATAAAAAAGACATAAAATATACAAACACAACGTAGTCAAAAGCCTCGTACTTATGCTTAAAAATAGTTGAAAATTTTGTCCATTGCTTGATGTCAGGGCCAGGGACCAAAGACAACATACATTATTAGTTGACATTGACAATTTGAGATTGACAATTCAAGTCAATCCATGATGCGCCCAATCACATCACACTATCACACTAATATTATAAAGGCGAAAGTTTGTGTGTGTGTGTGTTATATGTTTGTTACTTCTTCATGCTCAAACGGCTAGACCAATTTTGATAAAATTTTGTATGGAGGTAGCTGACACCCTAGATTGACATATAAGCTACTTTTTATCCCGATATTCCCACGGAAACGAAGCGGGTGAAACCGCGGGGCGCAGCTAGTATGTTATCATTATCATTTCTACATTTGCCAAATAATAAAAGCAAAACATACCAGCTGGTTTTCTTACATCGATAACGATACGGTTTCCATGGCAACCAATATAAGTACTACTTATTTTTATCTCATGATATTTTTATCGAGGAAAAATATCCCATACATTTGAGTCGAGTAGTTATTAAAGTTTTGTATGGGTCAGTTGATAATTTTTTCGTGCTGATACTGGGGGTCTACTCCGAAGCGACACATTCGAATGATCGGAACGATCCGACACACCACCGAACCGAATATTGTTGTCCTACTACGAAAAATGTTCGGATTGGCTGAGTTTGGTCGGGACCATAGTCAATGTTCGAAAAGAGTGTCGGACCGAACGAAATGTAGTGCCAGAGGTGAACGTTTTATCGATATGTTTTTATTAGTCATTAATACTCATTTCGATATAATTAAACTGTTGAATTACAGAGTAAAATTATTTTTATTGTAATAAAATAGAACTTTTCTTTTAATTCAATATTTATACCTAAGATCATTGTAATATTTCTCAATAAAATAATATATTTGTTGCTGGCAACCATATTGCTTTGACGATTGTCAAAATAAAAAGAAAAAGGATAAACGTCAAAGGATGACAAGTAAACAAACAAGGGGAGAGATTGTGATTTTATTATTGCAAAATTGAGAAAAAGTACTTTTAAACTCAAACCAAATCTCATCTGTCGCTATCGCTATAGCGATAACCGTATTTCCGTCGTTTAACATCAAGTGCTGACTGAAGTGTAGTGTTAAAGTCAAGTTATGAGATGTATACAAAAAACAAGCTAAATATACTATAAACTACATAAATTATTCACTTTATACGTGATAAAGGGCCCCTTGGGTTTATCGTTTTCTCATATTCGTGTTTCGGATGTTTGGAAATGAAAGTTATGAATAAACATTCTGCAAGAACAAGTCACCATGTCCAGACCGACAGCAGCACAAATTGATGCTCTCCTCATCGAGATTTGGCCCAAGGCAACTTGAGGAGCATCGACAGTCGTACGCTGAATCATCGACTGTGGGAAGAAATTTGCACCACGCTGAATGCTATATTATTTTTAGTTGTACTTGTAACAAATTGAAGATTAGTTCTAGTTGTTTAGTATTGTAAAAAATATATTTTATTCATTATTTTCTAATGATTGTATCAGTATTTCCCTCTCTCTTTGTACCCTCCTCAAAGCATCTGTGGCAAATGTAGCAGGCTGATATGGCACCTTCCAGGAGTTCTCCGATTCTAAATCATCTTGGGTTAACTCCGGAGCACTCACTCCGGCCCTTATGCACAATGTACGTTATTATGCACAACACAGCAGGGTAAGATGATTCTGCCTGCTCTATCTGCATCCTAGTGCACCTGCCTCGCTCCCAAGAGACACTTCTATCAACTCTTGACTATCTCAAATGTGCGTTCAATGGAGGAGCGCGCACGCTATTTACAAGAAAAATATTCGTTTTCCATATACAAATATTTTAATATCTTCCGAATGCGTAGTCCGATTTACATAAATCCAATTGGAATATTAGTTTTATACATAACTCTATCATTTGAGACCAAATTTATTTCAATATTTACATAAACAAAAAATCACAATTTCAAGTTACGTAATTATATAACAATCCTTAGGTAAGTACATATTCCAAAAAAATCTTTACAAACTTACAGTGATATTGGATTAGAATATGAAAACTAATAACTTACTAACTAAGCTAGATAAACTAATTACAAACAGATAGACGTCATCAAATTAAACAAAATATTTTTATATAGTGAGAGGATTGCTGTGGAAAACTTAGATCTTACATCTACGTTTGTAACTTTGTAGCAGGCTCAATTGCATGGCTATTAGGCTTTCGGGGTAACAGGGGCACTATGTCCTGGCAAAGTGATCGACTGAGTTTGTAATTAGCTATAAACTCAAGGTCGGGTACTAAATTGGTATTGAAGGAGTCATGAAGTCATCTGCAATTCCTTCTACGCTACAAACGCTCTTCTCTGAGAGCCTCTTCCACCAAAAGCATACGTACTGCCATTTTGCTACCATTTTAAGTATAGCACATTCACTTTAACACTTTAAACAAATACATAACTCAATAAATTGTAATAATTCATTAAATTCGATAAGTTTACGATACTCAAAAGGTAGCTATTTTGCTGTCGTGTATTTTGACATTAATTTCACGATGTAACTCTTGTCAAACTCAAATTATCGGTCTGTCTTTTCTCGTTCAGAGTAGGGTTTACGATACAACAAGTGTCAGAATGAAGTTCAGTCGGATCGGAACCGACCGAACCAAATAAAATGAACTTCGTAGTAGGAAATGACCGAACATTCGGCCGATACGATAAATTTACCACTTCGGAGTAGACCCCCTGATGGTCTGTACCATAGCCTTAAAATATAATATGGCTTCACCTTTCCGATACATGTTTGCAATTCAAGTGCTGCCCAAGTTCCAAGCAGGGACTTGAAAACGAATGAATTTCGTTCTGTCACCACTAATGTTATTGTATAACATTCCAAAATTTGTAACGATACTAAAACCTAATAGATTTACAAAAAAAAAAAAAACGTTATGGAATATCATTTTCGTAGAACAATAATATAAGTAACGTTATAGGTAACATTAAGCTTATCCGCTTATAACGTTACAGGTGAAACGTTGCAGATTTTATTGTAACGTTATTCTTAAGAACTTTCCCGCTGACCACCGCTCCGTCGTCACCCGGTCGGCCCGGCACAAGCAACCGCTGCCTGTATTCGTTCGAGAGTATCGAAATGAATAACGTTATTATATCGTTATACTTATAACGCTATATTGATAATATTGTTAGTAAACAGTTTATGATTCCGCTCCGTTTGTCAGTATCGTTATAGCTAAGGAATTAATTTTGTTACGTTCCTAGTGGAACGGTATAAATTATCGGTAGCGGAACTACGCGTAACGTTATTTTGAGTAACGTTTCAAGTCCCTGGTTATAAGTTAATTCCTAACATGTTATTATGACGTAACGAACTCACACGAGTCAATAATGACCTACTAATTCAAAAGTGTCGGTTAAAGCTCCGTGAGCTCAATAAGTGCTTTACATTCGACAAGTTTATCGGTTCAGGTGTTTCAAATCGTTGGCAAAGTTGGGAATATTTAAAATAGCTTTCGCAGTCAGAGTAATTCGCACGGGAAGTCTGAATGGTATTACTTATTTAAAATAACTGTCAAAGCATTGGAAGCGCCGTTACGGATTTTGACATAATCATTATTCAGTACGGATTGGTGAAATGTGTCATGAAATGTAACACAAATGAGCCGTCCAAACAGCAATGCAACATGAAATGTAGCACACTAGGTGAACTTTTTTAACGTGTGTTACATTTCATGTTACATTTCACCAATCTTTACCCGGCATCAAACTCGGCAGCTAGGTGAATCGGATTGTCGTACGTTAACACGCGTCATCGACAGAGCCAACTGAGCACCGACACGTCGACGGCGGATGACGACTGGCGTCGACGATAGCCGCCGACACGTCGACGGCGGATGACGACTGGCGTCGACGGTAGCAGCCGACACGTCGACGGCGGATGACGACTGGCGTCGACGGTTGCAGTTGCCTCTGTCGTTCACGCGTGTCGCACGTGTGTATGAGCACTTAGATTCACGCGGATAGTTCAGTCGCGAAATTAAAAGGTCAAGCAACTTTGGGTTAGTATGTACATCGTGCATGAGACTAATATTTTCGACTATGTATTGCCAACATTATGGAATATGTGTGCAATGGGTGAAAGCAGTGGCGTGCATTGCATAACGGCATATAAGCAGTCCTACCTCGATAAATCACCAAAAGCCTGTCAATTACATTTTAGTGTGTGTGCCCCACAGTTAAGAAACTCACTAGCACTCAGATAAGCTGTTAATACCTATACCAAAAAAGAGACAAACATCACCCTATAACATTATCGTCATTTGAATTCAGTTTGCATAATCCATTTGCCGACTTACGTAAGAGGGAGAAAAAAGAAAAAAAAATAGTACGTGACAGCTACTTACCATTCTAGGCAGTAAGTCAAGTAAGGAATGAGCTGGGTGACCTTCGGATCGCGTGCCTTCACTTTCATGAGGTTTACATAGTGTTTATAAGGCTTTATTGTTGGAAAAACAGAGTGAATTATTTTATCTATCTTAATGTGTCAGATATACTGCGGCTTAAGAGTACCACAAGTGCTTATATGACTTTTCTATACATACATAATCAGCTTATAATGTACGAATATATGTATATTATACATATTGTACATATACACATATACTATACATATTATACATATTGTGTATATTATATATATAATATGTGTATATTATTATTATTATATGTGTGTGTATGTGTGTATGTGTGTGTATGTATGTATGTGTGTGTGTGTGTATGTATTCCTGGGACACAGGCGTCCTGTCTGTGAGAGCGAGTGGGTCTAGTGCGGGTTGGTGAATTCTAGCAGCGTACCGCAGTTTCTCTCGCATACGTTTTGATCCCTTGGGAATATCGGGATAAAATCTTATATGTTAATCCTGGTTATATACTATCTGTGTGCCAAATTTCAGCCAAATCCTTTTAGTGGTTTTTGTATTAAAGAGTAACAAACATACATCCATGTATCCATCCTCACAAACTTTCGCGTTTCTATAAGTAATATTACTAGCCCCGCGGTTTCGCCCGCATATGTTTTGGTCCCGTGGGAATATCGGGATAAAAAGTTTTCCTGTGTGTTAATAGAATAGAATACTCTTTATTATGTACACCATATAAATCTACTATATAAAAATAAGTCGGGTTTTCCTTCCTGACGCTATAACTCCAGAACGCACGAACCGATTTCCAAGGTTTTGCATTCGTTGGAAAGGTCTCGGGCTCCGTGAGGTTTATAGCAAAGAAAATACAGGAAAAATTTCAACAGAAAAGCGGGACCACGCGAGCGGAGCCGCGGGCGACCGCTAGTCTACTATATAAAAATAAGTCGGGTTTTCCTTCCTGACGCTATAACTCCAGAACGCACGAACCGATTTCCACGGTTTTGCATTCGTTGGAAAGGTCTCGGGCTCCGTGAGGTTTATAGCAAAGAAAATTCAGGAAAAATTTCAACAGAAAAAAAAATCCTAGAAATAATCTATATGGCAAAACAACGTTTGCTGGGTCAGCTAGTTACAGATATAAATATAGAAACTGTACAAAGGGTGACACAATGAGCGGTCTTATTAATCCCGGTTATAAACTATCTGTGTGCCAAATTTCATCAAAAACCGTGCAGTAGTTCATGCGTGAAGAAGTAACAAACATACAAACACACTCACAAACTTTCGCCTTTATAATATTAGTGTGATAATAACTTAAAGTCGCATTACGTGTCTGTCTGTGTGACCGTGTTGTTCTTCTAAACTATGCAACGGATTTTCATGCGGCTTTCGCCATCGTTTAGAGAATTTATTCCGGAATGTTTATGTGTTTATAACAGTCATATTAAACTACTATACAATCAAGAAATATCGATGTTTTGTCAAGTCGTAACAACTGTGCGAAGCAGGGGCGGGTCGCTGGTTTTTAAGATGTAGCTTAGGTACTTTCTTGTTTCATCCTTTTCAGTAGTCGGGTTTTAGTTTTTAAACTTATTTTTTATTAAATTATTTTGGGGCTTATTTCGGTAATATTAATATTTTTGAAATATTCTAATTAAGCCCTTTCATTTGATAACCAAAACGGTTTGATTTTTAATGTGATGTCACATAGCGTACCTATAACCAGCGGACCATCAAGACGATACCTCATTTGTCTAATAAATTATGACAAGTAGTTTAGAAGTTATGAGGGAACAGATGAACATAAATACATACTTACATACATACATCATCATTATTTCAGCCGAAAGACGTCCACTGCTGGACATAGGCCTCCCCCAAACACCTCCACTTCGACCGGTCATACATACAGACCGGTCAAAATCATAACCCTCCTTTTTGCTTCGCCGAAGTCGAGTAAAAAGAGATATTATGTTAAAATTGTTTTCTTCGCCTACTCCAAAATATTTCAAAGGGAAAAGTAGATTATTTGTATTCTATTTCTATGCCTGAATATTATTTTCGTCTTGTTGATACAAATAAGATATAGGTATTGGCAGTCTGTTTCACTAGCACAGTAATCCTTTCAACCCTTCATATATTTTTCCTCGGTAAAAATATCATGAGATAAAATAAGTACTGTATATTGGTTGCCATGGAAACCGTATCGTTATCGGGAAAACCAGTTGGTACGTTTTGCTTGTATTATTTGGCAAATGTAGAAATGACTTGAATTACGAGGATAGATGAAAGTGAAGAATCTCATCACTCTCCTGCCCCCCTTAACCCCATATATTTGTGATCGGCGCAATATCTCTTTTTATTCCATATGTCTCTATCAGTCCATGGCTAATTAATAACAGCCGCACAGGTCGATCGATCAGGTTAAGCTACGCTTGCCGCGGTTGGTCTGTGGATGGGTGGCCATCTTTACACACCGAGACCCCTCCGTGCCTCGGAAAGCACGTCAAGCCGTTGGTGCCGGCTGTCATTCGTGGATCTTTGACAGTCGTTACAGGTAGTTAGAAGTCCGAAAGTTGGACAACCAGTCTTGCCATGGGGTATCGTGTTACCCAGTAACTGGGTTGTCAAACTCAAACCATTTATTTCAATTATACCATTTACAGGCACTTTTGAATTGTCAAAAAGTCGGTCAGTCAGAAAATATGAAGCTAGTTGCCCATTCCAAAGCGTAGGTACCTATGGAGAAGAACGAAACGGCAAGAAACTCCATGGACACTCTTTTAAATTATATTTTTACAAAAATATTAGTTACATCATTAATGTGAATTTATAATTATAATGTGAGAACGATGTAAAAAAGACGTACGCGTTAAAAGCGTCCAGAGTACAGCAAAATATAGTAAGAACACAACAATTCAAAATTAAAATAATTAAAAATAAGCCGAGGCAGCTAAGTGATGACCAGCCCCAACTGACGGCGCCCGTTCACGAATATGACGCATAGATCAGCACCATTCAGCTCAACCATTTTGAAGGGAGCTAAATGAGTTGTGGAGGTCAGATAGGCAGTCGCTCCATGTAAAATACTGGTATTCAGCTGCATTCGGTTAGACTGGAAGCCGACCCCAAAATAGTTGGGAAAAGGCTAGGCAGATGATGATTTCTCTATAGTCGTCATTTCGGTAGTCACCACCTCCTTTCTAACCATATCATCATTCACACAGTCCATCCATCGTTTCTTTGGTCTTCCCCTACTCTTATAGCCATCGACATTCATACCTAAAACTCTCCTCACGACATTTTCCTCATTCTATGCCCATACCATGACAACCGATTTCCACACAACTTTTCAGTTACTGGTGCCACTTTCAGACTTCCTCTTGTGTACTCATTTCTTATTCTATCCATTCGTGTAACACCACACAACCCTCTTAGCATTCTCATTTCAGCTGAATGGAATTACCTTTCATTCATCCCTTTTGTGGCCCAACATTCTGATCCATACAAGACAGCAGGTCTAATTTATTATTTATTTATATATAAAGGGTGTCTCAGTAAGAGTGCACTATTTAAATTTAGAATAATTTTTTTTCGTGCAAGTGCAACTCTGAAATTTGACAGCTGTCACCCATGTTTATTCCGATTATTAAAAATGGAGCGCTTTTCGAAAGAACAACGCGTTATAATTATGAAAACTCATTACGAAAAAGTGGAAAGTTACGCTGAAACCGCTCGCAAACTTCGCCAAATTTTCAGTCGAGACTGACCGACCGGTACATTGACGCAAAGGATTCTTAATATCCATAATCGATCCAGTTTCTTCAAATTTTTTGACCACTCTTCGAATGGTTGACAGATTAGGTGCACTTTCTCGACTGAAAATTGCCAGACCAAAGATCGACACCATTGACAGCTCACTTCGTCGAAGTTTTCACGGTGAGACTTTTACGGAATAGACCTGCAGACAGGTTGCCACAACCACACCACAACCACAACACGTGGGCGGGCGCTAAATTCCTTTTTTTTTTTTTTTTTGTAAAAGGCGTTGCCCCACACTATGAATTACTCCTGTATCGTGGGTGCATTTACAAACATTTAAATTCACATACACAAACAGTCAGGCAACTACCTGTAGGCAATACAAATATTTGTTCCGTGCGGGAATAGAACCCGCGACACGCAGCTCAGCAGTCGATCGCTCAGCCACTGCGCCAACCGTGTCGTCAAATAGTTAAATTCACACAGTTCACATTTTGCCGTCATTATCGATTGCGTGTGTGATACCGACCACTTCGCAGCCACGTCGCAACTACAACGCAACCACCAGTGACACCGCGAACTAGCGGCCGGCTACATCGCAAACACAACGTTAAAACAATATTTTGTGGGCACACACAATGCAACCGCAAGAAGCCGCAGCGACACTATTCACACGTAACCACAGCTGGACCACATTTTGTCGCTGCGATGTGGTGTGGTTGTGGTGCGTGTGAACGGGCCCTAAGTCGTTGGAAAGTATTGTAGAGTTTTTGGAACAACTTTAGTAAACTCCAGTTGATAATTAAGCGTCTTAATGACTATCTTCAACAGGAAAAAATTTGAAACACGAAAAAGTTTGTTAACTAAAAGCGTGTTAATTTAATAATGATGAACTTAGCAATATTCTACAGAGTTTTATCTTACAAATAGGCTGTTTATGCTTTGAAGTAAGTATTGCGACCACTAAACCAAGGACGCTGTCGTTGTTATCATTGTCCTTGTAAATAAATATTTAAGCCGAAAAGCCTGTTGTGCAGACGCCAGCACATCAAGCTACTACAATCTGTCAAATTTCATTAATAGATTTTCAACTTTATCGCTAAAGCATAAGGTCCAAAGTTGATTGGAAAAAATTGACAATTTCGGGTAGGTTGATGTGCTGGCGTTTGTACTTATGTGTACGTGCCTAACAACAACGCTTCTTATTACGTTATCAAACAAACTAATTATCCCTATGACTTGACAACTTTAAACTGCTTAGTCACTAGACATCGTTACATCTTTGTCACTCGTTAGGTACGATGTATGAGTGTGAAAGAGACATAGGATGCCACTGGGAGCTTAACTTATTAAGCTCCGCTAATGAGACACAATTGATTTTCTATTGTTTCGTGACCCATCGGTCACGCGTGGAGCTTTACCGGTTAAGTATGGAAATTAATTTTACGAAGAAAACCGAATTATGAATTTGAAGATCTTGAGGGAATTTGATTTTAAGTACGTCAGCTGCTTGTCTTGTTTACTTAATATGAAGGTAATTGTTCATAAACTCGCGCCATTTACCCATGGCGGAAGGCAGAAACTACAGTCTGTAGTACGATCCTCAAAATCCCCTTTTGCTTCGTTTTTTTTTTCATTCGTCTGGTTATACACGTACGCCGTTTGTGAATGAAGAATCATCGGAATCAGTTAACAACTGGCGAAGGTGTGGCTGACCTCGATATCCGTGGGTTGAACATATACTCCTATTAAAAATAATACATTTAGACGAATATAGATAGGGGTCCGTGGATAAATAATAACAGCCGCACAGGCCGATCGATCAGGTTAAGCTACGCTTGCCACGGTTGGTCTGTGGATGGGTGACCATCTTTACATACACCTCAGAAATAACGTTAAGCCGTTGGTCCCGGCTATCATTCGTGGATATTTGACAGTCGTTACGGGTAGTCAGAAGCCCGAAAGTCTGACAACCAGTCTTACCAAGGGGTATCGTGTTATCCAGTAACTGGGTCGTGGAGATCAGATAGGCCGTCGCCCTATGTAAAATAGTGATATTGAGCTTCTTCCGGTTAGACTGGAAGCCGACCCCAACATAGTTGGAAAGGGCTGGGCAGATGACATATAGATGAATATAGTACCTTCTCCTTTTTTAAGTTGGTTAAAAAGCCACATTTACTCTATCCCTTGTAACTACTATAGTAACTTGAACTAAACTTTGACTTTCTTTAAGTTCAGTTCTCGGTAGCGACGAATGTAGCGGCAGAACTTAACTTTCAAACTTGTTGGAACTTCCCGAACTCATGCATAAAGAGATCTCAAGAGTTCTGATGTTATTTGACAAACCTTTTTTTCGATCATACTTTTTACAGTACCCTGCGATAAATATTGCACATCACGCGATGCGTCTTTACGTACTAATATCTCGACGTCATTCTTCAGGCTTGGCGAGACAAATAGTCGGTGCTTTGGCCGGTGTTTGAGTCTCGCGTTAAGAACAGATTATGTATACTAGCTGGCTTATCGTCAAAGGGTATTTTTGTTATTTTACACCCTTATGCTGAAATAGGATTAGAGGAAAAATGGAAGACGTGAGGAAAAAAATGGGATAATGCCTTATAGATCTGAAAATAGATCTGTTGGTGGAATTTTCGTTGGAGTTGGTAGTATTGCCTAATAAAAGAGTTTATGGTTTTATGCTCTGACTTATAAGCCAATTACCTGAACTACTATATAGGTTGAAGAAAAAAAAAGTACCTAAGTATCTTCATTTGCATAAAATGTAGAATATATAAAGAAATTTACGGATATTTTTAGTGCAGGACGTATTCCGTCATAAAACAAATGAAGGCACCAGGGCGTAATGAAGGCGCAAAGGGTCGGTTGCGAACATTCTAGAGCGTTCGTTTTACTTCGCTAGGTACTCGCTAGGTGACCCGTTGGGCTCTAGGTTAACCAAGCTAGCGCTAAGCAGGCCACCTATCAGTGGATACGTAACCTGACGGTTCCTAATTTAAAAAAACCCAGAAAATTCAAGCTCAAGTTTCATTTTACATGGTCAGCGGGATTGTCCGAAAGGGTTACCGCTGGCCCGGAACATAAAAGGCTAAGGAAGGAACACGGGTGGGTTTTAGTCAGTAAGAGTCTGACACTTCCTTCCGCCCCACGCAGAGCGGGAGGGGTCATTTGACGATTTCCCATCCTGAAAGAAAAAAAAAAAGTTTCATTTACATACCTACCTACCAAATATTTCCCCCTCATGTTAAATTACCATAAGTTAAGTATGAAATATAACATAACTTTTTTTACGATACACGTAGAATCTAAAAACGTTATGTTTTACGCATTGAGCCATCAAAAGGCTATCATACACTTCACTTTTATCTCTAATGGGTACTGCAGTGTACAAGAAGCACGATATTTTAACTTTTACCGAAGTTTAAAAGATGTTAGTAAAGGTGGTTATAAAATCGCTGTGTTAAATAATATTCCTGTGGGTGTTGTCCTGTATATTAGAAATACCTAACCCAGATCTTTATAAATATTTGTAAACCACAATGAAATGAAATGTCAGATCAGCAAAGGATTAGCCAGCCATAATACCAACGTTTCACATGCAGAAGGCTAAAGCGAGATATTATTCAACTTGACCACAATACTAGCACGACCACATCACAAATACTACCTGGGAATTATGTACAGAAGCCAGCACATCAAGCTACCCGAAACTGTCAAATTTTTCCAATCAACTTTGAACCTTATGCTTTAGCGATAAAGTTGAAAATCTATTAAAGAAGTTTGACAGATTGTAGTAGCTTGATGTGTGTCTGTACATATAGGTTACCTAGATCTCGTTAGGTGTGCACTAAGTTGGGAGGCTCGCGGTTGTTGTTAGGAGGCCACTTTTAGTTAGAAAGGTCATATTTACCGCGGGTAAATTTATGTTTACCGCGAGATGTTTTCTCTGTAATTTGTATGCTTAATGTCTTAGTAAATTTTGAGATGACTGGTGGCCAAGTTCATGTACGTAGATGACTTTGAAAATTGTTAATTATTTTTTTGTTGTATCTTTTAACTGACAGTTTGATATTTTCGGACACTTGGTTACATCAAAGCTTTGCGATCAAATTCACTACCAAATAAAATAGCATTGATTGCTATTTAATTTCAGAGTTTGGAGAAAAATGATATTCAATGACGGTTTTTAGGAAATATTCAGAAAAACAAATAATTGGTTTTCTCGAATCCTTTGGAGTTTCACCTAGGCATATGAGGGTGCTTAAATGTTACAAAGGGACTATCACGTCCTGGAAAGAATACGTTGAATAATAAGTCACCCTGTAAAACAATATTGTTTTTATGTTGCAACTTACCGATTTCGTTTTGTGGTTGCAAAGTTGGAAATGCCTGATCTACTCACAAGATATAAAAATTACCTACCGCTTATTGTATCCAGTATGAGAGGTAAAAGGGATATTTTTTTAATTTTGAAAAATCACTTTCTACTGGTCTACAGCAGTGTATATGAAAATAAAGAAAATATTAATGTATTTTACCGTAATATTCTGTTTTGTTACAGTCACGCATACATTCATAAACAAAACCTTAAAAAACCGTCATATTATAACTTATTAATACAATACAAAACCCAGGATAATTATGAATAAAAAACTAATTTGTTACACAAAAAACAACCTCTATTTGAATTAAGAATTTGAGATCATGTTCAAGTTATGGAACAACAAACTGAATGTCATACTTTGCAAAGTTCCAATTCCATTGCAACCAAAAAGTTATTAGGACCTTTTTGTTACGTAAGGCCACTCATAAATCAACTTAGTACAAATTTTAATAAAGTAGATAACTGATTAAATGACGATGGAATGTAAATTATCTGAGACTAGCTGAGCCCCGCGGTTTTACAGTTATAAGTGTCGATCCCGTAGGAATATCGGAATAAAAAGTAGCCTGTATGTTAATCCAGGGTGTCAGCTACCTCCATACAACATTTTTTATAAAAATTGGTCCAGCCATTTGAGCGTGAAGAAATAACAAATATATAACACACACACACTCACAAACTTTCGCCTTTATAATATTAGTGTGATAGTGTGATGTGATTGGGCGCATCATGGATCGACTTGTATTGTCAATCTCAAGATGTCAATGTCAATTAATAATGTGAAGAACGTGAAGAAGTAACAAACTTATAAACACACACACACTAACACACACACACACATACACACTCACACACTCACAAACTTTTGCCTTTATAATATTAGTGTGATTATGAACACTATTAGTTCCTTACCAAGTACTTTTGTTCCATTCTCCCATCCCTATGCTATTTTTAAAAGCAGTGAACTACCGTCTGGTCCATAGACTAGAGACTAGAGAACGACGCGTGTACCCAACGACCTCGGGTTACAAATAAAATTTTATATGGAGTCTGTTCTTAAAAGATATCGCCTCTTTGTCGGGGCCAAATGGCACACAAAAATATTGTTGACACACTGTAGAACTTTCAAATGACTCTATCAACTTTCGTATAGTTTTGGGTGGAAATTCTTAGAATTTTTCCGGTAATAAGGATATTTCTTTAATCCTGGCTGCAGAAGCGAAATTTTGTTATGGAACTTTCGTATGTTTCTGAAAAAGCTTGCTATGTAAACAAAAGCGACAGAAAGTTGATTATTGACACTAAATCAAAATTTAACAAAACAAAAATAATAAAATTCATATGGATTAACAAACACGCGGGCTTTCTCTATGAATAAAATAAAATATTTCAAAATCAGTCCACAATGTTGATGAAAATATCGATAAACATACATAAGATCATCCCTTCGCAGGTTGCTGGAAGAAATTTCTTAAGAAATAATCAGTGCCTTTGTACTATTTATATGTCGTAAACAGATACCTTTTTACTGTGTTTACATAAATAATAAAATAAATAAATAAAAATAAAACACAAACAGACGAACATAAACGTATTTTCTTTCTTGCTTTCTTCTGCTTTCTTTCTTTCTTCTAACATAAAACCTCCTCCTTTTTAGGGTTCCGTACCAAAATGGTAAAACGAAACCCTTATAGTTAGACGCAGTCTGTCTGTCACAGCTGGATATCTCAAGAACTACTACTAATGCTATCAACTATTAATACAAAAAAAAAAAAAATTTTTTTGCCACACGGAATGAAAAATTCGTGGGGTATCATATGAAAGAGCGTAGTTTGCACATTTTCAATAATGTTTTCTTATTTTTTTTAGGCCGCATAGTTTTCGACTTTGATGAAAAATGTAAAAAAAAAATACGGTTCCTTATATCCGAAGTTTGCAAAGAGAAAAATGGGAAATAATTCTATGTGATAGAAATTTATGTAAAGATACAGAAAAAATAAAACGATGTCTCTAAATAGCACACTTTTTCAGAAATCATCAACAAAAGTTACACTAGTTCCACTATCGGTCAGGAGATGGCGCTGACCTAGAACTGTAATATTCTACACCGCATTGCGCAGTGTTGAAATTCTCTAACGAATATAGGCTTCGCCGATGAAAATTTTAAAACATATGATGGTACGGAACCCTCTTTGCGCGAGTCCAACTCGCTCTTGCCGGGTTTTTTGAAGTCGATTAGTCGATGTTTTGTAAACATTTCCTAATTTCTTCTTATATCAAATCCAATAGAATGAAACTGTATTACACCACAACATCGCCCTGATACACCAAAAACATTAATTGTATGTGACAAAGCCTGTAGAATAATTGGTGGCAACTCAAGTCTACTCACAAGTACAGTGAGTCGCCCATCACTGTTACAATTTGACATCGACAGCGCCTTTATGTCGTAGCTATTAGGGTGATTTTCCTATTGCAAGGGTTACAAGTGTGGTAGTACGTACAGATAGGGGAAGTTGTTTGCTCAAAATCCCTGTACAAAACGGTAGGAATTAATTATGTAGACTGCCTCAAGTAGAGCGTTTTGCTTGTTTAATGTACAATGTAATTTGTTTAAATGTTTTAGAGTTATTTTATGTGTGCACTGTACTGTGGCGGGATTATATTTGGTTATCTCATTTTGTTTGTGTTGTGGAAATGTCAGAAAAGAATAGAATAAAATACTCTTTATTATGTACACCATATAAATTACAGACATAAATATAGAAACTGTACAACGAAAATAAAGAAAAGAAAAAAAAACCGTTTAAAAAAAAAGAAAAGAAAAATGAGTGTTTTTTTCTGCTATAACGTGTATACCTACTCAGTCTAGAATATTCCCACTGCTGGGATACAGGCCTCCTCTCTTTGAGAGAGAGTGGGCTATAATCTAAACCGTGGACCCAGTGCGGTTTGGTAGATGTCACATGTCCTCGAATTTTGTTTTTGTTCTAGGACATGCCGGTTTCCTTACAATGTTTTCCTTCACCGTTTTGAGGGCAGTGGTGATGAAAACATGCCGGTTTCCTTATGATGTTTTCCTTTTTCCGTTTTGAGAAAAAAAAAAAACAAAAAATCGAACTAGTTGTTTGTACTTCTCCATCTGAGGTGATGCAGTTTGTTTCTATGAATATAAATATCAATGGGAACCCTAGTGTGGGGCCTGTCCTTTTATCATGTTTTAAACATGGGACCAGCACATACTCTTAGCAGTTACGAATTTGTTCTATCTACTTACACTAATAGTAAATTCAACCGAAAAAATAAGTTTGAATGATCAAACTTATTTTTTTGGTTGAATTTACGAACTTCACAAAAAGTTGTTTCTATTTTTCCAAATCCATACATACCATCCATACTAATATTATAAACGCGAAAGTGTGTCTGTCTGTCTGTCTGTCTTTACCTCTTCAGGCTTAAGCCGCTAGAAGACATAGGGTCTATCCTATGTCCTTTCCCGGGACTCAAATATGTGGGTAAATGGTAATGGTGTGTGTGTGGGAATATTAGGATAAAATCTATTTTATCCGGATATTCCCACGGGATTGACACTTATGCGGGTGAAACCGCGGGGCGCTGCTAGAATTTTTATAATTTAGTTTTCTTCCCATCTTTATCTGACAATAAAAAGGTCATATTTTCACAGTACCCTGTGGATATAAGCATCTTCATTGAAACTCAATTGAATGAAGCGGCATGCAAATGACAGCGTTGCAATCATGGCGTGTCGAGCGCACTGAATTCAAAGTGGAATTATTACATCTTCCGAATGCGGTGTATTGAAAGTTCTACAGTAACGGCGACAAATATTGCACATCGACCTTTGGAAAGAGACAATCGGCTAATTTCGGCATCGTAGAGTGTTATCTCTGTCGCACGAAATACAAACAGTCCGGTATCTATTAGGAGCTGTTAAAACAACTATGATTTGCTTCTTTTGATAATTATTTTTATTCTTTGTATAAAATATAAAAAAAGGTAAAGGTCGATGTGCAATATTTATCGCTGGGTACTCTATGCTAAAATAGTATCAATGAATAATTTCTGCCTCGTGATTGCGAGCGTTACTACTGAACATGAGTCCGATTCCCAGGTCGGAAAAAGTGTTCAGTTTTTCCATCAGGAATTTCTCAGTAGCCCGGAGTGTGGATTTGTGGCTGGTTAAGGGCAATAGGCACTCCCTTATTCCCATGGTGCTCTATAGGTAGATCTAGGTTAGTTGTAGGTCTAGCCTTTTGGGATGCGTGAAGAAGCCTCCTCGTGTAGCGCAGTTTGTTCCGCCAGTTACTCAACTGAACAGAGCGCTCGGCGCATCCTGGACAGTACACCCAACACCTTTTCACTAGCCCATTGTGCCCTTGCGGTGGTAGGACTAACGCCCGCCTTGTTTGCGACCACCTCCCACCGGAATCCGACGTCAAGCAGCTTGCGGTGTTTCGTCGATGCGTGAGAGTTCCAGTGCCTTAGGCATCTAGGCACGCTCGATCCATCATAGACCTCATCCGTCGCTTTCCATCAGGCGTGATCCAGGTTGAGAGCAGACCCATTCAGCAATTTAAAAATTCTGTGCATAACCCATTGGAGATTACAGGCGTAGTGTTATGATGTGCACCATTTGGACGAGACCGTAGATTTGGGGACAGTTGATCCGATATGAAAGAGAAAAAGTTTTTTGCGCATACATTTTTACTTTGGAGGGTCAACCCTCCAAAGTTAAAATGTATTCTAATAATAATAAAGTTATATCAACGGTTTCGTCGCATTTACATAAAGGTATATAGTGCGGACTGGTCAGAAAAATAAGGAAAGTTTTCAGTAAGTTTTAGGGTGTCTATGAATACTCTCATATAAATTTTAGGTTGTTCCATAACAGGGGTGGCCAACTTAGCTAGACCCAAGATCTACTGTTCACTGACGAAACCCTGTGCGATCTACCAATTACATACTTCTTGAATTCTTAAATGAAACAGCATAGTTCATTCAGTACACAATTATGTATTATTTTTTATTTTATTAAGAGGGAAAATATATCTCGTAACCACTCGTAACTTCGCTAGTCTGTCGTCAACTGACTGGCGGATCGACAACCGCCCGGGCCTACTCCCGCGTCCCACACGGTTCCCGCTTATTGTTATCGTGCACCGAAAACAAAAGAGAGCTACTGCATAGAAGAGAGGATAAATAACGTGACAGAACGGCGATTGAAAAATGATACAAGATGATGCAAGTGATTAGGTACGTTGCGCAGTCTGTTCTACATATTTATATTTTTTTGCTTGCCATGATCGACCAGTCGATCGCGATCGACCGGTTGGCCACCCCTGTTCTATAAGGATTGTTTATATTTATTGAATAGAAGCTGTGTCCTGCTCTCAAAAACGAAGGAAGACATCGTGAGGAAACCGGCATATCCTAGAACCAAAAGTTCGAAGTCATGTGACGTCTCCCAACCCGCACTGGCCCGCGTGGTGGATTACGGCCCACTCTCTCTTACAGAGAGGGGACCCGTGAACTAGCAGTGGCTGGACATTACAGGCTGATTATGAAGAAAATAATGTCCTAATCTAGGAAATGTCCATGTCCCAAATCCGTTCAGCCGTTTTAGAGTGAAAGCGCAACAAACAAGCATACAAGTAACCAAATCTTTTCTCTTTATAATATTAGTTTAGAAAAATAAAATAAAGCCTTCTGCGAGTATCATTCACAAACCGCGTGATTACGTAATGAATGTAGGTATCTCAATCGGCCTAGCCTTTTCTCAGCTATGCAGGGGTCGGTTTCCAGCCTAACAGAATGCAGCTGAATACCAGTATTTTACGTGGAGCGACTGCCTATCTGACCTCCACAACCCAGTTACTGGGAAACACGATACCCCTTCGGAAGACTGGTTATCAGACTTTTGAACTTCTGTTATAGATCCTCAAATGACAGCTAACGGCATAACGTGCTTTCCGAGTCACGGATGGGTCTCGATATCTAATGGATGGTCACCCATCCATGTACCAACTTGTTATTTACCCACGAGCCCCTCATAAATTAATGTTGGGTACAGTCAAGAGCAAAATATTTGTTCAAAATTGCAGCAGAAGTACAAAGCAATTTTGAACAAATATTTTGCTCAACAACTGAGATAAAAAAACTGAAATGTTAATCGACTTTTTTTGCTGACCGTACCTGCCTATCCACCATTCCTATCGAATCGTTCACAAATTGTATTTACGAGTATTTTCAAATTACATACTATTTATTGTGTCAGTTTTATTTTTGTTATTGTTTTTGAACTGTTTATTCGAGTTCCGAACAACGAACAAATATGTTGAGCGTACCATTTGAAAGGTGTATTTCCAGTTCAGAGAGCACTGTGGATGTTATTGTTCGGAGGATGTTATTATTTGTCATGTTTTTCCGAGTGCGTGATGTGGAGGAAAATATCAAAATATTGTGACTCAACATAGTTGTGAAATGAAATATCGAAAAATGTAATAATACTGAAATATTTGATAAATGTTTATTTCTGTAAGTACATCTTATACACTACATCTTGTACACTTTAATAAAAATATCAAAATAATATCTTGACTTAACTAAAACTATTTACGAACTAAAATATAACAACAATTAAAAAGCCATTGTGTCTCGCGTGGATCCACAAATGAAGTGTTAAAGTTCAATAAACTTTCACAAACATTTGGAGATTAAGTACCTTCTTTAACTACACAACGGTTAAGAGGTTCTGCAACTCACAGACTAACTCATTAGTTTGTCTGTGAGTTACTGAACGTTCAAGATAAGGGCTTCTTTGATCATAAGACGAAGGCCAGACTGTCTGATCGCTGTTGAAGCGATCTGACGCGACAGATGTAACGATCAATGCTATTTAAGACGTAGACGATATTTTATTTACAGTTTTGCAGTGTCTGCGATTTGATGGTTGGATAAAAAAGTTGTGGCAATATTGCATAGTTCTATAGATGGTTACTTTTGATTATACAGTATGTTAACTAACAGAGGGCGTTCCCGTTAACCGGCAATAGTATAGCATCCATACATGCTAAAAAAAATATTACCATTCGAAAATTAAATGTTTTTATTTTTTTTTTTATATTAAAATATTCACTAAAATCGTAAATTGATACGTTAAAGAAACACTCTGTACACGCGTACTTGAAGGACAGCAATGTCGGAATTTATTTAATTAAATAAATTAGAATTAATTAAATAAATAGAGTATCAATTTACGATTTTTAGTGAACATTTTAATAAAAAAAAAAAAAAACATTTTATTTTCGAATGGTAATATTTTTTTTAGCATGTATGGATACTATACTATTGCGGGTTAACGGGAACGCCCTCTGTTAGTTAACATACTGTATGTATTCTATATTATTATGTTGTGTGTTACATTCTTTTACGTGTAGAATAACTTGCCTTATATCTTTACTAAACGCCATTAAAGAAGACTTCATAATAATATTTAATTATAAACATCTAATGGGCCTCTGTAAGTTGGCTTTGGCTCCTCGTACGCCTTCCAAAAGTATCGGACCACGGGGTCCCGAGAAATTTCATGTTGTTATAGTAAGAAATCAATCTTATTATAGGGGAGACCAGGGATGAACGTAACAATTTTCAGTTTTGAGTCCATATCTTTGGTGTGTTTTTAGTTAGGTAAAATAATACAATTCTTGAAGGCGGACATATCCTTACTTCATAATTTGACGTAAAAAGTTTTGTTAAAAAGATTGTTGTTTTCGATTAAAACCAAATTATTTAAGAGTCGGAGGTTTGTTACATTCATCCCTACCGCAGGGATAGATGTAACAAGCAAGAGGGATGGTTGTAACATAGGAAATAAACGTGATTTATGAAACATTTATTTATTAGCAGGCCTTATTTAAATTTAAGAACAATTTTTTGTTAAACTTGGTAAACAAATCAAACCTCTTTTTCACTTTAAATAATAAAAATCTCTGCATAGTAGATATAAACATAAAACTTGTCTTTCTCTTGGACAAAACAAAACACTTAAGTGCTTAAACTACTTAATCCAATAAACATGATAAAATAATTAATAAGACAACGGCTTAAACAAACATAACTTTCCTACTGGTACACGCTACAAAATACAGGAACATTTGACAGTTTTAGAACTTCTTCAGCCGCTAGTTCTAACATCTCTGGGGTGGCTAAGCCTCTATCGGTGGTTCTCTTGTGTACGTTAGGCATTCTGAAATAAATATAGCAAATATTATTCACAAATTAAACACTATAATTACACAAAATTGATACGAAAAGTATCAGATGTTATAAGGGATGAAAGTAACGACATGTTACTTTTACCCCTTATTCCAAAATTCCCACAATCTGACAAATATAATTTTTTACTGAGAATACCGATCAAGAACTTCAACTTTTGATAATGAAATATTGTAGATAGATAATCAACCAACAATATTAGCGATCAAGACTAAAACATATACATTTAATAAAAGAAATACACAAGAATAATAAAAACATCAAAAACTTACTTTTGACGTAAATTTCTGGCACCTATGAATTACACACACAACCGGTCGTCGCAGCCGTCCAGACGCCACTGAGGCGGGAGGGGAGGTGAAATAGCTACACTAACATGGCGGACAGGATTATACAAGTCGATTCGTTCACTCGTAAGGTCATTTGTTACTTTCAACCCGCGTTACTTTCATCCCTGGTCTCCCCTATTATTTGAAACTTTTGCAAGCCGTAAGATAAAATGTATGTGTGCTATTAATATGTCTCTTCTATCTTATCTGTATACCTAGATTATAAGGAAATAAATAAATTATTATTAAACATCATTTTTTGTTCACAAATAGTTAAATTAACAAATAATTCATTACCGAGTAAATAAAAAAAAAATAAAAAAAAACGAGTACAGTCCATAAACCGAGACAATAGAAATAGTAAAATTGAAAAAATAAAACGAGCCTTTGCAAGCAGGAAATTGGAAATTCTTCAATCAAATTATATTTCCATTTTCCGCCACGAGAGGGGATGGGAGTTAATGCGATTTGACGGCGTCTGTCTTGTTCCTATGAAACACTGAGAAAGTATTACTTCTCTTCTTGGTCTTCATCATCATCATCATCTTACTGCTTGTCCCATTTTGCTTGGGTTCGGCGCAACACGTTTTTTTCTTCCATTCTCCCCTGTCAGCTGTCACTCTATCATTGACCTCTTTTTCTTTCATATTATCTCACACACAATTCATCTATCTTGTCTTTGCAGCTTTGGTTGAGTAAGTTTGATAGAAGTAGCGTTTGCCTAGAGTGAACTGGGCGTCACCGAATTACAAAGACCACTGCAGATGTTGAGTTCTAATCTACCTGTAGCGGCATCTACACCGCCAAATGCCAACTACGCATCACATTGACGTCACGGAAAATCTTACATCGCACAAGTTGCATATATTATATAAAATGTCCCAACATCAATCCTCGGGCAGTTGCTCACCAGACAAGACACCCGTCTGGTCGGAGGATGAGTGAACTTTCATCCTCATACCTCTATATTCCTACTACAGTTCCCAGCGATAAATATTGCACATCGACCTTTACCTTCTTTTGTATTTTATACAAAGAATAAAAATAATTATCAAAAGAAGCAAATCATAATTGTTTTAACAGCTCCTAATAGATACCGAACTGTTTGTATTTCGTGCGACAGAGATAACGCTCTACGAAGCCGAAATTAGCCGATTGTCTCTTTCCAAAGGTCGATGTGAAATATTTATCGCCGGGTACTGTACATTATAGTAAATATTTATTATGAATTGAATAAGACAAAATGCTTTATGTTAATTTCATATGATATATAGCATGAAAGAAGAAACAATCTAAGAGAAATTGTTTTAATGTTATTTTGTTTGTTGGCAACTGTGTTGCCAACAAACAAAATAACAACTTACGTTATGACTAGCGACCTGTCCCGGTTTTTGAATTGAGAAAACAATGGAAAGCAGGGACGGGTTAGGGGCGTCTTTCGTCCGACCAGATAGGCCCGAGTTGGCGCCACAGTGTTTCACGCGCGCCACTCGAGAGTGGGTGCGGCCTTTATGGAATGGCCGCACGGGGAGGTGGGACCTGCTGAGGAACAGAGGGTCTAGGCCTGTCGGGGGAGCGGTGAATGCTTATGCGAATCCTGCACCCCCGGCCATAGGCAGAGGTGGAACACCGCTGTAGTTTTAGCCGGTAAGAGTCCGGCATGCCCCTCTAACACCCCCACGAGGGAGGAATTCCATGAGGATTTCCACCGCTCACCAAAAGAAAAAAGGGACGGGTACACGTGAACCTTTCGAAATAAATTCTCTATATGATGGTGAAAACCGCATCAAAATCCGCTGCGTAGTTTAAGAGAACAGCGCTGTCACACAGAGAGACACGAAAAGCGACTTTAATTTATCCATCTTTTTAGGTTAACTACTCGGTGTTATGTTCCAGTGTCGTAATTTCATAAAAATGGTAGGTTTAAAATCTAGGTTTTTTCTTCTATTTCTTAAAATTTAGACCAATAGATCCTTTTAACTACATCGAATGCTCGTTAACCGTAATTTAAAGAGGTCAAAAACAAATTGCTTTAAAGCCATTCGGTATAAAGTCCTAATTAATGCTCTCAGCTGTTGGAATTAGTCCAAATGGATGCAATCAATTAGGTATCATACCTCCTCAGTCATAAAGTTTGAATTACAATATTTTGGGTTATGATACATTGGCCATGGGAATATGCACTCTATTCGTGTGTCTTAAAGTTCACATTGGAAGGTCTCGGTGCGTTTATTAAAATGGAATCGCGTGAAATTTATTTTTAGAACTAAACAAAATTGGCCAGTTATCTCGATGAGATGAAATGTTAAATCGAATCCGTTGGCAAACAATTTTAATTGTCTTCATAATAATAATATTATATATATTTCATAATATTATATACGAGTATATTTCATATTTGCATTAATGTATTATATAAAATAAGATTAAATAAAATTTACACTTCCCGTGACCCAAGGGCTGGCTATTACCTTAGCCAGAGGCTAAACATCGCCATACAACGTGGTAATGCCGCCAGTCTCTTGGGTACATTACCAGCCGACGGCGATGCGAATGAATGTTTCGACGCTTTTTTTAGTTTCTGTATAGTTTTAGTTAAGTTAGAATTTAATTTTGTTATTTTTAGATTAGGTTAAAGTAAAATATAATATTACTCAAAGTAGTTTTAAATTTATGTATTATATTAATTGGAATTAAGATATATGACCTTTCCGATTGAATTATCTATATATTGTGTTTTGACATCAACGGTTATAGTTACAACCCAAGCCAAGTCCATGCAGCCAAGCCAAGGTAAGTCTTTGTCTTTTTTTGAATGAAGTTCTTTAAGGCGGCTTGCTGTAGGAATTGACTAGTAGAAATCCTCACGTAACAAAAAAGCGTTATATGCCATTTTAGAGAGATAGTTCTCATGGTTTTCGAGGGTGCTAAATTTGATAGTGAGGTAAAACTGAAAGTCTAAGATGGTGGCTGCGAAACTTTCCAATTTTTTGTAATGAGTATCATTTTCATGACTTTCACGCAAAAGCTGATAACAAGGTCAAAATAAAAATGCAATTGGTCATAACTTTATGAGAGCTTCTAAAAAACTCATTTTAGATAGATAGATAGATAAATCGTTTATTCAGTGCAACAAAAGACACAAATACAGGTATTAAAAACATCCAAAAAGTTGAAAAAAAAAAAAAAAACTTGGCTCTTTATGCTCTCAAGATGGCTCTTTATTAAAACCGCATATTAAATTCACACTTTCTCTCGACATACAATCGTAAGTGAGTGCGAGTATTACGTAAAGAATTTCATTCCTAACAGGGGTCCCCGCAACCGCACATCTTTTTTTTAGCCATGGGTTTTATTTTAAAGGACATCAACCATTCTGGGTTTTTTTATTGGCGGCCGTCAATAATAATTACATATTTTCAAAGTACACATAGTATGTGTACTTTAAAATAATAAATAATGAAATAATCTTTTTTACTAAGGCGCCAAAGTCGAGAACAGCAGCAAGGGGCAGCCGCCGTGGGAGCGCGCTTGTCGGGATATGTCACTACTACAATCAAAGCCGAACGGACTTCGTGAAATAGAATATCTGTATCGGTTTTTAGGAAATATGGCTTTAAGGTGGGGCGCGTGGCTAAATTAAGTTTAAGTGAAGTAAAGTTTAAGCTACGTTTACCGCGGTCGGTCCGTGGATGGGTGATAATTCATTCAAACTTGAACTCAAAGCATTTATTTGAATTAAACCATTTACAGGCACTTTTGAATTGTCAAGACGTCGGTCAGTCAGAAAGTATGAAGCTAGTTGCCAATTCCAAAGCATAGGTACCTATGGAGAAGAACGGGCAAGAAACTCCATGGACACTCTTTTAAATTATATTTTTACAAAAATATTAGTTACATCATTAATGATGAATTTATAATTATATGTGAGAACGATGTAAAAAGACGTACATGTTAAAAGCTTCCGGAGTACAGCAAAATAGTAAGAAAACAAGAATCCAAAAATAAAATAATTAAAAGCAGCTAAGTGATAACCAGCCCCAACTGACGGCGCCCGTTCACGATCATGACGGATAGATCAGCACCATTCAGCTTAACCATTTTGAAGGGAGCTAAATGATCCAACACATACGCCGTCACAAGTCAATGAAAGACTGGTACATAGGGTATAGTACATACATAGAACTCACATCTGTGCTATGCAATTATACAATACAAAGGAAATTGAGTTTATACAATGCAAAGATACCTACTTATAAAACTTTCCTTGATACTTAATTATTCGTCGCTGAGCTTGTTCGCAAAATACTTCTTAGAAAAATTATTTATCTCAATCTCGTAGACCCTCTACGTGCTACGAGAGCTACGCCGTAGCTTCGTAGCTCCGTAGCGATAAGCGAATAATTTACGTAGCTGTTTTATCGAGCGCTATACTGACATTCTGAAATGTCTTATCGGCAATCCAATCGGTGCTGATCGATGTGTCGATTTGTAAACGTTTATAAAATAAACACTTGAGCTATTTTAATACCAACGACAGTTGATTGTAGCCTAACACATGTCTATCCATGAATTGTTGTTTCATCATGGCAGTAGCCGTTTTTACATTATGTCTATAATAAACAAATATATTATATACTAGCTGCGCCCCGCGGTTTCACCCGCGTAAATGACGATCCCGTAAGAATATCGGGATCAAAAGTTTATATCTTAATCCAGGGTTTATATTTTACCTCCATACAAAATTTTATCAAAATTGGTCCCGCCGTTTGAGCGTGAAGAAGTAACAAACATATAAACACACAGACACACTCACAAACTTTCGCCTTTACAATATTAGCGTGATTATAGCTAAATTACATTTCGCTGTTGATTGCACTGTAAAGTGAACCGTTTGATGTCGGATTTTTGACTCTTATAGGAAGAAGCCTATTGTGTGCTTTTATAATTTCTAGCGTGACGATAAACATGATAGTGTACTTCTAAGGCACAACGAAAACACAGGGAAATAAAGTGCATGGAAATATAAATCAGACGCTTATAAATATCCGTCCACGGTAACGTTATAACGTACACGTATTTCCATGCATTTCATGAACGTGAATATCCAAGATAATATCGTCACGTTATAAATTTTAAAAACGCACATTGGCTTTATGAATCTCATAGAAACAACTCTATTAGCTTATGTCTGATGCTCTAGAAATTCGTCTTAAATTTGAATAGGTACTCTAAGAAGCCCTGAACAGGAAATCCGATACATTTAACAATCTTAACAGCCGCGATGCCTGCGGGAGTATGTAGCCATATTTACTGCTTTATTCATCTAATATACAGCCGTTTATATGCTTTCCCTACCTTGGAGTATTGTGACTATAAAATTTTCGTAAGGAGACTGTGCAAAGGGAATTGTCTTTTCAACACAGCTTAGGATAACTACACTTTTGGAACTCAATTTAGAATCTGGAGGCCACTTTTACTCTCGTAATTTGAAATGTTCAAAATCTAGACGCAGTCTTGGCGACACACACATGTCAAAAATGTAGGGAAATTAGATGTATTTTTGACAGATAGAGACTGAGATCAGAGGGGCGATTCTCGTAATTTTAAGAAAGTCTCAATCTGTCAAAAATGTATATGTCATGGACCAACATTAGGACATTATAAATAATGCCCGGGCAGTATGAAAAATGCCCATAATGAGAGGGTAGTGTGATAATAACTATTGAAATAATCAAATCGACCAGGCATTTTTTATAATGCTAGTCACCTATGTGGCAGAACAATTAAAACCATGTTTAATTACTGTAATTTTTATTTCAAACGTAGAATCAATATTTAATAAAATCAAACAACATCTTTCCATTCATAGACACTCTGCTGGCGATAGGCGACTAAGAATGCAAGAGCGAGCGAAGGGCACCCCGAGGTTAGGTTGGGTTAGGTTACTTTAGACCCTTTACACAGAAATAAGAGCCGGCTCCGTTGACATAGGATGCAAGAGCGAGCGAATGAGAATACAAATACCTTTAGTTACGATTACATCAGCTCAAATTATAATTATTTATTTCGCCCGAAGTAGCTTGTCATTATTCATAATGCGCGGGCATTATGAAAAATTCCCGTATTCCCGTTTTTCCCGTACTTGGTCCATAACATATATACTTGTTACAATCATATTTGTTTGTCGCCGAGATAAGACTGCAAATAGATTATGAACTTTATAAATTAAAAGAATTGGCCTTCGGACTGTGAAGGTAAGAACTTTCACAGTCCGAAGGCCAATTCTTTCAATTACGAAAATTGCCCTCTGATGAATGAGAGCAGAATGTCCTAAGACGAGCGCTAGATGTTCAATCATTACTGAGGTTCATCAGTTTGCATTATACAAGGTGTTAAAAAAATACCGACTGAGTAACACTGAGCAAAAAATATTGGTGGGAAAAAAAAAAATTGCTGTGAAAAATTGCTTTTTACAACAATTAAACAATTAGCGAACAAAGTATTATGCTTATATTATATACCCCGACTGTGCTTCAAACAAAATAACGTTTTAGCTCCAATATTCTATTATAAACCAAAGGGATCAGTATCCGTTCCCTGTCAGGTGGTGAGGTATGAGGTGGGCAAGTGTCAGGTGGTGACGTGTGATAAAAACTGGTGAGATTCATTAAAGGCGTCTCGTGTGAGACTAATGAATTGAAAGGGCCTCTGCTGTGATAGACAAGGAAGATTGGCGTAATATGTAAGCGCGAGCTAGATAAACTCTAATTAATTTGTGCCTGATTTTGAATGGTAAATTATTTGATTATTATAATTATGTGTCTTGTTATAAACTAGAGAAGTTTTGACTTTCGCTGTAATAAGCGGTGGTCGTCTTCATCTGCAAAAAAGATGAAGATATGGTATATCTCATATCTTTGTGTCAGCGTATTCAATTTTTGGTGAGCTAAATAAATAATATAAATAAAAAACTATTGTAGTATTTTTTTTTTTATGTTTTATATAAAGCAATAATCGGGTTAGCTGACCCGATAGACGTCCTGTTTTTGATTCGAAAGACACGTGGCGCCAACTGTTATCATAGTAACGTTATTGTTGTTTTCCTCGGGAACAGCACTTTTGTTTGGGATGAAAGGTCCCTAAGTCTATAAAGGGACCCTATGTCCGTTTCTGTACACCTGACAACGTATATGCTAAATTTCAGGATGATCGGTTCAGTGGTTTAGGCGTGAAAAGGTAATAAACAAACTAACTTTCGCATTTATAATATTAGTTAGGATATATCATCCGAAAAAACTGGCCAAGTGCGAGTCGGACTCGCACACGAAGGGTTCCGTACCACAAGGCAAAAAAGCCGAAAAAAACACGTTTGTTGTATGGGAGCCCCCTTTAAATATTTATTTTATTCTGTTTTTAGTATTTGTAGTTATAGCGGCAACAGAAATACATCATCTGTGAAAATTTAACTGTCTAGCTGTCACGGTTCATGAGATACAGCTTGGTGACAGCCAGACAGTGGAGTCTTTGTAATAGGGTCCCGTTTTTACCCTTTGGGTACGGAACCCTAAAAACAATTTGGTGAAGAAAAAATCTTGTTTATAAAAAATTGAAATGATGTAAATCTGCACTTACGTTATGCCTTTATTCCCTGCAGATCTATTCTGTATACATCTCACCGACAAAACTTAGGTGAAGTGAGCTGTCAATTCAGTGTCAATAGTGTCAATCCCCAGCATCATCATCTGCCCAGCCTTTTCCCAACTATGTTGGGGTCCGTTTCCAGTCTAACCGGATGCAGCTGAATACCAGTATTTTACATGGAGCGACTGCCTATCTGACCTCCACAACCCAATTACTAGGTAAAACGATAACCCTTGGTAAGACTGGTTGTCAGACTTTCAGGTCACAGGACGACAGGTCTTCTGATTACCCGTAATAACTGTCAAAGATCCACGAATGACTGCCGGGGCCTACGGCTTAACGTGCTTTCCGAGGCACGGAGGGGTCTTGGTATGTAAAAATGATCACCCATCCAGGGACCAACCGCGACAAGCGCAACTTAACCTGATCGATCGACCAGTGCGGCTGTTATTACTTAGCCATGAGTGTCAATCCCTAGCATCAGGTGGAATGAAAGCTCACTTCACCTAAGTTTTGACGGTGAGACATAGCTGGCCTATCCTGTATACAACAGGATAGGCCTGCTGATGTCGTTGATATATTATTCATCATCATCATCAGCCTATAATGTTCCCACTGCTGGGACACAGGCCTCCTCTCAGTGAGAGGGAGTGGGCCGTAATCCACCACGCGGGCCCAGTGCGGGTTGGTAGATGTCACATGTCTTCGAATTTTTTGGTTCTAGGACATGCCGGTTTCCTCACGATGTTTTCCTTCACCGTTTTGTGAGCAGTGGTGATGAAATAATTTACACAAAGTAAAGCGCCTGTCTGGGTTCGAACCTACGACCTACAACTCGTAAGTCGCGGCCGTTACCACTTGGCCACCACTGCTCTATATATTATTATTATTTATTTATTTCAGACATCAAGGCCCATATAAACACATACAATACAATATTATTTTATATGTTCGGTTGTAATCATGCGAATGAGCTCAATCGGTCTTTGTAATAAAAAAAATAGTGGACTGTATTAAAATAGGTGTACAGTACCCGGCGATAAATATTGCACATCGACCTTTGGAAAGAGACAATCGGCTAATTTCGGCTTCGTAGAGCGTTATCTCTGTCGCACGAAATACAAACAGTCCGGTATCTATTAGGAGCTGTTAAAACAATTATGATTTGCTTCTTTTGATAATTATTTTTATTCTTTGTATAAAATCGATAGGATCGAATAGGTCGATGTGCAATATTTATCGCCGGGTACTGTAATACATTATCAACGTATAGAGAGAAGATCAATGAAGTACCCGTAGTAGAGCGCATCTCTGAGATGAGTGGTGTGGAGGGCGCGTAGTGGCTGTCGCGTGCCTACCGGGTTCGGTGTCCCGGTACCACGCGCCGTCTCTTCGGCCAATCACGCACATGTGTGATGCGTCGACATATGCAATGCTGATCATGTGCCTCTCAACGCTTCAGCTCATGACTTACGTATTTACCGAAATTAATCTGTACCCCGATAGACAATTTATTAGGAGCACTGTAATTAATTAGTCACGATATCATAGATGTATCGAGACCCTAGCATATTCATTAATTAACTAATTACCTAAATAGCTTTTAATTAAAATTTATGTTTTTTTAATAGCCCTTTAACTATTTACATTTTTCATCAAACATGTTTGTATATGTACAGACGCCAGCACATCTAGCTACTACAATCTGTCAAATTTCTTTCATAGATTTTCTACTTTATCGCTAAAGCATAAGGTTCAAAGTTGATTGGGATAATTTGACAGTTTCGGGTAGCTTGATGTGCTGGCGTCTGTACAACCTGTACAGACATGTTTGTTGGTAATAAAGATGTGCGATTTTTATGCAGAAAAGTACTTTATGGCATTGTGTGACCTAAACCCGCACTTAAGTCACGCTTTTCTGTGACTTAAGTAGTCCATTTTTACACAGACAAAAGCGTGACTTATGTTCGGGCTTAGGTCACCCGACCTATAAAATAGTATACGATACGTGTGACTTAATTAGTCTTTTAAGTCACGCCGTGCAATAATGGACTGCTTAAATCACACATATCGTAATGTACAGACGCCAGCACATTAAGCTGCCCGAAACGGACAAATTTTTCCAATAAACTTTGAACCTTATAGTTTAGCGATAAGGTTGAAAGTCTATTAAGGAAATTTGACAGCTTGTAGTAGCTTGATGTGCTGGCGTCTATACTATTCGTAAACTTACCAACCAAGACAAATCTAATATTTAAAAACTAGGCAGCAAAGAAAGAAAGAAAATAGTTTATTCTGCACAAACATAGTGTAATAGAAGTGTATACATTGCTCTGCTACGATCTTATTGGCACTATTAGGTACCATTCGAGCTTATTGGTACCACTAGGTACCATTCGTCACGGTAACGACATCCGTGCACATGTCAACGTGACAATTATCCTGAACAAATTACTGGCCAGTGAGATCGATTGAATGAACACAGTTTTACAAGCAGGATTTATTTTTAATGTTATTTATTGTTATCACTTTTGGACGATCACAGTTGGTTTTATAGACTGTTATTTAGACCGTGTATAATTTTGACATGTGACAGTTTTATATTGAATTGATTGATGCGCTTATAAATATACCCCCTTACTAATAATTGTTGTATAGTGACTATACGAGTATACATAGTTACAGAACGTTTTGTTTTCTTCTTTCGAAATTCAAATTACTGACGACATATTATATAATACGTTTATTAGTAAGAGGGTTAATATGCAGTGTGTAGTGTTGTTGATATTTTCCTTTGGGTAGAGGCCCTCAGACTAAATGGACATTCTTGGGATATCTTGCCAAAATAAAGTAACAAATAAATTTGCGATATTTGGCGTTTACAGCGTAGCTTTCTTCGACAGTTTCAACCTACCTATCTCTTTGTCTTTCGTATTAAAAAAAAACACAAATCGCTTTCAGAACTTTCACCATTTCAGCCGAAAGACGTTCATTGCTGGACATAGATCCTCCCGAAACATAAACTAATTGAAAATATTCCAACAGACGAGGACTTAAAAAAATAAATGGAAAATTAATGCGTTTACATTTACCTACAGGATAACGATGTTGACTCAGTCTGAGACTTGGTTATCGGTAAGCGCTTATCGCCAACTTGATATCAATCGCCTGGATTTTGTACTTAGTTCATCTAGATAAGTAAGCACACTTTCGATCTGCTTGGGTTCTCAAAGTGCTTTTAAGGTTAAACTGTTTTTTATGAGGCTCGTATCTGAAAATTGGATTAAGTAATGTTCAGAAAACATCTAGAAAATTATAAAATTTTTTGGAGAAAGACAGTGGCATTCCGGGAGTGGTGACAGAAATGAAAACTTGAACAATTACGAGTGTATTTTTTAATTGTTTTATAAACATAACACGCGCATTGTCGGTTACGGTAACAAGTTTAATGGTTTTTTCCCATCTCAAAAAATTCCCAACGCGCCTAAAGAAGTTTTCAGTTCAAAAAATAGACCTTTTTACTTTTTCTACTTTAGTTTTTATCGCACCCGATAAGAATGGCGATCAAAACACCTATTGGGCCTATAAAAGTATAGTAACTGTCCCTAAGTTGTCGACATAGCTCACAGAATAAGCAAGCTGAAGTGGCAATGGGCCGGCCATATTAGCCGTAGAACCGATGAAAGTTGGGGTCATAGATGGTGTAGACGTGTTTTTAGTGGAGACAGCGAATCGGTAAACGTAAGGTAGGACGCCCTCAGGCAAGGTGGAACGACGATCTTCTCAGGATTGCTGGTAGCAGCTGGATGAGAGTTGCCGAAAATCGGGTTGAATGGCGTGCAATAGGAGAGACCTACTTTGCTGAGATAGGAGCCTTTTGGCCTCGTATAGGACTTTCTGTTTCATTTTCCTTTTGTTACTTTTTTTATATATTATTTTGTTTTTTATTTTGCTGTATTTACTTTAGTTTGTGATCTTCCTACGTACGAGTCGCAATAAATACTGTTTCTTTCTTTCTTTACCTATGTCCAGCAGTGGACTGCTATAGTCTGATGATGATGATGAACTGTTTCAAATTGCATTAACTGCGGTCTGGTCCTTTTTATGGCCACCAATCAAGACTGGTGGGCAGGTCTGCTGTCACAGGTGGGCAGGTCTGGTGTATGTAGATCACTAATTGATTCGTAAACTTCAATTGACTAATGGAACCCTGAATTATTTCGTCAGAAATTACTTTTTTTCTATGTTTTACACTACTTAGAAGTAACTAGATCTGCTGCCTGCGACTTCTTCTGCGATCCAGGAAGAAAAGTAGCGTATGTCCTTCTCCAGGTTCTGGTCTCCCCATGTGCTAAATTTCATCCATAGCGTGAAAGCGTTACCAACAAATAAATATACAAAAAATCAAATCAATTTATAATATAAGTTTGGAGTGTAAGATAACTTTAAGTAGTTTCAGTCATAGTTCAAAAGTAGAAGTCAATATATATCTGTACTTTCACCATAGACACATAAACAGTCAATATTTTCTACACCCTTTAACTGTACTACGAAATCTATCTTCCATCGTGTATCACTAAAAGTACATCGACGCATCTAACCCCCTCACTGCCACAGACTGTTACCCAGACCGTTAAACCCGTTGCACGCAAGAGCCACTCGTCCTCACTCGTCGTCGACGGGTTAAGCTTGTTTCAAAAAGTTGAAACACATTACCTCTTTGAGATACGTATCGTGTGTAACGTGCTTTACGTCTTTAACAGCAGAAAGCTTTTTGGGATTATTTAGGAAGATGTTTCTACATGTGGATATGTTTTGTTGCTTTTAAGGAACAGAGTTAATTGCATTTAAACAGTCTAGTCTAGTTTACTAGAAATTTTAAAATAAAGTCTTATCTACCTTCTCTAATAATAAAATTATAAGTCTCTTCATTTACCTAACTAATAATAGTTTTCACTTTATCTACTTTAATATTATTCGTTAATTTATTCAAACATAATATATCTTTCATAATCTAGTTTTAAAATAATATATACCCAAATAGTAACTCTTTAAGACATTGAAAATATTATAATTTCTTTTTTTTAGCTTATATTTATTGTTTTTTTTTTAATGTTTGATGTAAATCGATTGCCTGAAACACAGGTTTTCCATAAACCTAGATCAGGCAGGTCTACATTACAGTTAGAATTTAATTTTTCCTCGATTGTAATTAATGTAAATCTTATTTTTACTTTACTTTTTTGAATAAAAATTTTATTTTATTTTATAACAAAGCATAATCAGCCCATAATTTTCGCACTGCTGGGACACAAGCTGCCTCTCTGTGAGAAAGAGTGGTCTGTAGTCCACAACGATGGCCCAGTGCGGGTTGGTAGATACTTCTTAGATTTTTGGCTCTAGGATATGCCGGTTTTCTTGGCGAGTACTCCATTTGATAGCTCTTGTCGCAGCAACAATAGAGTACTCGGCGGCGCGGCGTGGCGGCGGTGAGAATAGTCAGCGATCAAATATTTGGGTATGTCATGTATTTATTTATTTAATATTAGGTTGTTCAACAATGAGTACACTGTTAAGTACTTTATAATTTGTACATTACAAACTTAAGTCTATGCGCCTCATCACTTACAGAAAAGTACAGCATGCACTACATTATGCGCAGATACCTAATAACACAATATATTTTACTTACATAAGATCTACAATCTGCCGGTCGATTCTGTAAAAATCTCACCGTCAAAACTTAGGTGAAGTGAGTTTGCTTTTGCTAGGAATTGACACTATATTTTGACAGCTCATTCAACTCTCACTTCACCAAAATTTTCACGGTGAGGTTTTTACAGAATAGCACCGCTTTTGTACGTTTCTTGAGCGAACAATTAGTTGATAGCTATAGGCCGACCGCTTAACCGAGACATTGCCTGAGGTAGCAGCGCGGCGCGGGAGGGGTGTGGTGACATGATGCGAGAGCTCAGTGATTCGTCAACTTGTGACAACTATCACCCCTCCCGCACCGCGCAGCTACCTCAGGCAACGTCTCTGTCAAGCGGTCGACCTATAGTCGCTTCCTCATCGGCGGTGAGACAGGAAAAAATGACATGTTTTCATCAATATTTGAAATTAAGGTGTCAACAACGTTCTGTATTTGGACACACTTGCGTGACGGCCGTTAATATGACCTAGACAACCGAGTCTTATACATTGGACACTGTGTCAATCGCTAAACGCTTATAGTGCGTTTATTAACTTTTCGCTTGTCGCTCCACTCGATCTCTCAGTCTGCTACCTAATTGTTTATGATCGCGAGCAAATTCTGTAGAACCATAAATCAGTTTATAAATTGAGCGCGACCTTTTCGTTTTGCCTTTAGCCTCACAGTTAGCTAATAAACGTTAATTAGAAGCAAATTGTTGTTGATTGTTGCCGCAAGCTATATTTAATGATTGTTAATTTTAGGCAATTTGTTGGTAACAAATAAATACAATATTTTTCAATTACTTGTTTGGAAATTGACGGGGAAATGTTTATTTGTATTGGTGTGTATTCACATTGAAAGAGGTTGTTATGTTTGGAATGATTTGACAGTTTCATACAAACGAAAACGTGTCTTGCGAATTTGATCTTTATTAGCTACTAGAATTGTTGCATTAACAGAGGGGCAATTCTCGTTATTTTAAGAACGTTCACCGTCTGATCTCAGTCTATATCTGTCAAAAAATACCTCTAATTTCCCTATATTGTTGACAAGTTTTTGACATTTTTGACTGCGACTTGTCTCGTTACGACTAACCTTTTTAAATACTCGCTGCACCGGGAATGACCCCGCAATGTACATTACGTACAATAAACCTGGAGGTATGACCCTTGACCCACTGACATTTAACTCTCCTCCCTTCCCCCCCCTGCGATGCGCTAATCGAATTCTTCCTAGGACCTTAGTTATACTGTCTTGCTTAGAAATTCTCCACTTAATGACGAAACTTCCTATTTTCGTATTCATTGCTGGCTGTAAATCTTGAGCCTCTTTATTTTAATAAACAAAAGAGGCAGTGGGTATTGTTTTTAATTTTTAATCGAGTTTTTTGTTATTCGTGGGACAAATTGAGGTGTTTTATCAAGTTGGGGGTTAATAGAATAAAGGGTACATTAATATTCGTGGAGACTTAATAGCGTCTTGGGTAGGACTAGATTTATATTAGTCTGAGGTAGATGAGTGTTTGTTAGAAGTGGTTAAGAGGGAACGGGGCCTGCGAGGAATTTGAAAAATATGTAGGTATTTGAAGAAACTATTGCCGTCGCCTTACCTCAAGTCTGCCCCCGTAGTGTGTGATAGGGACAGCTGCAAATCAGACCGAAATTATCACAAAAATTTTGACGTGATCGATGTTTCGTATTCCTCTTCCTCTCGAAAATGTTAATGTAAAAAATAAATGAATCGGCTCAGATTCATTTATTTTTTACATTAACATTTCAAGAAAGAGTCTGTTTAGGTTCCTTTTTTATGTTAAAAACTTTTCTAATTTGTCTGATAGTCCTCTAATCACGGCGGTAAAAATAAGGCATTTTTGTAATTTTTAGAGGTTCATATTTTCTTTACTAATTAGTTGCTGAAAAAAGAAAATGACAGGGACGTGTTTCCAGCAGACTTTGATTTATGTAAAAAAAAATGCTCTAGAGGCATTATTCAGGAAGAAAAATGGGGAATACATTTGTATGGAGAATCAAGACCATGTTCCCTCTTAATTGTCTTCATTAGCGTAGGGGACGCTCTAGGAGGACATATCGTCGCTCGCATGACTAATAGTCTTAATTATTTTTTTAGCTGATTTGAGTTAGGACAACTACATTATTCTATTGGTGATTCTTTACATTTTGTTGCCTTTCGAAATGGTTATACCTATTTTGAGATCCAAATAACATAGTGGTACGACGGTTAGTGAAAAAGGTAAATAATCACGAAGAGAAAAATATAGTTGTCCTAACTCAAATCAGACGATATGGTAACCTTATTTTTGATATTATTTAGAAAGGCCAGTTGTGTAGTAGGTACTCGCAACCGGCGTGTGTGTACGGTACAGAATACCACCTACTATATGACCTTTACATAAAAAAAAATATATATGTGGCGCTCTTGACCTCAATCACGCCTGATATGAAAGCTTGTAAAATCAACATACTCTTTTTGCTTCGTTTACGTACATATTTCTGATAATACACGCATGCTTGCAAGAACGACGGATCTAATCTTTCTTAAAAAAAATCCAAAACGTTTTATTTTTATAATAACATAGAATCGACTATTAGGTAGTAGCTAGATATTAATTATTATAATAACAAAAACTTATAGACACGTCAAAGAAACTTTCAAAGAAGGTAATATACGTAACCGGAGCGGCGGCGCACGCTAAACAGCGTTTATTAACATATCAAAGGCATTATAGTAAAGTAACTTCCAAACAGAAGCTAATTTTTCCCCCGCGACTATAATAGCCAACATGAAACGCAAACAATTTGCCAGTTAGAAAAGAGATTAAACCGTCATTAATCGTTAAACTTACTAACGACCATAACTTCCCATACTAGGTTACCTAGGTGACCATTTACATCACGTAAAAGTTACCTTTTGTTAACATAAAATGTAGGAGCAGAAGGTTCACTATATAAGAAAGAAAGAAAAAAAGGAAGAAAATTTATTTGTCACTTAATTCATTCTAGAGGCAAAACCCAGTTGTTTGTTATGTTGGTGTGGAATTAATAAACTTTATAAGAGTCACTTATGAACATAATTCATTTGGGTGGTTATGACATTGAAAGTAATAGATACAAAAGCTCATTGAATCTGGACAATTTCACCATAAACATATATTATTATTATATAATTAATGTATGCAAAATATTGTAAAACATTTTAAAAGAGTAACGGTGGAGTTTTTTGCCCATTCTTCTCCATACGAAAACTACCTTTTGGAATGGGCGACTATAATCAATTCTATTTTTTTGTAATGTTTGACGTTCAAAAGTGCTTTTTATGTGCCTATTTGAAATAAATGCTTTGACTTTGACTTTATAAAGAGGTTTTGTTCTGGTAGGAACCATTTGCTTTTCAATTATTCAAATCTAATCAGAACAAATAAAATAATTCTCTTTATTTTTGATTCTTTTTAATTAATTTTAATATATTTTATGTATTTGTGATTTTTATATTGGGGCTTGGTATCTTTGTAAATAAATAAATATAAATAAAAATAAAATAAATTAAATAAGAGTAAGTGTACTGATAGATTTACACAATTGTACCTACAGCTTTTTATAATTTTCTGTCCAACTTCAACTTCTGCACGTCTTTCCTCGTAGTTACTGGGTTCTGTACTGATATACTATTCTGTGCGTCACGTGCCCCGAACATGTTTCAAAAAGTTTAAAATTTTAGAGTGCAGTCACAGTTTAAATACTGTTACCGTGTGAAAGTTAAGCGAGCCACGTATTGTACTTTCAGATGCATCTAGATTTTATCTAGATTTAAAATCCTTTGTTCCATAAGGTTCTTATTTTAAGACTGTGCTACAAAATGTATTTCAAAACAGGCTGTCGAGTACTTAATGTTTTTTTTTTTTGTTTAGCCTATACTGGCCCACTGGTAGGCAAAGGCCTCCCCCAAGTCTTTCCAGCAACTCCTGCCCCGCGCCACCTCGAATCAGCCCTCGCGGTATGCGTCCAGGGTGCTTACTCTTAAATTTAATTCCGATAGATCGACATTGGAATTGTGACGTTTCGTACTCTTGAGTTCGATGCTAGCGCCAAATGATTTTTAGATTGGGTGTCCATTTTGGAGAACTAAGTGGAATTGGGTTCGGGCTTAGCGTGGGGTAATTGTTGATAATATTTTTTTCAAGAGTACCGAATCACGTGACTGTAAAATTAACATTGGAATCATATTGGCATCTCATTGGAATTAAAATTAGTTTGGAGAGTAAGCCCCCTGGTCATCTCGCCGCCGCTATCTGGGCCGACCTCGGCGGCATCGTCCATGGCAACCATTGTGTGGAAACTTTTGCCTAGATAAGATTCTTTATTTCAGTCCAAAATAATACAAAAACACACACACACACACACACAGGAATAATCCAAATGTCCAATAAATAAATAGTAATTACAGAATGTAATAATAAAATTTAGAATTAAATTAGCAGCAAGTATGATTTTGTCTAGAATCAGTTTGATTTTGTCTAGAACCAGTTTGAATTTGTATAGAACCAGTTTGATTTTGTCTAGAACCAGCACCCTAATTGCGTAACACACTATCAGTAACAATTTGAATCATTTTGAAGGATATTGCTAATCCATTGCTTCATATGTTCGAAAAATGTGTCTGCTCAACAACATATATAACGCAATGAATGTTGTTCAACTGTCAAAATGAAACCCAGTGAAATATAAGCCTTACGAAATTACCCCGCTGTTTGATTATATCTTTTTCCAGGTCACCCATGTGCCAAATTTTATCAAAATCCGTTCGTCCGTTTTAGCGCGAAAGCGTTACAAACTTTCGCATTTCTAATATTAGTTACGATTTTGACGTTCAAAAGTGCCTTTTAGAGCCTATTTGAAATAAATGCTTTAATTTTGACTTTGATCCATTCTCCTTTGTGTTATTTTAACAACAGGTAACCAAAGGTAAAGGGCACCACAAGGGTCAAACCATGAATAATAATTCATTATTGTGTGAAAACACCGGATGTCTAGTTACCGAACACAAAGAACGGTATAATTGAGGTGTTCTGTGTGGCTTGCGATCATAATAATAGGTATAATAATGAAACAGTGAAAAATATTATAACCCTATTTCCTACAAGAAACAAACGTTAAAACCACCACCTGTAGAAGTACCTGTAGTTTTGTGTAGAAAAATATTTAGCTTGACTCAAAAAACGCGCCTCGGAAAGCACGTCAAGCCTTTGGTACCGGCTGTCATTCGTAGATCTTTGGTAGTCGTTACGGTTAGTCAGAAGCCCAAAAGTCCAACAACCAATCTTACCAAGAGATATCGTATTGGGTCTTGCGTAATGAAGAGATCCGCAGAACCAAGGTAATCGACATAGCCCGAAGAATTGCCAAACAAGGCAGTGGGCAGGGCAAATTGCTCGCAGAACAGATGGCCGATAGGGCTGCAGGAATCCGCTGGATGCGGAAAGCATAGAACCGGTCGAAGTGGAGGTGCTTGGGAAGGCCTATGTCCAGCAGTGGACATCTTTCGGCTGAAATCACGATGGGTCTTGAAAAAATACGGATATTCAGCTGCATCCGGTTAGAGTGGAAGCCGACCGCAACATAGTTAGGAATATGCTAGGCTGATTTAGCCGTGTTTTGATTATCTTGAAAAGAATAGAATAGAATACTCTTTATTATGTACGCCAGCACATCAAGCTACCCGAAACTATCAGATTTTTCCAATCAACTTTGAACCTTATACTTTAGTGATAAAGTTGAAAATTTATTAAAGAAATTTGACAGATTGTAGTAGGTTGATGTGCTGGCGTCTGTACACCATATACATTACAGACATAAATATAGTACAAAGGGTGACACAATGGGCGAGCTTATCGCTAAGAGCGATCTTTCAAAGACAACCTTAGGATGAATTTAAAAAGGGGAAAGACAGACAAATACGGTAGTCCGTGGTGTAACATCTTGCCCATTTAATTAATTGAAAATCTGAACGTTACATTTAATTAAATGTCAATTAATTTGTGAAAGGTTCTGGAGTGGCGACCGCGTACCGGAAGACGTTGCTTTGGAAGGCCACCCACAAGGTGGACCGACGACCTTGTGAAGGCCGCAGGAACCCGTTGATGTGTGAAGCACAGAACCGGTCGAAGTGGAGGTGCTTGGGGGAGGCCTATGTCCAGCAGTGGACGTCTTTCGGCTGAAATGACGGTGATGATGATGATGAAATGTCAATTATAATGCAAAATCAGCCTATAACGTTCTCTCTTTAGCGGTTCTCCTTTCTATGAGAGAAAGTGGGCCACCACGCGAGCCCGGTACAGGTTACAACCTGTACCGGGCTCGCGTGGTGGCCCACTTTGTTTGTTTCGAAGACATGTGACATACATGTCACATGTCTTCGAATTTATGGTTCTAAGACATGTCGGTTTCCTCACGATGTTTTCCTTCACCGTTTTGAGAGCAGTGGTGATGGAATTATTTACACAGAGGAAAGCGCTGCCTGGGTCCGATCCTACAGGGCCATCTCCTCTCCAATTATAATGGTCATCGTTTATTTATTGATGCAATATTTCATTTATCGTTGAAAGTGTTGTCACATACACTAGCACACGGTGCCAAATTATTAATGCATTTTCAGTAAAATGTGCGAGTATTTTATGTATTGTTAACTTAATTTAATCAAGACTGACTGTTTCATGCGTAATTAACATATAATTACACAGAAAATACTGCATGAATTTAACGGACTTTTCAGTACGATGTTTCCTTTAAAATATAATAGGTGTAAAATTATACGTAACTAGCTTTTGCCCGCAATTTCGTCTGGGTAAAATTTGTTGTTCCGCAAAAAACAAAAGTAAAATAAAAATATCTTTTTTCGTTTATTTTTTCAATACCTATATTAAATTACACTAATTATTAAACAAGCATACACTTGTCTAAAAACCTTTGAAGGTTTATGTGACAAAGTGGAGGGAGCAAGCTCGCTCACAACATATTACATAAAAATATTTAAAAAACTTAAGATGTGATGTCACCAGTAATATAATATTTTTTTAAGGTAGATTTACATTTTTTATATGTACTAGTGACAATATTTGACTGCACAGTTTTAGGAATTTTATTCATAGTATCTGGTAATATATATTCCCACGTTCTCATGCCATACACATTTACAGTTGTAGGTATCTGTATCTCAGCGCGATGCTGCACTTATCATGCACTTTTGTACTTACCTAGTTTTATGTAAAGGTTAACACAAGACAAGAAAACAACAACGAAACATACAAAGAATTATGGGTATTTTTGTATGGAGCCTGGCATGATGACCAGTAGAATTCTTATCTAAGTCAACTTATTGCTTATAACTAGCAATTACTGTAACAAAACATTTTATCTTCGAGGCACGGTCTTGGTATCTAATAATGGTCACCTATCCAGAGATCAACCGCGGTAAGCTCAGCTTAACCTGATCTATCGGCCTGTGCGGCTATTACTTAGCCGTAAGCTCCCTCAATGTTATGTAAAATTCAAAGTCCTGACTGACTGATATATCAACGCACAGCCTAATCCGCTGGTCCTAGAGACATGAAATTTGGACGGTGAATTCTTTGTGAAGAGTAGGTCTCCACTAAGAAAGGGTTTTTGGAAATTCCATTAGAAGGTGAATGGGGGGAGGGTGAACTTTCACGCGGACGAAGTCGTGGGCAGAAGCTAGTAACTAATATTATTGAGAACTACAGTGAACATTAGCGTCATAAACTAATCGTTTACGTTAAGCTCGGTTTTTATTTCACAAACTTCTGCTCATAATGAAAATTGTTGCTTATGATATAAACTTTCATTTGATGTATATACTCGTATGATATTTTTATTGGACATACCGGACAAAACGCCCATCATTATTTCTTTTTCTCCTTCACGGCTGTTTTCCACGAAGCGTTGGGCAGTGATGTATAGAAATAGTACACCCACATTTATGATAGTTATGTTTAAGATCCAAGTAATAGGAGGCGAGTCTGTTGCCATCAACCAGGTGCAAATTCCAGGCTGCTGCTGAGAAAAACCCAATCAAAAATTTCCCGAAACGGGAATCGAACTCAGGACCTCATTCTCAGCAACAGCGTGTGCGAGCACTCAGCCAACGTAGTTCTTAAATAAAGCAGTACAATGCGTGCCACGAAAGATGAGACTTGACACCGCCTCCCCCGTTCTTTCCGCCGCCCCTATGACGTCCGGTCCCGTCCCGCACTCAGACCTCATACCGCTAAAGATACCTAAAATCATGTACTGCGCATGTCAAACCACGTGGTGTGTCAAGTCTCATCTTTCGTGGCAAGCATTGTACAAGTATTTATCTTTTTACCGCCATAATAAACCATAGATATATGAATTATACATTATTATGTAATAAACACTATTACACAAATTAAAAAAAGTCTTAAAACGTTAACAAACGCCGATTTATAACAAAACAGACTTTGCATTCAAACGTTACAATGCTTTTCTTTCTATTTTCCTTTCACTCAGTGCTTTACCAAAACCAAACCTATCTTTCCGAGCACAAGGTACAATTTCCATCGTACAATATGCCACTTTTCCACGCAAATTGGTTGTTCTACGGTCTGTAAGAGGAACAGTGACGTCATTGAGGGACACAGAAGAATACTTATGTTCCAAGTCTGGAGGGACAATCTGAGGACGACCGAGTTTGATCGAAGTGGATTTGTTTTGTGTTTTGAAGGTGTTTTGTATATACGTAGATGTGTTGAAAGGCTCGTGGTAAAGTAATAACAGCTGCTCGCGTCGATCAATCACGTTAAGCTACGCCTGCCGCGGTCGATCCGTCAATGGGTGACCATCATACTGAGACCGCTCGAAAGCACATTAAGCCGTTGGTCACTCCTATCATTCGTGGATCTTTAACAGTCATAACGAGTCATCAGAAACCTTACCGAAAGTATTACCCAGTAACTAGATTGTTTGATTGTTTGTTTGTTTGTTTGTTTCTTTTTACAATAAAAACCAAACTAATACATACAATCATTCTGATTTTTTGTCAGATTATTCTACAAGCGACATACTAAAGCACTAGTGTTTTAATGTTTTAGTCCAAAAAATATATTTTTTGTAAATAGATAATTGCTTCATATTTTGCAATAAAATACCAGGGTTGTGTCATCGCGCTTCTCTTTCATTTCTATGTAGTCAGACAGTGACCGCGCTAAAGCGCGACTACATGACCTAAATGTCATATAGTCCCCATAAAGAAGTTTTCTCTTCAAAAAATCACACGGCCAAAGTCACAGTCAAGGGTAACATGGTAGATAGATACCACCTGTTTTTCATTTTACTACCATAATCTGTAACAAAATTATTCAGCAACACCGTATTATGCCAATCAGGCATGTCCCAGCTGAAAGTTAATCAAAATTCTCTTGTATTTTGCCCTCTCCATCATAATAAGGATTACGTTGAGGAAACACCGCATTGTTTGCTTTTCTTCTAGTTATAGTCCGACGCCTGGTTTTTTACTCATGTTTCGGATTTGCATACTTATTAGGGAGGTTTCTACCAGCTGTTTTTATTATGGATTAAAAATAATTGACGGTTTATCTCACCCGCTTAACCTCGTGTATTTGAGCACCGTACTCAAATGCACGAGAGACACGTTGTCGGCGACTGTCGTCGACGTGTGTCACACTTGCAGGCGTTTCTACACCGGGGAGCGGGCTGCTCGCCTGAAGCGCGCGGTTGGTGCGGCGTGTGCACTACTCTGTATTGTCATCGTAAAATTTACTTTAATACATTTGATTTAAAATCTTATTTTGAATGACAAGTTATTTGCTGTCGGTTAAGGCGGATACAGACATTGCGTGTTTTTTTTACAGAATTATAATCATTAAAGTCATCAACACATCTCTCTAAGACCAATTAATTCTACTGAATGACTATTTCATGAAATCTTGACATTTTAGGATTATACTAACTTAATAAGTTGTATTATTGATTCTAATGATTATAATTCTGTAAACACATATTTGTTACAGTCGCGAATCATATTTTAATCAAGATACAACTTAATACTGACCAGCAAATTGCAAAAAACGTAAGAAATTGTGAATTTCGCGGGTTACCTTAGCGCTTCCCCCTTAACTCGTTCGCATTTGTTTGATTAAATTACTTTATTATCAGTTCAGCTGTTGAAGTAACGACTGTGCTCTTGTTAATTGGAGTTGTTTAGGCAATAAAAAAGCGTTTAAATGTTTTAACTTGGTGAGGATTTAGTGAGTAGTCGTGAAATCCTTCCTACTATCCTACTAATATTATAAATGTGAAAGTTTTTGAAGATGTTTGGATGTTTAAAAAATAGTGGATACCTATTGTGCTAAACCCGAAAAATGGAAAGGGAAAGGATGGCCTTTTCATTTTTTACCCCAAAAATAAGAAAGTCCACATCCAGTCTGACATTCATGAATATTATCGTATTCTAATCTTCGCACGAGACGAACAAAATGTGATTGGTTGGGCACTAGCAATATTTGATGCTGTCGTCACTCTGCAGTGTCAAACCTGAAATGGAAAAATGTCAACTATTCTTTGGAGCCCACTGTATGTATGTCAAAGTAATCTGTATTACGGCTCCTGCAAACAGGCGCGACGCGCGACGCGAATCGCGCGCGACACAAAGGCACCGCTCGTCGCGCGACTTGCGGTGCCTTTGTGTCGCGTGTCGCGTCGCGCCTGTGTGTACGAGCCTTTACTTTGACATAGGTACATACAGTGGGCTCCAAAAGATAGTTGACATTTTTCCACTTCAGTTTTGACACACCACATTATGATTCTAAATTGTAATGATCCAAATGGACCTACTATTACCTACGTTATTATTGACTAATTCAACTACCTTAAACTTATCATAAAAAATCCCTTATGAGTACCATTATTTTTTATTTTAAATTATAATTATTAGGCATCGTAGCTGAAACGGAAAAATGTCAACTAACCTTTGAATATCACTGTAGATGTCTCATTCATACATTGGTACAGTCACGAGAAAAAATACCTTAAAATTGTACAAATCTAGCTGACCCGGCGAACTTCGTCCCGCCTCAGAATCAATAAGAACGAATGTACCTATGAGAAAATGAATTATCATAATTTTGTTTCCTGAATTTTTTTAAATGTTTTTATAGTTATTCTGCTATTCGGGGCGGAGTCAACTCGAATAAATCAATGATCATAAAAATCGGTCCAGCCGTTCTAGAGATATAAATGGTGTAACTAACCCGTCTTTGTTTTATTTATATAGATATATATATATTTAAAAGCGATTTTCTCCAAAAGTATGGGTCTATATTTTATGGAACATTGGATTGGATTAATTGGTATTTTAGCGCATACAAAAAAAAAAATAACTGAAAAATCCTTCACCAATGGGATTTGATACGATTAACTAAGCAGTTAGCTGTCCATTATGATTCATGATGTTATTTATTCCTTTTATGATTCTGCCAGTGGCCTTTTTGGGCCCCCTGGTCGCAGTAACTAAGTTATCCCGGTTAGATTAGAACTGTGACGGAACACGGACAAGCCGCGCGCGAGCGATGTGCGACTGAGCGGTGCGGCGGCAGCGACAGGCGAGCGCTAAATCGAAGTTGGTCGCAGTTACTATGCAGTGCTATTCGGCAATTTTAGGACCCCAAAATAAGAATTATTTGATGTTTATTTAATACTTTAAGCACACAAATGTACAGACGCCAGCACATCAATCTACTACAATCTGTCAAATTTCTTTAATAAATTTTCAACTTTATCGCAGGTTCAAAGTTGATTAGGAAAATTTGACAATTTCGGGTAGCTTGATTGATGTGCTGGCGTGTGTACAGATGCGGACTTAATGCCATAGGCACAGATGATGATGATGTGACATAAATGTTCACAAAATTTTTCTTTTTTTTATATAATTACTAAACTGTTCAATAATATTTTTTAGGAAAGCAGATTGGGAATGGGACACTTGTCCTCTGTCGACGGTTGCAGTTACCTTTGTCGTTGACGCGTGTTGCTCGTGAGTCATTATCATCATATCAACCGAAAGACGTCCACTGCTGGACATAGGCCTCCCGCAAGCACCTCCACCTCAACCGGTTCTGTGCTTCTCGCATCCTGCGGCCTTCACAAGGTAGTCGGACCACCTTGTGGGAGGCCTTCCAACACTACGTCTTTCGGTACGCGGTCGCCACTCCAGAACCTTTCGGCCCCATCGGCCATCTGTTCTGCGAGCAATGTGCCCTGCCCACTGCCACTTAAGTTTGGCAATTCTTCGGGCTATGTCGGTCGCTCGTGAGTATGAGAAAAACATACCTGGCGACTGGTACACTTCTGCCTAATCCTTCAGGGATTGTAGGTATGATGTTATAATTACTAAGTAATATTAAACTCATAACTACATTCCTAAACAAGTTAGTTCTTATGAATTCCCTCAACGCATTCAAGCAGATATTTGCAAGGAAACACATTACGTTAACCCGAAACTTGGATCCCAAAGGTTATTAAAATAACTTGCTAAGACTTCGATTACAGTTATGTAAGACTAGCTCCTGCCCGCGACTTCGTCCGCGTGAAGTTTCTTGTTCCCCGGACCCACCCCGTCGCATCGCATCGCCTTCCCGCGCTGTTTCTTCGTTTTCGCTTTGCGTTCTTTTTGCCTTTATTCCCTTTGGCCGGCTCTTAAGGGTTTTCGATGATGTTACATAGGCTGTAACCTATTTCAAAAATTGGGTTATTAACCTTTTGACCGCCACAGTCATGTATAGATGACAAATCAAAATGTGCCCAGCACGCCATGGTTCGACTACATGACAGACTTTGACGCCAAGAGCATGTTTTTGATTTTTACGCGTTGCGACGAACGACGTGTGGCGGTCAAAAGGTGAAATGCAAAAATAAATTTTCAAATCCGACAGGTTGTTTATATTATTATTAAATTGTTATATTATGGTTACGGATGATATCGAGACCCAAGTACATAATGTTGTCGTTATAACCAAAACTGCCTTCTCTAGTTATAACATTTTATACAAATAAGATAATAAAGAGAAATAGATAAAAAAGAAAAAGATAAATAAAAATAATAAAGAGAATAATAATAATAGATAATAAAGAGTGTTCTATTCTATTCTATTCTAAGATGTTATAACCACCAATATTTTTATATATACGCGAAGTGCTTAGCTCCCTCAAATTACGAATCTGACAAGTATGACATTTATGTGACGTAATAAAAATCCCGGCTCAAATCTTTATGTCACGTGTAGGGACGTCAGTGTTCATGGGACGTTGCTTCCCAAAGAGATATGAATGAGATTGTGTCTCTAAAGTATAATGAGATTTGGAGGAAATACTGTTTTGTCGAAGAATTTTACATCCCTGAGGAGTGATGGAGTATGGAGGTCAGATGTTAGACGTTGTGCGTGAAAAATAAAACAAAGCATAAAAAATGTTCCAGACGACGCCATGTAACCTACAGTCATAAATATAGGTATTTACAGACAATAATATAATGATAAAAGAGAGAAGCTAGCGTAGAAATTGATCGTTGGTTATCAATAAAAAATCTACTGTTTCATAGAAAAGTGTAATGTACAGACGCCAGCACATCAAGTGACTACAATCTGTCAAATTTCTTTAATATATTTTCAACTTTATCACTAAAGCGTAAAGTTCAAAGTTGATTGGCAAAATTTGACAGTTTCGGGTAGCTTGATGTGCTGGCGTCTGTACCTACGCGGTCAAAATGTACTGAACAGAAAATTTTTGAAGTGAAAACTTCTTTAGGCGTGTTGGGCATTTTTTGAGATGGGAAAAACCATTGAACTCGCGCCACTGTTACCGCAAGCGACACCGCGTGTGTTTTATTTATAGGACGTTTAAAAATTTACCCGCTTCGGATGTGTTCGGCTGTCCTCGGGATGTACTCGGTTTTAATGTATATCCGATATGTCAGTGAGTGATGTCAATGTATTCTGTTTGTGTTTTGTTTTCAGTTCTGTCGGCACTGCCGGAGTGCCATTGTTTTTTTTTTAATAACTGACCAGAAATGTCAACGCACGGGGTTCAGAATCATGTATTGTATCCGTGGGAACACTACCCTGCTACCCTGTTTTAAGATAAATAAAATAATAATAACTAATTAATAAATTAAAAAACAAGTCGAAAGTTGCTACAAAAGATTGCTAACATCATCAAGAACCATCGTGCTTACCAGTCATTGTTCATAAATGCTCCTTCAAACAGGCGCGACACGTGATATAATCGCGCGCGACACAAAGGCACCGCTCCTTACGCGACTTGTGGTGCCTTTGCGTCGCGCGCGATTTTATCGCGTGTCGCGCCTGTTTGAAGGAGCCTTAAGCATGCTCATATGTCTTACGCACATTCGCTTAAATAATTCATGAAATTTCCGTCGAAAGCACGAACAGCTGCTATTCTCTATTGGATTATGATTTATCTTGTTACGAGTAATATTCTGTAAACATACATACATATATTAGATATGTATGTACGATTATGCGAGGTCGTTTGTAAGTAGATCTACATGTTGAGGCACGCGAGACATACTAATAAAGATATTTAAATTTTGGAGATCTTATGATTACAAGTCATGATTATACATTGGTGCGGCTCGTGGCGATTTGCCGAGGTCGGTCCGGGGATGGGTGACCATCCATTACATATCGAGACCCCTCCGTGACTCGGAAAACGCGTTAAGCAGTTGGTCTCGGCTGTCATTTGTACGCTACGCTTGCCGCGACAACCATCCAACCATCAACCATCCAACCATCAACCATCCAACCAACCATCAACCAACCACCAACCAACCAACCAACAAACCATCCAACCATCCAACCAACCATCAACCAACCATCTTTACATACCGAGACCCTCCGAGGGACAGTATGTTAATGTTAAACCGTTGGTCCCGGCTTTCATTAGTGGAACTTTGACAGTCTTTATGGGTAGTCAGAAGACCGAAATTCTGACAACCAGTCTTACCAAGGGGTATCGTATTACCCAGTAACAGGGTCGTGGCGGTCAGATAGGCAGTCACTCCATGTAAAATACTGGTATTCAGGTGCATCCGATTAAACTGGAGACCGACCTTGAAATAGTTGGGAAAAGGCCAGGAGATGATGATGACGTCTGATAAATACGTAGATGGATGGACTGTCTGCGGTCTGTAGTTTACAGAAATACAAATCGCAGACAGCCGTCAGGTATAGGTTTTAGAATTGTCTAGCTGATCATGACGGCATTGACCTTTCATTTAATTGCAAGGATCAATTTTCCGTGCAATGTAGCTACTTCCATTTAACTTGTACCTAGTATTTATTCATTAGGACATTGGTCAATTTAATTAAAATAGGCACTTTGAATTATCCATATCGATACATTCTCCAGATTTACCAAACGATGTTATAGGTAGCTGATAAGCTGATATTTTTCGCATCCTTCATTGCTAAAGCAAAAAAAAAATGGTGAAAAAGTTCACATAAAATCTGCATAAAAGCCTCCGGACGTCTAAAAATATTCCAAATTGAACCGGATATACGGGCTTCAGCCGGATAATTCGTTATATCCCCCCAAGTATTACAGACGTCGTGATATCAGTCTTTATGAGCGAATTCTGCAGAGGACGGACGGATTTGTGACTGACTTACGGATGTGATGGACGGTTGATATGTGCAATCTATAAAAATAAAATGCTATTCGGTAAGTGCATCATTTGGAGACCACCATCTTCATCATTCTCTTTATCATTAACATCATCGAAAATAAAAAAATCGGGGTAAATTGAATGTGATTGTTTCTAAGGGAATAGTTTTTTTAACTGAACAGACGGCTGTGCTGCTGGGGAGTTTGGTTCGCCACTTCTTCTTCCTAAGGCACTACGAAGTGGGGAAGGGCGGGCGTTTTTGGACTGTCTTATGTAATTTTGTCGTTCGAAAAGTGTTGATTCTTTGCCGAATTTGAATAAATGACTTTTGAAATTGAAATTTGAAATTTCTAAAACCAAAATGGTTTTAGAAATTTGGACAGGGCATTGCCTGTTTAAATTTTATGCTTAGCTATACAGTATGGAAACAAGATATAATGTAATAAATTATGCCACAATGACACTTGTTATCGCCTTTTCTGACGATCAACAAAAAATGAACGAAATCGGTCGCGGAAAAAATTTGCCCTACATTTATGTTGGCATAACTCGTCAAAATGTAGGGAACAGCTGATTTCACGACCAATTTCGTGAATTTTTTGTGTATATCATCAGAAAAGGCTACTGTATATCTTCATAATTATTCAGACTGTCTCCATTGGGTACGGTCGAAACAGATAGGAGACTCGGGTTGCCCTTGGTTCTGTTTTGCGCAAAAGTAGTTTTACCAAACTTGCTGACTAGCTATACATACAAACATACATTTATAAAGTCACGCCTTCTTCCCGTAGGGGTAGACAGAAACTTCAGAATGCCATCTGCTACGATCCTAACGTACCTAAACCTTTTGCTTCGTTTGCGTTCATGTATCTGAACGTACACGCACGCCGGTTGTGAAAGAAAGAAAGAAAATAGGTTTATTTGTCACAGAAACAAGTACTGACACCAGCATATCAGGCTTCTACAATCTGTCGAATTTCTTTATTAGATTTTCAACTTTATCACTAAAGCATAAGGTTCAAAGTTGATTGATGATGGGAAAATTTGACACTTTCGGGTAGCTTGATGTGCTACAAAAAGGCGCTGCTAGGTGCTTTAATAATGGGGTTAGAAGTTAGCTAACTATAAAAATCAGCATACCACAAACAAACCAATGTATCGTAGGGTAGGTGTATGTTCAATAAAAACTTTTAAAGTTCTGACTACCCTCAAATTTCTACCAATTGAATACCTACGTCATCCTATTCAGCAGTATGTCCATTGACCTTCACTTGTAGACTGACTCGCAGCCAAGCTTCACGATCACAATTGTTCCTAATAAAGCTTAGGCGTCTAATGTGTTCCTGTTGATCCCTTATCTTCATTCCCTTGAAGGTTCAGACAAACGTCTGACCTAACTGCGGAGGCTATTGACTTTTATTTTATCTTGTGAAAGTTGAGTTTAATATTTAAGGTCAGGATTTATTTTTAAGGGGCTTACAGGATCTTAACACAAAAAACGCAAGTTTTAGAAACAATAAAACAATATGATCGACTATAGTAAACCAAATCAGAAAAATATAAGTATGATATTTAATAATATATACGATTTCCCGTTTAGCGTTATTTATACTTTTTTCGTGTTGCTCGGCCTCTGAGCCGTAGCGATAATTTTAAATAGCCTGTAATCTTTCTCAAGAATCGGGCTATCAAACGTAAAAAGAATTTTTCATATCCGACTAACAGTTCCAGAGATTAACGCGTTCAAACCAACAAAGTACAATCAAACTCAGTTTTATTATATTGTTATTAATTTAATGTAGATTAATAAATTTTATCGGCAAAATGATTTTGTCTAATTTTCCTTAACTAATGTAAATTGTTGGTCAACCGTTATAACGGCTGACCACCAATTAACCTAATTTATTTATTGTACTGTAACACATATAAATAAATTAGATTAGAGTAGGATTCCGTTACTTTTTTATAAAATAACTTGATTTTGTGAAGTTATCTATTATTTATTTATACGAGTATGTACTTTATTGTACACCAGAAAATACAAAAATACAACATAATAAAGAACAACAATAAATACAAAACAAACAAACAACAACAACAACAATACAATTAATTTGCAGTGACGACTTTAAAAATATTAGAAGACAGAGTACATTTTTATATTTTTGTAATTTTTGATCTTATAACGTGACCTTACAAAGTTCTTTCTTAAAGTGTCATAACTCATCCTATTTATTAAAAAACTTCCTAAAATTCCGAAAGACCCATCCATTTTACAATACCCGTCTTAGATTTCACAAACGGGCACTCCAAGTCTATCATTAATGTATTCAAATTCATTTCCCTTTGACAGAGCCGATGGATACATTCTGCTTTAAAAATGTATTGACAACGGATAGGGTTGAATATTTTTAGGTTTCATGATTGTCTCTTTTGGGGGTCATTCGACACACAAGGTTAGGGGGAAAAGGGAGCAGTTTGTGGAAAAGGTACCTTGAGGCCACTGGTTTAAAGGTACGGTGACGAGGAAGCAACGAGCTATCAACCATTTTCTCGCTCAAGGAACGTATGTATAAAAGACTAGCTTCTGCCCGCGATTTCGTCCGCGTGAAATTTCTTGTTACTCCGACCCACCCCTTCGCATCGCATCGCCTGCCCGCGCTATTACTTCGTTTTTGCTTAGCGTTCTAAAAGTTCTCCTCTGCTCGGCTCCTAAAAGTCATAGCGTGATGTTAAAAATGCCTATATCCTTCCTCAAGAATTGGGCTATCAAATGCAAAAAGAATTTTTCAAATCCGACTGGTAGTTCCAGAGATTAGCGCGTTCAACCAAACAAACAAACAAACAAACTCTTCAGCTTTATAATATTAGTATAGATTGTCATACACAATCAGCCTATAATGTTCCCAATGCTGGCACATAGGCCTTCTCTCTGTGAAAGGGAGTGGGCCGTAACCCACCTCGCGGGCCCAGTGTGTGTTAGTGGATGTCACATGTCTTCGAATTTTTGGTTCTAGGACATGCCGGTTTCCTCACGATGTTTTCCTTCACCGTTTTAAGAGCAGTGGTGATGAAAATAATTTACACAGCCGGGAACAACGGTTTAACGTACTTTCCGAGACATGGAGGGGTTCGGTATGTAAAGATGGTCACCCATCCACAGACCAACTACGGCAAGCGTAGCATAACCTGATTGATTGATCGGTGCGACTTTTATTAGACTAAAGATTTTTAAGAAGTTCTATTTTGGGCTGGAATAATTTGGCTAAGTATGGTAAATCCTAATTGTCTTATCTTTTCTCTAGAGTCTCGCTTGTGCAGAACTGAATATTTAAAGCCTAATCTAGATATCAAATTCAGCCAATTTTACAAGAAACAGCCTCAAATAATATTGGACCAGAGTTTAATCGTTCTCAGCCCCACTTTAGGCCTTCAATCTGAGTTACGGAGACTAAAATAGTAATTAAACCGCTTCCAAAGGTGCCGCTCCACAGCGAGTCACTGCTAAGTTACGCACTTGTAAGTAATTAGCTTCATTTTCTCTGAAAATGTACGTGGGATCGTCCACTGCGACCCATGGCTATGCTAGGCACGAATTCGGAAATGTCCTAACCTAGATTCTGCCTGGAACACAATATATTAAACATTAATAAAAAAAATCGGTACCACTTGTCTTTACATCTGTTATAAGCCGCCATGTTAGATTTTGTGTGATGTAATATAACCTACGAAACAACATGACGCTTCCAACGATACACTTATCGAAATACGACAAGTAATTTAGGAGCTATGAGAGAACAGATGAACATACATACAAAGCCTGTTAAAATCATAACCCTACTTTGACTTTGCAGTTGTCAGGTAAAAACAAATGAACCGCGCAGCTAACGTGGCAAAACTCTCCGTGTATATCTTACGAGCAGTGCTCTTGGACGGTCGACTTAAGGACATAGCACACGTATCAAACCAGAAAGGGATCGGCACCGTATCAACTCGAGCCGTTCAGTATTCTTTGTATGAAACTCCCTACTTCAACGCACACTAATCGGAATCGTAACGTAATCGCCTCGTCTCGGGACAAGCTCACGAACCGCGGTGCGGTGCGTTACGGTTCGTCGTCCCCGCGCTTACGGCTCGTTGTCCCCGCGCTGGCGTCTGTCCGTACCCGAGCTTACGTCTCTTCGTCCTCCCTTACCTTTCTCACCCCTCCGGCCTGCCTGCTGCACCATCAACCAGCGGTCGGCGAGCTGTAAGCGCAGCGTCGCCTAGCCGTAGCAGAGTCGACGTATCGGAGCTTCTGATCCGCTTTTGTTACGTGCTTACGTTAGGTTGAAGCCTGTTTAACGGCGAGGCAAAATGCGATACGGTGCCCATCCCTTTCCGATTTGATACGTGTGCTATGTACACGTATGATACGTGTACCTTTAATAATAAAGGGTGGTTAAATTTTAAGGGCCGATGTTGATTTTGAATAAAACACAAATTATTTAGGAAATTACTGTCATTTCTTTTTATTATGATAATATGGTATGGTTCAATTATGTATGCAACAAAATATCGGCCAAATGGCCGCCGCGACCTCGGCGGCACACCTCCATCCGATGGTTCAAATTTTCGATGACGCTGAGGCATAATTGAGGTTCTATGCCGTTAATGTGCCGAATTATCTCATCCTTTAGCTCTTGAATTATTGCTGGCTTATCGACGTACACCTTTTCTTTCAAATAACCCCAAAGAAAGAAGTCCAACGGTGTCAAATCACATGATCTTGGCGGCCAATTGACATCGCCACCACGTGAGATAACACGGCCATTGAATTTGTCGCGCAAAAGAGCCATTGTTTCGTTAGCTGTGTGGCAAGTGGCACCGTCCTCTTGAAACCACATATGTCCACATCCATATCTTCCTGTAAATGCAAGTCTATGCATAATGTTCATTAACGACGAGCGTGAGAGGTGCAATTGTTGGGCACGACGACGAGTTGAGGTGGACGGCTCTTCAGCCACACTATCGCGAACAGCAGCAATATTTTCTGCAGTACGAGCTGTACGAGCATGCACTGGTGTTTTCACATCTCCTCCAGACCTCAAATTTTTGCACGATTTTTTCTATTGTACGCACATTTGGACGATTAAATTGACCGAAAAAATCACGAAGTGCACGATATGCATTTTGATTTGAACGACCATTTTCATAATAAGCCTGAATAACTTTAACGCGTTGCTCGGATGTGTATCTTTCCATGGTTCAAATTGAGTTAGTCTGAAATTGAGAAATATCAAATGAAATGCAGAAAAAAACTTGACGTTTAGGTGTGGTTCACATTCAACATCGGCCCTTAAAATTTAACCACCCGTTATTAAAAAATGGACTAGCCATAAAGCTACGTTGGTTTCATTGCGTTTCGTAAGTAAAGTTTACGACCGTTTCAAATAAAGTTTTTAACGGGGAGCTAAGACATAAATATAAGACAAAATATGTCTTTTAACGATCGGACATTAAAAGGGTATTAGCGTGTAGTATTGTAGATATTTTTCGTGTGTTTTTTTTTGACCTAGATTAGGCCTTTTTCAGTCTTCTGCGGGGAAAATTGCGTGACACACTAACAGAATGGCTTTCATTTAAACAATTCAACAACATTCATTGCGTTATTTACGTTGTTGTGCAGACAAATTTTTCGAACATATGAAGCAATGGATTGGTAATATCCTTCAAAATGATTCAGACTCTGATTAATAGTGTGTTACACGTTGGCTCACGGGTAGACCACAACCTGGGTTAGGACACAGGGTAATTATATTGGAACTAAGTTTTTTATACCTACTCTGCACTTTTTTTTTTTTTGAGCGTTGGAAATCATCAAATGACCTGCCTCCCGCTCTGGGTGGAGCGAAAGGGAGTGTCAGACTCTTACTGACTAAAACCCACCCGTGTTCCTTCCTTAGCCCTTTATATTCCGAGCCAGCGGTAACCCTTTCGGACAATCCCGCTGACCTCTGCACACTTGGCAAATGAATGAAAAATGTTGCATTTTTTGGGTCTAGCTCTCAAAAGAAAAAACGGAACCCTCATAAGATCATTTTGTTGTACTGTCAAGATCCTTTTTCTCAGGAATGCGTGGAGTTTTCAAGTTGAAATTGATATCTAATGCTCAGGGCTGCAAACTCTTGAATCAGATAAAATATCAAACTTCTAAGTCAACGCAATCTAAAGATACGGGCGTTCATGTTCCGTTTATGCCGCATATTTTGACACTCGCAAGATAATCAAAACCTTCCTACTTCCTGTTGACCTAGTATCTTGAAATTCGCCAGGAAACCATGTGATGTAGCACAAGTAAAGGAAAAAATCCGAAAACCGTAAATTTGTAGTTCTTTACATATCTACAAATTTGTACGGAACGGGTTTTTTATTTTGTTTGTCATAATGCTGGTGAAAATTAAGAAAAAAAAAAAATTATCTTCGTTTATCAAAAAGAAAATTCTGCTGCTTCATAGAATAAGTGCAATACCTACATGGGCAAAATGTATGGAACAACTAATTTTATTTTCATAAATAAAATAAAATAGCATTTATTGATTCATATCACACTGATATATAAGCAAATGAAAAATAGAAAGAATTGAAATCTAATAAAAATAAAACCGACGATCGTAATTGACGAAAAATCATTTGCTGAATTCATCGTTACAGTTTGCACACTGGGTATTTTTTTCCTGTATATTGTTTGAGTCCAAATTAAAAATTGAACATCGTTCTAGAAGAAAGGCCTAATTTCTCGTTATCCTTCCCCATATTTATGTAAAACCTTTCGAAGCCTTGACCTAATACTTTCATGAGTCTCTATCACGTCCATGAGATCCATTCCGCCCATTTATACAAGATATGAGTCGCTTGACTCATATCTTGTATAAACGCGCGATATATCTTGCGAATATCCTTTTCACTTTGGTATATACCCAAAAATCATCCCAAATAACTCACGTAAGAAATGAGATTCATATACCAACCGTCTCGTCCGTATCATTTGTTTTCTTATTTGCCGGACGATTGCCTTGGCTGGATACATGGTAATTCCGTTGTCAAATTATTTTTATTATTATATTTAAAAAAAAAAACAGAAAAATTGAAAAATTGTGGAAAAATTGTGTATTTATAAAATTATCTTTTGGGGTGTCGATTTTCAAAGGATTTCAATGTATTTTTTGTAATTTCTAAAAAAGATTAGATATTTTTTTTTTCTTAATTTTTTCTCGAGTAGTCCTCATACGATAACATAAATAAAACAACAATCAAAATAAATATACAATACCTATGTTCCACATTTCGGTATAAACATGAAATTTAACGGGCGATTTTAATTAGAGACAAATTAATGACATTTCCATTTTAAAATTTATTGAAATCGCAAATAAACATTTTGTTAAAACTGAAATGAAAACCGAACCCAAGTCCTCATAACAAAAAAAAAAAACGTTTCACAAACATTGTTGTTCTCGACTTATGATTACATCACGTACATTTTCATTCTCGCATAAAGCCTCGTGTTTCATCTTCAGGCAATTATTATAACAGAAGGCCAATTCCCTTAATTAAAAATGTTCAAAATCTAGTAGCAATCTCATCGCGGCTACAAACAAATGTCAAAAATGTAGGGAAATTTGAGGTATTTTTGACAGATTAAGACTGAGATCAGACGTTACGTTGAAGTTTGAACTGCCCCTCAGATATTAACGTGAAATATGTACGGAGTATGGATTTTATATGGTGGCTTTATTATATGTCATAAAAATATTAATGGCCGACTTTATTAAACGGACAGCCTTGGAATTAAGCGGTTTAATTAAAGATTTAGTGGTCGTTTACGGAAAAGCTGGTAATGAGAAAATGAAGCAGGTAATAGTGCAGTAATAGCCAAAATATGTTCGTCATCTTTTTTTTTTCAGGATGGGAAATCATCAAAATGACCCCTCCCGCTCTGGGTGGAGTGGAAGGGAGTGTTAGACTCTTACTGACTAAAACCCACCTGTGTTCCTTCCTTAGCCCTTTATGTTCCGAGCCAGTGGTAACCCTTTCGGACAATCCCGCTGACCTGGCAGGCTTCGGCCTTAAGGGCCTTCCTTGATGCTGACATCACTTTCAGGCGCGCGTGGAACACGTGCGCGCTGTCCGGCACGGGCCTGGTCCTGATCGGACGGTGAGCTACCCATTACTCTCCGTCCGCAGCCTACGGTGGCCGGGAGTCGTCACGCGGCTCCCGAGGCCCAGAGCGTCTCTCGCGGCCTGTTCGTCATCTTAAGGACTATTTTCGTCTGCTAATGCACGATTCTTCTTCTTATTGTCACTGGCACGACTGTATTTTAAATCTTGTTTTTCCAAAACTTTGCTATTTCCACGGCGTTGTCGGTGACAGCACAGAGGTCACCTTGACTGCATGTTTTGGGACACAGAGGGCAGGATAGGAGGTGGAGCATGGTTTGTGACATAGCTCCACAATCACACCCTACTGCCGATCCGTCAAGGTAGCCCCACATTACCAGGTTGGACTTACATCTTCCCACTTGTGTCAGATACTTACAAGTGGACCACGGAAGGTAATGCACAATAAAATCTGCTTTGCTGACTCAGCATTACAACATTATACTTCTTAGTAATGTCTATACCATAGAATGACATTCAGACATCTGTCTCGTAATTTTAAGAATGTTCAGTGTGATCTCCGTTTGTCATCTGTCAAAAATACCTCTGACTTCCCTACATTTTTGTCAAGTTTTTGACATTTTGTTTGTCGCGTAACGTTGTAATGTTTTAAATTACGAGAATTGGACCTCTGCATAACATGTCAGACAGAATTTAAAATATGACACTGACAGAAGCTGCCAATATTTTTTTATCAATTTCTTCTAAATGGCCAGGGCATTAAAAAGGTTTTAGGTTAATGTCAACTCGATATTGGTCACAGGAGTATTATAATGATTTCTTAGAAGTCCAAAAGAAAACAAACAAACACCGCAGTGAACAAACACCAATACAACTGTCTAGTTATTACATGTGTATATAGTGAGCAGGCAGCCGCAGTACGTGAGTGGTGTGTGTTTATAGGAACACGGGAGAACTATGACAGAAGTTCTACTACTGAACCTTGTTGCTGTAGTGGTTGCAAACGCTAAGACAGAGCATAAGGTCCTGGTTTGATTCCCAGATTAAGCAAAGTGTTATTGGGCGTGTTATGTTATCGTAAGATGCTGCCTTACCTGATAAATTGATAGATATAATATGGTTTATTTTTTCACAAAAATGTTGCAATTCTTAATGGTTCATAATTATTGCGAATTTTATTAAGAAAAGTCTCATGTGCATGGCAAGAACCAACATTTGGAATTATTTGGCTAGTAGGCTAGCGAGCAGTCTTCAAGCATGTGAGCATTTAGACACTACCGCATACAGTAACGTAAACTGGCTAGACTAACGAGGAGGTTACATTATACATATAACTTTAATTATGGTTAATAAATAAAGGGCTTTGAAGGTCCATGGCATACTTACTGTCCGCCATTTTTTTTGTAACTTGTAACCTATATAAGTCGATAGCTACTAAACAAAAGACCTATTAAGACCAAACTCCGCCAAGTGTCTCGTTTCCGAGATATATACTTTCAAAGTTGATCACGTGACATATTTTTTGAAATAGCTTACATCTTGTTGCATAGATGTTTGAAATAATCACTCTGAATGTTTAAGAGTAAACTAGTCGCGAGCTCGAACTCACTGGTGGTCATGGCCAAAAAGCACGCTGTCTCACCTGGCTTCGTGTCCGACAGAGCTAGTATCAGTGATGAGCAGTTAGACGCTAGTCTACACGCGCAACGTCTAGTTCTCACGCACATAAACACCTTTTCGAACTGATAGGCGCGTAAAAAAATTCGAAAAGTGCTTTGGAAAATCGAGTTTAATGAAAAAACCACTGCATAAATAAATTACAAATAAAGTTTATTGAACTCTTCGATAACTGAACTTTGTCGGTACGGACTTGGTTTTGAAGATTTTACAGTTCTTTTATTATTTATTTACACAAAAAATTACATTAAAAATAGTAAAACGAATCTTTGTTGGCTCATAACTTTTTAATGGCTTTTTATTATACTATTCTGTTTCCGTACAGACAAAATTAATAATAAGCCAAAACGATATCATGTTTAACTTTGGATGCACAATGTCAGACAGTGGATTAATACCCTCCCGAAATTTGTATGGAAAAAATATCGACTAGTGGTACCTTAAAGTAATTTAGTAATTAAATTAATTATTGTAGTAGTAAGGCATGCATGTTCATGTATTGATGTGGCCGCCATTTTGAAACAAAAAAAATAAAACAAAATGGCGGAAAGTGCCAGGCTCCATATAAAAATATTCGATTCCCTTTGTAAACGCGCGAGTGTTTTACAACTTAATGTTTTATGTTTGAACTTCTACATATTTTTGTTCAATGTTGTGTTGAAGAGGCGTCGAGCGGGTCAGAGATCAAGGCCCATTTGCATGATCGGATTAGACAGACCGACCATCGCAGATTCGTTCTACATACCTATACATAGTCTGAACTACATAGTCGACTAGTTGGAGAGCATTGTTTTCAAGCAATCATAGAAGATTGAACATATACTCAATTTGAAATTAGATTAGACATTTAAATAAAACTTTTTCACAGTCTGTTCAACCGATTTTGAATTCTATTGCGGTGGTGGTATGATATATGACAGCTGCAGGAAACATTTGGTATTGTAACCACTTTTTTCTTTTAATACCATCCTTATGCCTACGATATAGCCTGGCCTCCTTTTAAACCAAGCCGTGCCTCAATTTTGTGCTGTAGAACAATAATGTATGAGAAGTAATAAAAACTATTTTAATTTTTTTTGTTTAACCACATCGGAAAAAGGAAAAATCTGTGCGAGGACGACGCTACGTTTTTACTTACCTCCACAGTTGGGAGCAACCTGATTAAATTAATAATCGAATGGACTATAACGCTCAAGACGTTCGTAACCAAAGTAAGAAGTCCTCACCTTAAGCCACGTACGTCTTGTCCAGCTGCAGTTAGCTTAGTTTGGAGCTGGTCTTAGTAATGCTGCTTGACCGAGTCACGATTCTCCTGCTTATAGTGTCATAAGGCTTTGAAACCTGCAGGGTAATTGCGTAAGACAGTTACAATAGCAATGTCTTTTCATTCTGACAGTTAAAAATCATTCATTGCGTTATTGAGGTTGTTGAGCAGACGAATTTTACAAACAAATGAAGCAATGGATGAGCTATTTCTTTCAACATCTATAATATAAAGGTTGGTCTAAAATTGCAGACACGCAGAACGCATCTTTCATTGCATTGTACAGAACATCGGGGTAAATGCGTAACACACATATAATTACAATTTATCGCAATTCCTATAATTTTGTACATTTATGAAGTAAATGTATTTGTTAAAACAAACTTCACCCAATATGAAATAGCTTTTAAAAGCCATTATAGGAAACTACGCGATAAGAATAAGTTAGAGCTTAAAGTACCACATGCGGGTACGGCTTTAATGAGGAAAAGCTTTTTTTGTATGGCCCAAAGAATATTTAATAAGTTACCTTGCTCAATAAAAAGTCTCAATTTAGTAAATTTCAAGCGTAAATTACGTACTATATTAATACAGAAATGTTACTATTGTCTTAGTGAATATTTTGACGACAGCTCTTTGACAATATAATAATATTTGTTTCGCAAAATGTCTATTTATGTATGTCGACTCTAATAGTGGTTCTGTGGACAATATCAATTTTAAACATTTTTTCTTATTAGCAACTTATTGACATTATAATTATTTATCATTGACATTATAGAATTTCGTTAAATATTGACATTACCAGACATTACCTATTGCATATTATTAAATTACATTAAAAAAAAAAAAATTGACATTGATACTACTGAATTGCTATAAATTTAGATACCTAATTGGCAAAAGCCTCCTATAAATGTATATTTGTACGCCAAATGGCAAAACACAGAGAAACTATAATATTATAACAATTGTAACATCTTACACACTGTTGGAACCTATGTTTACAAATAAAGACTATTGATTGATTGATTGATTGATTTGACAGATCGGCCACGTTCATTGCGTTATAAAAGTTATTGAATTGAAATTAAATTAAATCTATGAAGCAATGTATTAGGAATTAACTTCAAAATCCTCGGATTGTAATTGAAAGTGTGTAGAGCTTGTCCACTCTGAAATGACGCGCCCTACTACCGCACTTACCGTAGAGTACGTCCTAATACTTAAGTAGTGGGGTGCGTCATTTCAGAGTGGACAAGCTATAACGCAATTCGGGTTAACGTCTATGCTATAATAAAATATCAGTAGCCAATAAGTGAACTTGTCCCTACAAGCTCATATTTTTATATTAAGTTCTGTATATAGACTTAACTATACACATATATTCCATCTAGTTCATGCTTGATCGAGATCTAATATAGCAGGTATAATTCCGTATATGCTACAAAAGGTAACCGAGTGAACTAGAGTGTATGATTCCTTACTAGTAGGGCAGCGAAGTTATGATTGGTTGTTTGCTTGCTTTACTTTGTAGTGAATTGTGTCTTTCGCACTCTTAGATGTTCATTAACGCTTACAATACCAGACTATTATTAATTACCAATTTTTAGTTATTTTTACACTCTGCAATCGGCATTTGTTTTTTTTTTATTGTTGTTTGTTTTTTGTCATTTGCCAGTGTTGCAACACCACAGAACATAAATACCCTAACGGTTGCAACACAGGTTAAAGAGTATTGTCTTCGTTACTTTTTATGTGTGTATTTTATTTTATTTATTTATTAATTTATTTCAGGCCTCGCAGGCCCATAGACAAATACCTTAACCAAAATATACATATTTTTATTATAAAATAGTATTTCACTAGCTTGTTCTTGTGCTGTTCTGTGATACTTGTCCGCGGAAGCGACGGAACATCACGTCCTGCGGCCAGGAGTCCATGACGACGGGTAGATAACAATTCGGCACGCGCACCACGAACGCCTTGTTGTTGACGTTACGGAACGACTTCAGTAACTGCACCCTCGGCGCGTACCTCGTCTTCTGGCGCACGTACTCCACGATTTTGTTATTGTTTGCACAGAATAAACATACCTTTTTTTTAAATGAAAACTTCCTTAGGCGCTTTGGGCATTTTTTTTAGGTGGGAAAAAACAATTTAACTCGCGCCACTGTTACCGTAAGCTGTCGCTTACGGTAACAGTGGCTTACACACACGCGCGGTGTCCCGCGCGTGTTTTGTTTATAAGACGATTAAAAAAATACCTGCTTCGAATGTGTTCGGCTGTCCTCGGGATGTACTCGGTTTTAATGTATATCCGATATGTCAGCGAGTGATGGCAAAATATTCTGTTTGTGTTTTGTTTTCACTTCTGTTGGCACTCCCGGAGTGCCACTGTTTTTTATTATTGTCGCACTGCACGGCAAAGGCCTTCTCATATAGATAAGGCACAGCATTGATCACCACGCTTAATACGGGTTGGTGATTTCAAACTCACTATGCTTTCCGTTATCGATGTCACTTATGTCCAAGATAAACTCGGAAAGTACAGACCCCAGCACATCAAGCTACCCGAAACTGTCAAATTTTCCCAATCAACTTTGAACCTTATAGTTTAGCAATAAAGTTGAAAATCTATTAAAGAAATTTGACAGATTGTAGTAGCTTGATGTGCTTGGTTATAATGGTTAAAATTGTAATATGTTATAGTAAATTATCTGGTAGGTATATCGAATTCCTAACGGTGGATCACTATTTACGCCACACCCTGTATGTAGGAGGTAATCTTCGAAACTACTGTTCTGCACCCTAATTGCGTAACACATTATCAATCACAATTTGAATTATTTCCCAGAATATTACTAATACATCACTTCATAAATTATGTTCGAAAAATTTGTCTGCTCAACAACTTACTCGTATGTACCTAAGTAACGCAGTGGATTTTGTTGAACTGTCACAATGACATTCCTACTATTGTCAATTCACATTCATTGCCTATTGCCAAGGTAACCGAAACCGACATAGCCCGAAGAATTGCCGAACTTAAGTGGCAGTGGGCAGGGCACATTGCTCGCAGAACACATGGCCGATTGGGCCAAAAGGTTCTGGAGTGGCGACCGTGTACCGGAAAATGTAGCGTTGGAAGGCCACCCACAAGGTGGTCCGACGACATTGTGAAGGCCGCAGGAACCCGTTGGATGTGAGAAGCACAGAACCGGTCGAAGTGGAGGTGCTTGGGGGAGGCTTATGTCCAGCAGTGGACGTCTTTCGGCTGAAATAATGATGATGATGATGACTATTGCCAATTCCGGATTTTTTTTTCACAAATGAAGAAGAAGCTTATATACTTGAATTAGAGTTTATGCTAGAGCCTAGCTTATTTTCGAATGGCATATGATATATTTAATATAATAATAAATTAAGACCGAAGATAAGACCGCCCATTGTGTCACCCTTTGTACAGTTTCTATATTTATGTCTGTAATTTATATGGTGTACATAATAAAGAGTATTCTATTCTATAAATTCTACGCTGACGAAGTCGTGTGCAGAAGCTAGTATACATAATTATACATAAAAACTTCGCTTTTAACGGTATGAATGACGTCACTACGTCCCTAATAACACATAATATTCGTAAATTATCATGTAGACGCGTTTTACGACTGATATTACAATCATGTCCCTCACATTCTCAGCCTTGGACCATATGAGACGGTCAGCAATAAAATTTTAGCACATTCTTTTTTTTGCAAAATTCTTTATCGCTTTTACTTAGTGTAAGTACTTTCATGTTGTAGGTACTAAACGAAGCTAAAATGATAAAGAATTTGCAACACCTGCCTTTATGTTGATGGTTTCCAAAGAAGCGCAAGTGTTGAAGGTTGTAAACTAAACATCAATGGTCATCGAACATACATATCATACTACCTTGCCATTCCTTGTAAACTCATGTCTGCCTATGTCTGCTCTGAGAGAGTTAAATCTGTTCTCATCGTAACTTGTTCTTATTTTCTTTCCAATAACTCGCCTTTTTATCGGTTTCGATTACCGAGTATACAGAAAGCAGATAATACTGATAAAAGAAAGTATGAAAAAGTATTTATTGGGACTCGCAAAGGAATATCACAAACCAAACTAAACACACTCTTATAATAAAAAAAAAACAAACGTAAAATTAAAATAAAAACATAATTCTTTCTACACGGGGCCAAAAGGCACATATCTCAGCATGAGGCGGCAACATTTAAAAATAAGTTTTGATAATTGATTACACCGGTGACTGAAAATTTGTGTCCACAGAGCATGTAACCTTTGTTGTGTGGAAATCGGTTGTCATGGTATGACCATGTGATGCGAAAGAATGAGAAAATTGTCGGATGGAAAGTTTTGAGGATGAATGTGGGTAATAAGAGAAGGGGAAAACCAAAGAAACAATGGACTGTGTGAAAGATGATATGGCTGGAATGGGGGTCACTACCAAGATGGAACTAATAAAGAAGTATGACATACTATAATTTATTTCTGAATCCTATGTATCTACTATTAAGTTTTGGGAGTCAATTCCTCGGCTACAAGGTTGTGTCTATGTAAGTACTGTATCTTAAGAACCACTAACTCCCAAAATACAAGCTTGACTCGATTTGAGAGTTGCTGTGCTTCTGTAGGTACAACCATCTCGATTGACCTTGTGAAGGCCGCAGGAACCGGCTGGATGCGGATAACGCGGATAACAAGATATTTGACTAAAAATATACCCGTTTATTTATAAACGTTACTTAAACTTAAGAGACGTTTAAACGCCAAAAATTTAAGGTTAAACTGTCGCTAATCACTACTTAACTTTAAACAAAGTTTATGAATAAAGAGGTAAGTAAAGCTATTATGTAATGTCATGTTAATAATGAAGGTATGTGTAATAAGTGTGGATATTAAATCCACCGATTATTATCATAGCTGACCGTACTTTCTAAAATGCGTTTAATTAATCTTCTTAGCACCCTAGCGTTCCGATGAAAACGAAATTAATCTACAGGAACGAAAATTCGTAATGTATGTGAGCCTAGGGAATCGAGGCGGGAGTATTTGTGGGTCGAATTTATTTGCGACATTCCGACGTTGAAGCTTTTAAAACCCAGCAATTTTAGGATTTAAAAAAGGTTTTCCAGGAAGGAATTTAGGGATTAAACACGGGTTACCCTCGTTGGGAAAATAAGAGGGCTCTTAAAAACAACTTTGATGGGTGAAACACCTTTTTCAGCCGTAAAGTTTCAGGTTGGTAATGGTAATTTTAGAGCAGTGGTAACGGCCCCGACTTACGAGTTTGAAGGTCGTGGGTTCGAACCCAGCAGGCGCTTTTCTTTGTGTAAATAATTACATCACAACTGCTCTTAAAACGGTGAAGGAAAACATCGTGAGGAGACCAGCATGTCCTAGAACCAAAAATTCGAAGACATGTGACATCTACTAACGCACTGGGCCCGCGTGGAAGATTACGGCCCACTCCCTCTCACAGAGAGGAGGCCTGTATCCCACCAGTGGGAACGTTATAGGCTGATTATGGAATTGTAATTTAAAGTGTTTCGACCGTAATTTGTACAGATGCCAGCACATCAAGCTACTACAATCTGTCAAATTTCTTTAATAGATTATCAACTTTATCGCTAAAGCATAAGGTTTGAAGTTAATTGAGACAATTTGTCAGTTTTGGGTAGCTTCATGTGCTGGTGTCTACCTACTGTTTCTGTTTGTTTCTTTTACATTTCCTTGTTCATTCTGCTATACATTATTTGAACTATGTTTTATTAGTAAGACGTACTACATAATGTACTTGTTCGGGTCGGCATTATTCGGCACAGCCGGTCGGCAAGATGTACAGCTATTTGATTTTGCCGCCCGGCTGTTCTTAAGTTCCACTCTTAATTCACACTGAGGGTTCGGTCGGTTCGGCCCGAACGGTTGCGTCCGCTCCGGACACGGACATCTACAGACGGTTACCTACATATTATCTGTCAGTGTCCGAAGTCTGCGGTTCGTCCCGTAGTCTGTCCGTGCCGGTGTGACTGACCCTCGAGTGAAATAGTGCATAGTTAGTAGTTTCAAGGATATTTTTTACTATTATTTGTCTAATTAAAAAGTGCTTTTCGCTAACAAACTTGAAAGTTAGGCGAGTGAAGTTCAAAAGACAAAAAGTAGGTTGTATTTACTTATTTTTTCATAACGACAACACTACTTACAAAAACTCTAGAGGACATAAAGTAATGAATTTAAAAATAAATATTTTTGGATGGTGCCTTGTGATCCCACACGGCACCATCCAAGAATATATTTTATTCTATACGGTAGTACACGGTACGGTACGGTGTACGGTAGTGTATGGTTTTAAAACCGAAAATAGTGGCCACTATTATCCGTTTTAGTGAATATAATAAAACTAAACAATGTAAAACTACCGTTTATAATAATATTAACGTATAATCTTGTGGAGCACAACTTAACGTGCTTATTTTCTGAATTTTCATTCTAAAATAAAAGAAATAACCAAACAAACGATGAGGGCGCCACTAGGCGGTCGGCGTAGCCGAAAGTTGTATCACAAAATCAACCCCCAAATTAGGACTGAAAAGGTCTTGAGACATTTGAAAACAAAATGGGGGCACACTTGAACAAACAAAATCCAATCCAAGCTAAAAGTTTTCTATTAAGATAATTTATACAAATAGGGGCAAAAACGTTCTTTGGGCAATTAAGTTCGCGTGCAATTGAGTTTAAAAAGGAACCGCCGCCTAATTAGGGAAATAGGATTAAAGTAATTAGCTACGACGTGTAGGTTTTAAAGTACCTAATTTATGGAAATAAAGAAATCTAACATCACTTTAAAAAAAAATGTTTTTTTGTTTTCGTTATTTAAGTGAAAAGCTATGTGCTAGTTTAATAATATAATAACGTGCTTTTATTTTATAAAACAGTTACTTATAAAATCATTTATCTAAAGTATAAAACAGCGCCATCTATAGCGAGAACAACGAACTGAAACTCTTACAAGCTCACTGAAAAGGAAGCACTATACGTTTTCTACACCCTTCGATAGATGGCGTTAGCTTAGCTATCTCATTCAAGGTAAGCCAGACTTGAAACCAGAACACACACAGTTTTTACAGCCGTTTTATTTTGCTTGAGGAATTGTATCTGGTTTTGACTTGCAGCAAAAGAGGGCGCTGATACGGTTTAGTTATACTACTATTACATCAATTCAACACGATTTTACAAAGAAAAAAACCGGTCAAGTGCGAGTCGGACTTGCGCACCGAGGGTTCCGTACAAATTTGTAGGTATGTAACAAAAAATTTACGGTTCTCGGATTGTTTCCTTTATTTGTGCTACATAACACTGCTTCTTGTCAAATTTCATGATTCTAGGTCAACGGAAAGTACCCTATAGGTTTTGATTCCGGAACATAAACGGCCGTATCTTTGGATTGCGTTGACTTAGACGTTTGATTTTTTCACTGCTTCAAGAGATTTCAGCCTTGAGTATTTCATATTAATTTCATATTGATAACTCTACGCGTTCCTGAGAAAAAGGGTCTTGACTGACGGACAGACAGACTGACAACGAAGGGATCTTATAATATTGTTTTCTATGGGCCTAGTTACCCGAAATAAATGAATTATTATTATTATTATTATTATTATTATAAGGGTTCCGTTTTTCCTTTTGTGATACGCCTAAAAAAAAAGAACTGTTGCTTATTTTAGGCATCGTTTAATATTTTCTTCATAATATTATTATGTAACTTTGTAATGATGTAACTTCTATGTAATTTATATGTGAACTTATGAAAATAAAAAAATAAAAAATTAAATTATTTTTACACAAATAAAGGTCTGTCTTTCTTATCCGTACTGTGCATACATGTGTGTGTGATGGGTATTTTTAAATAAAGGGTGTAAAAAAACCCATCACATACTTAACCATGAACTACGCATTCTGAACTTCAAACTAAGTAACATTGCACAAAAACAATTGCTGAGAAAAGACTTTTGGTGTGAACATTTTCTGTTTGCGATAGTGCGCAATGTTACACACGTAAAACATTGTGTTTATGGGTGCATGCAACGGTAAAGAGGTCGTGGGGCTATTAAGAACTTGTTTTCGTAAAAAAAAAACGTCAGTAAAAGTTGGAACTTGGTCCTTTAATATCTTGTCCTTCCGTAACCAGAAGGTTCCAGTACAAAAAAAAATAGAATGTCGGGGTGTACAAGTGATTCTCCGCTTCGTTACACTTAACGAAAAATACAAAGTTCTCATTCATAAAGACACTTCTTTATGAATGAGAACTTTGTCTGTCTGTTACCATTTCTTGCCTAAGTCCAGGCTACCTATTAATCTGGTACCTGGCACTTGGAAAGGGAAAAGACATTTGTACTTTTCACCCTAGATATTTGTACTTATTCAAAATTATGAAATAGGTACACGCGATAATAAATTCAATGATAACAAAAATCTGTTGCACTTGTAATAAATAACATAGCATATTTTGATAAGTATTGAAAATTTAGTATTATGCCCGAATAAGGTGAAAGACTTGAGTATATGCTACGCTTCGTAGCGCGTAGCTTGGGTAGCTGACGGTAGCTACGCCGTAGCAAGCGCGTAGCCCTTATTCGTAGCTACATTATTTTTCTTGTAATTTATTACGATAAAATAATGATATGATGATGATATTATGATTAAATAATGTTTTATTATTACAGGTATGTATTACCGAGTGAACAATCAATAGTAATCATCCAAGACATCCTCCATCCATCATTATTATAAGTAATGATACACAGGTAAGTGACAGAAATTTTAATTAAAATAATTATTATTTTATTTTAGCGAAATTATAATCTTATTTTATCAACATACAATGAAAATAGTAACTTAATGATATTGATTACTCGTTATAGAACTGCATTTCTTATGTAAAACTTTTAAAATAAACCTTACTACTAAATTGTTTTTTAAATCTTTTAAATCATAAACATATTATTGTCTCTTCAGTAACTTCTCTTATTTTTTTAAAATTTATTTACGTAATGAAATGAACTAGGTTACAATATTGAACCGTAATGATTACATAAAACCTATAAAAACGAAACTGCGTAAACTGCAAAACAGGTAAGAAAAAAAATTTACATAGGTATCAATCATTTTTGGTCGAAAGGTGACTGTCCTATTATTACTATAATAGTAAGTAAGTAAGTAATTATTTATTTTACTAAGAGACTTAGCCTTGGTAACGTCAGTGTTAATTCAATAAGGGATGGATATGGCCATTACATTTGAGAAGACCTTTGCCCTTCAAACTAAGATAATCCTGTATCTTGAAGGACAGTGTACTTTTAAGGGGTTGACACGTTTTACAAAATATTCATAGCTGCGTAATAACTCTGATGCTAACATATATATTTATTAAAGAGGCTTAAAAGCTAATTGTGGGGAGTGTTTGTGTGTGTGTGTGTGTTGTTGAGTTAGTCTGATCCGTTGGGGTGTGTGTGGGTGTGATGAATATAGTAAATATCTGTCAATAATAAAATTATAATCGTTTAACTGGTCTCTGCGAGGTCCCGGACTCCAGGGTTCGAGAAATATCAAGATACGTAAAAATAAAAATAATGACTGTAATCTATTTCCGAGTTTAAGTAATATTAATAAACAGCTTCACATATACTACCATTGCCAGTGTAGAAATATTAAAATTAATAATATATCCATGAATGAGATTATAAATTAGTTCGAAATAAAAAAAATAGATTTTTAATATAATGTCAAGTTTTATAAGTTTTTTTAAAACAATTTTTAGGAATGAAATGTCAAAATTAACTAATTATATAATGTAAAATGTACTATATTTCTTTTTTTCCCTCCTAAAGCCGTTTGTTAAACTTTATTTTTCAAAATTTGTGAATGACTTATAATTCCTATCTATATGTAGATACAATAGATGTGACCTCTTTTAATTACATTTTAAAAGCCGGTCTTAGCGGCGGGTCTTAACTTGTCATTTTAGGGTGGATATAAATTAATTCTAACGAAGCGAATATCATTAATTTCTGAGGTCAACAGGGTTCGTTGTTAAAATTTCATTTATTAAAGAAAATATAAATGAGGGTCGAAAATATTTAGCTGTCTTTTGTAATGAAAGAGTACATGGTAAGAGATTAATTTAATTAATTTATTGCATAATGTTCTAGGGTTCTAGAGGCATCTTTCTCACTTTTAACAATAAGACCGCACAATGTGTTACCTTATGTAACATTTATAACTATATTTATTCATCATCATCATCATCATTTTAGCCGAAAGACGTCCACTGCTGGACATAGGCCTCCCTCAAGCACCTTCACTTCGACCGGTTCTGTGCTTCTCGCATCCAACGGGTTCCTGCGGCCTTCACAAGGTCGTCGGACCACCTTGTGGGACTCCAGAACCTTTTGGCCCCATCGGCCATCTGTTCTGCGAGCAATGTGCCTTGCCCACTGCCACTTAAGTTTGGCAATTCTTCGGGCTACGTCGGTTACCTTGGTTCTCCTGCGGATCTCCTGATTCCTGATTCGATCACGTAGGGAAACTCCAAGCATAGCCCTCTTCATTGCCCTTTGGGTGACTTTTAGCCTTCTTATAAGGCCCATTGTGAGCGACCACGTTTCATATGCGACCATATGCGCTCAAGTCGCTCCACCTAGCCTGAGTGTGTCCAACCTTACGTTTAATTTAATGGAGTACGTTACAAAGATTATTCGAATCATTTAAGTACCAATTCGTAAAGAGAAAATATTTACAATTTCATTCTGGATTGATGGAAATGGTGTGACTCTCGCAAGACTCTGCCAAGATTTAATAGTCTCTAGACAAACGAGATACTATTACTAAAAAATCGCCTCTTCATTCATTTAACTCAAGCCTCAATGTGCGCGCGGGCCTGCGGTCGGAGAGTAATGGGTAACTCACCGTCCGATCAGGACCAGGCCCGTGCCGGACGGCGCGTACGTGTTCCACGCGCGCCTCAAAGAGATGTCAGCATCAAGGGAAGGGGCCCGTCAGGGCCGAAGCCTGCCGGGTCAGCGGGATTGTCCGAAAGGGTTACCGCTGGCCCGGAACATAAAGGGCGAAGGAAGGAACACGGGTGGGTTTTAGTCAGTAAGAGTCTGACACTCCCTTCCGCTCCACCCAGAGCGGGAGGAGTCATTTGATGATTTCCCATCCTGAAAAAAAAGAAAAAAAAAAAAAAGCCTATATGTGTGGGAGCCCTAAAATTAAAGCCATTGAGTTCTCACTGCACTCATAAAAAGCTTCGAACTTTAAGAGTTAAGCCACTAATATTATCTGGCAAGGCCGTGATACGTTTTACCAAACAAAAGTTATTATAAAAACAATTGTGTACTAACCCGTCACATGTTGCGCAGCATGTTTAGCAACTTGTGTCTCAGTGTGGACAACACCTAAACCCGTCACCATGAGCTACATGCTCAGGCAACACACGTCTTGCGACAGCGACTGCGGACAAAACAAATGATATGAAATAAGTTGTTTAGGCTGGAGTGAGTGCTCGACCGAAGGTCAGCGCTGACATCGGTCGAACGTGGCTATATATCAATGAAAACTCATGAACAACTACAGTGTAGCGCTGATGAACCACTACGCGTGTAGAGCTACGTCGTGCTGATGAGGACCATCAGTCCAGCTCTTCAGTCGATTGATGCGCTGAGTCGGTATTTGCGGGCATTTAGTTCGACGCTGACCTAGCGACCGATGGTACGCGCGTACGCAATATCTCTTGTGACCACTCTTGTGAGTCACGACCGATAAATTAGCACGTACTTTGAACAGCACCCTTTGTACAGTTTCTATATTTATGTCTGTAATTTATATGGTGTACATAATAAAGAGTATTCTGTTCTATTCTATTCTATTCTACTTTCAGCGCGTGCCGTACGCACTGACCGTCGGTAGACCACTAAATCCCCTTTTAGAGTATGCCACGAGTCACCGCAACGCTCGAGACCGTGAACGAAGCCTAAGATATTTTCATGATAAATTGACATCTTGCTTCATATGAACACGCGTGAAGGCGCGTCCTGCGTGTTAAACGAAATACTTCGGTAATATAAATAATCTTGTGAACAATAAATACATATTATTTTCCGTAGGTACGTAACCTTGTAATGTCACCTTTAATAGCGACATATTACCGCTAGGTGGTACAGTGTTATAAAGAATGAAGACATTTATTAAGGTGTCAGGTTACTTATTTATTATTTATAGCGATATGTTTTTTCTTAGTAAACTTTATTTGAAATCGAAAAACAATGAATATGACGATATGACAAATTCCAAATTAAATGTTTTATAAAATAACTAGCTTCTGTCCGCGACAACGTCCCGTCCGCGTGAAATTTCACACTCACCCTCTTAGGGGTAGAATTTCTAAAAACTCTTTCTTTGTGAAGAGTAGATATCTACTCTTCACAAAGAACACACACTCCAAATTTCATGTCTCTTGGACCAGCGGTTTAGGCTGTGCGTTGATATAGCAGTCAGTCAGGACTTTTTTTTAATATTTGAAATGGGTTTGCTCTTGACTCTAGTATAGGTCAGAGATGACAGAGACAAAGTCTACGATGGAATGAGCACACCCAGAAGAAGCCTGTTCATTCTTACTTTGAAGAGATTCGGGTTGTAAATTTATATACTTTGAATTTTATATACTTATATAGATTAATTAATTTCAAATGAAATACCTATAGTAAACCAACGAATTAATCAAATTAAAGCCCTCTTCCTCTTTTCTATTTTGCTGTTCTCGACAGGGTCCACAATGATCATGCCATTAACCTACCACCTAAATTCACATCGTGGAATGCAATAAATCCTATGCTCAGTGTTGTAGAACATACAATATTGTATTTCTTTAAAAAAAAACATGTGTGCAATTCACACGTGGTAGAAGTGAAACCTTCAAAAACACTGTAATATAATGCTTCCTATCTCATTTTCTCCCACGTTAAATCTTATGAATTTACATGTCTCTTTTTACTGTCGCTTTTTCGTTTCATAAACTTTCAAATCACAACGATGTTAAAGAAGTTTTCACTTCAATGACAACGGTAATGCCTTTCTGGTATATTATTATATAAATTGTTTACATCATCATCATAATTCATAATCAGCCTATAATGTTCCCACTGCTGGGACACAGGCCTCCTCTCTGTGAGAGGGAGTGGGTCGTAATCTACCACGCGGGCCCAGTGCGGGTTGGTGGATGTCACATGTCTTCGAATTTTTGGTTCTAGGACATGCCGGTTTCCTCACGATGTTTTCCTTCACCGTTTTTGAGAGCAGTGGTGATGAAATAATTTACACAAAGTAAGCGTCTATCTTAGGCTTGAACCTATGACCTTATTGTTTACATACAGTGTGTAAAAGACCCATCATTATAGTCGTCAACAACGCAATCTGTACATCACACTAAGTAACATTGCATAAAAATAATTGCTGGGAAACGACTGTTGTTTTTTATGTGAAAATTTACTATTTGCGGGTAGTGCGCAATGTAACACACGCAAAATAATTTGCTTATGAGTGCATGGAATGGTACAGGGATCGTGGGGATATTTAAAGTCGTGATTTATAATATTAAAAACTTGTTTTCGTAAAAAAACGTCAGTAACAGTTGGAATTTTGACGTTCAATATCTCCGTAACCAGAAGGTTCCCAGGTCTGATCCAGTACAGACGCCAGCACATCAAGCTACTATCTGTCAAATTTCTTTAATAGATTTTCAGCTTTATCACCAAAGTATAAGGTTCAAAGTTAATTGCGAAAATTTGACAGTTTCGGGTAGCTTGATGTGCTGGCGTCTGTACAAACGACTCTCGGCTTCGTTAAGTGTCTTTTTACACTTGAAGGCCAATTCTCGTAATTTGAAACGTTGAAAATTCAGTCGCAGTCTCATCTCGGCGACAAACAAATGTCAAAAACTTGTCAAAATGTAGGGAAATTAGAGGTATTTTTGACAGATTGAGACTGGACGTTCTTAAAATTACTAGAATTGCCCCTCAGTTATACCTTCTGTTGAAGCAATTATTCGTAAAGCCGCGAATTTATTGGGACACAAAGTTGCGCAACGTTTCAGCAACATCTACAGATTTCCCAAGAAAAGTATGCCCTTCGGGAATCGTCGTCTGTCTTCGGAAATACGAACGTGCGGTGATGATATCTAATATAGAGCTGTTACAATCATGGAATACTTGCCTATTTTGTATTACCATAAAAAAGTTAGAGATTAAAAACTCTGTGTAGTTCCAAAAACACTTTTGAAAACTTTTGAGTGACAGATGATAAACTGTGAAGACGGAGAAAGTCACCCGACTTCATACAAACGCACAATGATAGGTGCACTAAAACAAAGCGCGGCAGTACAAAACTTAGAAGCTTTGCCTCTATGGGGTTTACCCTATGGCGTGACTTTCGTCCTATTACTTAGGATATATATTAGATACTTATTATTACTTACTATTAGGAAACATAAATACATGATACCGAAGGTGCACACCTTTTTCGGTTTACCTGTATTTGTGTTGCGGGAAACATGTTGCTTGGTAAATGGAATGTTGCAGTGTTGCTGGCAATATGCTGATGTCGTAATTCATGGTAAAAAAAAACATCCGGCAACATTATATGATTCTGGCTACAATGTTGCAAAACATTTTTTCTAATGAGTACAAAACAACCATGACTGGTGAGTTAACGATGGTAACTCAACCACGTTTAGACTACAGAGAGTGAATGATACCGCGCTTTTGACATTTTGCCACGAGCCCCACACAATATTTGATGCTACAGTCATAATACTAACATTGGATAAACCTGTTCTAATGATTTCATACAGAAACTTAACCTAGACCATAAGTGATAAAAAGATCCTGTTTTTTTTTAAATGTACCCTAACTTATTACCCCAAGGGTTTTTATCATTTTTTTGATATCGCATTTAGTTTTAGAGATATGGACGATTTTAGCACAAAAGACATTTAAAAAATTCGACTCTTTTTAACACTTGCATTTAAAAAAAACTCTCACTCACTTCTGTCGGCACTCCGGTAGTGCCGACAGAAGTGAAAACTTGAACAATTACGAGTGTATTTTGTGAATCGTCTTATAAACAAAACACGCGTGTTAAGGTGTGTTCCTTATTTTATAGGGTTTTTTGCAAATCAGGTATGATGACCAAAGTGACTGGTTTATTCTTCTCGTGAAAGGAATTTATTCAGATTTGCTCGTCGTCAGTTATATATCCGTGGTTCAGCGCCATCTCGTCGTTGTTGGATGAACTACGTAGTTAGTACGCGAGGCCTACGTAGTTAGTACGCGAGGCCCTCGTAGTTCTTCCCGATGTGCATAGATGGCGCTGTCCTCAACAACGCGCTCGTCGTTGTTGGATGAACTACGTAGTTAGTACGCGAGGCCCTCGTAGTTCTTCCCGATGTGCATAGATGGCGCTGTCTTACGTTTTACGTCTTACGAATTTTCGATCAGGGTCACGTGACCTGACGCGAATTTAGAAGTTTTTACCCATTCCAAAAAAAGTACACAGCGCCGCTAAAGAAGTTTTCACTTCAAAAAAAAAATTTGAATTTTGCAAAAATTTTTTTCACTGTCTTGTCAATACCTACGCAATTTTTGAGACCTCAACCATTTACGTAGCAAAATCAAATCTCACTATTTCGTAAAATGAGGGCCTATATCCGGAGCCAGTGAAATAGCATTTTCAATGCTAAAATAATAAATAACTGGGAAGTTTATAGTTACCTTCTCTTAATAACCGTGGCTCATTAATAAAGTTTCCTCTTACATCACTTGACTGACGGGTAGGGTTGTCAAACTATTTAGATGTTTTTTTTTTCATATTTCTATATCACTGTTTTTTATATATTTTTTTATGTAATAATTATATCTATATTATGTTTGCCGCGAGATAAAGAAAGAAAGGAAAAAGATAGATTCACTCGTACAGAAAGATAGACAAACTAAACTAAACACAATCATAAATAAAAATTTAAAACAAAGTTATATAAAAAGAAAGTAAAATTAAAATTTAACAATATCCAAGAATACAATATGTATATTACTTATTTTTCAAACATCATGTTGACCTATTTTCTCAATCGGCTTATAAAAACTTGCTTTATAACATAAGCGACAAAAAAAATTGATACGATCTATATTTCTTTAGCGCCATTTATGTAACTGGCAGGTAATATAATGGCGAAATTCGGTGATAAATTGAGATTTCTTACCTGAACCAATTTTTGAAACTATTGAAGCGTTTGATCAAATTTTAACTTTATTGTGTTCATTTAAGAACATAATTTAGATATTGCCTAAGGGTAAAGCACATAGTTGTTTATGATCCGCGCGAAATTATAAAGTGTCAAACCCAAACCAGAATTAATAACTCCAGTCCGCGGATATCATAATTAAACCAAATCGATTCCCGTTGTGACCACAATATCAACTTAATTCACCGCTCAATCCCTATGGGCGATTAATTAAACCGTACCAAACGCTTAAAATTACACCTACGGTATAAAATCGACGCATTTCACTACAGAATGCGCGCGCAACCCTAAGTATGAGCGGTTACTTCGCCGGCAGTCGCCAGCCGGGCCGCGCGCTCCCACTTCGCAAGTAAACAGACCACAAAATAAACAAAATACGAAAGCCCTGGCTGTATACACCCCGGTATAAATAAAACCTTACCCAAAATCGAATAAAAAACACCAGCACACCCCTACGCTTTCGCGCTATATCGAACTGTCACTCAAGTGCATTCAAAAGGAATTGAAAGAATTCGAAGCAATAATATCGTGTTATTAGTTATTTAAAATAACGAGTGTTAAATTAATAAACAGCTCGTTTTTAACTGTGGTTCCGAGTATTGTTGTCGGTTTGAAGTTATGTGAGTATATTAAATAGCAGTTTGGATAAGTACTGCTTACGTAAGGAAAGCGAGATGTTAAAAGTCTATAGTTGAGTCCTTTGCGATAAACGACTATTTGACGACCGTTTTTTTGTAACAAATAGCTACTTTACACTGATTGCTCTATTTCAGACACGGCAATGATTTTATGGCCCATTATTTTTATGTAATATTTCAGGTAACATCGTTTAAATTATGGGATAATTACAACCAGAAAAATATATTACAACTTTATTCTATTATCTACACATTGTTATTTATATTATTACGTGACATAAGCATAAGCTTTATGTATAATCGATAAAAACATAATTTTAAATGTAATGACAGTTATTATATAGGATACAATGTATAAAACATTATTTGCTGATCTCAAAAAATACGTTAAAATGAACTTTTCTCTGCGTCAGCTGATTCTAAGTCGCGTATCTTATGAAAAACAGCTGAGATATTAAAAGTAGTGTATCGCAGAATTAAAAACTAAACCCTTTAAAAATTAAATTAAGCATTTGTAACATTAGTTTACTCTTAATGAGGCAAAGAAGAACCTTTTGGTTCTTTTTAGGTGTCGTAAAAGGAAAGAGATTATGGCGCAGCGATGGGTCAGTAGCTTCCTTCTTTTCTCTTAAAGAAGTAATCTCTCTCAGTGTAATCTCTTGAGGTAAATGTCGTCAGGAAAGTTTTTTGTATGACTGTTGATGGCTATAAGAGTAGGGGAAGACCAAAGAAAAGATGAATGGAGTTTGTGAAAGATGGTAGGTATGGCTAGACTGAGATGACGACTAAAACAGATGTATTGAAGAGAAAGACACGCTGCGCCGACCCCAAATAAATGGGATGAGGGCAGAAGAATATTGGTGATGTAATCTCCCTCCTTCATGTTGTTATCACCATAAGTATTTATTGCACCGTGCCGGACGGCGCGTACGTGTTCCACGCGCGCCTCAAAGAGATGTCAGCATCATCCGGAGGGGCCCGTCAGGGCCGAAGCCTGCCGGGTCAGCGGGATTGTCCGAAAGGGTTACCGCTGGCTCGGAACATAAAGGGCTAAGGAAGGAACACGGGTGGGTTTTAGTCAGTAAGAGTCTGACACTCTATTCCGCTCCACCCAGAGCGGGAGGGGTTATTTGATGATTTCTCATCCTCAAAAAAAAAAAAAAATTATTGCAGGGATCTTAAAATAGCCCATGTTCAACAGCATTGTTTGCGAGCTCATAACAATTATTATGGTGGTGAATGAAATCTTGATCTTTCAATTCTTCCACTCAGTATAACCGTCTACAATTTAAACGTTTTTGCTCCAATATTATGGTCTTATTAGGTCTTATTTCAATGTCCATTGACTATTTATGAAGAAGCTCTTATACGAAAAACAATGATGGTAATCATTTGACAACTATAAAAAAAACAACAATTCAGTCATATGGGATTTGGATATACCCGGTAGCAATCGTAAATTAATCCCGTATCCAATTAAACTCGTTGAAATGATGATTATGATGATAATATTCTTTTACTGCCAGGATTCTAATATAACCATCTTCATTTCGATACGTCATTATGTCTGTACCATGAGGGTCCAACCAATCCTACGAAGAAGTATCGTGTTATCCAGTAGGTTTCTAGGGCTAGTGGAGGTCGGGTAGGCAGTCACCCCATGTAAAATACTGGTATTCAGCTGCATCCAGTTAGGCAAGAAGCTGACGCCAACATAGTTGGAAAAAAGGCTAGGTAGACTGATTTTACCATGCTTGTACTATGAGGGGGTAGACGAAGACAAATACCCACCTGTCACCAGTTATTTCTAAATGAGTTGGACAAATCTCCAGGCTGTTATTGAGAATCTCCTAATGGAAAACCAATAACATTATCCGATCTCGGGATCCAGGACAAAACGGTCATCTGTCTCGCCTGCAAACATAAAACCAACGAGGTACTCATTAATTTTGATTTTCTGAGACATTTTCTTGCAAATCACATTTTGTTGATATTTAACCTGTGTGAAAATCGTAACGATATCATTGATATGAGAAAATTCACATCTTAATCGATATTTTTCAAGGTGTGATTAGGTATGTTACATACATGTGTTATGTTCTTAGAATCGAAATCGACACGTTTCTCTGAAGTTCATTTAATATTTAATCATTGTGTTTGGTATTATGAAAACAACTTTTAACATCTTTTTGTGTTTTTTTTTTTTACAAAAAAAGTGAAAGACTTTTTAATCACCCGTAATTGGCGACTACTGTATAATATCACCATCATCTGCCTAGTCTTTTCCCTTCTATGTTGCGGTCGACTTCTAGTCTAACCAGATGCAGCTGAATACCAGTATTTTACATGGAGCGCCTGTCTATCTGACCTCCACAACCCCGTTACTGGGTAATATGATACCCCTTGGTAAGACTAGTGGTCAGACTTTCAGGCTTCTGACTTCTACTGCACAATATAGGTTCATTAATTAAAATAATACATTACGCCGGTAATCCCTGAAAGGTTAGGCAGGGCTGTACAGACATCAGCACATCAAGCTACTACAATCTGTCAAATTTATTTAATGGATTTTCAACTTTATTACCAAAGCATAAGGTTCAAATTTGATTGGGAAAATTTGACAGTTTCGGGTAGCTTGATGTGCTGGCGTCTGTACCTAGGTACACCCACATTTCTGCAGTTATGTTTAAGTCCCATGTAACAGGAGGCGAGCTTATAGCCATTAACTGGGCATGAATCCAAACTGGCAGCAGGCAGCTACTGTGAAATTCCTGATGGAAAAATTCCATTAACACCTTGCCCGATCTGAGAATAAAACCCTGGACCTACAACACTCACGACTAGCTACAATTAATCTATACTTATTTTCTATACTTGATTATTTCCCCACCTTTTTATAATATAATTAATACAAATATTTTTTAACACCCTTGCTCGTAAAGCTGATGTAATTCCACCGGTTTTAAATATGTAAAGAGGGTCACAAAAAACGCGTGTGTTACCAAAGCAAATAGTTAAGTTATAGTCCATACAAATTCCATAACAGTATTATTTGGCATTTCAAATTTGGAACTGATCGCCGCCGCACGACTCCAGCTAGTGAGCAGCGCGCTGTTGCTATTCAAATTTCGAACTAATCGCCGCGCGGCGACAGTCAGTAGGCAGCGCTAGCGCGCTGTTAAAATGGCGGGAAAGCAACAGTGTGCATTCACAGATTGAGTTTATTTAAAATAAAAAAAAAACAGTTTATTCGGTAATTTAAAGATTCCATTCAAAACAAAGCAAATATAAGTGCCAAAATAACTCAGACAATAAATTTGGAGCCACAAACGAAGAAATTTTGCCCTGAGCCGCGCCCCTCTACTTCTACTGATGATACTTTTTATTTACAAGTAATGACGAATTACAATGCTCTTCTGCCGCCTTTCAAGAAGTTTCGTCGTCTCCAACATTTACCCTAACACAAAACAATGACATTATGAATAGTAATAATAATAATAAAAACATAATTAAAAAACCAACTACAACTACGTATCATTTTAACAATTGTAATTTCACTAACTGTTTCAATAATTAAAAATGAACAAAATATAAAATGTTTTTTTTTCTGTTTCCTCGCAAATGTGTTAAAAAACGTCGTACGATATACGTGCGTATTGGTTATAACATACTCGGCTCAATTACGCCCTCGCCTTCGGCTCGGGCTGAAATTCCGCCTCGCATGTTATAACCATCTTTACGCACTAATATCGTAATGTACTATAAATAAATACTTGGGCACATCCACGTTTATTTGAATACGAAATAAAGAACTCTTGTGTTCAAATAACTCATTATTTAAGGTAATAAGCTAACATGTTAATTTTACACTAATTAAGTGACAAACACGTAATTGTCGATAATTGAAATTTAAATAATTAAAACGTCTGTGATGGCAACGTAATTATAGAGGAGACTGGCGTGAAATTGACAACAATTAAAATTTAATTACAATTAGGTGTACCTACTTATTGGGCAAAAGACAATTAAATATTTATATTTTTCACTGTTATTTGTTGCTTACTAACCTTGCTTAATTTATTGACGAATTTTCGTTAAATTAGGTTTTCGAAAACATATTGGGTAGTTGGATGCCCAAAAATCTGAAAACCAGTCTTACCAAAGGGATCGTATTATCCAGTAACTAGGTTGTGGAGGTCAGATAGGCAGTCGCTCCATGTAAAATACTGGTATTCAGCTGCATCCAATTAGACTGGAAGCCAATCCCAACGCAGTTGGGTAATGCCTAGGCAGGTGATGATAAACATGATGATGCTAGATACTGGTACCTGTTTTTTGAAACAGGTTCCCTTGACTTGGTCAGTGGGTAAACTTTAATCTCTGAATAAACGTTATCCCCTTTACATTTAAGGCTCCTTCAAACAGGCGCGACACGACACAAAGGCACCGCAAGTCGCGCAACGAGCGGTGCCTTAGTGTCGCGCGCGATTATACAGCCTGTTTGTGGATTTTGATTATGGAGCCTTTAGTTAGTACCTATTTTCCTAAGTAGAGTTACAAGGTGGATACTATTATTTATTTCTATACTATATTTATATTATATACTAATATAAAGCTGAAGAGTTAGTTTGTTTGAACGCGTTAATCTCCGGAACTACTAGTTTGATATGATTTTTTTTTTGCATTTGATAGCCCAATTCTTGAGAAAGGCTATTCAACATTCACGCTAGGACCTTTAGGAGCTGAGCGAAAACAAAAAAGTCAGAGTGAAAGCGAAAAGAAGTAATAGGCAGGCGATGCGATGGGTGGGTCAGGGGAAAAAGAAATTTCACGCGAACCCAGTCGCAGGTTAGTGCATAAATAACATTCACACTCCCATTCGTAACTAATTCAAAATCTGTTAACCAACTAATGTGAAGTCTCATCCATAATAATCTAACTATTTAAACTAAGTACGTTCGAAATGATCAGACATACATTCATGTTTAAATTATCATAATAATGTACATGAGTTATGTGTAATAACACAACTAGATACATTAGACATTCATTGGATTCAATTCTTGTGTAAATGAAACATTTCAATATAAAAATTTGTTTAAATATGAGGCGAATTTTAGCAACTAAGTTTACCTTTACGTTATTTCTAAACTTGTTTGGAAACAAGTTGAAAAACAGTTGCGCAACACTGTTGCACTGCCACCAACACTGCAACATTCTATGTATGCGTTTATTACTTCTTTTATAGCCGTTAACGTAAAATTATACCTACTACTTAACTTTCTGATTTGTAAACACTATAAATACGCATAACGCAACATATTAAGTTTGAAAACTTATTTGTTTGTTTATTGTTGTTCGATCGCTTTCCGAGTTGATATTTGTGTACTTATGACCTTAAAAAAGTATAATTGTTATGTCCTATCCCAGGCAGAATCACAAAAGTATCATATTATGAATCATAATATGGCGAAGACAGTTTTTCTTTTTTTCGCTGGACTAGGTAGGTATAATCAAAGAGATTGGTATTGGATAAGGATTGGATTGATTGGTATTTTAGCACAGATAAAAAAAATAACTAATCCTTCAGCAATGGGATTTGATACGATTAACTTAACAGTTAACTGTCCATTATGATTCATAATGTTATCCTTTTATGATTCTGCCAAAGTCGCCTTTTTAGGCCCCTAGGTCGTCTTTTTTGTCCACATGTGTGCCAAACATCAACACATCCGTTCAGCTGTTCAGACGTGAAAATATTACAGACAGGGTTATTTTCACGTTTATAATGTTAGTATGGAGAGTATAGATAAGTACCTATGTATATCTTAAATCTTGTTTCGTACGATTGAACGTATGGTATCCGTGGGTTGTAGCTGAAAATTATAGCATTTGGTGATTATACCAATGAGAAACTCTCATTCTAACCCAAGTTAGCCAGACGTTGATAAATGAGAGGTCCTTTAATAATATCTTTTTCCGCGTATGTAGCGAAGGTAGAATGTATGGCAGGGGTTATGGTTGTTATCTGTCATTGTTTAGCGTGCCGGGTTATGTTGTGCCACGGTAATAATATATACAGTAGATCGTCTTCATACAAACGGACGAAACGCGGGCTATACCTACGCGCTTCGATCACCGTGTGCGCTCAGGCGGCTCGGAGTCGCGACTGTGCAACAGTGACGAACGGACGATGTGTTGTTTTTTATAACAATAACCGCGCGATTTTTTCACTAAAAATAAGTTCAAGTACATATTTAATATGACGAGTAGGCGATATTGTGCTGTTTTTGGTTGCATGAATTCGTCAATAACGCATCCAGAGATAGCTTTTTTTACATTACCTGGAAACTCGGAAAGGTAAGACTATTTTACTTACGAGTGGGTAGGTACATAATGTGTGTCTTTTTAATGGATAAGTATTTCCTATTACCTCCGGAAAAAAAGATGTCTGGATTAATAAATAAAGTGATTAAAGTAAAGGAAAGTGATAGACACGAGTGAAATAGGTAGTTATAGGCGGTTCATGAATCATTATACGGTAGGTACGCTTGTGTTAAAACCTCGGGGCATGTGTGTTTTGTATAATTCAAAGTAAAGACGTGGTTTTTATTATTAATAATAGTTGTTTATTGTACTGTGTGTATGAATAATACTAGAAAAAAATTGGTTGTCTGTAAAGTCGATTTACGGACGATAGTTTAACGTGACAACATCATAACAAAACATTAATGAAATTATTGCATACTTTTATGAATAAAATTAATTATTTTTATTGAATAACTGTTACTGTAATAAGAATAACTGTTTCATGAAATCATCATTCTTTGGACTTACATGGTCTTAGAGAGTTGTGTTAATGACTTTAATGATTATAATTATGTAATAGTACATTACGATATTAGTGCGTTAAGATGTTATAACCAATACGCACGTATATCGTACGACGTTTTTTAACACATTTGCGAGGAAACAGAAAAAAAAACATTTCACAATACAAGTACAAAGAAAAGAAAATTTGAGAAAAATGGCGCGAGGATTATTTTCTGCCGTGGCTGCGTGAAAATGTTGGCAAAGACACTAGAGCATGCAGCCAAGTTTTTAAATTACCGAATAAACTGTTTTTTTTTTAATTTTAAATAAAATCAATCTGTGAATGCACACTTGCTTTCCCGCCATTTTAACAGCGCGCTAGCGCTGCCTACTGACTGGCGCCGCGCGGCGATTAGTTCGAAATTTGAATAGCAACAGCGCGCTGCTCACTAGCTGGAGTCGTGCGGCGGCGATCAAAACAACACGCATTTTTTTTAAACACTTCCTATTCAATTCACAAAGTATTTTATTTGTTTATATAAAAAGAAGTAGGTATATTTATTTATTTTATTATTTATGTACACACAGTAAAATACAATAACAAAACTAAATGGAAACACAAAGTAGGCAAATGTAATTAAAATACTGGAGGCGGGCAGCCCTATCGCATGTTTACGTACCGCGCGGCTGTAGGCATTTACATCAAGGTTACGGCCGAGATACAATACTGTATGTCTTTATACTGTGGTTGTGCCTTCCGGTGTTGATTCACGTAATTTTGTAATTATTTTTGCTTTCATTTGTTGTTGTGTTGCTGAAACAATGTTGCAAAACTTTGTTTCCCAATGAAAACGGAGCTTTAAGGTCGACTTACACTTCAACGCGTCCGTTCGCAATATATCGGTGCGTAAATTTTCTGCACGTAACGGATATGAGGGTAGATGTTAATATGAAGTGCTTTGTGTGTTGTATGCCTGTTTATTGGCTGCCAAGTATTTTGAGAGGAATTTGCGTCACTTGGGGAAGACACTGCGAGAGCTCTTTGGTAATTGTTTAGGCCCGTGTAAAAATAATGTTAACTACATAAATGTGTTACACATTGTTTTGCTTTATTGAAATTATTTATTGAAATAATTGATTTACATAAATATGTACAAAATAGGGTTTGAAACTAGAGGTAGGTAAAAAACAATTGGATTCTACCTGAATTAGTAATAAACCTGTATCTCAGGTAGTAAAATAGTAAATAGTTTGTAATTTTTGTCTTAAAATCTTTTGTTTAATAATTATTTTCTGCAAAATGTTTAATGTTGTCACAATTTTTCCTATTATGCGGGGAAATTTGCATAGTTGCAGTGAGCCTGGAAAATGCAAAGTGACTTTTGCCCAACCATTTACCAGCAAAACTTATTCTGCATTCACTCGGTTAAACGCTGAGTTTTTTAAAAGCGCATGTGCTTGTATACCTTATATTTGTATTCCCTTTTATAGTGTTTGTTAGTGATCCTAAGATTTCTAGTACATTTTCTGTTTTTACCCGTGAGAACCTGTAATTGGCTTAATGCCTCATATACTATTGTTATGATTCTGTTAAAGCTGTTGGTTCTCCTATAAATAAATAAACATTTTTACCCATATTTTTTTTCCGGGCGGAGACGTGGGATTTGCTCGCATATTTCACGACTCTGATACGTCTGTGGTGTACCCACAACTATTTCTGTAATCAATCAAAATAATATACATTAAAAATTCCGTCACATGAGACCCTAAACCCATTTCACATCAGTTCGCGCTATTCATTAGACGCCAGCATCCATCCGTTAAAATGTGAACATGCCTTAAAGATTCCTTTGAGTCGTCGGAACGCTAGATATTGAAACAGTACCAGCCATGTTATTATTTTGTGCTTATTTTTTACGATGCTGGAAAGCGAATGATGAAATTATGGACGCAAAAGAATTCCATGATAAATTCTTTTGCCTGCATTAACGAAGTATTTTTGTATGAGGAAAGGAATGTTGCGACAGAAATTGTTTTTTTCCTGGTTGTAATATGGAAAATGTAAGCGCTCCGTGCTCGGGTCAACTTCGTCAGAAGATTCTTTAATAAACGTCGTGTCCACATTCAAGACTAGGACTTCAATATAAAAATGGGTACATACATGTACCCAGAAAATCTAAACTCAACAAGAAAAGAGTTAATTTATTGTACGTCCACCCATGTCTCTATCCCTTTCAAGGTTCCTGAAAATAATACATACTAGCTACGAAAATAAACATGAAAATAGTAAAAATAGGCCTGATTCCAAGAAAAGCCAAAATATGCTAAAATTTTCCATTCATCTCACGTAGCCAAGAGAATGAATGCCTGAAAATAACCCCCGATTGGGAAAAAATACCAAACACAATAAAAGTCACGCTTGCGAGTCCCGAAGGGTTAGGTGGGTTACTTTTGTACACCCCGTTCGGTAGGTGGGGTGTATTTGTATCCCGCACGCACACTACACCCACAAACGACTGATAACGTAGTAAGGGTCATCATCGTATTTTTGAATTGCCTACATCCACATTAAATACCACATTTAATAGCTCACTAACACGGCAAGGCAAGATAATGTAAGGTCCAACTTGACAGATTTTCCTATTGATATTTTCTCCATGAGTTTTGCTTCATAAAACGCTCCCTATTTAGACAGCGTGAAGAGTGCACGTCAATGTAGCTCAAATTGGTTTGTTTTGTAGTGTTCTACATTAAGATCTGCTAGACACACTTTTATTGTTCTCTTTTGTCTCTAATATTTTTAAGTTAAATGTCATGCATACCTGTTATTTGCATGGTTACTGAAATGCCAATTTTAGATGATACTTATATTGAATTGTAAGTGACTGTGCTGTTGGTGTGCTTATCTATATAAATAAAACAAAGACGGGTTAGTACACCATTTACCAGTATAACTCAAGAATGGCTGGACCGATTTTTATGATCTTTGATTTGTTGGTTTTGTGCCCGCCCCGAAAAGCAGAATATCTATCAAAAACATGGGAAAATTTCACGAAATAATAATAGTTTATTTTCTAATACATTTGTATGCAACGGCTTTTTTATTCTGAGACGGTATGAAGTTGCCGATTCCCGGCCACCGGTAGGCGCGGGCTTGCGGACGGCGAGCTACCCTTTGCTCGGTAAGGACCAGGGGCTTACTCTCCAAACTAATTTTAATTCCAATGAGATGCCAATATGATTCCAATGTTAATTTTACAGTCACGTGATTCGGTACTCTTGAAAACAATATTGTCAACAATTACCCCACGCCAAGCCCGAACCCAATTCCACTTAGTTCTCCAAAATGGACACCCAATCAAAAATCATTTGGCGCTAGCATCGGACTCAAGAGTACGAAACGTCACAATTCCAATGTCGATCTATCGGAATTAAATTGAAGAGTAAGCACCCAGGCCCGGGTCGATGGTGCGTTGTATTCCACGTGCGCCTCTAATAGATGCCAGCACTGATTGATGGGGTCCGCTAGGGCCGATGCCTGTCAGGGTCGCGGGTTGTTCGAAAGAGTCATCGTGGCCCTGGCACAGGCAACTGAAGGAACACGGGTGGGTTTTAGTCAGTAAAAGTTTGACACGCTCTCGTTTCTCACGCTCCGCCTAGAGCGAGAGAAGTTATTTGATAATCTCCCACGCAAAAAAAAAGGCTGTATGAAATTCGCCGTGTAAGCTAGTTATCCATACTAATATTATAAACGCTAGTGTGTCTGTCTGTTACCTCTTTACGCTTAACCGATTTAGATGAAATTAGGTATAAAGATAGTTTGAGTCCCGGGAAAGAGGATAGTTTTTATCCCGATATTCTGACGGGATCGACACTTATGCGGTTGAAACCGCGGGGCACTGCTAGTAAATAAATAAATAACGATATGGTTCTATGAAGATGGTGCAGATCCTTTTATTATAGTGGCTTTCTTTCATAATAGTATCGCTTGTGTGAAAATAACATAACGCCTGTTATTTATTTATTTATTAAACATTTTGTAGACTTAACAGGTTAACCCAAGGCGTCCACAAACAAGTTACATTTAGTTATATACGCGTACAGCTATTTGTTGTTAACATAAGTAATATTATTATTAAATACTAATCCTTAACTACTAACTTATAGTGATTACAACATTTACAGCACCTAGATACTTAAAGTTCAGTTTGAAATCCATATGGTCTGCTATCGTGTACTAGTATGACAGTGTGTGAGGTGGACATTTGCCGCGGATATAATTTTGTTCAATTTGTCAGTGAACAGGTCCACATCTTTAGTTAATAAGATCGAGTTGAGGGGTGTAAGGGTACGTCGTGTGGTTATCCTCTAAGGGTTAGGCAGAGGTCCCATGTAACAGGGGGCAAGCCTATTGCGATCAACCATAGACAAATCTAGACTCCGGGCTGGCCGGACCTAGGACTCAAACCCAGGACCAAATTTATTTTATTTTATTTATTTATTTATTCAGTATTACACATACATTTTATACATTTCAGTTGGTGCCAACATAAACTCTCATTAGAGTTTTACCGTGCACCAAAATCATCGCATACACTACATAATTTAGAGATTATGAAAAGAGACTATGACCTCTGAGTTTGTTTCGGCCTTTCTTCTCAGAGTAGTCAGATAGAAAACGCCGACCTCATCTAGTTTAAAAAATATGATTGACGTGTAAAAGTGTTTGTGCAAACCTACTTACAAACAAAATCATTTTTTTTTTTTTGGATCTCTGTGTCTGAATCAAATAAATTATTATTATTATTTATCATTTATCATTATCATAACCACTCAAGTAGGTACTTAGACAAAAAGTAACAACAAAAAAATAAAATTACAATCACCGAAATATTGCTTTAATTTGTATTTTATGTTTTTCTGAGTAATTTTGTCCCTCAATGATATAGGTAGCTGATTAATAAGGTGAGGTATTATATACTTTAACGATCTCTAGCCGTGTAGATTCGTGTACTTTGGAACTAACAGCTGAGCATTGATGACGCCACGAGTCCTAATTTCATTACTATTAGCGTTTTTTGTTTTCTTTACATTTTCATTAAAAAATTCTTCTTTTAGCAGTGCAAATTTAGTTTTTTCATGTATTGGTATTATCTTGCAGAATTTAAATAATTTGTGGTAGTTATTTTTGTATTTCTTCTCTAAATGCTCAGTGATAGCACTTGCGATCACTAACGAAACAGTCTATTCAATGTTTTACCACCATAAATACCTATGCACGACTGCACGTAACAAAGGTACATTATTTTTTCATAGGCGAGATATCAAAATAATTTATTTTTATCACGCCTTTTGTCTAGCACGTTAATGCTAATCATTCAACAAATTAAAAATCGATTAATAACGATATCAAATCATTTCATGACATACAGTCATAAAAGTCGGTCGAATAAGGTCTGACATATTTATAGGGGAATTATTAACCGGGCGAATAACTAATAAGGATGACTGTGAATGAGATATTTTAATACTAACCGAGCGTCGTTAAAGAAGGCTTGCGAAAAATTAACTTAACCCCTCAAGCGTCAAGTGTACACCTAGTGTACATAAGAGAAAGTGCTCGAAACGTCAACGGTACACCAAGTGTACACCACTATTTTCATTGTTCCTTACAAAAACAAGTTTTAAATGAAAGGTATTTCGTTAGTGAGTACTGTTTATTTTAGTGATGTACCTAATTAAATTTTAAAAACCCCAACGACCTTTCCTTACTAATATTATAAATGCGAAAGTGTGCAGCTGTTACCTCTTCTCGATTTAGATGAAATTTGGTATAGAGATAGTTTGAGTCCCGGGAAAGAATAGAGGATAGTTTTTATCCCGATATTCCCGCGGGATCGACACTTATGCGGGTAAAATCGCGGTGCGTTGCTAGTAGTAACATATACCCGAATGAACAATGTTTTACGAGCGAGGTATTGCGCACTACTGCAAACAGCGGTTTTTCACACCAAAAATAAAAGTAGTTCCCCAGCAGATATTTTTGCCCGAAGTTACTTAGTTTTATGTACAGAATACTGAGAGCACGGCTTTGTGATAGGTATTTTAACTTTCTTTTCTGACTAGGTACAGACGCCACACATCAAGTTACTACAATCTGTCAAATTTCTTTACTAGATTTTCATCTTTATCGCTAGACCATAAGGTTCAAAGTTGATTGGGAAAATTTGTCAGTTTCGGGTAGCTTGATGTGCTGGCGTCTGTACATGGTACATATAAAAATCATTGTCACTTGATTGATTGGCAACATCGGCTACAGTGACGCGTCAAGACCAGAAACAAAATCAATCAAAAACCACGAATTTATAAAAAAGAATAAAACTTAAATTTATCTTCAAAGCTTCAAAAGAATCTTTCACACTATACATCAGCTGATATTGACGTCACACAAAATCCTGCATCGCGCAAGCAAAGTTTACCGCACAATAATCGTCGGGCAATTGCCCGCCAGACACAACACCCGTCTACCATACACCACATACCTGTATTAAACCATTATTAATTAACAAATTGCATGTTCGCATTGCATGTGATAATGTTTTTATAGGTTTGCTCATAAAATATCCCATAAGTTATGTTTTCTTTAACAGCTGGCCGACGATTCTTTGTACTCGTACTACCTAATGAGTGCACGCCAAACTATTAACTAGTTGCTTAGTAATACATACTATTAATTATGCCCTTACTTTTCGTTCATCAACATCTATGTTCTTTCTTCTTCTCATAATAAAAGTCAATTATTGCCGCGTAATGGTCTCACAAAAACTCGAAAATGGCTCGATCGATTGTGATGACACTTCGGTAAGTTGTTGTGTGCACTCCTGAAGGTTTCTAACAAAAAATAAATAAAAAAAGTTTTGCAACACATTAGCTAAGTAGTAATATCACAATTTTTAGAGTTATTATACCTATACCTAATTGTAACAACATATCACACCATATCGTTCTTAGATGCCAAGATACGATAAGAGACTCGAATAATCAGTTTATTCGAGTTTTACACCAATATGCATAATATAAATTACCTTTCAGAAAGTGTTATTGGTTTTTTCCATCAAGATTTTCTCAGCTGAAGGTTTGGATTTGTGCCCGATTGATGGCAATTGGGTCGCCTTCTATCACATGTGACTTAAACATACGAGTAGCTGGCGAAATGCGGGTGTTCGAAAGGTACACAATTGCCTAACCCATCGGGAAAAATGGCGTACTTTTATGTTATGTTAGCTTTTTTAAAAAGGTTCCCACCAAAATTAGCTCAAGGCATTCTTTCACGATTTTTATTCGTAAAGAATTTGTGCTAGCTCATGCCAATTCAATTTGAACAAACTTCGTCTTAGTGGTCTACCAATAAATTAATAAATCCAGTTTAGTAATGCCCCTCCCATTTAACATATGTTATTGCCAAGACTACCAGCCAAGACTGCCAGCGGGATTGTCCGAAACAGCGGGATTGTCCGAAACAGCGGGATTGTCCGAAACAGCGGGATTGTCCAAAACAGCGGGATTGTCCGAAACAGCGGGATTGTCCGAAACAGCGGGATTGTCCGAAAGGGTTACCGCTGGCCTGGAACATAAAGGGCTAAGGAAGGAACACGGGTGGGTTTTACTCAGTAAGAGTCTAACACTCCCTTCAGCTCCACCCAGAGCGGGAGGGGTCATTTGATGATTTCCCATCCTGAAAAAAAAAGACTACCTACAAATAGTGCTCTATATGACAGGTAGATAGCAGGTAGGTAGGATAGGTTTCCACAATCTACCTAAGACAATTAGATTTGCGGGAAACTCATATATCAGACAGGATAATTCATTTCTACCCATGTCCCATAACTTGACAAGACATGAAGGGTTGAGGGAGGTTGACAAACTGGACTTTTCCTTTCTTTCCACCTTTCCACCAATTGTCAAAGGGATATAGTATCGGGTATTTTGTTAGTAGGGTCAATACAAACATTGGGATAATGACGTCAAAACATATTTAACATCTGTATTAATTCTATGAAAGGAGATATTGAAAATTAGCTGTACCCGCGACCAGGGCCGTCTTTACCCAGGGGTGCAAGGGGTGCGCGGCACCCAGGCGCAAGCTCTTAGGGGGCGCAAGCCGATCAGGTCATTACTAATCACTCATTATAACCGCAACGCTCCAGCGCTGTAATCGCACGTCACCCCCTCGAAAAATCCCTTGGAAAAATTTCGGTCGAAATGTTACACTTTTTCGGTCTAGCCCTCATTCGCCAAACGTGCAGAATTACAACGTGCTATAGGTTCCAAAAATAAAAGGTACTTCAAACTATTAAGCCCGGGCATAGGAAGTCCATTTGAATTCACACTTAAATAATAAATGAGTATCTCTCTATTTAGCAGCTGGTTAACGTTTTTATGGCAACACTGCCAAGGTGATATCTACTATTTTAAGTTTTTGTTCAGTATAGTTTAGCTTGTGGAAAATTGAACAGGCATTTAAATAATCAAAATTGTTACATAACAAGCATAGGAACGAAATTAAAGTGACTAACCTATAAATAATGAATTGTATAAATTGTTTGCACTGAACTCTTACAGTAGGTACGGGCAATATCGCAATGAAAACTATTCCTGTATAATTATGTGAAATAGCTTTTATTGTGGTCTAAACTAACATTATAAAGAGAAAAGTTTTGATTTTTCCTATGTATGTTTGTTTGCTACGCTTTCACGCTAAAACGGCTGAACAGATTTGGATAAAATTTGGCACATGGGTAAACTATGATCTGAGTTAGGACATAGGATACTTTTTAACCCGATATTATTAAGAAATCGAGACTTATGCAGATGAAACCGCGGGGCGCAGCTAGTATTTAATAAAGTATAATAAAAAAAAACAGTGGCACTCCGGGAGTGCCGACAGAAGTGAAAACTTGAACAATTACGTACAACGCCGCTAAAGAAGTTTTCACTTTAAAAACATAATTCTTCCTTTCAGCCTGGGTAAAAATAAGAACACTCGTACCTCTCTCAAAAGTCACCAAGTCACATTAGACGAATAAAACTTCAAATAAGAAATAATACTAAAAATAATATAATTTTGTCGCAGTGGAAGTTCGTGTAACATCTTGACTGCTCACAAGTCCGTTCCGTTATTATATGCTCCAACATAGAGGCAGACCGGGCCTCGTTTGTCAGACCACTTTGCTTCGCCGAATTTCAGGCTGCGATAGAGTTCTATTTTTAAATTCGATGAATTTTGGTGGCCATACTTGACATTTTCGTGAAAGGAGGCTTGAGAAATGAGGATATAGGTATGATTTTAAAGGTTCATGATATTTTTATGTATTTTAAGAGCACTTAAAACCAGCAGGTTTTAAGGCTTTAAATAGAACCTCACGTGGGACTGAGGTCGTGAGATGTTTATTTTACCAGTATAAGAGGAACAATTTTTATTGGCAAATAATATTGCTTCCGAAAAACAAACTAAATTCCGGCGATCTGTGGTTGAATTTAATACTAAGCTGTGTTAAAATGAATTACCGAAAAATTAACACAAAATTAACAGAAAAAATAGTGTTGAATTTAACTAACAAAAATGAGCTTATTCAAATTACAATTCTTCGAAAAATGATCTGTACTTTCAAATAATAAATACTAACCTTCCGAAAAAAATACTAAGTTTCCGAAAACATATTTATGAACGAGCGAAGGGCACCCCGAGGTTAGGTTTGGTTAGGTTACTTCAAATCCTATACACAGAAATAGGAGCCCTGCTAAGCGGGGCTCCGTCGATATAGGATGCAAGAGTGAGCGTATGAGAATACAAATAGGTACCTTTACTTAAGTAGGTATATATTAATTGATTAGGGTGATTAACTAGAGACTCATAGTTTTCAATAGAACGTAGTTTAAGCTGGTAGAAAAGTATTATAGCAATAAACAGACATGTTTATTTTTCGAATATTTTAGTATCTCATTCGGTCGTTTGGTAGCTTAATTATAATTGCTTCATATTTTGCAATAAATTACCAGCGTTGTGTCATAGCACTTCTCTTTCTTTTCTATGCAGTCTGACAAAGACCGCGCTTTAGGTCATGTAGTCGGCTTAACACATAAAATACTTTTTGTCCCGATATTTCCACGGGATCGAAACCTACGCGGGTGAAACCGCGGGGCGCTGCTAGTTTATAATATTAGTACGGATAAGTTATTTTCTTTGTACTAAAAAAATCCAACAGATAAGCTTAACTTAATTTGGCTTAAGTATCTTCAAAAAAAAAACGTTATTATTCAAAAAAAAAACGTTATTATTCAAAAAAAAAAAACGTTATTATTCAATGCTTAAACATTCACACTGAAAAACTATCGCCGACTTTATTTTTAATATACTAAAAATAGAAAATAGCCTTTGGCCTCGGTGCACCAATCGACTTAAAGATTCTCATTAATAATGCATTTATTTGCCGACGCTACTGCAACCGCCCCACTCGTACTTTTCTGATGCACTGAATTCCCTGAAAGATTTTACATAAATATATATGTAGAGGTCGAATTTAGTATAGCTCTCAGACTTTCAGCGACTGGGTTTAAAGATATAAGTTTTATCTTAGGTAAAGTGTAGTTTTCTTACTGTAAGTAGTTTTTTTCTTGAGTTATTTTTGATCTAGCTTTTCGCAAGGAAATTGTTTTAGAGTCTGCGTTAGTTTATAATGTGCCTCTTTGTATTTTTAAGAGTTGTTATTGTGTAACCTTAAACAAATATTTCTATTATCGACTAGCGCTTACCTTTCGTCCTTTTATGTTTCGTTTATTTGTGCATATTTTCTTACTTCCTTTTCCAGTATCGCCAATAATATTTTAGCTGACTTATTTATAGACGTTATATCCTTCGTATTTGTATATACTTTCATATGCAAATGCATATGAAAGTATATACGGCGAAAAAAAAACATACACTTCAATTTTATTTATTTGTATAGACGTATTATTTAATTCTGGAATGAAATAACAGCTCTGCATAGCCGGAGAGATTTGAAAAATCCTAAGTAAAAAGTCGTAATTCGAGGTTTGGATCTCGCCTATTTCCTCCTCCAATATTAGACCAATTTAAAAGATATTTCATAAACTGAATAAGAAGGATAATTATATACTGTGTCTCTGTTTTTCTTATCATTTATAGTTGTCAAATTTGTACACTAGGCCTCTGTTGACGATGGTTTAAATCGGCATTTTTTGAGGGTTCTAGTGCTTATAAAAATAATCAAATCAAATCAAAAAGGTTTTATTTCATTATTACACGTTATAAATTATACAGTTGGTGGCGTCTCCTTTTAAGCATATAGATGCCTGTGCCAGGAGGCGCCGCTCTTTTATATCTTATACAATTAGTGCAACATGTTAATAAAGAAAAATAAAGAAAGAAGAAGAAAGAAAAGATTATCAATAGTCTGATTGGTGTGTGTGTTGGGGTGTGTGTGTATGTGTGCGTGTGGTGTGTGTGGTGTGGGGGTGAGTGTGCGTGTGTGTGGTTGTTTTGTACAGGGAGCGGAATTACTTTATATTTTGTAGAAGATTCTCTACGTCATCGTAGCTTAACTTATTTATCCACTTAATCAGCAACAATTTGCATTCTTTGAATGATTTAGTATGTATATCTATTTGTTTATTTATTTTATTGTATAAGAAAGACGAGCGTTTGTCGTACTGAATATTTGCAAATTCTGTTTTTACAAAAGGGGTGGAAGCAATATTGTGTTTCCTTCTTCTAGCTAAAACATTAGGATCAAAGGGTAGGGTTTTATATTTTTTAATACTATGTGTATAATATATAATTTTCGAACTGATATTAAGTTACTTATTTGGTATAGCTCATAGGTGGGAAAGGTCCTTTTTTTGAAATACATTACTTTTATTAGTGTCCGTTGCGCTCTTTCAACTTCAAGGAAACGTGTTTTACGCGCGCCCCCCCAGATGGAGATACAATATATTATTACTGATTGAACTAGTGAGATGTACACTTCATTTAGAAGATTTTTTGTTATGCCACTTCTTGGGACTATGTGTCGCAAAGTTTTAAAAATCCAAATAAATTTTCGTATTCTCGCAGTAATTTGTTCAATCTGAGGATACCAGGACAGGCTTTGGTCCAACAATATACCTAAGTACTTGACGTGGTTAACTTTACTGATGGTTCGACAATTGCAGAAGTAATCAGCCGTTCTCCTACACTCATGGATTTTAATGTTAAAATTTATTTCTGGTTGGACATTTTTATATATTGTGAAGCAGATATAGTTAGTTTTGTTTGTGTTTAGCGTAAGCAGATTTGTTTTTAGCCATGAAGCCACTTGTAACATACCATTTTCCGTGTTGTTTTTGGTTTCAGCCCAAGTTGAATAATGTATCATCAAAAAGGAAAACACAGGGACATACAAGTAGTTAATATTTATTATTCTGCAAAAAATCATTGCTTTATGATCATTAACCAGAAAGAAAACAGGCGAGAGCGTTTCTATGGAGAAACGGCCACCCGCAATTCCTCTGAAACGATCAAATAAATTGCACAATATCACGAATTGCCCAATGTTTTTGACCATTGAGGGTTCATATTGAAGATTGCGCAATGATTGAACAAAAGTAAGAGCGTGCTCAATTTTTATTGCACAATATTTTAATTGCATCGTGCAGGATAAATATTGCGCAGGTCTTGCTCACGCGAAAACACTGAAGTTTATGCGCCGTCAATGTTATTGCGTGTGATGGATCGTAAGGGCTGATTCAATCACATTGCGCAAACATCAGTCATTAGTTTGCATAATCATGTTGCGCAACCTTTTGTTAGTGCAGATGCCTAACAATAAAACAGCGTCACGCAATTTTCAACTTTTTTAGTTTTAATAATTATACAGTTAACCTATATTGTCCCACTGTTGTGTATGTGTGCAAAGGTCTCCCCCATGATTTTTCAATTTCGTTTATGCTGTGCCTTCTCCGGCCAATCTGTAAGAAGCGAGTCCAAATCGCCGCGTCAATTTTACGACGAAACAAAAATAAAAACACCCATATTGTGCTGTAAAAGCAATACATTTGCAACTCAAATCCGCTAGTAATTTCACTCATCGTTACAATTTCACTTTTTCTCAATTATAAAAAAAACAATGGTCTAAAAAGCCTCGGCAGCGCTTGGCAGCGCTCCAAATAGCTGTATTAAGCTGTGTTTCTGACAAATTAATTCTCAAATGTTTTGTGTCATCACTACGAAGGTTTTTTGTGTTTTCGTGATATTATTTTAGGGTAGGTCATTAGTTGTTTTTGTTACCTTGGACATAAGCTGATAGACTTTACAAAATGAGAATAAAATATTATGTTCGAAACTTTCATTTTTCATTTGTGTTATGACTGAATACTATGTTGATCCGTCTAACTTCGAAACGATAACCTGTGTGTAAACACAATTGCTAGTTTATTAACTCGAAGAATGTGTAATAAACCGGCTATTATTTTTGTGGTCATCACTTAGCTGCCTCGGCTTATTTTTAATTATTTTTTTCATGGATTGTTTGTTTTGTTACTACTCTGGACGCTTTTGACGTGTACGTCTTTTTTACATCGTTTTCACAAGTAATTAAAAATTCAACATTTATGATGTAACTAATATTTTTGTAAAGATATAATTTAAAAGAGTGTCCGTGGAGTTTCTTGCCCGTTCTTCTCCATAGGTATCTATTACGATTTGGAATGGGCAACTAGCTTCATCCTTCTGACTGACTGACTTCTAGACAGTTCAAAAGTGCCTGTAAATGGTTTAATTGAAATAAATGCTTTGAGTTTGAATGTTGAAAATCGTTTGTGAATTTTGCTAAGTATATAAAGTGACTATACAAGTGTCTGACAACCAGTCTTACCAAGGGGTATCGTATTACCCAGTAACTGTGTTGTGGGGGTCAGATAGGCAGTCGCTCCATGTAAAATACTGGTATTCAGCTGCGTCCGGTTAGACTGGAAGCCGACCTCAACATAGTTGGGAAATTGTTAGGCAGATGATAATGATGATATACAATGACTGAATTACTACCAGGCGTGGCCTTCAGGCAATTTGACTTGCTAATGTCCGCTTACACGGGTCTGTGATTATATAAAGCTAGGTTCATTGACACGCATTGGCGCTTGTGTATTGATGACGCATAGAAACAAACAATTGACTACTTATATTTTTATGTTTATAACATTTATGGTAGGGATATAATCCGTTTGGGACCAAATGCCCAAGACAATTTTTGCCTTATTTGATTAGATCATTAGGGCCACTGGCCTTGGTTTTAATTGACTTTGAAAATTCTTTCTTTTCAAACATTTTCGATGTAATGAATTAACAAAATCAAATAAAAAAATATCCTTCACATTTGGACTAAAAATGAATGAAACTTGATTGATATAGTTTATACACTTTACTAGGTAACATCAACTCCCTAGCCTTTTTCCAACTATGTTGGGGTCGGCTTCCAGTCTAACCGGATGCAGCTAAATACCAGTATTTTATATGGGGCGACTGCCTATCTGACCTCCATAACCCAGTTACTGGGTAATACGATACCCCTTGGTAAGACTGGTTGTCAGACTTTGCACGCTCTAACTGAGTTTTATGTAGCTACTATTAAATTATGGGTTAACATGCGCAGCACGACTAAATCATGTCGCCTCATTATCTCGAACTGAGTCAAGACATCTTCTGAGTAGCTAACATGTTAATCGCGATAAAATTTTGTCGTCGCTTATCTCGTGCTAATACGAAACATGACTGCTTATCTACCAGTGACTAGATACAGGGTGTAAAAAGACTCATCACATTGCCGTCAACTACGAATTTTGTACATCAAACTAAGGGACATTTCACAAAAATAATTTCTGGGAAACGACTTTTATTCTTGGTGTGAAAGCTTGCTGTTTGCTGTAGTGCGCAATGTAACGCACGCAAAATATTTTGCTTATGGGTGCATGCAACGGCACATGGGTCGTGGAAGTGTTTAAAGTTGTGTTATAATATTAAAAACTTATTTTCGTAAAAAACGTCAGTAAAATTTGGAATTTTGACCTTCAATATCTCCGTAACCAGAAGATTCCCAGGTAAGGTCCCGTACAAAAGAAATATTACAATGATGGGGAGAACAAGGGATTCTCGGCTTCGTTTTCCACCCGCATATCTAAAATCTAATATGCACGCCAAACTCGAGTAAATGTCTTTTTACTGCCTGTTTCTCGTCGTAATTGAAAAAGTGTTGGTACCGAAATAATTACGCTAATTTACTCTCATTCTATTGGCCAATTACTGTGATTGGCAGTGAGTGACCAGGAAACACTTCCTGCGACAAGTTTCTTACGACTTTTTTATTATTTACGAGTTCCTGTAAATTCGGGGCTGTGACGACTGCGCTTAAGTAAAGCTATATAATTTACTTCGAATTTGTTTAGTTGAAATGGTTGTATTTGACATGTAAATGTATGTTTTCAGGGAACTGAGAATTTGTACCTATGACTATGATATATGACTGCAAAATCGGTAAAGGATATGAATCTTCAACATGCGTAGCATGACCACCATAGAGACGGGTTTGTCGACGGAAGAATAGATTAAATGACAGCTAGAATAGACATAATGACAGATTTATTTTTGACAGGTAATTTTGTTTATTCTTCCGTCGACACAACTCGTTTCTATGGTGGTCATGCTACGCGTGCAAGTGTGATAAGTTTACAATTCGATGAAAAATTAAATGTTTTATTTATAATTATAATTTCGATTTATTTTTAAATAAGTTCTAAATTGGTTAACTTCTATAATTTTTAGTAGATAGATTCCTATATTCTCAAGTTCAACTACAATAATTCTAAATACCTTTTATAACATGTTACATATCGTCTTACATAACGTCCAAAGTAATTAAAAATCTTAACTTTATAACTACTTTATTCACTGCGACGTACCGGCTACGAACTTCGTAGCTATCTCGTAGCGCTACGCCGCTACGCCGTAGCAAGTTGAAGATGCAATTAAAATGAATTTAGCATTAATGTTTTCTTAATTGCCCTTCAATTTAAAAACCGGTTTGGTTTTAAGTGGCCTTTTAATGTATTTTTTAAAAGTTTTACCCATCATTTTAGCGAGGTAATAATTTTAACGAAACTAATTAAGTTTTGACTTTTGTTTTAGGGACTATTATTTTAATTACAAAAGTAATTAAAATAATAGGTAGTGGTAGTATAAAAAAGGGTCTTTTAAGGGTAAATTTGTGTTCGCACAATTAAGTTTGCACTAATTACTACCAGAAATGTCGGAGATAAAATGTTAATAAAGCCTCAAGTAATTTCAGAATGCATACATCATTAAAAATAGAAAATTGCTTATTATTCAAATGTTTTTCAAACTGCTTTACTCCATAATCCGTGGAGTTTCTTGTCGGCTCTTTGCCATAGGAAACGACCAATTGGAACCGTGCACCTAGCTTCTGACGTTATATAAGTGCCCATGTAGGTTTATGTGAAATAATATATTATGATTATATTTATTTTTTTAATGATTATTTTTCTAAACAAAAACAATTTTTTTGTCTTTCCATTTATAAACTTTGTACCGTAGTAATACTCGTAGACAAGATTCTTAACCCACAAAAAAACTGTAAGCTGACCCATTCCCAAATAGAAACAAAATAACTTTTAAAACAACATGTTTGTATGGTAACTTTTCCAATCCTATTTGGACAGTAACACCCATAACACGGAAACGTGTCAACATCTAATTTCAAACCGTGTCAAACCGTATTGGATATCAATCAATACGTTGATTGGTGTGATTGATATTATGTTACGAGAAGGGTAGCGAGTTCATGTTTAGATTGTGATAAAGATTTTTAAAAAAAAACAATATTTAAAAAGAAACACTTGATTGTTTCAAAACGTCAACAAAATCAAACTCAAAACTCAAACTCAAAGCATTTATTTCAATTAAACCATTTACAGGCACTTTTGAATTGTCAAAAAGTCGGTCAGTCAGAAAGTATGAAGCTAGTTGCCCATTCCAAAGCGTAGGTAAATCTAAAGTATGTAAACTTATTGCCAACAAAAAACTTGACTTGAAACTAACCGACTTCAAAAAAATCCCGATGATCGTTGTTTTCGATGCGACGCATATTTCGGCAGAAGTGAATTAATCAAAAGTAAGTTGAATTAATCAATAATAAATCAATCGCAGCTGGGCATAAGTCTCTCACAGGCTAGCACCCTGCTCTCCTCCTTCTGCGTTCAGTCGGTCGCAGCCACTTTTTTAAGGTCATCGGCCCACCAATCCGGGGAGCCTCAAACTACGCACTGTTAAACAAATGCTAAATCGTTATACAGAATGGAAACCACATTTATGCAATAAATTATACCACATACTTGTTATCGCCTTAAAAAAACCGCTGTTCCCTACTTTTATGTTCGCATAACTCGTCAAAATGTAGGCAACAACTGATTTTTTTCGCGACCGATATCACTCATTTCTTCGTATCTTTCTATCGTCAGAAAGGCGATAAAAAGTAAGTGGTGTAGTTTATTGCATATATGTGATTTCCATACTGTATATTTTTTCTAAAAGTGATTCTATTGTGGGGAAATGCCGCCGATATTCAGACTATCTTTGTTTTGCAGAAGCGTGCTGTTCGATCAATTTATAAATTAAGTCCGAGACACTCTCTCAGAGACAAATTTAAAGAGATTAATGTAATGACTGTGCCTTCTCAGTATATTTATGAAAATCTTTTATATGCCCATAAAAACATAAAATTGTTCAAAAAATACAGTGATATCCATAATATAAATACTAGAAACAAACACAAATATGTTGTACCTACAACAAGGCTCAAGAAAATAGGTGGCTCGTTCAGATGCCAATGTATACACTTTTATAATAAACTACCAAGCCACGTTCAAGATCTAAGCCTTAATAAATTTAAATCGTTCATTAAACGTAAGTTGTGCCAGAAAGCCTTTTATACCGTTAAAGATTATATTGAGGATACAAAGGCTTGGGATTGAGTTGCTTCCAATTTCTGCATTTTGAGTGTTTTTGATGTTTTTTTTTTATATACACATTGACATTAATGATTTTTTTTTTTTAACTGACATTTGCTTACTTTTTAAAGTATTATATTATTTGAATTATTGTGAATGTGAAGACGATGTGGGTCATTTAATTTAGGCATTTTATATTATTATTATTCTCTCTATGGTCTGGCAGTTTGAGTAATTTATGTGGCCTACCCAAATGTCCTTTCTTTGGTATTGTTCGTCGAATCGTTGAGCTCCTTAAGTCTTGAGTTGAGCTGCATGATTTCTGACAAATGCGTGCACTGACTGGACAGGTCCTCTCAATCTGTGTGGTTCTTTCCTCAAAAGACCATCTCAGACATCGACCTACATGGTCTTCATATAACTTGACCAAGATTATGTCTGGACTTTAAAAGAGACTATGACCTCTGAGTTTGTTTCGGCCTTTCTTCTCAGAGTAGTCAGATAGGAAACGCCGACCTCATCTAGTTTAAAAAATTTATGATTGACGTGTAAAAGTGTTTGTGCAAACCTACTTACAGAAATAAAATCATTTATCATTTATCATTTATCATTTACCTACGAAAGACCTTGTTGCTCAGACGAGTATCACCATACCTCTTCTTTCATAAATAATTAATATGGTTTCCTAACTACAGTCTACACGATATTGCAATTGTTCTCAAAAGATCCTTAAAATATTTTATTTATTTATTAAAATCTCCCTTACAACTATCATTGCAGGTGTACCTTATGCGATAGCGTGGTCTTGAGGCTACGCCGACCGCCTAGTAGAAAATAGTGGCCACTATTACCCGTTTTAGTGATTATAATAAAACAAAACAATATAAAACTACTGTTTATAATAATATTAACGTATAATCTTGTGGAGCACAACTTAACGTGCTTATTTTCTGCATTTTCATTCTAAAATAAAAGAAATAACCAAACAAACGATGAGGGCGCCACTGCGCGGTCGGCGTTTGGTCGGCGCCCTCTTAATATCAAGTACCTTCTGCTATTTCTGTCTCGTGCTCAAATAAAATTAAAATAAAAAGCCAAATATTTTTATATACCACTCGCATTATGATCTATAATAATTTTTATCATCAAGCTCTAAAAGTTAAAATGCTCACATTTCCGACCTCAAAATGTTATTATATTATATCCTGCAACTAAAAACATGCGTCTCAGAATTCTGAGACGCATGTTTATATTGATATCGTCAAACACTTTTATATTTCCAACATTGACTTATATACAGGATATCAGGGACATCGACGAGCTTTTATTTTTAAGGGGCTTCCGCTGTCGTGTTTAGCACTAACACCTTGCATTTCTTACCCGTTCTTCTCCTTATGAACCTACGCTGTAGAGTTATCTTTCCGATTGACCAATTCCTTCACAAAACAGCCTGTAAAATGGTTTAATTCAATGAGTGCATTTAAGTTCCCATTGAATATAGAAGTTTATGTGTGGGGCAAAACTTCTTGGGGCGAATGCGGAACAAATATTTTGATGATAAGATTCACATTCACACTCACTCTAAAGCTTAAAGTAATTTAGTAATCGGTTCTACCAAAAAATAAAGGAACTCTTGAATACTGACTGCTTAAAAGATTCAACATAAATAAGTTATAGCATGGCACCAATTTAATTCAAATCAGTCGAGGAATCTATTTTTCCTCAAACGTGAGTGGGTTACGTACAAAACTTAGTAATAAAACAAAATATATCCAGAAATGCGTGTTGAATATAGCGCATGAGTGGCTACTTCTAAACGATCATGACGATTGCGTGCGAATACCAACTTTATTTTGATTTATTGTGATTATAATCGAAGGCGGGAAGGTCGTAGTTCTTTAATGGTGTTTTCAAACAACGCTTACAATGAGCCATGCGAGGGTAAGAAGTCGGGAAGTAACTTTTGATCGGATTATTACTCACTGCATGACTTTTAAGATACATAACATCATGCCTGTACTCTTCGATGGGTTAGCAGAGATGTAACTAAAATAAACCCTCATTTCATTTTGTTATGTTTAAGACGAAATGCGATGGGAGAGGGTTTAGAAAAAGCCTAAGTAAAAAGTCATAATTTGAGGTTTGGCTCTCGCCTATTTCCTCCTCCAATATTAAACTAATTTAAGAGATATTTCATAAACTGAATAAGAAGGATATATACTGTGTCCCTATGTTTTTCTTTTTTCATTAATAGTTGTCAAATTTTTACATTAGGCCTCTGTTGACAGCGGTTTAAATCAGCATTTTTTGAGGATCTAGTGCTTATAAAAATAATGTATCAGCAAAAAGGAAAACATAGTTACATACAAGTAGTTAATATTTATTATTCTGTAAAAAAAAATCATTGCCATATGGACATTTACCAGAAAGAAAACAGGTGAGAGCGTTTCTATTGAGAAACGACCACCCGCATTTCCTCTTAAGTCCCATGTAAAAGAGGGCAACCGGACAAATTCAGACTCTCGGCTGCTACTGAGAAATTCCTGATGGAAAAACCCAATAACATTTGGTCCGAACCGGGAATCGAACTCAGGACCTCAAGCTAAGCAGTTGCACTGCTCTGTTTTGAGAGCAGTAATGATGGACTGCGTAACCAAAAATTCGAAGACATGTGACATCCACCGCACTGGGGCCGCGTGGTGGATTACGGCCCGTTCCCTCTTACAGAGAGGAGGCCTGTTTCCCAGCAGTGGGAACATTATAGGCTTATAGATTATGCAGTAATTTAAACTGTGGCCTACGCATGGTTGGTACTAAGATGCTCTTTCACTGCACCACTCACGCCATTCAATTAAAAACATTAGAACAACGTCTTTGTACTAAAATTCAAGGAATCTGAAACTTCCTCCTTGTCAAAGCAAACCACAGCGACAATACCGAGTATTTTGTTTCAAACTACTATGAAGTTACATCAACCAGTTAGTGAAGATCTCACCAAGTCTCAGTAACTTACACGTTTAAGTTACAATTTAAGAAGAAGTAGGGGTCTTTGTCACTGGTATACAAAGTTTGGAGGGGCGCCAACTGCATCAGAATTAAAGCTACTGTGGCGTCCTTCTATTAAATATTTTCCTTATATTTCCGAGAAAAACTTTTAGTATAAGTGATCACAAATCATGGTGATATTAAATTTAGGGTACCGTAATTGTAAAACCGTTGCCAAGACGCAAATAGCGTGGTAGTGATTTTATTTTTTATGATTCAACGTGACTTCGAAAGTATTTTTTTTTTTATTTGCATTGCATTTTTTTAAACAAATAAGTTGGTGATTTGAATTGGCAATCGATATCGATATTTTGAATACCCATAAAGCGAGGTTTTTAGTAATTAGGTGTCATCATTGTGGCTTTGAATCTAACATATCTGACGTTGTTGTTGGAAATAATCACACTAATATTATAAAGGCGAAAGTTTGTGAGTGTGTTTGTATGTTTGTTACTTCTTCACGCACAAACGGCTGGACCGTTTCTGATAAAATTTGGTATGAAGATAGCTGACACCCTTTTTATTTCGATATTCTCACGGGATCGAAACTTACGCGAGTGAAGCCGCGGGGAGCAGCTAGTTTCTTAATAATAACTAATTGTTTTAATAAAGATCGAGTCGCTGAAAGGTCTTCGTGGCTTTATGAACGATGTTGGAAATAATACAAATGTAGAAATAAGTAATTGTATTTCCATGTTTTTTTTTCAGACCGAATGATGTCACCTAGGTGTGCCGCTGTAGACACGGAGTGCCCTGACGCACGCATACTCGTAACTTTGAGTTTAAACATCGTAAATCGTAGCAAATATTGATCACCAAGAACTAGGTCAGTTTCTCTTGAATGGGATAATATAGACTTAGGAAAATGCCAAAGCTTTTAAATTAATGTTTTTCTATCAATCTCATAGTCTCTATACATGGAAAAACCAGTCGGAATGGGAGTTCCAGTGCCTTAGCCATCTTCTAGGCACGGTCGTTCCATCATAGACCTCATCCATCGCTTTCCATCAGGCGTGATCGAGGTCAAGAGAACCCCCCAGTCAGCTAAAAAAAAATGTAGCCTATTCTTGAATTGTCATGATAATGTGAACTTTGATTTTGCGTTATCTTTTCAATAAGCGTATTTATTTTGATTGCAAATAATCCTCATGTTTGGCCTCCATTTTAATTTTATACGAAACGTCTACCAGTGTATTAACATAGTTTTCAATCAAACTCTCAAATTGCAAATCTCGACTCCCTCAAAACACAAAACACTGGAACAAAACATCTTGCTCACAAAAAAGTCCTGTAAAAATATCTCGCATGGTAATTTTATGGGGAAGTTATCGCACATATGGTGCCAAAAGTCGACTACTGTGTGCGGAACCCCTGGCAAGGGGACAACGCACACACGACGGAATTTTCGGAGACATATTGTTTTCATTGTGGAGGTCATGTTGTTTCAAGAGGCTCGTGGCTAAATAATAACAGCCGCACTGGTCGACTTTTAAGGTTAAGCAACGCTCGCTGAGATCAGTCCGTAGATGTCCATCTACGGACATCTTCTTATATATGTAACTAGCTGTGCCCCGCGGTTTCACTTGCTTTAATTTGAGGAAAAAATCCTACTAAAATATATTTCATTATTTTAAGAGTATTATTTATTTATTTATTAACCAAAGATGGTACAGATGTTCTATGTCACGAAGTCCGTTTGGCTATGAATGTTGTCAAGCGTGCATAAATATGCACATTGTGATCAACAGAGACTCAACAATGGGTGAAGTAAAACGGTACACATTAGCGGAAATAGCCTCATGCGACGGCAGCAAGGGGCAGCCGCTGTGGGAGCGCGCTTGTCGGGATACGTCACTATTACAATCAAAGCCGAACGGACTTCGTGAAATAGAATATCTGTAAGTAGACTTATAAACTAAGCCCCACAAAACCGTTGTAATGGTTTGACTGTGGGTAAAGCTATTTTAGGTACATACATGACGCTATAATCAGTAAGAGTGGAACTATATAAACCTCGCAGAGCTACAGGCGCGGCGGCCGTGCGGTCTTATTTTAAAACTATGATATCTCCTAAGATATTCATTGAAATCAAATGATGTCTAGGGCAATTTTGTTCAAGATTAAATATTATGTGATGAATAACGTATTTATTTGGATAAGGATTAATATCATGTTTATAAAAACATCTTCGCAAATAATGCATTATTTTAGAACAGATTACCATAAAAAAGGTTATAAGTAACCTTACCAACCTTAAAAGGTAAATATACTGTCGCGGACTTTTTGAGAACTTTTAAAAAGAAACAATTATCCGTCATACATGATATTTGCGTAACGTTAACCGTTTACGCAGCATACGAAACGGAAGCTTTCAAAAGGAATAATTTGTCCCGTTTTTGAAAGAAAAAAAGAAGTAAGAAAATACGTTTATTTGCGGCAAACATTACGCATCAAAAAAAAAACATTAACATAAAAAACATTAAATAACAATTTGGGAGAAAACATGCGTGTGATAATAAATGGTTTATCTATCTATCTACGAGTATCTATCTATCATCCATTACGCATCGAGGCCCCTCCGTTCCTCGGAAAGCACGCTAAGGCTGATTTTAGTCTCACGCTCACCGTCAGCGCTCATAGCTCAGCGCGTAGTTTGTCAGTGCTGAGCCTCAGCGTGGCTCGTTTTAGTATCGTACTGACCGCCTTACTGATGCATCCCACAATTTTTTCCTCAGGCGTACCTCATCGATAACTCGACCTGTATCCACTTCGCGATTCGCCATGATTGTACGCGCTGACGATATCCGCTCCGCTCGACACTAGAACGCTCACTGAAAGCAGAGGCACTCGTGCGATTGTCAGGGCCGATAGCTACGCGGGGCCGACGCGCGACGCGTACGGCCGCGTAGCTATCAGCGCTGATAGCTACGCGTCATTCAAAAACGCTTGCTAGAAGTTCATATATTTCGCCATCAGCGCTGACGGTGCGCATGCCGTCGGCGTAAGACTAAAACCAGCCTAAGCCGTTAGCTTGGGCTGTCATTTTTAAATTTTTGACAGTCATTACGAGTAGTCAGAAGCCCGAAAGTCTTACCAAGAGCTTTCGAGTTACCCAGTAACTGGGTTATGGAGGTCGGATAGACAGTCGCTCCATCACTATCACTACATAGTATAAAACAAAGTCGCTTTCTCTGTCCCTATGTCCCTTTGTATGCTTAAATCTTTAAAACTACGCAACGGATTTTGATGCGGTTTTTTTTAATAGATAGAGTGATTCAAGAGGAAGGTTTATATGTATAATAACATCCATTGAATAGTGGAGAAGTACTGTTATTTTTGAGGTTTCTAATGTGATGTCGTAAATAATTACATTTTTTCCGCTTACATTGCAAACGCAGGCTGAACCCTACGAGTTTCATCAAAATAATGTACTAAGTATTGTACACATTGAAAAGGTCTACAGAAAAGTCCGTGATGGTATATGTCTATCTCTTATGGATAACCCACAATAACTTTTTTTTGTCATTTACTTTTTACGACAAATAATGGCTAATTTTCGAAGCGATTTTAACCAATACAGCATTAATCCTTAACCAATTAAATACCTTGAATACATTGTTCATTTAATATAGATCTATATGGCCCTTTACACCATATGATTTAAGTGAATATTTTCGAAGATATTACAGATTTAAAAATTGCGGGACGTAGCGTTTACGGCGGTACCGGCCGGCCGCCCGGTGCGGCATGTTTTTATATACAACGTTCACAGTTTTTCTGTAGTGTATTTAGTATCAGCATTGCACCCGTGCGAAGCCGGGGCGGGTCGCTAGTGTCAAATAAAGGATTCAACTGCGTCCGGTTGGACTGGAAGCCAACCCCAACATGATTGGGAAAAGGCAGGCAATGATGAGTTGGGGTCATGTTGTTTATACATATAGTATAGAGGTCTACATAGACACGAGTATCTTTTTTTTTTTCAGGGTGGGAAATCATCAAATGACCCCTCCCGCTCTCGGTGGAACGAAAGGGAGTGTCAGACTCTTACTGACTAAAACCCACCCGTATTCCTTCCTTAGCCCTTTATGTTGCGGGCCAGCGGTAACCCTTTCGGACAATCCCGCTGACAGTTACGAGTATCTTTAGGTAGAATTTTAGATACTAGCGATCGCGGTAGAGTACCTAATGTGCTTTTTTTAATGGAGATTGCATCATAATCAGCCTATACTGCTAGCCATTGCTGGAACACAGGCCTCCTCTCTGTCAGAGGGAGTGCTTATTATATTACTAAAGCGCATGTCTGGGTTTGAACCTACGACCATAAACAAATATGAGTTTATGGAAAAATAACTTTAAATACTACACAATAAAGTTCAGTTTACGCTACAACTTCAAATATTTTTATAACTTTTTCACTCGTAAATTGAGGCCGTTACAATTGGACTACCACTGCTCTCATTGAGCATAGTGACTTTATATTTTGTGTTTCTGGTGTGATTTTCAACGGAAACTTCACATTATGATCAAAAGAAAATTTGTTAGACTCTTTCGGAAACAGTTTACTTGTATACATATTTAAGTTTAAAGATCAGGTAAATAACATAAATGCTGTGAAAAACTAAAAGACCGAAAAAGTATCATAAAATATATAATTTGCATTCGCGATTTGTTTGCCAAAAATGTAAACAAATATGAGTTTATGGAAAAATAACTTTAAATCCTACACAATAAAGTTCAGTTTACGCTACAACTTCAAACATTTTTGTAACTTTTTCAATAGTGCTAGTCACTCTGAAATCAACTTAAAATAAAGTTGATATTAATTGTTTACGTTAAAATAATATTAATTTGAAATTTAAGTTTGAATGGACTTTACATAAATTCACACCTTTTCCCCATGGGGATAGGCCGAAACTGCAGACCGCCTTCTAACTACTGACGGAATAAATGTTGCATGAATTCTGAATTACAATTTTGTTGCATCAAACATAAGTTTTCTAACCTTTAAAAAACTTTGCTGTATTCAGTTAAAAAGTAGGCGTTGAAATACAACATTTTTGTATACTCGCGTGTATGATTACAATTAAAAACTATTTTGTATTGGCGCGTAGTAAATTGAACCCGACCATATCAGGCCAAACCATCTGAGTCAACTAGGCCAAAGGAATTTTTAATTGTTGAAAAAATTAATTAATAAAATATATTATTTTATTTTATCATGGTAATACAATGCGTGATTTTGTTGGTTTTTGTTTCACACGCGATTAAGTTGTTACGAATTTTATATTAGCGCCATTTGTAATTAAATAGGTATTTAGTATTTCTGAGAAATGTTTTGTTTTTTGTTTTGATTTCAAAAGGGCGTTAGCATGCGATTTTAAACGCTCGGCAATAAATTCTTTTGATAAAATCTTTTTTGATTGGACTATTAAGAATTTTTGTATTTTAACTTCAGAAATAGGTTGAAAGTAGTATTCATAGTAAATATATTTCTTCTGTTTCTTCTTTATTGCCAAATATATTACTTCTGTATTGAAAAAATTGGGATCCTGGCTCCAGAGGTAGGTTAGAAAAAATACCTGTATTTCACAAGCAAACTCAAAGCATTTATTTCAAATAAACCAATTACAGGCACTTTTGAATTGTCAAGGGGTCAGTCAGTCAGAAAGATGAAGCTAGTTGCCCATTCCAAAGCGTAGTAGGCAATTATGGGGAACAACGGGCAAGAAACTCCACGGACACTCTTCTCAGAGCAAAAAAGTTATGCTTTTAATATCTTATAAATTCTTAGTAAATTTAATGAATCATGATAATTAGATATTATTTTCTTTAAAATGTCAACATGACCTATGTTCCAACAAGAAAATAAATAGGTACTCAAAAGATAACAAAACAACATCCGAGCGTCCTCGTGAAGACCGTTTAATATTTTTTTAACAAATCGTTTTCTCAATAGGGTACCAATCGGTGTAATATCGGTCAAATCTCTCGGATCAGGGGGTAATAACAAAACTTCGATAGCGGCTTGGGCGGTGGCGGGAATGAAAAATGGTGGTGACGTCATATACGGCCATGTTGGCTCCAAACCGCGCCCCCACTTCCGAAACTAGATTTATGAAAACTACGTCAAAGGAAAAAGAAAGTTCAGGAGCGAGAAAAACAATTGATGGCGGTAAAGGTCTTTGAACGTGAAAACGAAAGTAACTTGGTACACAATTTTTAGTACTGACTAGCACTCTCGCGACAGACATTATCTTGTCCAATTTTCAACAGTTTTTAACCGACTTCAAAAAAGGAGAAGGTTCTCAATTCGAATGTTTATATATATATATAAATTTCGTGAAGATCTGATGATGAGTTTCGGAGACAGACGACGGAACTCTTCAATAAATGCCAGCAAATCAAACGCGATTGCTGCTATAGCATACATATGCGTAGTAAACGATGCATATGTATGCATCGTTTACTACGCAATTACACAACACAACATCACGCCTGTACCCTTTAAAGGGGTAGGCAGAATATGTGTTTAATAGCTTCCTGTCACTGATACTCCCATAGCAAGTAGTGTTATATGAATTTGTTTAGGGTAGGTAGGTACAACTAAAAAGTGAAAAATAAAAACTTTTTTACAAAAAAAAATAACCAACTTCAAAAAACAAACACTACAAAGTGAAAAATAACTTTAATTATTTCGAAAGTCGGTGTCAAAAATCCAAAATACAGAACGACACCGACTTCCGAAATTAAAGTTAATTTTCACTTAGTAGGGTTTTTTTTGAAGTCGGTTGTTTTTTTTTGTAAAAAGTTTTCTCTTTTTACATTCAATCCTTTGATCGAAGCCGACCTATGGTTTCATTCAAAGGATTCTTTATATAAAGGATTATTTAGATACAGCTAAGTACACGCTTCTGACGTTCTATACGTGTATGTAAAATGAAATATTTTGGAACATATTATATACCATACTAAAATAATTCCATAATTTTAAGAAAAAAAACCAACAGTAAGTAAAGGAGCAATAATTCTGAAAATCAAAATTGATCTACTGTAAAGAAGTTATACTGTGGTGGGCCACATTATAACTTTACTGAATAGATCTGAATAGTTATGAGCTGCCGGCACCCAGTGTCAATTCCGCAAGGAATTTGGCACTGTTCATGATCAAAGCACGGCTGGAATTCCCGCTAGTGTTTACGATCATTGTATCGCTACTATGGGTACTCGAAAGCTATTGACAATTTGAGTCAATGGGTTCGGAATTTTAGACACACACATACACCGTGTCAGGACACTGTTTTGTCTACTTGGTGGACTGCTTCTTATTGGAGTGAAGATGATACATGACATAACATTACACTACGACTTTATTCCCAATTCTCCTCTTGACTGCCTCGTTGTTCAGTGGTGGCAAGCGGTACTGCTAAGCATAAGGTCTTGGGGTCGATTTCCAGGTCGAGCAAAGAGTTATAAGGGTGCGTCCACATCTGGCGAATGCGCGGCGAATGTGCAGCTCGCGCGCCGCATGCGAGTTGCACGCGCGCATTTTATGCTCTTGTATCGCTCCAGCGCCGCTCGCGCGCCAATCGCGCGCACTCTACGCGCCGTGCGTGCGCGGCTCGCGACTGGCGCATGAGCCGCGCGCGCGGCCTGCGCGCTTCACCTACTTCCTCCCGCCGTAAGCGCGCGAACTGCACGCGTGCAGATCGCGCACAGCACGCGCTCACTATACAAGCATTTCGTGAGTTGCGCTAAAGAACCGCACCAAACAGCGGCAGTAACGGCACGCGTGCAGCGCGTGAGCAGGTCGCGAGCGGTTCGCGAGCTGCGCATTCGCCGCGCATTCGCCAGATGTGGACGCACCCTTAGGTTCTTCCATCTGGAATTACTGTCTAGATTTGTGCCCATTTGATGACAACAGGCCATATTTCACCACTTATGTTTATGTCCCATTTACTAGAGGACAAGCGTATTGGCATAAACTGGGCACAAATAGGTACCTCTGCTCAACCCGTCGCGGACTATAGACGTGGCGTTATGTTATTTTTAAATATTTCCCGAATGTGTAGATAGAAGTTTTAAGTATTACACCGCCCCTTCAGTAGTAAAAGTCCCACCTATTAGAAATTTTTCTACTGAACGGACACAAACAGAATATCTGATTAAAATAGAAACATCTAATTACAGTACCCGGCGATAAATATTGCACATCGACCTTTACCTTTTTTGTATTTTATACAAAGAATAAAAATAATTATCAAAAGAAGCAAATCATAATTGTTTTAACAGCTCCTAATAGATATCGGACTGTTTGTATTTCGTGCGACAGAGATAACGCTCTACGAAGCCGAAATTAGCCGATTGTCTCTTTCCAAAGGTCGATGTGCAATATTTATCGCCGGGTACTGTATATAATATTGTAATTTTGAATTAAGAAATAATAACATTTTTCCCTATCCAGGCATCGAACCCAGAACCACAGAAACATCAGTCATTCCTGATAATCGAAATTGCGTTAGTAAATTAAACCTGTGAATAATCCTCTAGGCCTCACTACTTAATTACCTTTATTTCCTAACAAATCAGTCATCCCAACTGTCTATCGCAGTAGCTAATCAGAGTAGCGACTAACACGCATTGTTTATCACAGAAACCGCTACTGATTGCTATGTCTGTCTCTGTCATTCATTTGTGTTGGTTGTTCGTTTGTCTCTGTCTATTGTGGGTCAATTTTGATAAGTAGGATAGGGAGATTTTATCACGGAAAAAAGAGAGTTGAGTGCTTTGGCTCATCGAATGTAAAGTGAGATCGAATGCGTCCAAGTGCGTCCGAGTTCTGAAGCGGGAGTTACCAACCATCATCATCCAAATAAAGATTTGGATGATGATGGTTGGTAACTCCCAAGGTAGTTTATGAATAAAGATTCATAAACGTTACTCAAAGTTAAGTAGTGATTAGCGACTGTTTATCCATATAATCATATTTTTGACATTAAAAACGCGGTTTAACGTATTTTTCTAAGCCTTAATAAATTCAAATCATTCATTAAACGTAAGTTGTGCCAGAAAGCCTTTTATACCGTTAAAGATTATATTGAGAACAAAAAGGCTTGGGATTGAGCTGCTTCAAATATCTGCATTTTCAATAGTTTTTTTTTACACTATACACATTGACATTAATTATTTTTTTATAAGCAATGACATTTGCTTATTTCGTAAAGTATTATAAGTATTATTTTATTTGTTGTGAATGTAAAGACGATGTAGGTCATTTTATTCATTTTATTATTCTCTCTGTTCTGTTAGTTTTTTTTTTCATGGTCTGGCAGTTTGAGTAATTTATGTGGCGTACCCAAATTTCCTTTCTTTGGTATTGTTCGTCGAATCGTTGCGCTTTAAGTCTTGAGTTGAGCTGCACGATTTCTGACAAATGCGTGCACTGACTGGACAGGTCCTCTCAATCTGTGTGGTTCTTTCCTCAAAAGACCGTCTCAGACAACCATTCATTCCATTGTCTTCATATAACCTGACCAAGATTATGTCTGGACTTTAAAAGAGACTGTGACCTCCGAGTTTGTTTCGGCCTTTCTTCTCAGAGTAGTCAGATAGGAAACGCCGTCCTCATCTAGTTTTAAAAAAACATTATTGACGTGTAAAAGTATTTGTTCAGACGCACATCAAGCTACCCGAAATTGTCAAATTTTCCCAATCAACTTTGAACCTTATGCTTTAGCGATAAAGTTGAAAATCTATTAAATAAATTTGACAGATTGTAGTAGCTTGATGTGCTGGCGTCTTGATGATTGTCTCACTGTAGGGCAACGGCTTCTTCTCATACAGAGAAGGTACGAGCATTGATCACCACGCTTGCTCAAGAGGGTATAGCGATTTCAGTATATTTTCCCTCACTGATGTTAGTAATTTCCAAGATAAACTCAGAAAGAACATATGAAAGAGTCACATTGGTACAAACGGCAGCACATCAAGCTACCCGAAACTGTCAAATTTTCCCAATCAATCTTGAACCTTATGCTTTAGGGATAAAGTTGAAAATCTATTAAAGAAATTTGACAGATTGTAGTAGCTTGATGTGCTGGCGTCTGAAATTACCGACTTATTAAAGGTCAGCACAGCATGTTTTCTTCAATATATAAAGGTGACTAAAAGAGTTAGTCATCATCTCCGGTAGACAACCCCTTTCTAACTTTACCCTCTTTCACACAATCGATCTATCGTTTTTAGGGTTCCGCACCAAAATGGTAAAAAGGAACCCATATGTTGCGCTCAGCCTGTCTGCCTGTCTGTCTGTCTGTCCATCTGTCACAGCTGGTTATCTCAAGAACTACTAATGCTATCAACTTGAAATTTGAAATAGTTTTAGATGACGTTTTCCTTACTACTTTGCAAATAAGAAAGAAATAAATATTTTATTTTTTTGCAACAGGCACTGAAAGGTGGTCTTAAAAATTCGAAGTGAGGCTACTAGGGCATGCGGGGTATCATATGAAAGAACGCTGTTTGCACATTCTCAAACATTTTTTCTTTTGGATTAAGTTTATTTAAAGATTACAGGACAAATAAAACGATGTCTCTAAATAGCACACTTTTACAGAAATCATCAACAAAAATAAAATTAGTTCCACTATCGGTCAAGAGATAGCGCTGATCTAAAACTGCAATATTCTACACCGCAGTGTTAAAATTCTATGACGAATATAGGCATTGTCGATGAAAATTTTAAAACAATTCACATTTCACAATACGGAACGCTCGCTGCGCGAGTTTGACTCGCTTTTGACCGGTTTTTAGGTCTTCCCCTGATCTTATAGTCATCCACATTCATACACATATTCTCTATGAACATTATGAGTAGCTAATCTTTTCATTATATTTTAACATCGTTCAATGCAAAAAAACCAAGGCTTTCACGAAAAAAAAAATTCCTTTTATGACACGCCCGTGTAAGGAAAATGTGCCATAATCTATGCCCGGGATCAAGGTTGTCCAAGATAATATCGCGGTATTACTTCCGAACTTTATAGGAGGGGCTCGTGGCTAAGTAAAAGACGCATGGGTCGATCAAACAAGGTTAAACAACTCTTACCGAGGTTGTTCCGTAGATAGCCCATTTTTTTTACATCGAGAACACTCCATGTCTCAGAAAGCACATTAAGCCGTTGGTCCCGGCTGTCACTCGTAAATCTTTGACAGTTGTTACGAGCATTCAAAAGGTCAAACGTATGACAACCAATCTCACAGAGGGAATCATGTTACCTACTAACTGGGTTGTTGAGGTCAGATAGGAAGTCGCTCCATGTACGTATAAAATACTGGTATTCAGCAGCATCCAGCTAAACTGGAAGACGACATCAACATAGTTGGGAAAAAGCTTGGCAGATTAAGATAGTCGCTCCATGTAAAATACTGGTATTCAGCTACATCTGGCTAGACTGGAAGTCGACCCTAACATAGTTTTTAAAAGGCTAGGCAGATAATGACCTCTGAACTTTTCAGACCGATGATGTCAATAGCCATTAGCCACTCAAATAACAATATTTTATTAATAACAACGACATAGTTTGCGTGCAAGCAAACAATTAGCGTTTTGTGCAGTGCGGCAAAACTGTTCGTTTTTTACTACAATTACCTTCTAAATAAGTATTATTCTAAAAGTTATTTCGTTAGGACAAGGAACTTGGGTTTTAGTATGCAAGTAGGTTATTGTTCGTAAGTAAGACCTGAAGGAATTAGGGATAATGGATTGTAAACTGAACTGAAACACGACAGCGCGTTAATGCTTAACGTGTTTCGTAAAGTAAGTCAATGAAAGGCGCAAAGATATAGATATAATATACATTTAAATGTTTAATTGATGGTATGCTCAATTAGTAGTCCGTTCGCATGTTTTTTACTTATCCTAGTTACCTATACAGGTAAACTTATTATTATCCATACAATAGGTACTGTAATACGCATACTCTGTAAATTACTAGATATATGTATTGCTGTTGGTAGCCTAAATAAAAAAATAAATAAAAAGTAAAATAATAAACATTACATTTTTATATTCACTTACAATTCTAAGGGAAAGTTGCAACGTTGTCAGATGCAAATTATTTTCAATAGTCGGTAGAATGATGCTGCCTCATAAAAGCGTATGGCTGAATTTATATTGTTGGTTTTTAACCAAAATATTGTATGACTTTTCTGAAATAAAAGAAAATTATTAAATTAGGTTGTTTTGTTTTAGCTGTACCCTTTTATTATTCGTATAATACATATTTTGTGACTCGTGAGTGGTAGGTATACTACGCCTAACGAGTCACAAAATATTTTCTTCAGCCAGTCAATGTTAACGTTGTAACCTAAAATATATACATGAATACGTATTCACAACCTAATTAACATATTATAAATTAAAGTCGTTTTTCGTGTCTGTGTGACCGCGTTGTTTTCCTAAACTACACAACGAATTCGGATGCGATTTTCACAATCATACATTGTACAATTATTTCGGAAGGTTTATGTATTAAGTATACATATAAATTGAACATATATAAATAACCTCTACCCACGACTTCGTCCACGTGAAATATCTTGTTCCCCGTATCACATCGTATCGCCTGCTCGCGCTATTACTACGTTTTTGCTCAGTATTCTTTCGGTTTTCTTTTTGTTTTTTAGCCTCTAGCCTTTCTCAAAAATAGGGCTATAAAATACAAAAATATTTTTTCACATCGAGGAATAAAATTGACGTTTGACAGTTTTTGTATGGAACAACTGTCAAAATTTCAAAATTATTCCTCGAATAATGTTATTAGATGATTGAAAAATCAGCCCTTAGATAAAGAAATCTACATGTATTGTCAAGTCGTAAACTCCGTGAGAAATAGGGGTGGGTCCCAGTATTGGTATAATTTGAAATGCATATCCCTGTAAACTTCTTCTTCACAAACCTGCTGTAATGAGGCAGTTACATACAAAATTCTCATTCTACATTCATTATAAATGTTTCAAAACATGTCCCTTGACGTGCATTTTCTGAAAAACTTATACTGAAACACGTTTTCAGACTTGTGTAATGGCGGTTAAATAACTTTTCAGCGTCAGGCGATAAAGTTCCTTATGTATGAAGTGAGAATGTTTAAATTCGTGTAGTTTACAAAAGTAACTTGAACAAGTTTTTCTCGCCGAGTAATCTTTTGGGGATCTGGACTGCGCACGTTGGGTATGTGAAATTAAGGATTAGTTTGCAGTTATACAGGGTGATTTATTTAGAAGACTCTGTAAGTAAGTACCTACCAGTAAATATTCAAAAAGGTAGTAGCAAAGTTTGTTAGAATCTTTCACGAGGCATTTAGGTCGAGTAGGTATTGAAGTTTTCAATGGGACGGCTGGTTATTGTTTCGACAATGTTGGTCCCAAGGAGAAAATTGTTCAGTTTGACGGTCTGTACCATACCTTTAAATACGTATGTAGATATGACTACACATTTCTGATAAACGCTGTATAAACCCAAAGTTATATTAAAGACATGTGGATATTCAACACTTCAATTATCAATTTTCTTTAAAACGCTTTAGTTTTGTAATGAAACTACCTAATCTACCCTAACTATCTTGACTGTCTAAGTATTGATGCCATTCTATATCGATCTAGATTTTAGGTTGTAAGATACTCATCAAACGTTTGTACAGTACCCGGCGATAAACATTGCACATCGACCTTTGGAAAGAGACAATCGGCTAATTTCCGCTTCGTAGAGCGTTATCTCTGTCGCACGAAATACAAACAGTCCGGTATCTATTAGGAGCTGTTAAAACAATTATGATTTGCTTCTTTTTATAATTATTTTTATTCTTTGTATAAAATACAAAAAAAGGTAAAGGTCGATGTGCAATATTTATCGCCGGATACTGTACTGGCGATGATGGCTATAAATTAATATTTAGCACATTTTAATCAGTCTACAATGTGCCCACTGCTGGGACACAGGCCTCCTTTCTGAGATAGGTAATCTGTGGGCCATAATCCACTGCGCGGGCCCAGGGCGGGTTATTGAATGTCACAATTTTTAGAGTTTTTGGTTCAAGGACATGCCGGTTTCGACGGGTCGGGTCGGGGGAACCAAAAATTTCACACGGACGAAATCGCGGGCAGAAGCTAGTTCTTCATAATTCAATTAAGTATGAAGTATTTCTTAAAAAATGCTGTGCTCAGAAAGTATACTTGTGCTTTAGTAGCATTAACACTAGCTGTAACATGGACATAATTACGCATATTTAGGACTTAGTTTCTACTAAATGGATTTTGAAATTCTAAGCCAACTTAAGGGGACTACATGACCTAAAGCGCGGTCACTGTCGGACTGCATAAAAAAGAAAGAAGCGCTATAACACAACGCTGGTAATTTATTGCAAAATATGAAGCAATTATCTATTTATAAAAAATCTATTGTTTGGACTAAAAAACAAAACACTAGTGCTTTAGTATTTTGCTTGTAGAATAATCTGACAAAAAATCAGAAGAGAGTATGATTTTTATTGTAAAAAGAAAGTTTTTAGAGGTATCTTCATGATTTTTTTTTATCGTATCAAATCAGTTGTATTATCTTTTCAACACACTATCTAACTAGCATATCCTGAAGAATATCATATATTTTTCTGATTTTGTTTACTGTAGTCGATCTTATACTTTTAGGTATTATAAAACTTGCGTTTTTGCCTATTTTGTTTAAACGTGCTTCCTTATTCTACGGAACCCTGAAAATATAATAATTGCCCCTTTAAGGTCATTTGAATCTTCCTCTCAGTAACACAGTTCTCTAGGTTATTGTCCCATTTGGACTAAACCCAAATAGGATACACTCACATCGTTAACTTTGAACATATTTCTTGCCACAAATGAGAAAATATTACGGTCTTAATGCTAATCACCACACAATAGGGTGAAAATAATTTTATAGATTTCTAGGCTACACATAAATGAATGGTTAAATAAAACGTGCTGGTGGATTTTTAACGCTCGCATCTGTGCTGAAAGTGAAAAATACAATTCATTCATTCATAATCTGCCTATAATGTTCCCACTGCTGGGACACAGGCCTCCTCTCAGTGAGAGGGAGTGGGCCGTAATCCACTTCGCGGGCACAGTGCGGGTTGGTAGATGTCACATGTCTTCGAATTTTTGGTTCTAGGACATGCCGGTTTCCTCACGATGTTTTCCTTCACCGTTTTGAGAGCAGTGGTGATGAAATAATTTACACAAAATAAAGCGCCTGTCTGGGTTTGAACTTACGACCTACAACTCGTAAGTCGTGTCCATGACCACTGGGCCACCACTGCTCTCTTACAAATCTTGGAAAAATACAATAGCGCGCTTTTATTTAGGCATTATTTAGATGTCGTGTAGTTTTAGTGAAAACCGGCTTAGTGATTAGTAGTAATAAGGTAGCCTAAGTACCAGAGGATCCTCGGAAGGTTCTGCGAGTTGAGTTGCGTTTGTCGCGGTCTGTTTTTGGATGGGTGACCATTATTTATACATCTAAGGAAGGAGAAGTGATGTCAATCATTTTTCCTGGTTTTCATAAAAAACATCTAATTACTTAGCGCGAATTTCACAAATTAAACTGAACGCGATCAATACGTCATCTAAGCCGTTTTCATGAGCAGTCAATGTCAACTGTCGATACTCCAGAGAAAATAATGACATTGACTGCTCTTGAACGCGGTTTAGATTTGCTGATCGCGTTCAGTTTCATTGGTGAAATTCACCCTTAGAGTTTAAAGATAGTCAAAACCCAACCAAATATCGAACCTCCGATAAAATAGGGTTACAACTCGAAAAACCTGGATTTTTAGAAAAGCAAAATTAAACTCACGGATTTGTTAGAATACACGATTTATTCTTACACTATTATTATGTGATCAAAATTATAATGTGATGCGCTGTTTTTCAATTTTCCTAAAAAACCACCTGAAAATTCCTGTAAATGACTTTTTCGAGTTGTAACTCTATTTTATTTCATCATTTTTCAGTGGGATTGTCCGAAAGGGTTACCGCTGGCCCGGAACGTAAAGGGGAAGGAACACGGGTGGGTTTTAGTCAGTAAGAATCTGACACTCCCTTCCGCTCCACCCAGAGCGGGAGGGGTCGTTGGATGAATTCCCATCGAAAAAAAAAAGGGGGGAAGCGCCACCGTAGGCCGCTTGTCTTACGTCCTATTGATTGATATTTCATGAAATACTCATATTGCATTCAACGGAATTATATGAACTTAGACAATCATTAAAATCATCAATACAACCCGTTTTGATGATTTTAGTTATATTTATTACGCTCGCAAATCATATTTTGTTCAAGATACAACCGTCACACTGAACTGTAAATTGAAAAACGTAAAAAAAATGAATTTCTCGGGCTACCCTAGCGCATCCCCCTAAATTAGTTGGGCTATGGAATACGATGCGACATGTTGATGAGACAACTCAATAAAACCCTTTGGGAAGCCTATAGGTAGGTACTCAGCAGAGGGCAAGTCCATTATAATACCATCTTTTAAATTCCACTTTAATTTGCCTTTGAATGTCTCCAATGTTTACCGAAACAACATATAAATACGTCCACTTTGTAGTATGACAAACATAAAACAGAAGGTTCATTCCGAAACAACATTTTGTAGTAATGGAGTATTTTATTGGCTCCATTTCGTATTCAAAGAGTTAAACTGGCTTATCAGAATAAGGTAGTTTAACTTCTGTTTTAATTTTTGATTAGTCTCAGTATTTTGTAAGCGGTTTTCATTAAACTGTCGCGTCTAATTCTGTCCACGTCGCAACCCTGACGGCCCCCTGACGGGCCCCACCATCATTTTTTACTTTACCAAGATTAAGGCGACCTTTTGACCCCATTTTAGAGAAAATACTTGCATCATTGTTTTGTTTTGATCAAATTCTAATTAGGTAGTAACTGTTGGTGCTTTTACTTATTGAAATGAGAAGTTATTTTATAACTTAAATAATATACTGATTGAATCTAATTTTTTCCGGACTACAATTAAAATATTTCCTATCCTTCTATTAAAAATAGTGGTACTTTGCAGGAGTAATAAGTAAAGGGAGTCGGCCGTAATCTACCACGCGGACCCAGTAAGGGTTGGTAAATGTCACATGTCTTCGAAATTTTAGGTGCTAGTACATACCGATTTTCTCACGATGTTTTCCTTCACCGTTTTGAGTACTTATTAGTGGTACTTATACGGGTATTCGCGATTTAGCGCCGAGCATACGCGGTTCCGCGTTACATACAGACTGGAGCATAGTATAACCGATTCAGTGACACAGACCTGACCGTGGCGGTTCAGTTTCCTTCATCGTTCAGAAAAAGCGCTTAAGGTAACTACAGGACCTAAAGCGCGGTCACTGTCGGACTGCATAGAAAAGAAAGAGAAGCGCGATAACGCAACGTTGGTAAAATATGAAGCAATTATCTTATTACAAAAAATCTATTGTTTGGACTAAAAATTAAAACACTAGTGTTTTAGTATGTTGCTTGTAGAATAATCTGACAAAAAATCACAATGATTGTATGTATATTAGTATGGCTTTTATTGTAAAAAGAAAATTTTAAGAGTATGTTCATGATTTTTTTCTATCATATCAAATTAGTTATTTCAACACACTATCTACCTAACATATATCCTGAATACTCATATATTTTTCTGATTTTGTTTACTGTCGATCATATAGTTTTATTGTTTCTAAAACTTGTGTTTTTTTGTGTTTAGGTCCTGTAAGCCCCTTAAAGAAGTTCTCAGAAAAAAAATACAAAGAAGAAAGATTACCCCTCAATCTCCCATTCACAACACATCTCTTCAAATATACAGTGACAATACATCGCAAAGAACAGATACCGTCTACAATCATTACTTACCCGATAACGCCGATTTAAAAAGCATTCAACTAATCGCCGGCACATAAATTCGCTTGACAACGCCCTACGGAGGGGTATAAATCGAAAAACGGGGGAGGACACAAGATTTTTTTTGTGTCACTGCTGTTTTTCTCTTGGGGTTTCGCCAGTTTTAATGGATGATTTTAGGTCATGTTTTTTTAAATTATGTGTGCTTGATGGGAATTTTTCCATACACCCACACATATATAAATTCACCCCTTTTTCCCACAGGGGTAAAGAACACACGTTGAACAATTCTAACACTTTGCCAATGCCTTCCGCGTCCATGTTAATAAATCTGGTAGTATACACGAGTTGGTTCTGTGTCTCTTTACATAATATCGCGATTATTCCATTTCCTCATGTCTCCAGAAAATAAACACCCTATAAACGTCACTGCCTAAAAAAAATCACCCTAATTTTGTAACACACTTTCAATCTAAATCTGAATCAACAAAAGGATATATTAGTAATATATATATTATTAGTTATTATTATATATTATTATTATTATTATTATTATATATTTTAATAAACAGTATCTGTTTTTGTGCACTTAAAAAACAAAAGGATATTGCTAATCCATTGCTTTATATGTTTAAAAAAATTGTCTGCTCAACAATGTAAATAACGCAATGAAAATTGTTGAACTGTCAAAATTAAAGCGATTGCTTCTGACGTATTACGCAGTCACCCTGCAGATCCTATCTGCAAAAAAATATTAACAACAAATAAATTAGTGTGTGCCAGTTAAGAGATGAATATACCTATTTGGTGTATGTACCTATTTGGGTGCTGAAGTCGTGAAATCTTCATGACCCTTGTGATAAAAATGACAGTTTAGGAAGGTTATAACAACTTTATGTAGTCAGGGATATTAATTGTTTAGCAAATTGACGACCAAATCAAATTTTTCGTATACCCAAGTGTCACACGGAAAGTTGAAGATCACTATGCTTTATAACAAATTTTCCTGACTTTATCTAACCAGGCAGATAGAAATTAATACCTCTATCAGATGGTTGGCCTTCACTAAAACAATAAAGTGATTTTCTTCCATAATTTTCTCCGCCATCACAAAATGTAAATAAACAGAATACTTTCCATGTCACCGGCCTGTCTGAACTTAATCGCAGGAAGCCATTATTTCAGGCGTCTGAACAATTTCGCAGCAATTTGAGGCGGTATGCCCGCCCGTCACCAGACCATTGTTGGGTCTAAAGCTGTCTTACAATACAAGTGAAGCGAGTCGAAACTAAAATTTTGTATCAATACTTTGACAGCATTTCAAGCCGTTTCTTACAAGCAACGACTTCAAATTTATTAATGTTTTCCTGCATCAAGCTTTTCCTTGTGCACTTGTCTAAGTTTATGATTAAATCTCATGAATTGGTTCTGATAGTTGCAAAAATTTAAAAGTTCAAGCACTGAGTCCACCATGTTGTATGTTTACAAAAAAAAAAAAACTCAAAAAGTTATAGTCTTTTATGACATGTTACCCTACCTATCTGACCATAAAACAAGCTCTTAAAAATACATTCTACGTTACATTTTCTAAGGAAACGGGTAGTATAGCGATTTTAGTTGAAACCTTAAAAGTTCTAAAACAAGAATTATTTGGTAAAAGAATTTGTCGCCTTTTCTTCAAATATTTTTTTTTTTCATAAAAGCTGGATTTTTTGCCATATTACAAGTTTCTATCTACCTTTCATCTTGTCTATGATACAAAAATAAAAGAATTTTAGCCGGAACTACTTTTATCTAACAAGCATGTCAGACATCTGGACTACAGACTACCCGGAACTGCTGTGTCCCACATACAGCCTTTGTTGATGGGGTATGAAGCAATATTGCCTTGTAAGCTTGGAGATAAGCCCCGCATGATTGCTCTCATAAAGAGGGATTGTTACAATATGTATCTTCGTATAACAGGGATATTAATGACTAGCAGCCCGCCCCCACTTCTCACGGGTAGATATTGGTATTTAACAAAAATAAGATATAAGGATTTTTCGGCGTTACTATTGCATATTGTAACATGGAAAAGTATTTATTATGACACAACTGTAATAGTTAGACATGTGGTTTTGCAGACTTTTTTGTAGATATCTATAACACTGTATTATATCACTTTGCTCTATTTTCAATAGTTTCCGCAGCGTACGCGATATAAGGATTTTGTTTGTGTTTTTTTTACACTTTGGGTTACATTATCAAAGTTTTCATACGGATCCCTGACGTTTTTGAAAATATTATATCGCCTATGGTCATCAGGGATAAAGTAAGATTCTAATGGTGAAAGAATTTTTTAAATCGAGGGAGTGGGCCGTAATCCCACCCGGGCCCAGTGCGGGTTAGTAGATTTCGCATCGCATACCTTCGAATTTTTGGTTCTACATTTTTGGTGGACATGCCGGTTTCTTCACGATGTTTTCCTTCACCGTTTTGAAAGCAGTAGTGATGGAATAATTTACACAAAGTAAAGCGCCTGTCTAGATTTGAACCTCGTAAGTTGCGGCCGAGAGAACTATATCATGTACAGTACCCGGCGATAAATATTGCACATCGACCTAAAAGAAAAAAAATAATTATACAAAAAATAAAAATATTTATCAAAAGAAGCAAATCATAATTGTTTTAACAGCTCCTAATAGATACCGGACTGTTTGTATTTCGTGCGACAGAGATGAAGCTCTACGAAGCCGAAATTAGCCGATTGTCTCTTTCCAAAGGTCGATGTGCAATATTTATCGCCGGGTACTGTAATTATTCTACCCACATTTTTACCTTTACATTAAACCTTGGCAGCCTTTTGTCCTAAGTATTTTTATTCCTCCCACAAAAGTTCGTATTCCGGCGCTTTGTATCTCCGTTCCGCAGTAGATAAGCCCCTTGTGGCTTCAGCTCACATTTTAATGCTTTACTATAACTGAACCTTCTTTTTATTTGAGCTTTCAGACGTTCAGTTTTGTTGTTAAGTCTTGTTTCTGAGTTATGTGGTTTAATTATATTTTTTGGGGCACCTTCTTAGTTTGTTGGATTCATTATAATTTTAGTGCAGGCCCGTACTGGGCTTGCGTGGCCATCTCACTGAAAAGAGGCCTGTGTCTCAGCAAAGGGGACATTTTTAGGGTTCCGTACCTCAAAAGGAAAAGCGGAACCCTTATAGGATCACTTTGTTGTCCGTCTGTCCGTCCGTCCGTCTGTCAAGACCCTTTTTCTCAGGAACGCGTGGAGGTATGAAGCTGAAATTTATATCAATTACTCAGGTCTACTGTCCCTTGAAGCTGTGAAAAAATCAAACTTCTAAGCCAACGCAATCAAAAGATACAGCCGTTTATGCCGCAAATTTTCGACACTTGCAAGGGAATCAAAACCTACAGGGTGCTTCCCGTGAACTCAGAATCTTGAAATTTGGTACGAAGCAACGTCTTATAGCATAGATAAAGGAAAAATTACGAAAACCATAAATTTTTAGTTACATCACATAATATATTTTTTTTAAATAATTTTAAACTTACTACCCATTTCCTCATAAACGCGTAGAGGTATTAAATTGAAATTCATACCAAATACTCAGGTCTATAATACCTTTAAGCTGTAACAAAATCAAACTTCTATGTCAACGCAATCAAAAGAAACAGCAATTTAAGCTGCATATTTTGAAACTCGCAAGTACTCGCAAGGGAATCAAAACCTAAAGGGTACTTCCAGTCGACCTAGAATCTTGAAATTTGGCATGAAGCAACGTTTTATAGCACACATAAAGGAAAAATTCCGAAAACCTTAATTTTTTTTTTTTTTGCAATGTTCAATGTGGTACTATTCATAACTTTTTCAGTCACCATTTACAGGTCTGGTTCAAATTTAATACTTAATTAATATTTTTGAACCAGATTTCTAAATAGTGACTAAAAAACTTAGTAAATAAATAACTTTAATAAAAGAACTTTCGCAAGTCTGCTGCAAGGCTAGTATAAGTGTTTCAGTTATATTATAGATAAATGATATGTGTTAATATAAAATAAAGGATTACTTAAACGATAAAGAGATCTTTGTCTTAAATTTATGCTCCTCCATCTTTCCCCATTGTAATGTTATGAATTTCATTTTGCAATAAAAATACCATAGTTATGACTCGATTGTCGTAATGAACGAACTTTGTAAACCTTGCAGGTTTGTACGGAACCCTCGGTGCGCGAGTCCGACTCGCACTTTGCCGGTTTTTTTTTTTTTTTCAGGATTGGAAATCATCAAATGACCCCTCCCGCTCTGGGTGGAGCGGAAGGGAGTGTCAGACTCTTACTGACTAAAACCCACCCGTGTTCCTTCCTTAGCTCTTTATGTTCCGGGCCAGCGGTAACCCTTTCGGACAATCCCGCTGACAGCAAAGGGAAGTTCCCTTTGCTGTATGTATAGGCTTATTATGATGTTAATGTGCTCTATTATCATTTTGGAGGTAAACTCGATTTTTGATATATGAAAGGTTTGAGTAAAGCTAAAGAGTAATTAAGTTAGAAACACTAGCAATTGCTCAACAATCAATACTTAAAAGTAAAAAAAAAAACAACCGACTTCCAAAAAAGCTTACAAAGTGAAAAGTAATTTTAATTTCGGAATTCAGCGTCGTTGGGTTCGCATTTTCGTTGTTTGCCACCGACTTCCGAAATTAAAGTTATTTTTCCCTTTTTACTGTCTTTTTTTGAAGTCGGTTGTTTTTTTTTAGTAAAAAAGTTTTTATTTTGCACTTTTAAGTTGTACTTACCCCACACAAATTCGTATAATGCTAGTAAATATCAGTGACAGGAAGTCATTATAACATCATCAATATAAGTGGCAAAAATATGTATTTATTGAAGCTAATTCAAAAACTACCAAAGTAAAGTAAATAAAATTTATATAGGACACCTGATGCATTGAGGACACCAGAGGCATATCCTTTAAAAAAAGAACTTTTGAAATCGATTTACAATTGCAGAAGATATCGCGTAGCAAACATAAAAAAAAACAACATACAGTCCAATTGAGAACCTCCTCATTTTTGAAGTTGGTTAAAAATATTTATTTCGAATAGGCACATAAAAGGCACTCCTGAACGTTTTCAAAATTTACGAAAAAAATAGGACCAATTTTAGGTACCCCTTCCAACGGGCAGTTTTTTGTGGAGAAGAATAGCCAAGAAACTTCACAGTTACTCTTAAAAAGGTTTTATAATATTATGCATACTAATATATTATATTACTAGCAGTGCCCCGCAGTTTCACCCGCATAAGTGTCGACTTCGTGGGAATATCGGGATAAAAACTATCCTATGTCCTTTCCCGAGATGCAATCTATCTCTCTGCCAAATTTGATCGAAATCCGTTCAGTGGTTTAGGCGTGAAAAGGTAACACACAGACAGACAGATAGACAGAATTACTTTCGTATTTATAATATTAGTATGGATAAAAAAGAGGTAAAATTTGTTTGTTCGTAAGTATGTATGTATGGGGTAATCTCTGGAACTACCAGACGGATTTGAAAAAATCTTTTTGTATTTGATAGCCCAATTCTCGAGGAAGGCTAAAAGCTATTAACATAGTACTATGACTCTCAGGAGTCTAGCAAAAACGCTACGCGAAAACGAAGTGATAGGGCAGGAGACGCGGGCAGTGATGCAATGCGATGGGATAGGTTGAGTAATATATAATGACGATAGCCAGAATGAAATGACTACAGGTACCACAATGTGTCCAAAACTGTTTGTGATTTTAGTTTGTGTATGTCTTCGCGAATAAGTCGTTGAAGTGCCTTATCAATAAATAGATAAAAAGCCTTAAGACTAGTGAGCGAAAGTTTATGAGTCCCAGCCCCTATCCCTTGCATAAACAACGATCGTAGCAACTAATATTGGTTGTCGCTGTTATAAAAGCAGACAAAAAAATACATAAGCATTGTCTCTCCTGTCGCGATGACAATAGAACACGAGGATTGCATTCCGTGTTGAAATGACAAGCCAGTCAGCTAGGTTGGCAGCGGAAATTACTGCTCAAGTCACGATAGATATCATCACTCGAAGAGGCTTTGTAAATATCACACACGATGGGGGGGGGGGGGGGCTCTTGGTAAAATAATAACAGCCGCACGGGTTTATAGAAGATTTTTGCCACGCTTGCCACGGTTTGGTTTGTGGGTGGGTGACCGCCTGACGCAGGTCCTCACTGGACATGGAAGTTTCGGGAGCTACCTGCACATCATCAGGCGGGAGGAAACGCCCAGGTGTCACACACGGTGGAGCATACGGTGGAGGTCTGCCCCGCTTGGGCGGAGCACCGCCGTGTCCTCGTAGAGGCGATCGGTAGCGGCGGCGGACCTCTCGCGTCCGGCCCTGGTTCAAGCCATGGTCCGGCGCGAGAGGGAGTGGGGGGCAGTCACCTCCTTCTGCGAAGCAGTCATGCTAGCGAAGGAGGCGGCGAGACGGTTGAGGGAAAGAGCCTCCCGTCCCAGCCGCCGCGGGAGACCGTTCCACGTGCGCCTCAAAGAGATGTCAGCATCAATTGAAGGGGCCCATCAGGGCCGAAGCCCGCCGGGTCAGCGGGATTGTCCGAAAGGGTTACCACTGATCCGGAACATAAAGGGCTAAGGAAGAAACACGGGTGGGTTTTAGTCAGTAAGAGTCTGACACCCCCTTCCGCTCCACCCAGAGCGGGAGGGGTCATTTGATGATTTCCCATGCTGAAAAAAAAAACTCCTCCTTGTCTCGGAAAGCATGTAAAGCTGTTGATTCCGGCTGTCATTCGTGGATCTTTGACAGTCGTTACGAGTAGTCCTTAAAGTCCTACCAAGGGCCTACCAAGTCTTACCATGGGTTAACGTGCTACTCAGTTACAGGTTTGTGGAGGTCAGATCATAATCGTAATTGTTTATTTGCTAAGAAAGTAGGTACATAAAATAAAGGTCAGTCAAATTAAAAATGTCAAAAAAAAAATGATTGAATTTAAACCAAGCATTATAAAAATAAGTAAACACACAATATCAAATATTAAATCTAAAGTTGTCAGATAGGCAGTCGTTCCATGTAAAATATTGGTGGCTGCACACTAATCCAACAATTACAACTTTTGTGAGCCAAAATCTACCGTAGCGACGAAGTAATTTACCATCGACCGATTCAGCAACTCTCAGGGAAATTATTCAACTGTCTTGAAACCCGCAGCGAAATCAATCCAAAAGCTCGGTAATACAGAAAGGAATTAATAAAGTTACGATCACAAATCCCCTTGATTCGATTACCAAAAACGTTAGCGAAAGCAATACCGTCTCCCAAATTCGGATCAGAGTCTATGCCAGTGGCTTCCAACTTTTTTTTACCAGGGACCACTTTGATTTATATTTCTTTGTTGTTAGCAGACCATGAGGTTTAAGAAAAACATGTGTAAATCTAAAAAAAATGCGTGAAATGCGTTAACAGTAGGCACCACTTCGAAATAGTTGTACTAAACTGTATTTTTCGAATTTATTGTAATAGAAAACAAAATATTTTAATAGAAAATTGCTTCGGTTTGCATCAATGTGATTTTTGATATCTGTACAAGTTTGGTAATTCTCCGATTACGAATATTTAGACGTTATAATTTTATAAAAATTAAAGTCGCTTTTCGTGTCTGTCTGTGTGACCGGACTGTTTTTCTTAACTACGCAATTGACTTTGATGCGTCTGCACCATCATTTAGTGAATTTTCTTAACTACGCAATTGACTTTGATGCGATTTGCACCATCATTTAGTGAATTTATTCCGGAAGGTTTCTGTGTATAAAACATTAATATTAAACTAAAATTTAATACAGAAATCTGGATGTTTTGTCAAGTCGCAGAACCATGCCAAAGAGGGGCGGGGTGCTAGTAAACCTATAAACCTTTCGCACCACTTGAGAGATTTGAGAACCAATGATCTACGCCATCCGAAAGGGTAGGTAATCCTATATAGTTGTCAGCGAGTTTGCAAACTCTGAGGTTCGCGGTACGTCAGCCGAGTTAGGTACTTTAATCTCGTTAATTCTTTGTCTTTAATCATGTTTCTTTGATATTGTAATGGACTTTGTTTGAAAGAAATCGGGCTTGATCAAATTATTAGAAGAGGGATTGTGTGGTGAGAAAGTTATTGTATTGTTTATTTTCGCTTGTGTTGGCAGTAAATTTACGAAAATAACTTGTGTAATGTAAGAACCAACATTATTATGGAACGAAGTTCTTTAACGGAGCTTGCAGTACCTATAAACTGGTGGAAATCATCACGTAACGAAAAAGCGTAATGCCTCTTCATGCGACTTTTTGTTATAATAATAGAAAGAGTCAGAGAGAGATATACAAAGATAGTTTTCATGGTTTTCGAGGGTGGTCACATTATATAATTTTAAAATCAAAAGTAATGATGTAACTAATAATTTTGTAAAATAAGTATAATTTAAAAAGAGTGTCCATGGAGTTTTTTGCCCGTTCTTCTCTATAGGTACCTACTCTTTGGAATGGACAATTAGCTTCATATTTTCTGACTGACCGACTTCTTGACAATTCAAAAGTGCCTGTAAATGGTTTAATTGAAATAAATGCTTTGAGTTTTGAATTTTTGCTGAAGCTAAGCAAAAAAAAGTGTGGTGTCGGGCAACCTCGGCAGGAACGAAGTTCAAAATTAAAGTCCAAGATGGCGGCTGCGAAAATGTTCAAATCTTTAAACATAAGTGTCGTTTGTATGGTTTTCGAGGGTGCTAACGCCGATAGTGAGGTTTTTTCAAGATGGCGGCTGCGCAAATTTCAAATGGCAAAAAATTAGAAATTTTTATCAGCCGCCATCTTGGATTTTCATTTTGAACCTCATTTCTGCCGGGGTCCCCCGACCCCACACTTTTTTTTACTTAGTAGTGGTTAAGCAGTGTTGTTATAGCGAATTTAATTACCAATACGAACTATTTCTGGTTAAATGAAGGAATAAAAACATGAACCTGTATTAAGACTATGCGCTGTATTTGCCAGCCAGCAAATTTAGCAGCGCTAACCCCTAAGGGCGAATTTCACCAATTAAACTGAAGGCGATAGCATATGTAAACTGTGTTCAGGAGCTGTCAGTGTTAACATTACAAAACAACGAAGACACTGACAGCTCTTAAACGTGCTTTAGACGTGTTGATCGCTTGTAGTTTAATTGGTCATTCGCTTTAAGTATACTAAGGTATGTTTACGTCACTTAAAGCAGCTGTGTCAACAGTCGTGTTTAAATATATCGCGAATGCCATTCCAAATGCATTTGCTATCGTGATAAAAGCTATAATCGTTCGTCTCAGTCAATGTAGTCGACGTCTATTTGATTTTATATACATTTGCAACATGTTTTTAACAACATTCACCTCTGACCTAGACTAGAGTCAAGAGCAAACCCATTTTAAATAAAAATAAAAAAAACACTATTGATTTTTCCAAAAGGCTAAATTGGCTTGCATAACCCAGCAATTTATTATTTATTTATTTATTTATTTTTATTCTCAAAACATTCAGGTAGAATCCACAGACATACGTAACTACCTAACTGCAACAAATAGAACCTGGATATGTTCCAAATACCGGACAATTCCTCCAAATATCTGATAATGCTGAGTTATTGTCTAGCTGGCATTAGGCGGAGCAAACCTCCGGCTTACTTGGCTTATAAACTGCTTCACCTATCTCGACATTAACATGATAAAGAACTGATTGTAGAAACACCTACTCGTATAGATATAGCGATAAGCTTTCTGCGCGGGTATACGATGAGATTTGCATACCTACAGACAATACTTCCACAAAACCACCACCTGCCATCACCAGCACCTGCTGAAGATAAACATTGGCAGCACCTGCTGCCAATGTTTATCTTCTGTCCTTTTCTTAATGAAATAGAAAGAAAAAGATGTGCTGAACTTAAATTTAGTTTATTTTGTGAACAAGGGGATCGGCGCCACTATAAGTAGAATATAAAATGAAAGTTTTTTACATACACCAGCACATCAAGTTACTACAATCTGTCAAATTTCTTTAATAGATTTTCAACTTTATCGCTGAAGCATAAGGTTCAAAATTGATTGGGAAAATTTGACAGTTTCGGGTAGCTTGATGTGCTGGCGTCTGTACAACGGACTCTGATCCTAAACGAAATAAGAATAAACATTCATTACAGTGACAATTCAATTTCAAGACAAAACACAAAATGGAATTTCATACCGAGAACACAATGCGAATATTTTTTTTAATTTAAAGCAGTCGGTTCACATTACATTGAATGAAAATTGTAAATTATTGAAGTGAAAACTTCTTTAGCGGCGTTGTACACTTTTTTGTAATGGGTAAAAAAATGTTAAACTCGCGTCAGGACCTGATCGAAAATTCTTAAGACGGATGGCCGTAGCCGGTACCGCGCGTGTTTTGTTTATAAGACGATTCACGAAATACACACGTAATTGTTCAAGTTTTCACTTCTGTCGGCACTCCCGGAGTGCCACTAGTTTTTTTTTCTACACTGCTTTTTGTAATATATTAACGAAATACCCCTGCTTTGTATGGTTTTTACTACTGGACAAAACACCGTGATTTCTTTATTTTATATGGGAAACTAACAGATGCTGTAACAAATTACATACAACATACACACACACTCACGTCGCATCGCATCACCTATCCGTGCAATCACTTCATTTTCGCTTAGCGTACTTTCTGACTTTTTGCTCGGCTCCTAAAGATGTATTGTACACATAAACAATTTAGACTTCGACCCTTCTCCCTCACACGTTACCTTCATCTCTTTTTATCTACTCTCCTATCGCAGGTATCATCATTTCAGCCGAAAGACGTCCACTGCTGGACATAGGCCTCCCCCAAGCACCTCCACGTCGACCGGTTTTGCGCTTCTCGCATCCAATGTGTTCCTGCGGCCTTCACAAGGTCGTCGGACCACCGTGTGGGAGGCCTTCCAACGCTACATCTTCCGGTACGCGGTCGCCACTCCAGAACCTTTCGGCCCCATCGGCCATCTGTTCTGCGAGCAATGTGCTCTGCCCATTGTCACTTAAGTTTGGCAATTCTTCGGGCTATGTCAGTTACCTTGGTTCTCCTGCGGATCTCCTCATTCCTGATTCGATCACGCAGGGAAACTCCAAGCATAGCCCTCTCCAATGCCCTTTGGGTAACTTTAGCCTTCTTATAAGGCCCATTGTGAGCGACCACGTCTTAATGCCATAACTCATAGCAAGTATGCTGGAAGAGATTTTTTTAGAAGTAAGAATCACCATTGAACGTATTTTTCTGATCCTTTCTACTAGCCTGTTTTTATGTGTGTACATAAATGGGTAAATAAATAAACCTTCCGGAATTATCTAAAAGTCTAAATGATTGTGAAAACCGCGTCTAAATTCGTTGCGTAGTTTACGCGGACACACAGACAGACATGAAAATCGATATAATTTATATTATGTTTATAGAAGAAAAAAAACAAATGAGTATGTGTGTTTTCTTGCAGTTCACCACCACATGATTCTATTCAGGTATACTAGTTTATTTATAACTATGTTAATCTCGGAAAAATAAAGATTAAGAAACAGTTAAGAAAAAGAAATATCATCGAGACAAATGATATTATCATCGAGACCAATGAATCTTTCTTCCTAAAAGATTAGCGTAGTCATCGTGATTAGACGTATCTTTTGCTAATATCTTTACGGAATCACCGTGAGAGATGTATCTTTCTTTTGAGTTATTAGTATAATGTACAATGCAATTAGTGTTGCTCTTTCAGGTTCATGGGAACAGATGATGAGATGATTTGGTAAAAGGAGAGTATCTATTGAAAGTGTTCGTCATAGAAGTATGACGACTATTTATGTCACATGTCTTTGAAGTTTTTGTTCCAGGACAGGCCGGTTTCCTCACGATATTTCTTTAACGTTTTGAGAGCAGTGGTGATGAAATAATTTACACAAAGTAAAGTGCCTCAGTAATTGGTTCGAACTCGCGACCTATAACTCGTAAGTCGCGGAGGTTTCCACTTAGCCACAACTGCTCCCAAATGATGGAAAACAAACATACTTACCAATAATTTAGTGTTTGTTTGCCTCGTATAAATCCCTTCTAACTATGCTAAAAGAGAAAACTCAATAAAGAAAACCGACACGGATATTAAACATTTTACCTACTCCAACAATATTTTAATTTTAAATAAAATTGTGGAACATTCTACGTTCTCAGATGTTCGTGACTTGGCAGACATCTCGAGCTGCGGAGTGCCACGTCATCATATTTCATCAATCCGTGACGTCATAATATCGATGAGATGGATTTACTTGGCGTTCATACTCGGTTCACGTATAGCTTGGGACGTTGTTCCACTTGAGATGATTAGGTACCGGTTAATGCATCCCATCCATTCTCTTCTGGGGTTGATAATGACAGGGTTCTAAAATATTTGTTAACAAGCAGTGTGCGCGAGGTTGGAAGTACAAATCCGGGAAAGTACTAATATGACTTCTTCAATTCATATGGGCCAATCTCGACAAAGATGGACCTACGGCGCGAGAGATACTAAAGTGCACACGTGTGTGCTCAGACAGAGGTGCATAACCAACGGTTAAAGGCTCCTGCAAACAGGCGCGACACGCGACGCGGATCGCGCGCGACACAAAGGCACCGCTCGTTGCGCGACTTGCGGTGCCTTTGTGTCGCGTGCGATTTTATCGCGTGTCGCGCCTGTTTTCGCAGGAGCCTTTAATGTGTCCTGGGTTAGTTTCCAGGGTCGTACAAAGTATTATTGGGTGTTCCCATTAGGAATATTTTAGAAACTGCCCGGAGTTTGGGAGTGTGGTATCCCGAGCTTTGGAATATAGTAGTAAGTAGGTTAGGTATCTTATATAAATGCTCAACTAAATAAGAATGTGCTGCAACTGAACCATAAATAACATAATTATTACATATTTATCAGGTAAAATAGTGCAGAAGTTAAGATAACTTTTGGCAAATGTCTACTGTATTTGAAACTTGAAACAATAGAAATTAAACTACATTTAAAACTACACCTTATCTTCTAGCAAATAAAAAGTTATTCAGAATGGCTGCTTGTAAAGCAAGGCTGTAGATTAGAAACGGGTAAAGAAACCCTTTATTTAAGGTTGAGTTCGGCTATTTGGCACGGCTCTGTTAACGATAAGGCTTTTTGCAGGTATTTTATTGTTAAATTAATGTAAAGGGTTTCAGGTATTTATGTCTATGGGCGTTAAGCTGTCTGTTTTTTGTTTGATATAAGATAACGTTAGGTAAGTTGCACATTGTGGTGTAGTGAAAAGATGCCTATTATGGTATAGTATTGTTATTTTAGATATCGTGTTCACATTTATAATATCTGTACAGGATAAAGGCTTCTTCAAACAGGCGCGACACCATACGCGACACAAAGGCACCGCAAGTCGCGCAACGAGCGGTACCTTTGTGTCGCGCGCGATTATATCGCGTGTCGCGCCTGTTTGTAGAAGCCTTAACCAGTGCTCAAACTGTAACCATTAATTCAGCATAATATGATTGCCCTATAAATATGGCACATCGACCTTTAGAAAGAGACATTCGGCTAATTTCGGCTTCGTAGAGCGTTATCTCTGTCGCACGAAATACAAACAGTCCGGTATCTATTAGGAGCTGTTAAAACAATTATGATTTGCTTCTTTTGATAATTATTTTTATTCTTTGTATAAATACACCAATTTCCAAAGGTCGATGTGCAATATTTATCGCCGGGTACTGTACTCTCCCTTTATAATTTACTAACTTCTGCTCGCGGCTTCGTCCGCGGGAAGTTTCGCATCAGCTGCCCGCAGTGTCCTTCCTTTTCGCTTAGAGATCTTTGTCATTTTTTTCTTTTTGCTCGACTTCTAAGGGTCATTGCGTGATGTTAAATAGTCTATAGCCTTCCTCGAGAATTGGGCTATCAAATGCAAAAATAATTTTTCAAATCCGACTAGCAGTTTCAGAGACTAGCGCGTTCAAACAAACAAACAATCAAATTCTTCAGATTTATTTTTGCTACTATATAGATTACGTCCATTTTTAAAGGCGTAAGTCCAATATTCTACTGCAATATCCCCAACACTTGATATATTACACTATCGTTACTAAACACGTAGTCTATGATTCAGCATTCTGCTAATAATGATCGATGAGCCATTAGCCATTTTGATGGCTGCCGACCCTTATTTAATAACATACTATTGTTTTACGATATGTTACACTAATTTGATAGAATATTAGTTTTTGGGGTGCTGCGTCAGCGTATTCGTTTAGAAGGGTAAAAAATCACGTAAGTGCTATTCTTCTACTATCGGCTTCGCGGCTTTACCCTGGGAAGTTACAGTTGCCTTTATCTATTTCTATACCTACAGTGGACCTTACTAGAAGGCTAAAAGACAACCAAAGGGCAATGGAGAGGGCTATGAGAGGAGTTTTCCTACGTTATCGAATCAGAAATGAAGAGATTCGCAGGAGAATCAAGGTAACTGAACCGAAGGTAACTGAACCCGAAGAATTGCTAGACTTGGCAGTGGGCAGGGCACATTGCTTGCAGAACAGATGGCCGATGGGGCCGAAAGGTTCAGGAGTGGTGACGTTGGAAGGCCTTCACAAGGTGGACCGATGATCTTGATAAGGCCGCATGAACCAAGCATGCACAGAAACGGTGAAGTGGCGGTGCTTGGGGGAAGCCTTTGTCCAGCGGTGGACGTATTTCGGTTGAAAATATATTTATAATTGTAACGAAGAATTTTTTTCTATTACATACTCGTATGTTCTGGATTGGCGCAAAAACGGCTAAACAGATTTGGATGAAATTTGACACACAGATAGTTAACCTTGACCTTTACCTTTGACCTTTATTAACACATTGAGTACTTTTAATCTCGATGGTAAATGAGCCCAGCGTTTTATTCAGCTGCATCCGGTTAGACTGGAAGCCGATCCCAACATATTTGGGAAAAGGCTAGGCAGATGATGAACCAAAAAATCCGTTAAGACTCATTAAAATCTATTAACAGACAGACACCTACACTAATTTGCAACCCCTCACGCATTATAAAAACCTTTTGAAAGGGGAATACTTACCCAATTAATGCAAGCGACGATTCACAGTTCTTTTCAACGCTCTTCCATTTTCATGTAAAATCCAACCATAACCGGTTTCAGCGCAGTTTACACGGTTTCAATTTACAAAACATGTTTCAATATGTAGTCGGTTCTCGTTGGCACGGGCACAAGCAGTTTAATAGCCAATTAAAATGGAAACCACAGCGCATGCAGAACAACACACGCGTGATTGCGTAAATGTTTCGTAACATGCTTACTGGACATTTACGGGCTGGGGAAGCGGACGTATTAGAAGGTCATGTATTACAATCATTTTATATTATACTAGCTAACCCGGCCACGCGTTGCTGTGGTAGACAAATAATTTTCAATAAAGTAATATTGCGATTAAAAATGGAGATGTGAGCTATCCTATCTTTCAAGTTGGATCAAACTGCACACGGTGTACAAATTTGATTAAAATCGGTTAAGTAGTTTAGGAGTCCATCGCGGACAAACATCATGACACGTCATTTATATATATTAAGATTTTTTATTAATAATTGGGTCTGTTTTTTTATGAACCTCAAATAATTACTATTTTGCGACCTATTTGGATGTAGCGGTTGGTCGCAGTTTATTTATTTAAAGGTACAAATTTATTTCTTTTTTTATTCTTTAATTAAAACGGTTTACAACCAATTACAGAAATTAAAGTCGGTTTACACATACACATAAAACATTACATATAAAATCAAGTAAAAAGTTAAGAACACTTTCATTCATCCCTCTCTTAGTTACTGCAACCAATTTGGATCACGCGTGGTTTGTCACAGTTCTAACCTAAAAGTTGAAAACAGGCTCAATTATTTTTACTTTTTAAAAATAGTGCATTAGAAGCTTAATAATTTTAGAGGATCAGTTAAATATTTAGAGTTATAAGGGAATAGTTCTTAAGCATGATTGACCTATAATGTTCCCACTGCACACAGGTCTCTTCTCCGTGAGAGGGAGTGGGCCGTTATCCACCACGCGGGCCCAGTGCGGGTTGGTAGATCTTACATGTCTTCGAATTTTTGGTTCTAAAATATGCCGGTTTCCTAACGATGTTTTCCTACATCAATTACTTAGGTAAAGTGCCTGTCTATATTGGAATAGATCATGTCGTGAAAATGTTAACCTGTGTGTATGGTCGTAGTGGGCTGCCTAGAGTTCTCTAGACGTCCAGTTCCTTCGGTTGTGGAGGTAACCGAAATATGAACACAATTAATTTAGGAACCATTTCTACAATCATCATCTGCCTATCCTTTTCCTATGTTGGGGTCGGCTTCCAGTCTAACCGGATGCAGCTGAATACCAGTATTTTACATAGAGTGACTGCCTATCTGACCTTCATAACCCAGTTACTGGATAAAGGCTCCTACAAACAGGCGCGACACACGATATAATCGCGCGCGACACAAAGGCACCGCTCGTTGCGCGCCTTGCGGTGCCTTTGTGTCGCGTGTCGTGTCGCGCCTGTTTGAAGGAACCTTAATACCCCTTGGTAAGATTGGTTATCAAAGTTTCGGGCTTCTGAATACCCGTAACGACTGTCATGGAATCACGAATGACAGCCGGGACCGTGCTTTCCGAGGTATGGAGGAGTCTCAGTATGTAAAGATGGTCACCCATCCACAGACCAACCGCGGCAAGCGTAGCTTAACCTGATCTATCGACCTGTGCGGCTGGTATTGTTTAGCCACGGGATCCTCCTATAATGTTATGTTAAAAATAAATCAACAGTGTTTGAATTTTGAGTTCAAACAATGGTTCATATTTTTGGGTGCTCCCATTCCCAAAACCTCACTTTGCCACACTCTGTATATCGTGTAATGTTTGCTACAAAGGGTGATTAATGCCGGAACACGGCATGTGTGGCGTTACAAAACATACATAAATGTGTACACAATAAAAACAAACAATTTTAATGAAAAACCGCTGTTTCTCTATATTTTTGTTTAACAAACAAATCAGCTTGAAAACATTTGTCTACCACACAACTCAACACGAAAAGCGTTAACAATGTTATTTATGGGAACGAACAACTGTACTCGACATTTAGTAACAGTGATATTCATACAAAATAACAGTGATATTTCCCACGTAAAAAATAACAGTTACTTTGGACAGACAAAACATAAGAGTTAAGGCTCCTGCAAACAGGCGCGACACGCGACGCGAATCGCGCGCGACACAAAGGCACCGCTCGTTGCGCGACTTGCGGTGCCTTTGTGTCGCGTGTCGCGTCGCGCCTGTGTGTACGAGCCTTTACTCATGAATAAAAATAACAGTTATTTTTACACGTGAAAAATCACTGTTATTTTTGGCGTGAAAAATGCATAGAATACTGTTATCAGCAAGTGGCAGGCACTGGCGGTGTTTTATATCCAACTAAATGTGATTTGTTCGCGCAATCTCTCATTTTTGACCTTTTTCGCGGGAAAAAGAGCTTTATGTTGGAAAGTGGAGTGATTGCACGACCACTTTATAATTTGAGTGGTATACTGTCCTAGTTTGGAACGTATACATACTCCTTTTGAAAGTCAAGAACTTTGTTGAGGACCTTTTCCTTTAGTAAAGGAGTAGAGTTCAGTGTAATACTTTCCGACACCATAAAAAAGTCTTAACCACGATTACCATGTAAGCAGTCTAGATTCAGACTTCTTTCTCTCTCTCTCTTTGCCTACCTTTATCTCATTATTTGAGTCGGCTCTTGTCATTCTTCGACAGACATGTCTGCACATTGGGTAACTATATTATCCTGATCTCAATTTTAAAAGCAACCCTCACAACTGGCAGTTACGTGTCAGCAACATCAACAATAAAAAAAAAAACAAATATAACTACTGTTTTAGACCACTATTAAAAAATACATCCATTAACTTTATACACTTCTTTCATAACCCTTCTTGGTAGCCACTTGCTTAACGACGGAAATGACCCACAAAAACCCAATATCCTTAGCCGAGTGACGTCACGGTCAACCTTCTTGGGAGCGGCTCGGACTTAACGAGCAGCTGGTGCTTTTAAAAGCATTTTGTAAACTCATTTGGGTTCCGCACTTTGTGTAATGGCTGTTAGTCGTCTGCAGCAGCTTTGTTTTAAATTGAAAGGAGCAGGGCCGTCTTTACCTAAGGGTGCAAGGGGTGCGTGGCACCCGAGCGCAGGGTCTTAAGAGGCGCCAGAGTAGCCCGCGAAATTCAAATTTACTATTTCATGAAATGTCAATCAATAGGGTTATATGAACATAGAGGGTTATATATCAATACAACCCTCTAAGTCATTTGCAAGACAAAATACAACCTGACACTGACCTGCAAATTGCAAAAAACGTAAGAAATAACACGTAAAATTGAATTTCGCGGGCTACCTTGGTGTTTCTCCTTAATTGGACTCCAAAAGTAAGATGTGATGTTATCAAAAAACAAACAGAAAAAACAAAAACAAAGATAATTAGGCCCCGGTGTGCAAAAAATAGTCTGGGGGCCCCAGACTGTTTTTCGCACCCCAACGACCAATATGTTTATGACAGCCCTGGAAAGGAGATCATCATCATCAGCCTTTTGCCAACTATGGTTGTAGTCGACTTCCAGTCTCCTGGTGCAGCTGAACACCAGTATTTTACATGAAGCGACTGCCTATTAAACTTCCACAATCCATGCAGTTACTGGGTTTACGATACTCTTGGTAAGACTGGTTGTCAGCCTTTCGGGCTTCTGACGAGTCTGAAGACCCATAACGACTCGGACCAACTGTCTAACGTGCTTTCCGAAGCGCCGAGGAGTCCTGGTATGTGAAGATGGTCACCCATCCACGGACCAACCGCGGCAAGCTTAGCTTAACCTGATCGATCGACCCGTGCGGCTGTTATTACTTCGCCACAAGCCCCATTAACGTTAAATACAATAATAACCTGAATAAACGTTTGTACAAAATTATTGATACGGTGATAATTAACGTTTAGCTATAACATATTATGTCGGTGAAAACGACTCTCGACAGTAATTGAAATTATTGAATTATTTCCATAGAGGTTAAGCGTTTACGTTTGAGTGTTTATTTTCCATCACTAGAATGTATTTTAGTAGATAGTTTTTGAGTCGTTGATGTACAGACGCCAGCACATCAAGTTAGTACAATCTGTCAGATTTCTTTAATAGATTTTTAACTTTATCACTAAAGCATAAGGTTCAAAGTTGATTGCGAAAATTTGATAGTTTCGGGTAGCTTGATGTGCTGGCGTCTGTACCTAGTGGTCGCAAGCGCTACCTGAGCATGAGGTCTTGAGTTCGATTCGGTCGGGCAAAGTGTTCGTGGATTTTTTCATCAGGGATTTCACATAGGCTTATACTCCGTTCACTTTTTATACTCTGTTTTTGTACAGACGGTAAAAAAGTCAGCATTTATACTTGCATTTATACTTATACCGGGTTTGCATTTACACTAATACCGGCTGATTTTCATTTATACTTGATCCATCAGCAACATAAATTATTGTTATTAATTCTAAACACGCCGCCATTCAAAAGCGTTAACATAACCCATCGGAACTGCACAACGCGACACGGAGCGTGACAGCGTGGTCCGACAGGCGGTAATGACGCTCGGGTCACTTCTGTCACGCGCAGAGAATCAATTGCTGGGACAATAGACTGGGAGTGACATGGACGGGCTGTGGATCAGGGTAGACCGATTAGATTCGTTGCTAGTTTGATTGCAAAATCGAAGTTTGTTTATATAGAGGCATACAGTAATGACTCTTCTCATACACCTAAGGAACGAACATTGATCACATGTCACCAATTTCTAATTATTTCGAGGATACCAGACCGCTTTTTGAGTCCTCACGATGTTTTCGTTTAATAGAATACTATTTATTATGCACCCCATATAAATTAGAGACATAAATATAGAAACTGTACAAAGGGTGACACAACGGCAATCATGGAATGTCCGAATCAAATTTTCCCAATCAACCTTGAACCTTATGCTGTAGCGATAAAGTTGAAAATCTATTAAAGAAATTTGACAGATTGTAGTAGCTTGATGTGCTGGCGTCTGTGCCATCAAAATTACAACCCGCTCAAGTTAATGTCGCCGTCCCTTCTGTAGGGGATACAGCATCGTTTGCATGAGAAGTCACCACCATGGGAGTTGTCATAGCGCCGAGATTATCAGCTTTTATAATGTTATGTGTGTCCCATGTTTGTCTTGTGTTAGACGGTGCGTACAGCAAACACAAGACTGTTTTGTCAATTGTGATTCGTTTCGTCTTGTAACAAAATAGTTTTTTTTTGTAGATTTTTTCAAATTTGGCTGAATAGTGGTAAGGGTCCTGTGAAATTCGAATTAAAACCAAGCACGCGTGCACTTTTATTTGAGTGTAATTAATTTAATCATGTTTTAACAACGGCAAAGTAAAACGTCGAAAGGAAACTGGCATGTCCTGTAATCGAAAACGTCTAAAAGTATAAAAGTGCAGGTGCCCGCTTGAGTGGAGAGACGGCCCCCTCACTTGCTCCCTCTTTTGCGTGCTGTTATTGTTTTTTAAGAGCAATAGTCTGTCTTAGCAAAGCGAAGCATACCTGCTGATTATTACGCGAAGGAAATTCCACGTGCTTATATTTTCGATGAAAATTATGCGACATTGTTTCGACCTATGTGTCAGAGCGCACAATTCAGTCGCAACTGGCCGCAGTACAACGAAATTTCGTACAAAAAAAGCAATATGGCCGGCCTACCATACACACAATAGCACACACACACACGCACACTATAGTAGGTTGTGTTGATACGCATAAAATATACGATAGTGGTATAGGAGGATTTTTGCAATGCGGTGCGGCCCGCCCAAGTCTTCGTCAGGCTTTTAAAAGCATTGCTGGCGTAACTAACCATACCGAACTTTCGTAATTTCGAGAGATGTGCTGCTATACTAGGAGTTTCTTTTTGCCCGTTCTTCTCCATAGGTACCTACTGCGCTTTGGAATGGGCAACGAGCTTCTTCGTTCTGACTGACCGACCCCTTGACAATTCACAAGTGCCTGTAATTCGTTTATTTGAAATAAATGCTTTGAATTTGATACTTAAAAGCTCTGCGTTTTGATTCAGAAAGGCATTTCTCGTAATTTTAAGAATGTTTACAGTTTGATCTCAGTCTCAATCCATCAAAGATACCTCTAATAAATAATTAAATAAATAAAAATAAAATATAAACTTTTTAATTCAGACTTTTAAATCCATAGAATGTTAGTACAGTACAACTTATGAATAGTTTCATAAGTTGTACTGTACTAACATTCTATGGATTAAAAAAAAATTATTTGTTAATGTCCTTACATTTTTGACAAGTTTTTGACATTGTTTGTCGCCGAGATGAGATGGCGACAAGATTTTTAATGTTTTAAATTACTAGAATTGGCCTTCTGGCCTGCGCGAAAACTTACTCGTGTTGCGTTTGTCTCGTGTTAACATTGTTGAAATGTTTATTCATGTTGACGTGGTAATGGGGGTGAATTATGTAGTGTGTGGAGCTATGTGGTTGAGGTTTTGTCGTGGAAGGCTACGTATTGTTTGTTATGTTTTCATAACGATAAGGAAATGGAATTAATTATTAAGTCGTTTTTGTACATGGTTACGTATTTCCTGTAGTACAGATATTCTATTTCACGAAGTCCGTTCGGATTTGATTGTAGTAGTGACGTATCCCGACAAGCGCGCTCCCACAGCGGCTGCCCCTTGCTGCCGTCGCATGAGGCTATTTCCGCGAATGTGTACCGTTTTACTTCACCCATTGTTGAGTCTCTGTTGATCACAATGTGCATATGCACAAAACCGACTTGATGAAAAAAAAAAAACAAATGACGCATATTTTGTATCATTGTTAAACTTTGATACTTCATATTTAGCAAGAAAAGATAAACAAAACATGGAAATAACGATAGCGATATGAATGCAACTCCAGAAAGTATAAAAACAGCTGTAAATGAAATCGTTAATAACTTTTTGCCGCAAAATTCACGGGATAAATATTTAAAAGCTTAGGAAAACTTTGTTTTCATTATCTTGAGTTTTTATTTTGAGTAGGTAGGTATATTTATCACAGTAGGTAGATTGGTAGTTGAAAGAAAAGTAGATAACGCACGTTGCTAAAGTGAATAATTAATTAATGCACTTTGCGCTCGATGTAACAATCTACTATTGTCTCACACACCAAAATCAGTAAAGAAATATTTCTCGGATTTTACTGCGCAAACAATAAGATCGAGCGTAAGAAATCGTAGCCAAAGAAAGTCGACTTAGAATCATAAGTGCTTCGTCCGGAACTCCGGAATCAATAAATATAATAATAAAGTAACGCCTGGATCCGAAAGGGTTGGACCGGACTTCGGACCCTTTTCTAATGTTCGCTATTCAAACGCCACGCGACGGCTTAGGTACAGTCAACTGAATAGATATTAAGTTTGCAGGCTACAACAACTAGATTATTTTTAACCCGTGTTGCATATTGTGTAGGTAGTGTGATCATATACTTATAACGATCGTCTGAATATATCAGTTTGGAAGCTTTTATATGTACAGACGCCAGCACATTAAGCTACTACAATCTGTCAATTTTTTTAATAGATTTTCAACTTTATGGCATAAGCATAAGGTTCAAAGTTGATTAGGAAATTTAGACAGTTTCGGGTAGCTTGATGTGCTGGCGTCTGTACTAGCCCAAAACATTGCCATGGTTTTTAATACTCTTAATCGCAAGAAAAAAAAATTATGAAAATTTTGTAAGTTTCTGGCATAATATTTTGCAAAATAGAGACTTGGTTTTGTTAAAAAACAACAATACATAATGAAAACTGTCTAATTACACTATGTACGCGTATTGTAGAGAGATTTATATCTTGTCTGCACACCACACTCTTTTGCCGACAGTACCTACAAAAGTCCAATTTTGCATTGATGAATGAATCTCCAATAATTGGGGTCGGCCATTCGGCGGTTATGAAGGAAATTGTGGCTACGATCCGCGGGTCATGGTTCTGATTATTTAAAGGTTGGTTTAAATTTCGGTAATTATTTTATTTCAAGATTGTTCCGGTTTTACTCGCAGTAGATTGCAAGGGTTAATACCGGAGATGTGAGAAATTATTTCAACGGTGTTGGTTATTCAATATTTTACAAGTATTTTTAGATATTAAATTGTAAAATAACTGATTTGGTGGATCTGTATCTTTGTTAAGTAGCTTTTGTTGTAAGTATTTCTAGTAAGTATTTCCAAACATACTCGTCCACGACTTCGAGTGTACCGTCTCCGATCTTTACGAGAGTGGGTGTTACATGGGCATTTGACGTGACCTTCGTTTTTTCCATGTTCTTGACTCTTTCGGACTAACACAAACACAAAAGACAAACTGTCCGGTCAGGTAGGTCCAACTTCGAGAAAGAGGTCAATCGTCGAATCTGACTCGGGTGAGCAGCGTTCGGGAATCTACGCTATATCTTCTGTCCCACATACCGCCATGTCTCAAGACGACAGTCTTTGACCAATGCGTTATGTCAATGATGACTGGCAATGAAACGTGGTCGCTCACAATGGGCCTTATTAGAAGGCTAAAAGTCGCCCAAAGGCAATGGAGAGGGGCCTGCGGGCGGAGAGTAATGGGTAGCTCACCGTCCGATCAGGACCAGGCCCGTGCCGGACGGCGCGTATTCCACGCGCGCCTCAAAAATATGTCAGCATCAACCGAAGGGGCCCGTTAGAGCCGAAGCCTGCCGGGTCAGCGGGATTGTCCGAAAGGGTTACCGCTGGCCCGGAACATAAAGGGCTAAGGAATGAACACGGGTGGGTTTTAGTCAGTAAGAGTCTGACACTCCCTTTCGCTCCACCCAGAGCGGGAGGGGTCATTTGATGATTTCCCATCCTGAAGAAAAAAAGACAATGGAGAGGGCTATGCTTGGAGTTTCCCTACGTGATCGAATCAGAAATGAAGAGATCCGCAGGAGGACCAAGGTAACCGATATAGCCCGAAGAATTGCCAAACTTAAGTGGCAGTGGGCAGGGCACATTGCTGCAATCGAAGTGGAGGTGCTTGGGGGAAACCTATGTCCAGCAGTAGACATCTTGCGGCTCAAATGATGATGATGATGATTTTTTGGAATATCTTAGCAGCAGCCGGAGTCTGGATTTATGCCCAGTTGAGAGCAATAGGCTGGCCCCCTATTGCGTGAGACTTAAGCATAACTCGCGAAATGTGGGTGTGCTGAACCCTTCGGGTTTGCAGACGTGAGGTCATGTTATGTGTTATTTTTTGGTCCCTTTAGTGAATAATCTATTTCAATTGCGTATATATTATCTTCTTTAGGTAGGTATGTAAATTTCTCTCCATTTGACTTTACCAGAAGTCACAATAGTGCAGAAAACATACGTCCATTTTCAGCAGTAGTACCTACCGAATTACCCAGAATAGAGGCTTGTAAACAAACTCTACTGTCACCTATTCGTTTAGCTCGCGTGACGTAATCCCATCAAGGTTGTCACGTACAATGGGCAATTAATTCAATGCGAAGTGAGAACAGGTAGTTGGGCTTCCAGCTACACAGTTCTGTTAAAATTCACTTTAGTATCCAAACTGACAGCTGTCAATGTCAAATCTGTTCTGTCATTTTCAATTCAGAATGGAGCTCGAAGGTTTTAGAATAACCTGGCCTTTACGTTAATATTTGAAGTAATACGAAATTTTAAGAATATTTACAGTTCTATCCATTTCGAATAAAAAACTATAGTACGTATATGACGGTATACGAGTATGCAGGGCTTCGTAGCAACACGAAAGATTAAAAAAAAAATCACGTACATTGTATACCCACAGGAATATCGCGCATCCGCCGAAGAAAGGTAGTCACCATCGCTGATATCCGTATCCGTCTGTTTTATTATACTTTATTCTGGTAACACCAACCTTAAGCCTCAAAAAACGTTTTATGAAATTAAAGACATGATTTCCCATCCAGAAAAAAAAAATAAATAGGCTGACTTTTCAATCGACATATATTTTTTTATTCGTCGAATATTTATTATTTTTGTATGGAAGAACTGTCAAAAATTCAAAATTATTCCTCGGATAAAATTATCGTTGGAAAAATCAGCTACTATTTATCTTTATACAAAAAAGTGAAAATGCGAAAATGAGTTTGTTTGTTTGTTACGCTTTCACGCTAAAACAGCTTAACGGATTTGGATGAAATTTGACACCCGGATAGACCACAACCTGGGTAAGGACATAGACTACTTTTCATCCCGGATCTCAGAGGAAGGTTCGGGCAACAGCTAGTATATGTTTATCGTAATTTAAATAAAATAAAAAGTCACTTAATAAATTCATAATATTAAGTAAATAAGGTCATTTTGACACATAAAAAACCTATCAAACCTACTGACAAAATAGACTCACTCTTAACCACATGAACTCCACTCCATAAAAAAAAAACTGTTGAAATACTCACTGCAATATCAGTAATACTTGATATTATATTGCAGTGAGTAATTTCAACAGTTTTTTTACTACAGCATATTTCTCAGTGGGTAGTAAACAAAGACTCGAGCTGTCAGCCCTATCAACTTGACTTAAGTGACGTAACCTCGTCAGGGCTGCCACGCAAACTGGGCCAAGTTATTAATCTTGGTTTATTTTTTGCTAGGCTTAAACCTTTTTATTTTCGCCAAGACAGGGAGAAACAAAGCTAAAAAAAATTAAAGAGTTTAGTAATATTTAAAAGGTTATAAGAGCTATATCCATTTCATCATTAGACAGGCAAAATTGCAGAAAAAAGAAAATGTAGGCTGGGTGTAAATTATTTCATCAACACGGTGAAGGAAAACATCGTGAAGAAACGGCATGTCCTAGTACCAAAAATTCGAAGACATGTGACATTCACCAACCCGCACATGGGTCCGCGTAGTGGACTACGGTCCACTCCCTATCACAGAGAGGACACCTAGCGCGCTGTGTCCCAGAAGTGGGAACATTATAGGCTGTTTATGTAGATTACCTAGATGGTTAGTCTGGTCCCTAGTGCGGCTGCTGATTCACGTAAGCATTATTTTGTCCGAATAACAGCCGCACGGGTCTATCGATCAGGTTAAGCTACACTTGCCGCGGTTGATCCTCGGATGGGTGACTATCTTTACATACCGAGACCCCCCATGCCTCGGAGAGCACGTAAAGCCGCTGGTCCCGGCTATCATTCTTGGATCTTTGACAGTCGTTTCGGGTCGTCAGACGCCTGAAAGTCGAACAACCAGTCTTACCAAGAGGTATTGTTTTACCAAGTAACTGGGTTGTCGAGGTCAAATTGGCTCCATATAAAATACTGGTATTCAGCTGCTAACATAGAAAAAGGCTAAACAGATGATGATATTGCATTTCGCTCACCTGCCAACTGTTTAATGGATTTTCTGGCCTCACTTGGTATTAGTAATGGCGTAATAATGGCGTGAAGACTGTGATCGGACAAATGCCTACATTTGTCCGATGGCGGTCTTTATTTGTTTTTATCATTAAATCACTTACGATCGTTACAAACCGTTTTGTTTCTGCCGAAATCTCCAACATGGTAGCAAAGCATGGTTACTAATATTCGAAAACGCATTTTTTATCCTTTACTTGTGCTACATGAAATTGCATCTTGCAAAATTTCATGATTCTTGGTCAACCGAAAGTACCCTATACATTTTGATTCCCTTGCGAGTGACAAAATATGCGGATAAACGGAACATAAACGCCCGTATCTTTAACCCCTACTTCATATTTTCATACGTCAACATAGTTTAACTTATCAAATATTTATTAAGAAACTGAACTCCACGATGCAACTTGGAGCAATCTTGCAACTATGAATTCCACAGTTGTGTGGGATCGCAAATTAAGCCAAGTTTCTAATCGCCAAGTTTGCCAAGCACTAAATTCTTGGCGGAAACTTGCTCTGCTTGCAGTCCGAAACGAGTTGAATAAAATTAACCCTTAAGGACTGAACTAGTGAACTAGACTTGGTTGTTTATGATCAGGGAGTTTTGAATGACGACACATAACTTGATATTATCACGCCTGTATTTACCCAAGGTAAGGCAGAAGTGACCTATAATACACCCACATTTCGATCGATAGATCAGATAAACCATTTATTTTTCTTTCAACTACGTAGTACTGTTATCATTAATCACTACAAAACCGATCACAAAGGACGTATTTTTTGCTTAGAACCAAAACAGTGCAGAAATGTTGCATGAAATCTCATGGATGCACAATATTTCATTAATGCACTGTTTTTTATTTTTTATTTAGATATAAATTTACCACAGAGGTTTAATGTCTGCATTAGATCAAAAAGATACTGGCTGAAAATAAAAATCGGCTGAATAAAACCGACATGGTCAAAAAAAAAAAAAAACAAATGGCGCGCATTTTGTACCATTATAAAACTTTGATACTTCATATTTAGCAAGAAAAGATTTAAAAATGGAAATAGCGATAGCGATATGAATGCAACTCCAGAAAGTATAAAAACAGCTGCAAATGAAGTTTTTAATAACTTTTTACCGCAAAAGTCGCGTGATAAATATTCAAAAGCTTAGGAAAACTTTGTTTTTATTTTGAGTAGGTATATTTTATCATTCGTGGATCTTTGACGGGTAAAAGCGGGTAGAAGGCCGAAAGTCTGGCAACCAGTCTTACCAAGGGGTATCGTATTACCCAGTAACGCATTGTCTCGACGGCCGGAGTGTATTGATTTGTGGTACATACAAACAGAGAACTCCTAAGGAAACTACTTTTACAAAACGAACTACATTTTATGTGAACTAAAGTACACATTCAGTACTTTGGCAATTCAGAAAGTTGAAGCAATTTGATTGAATAGAATAAAAAGCATAATCAGCCTATGATCCTGTTCCCACTGCTGAGAAATTAATGGTATTTATTTATTTATTATTTTTATTTTATTTTTTATTATAATTTTTTATTTATTCTCTATTCGATGAGAGGAGGCCTGTTCCTCTCTTCGAGAGCTATTGGAAATCTACCACGCGGGCCAGTGCGGATTGGTAGATGTCACGTATCTTCGAATTTTTTGTTGTAGGACATGCCGAGCATGCATGCATGTGCATGCACATTGTGTAAGACCCTCACGATGTTCTCCTTCACCGTTTTGAGAGTAGTTGTGATGAAATAATCTATGCTAAGTAAAGTTTATTTATTTATTTAATACTTCAAGCACATAAATGTACAGAGGCGGACTTAATGCCATAGTGTTAATTTTTCTTATACCATACATACATTATTTATATTTATACTGTAGTAATTAATATTAAATTATTTAATTGCAGGACATTTATTAATAAGTAATTCTTTTAAGAGGAACTCGACCTAGAATAGGCTCTTATTTTATTTTTTTATTAATTATATTCACATCTTAAATATTATTAATTTTTAAAATTCCTGTCTGGGTTCGAACCAACGACCTCGACGTAATTGATTGAACACTGAATACAAAATAAATGACATGGTGTGTCGTATCAAATAAAAAGTTTTTTGAACCAAAAATTCGAAAACATACGTTACGCTATTTGACTTTTTTGCGAGCAACTCGCGACGCGAAATTGCGAATGCGGCTGACTTTGCAAGCTAGAAAAGCAAAAACATGAAATCCTCGAACCGTACTCATGCATTTGTCGCTTTGCGTGCGTTCTAAAACCATCTAGGGCCCGGCCCATTTGCGTAATTGCCGGCCGTCCGTGTGTCCCATTCAATACGGTTTCTATCCGATACGGGAACAGCCGGACACGGCTTGAAATGCAGAGTCGTTTGAAAGAGGACTTATGGTTGTATGTTAGCTTTCATTTGAAGGATTATTTAATTGGGTAATGCTGTGCCAACATGTTTGCCGGTGGCTTGGTGTGGTTATCTATTTTTGAAGTGAAAACTTTTCTAGGCGCACTTTGCGTTCTTCTGAACTAAACTGTGATCAGAACTAAACCATCACGCTCGGTTTGGTGACACTGAATCAGGTATTTATTTATTTATTTATTATAGGTACTGGTACTGGTACTGGTTTATTTGGTATACTGGGCTCCGGTTGGTTGGTGACGCTGAATCGCGGATACTCAGCTCCAGTCTTCTTTCGCTGTCATCGGCCATTTTTACTGTCTAACAAGGCATCATTTAATGAATTACGTTTCATTCTCATATAATATACCTACATGTATTTAAAATTATAAAATCATACAAGTTTTCAATTTTATCTACGAATAACTAAAAAATTTTTTTTTTTAATTACAGGCAGTGTCTAAAGCACTGACTTGTAAAAAGCTGCGGTGTAACTTTTTCTAACACCTAGCATAAAATTCTGTAATTCCCAATTTCATTCATATAGGTATTTAAATCTGCTCAAACATTGTGGTTCTTTATCATATTCTAATACGACATAAATATTTCTTGCAATCAACAGATTCATTGAAAACCAATCATAACTTTTGGGTTGTCAAGACAGGTTTTTACTGAAATTTGCGCGTTCAAAGTTTCACCCGGTACCAACCGGAAGTTTTTCACGCAATCTGCAAACTGTCAGTTACATCTTGACTTCTGAGATCCTTTTTGAGTTATAAGATAGGAAAATAAAGTCAGCACTGACGTAGGATGACGTATAACTTTTTCAATAACCTGAAACACAAAGTTTAAAAAAAAATGTGTTCGAAACGAAATTCCTCACGCGATACTTGCATTAACACACTTTCGTATATAATAGAAAGAGACAGAGATAGAAAGTGTGAATTTAATACGCGTTATTAGAAGCTGCCGTAAAGTTGAAAACCATGAAAACGACACCCGTGTTGAAAAATTAGAACATTTTAATATAGACCTCACTTTTGGCTTTAGCACCCTCGGAAGCCATGAAAACGATCTCTTTTTCTAGCTGAGAAAGTGCATGGAGGAAGACACAATGCTTTTTCGTTACGTGACGATTTCTACCAGTTTATTCCTACCACAAGCCGTGTTAAACAACTTCGTTCCTCCTCCGTGCCTCGGAAAGCAAGTTAAACCGTTGGTCCCGGCTGTCATTCGTGGATCTTTGACAGTCGTTACGGGTAATCAGAAGCCCGAAAGTCTAACAACCAGTCTTACCAAGGGGTATCGTGTTACCCAGTACCTGGGTTGTGGAGGTCAGATAGGCAGTCGCTCCATGTAAAACACTGGTATTCAGCTGCGTCCGGTTAGACTGGAATACGACTCCAACATAGTTGGGAAAAGGCTATTCAGATGACGAGTGGATCAAAACATTCTATTGAAGCCCACATCCATATAATAACTCCAATACGTCTACGTCCCCACTTCATCCAATCGAGATGTCAGGAACATACCGAGATCCATTATAAGATACGAGCTAGCAATGCAACGCACTCCAATGACCGCCATTATGACGTAGTACACTTGCGGACACGAGAAATGACTCACTATTAAATTGATCGTGAAATTTTTTAGTAGGTACGAGTACGTTAATGTAATGAGAGCTGATGGTTTCGCAAATGGAAGCATTAGGTCAAGTATGTAGTTAGAATATTGGCTGTACTTAGGCGTCTGTCCCACTGCCGGCGATTAACGAGAACCGAGTAGAGCTAGTAACTAAAAACAAGGTGGCGAGCGACTCGCTGGTGTGCATACGCACGTATGTAGTAAGCGTGAGTCTTTCAGCGAGTATTCTGCAAGCCATGCGAGCATCGCTGAGTGAGACTGTGTGTGTGTCTCTCTCTCTGTTCTTGCTGATGCGACGAACGAGTATTCAGCGGCGGTATGAAAAGTCAGTGATGTGAGTGGTAATATCTCTTTTAATTACACAGAACTTACTATCTTTAGAAAGTTTTTTGAGCGAGAAAATCGTTGATAGCTAGTGTTTTCCTAGTCTGCGGTGTGACAGGTGCCATAGATCGATATTTTAAAGTAACTTCCGTGAATGGGATTCATGAATAGGGATGTTGACAGTTTTGCTCACGTAGGTAGGTACACAATTAGGGAGCAGTGGGGGCTCAGTGGTAATGGCCGCAACTTACGAGTTGTAGGTCGTAGGTTCGAACCCAGACAGGCTCTTTACTTAGTGTAAATTATTTCATCAGCACTGCTCTCAAAACGGTGAACGAAAACACCGTGAGAAAACTGGCATGTCCTAGAACCAAAAATTTGATGACGTGTGACATCTTCCAACCCGCACTAAGCCCGTGTGGTGGATTATGGCCCACTCCCTATCACAGAGAGGAGGACTGTGTCCCAGCAGTGGGAACATTATAGGCTCATTATGCTGAGGTGCATATTACGAGTACACTTGAACAGTTTTGGAGGTTTTAATTTATATTTTTGGCCCGATTTCTAAGCATTAGAGAACCATCCAAGATGCATATTAATATAAAGACATCACATGACAACTAACCAGGGTTCCAGTTGCTAGATTCGGCTAGGTCCTTGTATCACGCAACTCCGGTTCTAGCCAGATTATTATATCCGGATCCGGGATTAACTTGGAAACATAGCCTAATTACCTACTTTTTACACTAATCATAATTTTACTAGATGCAAAGACTATTTAAAGTAAATGGTATCTACTTATTTAATTAAAGTTCATGTTTTTTGTAAATTTATAATAATATAATTTATAGGATGAATATTAATTACAGTCCTTTGCCTGCTGGAAAATGCTCGAAAATGTTCCTAGGAAGTATGTTATAGGTACTGTGAACGCGTTCAAATAAATTATTTTACTTTGTTACATTTGTCAAGTGAAACTATCAAAACCTGCGATCAGGGAACCAAGCGTGCAGTATGTCACTGTATCTTCGTTTTGAAACTTGGAAAAAACCTGGCAAGATCTGTCCGTCTATGTCTTATCTCTTATTATGCAAGTAACAAATGGACCTGACTTGGCGACCGGCCAACACCACGTTGATAAGTCCTGTGGCCTCGGACACTGTTTGTGAGCAGAATTTTTACAGGTCCAATCTGACTTAAAAAGTAGCAGTGCTTTGAGAAAAAAATGTTTTTTTTTATGTTCTACTTTAAACTAACGAAGCAAAGAGACGTAATAAAAAAACATAAAAAAATAGACAAAAACTGCTGTAAAATCCGAGCGTATGTAGATGACTAAAAACGAGAGATCACAGAATTATTTTGCATAATTGCAATTTTGCGTTAGTTTCGAAACATATGATAGCGAGTAGAATCATCGTGAATCTTTTACTAGCGTAATTCTGGCGGCTTTGTCTAAAATTACAAGCAGAAGTAAGTAGAAATAGAAACAGAAAATATTTATTGTCCAGGTAAAGGCATCCTGAAAAAAAAAAGAAGTCGCGCAACGAACGGTGCCTTTGTGTCGCGCGCGAAATTATCGCGTGTCGCGCCTGTTTGCAGGAGCCTTAAATCAGTAAGCAGGCTCACTGGTTAGCAGCAATTTGAGACGACATGAGTAACTTAAAATATTACCTACAGCTGGGTTACAATATATAGTATTTGTCAGTGAGCCCCAAACTAGACAGTTTGTATCTTGGGGCTCTTGGGGTACGAATTCCATTGTGGAAGCTAGAGAGGTGATTTCAGGTATGGCGTTTGTGTGACGTGTGTGTGCGTGTGTGTATGTTTGTTCCTATTGTGATTCGTTACACAATGACAATGATAATCAGAGATCGGAATTGGGTGTGTGAAAATACCTAAAGTTTGCAGCGGGACATAACATGGAGTTGTTACAACCACTTAAGTTAAACCGGTTATTCCCCCTTTTAATTAGGCAAGTAGTGCAAGAAGCTAAACATTTCTAATAAACCAACGCGTTTATTGTGATCAAGTAATACCAACGCGACAGCCTGGCGGCTTTTTATTGCACTGACTTAATGAAGGACGCTCTTTTCCTCCCTTTCCATCGCCTGAAATAACAGTTAAGTATATTATACATTAGCTTCTGCCCGCGACTTATACCGCGTGTTCTTTTCTTGCTCTCCCAAGCCCAACCCACCCCGTCACATCGCATCACCTACCCGCGCTATTACAGTACAATGCGCGCCACAAAAGATGAGACTTGACCCCGCCTCCCCCGCTCTTTCCGCCACCCCTATGACGTCCGGTCCCGTCCCGCACTCAGACCTCATACCGCTAAAGATACCTAAAATCGTGTACTGCGCAAGTCAAACCACGTGGTGTGTCAAGTCTCATATTTCGTGGCACGCATTGTACCCGGCGATAAATATTGCACATCGACCTTTGGAAAGAGACAATCGGCAAATTTCGGCTTCGTAGAGCGTTATCTCTGTCGCACGAAATACAAACAGTCCGTCCGGTATCTATTAGGAGCTGTTAAAACAATTATGACTTGCTTCTTTTGATAATTAATTTTATTCTTTGTATAAAATCGATAGGATCGAATAGGTCGATGTGCAATATTTATCGCCGGGTACTGTACTAAGTTTTCGCTAAGTGATTGCTCTGACTTTTTTTCCCTTTTCTCGGCTTGTAAGGCTCCTAGAATAGAATAGTTTCTCTCTCTCCTCTCTTCTTCTCTTTACTTTCTTCTTCATCTCTATTTTTTTTAGCATGACGTTAAAAAGCCTATAATAGCTTTCCTCAAGATTTGGTTTATCAAATGCGAAATGTTTTTTTTTTATCCGACCAGTAGATCCAGAGATTAGCGTGTTCAAACAAACTCTTCAGCATCATTATTATTATAGATAGATACGAGTATTATATTTTGGATGTTTGGATGTTAAGATGTATGTTTGTTTCTTTGCAGTATTAGAAAGTTATTTCATTAGGGTAACATTAGGCTGAAAGGTGAATATTATGTACTCTAATATAGCTGAACATCTGTGGACTCGCACACGAAGGGTTCCGTATCATAAGGCAAAACGCGCCGAAATATCACGTTTCATGAAAAAATAATTTTTAACTTTGTTTCATTTTTATTATAGATTTTATAGCAGCACACAAAAACACACTCACACTCTACACAAATACTCTGTGAAAATTTCAACTGTCTACCTATTACGGTTCATGAACTACATTCCGCTGACAGACAGACGGATGGACGGACGGACACACGGATAACGGAGGCTTAGTAATAGGGTCCCGTCGACAACCTTTGAGTACGGAACCTTAAAAAGTATCATACCGTGAATTCTAATTGTTAAAGTTATAAGAGAAAATAATAAAAACAGCACATGACACTTGCACGTCTAAAAATGACAAGGCCTATTTGTTTATATGACAGTTACATCGTTTCAACCTCATGTACAGACGCCAGCACATCAAACTACCCAAAACTGTCTAATTTTCTCAATCAACTTGATTGAACCTTGTGCTTCAGCGATAAAGTTGAAAATCAATTAAAGAAATTTGACAGATTGTAGAACCTTGATGCGCTGCCGTCTGTACATAAGGTTGAAACGATCTAACTGCCTCCCTTTCACAGTTATTTTACCTCTGCTTTGCATCACTATCCGAACACATAAGGAAAATAATCAGGATAATGCACAACCAGTATAGATTTCACCCCCCCCCCCCCACCCACCCCCTCCCCAGTTAGTGCAATAAAAGGGTTCCAGGCTGTCTCGTGTGTTGTCTCACGCTGCTGTGGATCCGCCCCCACATAGTACTATTTTTTTTTTAAATGTGTTTTCTCTTGACTCTAGTCTAGGTCAGAGGTGACAGAGACAAAGTCTACGATGGAGTGAGCTAACCCAGAAGAAGCCTGTTCACTCTTACTTTGAAGAGATTCGGGTTGTATGCACTCGGAAACACAAACGCAGGTAGAGAGTTCCACTCTTTTGTTGTGCGCATTATGAAGGACATTTGAAAACGCTTAGTGCGAATTGGTGGAATAGCAACTAGGTAGGGATGGTAACTTACAGTGCGTCTGGATGTCCGAAGGTAGAAGGGGGCCGGTGGAATGAGGTCGTGGTCGCCCATTCCAAAAGGTAGTTTTTTTTTGTCATCCTGGATGATTCTGGAATAGGAATAGTTTGGGATTAAGCCTGGGATGGTAATATTTCATGTCCTAGTAATTACACTAGCAGCAGCTGGAATGGATCACTATGGAAACTTGTTGACGGACACGTTTTTTCTATGGCGCGGTTTATACACCGTACCGTAAATCGTGCAGTGTATAAAATGCCTTAGTACTTATTTTGGAAAAGCGGTATTATTAAAATGATAATAATCATTTTTCACTTGGATTACCTACCAAAACTGTGAGACATTTAATGCGTGTCATCCATAAAAAAGTGTGATATTTTATCCCAAAACGGGGCGTAAAAATTTTCACAATAATATTACTGTATAATGAGCACGTTTACATGTCTTTCAACCCTCGCGGTGAAGGTCGCTGGCCGCATGTCTCTAATTGGATAAGTTAGAGGTGCGGCAGTAACAAACAGTTTAATATGGTGTACATTCGTGTTGTTATTTTTTTGTGTTCAGTAATTTGTTGTAAAATTATTACCAGCCTGCTACAGATCCATGACAGGACAAAGGCCTCTTTACATTCCGGAAAAAAAAACAGTGGCACTACAGGGGTACCGACAGAAGTGAAAACAAAACACAAACAGAATACTTTGCTATCACTCACTGACATCATTATCGGACATACATTAAAACCGAGTACATCCCGAGGACAGCCGAACACATCCGAAGCGGGTATTCTTTTAATCGTCTTATAAACAAAACACGCGCGGTGTTGCTTACGGTAACAGTGGCGAGAGTTCAATGGTTTTTTCCCATCTCAAAAAATGCCCAACGCGCCTTAAGAAGTTTTCACATAAAAAAATACGGGTATAACATAACTGACTGTGTGTTGGCGAAGACATTTGGTCTTCGCGTTGGTCTTCCTCGCGATTTTTTACCTTGCTTTTCCTTTTATTTTCTTTGATAATGGTGAATTGAAATAATACAATATCATTGATTTCTGTGGTAGCTACCCGAACACATGAAACTCTAGTATAAATAAAAAAATAGGCGATAAATATTGCACATCGACCTTTACGTTTTTTGTATTTTATACAAAGAATAAAAATAATTATCAAATGAAGCAAATCATAATTATTTTAACAGCTCCTAATAGATACCGGACTGTTTGTATTTCGTGCGACAGAGATAACGCTCTACGAAGCCGATATTAGCCGATTGTCTCTTTCCAAAGGTCGATGTGCAATATTTATCGCCGGGTACTGTACAACGCCAAATGCGAACTACGCCTAACACTGACGTCACGCGAAATCCTGCATCGCGTAACAAGCATTTATATTCAACGTCCCGACATCAATCGTCGGGTATAATTCCGACCCAGCCTGTCCGTAGCTGTGCTCCCCAGCGACGTCCTAAGCCGAGTTTCGTACCCCACAGAGGGTGCCCTTAGCGTGTAGTCGCTTAGTTTTAAGCTTTATAAGCCTTGGTTGGAGACCTCAATTTATTGAGACAACCACAGGGTAGGCGACGCCCAAAAAAAAAATAATCGTCTGGTAGTTGCCCACCAGATATGACACCCGTCTGGTCGGAGAATCCTTGCTTTTCTATGGTGGGTGAGTGAACTTTACACCCTGTTCCTCATAGCTCCAAAAAACATTTACATACATTGTTCTAAATCTCTTAAAATAAAACATATAACGATTTTTTAATACCGCGTAGAGATGTACGCAAAAAAAATCTATCTATTTTTTTAACAAGTAATCTCTCTCATTTTTAGTTTTTCATCCTTTCATGTTTTGTGTCGAATAGAGATTCTGTGGATAAAGTTTTTTAGTTTTTATTCGCTTGCGTGAAGCGCTGATTGAAAATGTCGACACGCCAGCGATGCAGCGCTGCAGCGCTTTGTAAAACATTTTGTGTGCGGGCGATTAGATTTTGGAATGAACTGAAATGATAGTACAACATTCAGGGGCTCGTCTTTTACATACTTTCTTGTCGTTGTGGCTTTAGGAAAGTCGATTTTAAAGTCTGGCAGTAATAAGAATTTTTAAATGGCAAACTTTTAAAATTAGGGTAAGACATCGTTGGACTAAGCTGTTAAAAAAATCTGAACTTAATCGCACAGTAACAAAACCAAAAGTCATTTATTTATTAAAAGTAGGTTGAGACAACACTTTTTGAAACTCAAAATTACGTAAGACAGTCCCCCATAACGCCCCTTCACCACTTCCTACTGCTTTCGCTGAGAATAAGTGACGCAACAAAGTCCCCAGCAGCACAGCTGTCCAGCAACTTGATTGACTGGATCACACTGGATGAATCAGGATCTGAATCTGGATCTGAATCTGGATCTGAATCAGGATCTGAATCAGGATCTGAATCAGGATCTGAATCAGGATCTGAATCAGGATCTGAATCAGGATCTGAATCAGGATCAGAATCAGAATCAGGATCAGAATCAGGATCTGATTCAGGATCTGAATCAGAATCAGGATCAGAATCAGAATCAGGATCAGAATCAGGATCTGAATCAGGATCTGAATTTGGATCTGAATCAGGATCTGAATCAGGATCAGAAACAGGATCAGAATCAGGATCCGAATCAGGATCTGAATCAAGATCTGAATCAGGATCTGAATCTGGATCTGAATCTGGATCTGAATCAGGATCTGAATCAGGATCTGAATCAAGATCTGAATCAGGATCTGAATCAGGATCTGAATCAGGATCTGAATCAAGATCTGAATCAGGATCTGAATCAGGATCTGAATCAGGATCTGAATCAAGATCTGAATCAGGATCTGAATTAGGATCAGAATCAGGATCGGAATCAGGATCTGAATGTGGATCTGAATCTGAATCAGAATCAGGTTCAGAATCCTAGTGTTTTCGCTGAGAATAAGTGACGCAACAAAGTCCCCAGCAGCACAGCTGTCCAGCAACTTGATTGACTGGATCACACTGGATGAATCAGGATCTGAATCTGGATCTGAATCTGGATCTGAATCAGGATCTGAATCAGGATCTGAATCAGGATCTGAATCAGGATCTGAATCAGGATCTGAATCAGGATCTGAATCAGGATCTGAATCAGGATCAGAATCAGAATCAGGATCAGAATCAGGATCTGAATCAGGATCTGAATCAGAATCAGGATCAGAATCAGAATCAGGATCAGAATCAGGATCTGAATCAGGATCTGAATTTGGATCTGAATCAGGATCTGAATCAGGATCAGAAACAGGATCAGAATCTGGATCTGAATCAGGATCTGAATCAGGATCTGGAATCAGGATCTGAATCAGGATCGGAATCAGGATCAGAATCAGGATCAGAATCAGGATCAGAATCAGGATCTGAATCAGGATCTGAATCAAGATCTGAATCAGGATCTGAATCTGGATCTGAATCTGGATCTGAATCAGGATCTGAATCAGGATCTGAATCAAGATCTGAATCAGGATCTGAATCAGGATCTGAATCAAGATCTGAATCAGGATCTGAATCAGGATCTGAATCAGGATCTGAATCAAGATCTGAATCAGGATCTGAATCAGGATCAGAATCAGGATCGGAATCTGAATGTGGATCTGAATCTGAATCAGAATCAGGTTCAGAATCAGAATCTGAATCAGGATCAGGATCAGAATCCGAATCAGGATCTGAATCAGGATCGGAATCAGGATCAGAATCAGGATCAGAATCAGGATCAGGATCAGAATCAGGATCAGAATCTGGATCAGAATCTGGATCTCAATCTGGATCTGAATCTGGATCTCAATCTGGATCTGAATCAGGATCTGAATCAGGATCAGAAACAGGATCAGAATCTGGATCTGAATCAGGATCTGAATCAGGATCTGGAATCAGGATCTGAATCAGGATCGGAATCAGGATCAGAATCAGGATCAGAATCAGGATCAGAATCTGGATCAGAATCTGGATCTCAATCTGGATCTCAATCTGGATCTGAATCTGGATCTCAATCTGGATCGTTTACATCGTTTACATCGTTCTCACACTATATAATTTTAAAATCAAAAGTAATGATGTAACTAATATTTTTGTAAAATATCATTTAAAAAGAGTGTCCATGGAGTTTCTTGCCCGTTCTTCTCCGTAGGTACCTACGCTTTGGAATGGGCAACTAGCTTCAAATTTTCTGACTGACCGACTTCTGGACAATTCAAAAGTGCCTGTAAATGGTTTAATTGAAATAAATGCTTTGAGTTTGAGTTTGATCTGAATCAGGATCTGAATCAGGATCTGAATCAGGGTCTGAATCAGGATCTGAATCAGGATCAGAAACAGGATCAGAATCTGGATCTGAATCAGGATCAGAATCAGGATCAGAATCAGGACCGGTCGATTCTGTAAAAATCTCACCGTGAAAACTTAGGTGATGTGAGTTTGTTTTTGCTAGGAATTGACACAATTGACAGCTCACTCCACGCTCACTTCACCCAAGTTTTCACGGTGAGATGGTTACAGAATCGCACTGCTGAATCAGGATCTGAATCAGGATCTGAATCAGGATCTGAATCAGGATCTGCATCAGGATCTGAATCAGGATCAGAATCAGGATCGGAATCAGGATCTGAATCAGGATCTGAATCTGAATCAGAACCTGAATCTGAATCTGGATCTGAATCTGGATCTGGATCAGAATCTGGATCAGAATCAGAATCTGGATCAGAATCTGGATCAGAATCTGGATCAGAATCTGGATCAGAATCATCAGGATGTTCTTTAGCATCGTTGTGATTTGAAAGTTTAAGACACGAAAAAGAGACAGTTTTTACATGTTGTTTTGTTGTTTTTTTAGAGACATGTAAATTCATAAGATTTAACATGGGAGAAAATGAGATAGGAAGCATTATACAGTGTTTTTGAAGGTTTCACTTCTACCACGCTGTTTTTTTTTGTCTGTGTAAAATACCAATCAATCCAATCCAAATCCAATGCCAATCTCTTTGATTATACCTACGTAGTGCAATGAAAAAAAGAAAAACGCGGACTGACACAGTCAGTGGAAAGATGTGTAAAACTAGTGACGGAGGCTTCTCAAAGCGTCACGGACGCTACAGCTCGGGATGGTTTTATTAGGAACAGATTAAAATCTCGCTCAGAAATGCCTAATTTTGGTCACAAAAACCAGTTCCGTATTTTTAAAGTTGCCATTGATTATTTTGTCTTTCAACTATTTTAAACCTTGCTTTAACTCATTGTTGTACCCTTAAATTTAATAAAAACTATTTAAATGTTATTTTTGTATGATTTATAGTTTATATTAGGAACCCCTAAAAATAGCAAATTTGAAAAACTTCAAGGACTGGTAGAGGCCTCAAGATGCCGGATATCTAATTAAATTTTATAATAATCGTAATATATGTGTCAAAACGCAACTTTTGATACCTCTTGCGTAGCCGTAGCTCAATTTTTTTTTCCCCATACATGAACGGGACACCCTAATGCCCATTCCTCCCTAAAATGAGAAGAAAGTTATTAAAAATACCATATATCAGTGAAGGCAGTAGTTTCCAATATATACATAACATACAGGGTGGCTGGACATCCACGCGCGAACTAGAACCATAAATTCCGCACATGAGGTTATACTGGAGTAGAAATTTTTCGTCGGTTTTAAAAAACGAAAAAAAAAAATAATCAACTGTTTCATAGAAAAGTGTGATACATGCGCGGTCTCAATGTATGGAACAGTAATTTTTTTTTTTTAATAACTGACCGAAATTTCAACGCATGGGTATTCAGGATTCGCCGCAGGAGACGCCCTGGACGTCGGGAGTTGACAGCAAATTCTCGGCCACCGTAGGCGCGGGCTTGCGGACGGCGAGCAATGGGTACCTCGCCGTCCGGTTACGACCAGACCCGGGTCGACGGCGCGTTGTGTTCCACGACGGGGTCCTCTAAGGCCGATGCCTGCCAGGATCGCAGGATATATGAAAGAGATACCGTGGCCCCTGGCACAAACAACTGAAGGAACACGGGTGGGTTTTAATCAGTAAAAGTCTGACACACCCTCCCGCTCCGCCCAGAGCGGAAGAAGTTACTTGATAATTCCCCACCCAAAAAAAAAGGTATCTTGTTCAGGATCCTGTACTGATTCCATAGTATCATGCTGCGCGTCAAAGTCCCTGTTACCTTGTATTTAACTATAATCAAGGCCAATGCATGAAGGAATCAAAATCAATATATGAATGAAACCTGCCATTAGCGGACCTTACAAAGCAGTAGGTATCATTAAATGCAATTTGATATAGAGGATGGTGTTATGCTTTAAGGAAGCATAGGTACCTAATAATAGTGACATCTGTCTGATTAAAAGAGGATAATTATCATTTTGTGTTTATATTCCATTGGTCTAAATTCTGCAAAAGCGTACACACTAGTGCACTAACATTGTCAAAATACAGTGTTTTCATGGATACGCAAACTGTAAAAATGAATACAGCACATGATTCTAGACCTCCCAGCGTGTAAATATTTCGGCGGTTATCATTAAACTGTGCACATAGTCTCATGTACATATCTCGTTTGGTCCAGCCATCCTGACGGTAACTAGTTTTCGTAGGGAGAAGAATGGGAAAAAAACTCCACCTCTCTCTTTTAAAATGTTTTACAATATTTTGCATACTTGCATGCACCTATAAAAAAATACTATACCACAATAGGTAATATAATTAAAAATGAAACCATGACATATAAATTAATTATCTGATAGATACATGGTGCTCACATATTTACAAACGTGGTAAAAGTAAAAAATTTTCATAAAAAAAATATCTTAAACTTACACACACTATCTTTACAGGATGACACCAATACAATAGTGGTTTGCAAACACATTCCTACCACATAAAATGAATGAACAATTTACGGCTAATACTTAAAAATCTATACTTTAAAAATACAAAGCAACACTAAACTCTATTAAAAACACAATCTGAAGTCAGACTACATAATTATACGTACCTACTAATGTAATAAAACTCAAAGCATTTATTTCAATTAAACCTTGTTGACAATTCAAAAGTGAAGACTATATAATTTTGACAATTCAAAAGTACAGGCACTTTTTAATTGTCAAAATTATATAGTCTGTCAGTTGCCCATTCCAAAACGTAGATCTCTATGGAGAAGAACAACAATAATGAATTGACAAGTAATAAGTCAGCATTCGCTTTTGTCAGCCGCTTCGCTGCCGTGCGAGGAACTTTTTTCCGAGATAAATAGTAAGCTTGGTAAATCTCCGGGCGATGCTCATGCCACCCTGTATTATTTACTTGGTGCCTCTTTTGTTCACCGGTCCTTATCGATTGTAAGTTGCAGACAATTCGTGTATTCCATCGATTTTCTTGTGAGCGGCGGTAATTGTTGTAGCTCTCTAGCAGTTCAGGTTGTTTGTTTTAGTTTTATCAGGTATCGACACAAAGGCACCGCTCGACATGCGGTGCCTTTGTGTCGCGTGTCATGTTGCACCTGTTTGAAGGAGCCTTAATTCGTAATTTGAAAACTACCGCCTTCGCCGCACGCCGACATAGGGCTGTCTCTCTTTTCTTCAATTCGCCTACTCTTTGCACGTTATTCGTTTTAATTTCATTGATGCGATGTTATGATCCGTGACCCCGGGAAATGACCCCTGCGCTAGAGTTGTTGCTGAAATATGATATTATATAAAAAAGTAAATAAATAACGTTTAATGAAATTAAAATATGTTCATAAAACGAAAACGCACAAACGTATACATGTGTTAAATTAATGTCGCTATTAAAGCGGCACGCTGTAGACATAGAGCTGTGGCAACCCAGTGGTAACAGACACGACTTACGAGTTGTGGGTAGTAGATTCGAACCCAGACAGGCCAGACAGGACTTTGTGTAAATTATTTCATCATCAGTGCTCTAAAAACAGTAGAGGAAAACATCGTGAGGAAACCGGCATGTCCTAGAACCAAAAATTCAAAAACATGTGATATCTACCAACCCGCACTGGGCCAGCGTGGTGGATTACGCCCCACTCCCTCACACCGAGAGGAGGCCTGTGTCCCAGCAGTGGGAACATTATTATGCTGATTATGATCATAGATATGTTTCTCTCAAAACCCTTACAAATCCGTAACCAAAGAAGCTGCAAAATAATATATTAATTCAGTGCATTCTAATACTTTCCCCAACCAAGTTAAAAAGACAAAACTAACCACATTATAACACAAAAAATACTAACACTATCCTCAAAGCCACACTTAACTCAGAAGCGACAGTCCAAACTGGGAATAAACTCAATAATTTAAACTTAACAGCCCTTTATACTGCATAACTTTATCATCCAAAAACACACAGAAATTCCAACTCTAACCCCCAAAAAGTTAAGGTTTAATTTCCTTTGTTGAATGATGAGATAATTCATGTGGGTAGTTTGATGCGACACAGGGCACTTGTCGCGAAGAGTCTCAGCGACATTGTTACACCAGCGAATCTGGGGTTACATGGAGTTATATGTCATTTTGTGAGGGTACTTTCAACACAATTGATGTTCAACTCGAAACTTGTTGTTTTTTTTTGTTTTATGTTGTTTTTAGAGAGCACTTGGAGAGTAATTTCTGTTGTGCGCACTTGAGTGTGCTTTTAAATGCAATGTGCAGCTGGAAAAACATTGTATTTAGATGGAATTAAAACGAATATTGAATTAAAAATGTTAATCAGAAGCCCAAAAGTCTGACAACCAGTCTTACCAAGGGGTATCATGTTACACAGTAACTGGGTTGTGGAGATCGGATAGGCATGCGCTCCGTGTAAAATATTGGTATTCAGCTACATCCAGTTGGACTGGAAGCTGACCCCAACATAGTTGGGAAAAGGTTAGGCAAATTACCGCAAATAAACGTATTTTCTTTCTTTCTAAATTGAATTTCTCAAGCATATTCTTACGTTACTTTTATTCTGCTATCATGAGACTATTGGTTTATGGATTTTGTAAAATTATATTTAACGTGGGGCAACCGTCAGCCATACAAGCAGTATAGATACCTACTGCAGACCTATTTTGCATTGATCACGATGATAAAGATTGTTATGAAAGAGGAAAGTACCAAAATCTTATTTCTTTAGAAAACTCCCTAAAAGATCGTCCTCAAACAATAAAAGCCATTTAACAATAGAGAGATCAAACGGATACTTTCATAAGATATAATTCTTCCCTTTTTATCGGACAATGCCACAAGAGTCTTTGTTAAGGCGAAAGCGCCAGGGTAGCCCGCGAAATTCATTTTATTTTACGTTTTTCGCAATTTGCTTGTCAGTATTAAGTTGTACGTCGATCAAAATGAACAACAATATTCTTAGGAACCACAATTTTCCAATTCCAGGTTAGGAGTGATCATCAATTAAATAAGTTCAATTATAGTGTTAAATAATTCGTTAAAAATAATTGTTGTCGTTAAAAACAACAACGAAAAAGGCAATAACTGTTAAGTTTTAAAAATAACGTTGAAAAATATCGATATTAAAGTAAAGTATCGACCTAATTAGAATAGAATTAGCAGTTAAAAAAATAAATCTAAAAGCAATTAAATTCGTCAATTTAAAATTATAAGTCTGTGATTCTGTTCTATTAACCCCTAAAGTAAAGTGATAATACCTAAAGTGTTGGGGACTCCTAAAATGTTGGGGGACTCCTAAAGTGTTTGGGGACTCCTAAAGAGTTGTGCTCTCCAAGTGTTGGGGTCTCGCTAAAGTGGTGGGGACTCACTAAAGTGGTGGGGACACACTAAAGTGTTGAGGACTCACGAACGTTTTGGTGACACCTAAAGTTCTAACTAAAGTGAAGAGTGGCAATTGAAAAAAGGCTTAGGCGAGGCATCAAAATGGCGTTTGCAGCAGCTCGTATGATTCTGAAGGACAAGCGGCGGAAGGCATCAAAGGAAGACTTCAGGGACCCAAGAAACAGAAGCAAGGTACAGCTAAAATATTTTTAACACAATTATATTCAAAGTTAGGATGTGATTTTTTTAAAGAAAAAATAATGATTACGAAACCTACAGGAATCATATTTTTTACTGAAAAATTCTTCAGTAATTTTTTCTAGTAGTAAAGTCGCACGAAATTAGTAAAATAATTCCTAAAGTGACTTTTACTACACCAAAGTTAGCACAAAGGTTCAAAACACAATTCCTAAAGTAACATTATTTTGCTGGTGCTAACGTCAGTAGATTTATTACCTAATTAGTAGGCAGCAGGTGCGTTTGCCAGCGGTTTATCCAATCAGGTGGCAGGTAAATAATTAATTGCCTCGAGTACATAGATTACAGGGAGAACTTGCAGCTACGATTGGTATGCATTTGAGATTTACGAGATTTGCGCTATATACAAACTAGTTCAGAAGTGTGGAGTGTTGAAATTCTAGACTGAAACTCTTAGGCAAATGTTATGTATTTCAGATATAGATTTTGATTTTGAATTGCATGAACAGGGTTCGTTCGAGATATTTTGACAGATGTTATAACTTGATATTTTCTTGTGTTTATATTGAAGAAAATCTTTGCTAGAAAAATGTTAGGTACCTCAATTGTTAGTTTACAAAGCCACCAAGGTTTACGTAAAAGCCATTTATTTTTCGGAACCGTGCACCTAGCACTAACGTGCTTCTGACGTCGTTTCCTAATTGTCCATGGTTTAGGTGAAATAAAATATTTTTATACTGAAGTTAGGACTTTTAAGCTATATTTACGTGTTTTATTCAAAAAGTCATTACCAATTCAGGATCTCAACTGGATTAATATTTATTTCAAAATTCGTTTTTACTTACACGTAAATGTTGCAAAGTTAATCTCTTTCCATTGTTTTATACTACCAGCGCCATTATTTTGTTTTTTTTCGGGATATTATTTACATAAAAATGGGTTTTTTTATACCAATCAGTGGGCGTTTGAATGAAATATAAACGTAAAAAGTAATGGAGGCTTCCAGTGTATAATTTCAGATAGGTTCATTAGTACGGTTCGTTCGGAAATTGCTCATTAAGCCACGTCGAACTTCATGGATAAATAGGGCAGCTGTCACACCGTTCTGTACCGGGTTTAAAAAGGAAAAAGTTTGAATAATTACTTGTTTTTTTTTTTGCATGTATATTCATGCTAACTAAATAATAACAGTCGCATGGGTCCATCGAAGGCAAAGCTAAGTTTGCCGAGGTGGGTCCATGGATGGGCAAGTCCGCTAAGCCATTGGATCCGACTGTCATTTGTTGAACTTTGATCTTTGGTAATCAGAAGTCTGAAAATCTGGCAATAAGTATTACCCGTAATTGGGTTGTGAAGGTGTAATAGGCAGTCGTTTTATGTAAAATACTAGTATTCAGCTGCATCCAGTTAGACTGGAATTCGACAGGCAATAGCAAATGCTTGCCAATACGTGGACGCGGACATAGAAACAGATTCACAGACATACAATAATTTTGACTAATATATCTACTTGTACACAGCGATCATATTTAGGTTCATTCAATTCATTCACTCATTTTGATTATTTTGCGTATACTTACTACAGAAGATTCAAATTCAAACACGTTAGTTATACGCAGGGCGAAAAGTTTCTGCTGGCAAGTAGGGATCCTTGTTATCGTCGTTTTGATGAGAGGGGTAGGCAAGGAGGCGCAGGTGAAACTCTATATTTCCTTTGGTTTTATGCGTCCCCCTAATAAATAAAAATCGGTAAGTTACACTTCGGTGTGACACACCGCTAAGTACCTACTACTAACTCGCTTGTTCCCAATCTCTGCACGGAATCGGAAATCATTATAAACTATAATGAATTTTCACCTTTAATGGTTTTCCCTTGTTACGAAAACTGAGTTATTAAATAGTCTTTACATGGTGTTTGTCTTTAGGCAGGCTATGTTGTCAAAGTATGGAAGGGTATGACGGATGCTCCTGACATCTATAATGAGCAAATAAGTTTTCATGTATTTTGAAAAATAAATGGCTTTCAATTAGAAACTATTTAAAGTTACATAGATGATGAGATTAATATCGAAAATTTTTAGAGACTTACTCTGAACGGAATAGGCACCCTTTATGAAAAAGTTAATATTCGAGCAGGAATCACATAGGTACATCAAATCTGAATTTCAGTGTTGGCATTTGTATCTAAACTTGGACTGACAGACAACAAGCAAAGAACATCCAACATCTATATTTATCCCATAATTACAAACAATTCAAATCTAAACTGATCTTTACCAAAACCTACGCCATTTCTATTCCCATTCAAATCAGACTTCCAACAAGAATGAATACATTTTACCCAACTCTGAGCCTCCGAGGAATCGAAAAGTCGACCGGATGGATCCGCAACTGAACCGGATAAACGGCTGAATTGCCGGCCCGACGCTTCGGACCAGCCGTATCGATTGCGGCCAGTGGGAAAGATTGGAAACTGGAATTTGAGTACTCTAAAAGTCTATTGATGTTACGCTTATAATGTATGTATTCACCTACTAGTTTTTGTATAGCTTTGTGCGTTTTCTGTGGACTCTTGATCTGTCATGACCGTGTTTAAATGGTGTTTATGTACTCTCGGTTTCATGAACCTACATTTTATAAATAAACACTATTTGTCATGAAAAAATAAACTGTTTGTCGACAAGCATAGTGTGGGACGCCCCAGCTAGATGGACAGATAAATTTAAAAAGTTTGCTGGGACAAACTAAATGCGAAAGGCGGAGGACAGGGTGTTGTGACGCAGCCCAGGAGAGGCCTATATCCAGCAGTGAACTGCAATAAGTTGATTTGAGTTGTCATGATAGCCCAGAGGTTAAGGCCTCACCTCTTCCGAGGCGTTGTAGGTTCAAATCCAGGGAAGTTCCAATTCATAAATAGTTTCGGGGTTTAGCGTGGACATCACTGACATCGGTTAAGGAAAAACTTCGTAAAGAAACTATCAATGCTCGTGGCTTCTCCCTTTTTGCGCTGCAGTAATGATCCAATGGCTTAGCGGACTTGCCCATCCATGGACCCGGATGGGCAAGTCCGCTAAGCCATTGGATCCGACTGTCATTTGTTGAACTTTGATCTTTGGTAATCAGAAGTCTGAAAATCTGGCAATAAGTATTACCCGTAATTGGGTTGTGAAGGTGTAATAGGCAGTCGTTTTATGTAAAATACTAGTATTCAGCTGCATCCAGTTAGACTGGAATTCGACAGGCAATAGCAAATGCTTGCCAATACGTGGACGCGGACATAGAAACAGATTCACAGACATACAATAATTTTGACTAATATATCTACTTGTACACAGCGATCATATTTAGGTTCATTCAATTCATTCACTCATTTTGATTATTTTGCGTATACTTACTACAGAAGATTCAAATTCAAACACGTTAGTTATACGCAGGGCGAAAAGTTTCTGCTGGCAAGTAGGGATCCTTGTTATCGTCGTTTTGATGAGAGGGGTAGGCAAGGAGGCGCAGGTGAAACTCTATATTTCCTTTGGTTTTATGCGTCCCCCTAATAAATAAAAATCGGTAAGTTACACTTCGGTGTGATACACGGCTAAGTACCTACTACTAACTCGCTTGTTCCCAATCTCTGCACGGAATCGGAAATCATTATAAACTATAATGAATTTTCACCTTTAATGGTTTTCCCTTGTTACGAAAACTGAGTTATTAAATAGTCTTTACATGGTGTTTGTCTTTAGGCAGGCTATGTTGTCAAAGTATGGAAGGGTATGACGGATGCTCCTGACATCTATAATGAGCAAATAAGTTTTCATGTATTTTGAAAAATAAATGGCTTTCAATTAGAAACTATTTAAAGTTACATAGATGATGAGATTAATATCGAAAATTTTTAGAGACTTACTCTGAACGGAATAGGCACCCTTTATGAAAAAGTTAATATTCGAGCAGGAATCACATAGGTACATCAAATCTGAATTTCAGTGTTGGCATTTGTATCTAAACTTGGACTGACAGACAACAAGCAAAGAACATCCAACATCTATATTTATCCCATAATTACAAACAATTCAAATCTAAACTGATCTTTACCAAAACCTACGCCATTTCTATTCCCATTCAAATCAGACTTCCAACAAGAATGAATACATTTTACCCAACTCTGAGCCTCCGAGGAATCGAAAAGTCGACCGGATGGATCCGCAACTGAACCGGATAAACGGCTGAATTGCCGGCCCGACGCTTCGGACCAGCCGTATCGATTGCGGCCAGTGGGAAAGATTGGAAACTGGAATTTGAGTACTCTAAAAGTCTATTGATGTTACGCTTATAATGTATGTATTCACCTACTAGTTTTTGTATAGCTTTGTGCGTTTTCTGTGGACTCTTGATCTGTCATGACCGTGTTTAAATGGTGTTTATGTACTCTCGGTTTCATGAACCTACATTTTATAAATAAACACTATTTGTCATGAAAAAATAAACTGTTTGTCGACAAGCATAGTGTGGGACGCCCCAGCTAGATGGACAGATAAATTTAAAAAGTTTGCTGGGACAAACTAAATGCGAAAGGCGGAGGACAGGGTGTTGTGACGCAGCCCAGGAGAGGCCTATATCCAGCAGTGAACTGCAATAAGTTGATTTGAGTTGTCATGATAGCCCAGAGGTTAAGGCCTCACCTCTTCCGAGGCGTTGTAGGTTCAAATCCAGGGAAGTTCCAATTCATAAATAGTTTCGGGGTTTAGCGTGGACATCACTGACATCGGTTAAGGAAAAACTTCGTAAAGAAACTATCAATGCTCGTGGCTTCTCCCTTTTTGCGCTGCAGTAATGTCCCAATAATAGCCAGATATTATCTATACTTCTATATTAATATTATAAAGAGGTAAAAATTGTTTGTTTGTATGTAGTAAGTATGTAGTGGTAATCTCTGGAACTACCAGAGCCAGATTTGAAAAAATGTTTTTTTTCAAATCCGACCAATTCTCGAGAAAAGCTATAGGCTATTTAACATTACGCTATGGCCCTTAGGAGCCGAGCAAAAATTCATAAAGAATGCGAAGTGAAAACGAAGTGATAGCGCGGTCAGGTGATGCGATACGATGGGGTAGGTCAGGGACAAAGTCGCGGGCAGAAGCTTGTTATTAAATATTAAGTTTCGACATTTGATGAAACTGTTTTTACAAAGTTAGCGCACAGTCCAAGTCATTGCCGACTTTCTGCTTTCTATTCTTGCAGCTGTTTCCTCACATGCATTGATATAGAATAGGATAGAATAGAATTTTTCTTTATTAAAGTGACAAAGACTCAATCTCAAACAAGATTGTTTGTAAAACTTTAGTAAGCACAGACACTAAACAAAAACACAAGAAATAACGGTTCGTCACCGTTGCGACATCCCATGAGAGACGGCACAACAGTGACCCACGTAAACAGTCCAGGCGACTCGCTACCATGTTTAAGACACTGTTGGAGCCGCCCCACACCCTGCGCACCAGGGAAGCGCACCTTTTACGCATTGTTGCGTAAAAGCAATCTACATGCGCATCTGCGAACATCCCTCATGCACTACAGAAACACACACACACACACACACACGCATACACGCACGCACACCCGCACGCACGCACGCTATACTGAGATAGTATTTTATTTGTTCCGATCACGGATGCGACCTACTTGCGAACGTGTTAGCAATATTGACAATTGCACATCTGTTACAAGTATTTATTGTTGTTCACAAGTTATATTGTGTAATAGTACATTATGATATAAGTGCGGTAAGTTGAAAATTACAGCCGAGGCGATATTGCTTGCCCGAGCCGTAGGCGAGGGCTAAAAGAAAGCAGAGGCTGTAATTATCAAAGCGCACGTCGATTGTCTCTTTCCAAAGGTCGATGTGCAATATTTATCGCCGGGTACTGTATGTTATTATTATAAATGTTGATGCCTAAAAATCCCTCATACTAATTCCATGTTATGCACCAGTCATCCTCATCATAGGCAAGGGGCACCACCCCTTGTCTTTAACACAAACAACTATCAAATGTCTTCAGGGACAGAAATTTAACCTTGACCTTGGTAGTTTTTCTGTTGTTTCCTTTACCGCCGTTCCTATGTTGTTGGAATGGTACAAATCTTCCTTTAGTAAATACGGGCATTCATTGTTGTGATCATATTCTCATTGTTTGTCTTATTTCTTTTTAGTATATTCATGTGTGTATATATATTTTATTTGTGCTTATTTATATTTATATGCGATTACGTATTATAGTTTTATAGTTTTAATAGATTTATGCGTATCTTTATATTTATAATATTAATTCCTCAATTTTCATGATTGCATCTACTACTGTTTACCTTTGCATCACCCAAAGGTTGACTGGTAGAAAAAGCCTATGACATAAGTCCGCCTCTGTACATTTATGTGCTTGAGGTATTAAATAAATAAAAATATTCCTTAGTACTTATAAGTAGAGGTTAGAATCAAGTAGTCAAAACGGATTTATTTGTTGTAGTTCAGTTTTGTTTTACCGTAGAATTTCTTGCCCATTCTTCACCGTACGAAACCACATTTGGAATTAAGAGCGTTTACGCCGTACGGTATTTCATACAAACTTTCAAGCCCTTGTTTTTCGAAATGAATGAACTGATTTTAATGAAACTTCATACGCATAAGTAGGATACAAAGGTCTAAAAAGTTATTTAAGAACATTTTCGAAATGTCTTATTCGAAAAAAGATAACTCAAAATCTGTTTCTATGGAAAATTTTAAATCGGTCTAATTTGGCTGTAACACTATTTTTCGTTGAGACTTGACATAGAGATGTCATGACAATGTGGCCTATGAGAAAATCTTTGAAATTGAACCCGGGGCCGTCAACTCGCCTACCAGTCTTATTGACGGGTTGATTTTGCAATACTAAATACATAAGGTATTCTTGGATAGCGTATGAAGAACCACTTCAAGCTCCCACTACGGGTCTAAACTAACAAGTCACAGTGTGTAAGCAGAAAACCGTTCCGTTTATTGCATGTTCAGTTATTAGCAGTTCCGTGCCTCATCCGGGTAATATCCGGAAGTGGAGGCCGCACTTCCGTACTGACGGGCGGCCCACCGCGTTGTATGACGGATGGGAAGCGTAGCTTATGCTTTTATGTAATATGACGCTACTTGGAAAATATGCCAGTTTAATAAGTAGATATAATACGGAGATACCTTGGGTACCTAAGTAAAAAAAAACGGTCAAGTGCGAGTTGGCCTCGCGCACCGAGGGTTCCGTACTTTGCAGGTAAGTAGGTATGTGACTACAAATTTACGGTTTTCGGATTTTTTCCTTTACTTCATTGCTTCTTGCCGAATTTCATGATTCTAGTTCAACGGGAAGTATCCCATAGGTTTTGAATCGCTTGCGAGTGTTAAAATATGCGGCACAAACGGAACATAAGCGCCCGTATCTTTTGATTGCGTTGACTTAGAAGTTTCTTTGCGATTTCTAAGTTTTCTAGTAGGTACTCAACCCTCAATCGATCCAATAGTGTTTTAATCCTAATATCTATTATTAAGATTATCAGACACTATTGGACGAACAACCGTTGTACCAAAAGGAAAACGGCCCCTAACTATCCTTAACTTTATGAGAAACGATCTGCATTTATATTTTTTTTAATTTTACAGACAGCAATAAAATTTTCACAAAAACCTTTATAGAGGCCAATCGATCTTATAATGTTGCTGCTATCCTTACTTCACCACCTCAAAAATCCACCATGTATGGAATATACATGTGGATTTTTGAAGTGGGTTTGATTTTTTTCACTACACGTGTCTTCTACATTGTTTCCCGCTATCGCATTTATCCCCCAAAATTAAGCAAGTTGGAAGATTTATTTATTGTCAACGTTGTCCCCCGATCGTGACCCAATTCGAAGATCAAGAGATTGAATGATATATAACAGTAATTAGTAAGGATTTGTGAGTTTCTCGGGGAAACCAAACAGTATCGGACACATTGGAGGGTTCGGAGGGAAATCCATTTGATTGATAACTGTACTTTGTATATAATTTGAATTGGAACGCAAATAATGTTCGCTCATTTGTCTAACGGTCATAGCTACTGCTGAATTCTGACCGACCCAAATGACCCCATAACCCTCCTCCAAGAGAGCAGTAGGGCAACCAGCACGCTTAGGAAAAACAAGTACAAGAAATCGAAATACCGGCCTCGCCGACGAGGTCCCTCGCGACGTCCCCAAGTAAATGCCCCCCACCGACCCTTCCTCGATGTAGTGCCAGGCCGCGCCGCAGCTGAGCCTGTAGATTTAAATTCCCGACTCTGAACTCTGAGTTTGTTTCGGCATTTCTTCTCAGAGTAGTCAATTAGAAAATGCCGGCCCCATCGTTCGTTAAATAATCAAAATTCGATCCAGCCTGTCCCAACTTGCTGCCCTCCCCCCAGCGACGCCCTAAGCCGAGGCTCGTACCCCACAGGGGGTGCCCTTAGCGTGTAGTCGCTTAGTTTACTTAGTTAGTTTAAGCCCCTGGCTGGAGGCTCTGAGTTCTCTCAAGGCAACCGCAGGATAGTCCGGTTAAGTAGTCACGACCTCTCAAGGTCAACTACGAGATGCCATTTAAAAAAAAAAAATGCGTTACTGCTGAACTCGAGGTCCTGTGTTTCATTCCCAGGACAGATAGTGTTATTGGGTTTTTCCATCAGGAATTTCTTAGTAGCAGCTCAGATGCTATTTGTGCCCGGGTGATGGGAATTGGCTCCCCTTGTTACATGGGACTCATAACTCGTGAAACGTGGGTAGACCCACGTTTCGCTTAGATATAGGTACGTCTGCCTAACCCTTCGCAAAAAATAGGCGTAATATTATGTGTGTGTGTGTGTGTGTGGTTTAAAAATCATTAAGGCTCCGACAAACAGACGCGACACGCGATATAAAGGCTCCTTCAAACAGGCGCGACACGCGACAAAATCGCGCACGACACAAAGGCACCGCAAGTCGCACAACGAGCGGTGCCTTTGTGTCGCACGCGATTCGCGTCGCACGTCGCGCCTGTTTGAAGGAGCCTTAATCGCGCGCGACACAAAGGCACCGCTCGTTGCGCGACTTGCGGTGCCTTTGTGTCGCGTGTCGTGTCGCGCCTGTTTGAAGGAGCCTTTAAACTCTTCTCCAGGTTTTCGGTTTTATTTATTTACTAGACTCTGAGAACATTGAAATAAAACCCGTTGTGCTTATTTTGAAGAGTAACCTTTCGAGTGTCCCGTAAATGTCCCTTGGGATGTCACGACACATAACAACAAACTTCGAGTGACACTGGCAGTTGACACTCGTTGACATCTGACGTCCGCGTCAGGAGACTTTGCTTCGGTAGAGCGTTGGTTTTAACAGCTGCTCTGTTTAAATCTATTTACTGTATTATCAAGTTTGTGTTTTACGATGGAAAACCAGACATTTCTACTCCTGTTGTAAGTCAGAAGTTTATTCTTGAAGTACCGGATCATTTTGTAACTACGACAAAGGTTTTTCATACATGTCTCAATGTTTTAGTTCTATAAGAAGAAATCATGCAAAGTCTTCTAATAAAAGTTTTGCTGTGAACTACTGATCTAAAGGCGACGATAGCCCGTAACTATTTGATCATGCACTGTAATGTAACCGCATCTTTGAGCCAGAAAAACGCCCCAAATTGCACACGCTGAAATACTAATCAAAAAAGTTAACTCCCAAACAAACGATTATAAATGAAACTTGAACAAAAGCAACAACAATACAATAATATAACTTTGTCAGAATCATGAAATTTTCTGACAACTAACATGAGGGATGATGGCTGGAATGCCTGCGGGAATCACTCGCTATAGAATTGGAAATTACACGAGTTACCGACTTTGAAATGTAATAAAATTTTATGTTTGAGTGTTACATAAAAACGAATGAGATTTTAATGATGTTCATATGGTTGGAATTTTTCTATTTTTAATGTATTTGAGCATTGGTAGTTAGGATAATGACTGAATAGGTAGAATGTTTGCAATGAGCCCAGTATGCTACCGCCGATAAAGCCCTAAGCTTTTAGCACATATCGTACGCGCCTAATCGTAAAAATATTGATACATAATAAAATACGAATGGTACAGACGCCAGTACATCAAGCTACCCGAAACTGTCAAATTTTCCCAATCAACTTTGAACCTTGTGCTTTAGCGATAAAGTTGAAAATCTATTAAAGAAATTTGACAGCTTGATGTGCTGGCGTCTGTACCTGGTTTCTTCAAGGTTTCAACTAGTAATTATAAGAAGAATTGCTCAAATGCTGCTAATACTGCATATTATATAACGTTCCCACTGCTGGGACACAGGCCTCCTCTCTGTGAGAGGGAATGGGCCGTAATCAATTCCGCATACAACCCGAATCTCTTCAAAGTAAGAGTATACAGGCTTCTTCTGGGTAAGCTCACTCCATCGGAGACGTTGCCTCTGTCACCTCTGATCTAGACTAGAGTCAAGAGCAAACCTATTACAAAAAAAATGCTTTTGTTTTACTTAACTACCAAATGTCAAGTTATATCATCTGTCAAAATGTATAGGGAGGGTTTCATCGTGAGGAGAAAATGTCTAATTAGGAAAGTGTACAAGTGCAGGTAGGTACAATTAAAAACGTGTGAAAAAAAAACATAAACGAAAAATAACTCAATTTTGATAAGACACATTGCGGGAACAGGGCGAGGAACATTTTCCCAAAACGCTTTCAAACAAATTAGGAGGAGGAAAAATTCATTTCCTCATACAAGGTTTATGCGAAAGGACAAAATATGAATAAATAATAATATTGTAACGGAAGAAAATTGTGTGAGCAACGAAAACTCTTTGCGAAGAAACTTGGAAAATTGAAGATTTGAACCGATTTTGTTGGATCATACTGGATTTAGTGTGCTAACTTTGGGTGGACTCTGATATTGGAAAATGAAATAGTGCCTACCTAATGCATATTTTATGGGACGTGCCTATGTTACATGGTAAAAGAGAATATTTTTATAGTGCAGGTATAACATACAGTATAATATAAAAAGCTATTGCATTAAAGCATCGCTCTAGAAAATTTTCTGTGTTTTATTTCAAATATTTTATGACTTAACATGCAGGGCATAAAAAGATCAAGAAAGAGTGACTCTCGTCTATAAATCTCTCGATTATAAATTGGCTAATAATGTGTGTGTTTTCATGTATTTTTTCAAATAAACAGGTTTTAATATAGTTATCACTAATTAATTATTGTTTTGTTGAATGTGGACGTGAAGACTTCAACAAATATTTCTTTGTTGGTATTTAACATTTCTGTTTCAGGTGTTCCAGTGTTATAACTAAACCACAGTTAAAGACCTTTAACGCTAACTTGCACACTGACATCAGCCTTTACCGTTCGACGCAGAAATATATGTCTCTGTTGTGTATAAATGTTGCTGACCGTCTTGGCAAACGCTTTAAATGTTATTATAGTGCTCTTTACATATCCTTTACAGTTATAAGTATCAACGGGACAAACGATACTTATGATTGTGTTTAATTTAATAATTTGACAATTGGAAGTTTCTTTTCTAAGTGCGTTATTTTTGACAAAATCTTCAAGAAATTAAAATCTTTTAGCAATTCGTCTTTTGGAGCCAAAATATGTTTTGGCTCCAAAAGACGAATTGCTAAAAGATTTTAATTTCTTGAAGATTTTTGCAAGTAAAATTTTGAAATAGAACCTACTTTTGTTTTCATCTAAATTATTGGAACTAAAACACTTCTTCAGCACAAATATTAAAATTTTTGTCAAACAAAGCGCACGGTATTTTATCTAAATTTTTCTTGATTTTTCTCACAATTAATTGTAAAGAGTCACTTAAGTGTTGATTGCGAACTATCTATCTTGCTTCCCTCTGGCGGTATGACAACTAAAACTCACTGTTTTTCTGAATTTTCTATTTACACAAACGAACAAATTGCTTGCATTTTAATGTTATGTGTTTTGGAGCATAATTTGGTTTTTTTGAAACGCAACTTAAGAAGAAAATTGCAAAGACAATGAGAAAAATAACTAATGAGGAAGTGAACATGAATAATAATCTTCCACGTGGGAGCTTTTAAGATTATAATTGCGGTCTTTTAGTCCAAGAATTCTTCATCATAATATTTTAAAACATCATTTTCTGTATCAAGTTTTTTGGTCCTGTTATCCATGCTTCTTAACATGACTATTTCTTGAAGTGCCTTCAAAAAACCAAGTTAAGGGGGAAGCGCTAAGGTAGCCCGCGAAAACAAAATTTTCTTAAATTTTTTGCAATTTGCTGGTCAGTATTAAGTTGTACGTTGATTAAAATATGATTCGCGACCGTAACAAATGTGTATTTACAGAATTATAATCATTAGAATCAGTAATACAACTTGTTAAAAAGTAATATAATCCTAAAATGTCAAGATTTCATGAAATACTCATTCAGTCTGATTACTTGGTCTTAGATAGTTGTGTTAATAACTTTAATGATTATAATTCTGTAAATACATATTTGTTACGGTCGCGAATCATATCAGCTTAATACTGACCAGCAAATTGCAAAAAACGTAAAAAATTTAATTTCGCGGGCTACCCTGGCGCTTTCGCCTTGCTCCTTTAACTGTGCATAAAAGATTTTGACTAACTGTTTTGTATGTGCTCGACCAAAAAGATTAGAAATGCTGCACTGTCTGTCTCCTTTTTCTAACGCTATGCACATACATAGATGCACAAACAAGCTGTTTATATGGTGAAACAATTTTTTTGTTCTTTTTTTTGGTGTTGATTATGAATTGCTGTTCAGACATAATAACTATGTTTAAGAAGTGTTTAGTAATGTAGAATGGTAATAAGGAATCATAGTTTTGCAATCAATAAAAATAAGGAATTTAAGTTATTGGTCCCTTGAAAGATGAATGGAAAACTAATAACTTTCAAGAAAGTAGTAATAATATGAATTTTTTAACGAAAAAACCTAACTTAAAGAAGGATTAAATGTTTAGTAAGAGAAATTGTTATTAGAGGTACTTTAGGGAAAAATTAAAAAGGATAATTTATGTAAAATATTTTCGCTTTATACACTAAATCATTCCAATGTGACAATTACGCGGCTCATGGATATATTAATGCCTTCATATAAGGCATCAAAACCATACTAGAAAGAATATTTTGAAATAAGATTTCAAGAGGACAAAATAATAAACGCAAATAGTAAAAAAAACATACTTATGAAAATAAATTTTATGTATATTACATACCTACAGTTTATCCCAGAAATAGATGAACGGAGCGCTGACATTATCTAACATACAATGAATGAAAAATAAATTGATAAAAATACTAGTAATAGAATAGCATAGATTTTTTTTATTAGAGTGACCAAGACTCAAATAGGATTGTTAGTAAAACTTACGACTATGTTAGTAAGCACAGACACTAAACAAAAACACAAGAAATAACGGTTGGTCACCGTTGCGACATTCCATGAGAGACGGCACAACAGTGACCCACATAAACACAGTCCAGGCGACTTGCAACCATGTTTAAGACACTGTTGGAGCCGCCCCACACCAGGGAAGCGCACCTTTTACGCATTGTTGCGTAAAAGTAATCTACATACGCATCTGCGAACATCCCTGACGCACTACAGAAACGGGGCAGCCCCACCAGTAGCCTAAACACATTGTTATATTGAACGCGGAGAGCGCTATACGAACTTAGCGTATATCTAGCCCACAGACTGCACGTGTAAAAAGCAGTACCTACCTGCTGTAGGCTCGAAAGAGCGTTAAGCAACAATTTACAGCAGGTAATTGTGACTAACTCGGATAATACTGTAATTAAAATTCATTTTCATAAACCGATATGAGTAATAAGATTTCTTTAGAACTAATAGAAATCATCAGTCATTTGCAGCTAGACGTAAACTCTGAAACATCATTACCAATAACAAAAATGATTGATGCGGAAATACATTTAGTTGCCACAAAACTTTTTATTGACAATAAAAGAAAATATGAACAGTAATTCATCAAACACAACTTTGAAAACGTTATTGAAAGCGACAAAGTTGTGAATGGTGAACGTTTTACAACCTCGCAAACAGCTTGTTCATTCAGTATGTCAATCTTCTTGGTCGTTGTGACAAAAGCTGTGTGTGCTAGTGTATAGGAACAAATGTTTCTTCTTGCAGGCTCGGAGCGCTAGCACCAGTAGCTTTAGGAGTGTAAGTCAGGTAATGAAACGTAAATGCTTGATCACGCCTGTCCATTTTTTAAATATTGAGCATTTGATTTTGTTCGGTTGGTCGGCAATGATTTTTATGGCCTTTGATGAGGTTTTATGTCTTTTGTGACCAAAGTTTTTCTAAGCCTTTCTTACATTTGATGTTACTACTTTCTTATTTCACCTTTGTTTTACTTACAAAGTTTTAATAACTTTAATACTATCAAGAGTTCACACTAAACAATTTACATTCATAGCCCTCACGCTATTTCTTTATATAAATAAACTCTAGCAATATGCCTTTATCTTTATGGATAGTTTCGGTAATTTTAGTAGTTTCCTCAATAATGTCTGTTCCCAAATTTTGTTCCTCCTAAAGCTTTGGGTCAGAGTACTTAAGCATCATCTAATTGGAAATGTGTTTCCTCCTGGATAAGTTTTCCCTTTTCAATGTCTATTTTATAACCAATGTCTAGTCCTCTGTTAAAAATTTGATCACTTTTGAGTACGTAATAAAAATCGTTGCCAAAATTCTGTCATGAGTCATACGCGTAATAAATTGTAGTTTGTTTTAGCAGTAGCCCATCTCCATCTGCGTAAATTCAGAACTGCGAACGGTAAGTGGCGACACATCACGACACACACATCATTGTAGATTTTTTATTACATATCAAACTAATAATAATTATAATCAACGAGGTGTCACCTGAAAATTTTGATGAAGAACGGTACTGAGGCGGAGTTGAAGACAAAATAATTAATATTTACTTAATTATACAAACAGAAAGGTACAATTTGCTTAGGGCGATTTCTGCTTTAGAATGGGCAGAGCTTGCAAGTTAAAAGATCATAAGACGGCATTGTATATTAATTATGTTCTACAAACATTTGATGGTACCCGTTTTTATTTTTATGAATAAACGAATGAAAATGATACTTTAAAAAACAGGATACCTACATAATTTCAGATGCAGAGACATTGATCATAATTCCTTTTTTTGTTTTCGATAAAACTCAGATGTCATGAACAGATTAGAGGCAAAATCAATTACAAACCGGTTTCGATTAAGCTCCTTAATAAACCAATCAAAAAACAATTTAGGTCACTCAGTGATCGAAAGATTAGCCGAAATCCACAAATTACAAAGAAATTTCATCCTTGTAATGAAATCTGATTAATCTTAATTCCTCGAGATTTGTAAGAAAAGGTAGGTTTCTACTTAGGGTGTTTCTCGTAATGAGGGTTTTCGTGAAAATTTACGACACCAGTTGGCACCACTGTGACAAGAGGTCTTCCAATATAAAATATATGATGACGTTCATCATTCGATTCATTCATTCGTTCATCATTCATCATGACTAAAGAAAATATAGGCTCTTTGACAGATGCCTGGACCTGACGTGCCAGTCCTGCCACCTAGCGAACGTCATTTCAGAAAACCCTCATTCTGGTAGTTTTAAGAAAATAATATAATATGTTAAACAACTATATTTATCTGATATCTATACTACTTATAATAAATCTGTAGAAGTGAAAATTCTGTACGTTGAAAATATAAAAAAATAAATGGCAGGGGGTGTTACTATACCGACACCGAACCCAAAATGTGATAAAAAAATTTTTGTCTGTCTGTCTGTCTGTCTGTTTGTTCAGGTATCACGCAAAAACTACCGGTTAGATTACGATGAAACTTGGTATAATTATTCTTTAATATCCTGGGCACCACACTGGGTACTTTTTATCCCGGAAAAGTATATACAACAAAAAACAAACTTAATTTTGCGGTTCGATCCCTAGACCCGATTACTGTACCAACCGCAAATAATAAGTTTGTCGTAAGTTACGTCACCCGCAGTGGAGTTCACTAAGGGGTGCTGCACACGGCTAAGATACTATAATATTTACTACTACCGGTATGCTCGATAGATAACGTTCTACACAAATAGCACTTTACACAAAAAACTTATTAATAAGTTTCGTCATCCACGTGAACGAAGTCGCGGGCACAGCTAGTTCAAGAATATAATTATATAACTCATAGTGAGAGACACTAGGATATTTAAAGGGTGATTTTTTAATATGGAAAAATACGCACTTCTACAACCGCTTATCCAAGAATTTAATCGTGATTATGAAATAATATTGTAATTATTTGACTAGTAAATACATCATTCAGAAGTAAACAATAAGGATCAAAACTATTTTGTCACATAACTCTAAGGACCAAAACTATTTTGTCACTTTACTCTAAGTACCAAAATATTATACCTAATGTTATGTAGTGGCCAGGTAGGTAATACATGGTCGTTTCATCCGACACATAAATAATGCCAAGCCTTAAGATCCGCCATATTTGTGGCAAGAGGCGACGAAAATACATGTTACCACATATGCTTGCTGATAATATCATAAACCTAAATATTACGGCATAATTCCTGCCAAATAAATCCTTGTTGGAGATGCCTTTATTCTATATTTAGTAAGTAGAAATTTGTAGTAAACAACTACAGATTCATAAAGAAGTGATTTGAAACTGTAATGATAAACATATAAATCAAGCTCAGGAAAACAAAAAAGACATCGTTTATGTGGCGAGCCTTTATTCCACAAATGACTATTTAGTTTTAATACTACAAAACAATCCTTTATACGCTTTCTAATCCAAAGTTTGGACCCAGAAGTTTTCAAGGCAAAAGGTTCGCGAATAATCTAAAACCTTTATGTAAGGTAGCACAGATACTTTTTATGTAGTCAGTAGTGTGCCCCAATTGGAGAGTTTTGTAGTTCGGTGTCGCTTCGAAGTCTTCGGCTACAAAGACCACAAATAAAAATACTGGTTCTTCAGGTTAACATCCAGCCTGACGATAGCAAAAAATGGATTATGGTCGCTATTTAAATCTATACTAATATTATAAAGAGTCAAAATTGCTTGCGTGTTTGTAAGAGGTAATATCTGAAAGTACTGATCCGATTAATTTTTTTTATTACTGATAGAAAGCTACACTGTGTATTTCCGAGTGTCACAGGATAATTATGTTTTATTGAATAATTGACTCCTAGTGAAGCTAGTGTTCCTGATATTTATGTTCTGCATTCATCAAACCATCATTTCAGGGTGATGATAAAGAATAGTGAATTCTTTTGCGAAAATTAAGCCAGTTGAGCGCATTCTTTAGACCAGACCCGAAGAATTCAGGCTTAGTTGGTGAACAAATAAAAAGGTATGTTAGGAGATACCGTTTTCAAAGTCTTGTGGGTCAACCGCGGGGTATTCTGTGGTCAGGCGACGGATACAATAGGTCACTGAAATAAGGAATTTTGAAACCCTTGACCGTATTGTTGAAAGTAGTAAATTTATATTCTATTATTCACAAATATTACCTACATTTTATTTTGCTGTAGTAATCTTAATTCAGGTAAAGAAGAGCGTTAACCTTATTATGTAGATTTTCCACTTACCCGCCGCCATTACAATAAGGGTCTGGGTATCAACTTTCGGTTGCTAGGTTCCCGACTGTATTGTCATATTATACGGAGTGTTGTTAATAATAATACGCAGGTGGGAACGAGGTACCTATATGAGGTACTTATCGGGTATATCTTTATGGTTTGGGTAAATTCTTTGAAATGGATACAGACTCTTTGAGATGTGCAAGTAAGTCGTGAGACGGTAAAAAATTATAAAAATGTTAGTTCTTACTTATATTAAAACTTGACAATTCACGAATGAAACTGATATCGTGGGATTTTACATGCTATTTATGAAAAAGTAATTGATATTAGAATAGCAACAGTTGTTCTTTTTTAGAAAGAAATAATTTTTGATTTCATTTGAAGCATTATTTCTATTAATAAGGGTGTATTCGGCCCATAACTAACGATATCATTTAAGAAACGAAAAAATAAATAGATACAACCTCTTTTCCGACCAACTCCAAAATTAAACCCACATTAGTCCATCAAAATATTTTAATGAGCTACCAAAATCGCGGTTCCATTTGCGACAAGAGCTGGCCTGGGAAACTATCCAATCATACCCGAGTTACAAATGGCGCTTGCAAAACGATTTTACAGAGTCCTGTGACCTACAAACCTATTTTCACTCCATCCAAGTGTGAAATTCCCAGCTGCGGAGTGTCAGAAACTATGATAATTATCTTAAATTAGTTTCGACTCGACTCTGATTTGAAATCAACTGACCTTGCCAAGAGGTCCATATTTTAATGAAGAATTTGTGGTTGGGAAATCGTGGTGCTTAGAGATTGTGTGATAGTCATATTAGGATATCCTAACCGTACCCATAACCTACACCCGATCCTATAACCGTTTTAATTAAGGAAAGAACTAAAGAAATAAATAAATAGGTACCTATTTTGTCCCACTTCTGGGTAAAGGCCTTTTATTTTTGTGACGATAAAGGCTTCTGCAAACAGGCGCGACACGCGACGCGAATCGCGCGTGACTCAAAGGCACCGCTCGTTACGCGACTTGCGGTGCCTTTGTGTCGCGTGTCGTGTCGCGCTTGTTTGAAGGAGCCTTAAAACGGGTTTCACCATTCGCTTGCTCACATACCTAACTGGTATGTATAGCCTAGCAATTACACTTTTTTTTTCGTCTAAACTTTTATGTCTACCTGCGGACAGCGTTGTGGGTTATATTATCACTAAAATTATTTTTGTTAAATTAATTGGTAAGTTTAAGTAAGTAAGGCTGCCAGGCTCAAATGGGATTGGGCGGGTCACATCAGTCGTATGCACGATGACCGCTGGGCAAAAATCTCCACACAATGGGGGACCGAAGATGGACGGCGCCGCCGAGGCCGGCCCAGAAAGAGATGGCGAGATGACCTGGACCCGTACCGCGAGGACTGGCTCGAGGTGGCGCGGGAAAAGAGTTCCTGGAGGGATTTGGGGGAGGCCTTTGACCAGCAGTGGGACAGCATAAGCTAACAAAAAAAAAAAAACTTGTAAGTTATTAAAATGTAACTGTTTGCTCATCCTTTAAATAAAAATAAAATTGATATTTTACAACGTGTGTACTTACAGTACCCGGCGATAAATACTGCACATCGACCTTTTTACACAAAAACCATTTTATACAAAGAATAAAAATAATTATCAAAAGAAGCAAATCATAATTGTTTTAACAGTTCCTAATAGATACCGGACTGTTTGTATTTCGTGCGACAGAGATAACGCTCTACGAAGCCGAAATTAGCCGATTGTCTGTTTCCAAAGGTCGATGTGCAATATTTATCGCCGGGTACTGTATAAGCAGTTTGTTTAAGACTACCCTACGATATTTATGAAAGTCTTCTAACAGATTAAACTCACTGTTTCAACAAGATTGTTAGTGTCTTGGAGATAAATAGGGACATAATGTAAACCTACAGGCACGTATAAAGTCTTCTAACATATTAAAAATTACTGTTTCAACAAGATTGTTAGTATCTCGGAGATAAATGGGGACATAATGCCACGTATATACTCGTACGTCGTGTAGGTAGGCTTACATTTCTCGGGTTAAGGATTGTTTATTTACTAAAGTTTTGGTTTCCAAAGAAAGCGGTGAACGGTACATAACAACGGCTGTCTAAATACAGAGCATTGTTTGACGTCTTTAAGGCGAAAGCGCCAGGGTAGCCAGCGAAATTCAATTTTTTTTAGGTTTTTTGGAATTTGCTGCTCAGTATTAAGTTGTACGTTGATTAATATATGAATCGCGGCCGTAAGAAATATGTGTTTACAGAATTATAATCATTAAAGTCATCAACACAACTCTCTAAGATCACGTAAGTCCCAAGAATAACTGTTTCATAAAATGATCATTCTTTGGACTTACGTGGTCTTAGAGAGTTGTGTTGATGACTTTAATGATTATAATTCTGTAAATACATGTTTGTTACGGCCGCGATTCATAATATTAATCAACGTACAACTTAATACTGACCAGCAAATTGCAAAAAACCTAAAAAAAAAACAAATTTCGCGGGCTACCCTGGCGCTTTCGCCTTAAGTCAAATAATGTGGTGATATTCTTAAAAAACCGGTCAAGTGCGAGGGGGACCGGCCACCGAGGATTCCGTACAAATTTGTAAGTATGTAACTACAAATTTACGGTTTTCGGATTTTTTTCTTTACAGTCTTGTGCTACATGATCTTGCTTCTTGCTAAATTTCTTGATTCTAGGTCAACGGGAAGTACCTACCCTATAAATTTTGATTCCCTTGAGAGTGTAAAGTTGCGAAATATACGTTTTTTGCGGCATAAGCGGCCGTATCTTTTTTTAGGTTAACTTAGAAGTTTGATTTTTTCACAACTTCAAGGGACTGTAGACTTGAGTAAATAATTTTAATTTCAACTCGATACCTCCATGCGTTCTCGAGATAAATGGCCTTGACAGACAGACTGACAACAAAGTGATCATAAAAGAGTTCCGTTTTTTCCTTTTGAGGTACGAATCCGATGTCGCCCAAGCGGCACCACAACTTACTTGTTGGCCGCTACGTCGTCGGCTTACCAGCAAAAGCCCTGACAAGAGGCCCCTCCTCGGGTTGCTCTTCGCTTCACCGTGGGTGACCAATCCACGGCTACTGAGCCCCCCCGCCTCGACAGTTCGGGAACCCATCGGGGGGAGTGGGGACTGACATACAGCCTACCTTATCATGGTAAAATACTGGTCCTTTTTTATAATCTAGTTAATCAAACGAGATATTCGATTAATGTCATGTTACTTCTGCCCGACGCTAACTGACGATGATTGCCGACGACAACCGATAATTTCCGATAGCGGCCAAAGTCTCACTCTAGGGAAAGTGTTACATGCTCTGTGTCTAGGGACAGCTGTCGCAACCAGTAGACGCGATTCATGTGTGCGTCTCACAGAAGCCTTAGTGGATGATGGTAATGACTTGTAATTGGTAAATACCACTTTTGACAATAATTAAATTCCCAGTAAATTCTTCACAGAGATTGAAATATTTCACTGTCACATACACTACTACATGGATCTTTTGACATTCAAATGCCATAGTCATGGAGCGTTGGTAATGATTAGTGCAATAGTTATTTTTAAAAACCAAGATGGCGGCTTTAGTTCCTATTTTGGCCGCGCGCAAAAAGTCTTGTGGCGCTATATACAAATAGATCATAACGTGCAGTGGACTTTTACAATTTATATTATAAGTAAACAATTAAACATGCAATCTTAACATTTTTGTTGACACGGCAATCGTTTCTGTATGACAAAGTTAGCGCGACCTTATTAAAAATGTACTTATCGTTGCAAAAATCATATTAGAATATGGTTCTAAAAATGTCTTACGATTATGCAAAAAAGTTACATACTATTTTGCTCAATTTGAATATTTATAACCATAATCTATTTGTAGGAATTTTAGAAAATACTTATGTATAAGCACTTCAGTGAGATACCTGAAATGCAGGTTTATTCCTAGTCAGGTAGAATCCAATAATTTCTTACCTACCACTAGTTTAAGGTCCTTATTTATAAATATTTATGTAAATCAATTATTTCAATAAAAACCAATTTCAATTTCGACTTTCAACCCTAAGGTGATAACCTAATTACGAGGTTGACTATACTATGTACCTGAACAACAAAAAAAAATGTAGGTGAGTATCATTCATTGTGCTTATTTTCTTAAACAGTAATGTTTCTTCAGGCAAAATGGGACATTTCAGACCTTTTATGCGAGATGCTTACAGTAGGCTTAAGGCTACGTTCCTATGCGCGCAACTAAGATCTTAGAGCTCTCAAACGCTTCGTGTTGGACCCGTTAACCAAATGATTGGGCCACGAAAATAGCGATTACGAAGTAGAATCAATGATGATAAACTTACAAAAGAGAAAACCCAGAGGTAGTTCATTGTCAAAACTATTCGAAACCATAATTATGAGAAGATACTACAATTCTCATGAAAAAGATATAATTTTTACTCTAAACCAATACTTGTTTGCTGAAAAAAAATCATCAGCCGTCCCATACATTTAAGACGAGCAAGTAATTGTAGTAAAGTATGGAACACTTATCGATACGCTGTCTCCTTTCTACTACTCGACTGCTTTACCGGCCATCGGTCCTTCGACAAACATAGCCAGCCCACTGCCGCTTCAGTTTGTTAACTCTGTAAGCTATGCTATGTTGGTTACTCCGGTTATTTTCCGGATAAAGTTATTCCTGATTTTATCTATCAAAGAAACTCCGAGCATAGCCCGCTCCATAGCACGCTGGGCAACCTTGTAGCGTAGTGTGGAACGTCCCCCAGCTAGATGCATCGACGACCTTAAGAAGAGGGCTGGGACCCACTGGATGCGAAAGGCGGAGGACAGGGTGTTATGGCGCAGGCTGGGAGAGGCCAGCAGTGGACTGCGACAGGCTCTGATTTGTTGATGGGACACTTGAATTTTTTTTTTCGATTACAACGGAAAAAATTGTTCAGTTCGATGGTCTGTTCCACACCATAATTTTTTTTTTAATGTGACCTCACCTTTCTGATATATGCTGTGGACTAGCTTCTGTCCGCGACTTCATCCGCGTGAAATTTCACTCTCCCTCCATTCACCCTCTTAGGGGTGGAATTTCAAAAAACCCTTTCTTATGGATACTTACTCTTCACAAAGAACACACCCTCCAAACTTCATGTCTCTAGGACCAGCGGCTTAGGCTGTGCGTTGATATGTTAGTCAGTCAGGACTTTGAATTTTGATTATACCTACCTTAATACATAAGCGACGACTCTCCCAGGTGCAAACCATTTGTTATTGCTCGAATATTTCTCTATACAATACATGTCCCACCTGGGCGTAGCTAAAATATTGCCACATAAAATATGTTATAGATCATAAAAAGCTGTAGGTTGTGGAATATACAAAGCATACAATTTTACTGAAACAAACTTGAACGAAAAAGGGACAAATTGTGTGTTTATTTCTGTATTTTACTGTGATTGTTTAACGTTGGACGAAGTTTAAAAAAAAATTTGATGTAAATGTACATAGTTATACTTTATTCTTGATCCCAAAAATGAGGGCGGTGGACAAAATAATAGCACTTCACGACGTGATGACATAATATGGTACCTATTGATTATTCTCAAAAGTAAGATAGAGACAAAGAGTATAGCAGTAAACGAGTCATAAAACAATAATAATCATGAGACAAGGACACACCTGCAGTGCGATTCTGTAACCATCTCACCGTGAAAACTTAGGCGAAGGGAGCATCGAGTGAGCTGTCAATAGTGTAAATCCCTAACAAAAAAAAACTCACATCACCTAAATTTTCACGGTGAGATTTTTACAGAATCGACCGGCTTATTCCATCTAGAAGTAAGAGTAAACGAGACAGAAATATATTTCCTCTATCGCCTATGCAAGATTTTGTCGGATCCCAGTTGTTAGTCTACAGCTGGAGTCCTACAAAACGACTTTCACGGCACGATTTCTTGCAAAAGTATTACCAACTACATTATTTTATTGCCACTTGCTCTTGACCTCGATCACGCCTGATGGAGAGCGATGAATGAGGTCTACGATGGAACGAGCGTGCTCAGAAGATGCTTGTTCACTCTTTCTTTGAACGCTGACCGGCTATATCTTGCCTTAGGCATTTTCTGGGCACGCTCGTTCCATCATAGACCTCATCCATCGCTTTCCATCAGGCGTGATCAGGGTCAAGAGTGGGCCTTTGCATACTACTGGTACCTATTACTGTCAATCCCACCAACTAAGCTATCAGTGGGATCACATCAATAGTGCAACGGATGGGGATTGAACTTATGGCCTATCCCTTGCCCGGACCTTAGCCGTTAGGCTCTTGCCTCTTAATTTAATACGGAAAAATCAATAAATCAATCTGCAAAGCGTTTTCCCGACTATATTGAGGTCGGCTACCAGTATAACCGGATTCAGATGAATACCTTTGTTACCCGATTCAGCTGAATACCAGTATTTTACATGGAGCGAGTGCCTATCTGACTTAATCCGTAGAAATATCTGTAATTTCACATCTGGCTTGACTGAATGTAAAATTACAGATTTTATGAATTGTCGTTGTTTTGCCCATTCAGCAATAAAAAATATAATAAAATAAAAACTGGAAGAGAACACAATTAGATAGTACCAGCGGTGCTATTCTGTAAAAATCTCACCGTGAAAACTTAGGTGAAGTGAGCGTGGAGTGAGCTGTCAATAGTGCCAATTCCTAGCAAAATTAAACTCACATCACCTAAGTTTTCACGGTGAGATTTTTACAGAATTGACCGGCTGTTTACAAATGATTGTCAAAGACCATCGCTATCTCATAACTTATACGCTGATAACTTATATAAAGTCGTGAGCCTATATATGTTCCCACTGCTGGGACACAGGCCTCCCCTCTGTCCCACGCGGGCCCAGTGTGGGTAGGTAGATGTCACATGTCTTAGATTTTTTTGGTTCTAGGACATGCAGGTTTCCTCACGATGTTTTCGTTCACGGTTTTGAGAGCTATGGTGATGTAATAATTTACACAAAGCAAAGTGCTTGTCTGGGTTCGAACCTAAACCTCATAAGTCGCGGCCGTTACCACTGGACGTTTTGTCAAGTTCTCATTGGGGAATCATTTACCGTTTTCGAAATGTCAGTTATAAAGCCGCCGTGGATAATTTTATTGTTTCTGGTTTTTATCGTTAGGTTGGTAACATAATATTATAAACACATACCTAACATTTTCTACTAGTAAAAATAAATCTCATTATTATTGTTGGTGCAGCAGCCAAGCCGTCTTTTTCATAATAAATACAATCTTTTCTATAATTTTCACTCAAATGAAGTGACATAAAAACTCTGTACCTAACTCCATTTCATGTGACGTTTATTAATTGCGATATTTACTCTCATATTTTTGTTGTTACGTTTTTCCAATTTTGTCCCACGTCAACAGTCCTAAATTCCTTGGAGATGCCACAAAGCAGTATACTTTCTTTGTGGTAAGCTTAGGCGGCCCGTTTCATGTGTTAATTAAGACCATCTTTTCCTCTGGTTTGTGAAAGGGCTTTTGTCCGATTTGGAAGGAAAAGAATTAGTGTGTCGTTCTGAAGGGCGCGCTTTGTGATTGTTATAGCTTTAAATTGCTTATAATTTCTGGGCTAGCAACCCTCGTCAACAGTAAATTTTTTGATTGTAATAAGGCTCATTTGTTTCTTTGAATATGGAAAAAGGCAATAAAGCTTACACGGAGGAATTGAAATTATTAGAGAGCCCTATGATCGGCATTAGACATCTTTCAGTTGGATTAATAAATTGGTCAAATAAAACAGGAACTAAAAAACTAAAATATTATTTTAATAACATAACTCAGCAGCAAAGCCGCCTCGCCTCCACTAATCACCTGTCATCACCGCCATGAATTCTGAAACAGTCATTATAGAAATGTCATTGTAGAAATCATTCGATTCCGGTTAAAAATAATCAAGTAATTGTGACTGCTTAAAGGATCCTGACACCTGAACAGGAATTTACAAGCAAATTGAATTGAAATGGAAAGAAAAAAAATATGAAAGATGTGGAAAGAATTTTGGAAAAAAGGAACGTATGCAAAGGTGCGAGTGAGAAGTGTGGATGTGTGAGAGAGGAGGGATAAAAGGAAGATGGAGGAACGGATACGATTTACGATGATAGACGACGGACGTGTTTTTTTTATTTAGTTCGAAATATACAGTTTTAACGAAGAAATCTCTATTATTTCACCATACGATCCCACAAACTTGGGGGCTCGACCGGGATTGCGGTGAAATAAGTGGATTAAAACGCCGAACGACTCAGACGCACGCACGAAGTACGAGCACAATCGATCGACGCCATAGCGACGCACGCCGATTGATTTTCAAGATCCTACGGACAACAACGACGTTTACGACGATATTCTGGTTACGACGACTACGAGGAATTAATTACGATGACGGATAAATCCGATCTTGAATTTCAAGATGCGGCACCTACGCGTACGGGGGCGTTGGCACGAACGGCACATGGCGATTTATTGCACCTTACGGAACAGCTCATTCGAAAATTCAGTGCACAAGACGAAACGCATACAGTATCCATGTGGATAAAAGAAATAGAAGAAAATAGCGAAGTATTTCAGTGGAGTCCGACTCAGCTATTGTTAGTGGCTCGACGTTCGCTAACCGGCACAGCAGCACTGTGGCTACGCAGTGAAAAAGTGTTTAAATCATGGGATGAGTTGAAGGTGGCTATCGGTAAAGAATTCGCGGATACTCTAGATGTAAAGAAGATACACGAGTTGATGAGCGCAAGACGTAAGAAGAAAGACGAGTCGTGTATTGACTTGACTACATGTTAATCATGAAGGAATTAGGCAAACGCGGACGAATACCGGACTATGTAGCTATCAAGTACATAGTGGACGGCATCATAGATGACGAAATAAATAAGATTATGTTATATGGTGTTACAACTTACGCGGACCTGAAAGAAAAACTAAAGTTGTACGCGATGTTCAAGAAAAATTCAGTTAAAGATATTCGACGTAGTAAGCCGCCTAGTGGCACACAGAACAGCAATGTGTATAATATTACGAATTTAAATTCATTTGATGCTGTGTAGCGTCCGAAATTATTATATTTGTACGCCGTTCAGGCAAAACATGACTGTCATAATTATAATTTGATGTAACATCCTGCATGCTATGTGTGTGTATACTCATGTTTTGAACAAATAAAATTATCTTATCTTATCTTAATAATAATAGAAGAAACCAGGGTGAAGTGATGCGATGTTTTAACTGTGGAGAAAAGAATCATTCGTCGGAAAATTGTCCTCATCGGTCGCAAGGAAAAAAGTGCTTCCATTGCAATGAATTTGGTCATATTTCTCCAAATTGCCCAAAGAAAAAGATGGCGAGTTCGGGAATGATCGGAGAACCCGAACAATTTCCAAAGGTTGGCACTTCTGCTGAACAACGAAGATCAACCAATCAGATGTCGAAGAAAGCATTCTTCAACATGCTGCAAGAGGGCGCCACCAGCAGCGCGAACAACGAAGTTCAAGACGATGTTCAAGGCGATGTTTACACAGCGACAAGGACAAGTGATTCGTGTTACGATGTTGGTAGTATGAAACCACAGAGCAGCACAGCGATTGGCTGTAAGGACGACGGCCATGTTGAGTTTGACACTTACGATGTAAACAAACAAAACGAAAACAAGGAACTTGACGATAATGTACCGGTTGTACGCATAGTACGTCGTACAAAACCACTAAAATCAGTGTTTGTGCGCGGTAAAATGGCTAGTGCGTTAATTGATTCGGGCTGTGATGTGAACTTGATGTCAAAGGACTTTTTTAACGAACTTCGCAAGTCAGACTTAGTGCAGTGTAACGACAACAACATTACGTTAACCGGTTTAGGCTATTCACAAGTAAAGTCATGTGGTGTTGTCAAGTTAGACATAACGATTGATAATTGTTTACACCGTGATACTACGTTTTATGTAATGCCTAACGACTCTGTACCATTTCAAATGATAATTGGTAATGCTTTCTTGCGAAATGTTATGATGTTTATGAAAGATTATATGGTTTGGTTATTGCCGAAAGATGATTGGATGAACCCAAACTAAGAGTGGTTGAAAGATGTTGCATATTTTTCTAGTTCTGTTGATTGTTTAGCTCACGTCAGTAATCCTGCTGTAAAAGAAGAAGTAACAAGGTTAGTAACAAGTTATGTGCCACAACAAAGTAAAGAAGCTCCAATAGAATTAAAAATTATACTCAAAGATGACTTACCAGTATCTCAGCGGCCACGACGAATCTCATTCAAGGAACAAGAGGATGTTAATCGTCAAATCCAAGAATGGCTTGATGATGGAATAATCAGGGTGAGTTACTCAGAATATTCCAGTCCATTAGTATTAGTAAGAAAAAAAGATGGTGGTTTAAGAATATGTGTTGACTATAGAAAGATTAACAGTAAAATGGTTAAAGATGAATATCCACTCCCTATAATAGATGATCATATTGATAAGTTGTCCTCAGCTAGAATATTTAGTGCATTAGATTTGAAAAATGGTTACTTTCACTTACGCATACATGAAGATTCAATTAAGTATACTTCTTTTGTGACGACGACTGGGCAATATGAATTTTTACGTGCCCCGTTTGGTCTAGCGACTTGCCCAAAGGTTTTTACAAGATTCATCACAATCATATTCAGAGAATTGATTGCCAGAGGTATTGTTATTGTTTTTATTGATGACATTTTAATTCCAGCGGAAGACGAGTACCAGGCTCTTGAGCGCCTAAAGGAAGTTCTGAATACTGCATCGGAGTATGGGTTACAAATCAACTGGAAGAAGTCTCAGCTGTTAACCAGAAAGGTAGAATACCTAGGCCACGTTATTGAAGGTGGTGCAGTAATGCCATCGCCAGGGAAAACAGATGCTGTTACAAAATTCCCTGAGCCTCAGAACTTGAAGCAACTGCATAGTTTTTTGGGACTTTGTTCCTACTTCAGGAAATTTATACCTAGGTATGCACATATAGCGCAACCCCTCACGGATATGCTGAAAAAAGAATGCAAGTTTGAATTCAGTGATGCACATAGAGCTATTTTTAACGAATTGAAGATGAAGTTGGCTACTAAACCAGTGTTGAAGATTTATGATCAGCGAGCAGAGACTGAGCTCCATACTGACGCATCAGGTATTGCTTATTCAGCTATTTTAATGCAAAGAGGTGATGATGGAAACTTACACCCAGTTCATTATATGAGCCGAAGGACTACGGACGCGCAGGCCAAGTACACAAGCTATGAGCTTGAAGCACTTGCTATAATTGAAGGTGTAAAGAAGTACAGGCACTACTTATATGGAAAATTCTTCAAGATTGTTACTGATTGTAAAGCTTTCCAAATGACGCTAAATAAGAAGGATTTAGCATCATCAACAAGAGTTGCTCGATGGATTTTATTTCTACAGGATTATGATTTCACAGTAGAACACCGTGACGGCACTGGAATGAGACATGTTGACGCATTGAGTCGAAACCCGTATGTAGCAGCAATAACATCTAGCTTACACCAAGATATAAGACGTGCACAGGAGTGTGACGAGGGCCTTAGTGCAATAATTCAAATTTTGAAAGAAGGAAACTCATTTAAAGATTACAGTCTCAATCAAGAATTACTTTATAAAGGATCAGATCAACAACTTGTTATACCTAGTACAATGGAAAATGAAATTATAAAGAGGGCACACAGTAATGGTCATTTCGCAAAGAAGAAAACGTTAGAACTAATTAGCAAGGATTACTACATTGAAAAAATAGGAAAGAAAGTTGAAGATTATATAGCATCATGTATACCATGTCTATTAACGAATAGAAAAGAAGGAAAACAGGAAGGATACCTCAATCCAATTAAGAAGGGAGACACTCCATTGCATACTTTGCATTTAGATCATGTTGGTCCCCTGACAGAGACTCATAAGCAGTATAACCATATACTCACCGTTATTGACGCCTTCACGAAGTTCGTATGGTTGTTTCCATGCAAAAGTACCACAACGAGGGAAGTGTTAAATAAATTGGAGATACTACAGCATACTTTTGGAAGTCCAGAAAGATTCATCACAGATAAAGGAACTGCTTTCACCAGCAACGAGTTTCAGCAGTATTGCACGAAGGAGGGAGTAGAGTTATGTCATATAACTACAGGAGTACCTAGAGGCAACGGTCAGGTGGAAAGGGTTCACAGAACTATTATACCAGTACTTACCAAGCTATGTATTGAGAAACCAGGATTGTGGTACAGGCATGTAGGAAGAGTGCAAATGGCATTAAACAGTACTTACCAGAGAAGCGTGAACACCACTCCATTTGAGATGCTAATAGGAAAGAAAATGAAGAGACAAGACGACATAGAAATATATGAACTACTACAACAAGAAGGACGAGACAGCTATATGGAAAATAGAGAAGATTTGAGGAAGAGAGCAAAACAGCAAATACTGGAAGTACAACAGGAAAATAAGAAGAGCTATGATAAGCATAGAAAGGATAGTAAGAAATATCAAGAGGGGGAGTTAGTTGCTATAAAGCGAACCCAGTTTGGGCCAGGGCTCAAACTCAAACCTAAATATTTGGGACCTTATCAGGTAACGAAAACCAAACGACATGACAGGTACGACGTCGAAAAAGTGGATATGATGGCAGAGGGTCCAGTCAAAACCACAACATCTGCAGATCATATGAAAAAATGGCCAGATGACAAGGAGTGAAATCAAGTGAGTATGTAAGAGTGAAGAAGTATGAAGTATGATTGTTGTATGTTGATTGTATGAAAGTGATAGGTGTTAAGAAAGTTTGTTTTATGTTTTTTCTATTTTGTTATGTTCTAGATTCATTATTATACAGAGTTGTTAAGATTTGGTTTGTTAAGCATTACAGTAAGTTATAACTGGTAATATTGTATGAGTATCACTAAGGTGTTTTGTATTTCTTTGATAAGCTAAGATGTAACAAGAGGTCAAGCCTAAATTGTGATTGTCATGCAGTCTTTTATCTCTTTTTCTAGGAAAATAAATATTAAGATGTAAGCTGGCTATGTTAAGAAAATAAAGGTTAAGTAAGTAGATCACTATCTAAAAGAAAATATATTATTTGTGAAATGTGTCACCTTCTAAAGTAAATGTTGGTTTGAAGCTATATTGTTTAAGATCGAAATTTCATTATGTTTCTGTAGCTCATGTAAGATTTAATAACTTAAGATGTTATGTATAGATGTAAGTCGTTTCTGCAAGTTGTGTCGATTTTATGAGGTTTATACTACTTGTAACATGGTGTCTGTGGGCAGACAGTGTGCAGGATGACCGAGTGTGGAAAGAATTTTGGAAAAAAGGAACGTATGCAAAGGTGCGAGTGAGAAGTGTGGATGTGTGAGAGAGGAGGGATAAAAGGAAGATGGAGGAACGGATACGATTTACGATGATAGACGACGGACGTGTTTTTTTTATTTAGTTCGAAATATACAGTTTTTAACGAAGAAATCTCTATTATTTCACCATACGATCCCACAAAGATATCTTTTAAATTATTTTTATATTTTTGTGAGTGTTAACTGCTTCTTCTACGTTAAAACTAGATTAGAAGATGGAATTGCAATTGAAAATAATAAAGTAAAATGAGTTACGCCATTCGAAAGGTCTATTAATCCAAATAGCACTGAAAAAAAAAGAATTGTTGAATGTACTAAAGTAGCGTAGGTTGAGTAATGAACTGATATAGCCAATCCTTTTCATAGTTAATTTTACTATAACAAGAGTGAATTTAACATAATCCACTTTGTTGATTTTCATAATCAACCAGTTCTATTTGGTAAAATTAACAATTTTGTGTGTAGGACCTATATAACCCGCGGATTTGATAAAATTTACGCGGAATTTAGTAAAATCAATCATTCTTTAATAATAGTAGAATTTATATTAATCACCATGATTAGAATTTGCCAAAGGTTACCGATGTGACATCGAAAGTCTTTTGTCAATGAGTTCCGAATTTATTTCACAAATGAACAAGAGCATAATATTCTTTCCTTCCTAAAAAAAAACTAAAACCATAAAAGTCCAAGAAATTACCATCAAAGTCCACGGTGCCTGATGCGTCAGTGTCAATCTCAGCGATCATTTCGTTCAGCTGGTCAGGGGTCAGTTGTTCATCTAGCGCGGCCAGGATCTCACGCAGACTTGAGGTGGGGATATAGCCATTGCCTGGAATTAACAACAATTTGTCACGATTAATAATGCTATTGAAATTAAAACTTCTTTAGGCGCGTTGGGAACTTTTTGAGATGGAAAAAAACCATTGAACTCGCGACAATTTTACCGTAACCGACACCGCGCTACATTCGGATGTGTTCGACTGTCCTCGGGATGTACTCGGTTTCAATGTATATTCGATATGTCAGTGAGTGATGGCAAAATATTCCGTTTGTGTTTTGTTTATAAGTCGATTAAAAAATACACACGTTATTGTTCAAGTTTTCACTTCTGACGGCATTCCCGGAGTGCCAGTATTTTTCGCCGTGAGAAAACCTAGAGTTATAATTCAGTCTTAATCGCCAACCCGTCTTGAGCAAGCGTGGTGATCAATGCCAGTGGCGTGCGTACAGCCGCCATTTTGGATTTTCATTTTGACTTATTTTCGGCTCCAGCAACCTCGAACCATAAAAACGACACCATAAGGAAAAAGTTGAAAATGCTCGCAGCCGCCATCTTGAATTTTCATTTTGAAATCACTATTGGCTTCAGCACCCTTAAAAACCATGAAAACGACACCCTTGATGAAAAATTTTAAAAAATTCGCAGCCGCCATCTTGTATTTTTATTTTGACTTTATTATTGGCTCCAGCACCCTCGAAAACCACGCAAACGACACCCATGATGAACAATATTAAAAAATACGCCTTTATGCAATGCCACTGATCAATGCTGTAGCCTTCTCTAATGAGAAAAGACGTTTGCCCTGCAGAACGGCCATATCCTAACTTAGCAGCTTCGAAACCATGATTGATGTGCACTGCCCAACAAAATATAGTCAGCTCAATGGTTGGTTTATCACCTAGTCAATGTCCGCTTTGTTACGCAATTCCCCTAAAAACATATAAAGCCCAACATCCACGACGCTACGCAAAAGTAACGTGTTACAAACTCTTATCATCAATGAGTAGCCACAATGTCATAGCACTAGTATTTTAATGACAATCCCTTCACGACGCAACCAATCACAAATTAGTAACGCATGTTAAGGCGAAAGGGCTGTGGTGTTTACCTTTAAGTAATTGTTACACTGTTCAAAGTTTTTAAAGACGTTATTTTTATCAAGATATTAGTGTAAACAATAAACAATTGTTGGCGAAATAAATAAATAAAATAAATAGAGGGCAAAAGGCAATAGAGAGAGCTATGCTTGGAGTGTCAGAGATCGAATCATGCAGAAATGAAGAGATCCGCAGGAGAACCAAGGTAACCGACATATCCCGAATAATTGTGAAACTTAAGTAGCAGTGGGCAGTGCGAATTTAATTTGGTTTGAAAGATTTAAGTACTAATCAAGCTTTCCTCTCACGATTTTCTCACGTTTTAGGTTAGCCTACCAACTACTACACTACTACACTATTACTATTATATTATTTGGTGGTGCGCACTTAGGTGCGCACCACCAAATAATATAATAGTTATGAAAAACAATCGCCAATCTGTGAATAAAACCATTCGTTAGTCCGCGCACTGCGGTAAATAATCGCTTAAAAAATCATAAATTAGCGTTCACGATTTTATTTTGCAAGAACATGCGATTAAAAAGTCGCATCGCAGTGCGCGCTGAGCACGATTTTCTGACGAATACATACACTAGAGTTCATAAACATTTGTCTGAATAAACCCTATTGTGACGTTCACTTAGAAAACCATCAAAGTGATATAATTAATGAATCTTGTATGTCTGTCTGGTGACATTTGCGTGAGGCGACGACGTAAATATTGTACAACTACCCACAATGGACGACTGTTTTAATATTCGTGTATTAAGTGTGATCGCGGATGACTTTTGTCATTAGTTTTATAAAACTGTCGGCCCTTATTTTGTTGGACGTAGATTATTTTGGATTTTGGGATTTAGTTCTTTTATGTAGACTGTTTACCTGAGATTAACGATATATTTTTTTCAACTTTCTGTTATTAATCACACTAATATTATAAAGGCGAAAGTTTGTGAGTGTGTGTGTCTGTTTATATGTTTGATACTTCTTCACGCTCAAACGGCTGGACTAATTTTGATACAATTTTATATGGAGGTAGTTGACTCCCTGGATTAACATATAGGCTACTTTTTATCCCGATATTCCCACGGGATCTACACTCATGCGGGTGAAACCGCGGGACGCAGCTAGTTTATTTTATAAAGTTAAAGTTAATTTTATAAACTGTAGGCATGGATTTGAACTATTTAAAGAAAAAAAGCTGAAAAATAGACAAAAATAGACGAAAAGATTGACGTTAAGGTTTCCCGAATTTTAAAATTTTCGGGGAATATTTTCCAATTTTTATTTTCATAAAAACCTAATTATTACGTACATTTTAAAACAAAAAAAAAATAGCCAAATCGGGCCAATCGTTGTCAAGTGAAGCGCTTACCAACATTGAATTCTTATTTATATAAATAAAAGTCAAATGATGTTGGTTGCTAAGCGCATCACTTGAAAACACACAGAATAATAATGCTAGGCAGGATATCAGCTATCCTGCCTAGCCAGAAAACGATTGAAACCTTAATTTACTACGAAATAGAGCGTGGGCTGAGTTTACTACAATACAAACTCATTAAAATTACTCATTATTTCACTAATAAAGCAATTAACCCTAGCAAAATCGCTCTGAAAACATTTTACCAACGCCAAACAGATTTTCTATCCACTTACATTGTTTGATACATTTGTTTTCTAGATACAAATGTAGGTGTTACAGCAGTGAGATCAAATGGTTTCCAATAAATCGAGAGTGATCTTGATGAAAAACCGCTAATCTGATCACAGTGGCGAATATTATTCGGCCTGCATTCGAGCAGGCGTGGCGGGGTAACTACTTTTGGTTGGCTATAAAAGGTGTACCATAATAAATGCATGACATGAAAAGAGTTTATTCATAATCGGCTTCTCAATTGATTTCCGTAACTTTTTCTACGAGTACCTATATATATATGTAAATTTTCCCCTCCGTGCCTCGGAAAGCACGTTAAGCCGTTGGTCCCGGCTGTCATTCGTGAATCTTTGACTCCTTCAAACAGACGCGACACGACACGCGGCAGAAAGGCACCGCAAGTCGCGCAACGAGCGGTGCCTTTGTGTCGCGCGCGATTATATCGCGTGTCGCGCCTGTTTGCAGGAGCCTTTACGTCTGCATCGCTGTCATCCGGACACGAGCCCGGAAGATTATTTTAAAACAATGTAGCAAAGATTATGTCCTACAAACTATAAATTCACGGTTACACCACGACACTTCCAAAATCGAGACCATACATCACCAACTTTATACATATACATACCTACAACAATTATATAAAAGTCAACGTAAATTACCATCGAACGCAACTAGTAGGTACATAAATATACGTTTTTATCACTTACACAGTTGTCACGAAATCTCGGTTTTTTATCGTTTCTCCATCGAATTTCTATCGTCAACAAATCATAGGGGTTTTGGCGTCGATCCAGGGTTCGATCGACTACGGTTATTGCAAACAATTATCAGCAAAAGCACGCGGTGAACACTATAAATTGGATACAACGCGATTTACGGCTGAACCTGGTGATTTTCGAGGTGATAAACGGGTTTATTTAATAGGTATTTAAAGTTTTCATTTGTCATTGAGATTGGAACTGATTTATTGAAATTATATTTTTCACATTATTAAGATGTGATAAGTTTGTCTATAGATCATTTTGGGTTTCTTATGGATTGTAGTAAATTTCTTTTGGTGGTTTTAGGGGAATTGACTACTTTGATAAATTATAATTAAACTAAACTATTGCTCAGTGAAATGTGCACCGTTCGTTGACATGGCCTAGTATGAGATTTTTAGGTTAAAATTACAGTGTTTTCACTATATAGTGTGGATTATACTATCATGTCATTAACCGATTAATCACCGCTAATGAGACACAATTCATTTTTCTATTGTAATGAGCCTATAGGCCGGCGAGACACGATTTATCATGCCACGCCGGGTAAGTCGTTAAACATCACAGTAATATTATAAACACGGAACAGAAAGCGAAAGTTTGTGAATGTGTGTGTGCGTGTTAATATGTTTGTTACTTCTTCACGCTCAAACGGCTGGACCAATTATAATAAAATTTTGTATGGAGGTAGCCGACACCCTGGATTAACATATAGGCTACTTTTTATCCCGATATTCAAACGGGATCGACACTCATACGGGTGAAACCGCGGGGCGCAGCTAGTAACTTATAAATTTAAAGAGTATGAGTAATAGTAATAGTATGTAAGGATCTCCTGCCTGCCTACCCCCATGTGCAAGAAGGCATCAGTATAAGTACATCTCGCAGCCAATTGGTTAAATTAGCCGTTTAGTTAACAGCCTGGCCTTTTAGAAGTAATGCTCGCCTCGCTTCGCTCTCTCGGCTCGCACGCGGTTGATCACAGTAAACTAACCTGACCTATTTAATCGGGGTGGCTTAGTTACTGTGCCCAATTCGGCTCATGCGTGATTGGTTATACAGTTCCAACCTAAACTATAATTGGGTAACATTCAGGCCGTTAGTTGAACGGCCATCGTTTAGTTAAAAGGCTAATCGGTTAACTAAACGGCTAATTAAACCAGTTGGCTGCGACATATACTCGTATATAACATTACTTTCTGAGCTCATAAAAAGATGTGTCACAATCCAGTAAATTTACGATTTACTGAAAGATTCAGTAAGTGTTCCATGCTTCCATCGTCAACACATCTAAACAATTTTCCTAAAAGTTTGTCTTTTCTTTAGTTTACATATTTTCCTGTTTGTTCAAAAGAAATCAATGACTGTAAAACAAACCGACTTCCAAATCGAAGTCATAAAAATGCAAATACGAAAAACAAAACGAGAAACTTTTATTTGACATGAATCGGTATCCATCTTGACGTATACAAAGTATCCCGCAAAATCCATCGAACAATTTTAAGTATGTATCCGAAACGCCAAAGTATTACAGTCGGAAATCGGGTCACATAATGTACGTTTACGTACAATAAAATTCGTATATCAGCTTTCAAGTTACGAAGTCGAAAACTTTTCAATACAATTTCCATATGAAACAAGTACTCGTTTCAAGCAACGTTTTAAGTTTTAACTAGTTTATTCCAGTTAGGTCTGGTTTTTTTAAAGGAGAGTTTTAAAGCCCGGAATTACACATGCCTGTAACTTTGCACAAAAGTATGCAAGTAGGCACCATACTGGCATACCAGTATGGTATTCACCAATCAGAAGTTGTTATGGCACACGGCATGCAAGCTACTTGCATACTTTTGTGCAAGTTACAGGCATGTGTATACTAAGCTTAAATGGCAGTTGGTTTTATTTTTTTTTATTGCTTTTTCTAACTTTTCTTGTTTTGTGTTACGGTTTTTGAATGATTTTGGGTGTTTCAAAAAAGAAAATAAAGCTTATGTTTGATGGAACAAGATTGTGTAGTATCATAGATATGTACCTATATTGGTTTTATTAATCAAATAATATACTTTATCGATTAACTATTTTCAGCGTAAGTAAATTACAGACCATTTTCCATTGAAACGTATTTTTTTCTTTATTTATTTATTTAATACTTCAAGCACATAAATGTACAGAGGCGGATTTAAAAATACGGACGGAGGATGCAGAATTTCTTTATTTAGAAAGAAATACTTAAATAAAAGTGCGTTTATTGGCATTTCATCAATCATTAGTCGCAGAAAAAGATAGTAAAATGAATGCAATATTTAAAATAATTGTCTTTGATGACAACAACACACAACTCAAAAAAAACAACATTACATATATTACATAACATTTTGTAAAATGCGTTTCAAATAGGTCTTCCTATTTGAAACGCATTTTTCAGAAACAATATTTCGTATCCAAGTTAAAAAAAAATAAAAATAAAAACGTAGTGATTGAGTGAATTATATGCAGAAAAATAAACCGACATTGAACCTGGCTTTCTTGTTAAAAAAAAAAACACTTTCTGCAATTTTTTTATAACTCCGATATTAATAAGCTTTGTCTTGCCAGTCTCAAAATATAATTTAATGTTGCACTGCTGAGACACAAGCCTCCTCTCGGTGAGAGGGAGTGGGCCGTAATCCACCACGCAGGCCCAGTGCGGGTCGGCGGATGTCACATGTCTTCATTTGGTTTTAAGCCATGCCGGTTTCCTCACGATGTTTTCCTTCACCGTTTTGAGAGCAGTGGTGCTGAAATAATTTACATAAAATAAAGCGCTTGTCTGGGTTCGAACCTGCGACCTACAACTCATAAGTCACGGTCGTTACCACTGAGCCACCACTGCTCTATTCCTCTACTTATTGAGTTCTAACTAAATATTCGGCTCGAAAAAGCCTTTAAGTAATTACAAACTAAAATACATAAACCAGATATAAATAAGAAAGTCAACGCGAAGAAATTTCAATTAAATTTTAATGGAGGAGATTTCAGTCTTGATGAGGAATTTGCCACAATAAATTAGTATAAACCCTCACGCTATTATCATTTTAGAAGGGTCGTAGGACCTTAAGCTGTAAGTACTTTACTTGAATGATTGTTGGTTTGGTCTCGGCTTAACTGAAAGCGTCTTTGGACCGGCTAGATCTTTCCAAATGTTATCGTAGGCATTGAGATAATAGGTAGCTAAGTTTACATAAAGCTAATGTATACATGTAATCTGACTTGTCCATTTGTATTTAGAATAGAATAGAATACTCTTTATTATGTACACCATATAAATACTACTACTACTACTGTATTTATTTACTAGCGACCCGCAACTGCTTCCCACGGTGTTTACGAGTTGATAAAACATTGAGTTTTCCTTATAACATGTTTTTTTTTTGAGGGTTTTGCAGCTTAGAAATAACAGCCGCACGGGTCAATCGATCAGGTTAAGCTACGCTTGCCGCGGTTGGTAAGTGGATGGGTGACCATCTTCACATACCAAGTCCCCTCCGTGCCTCGGAAAGCACGTCAAGCTGTTGGTCCCGGCTGTGATTCGTGGATCTTTGACAGTCGCCACGGGTCATCTGAAGCCAGAAAGTCTGACAACCAGTTTTACCAAGGGGTATTGTATTACCCAGTATCTAGGTTGGGTAGGTCAGATAGGCAGTCACCCTATGTAAAATTGGTATTTAGCTGCATCCGGTTAGACTGGAAGCCAACCCGACCGAAAAGGCTAGGCAGATAATATGTCGCATGCACAGTGACCGCTGGGCAGCAGAGTCTTCACTCGGTAGGTTCCTGAGGATGAACGGCGCCGCCGAGGCCGGCCCAGGAAGAGGTGGCGGTGATGATGAATTATAAACTTTCCGGAATAAATTCCCGAATGAATCCCGAATGATGATAAAAAACCACATCAAAATCCGTAGCGCAGTTGAGAAAGAACAACGCATAGAGAGACCCGAAAAGTGGCTTTAAATTATTATGCAGTATGTTAACTAACAGAGGGCGTTCCCGTTAACCCGCAATAGTATAGCAATCAATTAGATCGCCGCACACGCCGTCATTCATAAATGAATTCCGACATTGCTGTCCTTCAAGTACGCGTGTACAGAGTGTTTCTTTAACGTATCAATTTACCATTTTTAGTGAATATTTTATTATAAAAAAATAAAAAAAAAATATTTTCGAATGGTAATATTTTTTTAGCATGTATGGATGCTATACTATTGCGGGTTAACGGGAACACCCTCTGTTAGTTAACATACTGTATGTATAGTCACGTACACACAAAACACTTCATAAATAAACAAAAGAATTGAGAAATCTTCTTCATCTTTCGCATGGTACGGTCAGCAACAAAAGTAGATTAACACTTCAGTTTTTTTAATTTCAGTTATTGAGCAAAATATTTGTTCAAAATTGCAGCAGAAGTATAATGCAATTTTGAACAAATATTTTGCTCAATAACTGAGTTTGAAAAAACCGACGTGTTAATATTTTGCTCAATAGCTACGTCTACGTCCTACGTCTTGTCAAATTACTTGGACCCCGTAGTAGCTGTCCTGGTCTCTCTCCGGTCGTGTCATATTGCCGTCTCATCGGACAATGAGAGTGAGGGAGGAGGGAGTACACCTGTGTCTGCGCGCACACTTGAGCACTATAATATCACCGCGCCGAAGGCTGGTCTCCGCTGAGATTGGTCGCCATGGCCGAAATTCGGTCAGGAGAACTTTAGGGGGGCTAATATTTTATCTATGCAACATGGTCACTTTATCATGGTCAAGTGGGACTTACTGCATCTAAGAAAGAAAGAGTAACGTTAATTACAATTTTACTTACCCTCTTTATCGTATAGTCTGAAGGCTTCTTTGAGTTCTTTCTGTAGCTTCTCGTCGTCTTCTTGTAGAAAATAAACGGCGACGCGCACGAATGAGTCGAAATTCAGCTTACCAGATGCTGGAAATAAATAAATAAAGTTATGAAGTACTTAAAATTCTCGTATTGTCTTTGACAAATTTTTTGGGATTAAAAAAATGTTGAATTGTCCAAATTCTCATGTCATCTCTTCCTGCTTTTAACACCGTGGTAGGCCGCGTCCTCATCATTTCAACCGAAAGACGTCCACTGCTGGACAGCCTCCCCCAAGCAAGCAAGCTAAAACAAATTTTGAGAACAACTAACATCGATAGCTCAAATACCAAAACAAAGAATTTCTTTCAATTTGTCTGTAATTTATATGGTGTACATAATAAAGAGTAGTAGTATTCTATTCTATTCTAAAGAGAAGCATTTTTGGAGTCGGTCATTTTAAGTCAGTTAGTAAGAAGGATGAAGCTACTTTATCTGTCAAACCAATAATTTGTTACAACTAATCCCCTGATTAACGCAATGTAATACCTAATCTAACCAATAAACCATTCATTATAATATCTATCATTCCATTTAACGAGCGACAAACAAGACAGACGTGGATCCTGCGATAATCCCTACGTCACACTTGATCCGAGCTATTAAGGCTTGATGACGTCATCAAACAGCTGTTTGTGCATCGGTATCTATGGTCACAAGTAATTACTGAAGTTACTTCTACTTATGGCACATTTGACTATAGTCAGATTTTCGTCGGTGGAAAAATTGACGCCTGACAGTTGTTGTACGGAAAAAACTGGCAAGAAATTTAAATTTATTCGCAGTAGTAGTGACACTAACTAAGTATAAAAGTTTGGTCAGATTCGCCATTGCATTATCAGCCTATAATTTTCCCACTACTGGGACACAGGCCTCCTCTCCGTGAAAGGGAGAGGCCCGTACCTAATCCAACACGCGGGCCCAGTGCGAGTTGGTAGATGACACCATGTCTTCGAATTTTCTGGAACATGCCGGTTTCCTCACGATGTTTTCCTTCACTGTTTTGAGAGCGGTTGTGATTAAATGATTTACACAAGGTAAAGCGCTTGTCTGGGTTCGAACCTACGACCTACTACTCGTAAGTCGGGGCCGTTACCACTGGGCCAGCATCCACTCCCGTCCTCCTACCTAAAGTCTGTTCAAATGTATGTTTCAAATTGATGTTATTTCAAGTTAAACAAACATCAACTTTATTGTAATGGTTATTACGTTGATTTCAGAGTGACTACCACTAATGAAAATGTTATAAAAATGTTTAAAGTTGTAGCGTAAACTGCACTTTATTGTGTAGGAACTAAAGTTACTTTTCCAAAAACTCATATTTGTTTACATTTTTGGCAAATAAGTCGCGAATGCAGACATATGAATCTCTATGACCCAAACACAAACGTGTAACGTAAATAAATGAATTTTGAATATGGGGGTAATTTTTCTTTCTTAGGATAAATTCATTCCAACTACGGAACCATTCATTGTGCGTGGTCCGACACGCACTTGGCCGGTTTTTTATTATATGCATAAAGTTGGGTAAACCTGATGATTTAACGAGAGTTAAATAGGATAAATTCAAGGGCCATACCTACAACAAGGTATCTTAACAAACACAATAATATCTTTCTCTCAGTTAAGAGTAGCTGAGACCTTTTGTAATCTTTTTTTAAGGCCAGGATCTTCGAGCGTAGTAGGCATTTAGCGTTACCTCCGTCCTCGCGTGGCAAATGCCGCGAAAGCGCAGTTCGAATGAACTCGCTGAGCTTAATTATCATTATATATTACAACTATATTATAACAAACTAATATTTAGTTTAATTATTAATACTAGAACCTAAACAATATTTACAGACTGATTTTTGAAACTAATACACAAACACGGAAATTAACAATAATATAACGTATATTTCGATCGATTAGCGGGAACGCGGCGAGCCAGCAAAAGCGACACAGGTCCTACCTCGGTAACGCCCGGCGGGCTACTGAAGTGAAGCGCGCAGGCCGCCTTTTTAGATTATATTTTGTTAAGACAATAAAAATCAGTTTTGAAAAAAATTAACCGTAGAATGTTCTACTATACATCATTGCCTATTTTTTGATATATTTTTTGCGAGTAAAAGTTAAGTCTACTTCAAATACGACTTGAAAAACGATTAAAAAATTCGCTGTTTTCGATTTGTTTGCGATTTTTTATGATCGAGTGAAGTTGTAAATATCGTGTTTTGAACCATAGAATAATCAAGAATGTTAGTTAAACTATGCCATATATTTTTTTCAGATTAAAACAAAGAATATTTGATTGTTTAATGTTGAATCAAAAATAGGTCGATTCCGAGATTTCCGAGAGTCCTGGCCTTAAGTAGGTTTTTGTTGGAGAAAACCGTCGCTTGACCTTGTCGAGAGGATGATCCGAATTTTAAGGGTTCTGTTGCCAAGGGACTTAGTATTAGGGATTTTCGTGCCTGGTATTAAATCGAACCAAGGACCCTTGCATACAAATTTTAAATTTCTCGTATTACGTGCACAAATGCAGGTATTGCGTTCAAGTTCATTTATGAAACCTTTTATTTATAAACAATGAAGTATCGGTAAGTACGTAGTTTTTAACTGCTGCCCTATGATCTGGTATTAAGGCGAAAGCGCCAGGGTAGCCCGCGGAATTCAATTTTTTTTAGGTTTTTTGCAATTTGTTGGTCAGTAGATATATACATATATTGATTCGCGGCCGTAACAAATATGTATTTACCGAATTATAATCATTAAAGTCATCAACACAACTCTCTAAGACCACATAACCCTACTCTTTAGGGTTACGTGGTCTTAGAGAGTTGTGTTGATGACTTTGATGATTATAATGCCCGCGACTCCTTTGAGTACTTTTCGCATTCCTCATAGTTCCGGATTTGGCCATCCACGCCCTTGAAAAATTCACCCCAATCAAAAGTAATTTATTAAATTAATTAGGTTGAGAATCAGCTCCTTTCGAGCGTCAAAAGCCAAACGTGACGGATTTGGAGCAAACAAGCTATGGATATAGAATTATGGAATACTAGCCGAAACACGCGGTTTCATCCGCATACGTTTCGATCCCGTGGGAATATCGGGATAAAAAGTATCCTATGTGTTAATCCAGGGTGTCAGCTACCTCCATACTAAATTTTATCAAAATTGGTACAGCCGTTTGTGCGTGAAGAAGTAACGAACATACAAACACGCTCACAAACTTTCGCCTTTATAATATTATTAAGAACTGATTTTACCAACGTCAGATATCTTTTATCCGTGGATTAAAATTAACTGACAGTTCTAGTATAGACAAACTGTCAAAAATTCAAAACTTTGTTCATGAAAATACTTATTCTAGGTATAACAGTTTGGTGGAATTCGCCCTAAGTGTGATTTTTAGGTAAGTACGTTATTTCCATTTACTTTACACATTCTTACGCGCATACTTCCCACAGCTAACCACCTGACTTCTATTTCCGTCAAGCAGATGGCGTCTAGTAATTGAAGCCCCGATCTTGTCTCGAAGCAAATTGCCGTGACTTCGTAGTTTACGCCAATAACAGTTGACGGGCTATGAACAGACCGTTCACAATTACTTTTACTCTGACAGCAGCAACGTAACAGCAATCTTATTGTAACGAGAATAAAGCTCACAATGGTTTTGACAGACTTGTCAGTAGCAGCGACCTAACAGCAACCTTATTAGAATGAGAATAAAGATCACTTTCATTTGGATAGTGATGCAAAATCAGAGGTAAAATAACTGAAAGGACTGTAAAAGCGGAATAGTAACCTCGTTACAGCGTTTTATGTTTAAAAAATCTGTTGAGAATAAAATACCAAATTCACAAACTCAAAATGTCGTCAGATTTTCATACTTACACATAACATCAAAGCCCGAAGAATTGCCAAACTGAAGTGGCAGTGGGCAGGGCACATTGCTCGCAGAACAGATGGACGATGGGGCCGAAAGGTTCTGGAGTGTCGACCGTGTACCGGAAGACGTAGCGTCGGAAGGCCTCCCACAAGGTGGTCCCACGACCTTGTGAACCCGTTGGATGCGAGAAGCACAGAACCGGTCGAAGTGGAGGTGCTTGGGGGAGGCCTATGTCCAGCAGTGGACGTCTTTCGGCTGAAATGATGATGATGATGATGACATCACATCACGCCTGCATTTCCCAAAGGGTTAGGCAGAGGAGTACCTTTCGACAGTAATGTTTAGGTCCGATGTAATAAGGGAAGAGACTATTGCCATCAATCGAGCACAAATCCAGTCTCCAGGCTTCTACTGAGGAATTTCTGATAGGAAAACCCAATAACACTGCTCGACCTGGGAGTTGAACACAGAACGTCATTCTCAGCAGTAGCGCTTGCGACCACTAAACCAACGAGACAGTTTCATACTTTGGATGAAATAAACATAAAACTATTTTTTTCTTCAATCGTGGTCAACTGGTCTATAATAATCGAATTCACGTAAAGTGCTCTGTTCTTTTTACCATATTTTAATATTTTCCAGCATACCTATCTATTTTACAATTACACTTGAGGCCAAATAAAAATATCAGCAACAATAAATAATATAAAAATGAAAAACTGCCCATTTTCACTATGCGATAGAATCTATTTAATAGATAGATCCGTTTAATCGATTTTTTCTTATCATTGTTCCTCTCAATCAAACCACCAGCCATCCAATCTCTTCACCACCCTTGGTTGACTGGTAGAGAATGCCTAAGGCATTAATTCCGCCTTTGTACCTTATTGTGCGAAAAGTTTAAATAAATAAATAGAATTTAAATTTGATAAAATAATTTCATCAAAAACCTAATATTACCTACATCAAATTGAAAATGTATGAGAATCAACAATTTTGGAGTGATTAAATGATATGAACTTGCGTTCGTTCCTCAGTATTAAAGCGTGATTTATGTGTTACAGTGTAGTGCAGAAATACGGACGATTGTCACCAGGAAATAAAAATGTCAGCACGCTGGATAATCTGTGCGCTGGCTTTGAAGGAAAACAGAACTACATATATTCTGGACTCATCGTCGCGAACACATAAACTTTGCTCTTTAAGACGCGTTAAGGCAAGATTAACTGGGGTTATTTCTGTTAAAATCATTGTCGACGCTGTTTTATGTTAGTCTTGTTAAAATAAACCGATCTTTGAGATTAAAACGCCGATGTTCAGATCGTCGATCGTTTTATGTAGCTAAATATATCTATGTTGCCTTCAGTTCTACTGTTCTGTCACAGACCATTGTTAGACTAATAAGTATCAATTTTATGCTTTAAGCACTGCCTGCTAAAAAGGTTTAAAACTGCAGCCTTTTTCTCCCTATTCTTTCTGCTACTGCCTCATGTTGTTAAGGGTCCAAATGCTGCAAAGGTTTTAGCAAACCAGCAACAGTTGGTCAGCCCCCTGCCTGACACCAACCCTCCCCATAAAATAAGGACCACATGGGCTCCTGCACGTCTCAAACTCAAAGCATTTATTTGATACTAGCTGCGCCGTGCGGTTTCACTCGCATAAGTGTCGATCCCGTGAGAATATCGGGATAAAAACTATCCTATGTTCTTCCCCGGGATGCAATCTATCTTTCTGCTAAATTTTATCGAAGTCCGTTCAGTGGTTAAGGCGTGAAAAGGTAACAAACAGACAGAGTTACTTTCGAATTTATAATATTATAATATGGATATACTAGGCAATTTTAAATTGTCAAGGGGTCGGTCAAAAAGATGTGACTGGTTGCCCATTTAAAAGTGTAGTAGTAAATGTTGGTGAATCATTCATGTGGAATCATTAGGAGAGCAGTGATGCTCCAGTAGCAACGGTCTCAACTTACAAGTTGCAGATAGTAGGTTTGAACTCAGGCAAGCGCTTCTCTTTGTGTAAATAATTCCATCACTACTGCTCTCAAAACGGTGTAGGAAAACATCCTGAGAAAACGGCAGCTGGTGACCTGACTTACAGGTTTTGTAAAAAACTTAGTTCAGACGTCAGTCTTCCACAAATTAAGTACAAAATTGTATCTGTAAACTAATTTAACTTTAAGTTATAATTTCTGGTAAGAAAATAAAAATCTATTCTATGTCATAGAGAACCAAAAATTTTAAAACATTGTGACATCTATCACCTCTGTAACTGGGCCCCTGTCGTAGATTATAGCCCACTCCCTCTCGAAGGCCTGTGTCCGAGCAGTGGCATCGATATAGGCTGATTAATTCTGTTGAAATGGTTAAATAAGTAATAGAGGATCTTAGAGAACATTTTACTTTATTACGAATTTTTGAGAGCACACATATTTTTTTGACAAGGGGCGTGAAACCACAGACTAGTTAAAAAGGACAGAGAATAAAAACTTATGAGGCGCTTACATAAAATTATAAATTTACCTAATTACAACACACCTCCTTAAATTTATAATCTTATAACCTTTTACTTTTACATAAACAATAGATAAACCTAATCCTAACTAAATTAAACCTAACTCTAATCTGTTCTTCAAAAATTTTGACCGATCTAGACTTTTAGTTAACATGTCTGCCAAGTTGAATTTAGTATCAATTTTTACAATATCAATTAATTTCTTTTCATAGTTCTCATTTATATAATGATACTGCACTTCGATGTGCTTTGAGTTTTTTGTGAAGTTACCGTATTTAGCAATTGCAACTGCACCTGAGTTATCTTCATAAAATTTTATTGGTTCACAAAATTTAACATCAAATGATTCACTTAGCAAGTTTTTAATAAAAAGTACTTCTGTCACAGCCTCAGACATAGCGATATATTCTGCAAAAGTTGAACATTTAGCTACTGTATTTTGTTTACGTGTTTTCCAAAAAATTAGGTTTCCAAACAATCTAGTAATAAAACCAGTTGTAGATTTTCTATCAACATTATCTCCGGCATAGTCAGAATCTACCATACAATCTAGAATTTCAGTATCCAAATTAGCATAATAAGTTAACTTTAGATCCTTAGTCTTATACAAATATTTCAAGACTCTCATTGCATATTTGTAATGTGTTTGGTTGTAACAACTTTGGTATCTACTCAAATAATTAACACTGTACGCTACATCTGGCCTTGTGCCTGTGCTAATATACAATAATTCACCTATTATATTTCTGTACTTAATACTTTCATCTACTTCTTGAGCTTGTTCTAATTTTAAATTTGTTTCCATTGGAGTATCTTAAAACTTAGCATTTTCCAGATCATATTTTGCAGCCAAAGATTCAATATATTTTGTTTGATTTAGAGTCATTATATTTTTATCATCACTATAATGAATATCTATGCCAATGTAGCTTTTAATTTTTCCCAAATCTTTCATTGCAAATCTTTTCATTAAACTTGTTTTTACCTCTTCTATTTTATTTTTATCTTTACAGCAAATTAAAAGGTCATCAACAAATATTAATATGTATATTGGATCTTTGCTTGCTCTATTAACATACAGACAGTAATCATAGTTACTTCTAACAAAGTGTAAAGTTTTAATAAATTCGTCAAAACAATTATACCACACTCTAGGGCTTTCTTTTAGACCATAGAGAGCTTTGTGCAATTTATAAACTTTATTGTCGCCAGTTTCATAACCTTCCGGTTGATTTACATATACTTCTGACTTTACATAGCCATTTAAAAAGGCAGTCTCTACATCCATCTGTTCTACAAACAAATTGTTTTTACAACTGTATGACAATAAAATTTTCAAAGTTTGCATTTTACCTACAGGTGAATAAGCATTGTCGGTGAAATCCTTTTGCTGGAATCCTCTCACAACTAGTCTAGCTTTATAAATATTATTACTTTTTCTCTTAAACACCCACTTAACATCAATAACTTTTTTATCTTTTGGCCTTTCTACAATTTGCCAAGTATTATTTTTATTTAAGCTTTCTATTTCAGAGTCCATTGCAATTTGCCATTTTTTAAAATCACTGGAGGTTAACGCCTCCTCGAATGAATTAGGCACATTTGCATCAACATGATTCACGTATATAAAATGTGAAACTGGATAACCATACCTCAAAACGGGAAATCTTTTCCTTTTTTGTGACTCCTCTACTTTTTTTTCTTTATCATCATTTAAATTTTCATTATTTACAGGATCTTTCAGGGTATTATTAGAGTTAGTCTCATCTGTATCTACACCATTTTTATCACTTTCATAATCAGTTTTATCTATTTCGTTTGAAGTTTGATCAATCTCTAAATCTTTATCTTTCTGATTATCTAGTTTTTCTAGGCAAATCAATTCAGTGTTTTCTTCGATTACCTGTACGTGCCTTGCATTAATTATTCTATTATTTAGTAAAACTCGATAACTATTTTCATTATAACCAACTAAAATTCCTTCTTGTGCTTTATCATCCCATTTACTTTTTCTTAAAACTTCAGGAACCCTGACAAAGACTCGACTTCCATATATTTTTAAGTGTTCTACATTTGGTTTTATTCCGAAAAATATCTCATATGGAGTTTTGTTTTCAAGTGTATTTGCAATTGTTCGATTTTTTAAATATGCTGCTGTTTTTATTACTTCTGGCCAATACCTTCTGTGAATGTTAGCTTCTCTCATTAAACACCTACCTATATCCATAGCAGATCTATTATACCTTTCCGCTACTCCATTTAATTCATGAACGTAAGGTGGACATGGTAAAAGCTCTATACCCTTTTGCCTTATAAAATTATAAATTTCCTTGTTTAAATATTCTTTGCCATTATCACACTGGATTTTCTTGACTCTTTTATTAAATTTATTTTCTACTAAATTAACAAATTCTATGAAATAGCTAGCAACTTCAGCTTTACTTTTAATACAAAATATCCTTGTGCATTTACTATAGTCATCGATAAATGTCAAGAAATATTTTTCACCCCCGTAGCCAGTTGTATTATGTGGACCATTCAAATCAGTATGAATTAATTCTAAAATTTCAGTAGTCTTTGTTCTATTATTTTCAAAAGGTACATTAGTCATTTTGCTTTTAATACAATTTGAACATTTCATTTCCGTGTTTTCAATCTTATCAGGCAACCCATCTACTAATTTATTGTTTATAAGTTTATTTAAATACTGAAAATTTACATGACCAAGTGCCCTATGCCATTTTTCTTTCTGAGTTAATTTTACTGTATGTGCACACATTTCATTTTTCGATAAAAAACCTTTTATACAATACAAATTATTTATTTTATCAGCAACAACCATTAATTCTCTGGCCTGATTATAAATTTTTGCATTTTCATTTCACTGTCTAAAAGCCAATTAATTTCAATGTTATTATTACATTTTTCCTTTTCAATACACCCCGATACCTGATTTATTTCCGGATTACATACTTCAGTTGCCCACGACTCGGATGAAAAATTATTTGAAGACTCACCACTGGAATGATCATGACCTCTGAAATGACCTTGTCCTCTGGATACATCTTGACCTCTAAAATTACCTCGACCTCTGTAAAGACCTTGACCTCTGCCTCGACTATGACCATTGTTGAATCCACCTCTGTTGTGACCTCTCTGTAGTCCTCGCTGACCATGACCAGATTGGAATCTTCCTTGTGAACTTTGTTGCCCTTGATTATATTTCGGCCCATGCCAGCAATCCTTCTTGAGATGGCCAGTCTTTCCGCAAATAAAACACTGTGCTGAAGTTTTAGTTGCAAATGTACTGACATTGCTTTTCTTGTCCGAATCACAAGTGGCCATATTTTTCTCTTTTATTTTAGAACGTACATAATCTACTGTTCTTTGTTCTTCTGGAATCACATCAAGAAAATCTCCAATATAACTATAGCTGGGTGGAAGTGCTCTCAGCAAATATCTTAACTTCTCGGATTCCTCTATTTTTCCTCCAGCCGATTTAAACTCATTTATTGTTTTTTCAAAATCAACAAAAAACTCTTCTACTGTACTGTAATTGGTTAGTCTGATTTCTTCAATATTTCCTCTGCATATTATTTGCATAGCTGTAGACTGTGTTAAATACATTTTATCAAACTTCTTTATCATTTCATAAGCTGTTTTGCATTCACCGATATATTCTAGTTGTTTATCTGAAATTGTACTCATTATCATAGTTCTTGCTTTTAAATCCATCTTTTTCCATTCCGCTTCAGTTTTTTCACATTTGGCAGGCATCGTACCAATGGCGGCCTCGTTGCATTCTTTGTATTCGAACAAAGTTAACAATCTTAATTTCCAGCTTGTATAGTTTGCACCATCAAAAATAGGTATCACAATATCTTCTATCTTTGCTTGTTTAGCCATTGATGATAGTAACGTTTTATTAGTGTAAAATCTTGTAATTTTCACGATAAACTTTTGAGGTTATATCTTGATCGTACTATTTTTAAATGATCATTGCACTTTTATATTTCACATATCACATTGAGTTTTTATTTTGAACCACGCTCTGCTACCATGTTGAAATGGTTAAATAAGTAATAGAGGATCTTAGAGAACATTTTACTTTATTACGAATTTTTGAGAGCACACATATTTTTTTGACAAGGGGCGTGAAACCACAGACTAGTTAAAAAGGACAGAGAATAAAAACTTATGAGGCGCTTACATAAAATTATAAATTTACCTAATTACAACAAATTCTATTCATGTTGAATATAATACATGTGAGAACGATGTAGAAAGACTTACGCCCTTCAAAAAACAAAGAGTTTCGACTCACCTTCAGCATCTTCGCTGTCAAGCATTTGGTCAAGTTCAAGGTCATCATAGTTGTGTACCATCGTGTTCAGTATCGTCTTGACTGTTTCCTTGGCGATGCGGCCTTGCTTCTCCGAGTCGAACATGCTGAACGCGCGCCTGAGCACTGTCGGGCAAAAGTAAGAGATTATTAGAACAATATAAATGTGCACAATATGGATGGAGTAATGAAACTAATGGAGTTGACGCTGTGTGAGCGTGCGTGTTCCATCGCCGCCCGTTCGATTCGATGTCCACAGCGCACAGGATGGTTGGAAAGCATCACATGAAGTAGTTTTTTGCCCCATTGACGTAATTGCTGTATGGCGTTCCAATAGAAGGATAAATAAAAACAATTATTTGTTCTAAAGATATTTTGACAGAAAGCGTCAAAATAACGGTATCTTTTATTTTGAGAAATGTTGTCTTTACTCTCACGACAATTATAAACGCGGTCATGATTCTCAGCAGTAAGAGAGCGATTAGGAAGAGAGATAGTATTAATAATTTGTTGTCTTAAGAGTATGTAGGTTCGTACTGTGTACATAATGTTATGCTTATCATGTCAAAAGCGAGCGCATTTCACGCAAACTGTGTGTTTTTGCGCAAATTGTTACCTTGAAATCAACACATGATTCTAGATAACGCAGAAATTTTTCTTAGGTTATCAAAATAAAATCTTTTATGTCATTAGAAATGTGCAATACCTACGCGGTCAAAATATATGGAACATCAATATTTTTTTATATAACCGACGAATCCGTCGATTAATTTCAATGTTAATCGTCGTTTATAAAGTAGGTTCAGAATCATGTACTGAATCCATGTCGCGCATCCATGTCTCTGCAACCCTGTATTTTTTAAATTTGTTTATGTATACAAATAATGGAAACCGTCGCAAACAAAGGACAAACTGAAACAGTTCATTTCCAAAGAGGACACTCAAAACAACCGCAAATTAGTTATTGATTTCACCTCTTAAAAGTTAAAAGACAAAACTTTCAGTATTGAAAGTATCAACATTTCGATCCACTCTGTGGAAATCGACGATCCCTTTGCGTCAAAGGGAACGTTGGTGTTGGTGGTAGAGAAATGATAGAGGTACTAAGTAAGAAACTTATTTTGCGAACACTGTTTCTGGTTCATATTTCGATAGGAAAGCGATGATAGCTTTTCTTTGATAAATACTAGTTTGTGGCAGAATGTTGCTTATTAAATACATATAGAGGTATAAGGAACAGGGTGTTCACCCATCCTTTATAGAAGAGAGGATCCTCGGACCAGATGGGTGTTGTGTCTGGTGGGCAACTGCCCAAAATTGGTGTCGGGACTTTGTATATTTATGCTAGTTGCGCGGTAAACTCTGCTTGCGCGATGCAGGATTTTGCGTGGCATCAATGTTCGCATGTGGCGTTGTAGATGCCGCCATACTTTTAATGAATCTGAATTAATAATAATTTATTTATTTTCTGACATAGTCCTACCATACATTAAATTGAAACAAAAAAAATATATAAAATTCATGCACACATTCACACAATGAAATGTAATCAAAATATAAACAAAGCAAAGTAAATAGTCATAATATCTTTTTTGTAAACAAAATCTGTCATTTTATAGCACCTAATTTAAAGAAACAAAATCCAAAAGGCAATAAAATCCTAATTTTTTAACAAAGTGGGTAATTTTTTATAGTGCTATTTTAACTAAATTGAAAAACGTCAAAGATGAAAATTCAAAGTAAGTATTTCGCCAATAGCGGCTTAAAACGTTTTACGAACCTAACTCCGGGGCCGGCTTTGGTATTGTAACGCCGAAACAATTTGGGAGCAAAATGTTTTTGGTTTACACTGGTGGCCGTAAAAAAAACTAGCATTATTTAGGTATTAAAATCTCTTCAAGCTCTAATGTAATCGTGGATAAAAAGATCTTTGTTACAATAATTAATTACACATTTGTAAAAACACTAATCTATATTATAATAAAACTGAAGAGTTTGTTGGTTTGTCGCGCTAATCTCTGGAATTACCAGAAGGCTTTGAAAAATTCTCTCTTAAATTCTTGAGGAAGGCTATAGGCTACTTAACATCACGCTAGGTCCAAAACAAAAAAAGTCAGAAAGAACGCTAAGCAAAAACGAAGTAATAGCACGTACAGACGATGCGATGTGACGAGGTGGGTCGGGGAATTAAGAAATTTCACGCGGACAAAGTCGCGGGTAGAAGCTAGTACTTAAATAAAACGCCCCATGTGGAAAGCTTTGTCGCTGCTGTATATAAGTAGTACACATAAAAACCGTCTAATGCTTTGACGTTTTTGATTATGCATAAGTTTAAGAATGTATATATTAAACTATAATTTGTTTACACCAATTAATTCAATTTATCACTTCTAATGTGACACAAATATTGTTCCGACGATTGCAAACAACTTTATTCACCAAAATATATTAACATTTCTGAAAAAGTGTGAATAAATATACAGAGTGTTTCTTTAACGTATCAATTTACGATTTTTAGTGAATATTTTAATATAAAAATAAAAAAACATTTTATTTTCGAATGGTAATATTTTTTTTAGCATGTATGGATGCTATACTATTGCGGGTTAACGGGAACGCCCTCTGTTAGTTAACATACTGTATATATTATAAAGTAGATAGATAGCTATCTATCTACTTTGATCAATATCCAAATTATTTGTTTCTAAATACCTATTCTATAACGGTTCACGGTACATATCTGATGTCATATGTCTTCGAATTTTTGGTTCTAGTACATGCCGGTTTTCTCACGATGTTTACCTTCACCGATTTGAGAGCAGTGGTGATGAAAATAATTTACACAAAGTAAAGCGCCTGTCTGGCTTCGAACCTACGACCTGCAACTCGTAAATCGCGGCCGTTACCACTTGGCCACCACTGCTAACTTAAACAATCCCAAACAAACTCCTCATATGGTACACGTTTACTTACAACAAGTCCATTTACGGTAGGTAAAGTTATCATCATTAACGAGTCTACAACCTCTAATGCGCCACCCCTGGCCCTTTATCAAACCTTTAGCAATCAAGACTCGATCAGGGGTCGCAAACTGATGGCTAGTCGACAACTTGGTTTATGGTACAAACAAGTCATTAAGTTAATATAGACTTGGGTAAAGAGGAGGGGCTTGTGGCGAAGTAATAACAGCTGCAGGGGTCGATTGATCAGGTTAAGCTACACTTGCCGAGGTTGGTCCGTGGATGGGTGACTATCTTTACATATCGAGACCTCCGAGCCTCGGAAAGCACGTTAAGCCGTTGGTCCCGGCTGTCATTTGTAGATCTTTGACAGTCGTTACGGGTAGTGAGAAGCCCGAAAGTCTGACAACCAGTCTTACCAAGGGGTATCGTATTACCTAGTAACTGGATTGTGGAGGTCAGATAGGCAGTCGCCCCATGTAAAATACTGATATTCAGCTGCATTCGGCTAGACTGGAAGCCGACCCCAACATAGTTGGGAAAAGGCTAGGCAGATGATGATGAGAATTGGGTAATGAGGTTGTGGTGAAGGTAATGAATGTCTGTACTGTTACTAAACTGATGAAGTTAGAAAGTTAAGCTACGCTGCCTCGTTGGTCTAGTGGCAGCAAGCTCTACTGCTGAGCATGAGATCCCGGGTTCGTATTGGATTTTTCCATCAGGACTTTGAGAGCCTCCTCTTGAGTGAGAGGAGTGGACCATTATCCAGCACGTTAGCCCAGTGTGGGTGGGAGGATTATACAATTATGTAACATAATTAACGCAAGCGCTCAAACACCCCTATTAGAATTATATTGAGATAAAAGCATAATAAATTACTTTATGCATTTAAAATACTCTTATTGTTTACATGGTCTTCGCATGACCTGACCAAGATTATGTGTGGACTTTAAAAGAAACTGTGACCTCTGAGTTTGTTTTGGCCATTCTTCTCAGAGTAGTCAGATAGGAAACGCCAACCTCATCTAGTTTTTAAAAATATGATTGACATGTAAAAGTGTTAGTACAAACCTACTTATTGAAATAAAATCATTTATTTATTATTGAATTTTCTTTGGCTCGGTCCGCAGTTCGGCAATATAATTTTTAAAATTAAAAATTTAATTTAATTTTCAAAAAAAATTCTATACTTACTAAAAGTTACTGAAATTGATTCAGTACTAAATTATGAACAAACTACTTTCAGGACTTGCGTTTTTTCTATTACACCTTTTTTATTGAAATTCAGCAGCATTTTAAAAGGTACTAAGAAAAGCAGATTCTTGTTATAGGCCGGATATAAGTTTAAATGAAGAATCTAGGTACCTACCCAGTCTTGCTTCAGTAATAACTCTTCCATTTTCGCTATACGCTAAACGGATAATAAATCTTTGAGATATCTTCATCTTTTGGTACCTAAAATATAATATTCTCGCAATTTCGTTTACGTAGGAATGTCATTTTTCCTAAATCGACCTACATTCAGCGGATTAGACCATCCGGTCGATTCTGTAAAAATGTCACCGTGAAAATTTAGGTGAAGTGAGTTTGTTTTTGCTAGGAATTTACACTATTGACAGCTCACTCCACGCTCACTTCACCTAAGGTTTCACGGTGAGATGGTTACAGAATCGCTGCTCATAATATATGCCTAGTTTTTAGTTAAAAAAAGACCCTTCAAAAGTGCTTATTTTATTCAATGTGCCTCGGAAAGTACTTTAAGCCGTTGGTCCCAACTGTCATTCGTTGATCTTTGACGGCCGTTAGGGGTAGTCAGAAGCCCAATAGTCTGACAATCAGTCTTACCAAGGGACATCGTGTTAAGATCAGATTAGCAGTAGCTCCATGTAAAATGCTGGCATTCAGCTGCATCAGCACGCGTAGCATGACGACGTTTTGTCGACGGAAGAATAGACAAAATTAATTACACATTGCCATGATTAGACGCGTAGAATGCGTACTAATATTTCTACAATCTGTCATTTTGTCTATTCTTCCATCGACAAAACCCATTTCTACGGCGGTCATGCTACGCGTGCTGATTAGACTAGAATCTTATCCCAATATAGTTGAGCAAAGGCAAGGCAGATTAATTTTGATTGCTGTCCCAAAATATGTCCTCCCAAAACCATTATCTCCTCAAGACCTTAAAGAAAGAAATACGCTTTATTTCTTCCACGATAACTTTTACAGCAAAAATCTCTACAATTGAACCTAACAACATAAGTGCATGTCTTGCATTAACAATGTCGCTGTTCCAGCTTAATCACATAGCAATCAAGCGCTGCAGCAAAATTAGTAGCAGTACGCTGTGCGCTGCATATCAAGAACAAAACAGCGCTGACATTAACATTAAGCCGTCTATTCGCTACTAGACGACAAATGTTGGCAATTGCCTGTTTAATGGTGTTGTGTTGCTAGAAAATTTACTATCTTCAGAGACTTTAGAAGCAACTTCAAACTTAAACACGTATTAGAGCCGGTTGTTTCAAATGGCTGGTTAACGAATACGTACTCGTTATTTATTATTTGACGTACGGTAACGCCATAATTTTGTAATTGTAATTTGAAACAACTTTTTTTTTTGGTTTGACGATAGTTAGCGCCATTTTTGTCGTATACATGCGCTTCAGGTGGGCGTGACGCGCCGTTGGCTTGTAAACGTCAGAATATAGATACAGTACCCGGCGATAAATATTGCACATCGACCTTTGGAAAGAGACAATCGGCTAATTTCGGCTTCGTAGAGCGTTATCTCTGTCGCACGAAATACAAACAGTCCGGTATCTATTAGCTGTTAAAACAATTATGATTTGCTTCTTTTGATAATTATTTTTATTCTTTGTATAAAATACAATACCGATTGTCTCTTTCTAAAGGTCGATGTGCAATATTTATCGCCGGGTACTGTAGTTGTAAGGTGCTAAAGCTGTAAGCATGAAAGATCCGTTGACGCGTGTCCGAAATCGGAACTAACGCTGATATTTTGTTTTTTCAATAATCTACCTGTACCTAATGGTCCCACTGCTGGGACACAGGCCTCCTGTCTGTAAGAGGAAGTAGGCCGTAATCCATCAATCGGTCCCAGTGCGGGATGGTAGACGTCGCATGTCTTCGAATTTTATGGTTCTAGGACATGCCGGTTTCCTTACGATGTTTTTCTTTACCGTTTTGAGAGCAGTGGTGATGAAATAATTTACACAAAGTAAAACGCTTGTCAGAGTTCGAACCCATGACCTATAACTCTTAAGTCGCGGCCATTACCACTGGACCACTACTGCTCTCCTTTCTCATCGCTGCTCAAGAAGTGCATAACGTTTAAATCACCTACACCAATCCCCACAGATAGCGTTACACAATGGACAAAGAGGTATTTCAATTTAATATCCTTAGATGTGGATTTTAATTCAACATTGTTGAACACAGCTGCCACACTGAAAAGGCTAGCAAAGATAGTCTCTTTCAACGGCGCATCATTGTTCTCATGTTATAAAAGATCACCAAGAAAGTGACATCTTTTGTCTTTCAATGAATGAATGGGGCCTCTATTTATTACACGCTTTTCCATCATCTCGGAGGTTATTAAAGTCTGTTTTACGAGGGCCTGTTTTCTTTTTTTATATCTTGTTTGAGGTTATATTTAGATATTTAGTCTGGAGAAGGATAATTTGGAAGCCTTATTCCAAGGTCAGTTAGCGACAGGTGGCCAACCAAGGCTATATAACAACACTAGCCCGCGTTATTATTTCGTTTTAGCTTAGAGTTCTTACTGATTTTTTTTTCTTTTTGATTGGCTCCTAAGGGATTTAGCATGATTTTAAATAGCCTTTCTTAGTGAATTGTAGTATTTTCTAGAGAATTCGGCTATCAAAGCAAAAATATTTTTTTCAACTTTCGACTTTCAACTCTTCAGGTTTATTCTTAGTAGGTATAGATATAATCTGGATAAGGATAATTTGGAAGACCTATTCCAAGGTCAGTCAGCGAGAGGTTGATTTATTTTCGTTGGATTCCACTTTTGAATCCTAGTTTAATATTTTTGGCATTTGATCCCCCACGTTGCCGAGGCCTTGTAGATACATAATATTCTTTATTAATTTGTATGAAATTAATTACCAGATTACTGGAACTTATTAATTATAACTTACCAGAGGTGGTTCTAGCGAATCCGATGATCTGAGGGGCAATTCTCGTAATTTTAAGAACGTTTTCAGTCTAGTCTCAGTCTTAATCTGTCAAAAATACCTCTAATTAACCTACATTTTTGACAAGGTTTTGATATTGATTGTCGCTGAGATGATATTTCGACTAGATTTTGTACGTTTTTAATTACGGAAATTGCCCTTCTTATATATTATTATCATCGTGGACGAAATAAATTAAAAGCAATTAAATTAATTATTAACAATTTATTAATTAACATCCCTTAAATTTTGGGGTGCCTACGCAAAGATAGTAGCAAATGTCGTACAGTAGACCGGACGGTGTTAACAAAGCCTCTTATTCTATTGAAACTCTGTACTAGCTAGGATAGCTCAAGGTCAAAATGTTACGACTGATGATGTGCATTCGACTCTACCTAACTATGTTCTGTTCAGGGGCGGATCTACTTAAAGGCTTTTTGGGCTGCAGCCCAGGGCCCCGTGGATACAGAGGGACCCCAACCGAACTGTAAACAATAGACGATATTGTCAATAATAAAAATTATCTAGAATTAAAAATCGGATCATAAAAAATGGCAATTGGTTGAGGGCCCCTAAGCAGTATTAGCCCAGAGCCCCACAAATTCAAGATCCGCCCCTGGTTCTGTTTGCTTTTCGTCGTTGGGAAAATGTGTAGGTTTCAATTCTTTGTATGTAAGCAACCTATAATAATGTCCTTCGTGGCGTGTCAATAGCAATCTAAATACAGTCGACCCAGCACCCTTATTGCGTTGCTTATTGCTGTCAATCTCAATCTGAACCATTTTGAAGGATGTTGCTAATACATTGGATTATATGTTTGAAATATTTGTCTGCTAAGCAACGTAAATAATGCAATGAATGTCGTTGAACTGTCAAAATTAAAGCCATTGCTACAATGCGTGCCATGAAAGATGAGACTTGACCCCGCCTCCCCCGCCTCCCCCGCTCTTTCCGCCGCCCCTATGACGTCCGGTCCCGTCCCGCACTCAGACCTCATACCGCTAAAGATACTAAAATCGTGTACTGCGCATGTCAAACCACGTGGTGTGTCAAGTCTCATCTTTCGTGGCACGCATTGTACTAATAGTGTGTTACACAATTACCCCAGAGAATTCGGCTACGAGGTTAGCGAGTATGTCCTTCATTGTCGCTCTAATAGTCATCTGAACAGTTTATTTTTTACAGATTCATAAACTCTCACGTGCAGAATAATTTTATCCCCCACCAAGAACATTATTCAAACCAAGTTTTCTTATTATTTCCACGTGTGCAAAGATAATAAAACTGCTAGTATTTGTACGAACTACATATTTTACCTCGCACACTTGTATTTAATTGAAACGTGTTTCGTCGACAGCTTGCGCGTTACAAAGGAGACAAATAAAAGAGAGAGAAAAACTGTTTTCCCGAAAAAATAATACAAAATTGCAAAAGTTTTTACCATCTTGGATCTTCTATAAGAGTTTTCTGAACTTTTGTATAGAGATAGGGGTTGAAGATTTTGCCAACATATTCTATAAGAATAAATTGAATTGAAGTGTCTGTTTTAATTTCAAAATAACAGATTTTTACTAAATGCATATTAAAGTATCTACGGTAGGTAGTTAAAGCAACAATTTTTTTTCATTTGTTCTGGTTTTAGATCTATGCCGGCTAAACTCCGAAACAGCTGGACCGATTTTAATGAAATTTGATATGGGGATACTTTGAACCCCAGAGGCCTTCCTCAGGATACATCCCCATAACAAATATACATGAGCTACTTTTTATCGACTTACCACGCGGGCGAAGCTGTAGGTGGAAGCTAGGCTAGTACGTGCAAAAACAACCATTTAAATACGTGCTGAACTTTTTGTTCTTTTTATTTTAAGAAATAAAAGAACATCTCATTTTAATATTTTTACAGCCACAATTTACGTGATGTGAGCAAATGTATCTTGGAGAAAAAATATCACTTCGAATATAGCCTCTTAATAAAATAAAATGGTGCTCCACCAAGGTACTCTCAGCATTCGCTTACTTAAAGCTTCATTATCCCATGAAATAGACCACTTTAAACTACGAAATAAATCTTCCTAATTTATTTATTGATTATTATACATCATCATAATCAAGGTTGTCATTAAAGATCGCTTTATTGTCCATTGTGCCACCCTATTTAAAACTTCTACATTTTATATCTGTAATATGTTTCATCAATCAATCTCCCTTGCGTTTTCCCAACTATATTGCTGTCAGCTTCCAGTCTAACCGGACTGCCTATCTCACTTCCACATTACAGTTACTGGGTAACACGATACCACTTGGTAAGACTGGTTGTCAGACTTGGGTTTTCTGACTACCGTAACGACCAGCCAGGATCAACGCCTTAACGTGCTTTCTGAGGCATATTATAGAGGGGTCTCAATATTTAAATGATGGCCTACAAAACGCCTGTAGCAAGCGAAGCGAACCTTTAATCGGCTTTAGTGTGGCTTTAATGTGGCTGTTATCATGTAGCCACGAGCCCCTCGATATAATTCATATGGTGTACATACAAAGAGTATTCTATTCTATTATCAACAACCTAGCTACCACCAGGCTGTATGCATGGTTTCTGCAGCCTACAAAATGATACACAAAATGGCGCAGAGTGTTAGGCCGGTTTTCCATCAGAGATGAGCGAGGATACGTAGCGAGGAATGTGTTTAAAACTAACCAAGAGTCACCGGTCAGCTGGACCCGGCCGCTTCTGGACCCGCGGGTCCAGTTGACCACATCATTTATTTTCTGTATTTTTATTGGTTAACTGGACCCACATTCAAACTTAGAAGAACATTATATAAAAATGAAGCGATGTTATTAGCTGGTTTCACACACATCCTCGGTGGAAACTTACATCTCATCATCAGCTTTGCATTTTATGCGCTCTGAGAAATGTTATTTCAATTTCCATGAAATATTTTTATGGCAGTAGCAATGATATTGGCAGTAGTATCTTTGTATATTGTTCGTCAACACATGTTTTTGTTACTATCTTTCTCATTTAGTCAAATGATTTCTGTGGTCGATATACTTATTTATGAAAATACATTATTGTCTTTAGAGAAATTGATGCTGGTGATCAAAGTAAGTTTACATACCGTCTAGTTTCTTGAAGGGTCTGGTTGTATATCGGTTTGATCTACTCGTATCAGCTTATTTTATTTTGGTAATTTGCGTCTAATAATAAATTAAGACGGGGTGTCTTCGGGGTGACGACCCACTGACCCAAAATAGGTAAAATACTTACTCATGATCTGTCCATCATCTCTTTGATCCTTTCTTGGGCTCTGTAATGCATAACATTAACTTCAATATTACTATTAACTTAAAAATCAATAAAAAAAAACCACACAATTATTTTATAAATAACAAAGGAAAAGTTTGTTTTCAAATAAATACACACCATTTTGGAATTATTAAACGTCAATTACAACTATTCAAAAATTAAAAAATAAGCGGGCTCTGGCCAAGTCGCGCGCGGCGTGTGTACTAAACTGGCCGAAATTTAAACGAGATGTTACGGGCACAATGCTTGTTCCTGACAATTTTACTTGGTTGACGTAGCCTTGTAGCGGCGGCCTAGAAATTATTTTAGGCACAATATTTTTATAGAAACATCATGATCACAATTTATTTTCCTCTGTTCTTATATAGGATGTTTTGCTATCGGCTAAAGGCAAGTACTAGAAATAAGCAATTATAAGTGTAAAATTGTCCTTTTTTAAAAAAAATCTCTTAATACATAAAAATCCCCCTTAAAACTTACAACAAAATACCTAGCTTAAAATATAATTTGCACCTAATACAATAAGAGCAAAATAGGATTACTCGAAGGCAATCGCATTTGCCGGTCTCATTTCACAACTGCAAACAGACTCTGAACACCTACACTTAGACAGAATTTCCCTAGATGTTTAAAATCTGTAGTTATATAGGTACCTTCTCCCGTTTCCAAGCCTGGTAAAACGAAAATCCGAGTGGGGACTAGGATTTTAATACGGTTGGCTTGTTATTTTGTCTCGGGATGACGAAATGGAGTTTGTTTCTTGTCGATCGGAAAGTAAAAATCAACTTTTCTCCCTTTGGAACTAAGTTCCTTATCGCACGTTACTCTGAACACTTTTTTTGTGTAACAAATGTGTCGTGGTTGTCAAAATGTTATAGTTTTTTCGGTCTAGCTCAGACTAGCTCTCATTCGCCATGTATGCAAGAGCACAAGGAATTTCGTTCCACTTTAAAAAAAATCGGTGTATGTACAGAAAAATCGGTGGGTGTATCACGTACGCGTGGAGTCATCAAATTCAAATTAATATCAAATACTCAGGGCTGCAATTACTTGAAGCAGAAAAAATCAAACTTCTAAGTAAACGTAATCAAAAGATACGGGCGTTTATGTTCCGTTTATGCCACATATTTTGACACTCGCAATCAAAACCCACTTGGGCACTTCCCGTTGACCTAGAATCATGAAATTTGGCAAGACGAAATGTTATGTAGCACAAGTAAAGGAAAACAATCCGAAAACCGTAAAATTTTTGTTACATACCTACAAATTTGTACGGAACCCTCGGTGCGCGAGTCCGAGTCGCACTTGACCGGTTTTTTTTTAATAAGTAGACAACAGACTTTCTTTTCTGTATGGATAATGTACAGACGCCAGCACACCAAGCTACCCGAAACTGTAAAATTTTCCCAATCAACTTTGGACCTTATGCGTGAGCGATAACGCTGAAAATATATTAAAGAAATTTGACAGATTGTAGTAGCTTTATGTGCTGGCGTCTGTATAACCACCGATTTTTTTTAAAAGTGGAACGAAATTCCTTGTCCTCTTGCATACATGGCGGATGAGAGCCAATTACGGGAATGAGGGTTTTCGTGAAAATTTACGACACCAGTTGGCAGCACTGTGACAAGAGGTCTTCCAATATAAAATATATGATGACGTTCATCATTCGATTCATTCATTCGTTCATCATTCAGTCATGACTAAAGAAAATATAGGCTCTTTGACAGATGTCTGGACCTGACGTGACAGTGCTGCCACCTGGCGAACGTCATTTCAGAAAACCCTCATTGGCCTTCTGGTCATACACGCCGGTTACGAGTATTACGCACCTGACTTTTCTGAAGAACATCACCAAAAAGGTTCTGACCTGGATCACTGGAACATTTTGTATATTAAAAAATATTCATTAAATAACGTTTTCATGATTTGCAAAGTTGTCATTCATACGTAGTAGCATTTGAATATTCATAAAAATTTCATAAAGCGAAAATTACGTTTTGCTAACAAAATGTTTACGAGGTACCTATTATTTCAAGTGAGAAAATGTACTGACAGGCTCGGAAAAAAAATGCTTTTAATAAAGTCCCGTCGACGTCTAACTCCCACGATTAGTAGGGACTCTTAATTAAAACAAAATTAACTTTTTTCCCCACTTTATTCCTTGCTAGCTGCGCCCCGCGGTTTCACCCGCATAAGTGTCGATCCCGAGGGAATATCGGGATAAAAAGTAGCCTATGTGTTAACCCAGGATGTCACCTACATCCATACCAAAATTTATCAAAATTGGTCCAGCCGTTTGTGTGTGAAGAAGTAACAAAAACACACACAAACTTTCGCCTTTATAATATTAGTGTGATAGCTTCTGCCTGCGACTTCATCCGTGTAAAATTTCCGGCCCCCGACCAACCCCGTCGCATCGCATTGCCTGCCCGTGCTGTTACTTTGTTATAGCTCAGCGTTCTATCTGACTTTTTTTGTTCTTGCTCGGCTCCTAAAGGTTCTGGCGTGATGTGCCTATCCTACAGCCTTCCTCAAGGATTGGGCCTGTTACTGTTAGTTCCCGAAATTAGCGCATTCAAACAAACGAACAGACAAACTCTTCAGCTTTATTATAAGTACTCGTATATACATAGATATGTTACTTTTGAGGGGTTTGTGCCTTAGTAATAACAGCCGCACGGGTCGATCGATCAGGTTAAGCTACGCTTGCCGCGGTTGGTCCGTGGATGGGTGACCATCTTTACATACCAAAACTCCTCCGTGCCTCAGAAAGCACGTTATGCCGTTGGTCCCGGCTGTCATTCGTGGATCTTTGACAGTCGTTACTGGTCGTCAGAAGCCCGAAAGTGTGACAACCAGTCTTAAAAGTACTTATAATAATTTGACAAATGAGGTATCGTTAGAAGCGTCTTGACCGTCCGCTGGTTAAAGGATATGTGACGTTACACTAAATTTAATATGGCGCCCTCTAGAGGACATAAAGTAATGAATTTAAAAATAAATATTTTGGGATGGTGCGCAACAAAAATGGCAAAGAAATAATAAAACGGTAATGTTAAATTTAACCCGCTTGTCGGAAAAAATCCAAGGAATAAATACCTTTTGAAGGAAGATGGACGCCCGGTATAACAACAGGGATTTAGGAAGAATCTTCGCGAGAATAAAAGGCAAGCGAACCAATGATCGCTTTTACAACGCTCCATAAGCCGATATCCCTTGGGAATTACGCGATTACTTGAAAGTAACACTTGAAAACAACAACTGAGTGGATCAGAGTTTTACTTTGTTGTACAAAAAGAGAAAAATACGATATAATACTGAAAAAAATTGGGAGCCAGACTGCCTCTTCGGTAGGTAATAAGTTCAGTTAACATAAATAATAAATAGTTTAGGTATCTTATTAAGATTATTAAAATAATATTACTATACTAATAATAAGGCCGAAGAGTATGCTTTTTTGGTTGTTTGAACGCGCAAATCTCTGGAACTACTAGTCCGGTTTAAAAAATTATTGTTGCATTCGATAGCCCAATCTTTGAGGAATGTATAGGCTACTTTACATTACGGCTGTCCCAATTCAAAACCTAGTAAGAGACACTTTTTACAAAAATCGTTTTATTGCATAATCTTGCTAACCTAGAAGGTCTCTACCAAATAAAAAAACACCAGCGTTTTAAACTTACATAAAAGGAGATATATTTAAGCATTGATACCTAGTAAGTGCACCTTTCACTCCCTAGTGACCATTTTAAACCTAGTAAGTCACTTTAACAAATTCAAAAAATACATTCCATAGGCTGACCAATATTACGTTTATGCGCTCTCCTGTAACATTTCGTTTTAAGTCCTTACTAGGTTTTGTAATGGGGCAGCCGATCACGGTACGGCCCTTTTTTTTTCAGGATGGGAAATCATCAAATGACCGCTCTGGGTGGAGCGGGAGTGTCAGATTCTTACTGACTAAAACCCACCCGTGTTCCTTCCTTAGCCCTTTATGTTCGGAGCCAGCGGTAACCCTTTCGGACAATCCCGCTGACCCGGTAGGCTTCGGCCCTGACAGGCCCTTTCCATTGATGCTGACATCTCTTTGAGGCGCGCGTGGAACACGTACGCGCCGTCCGGCACGGGCCTGGTCCTGATCGGACGGTGAGCTACCCATTACTCACCGCCCGCAGGCCTGCGCCTACGGTGGCCGGGAGTCGTCGCGCGGCTCCCGACGCCCGGAGCATCTCCCGCGGCGGCTGGGACGGGAGGCTCTCTCCCTCAGCCGTCTCGCCGCCTCCTTCGCTAGCATGACTGCTTCGCAGAAGGAGGCGACTGCCCCCCACTCCCTCTCGCACCGGACCATGGCTTGAACCAGGCCCGGACGTGAGAGGTCGCCGCCGCTGCCGATCGCCTCTACGAGGACACGGCGGTGACGTTACGGCCCTTACGAGCCGACCAAAAAGAAAAAAAAGTCAGAAAGAACGCTAAGCGAAAATAAAGTAATAGCGGGCGGGCGATGCTATGCAACGGGGTGGGACTGGGGAACAAGAAATGTTCCGTGGACGGAGTCACGGGCAGAAGATAGTATGTAAATAATTTGCTTATCAAGGTAATCCTTTCGAATTAATAGTTTAAATAATTGTAATAAAAATGTATTCAATGGACATGTTGGTGTATCATGAGATGAATTTCGATATCATATTAAAGGAAAGAGCTTTTAACGATAGATTAAAGGTACACACGTATCAAATCGGAAAGGGATCGGCACCGTATCGTCTTTCGCCTCGCCGTCAAACAGGCGTCAACTTAACGTAAGCACGTAACAAATCGGATCAGAAGCTCCGATACGTCGACTCGACTATGGCTAGGCGACGATACGCCGCGCTTACGGCTCGCCGACCGCTGGTTTATGGTGCAGCAGGTAGGCCGGAGGGTGAGAGGGGCAAGGGTGGACGAAGAGACGTAAGCTCGGGTACGGAGAGACGACGAGCCGTAACCACAGAGTACATTAATATATATGGGTATAGAGTATTCAGCAGACCTCTACGTCATGCGCCATCTGGTGGCTAACGACAAAACAACTTGCAATGAGCGTTTATACACTTTCACACACACACACACACACGCGTGTACTCTTTAAGAAATAGTTCCTTTTTGTTTTTTCACTTTTATTGTTATATTTGGTAAAAAGAAACACAAAATTAAATGTCACAAAGTTTTATTAAGTTTCTAGAAACAATACAGACGATATTATTTGTATTAAGTACTTTATTTGTGTATTTTCCTTCTCTTGCTATGATATATTAAAGCCTGATTCTGTATTTCGTCAGCCGAATCAACATCTTTATCTGTGCTGGTACCAAAAAACAAAACAAAACACAAAAAAACAAAAACGAAACAAAAAAAGAACTGAAAAAAACAAAACACCAAGAATAACTGTCTGAAACAACAATGCCGGAATGGCTGACAATGTCGTTCCTTTACATGACACTTTTTAAAGTGCCAATATTTCATTTGAATTGTAATTTGCAAACTATTTAATACATATACGGTAAACCTGCGATTGAAAAACTAATGTTATTTAAAGCTCAGTTTTTTTGTTCGAAGGAAATAAACTAAAATAATTACAATGTTACTTTCCTTAGCGTTGCCTTTAATTCATGAAATGAAACGTTATTCTTTTGGGTATGGCTCAGTGTTGCTATAGAAATATTTTATTGAATTTTGTTATCATTTTATTTAATTTTCTTTCTACTAAGTTTATAAATAGTTTAAATATATAAATCTTCAGACAATATTTCATAATATTTTAAAATTTTATTATACATGAAAATGGTACAGATAGGCCATCTGTTGAGTAACGACGGAACTATAGCTCAAGCCTTTTTGTCAATACAAAATAAAAATGTACTAAGTGAAAAGACCCTGGCCGTAACGTACCGCATCTCGGTTCGTGAGCTTGTCCCGAGGCGAGGCGATTATACGTTACGATCCCGATTAGTGTGCCATACGAATAATACCGAACGGCTCGAGTTGATACGGTGCCGATCCCTTTCCTGTTTGATACGTGTGCTATGACCTTAAAATAACGGCAATAATTCAACCTTAGTTTATGATTATGACAAAGTACAATGGTACCCAACATAATCCCGAAAGTTTCTTATTCAACTCATAAGCGGTTTAAATCATTCCTATAATGATAAGGTTGACAGGCTTCATGTAAGCCGGTTAATTTATGCATAGACTTGACTGTCGTACCCCTGATCCCTCGATGCTCAGTTCAGAATCGTTGGACTTGGCTATGTAACGATCATTAGCATATCCGAAATTTTCATCCCTTGGAATGTATAATGATCTTTATACTTATCAATGTTTTTAAAATTTGTTTCTGAGAGTTTTAAACGAGCTTTAAGCTCGTTTAAAACTCTAAACTAAAGAGTAAGGTATCATCAACATCTGTTGTTATAATTATTTATGCGTGAGCATCGAGATATAAGTACTAACGTAGTACTTATATCTCGATGTGCGTGAGACAGAGAAAACCAAACAATGCCTAGTTAGATAAAGAAATTATACATTTTTCACTTTTATCCTAAAATAAAGCAAACATCAGCATAGTAAATATTCTAGATTCCCATCCAAACTCCCTATTTTTTTATAATCTGCCCAAAAAAAAATATATAATTTTGTGAATATCTGTAAAATATTGTTCCAGCGCACCTTGAGCAAATAATGTTACAACGCCAGCGTTGCGACAAAGTCACTGCGTTCAGATTTATACTTTTTGCTGAAGTTTTATAGTCAGTTTCGAGTAGGCTTGTCTCGCCTATAAACAATATTGTCGTTGAACGTTTATGACACCACAAATTAAAAGGTATTTATGACTTTTTTATAAAATAAATATACAAAAGCCGATTCTTTGGGTAAGTACGGGAAATATTTTTCTAAATATTTTTTATGAGCTTATAATATGGAAGTCTGCAATTAACTTACCCGTGATTTTTCAATTTTATCTTTTTATTTGCGAAGGTAATTGCTATAAAAAATCTGGAATATATCAAGCAGTATGTTTGTTTGCACTTTGTTCAAAATACCACTTATTGTGGTAAAAAGTAAGTCTTCTGTTTCATACATTTTTAATATAATTTGGATTTTTTCATTAATGTTTGCTGAATTAGTATATTCTATTAAATTGTTTAGTCCATGCTCGTAGAACTTTCATCGTGTCTTTTCCACACGTGATTAATTGAAACGCCTTTACAAAATCTAATTATAGATCCAAGCATACCTAGTAATACAAAAAATCTTTCTGATATACATAGATACGTAGTACGTAGTAAACGTATAGTATAGTATAGTAGTAAATATATATATGTATATAGTACATATAGTATACGTATAGTATAACTCCCGTACGCAAAATATGCGCATTGACGTGGAGTTGCGGACACCAGCCCGTATTACCTATTACCTACCTATACATAGATTAGGTAGATACCGTAACTAATTCAACTTGTACAAACAATATATTCCCTCTCACAGAGAGGAGGCCTGTGTCCCAGCAGTGGGAACAGTAAAGGCTGACACAATGTAAAAATTGTTATTGAATAAATGAATTGAATTGATTTGAATTGAATATGTCACCAATATAGGCCAACAATAAAGCAGAATTACAACCAACCAGCACCCTGGTTGCGTAACACGCTTGATAAAGCACAATCTGAATTCATTAATTCATTTTCAGCCCCGGATCTAAGGGGGGGGAAACCGGGGCACTTGCCCCGGGCGGCAGTTTCATGGGGGCGCCAAATCCTTGAGACAAGAATTCGAAATATCGAACAAATGAAGCCTCTTTTCCTACAATCTCATAGGTTTTTAACAAGTAATCGAATCTTAATATAATATGTTTGAAAAACAAAGTTTTCTATTTCCATACACCCAGTTAGTTTTTGAACACATACTACTACATTTATGAACGCATTATAACAGATCAAGTAAATTTTTGAACGCGTGCGTAGTGTCCGTGATCTTTCTTCCAAGGGGAATCCCCGTCACATATGTATCTATACGAGCCGAGCCGAACAAATTCAAACAGTTGAACGTCAAGTGACAATGTTTGTTTATGTGGTTGATTGCGTTTGCGAGTTTTCAGCATTAATAAAATAAGTAATTTATTATTGAAATCACATATTATCGTAGTGGAAATCAACAATTTGCAAGTTTTTCTCAAACACTGAAGGGAGGGGGCGCCACTATCAATGTTTTGCCCCGGTTCGAAAAAGTCGTAGATCCGGGGCTGTTTATTTTGAAGGGTATTACTAATCCATTGCGTTTCATGTGCTAATACATTGCTTCATATGTTCGCAAAATTTGTCTGCTCAACAACGTAAATAACGCAATGAATGTTAAAATGAAAGCTATTCCTATTGTTACTGTAGTCGTTCTCTCTTTCTTCTCTCTTTTTATAAAAACGTTGCCCCACACTAGGAATTACTCCTGTATCGTGGGTGCGTTTACAATCATTTAAATTTACATACACAAACAGCCAGACCCGGAACAACTACCTGTAGGCAATACAAGTATTTGTTCCGTGCGGGAATCGAACCCGCGACACGCAGCGCAGCAGTCGATCGCTCAGCCACTGCGCCTACCATGTCGTCGTAGTAGTAGGTACTGGATCGAAAAGCAAAATGTATTTAGTTAATAAAAACCGCAATTTCTTCTTCCCATTATATTTTTTCCAGTAAACCTCACCCCTAATGACGTTCATTTGTTTGAATTCTTCACGAGTTTAAACGAAGAGAATTATTTTTAATTAGACCTCTCTTAGTACAGAAACTTTTGACGCCTTTCTGAAAATTCTTTTGCTTCATTTTAATTGGAAGTGAAAAGATTTTAGTGGTGAATTTTATTTCTTTTAGACTTCGTGAAACTTTTGAAACTTGCGCCTATGAAATAAAATGCTACGTCGCAATATATCTTCAATCTGTCTAGCCTTTTTCAATTATGTTGGGGTTCGCTTTGAGTCTAACCGGATGCAGCTGAATACTAATATTTTACAAGGAGCAACTGCCAATCTGACCTCCACTACCCAGTTTTTGGGAGACACGATACCTTCTGGTAAGACTGGATGTCAGACTTTTGGGTAAGTACTGACCGACTGTCAAAAATTGAAATTTTATCAAAATTGGTCCAGCCGTTTGTGCGTGAAGAAGTAACAAACATACAAACACACAAACTCTCGCCTTTATAATATTAGTGTGATTATTTCCAACAACAAGGTCAGATACGTTAGATTCAAATACACAATGATGACACCTTATTACTAAAAATCTCGCTTTATGGGTATTAAAAATATCGATGTCAATTGCCAATTCAAATCACCAACGTGGAGTGTGAAGAAGTAGCAAACATATAAACACACACACTCTCACAAACTTTCGCCATTATTAGTGTGATGAGGAACGGGGTGGAACGGTCACTCATTCTCCACAGAAAAGGGAGGATTCTCCAACCTGACGGGTGTTGTGTCTGATGGGCTACTGCCCGATGCTCGATGTCGGGACGTTGTATATGCAAGTTGTGCGGCAAACTCTGTTTGCGCGATGCAGGATTTTGCGTGACGTCACTATGATGCGTGCTTCATATGTATTGGTGTAGATGTCGCCACAGGTACTCTATTTAATAAGGGACAGGATACACCATCTCTATCTTATGACCGAATGCGTTAACCAACATAAAACCTGTTACATACCACAGAAATTCATGAAAACCTCGTTAGCCGTCAGAGTTGCCAGCCCGAAAAGATACACTTGTCGGCCGCTTCCGGACAGCTGTCGCAGGAAGCTCATCCGTCACCGAGCGTGGCAACACTGGGTTGACAAGGGCTACATTGTTGGTACACAAAGACAACGATTTTCGTATGTTTATGTAACTATATTTTCTGAAATAATGTTATTTTATTCTTTCTTAATAATTGTATAAGGGCATTTTATAGCCAGGCTGTATGATGTATTCCCGTATATTTTAGGAATAATTAATACTTCTTAAGTTCTTAATAAATAAAATGATTTCTTCATAGTTTCCATCTACACATTTTAAACAATTATAACGGCAGTGGTAAAATTATGCACACAGTAATTGATTTACTTGTTTATTCGGACAGAGTTTCCTCTTACAATTATTAGCATGGAGTGAAGTACACAAAACCATCGCTTAGCGCTTTTATAATACTGGCTGGCTGGCGGCTACTTCACCTCCCCCGGCTCGGAATTTGGCGGGGCAAGGCTCACGTAGTGGGGAAGTGACGTGCTAGTCAATTGACTTCCTCTTTGCTGTGGCTGCTGTGTCGTACTTGGTTGTCATGGCTTGGCTTGGCTGAGGCTGTGGCTGTGGCTTTTGCTGCACCCAGACGACACGGCATGGCATGGCTTTAGCATGGCTGGGCGTGGCGGGCTTGACAGCCGGCTTAACGGCTGGCTAACGACATCTAGCGTTACAGTCGGCCATCCTGTAACAATTGCTCCCGCAATGGAAGCAACAAAACTACGATTACAAGTCAGCTCAAGATCACAAACTAAATAATCAACTAAACATGATAGAGCAGCTAATAAAACCTCCTTAGAGCATCACAAAACACAGCAGGAATCTTATTCGTGGCCTGTGGCTTTTCATTAAGCCCCTGCAACAAACCTCATGTTTGTTTATTATCTCACGGTTATGTCGCCTCTGCTTTGCGGTATGGCCTTATATTCTGGGGCAATGCGACTAGGGTAGAGGAGGTATTGATAGCACAGAAAAAGTGTATTCGAGCTATATGTAAAATAAAACGAACGGATTCATGCAAGCCACATTTCCAAAACTTAAAAATATTGACTGTACCATCACTTTATGTCTATGAAACCTGTATCTTTGTAAAAAACAACATGTCTTTATATAAATTTGTCAAAGGTCAACGGCGCTCAAAAAAGTTGCACCCGTTATGCACTAAAACCAAGTTTCTCTATAATTGTATATTTGCAATGGCTCCAAAACTTTATAACAAATTACCTGATCAAATTGTATCAAGTAACAATATGAATGAGTTTAAACGTAAGCTTTTTAAATTATTGAATGACAAGGCGTATTATTCTGTTAATGAATATATTAATGACAAATTAAAATAATAGTTGTGTAACTGTAGGTATATCTCTCTATAATTAAAATGTTGCTCTCGCAGTAAGATAATGATAATATGTATTGACATTTCTATTGAATTTATTATTGTATACGAAATTGTGACTAATTACCTATTTGTTTATGTGCCGTTTTTATTGACATAATTATTACATTAACTATTGCATGAAATTGTGACATCTACTTACTTATTGACTTTATTAAATTTTGTTATTTGATATTTTGTATGCCTTTTGGCGGGACATAGCATGGACCAACATTTTTTTGTATAACATCTGTATAATTGTACCCTATGTTCACAAAATGAATAAATGAAATGAAATGAAAAATGAAATGTTTCTTTGAATTCCTCCTGAATTCCGAGTCCCACGGACTCTATGGTCTCTACAAGAACCCGACCTCCGCCAGAGTTAACACGCATCGCGCACCCACGGACTACTTGAGTTGCCTCAAGAGACACCGATTTCTACCGGGCTACGACTATGTAATAACTACTGGTACGGTCCCCGACCAGTCGAACTAAGATTCACTACTATCACAACTAGACTTTTACTTGGCTTTCCTTAAATTCGTCATTAATACTCTGATCCCTTTGCCTGTGCCATGGCATATGCCTTACCCTCATGAGCGTACTTGATTCAACCAGAACCATGTAATCAAACTTTAATCAATCATAACAAAAAAACATCAACCAGAGCCATGTACCATCGTGATCCACATTACAACAATAATCTTTTTCACTAAGAGTCTTAGACACCTGGAAACCCACAGAAGAGTAAACCACTCTAACGCTACGGCTCTCTAGCCGAACAGCAATCGCATTGCTCTCACACATCCAGCGCATGGACCCATGTGTATCACCCTGTGACTACACACTTTTTACTACGGCCGATAGAGAACCCCTACTCGCGTGGTTCCCACTACTTAGGCTTGCTCATAGCTCATCACCACTGTGATTACCATCTATTTCGACTGGTACATGACCTACTGGCATCATTCATAACCTATCGTGAACGTATTTAAAAATTGCATTGTAAACTAGATTGGGCTATACCTAACACCCTTATTGTGTAACCTTATTGCTGTTGTTTACCAGGGAAACACTCAGTACTCAAGTCAAAACAAAATGAAAACGACTCACCAAATTCGGTAGACAATAGATCTGTAGCTGGCTTAATGGCTGTAGTGGTTGCAATCCACCGTTTCCTTGGCAGGAGTCGTGAAACTCCTCGCTCGAAAAGCACCGTCCTTGATCAGCGATTATTCGTACAGGAGATCCAAAGAGTGCAGTGCTGTCCCCCACTGTCATCTTGCTTGCACAAGTCCTTGTGTGTTAACCTGTAACCCAAAAAATTAACAGCAGTGCATGTTCCACTCGGCCAATTCTGACCAAAATTATTACAGGTTCTGATGAAAATCACAACAAACTCTTTCTCTCAAAGCCGACATGTCGAACAACACCCATAATCATTCAAATAATAGGAAACTCATTAAAATATTGCAATGCTCATACTCTGACCTCCATCCGGTCTTCATCATCACACTTATAACCTCTATCCGGCCATAAGCATCAAACCAATCGACTTCCATTCGGTCTTCAACACGTAACATCTATCCGGTCACTAACACAATCAGGCGACCTCTATCCGGTCACCTCCACAAACAACACCATCAAGATCATAATTTCGAGCCTTTATCAACATAATTCTTAAAGTAGGTTTGTTCAACATGTTACTTTATTTTTCCTATAACGTTACAGATTATAAGAAAACTCTTACTATGCTAGGTACTCTAAATCTTAAGTTGACTACTTAGTATTCAACTAGTCTTGTCAGCGTTATCATTTTCGTCATGGCTAGTCTCGTCATCGTCACCTACGTGCATGTCAACGTCAGTTATTTTACGCAGTCGGTCGTGTGCGTACTTGTACGTCCGGCGGAAGAAAGGGACTTCAAAACATAACGATCACTTGTCAAAACACCTTAAATGGACCTCTGAACTTCCGATCTAGTTTAGTCTGATAATTCTGATTTCACTCTTCGTTTTCTAATAACACAAAATAGCCTACCCAAAATAATACTTTGCAAGTAAATGTCGTGTAGAAATGTAATAGAATCTCAAGTTGTGGCTCGCTATTCGCAACGCTTCTTATGATTGTTCTGTGCTGAATACACGCGTTTAACCAATACCGTTCAACGCAACAACATTATTAACTCCTTTGGCAATTAATTTGGCTACAGAACTCGCTTTTACTAACGAGCATTCAGCACCAGAATCTTAACAAATACAGCTCACCTTTGTTCTAACGTGCCTGAGCGTAGTTGTACGACGCAAACATCCACTCGCTGTTGCTGCTTGCAGCGCGTGCTCCACCTCCATCATCTGCTTGGCTGCCACTTCTCGTGCACCGGGCCGCAACATGTCCTGGATTCCCTCACTTGCAGCACACGAAGGGCTTCACCGACGGCTGCGGGCTGCTTGGCTCGATTCTTGAAGTCACCCCACGTCACTGGTAGCTCCACGCTACGTCCATCGTACTATTTACGATAGCCACGTTGATACTGCTTCATTTGTGCGCCTTAATGACGGCCACAAGTTGACCTCCTTGCAGTGAATTTTCAGCAAAACAAATCAGCTGTCGTATTGTATGCTGTTATGTTTGCACACGCGTCCTATGGCGTTTCGTTTCGGGAACGGGATAAACTCAAACGCCGGTTTTAGACACTTTTTTTCCTAACATGGCGGTAGGGCGCAACTGGCGCGTCACTGGGCAAAGGTATTCCTGCATACAGCCTATGCCCAAAACAACATTCACTATGATCGCGCATCCGTATCTGGCTTGTCTGGGTTCAACTCGAATTTTTATCCAGGTGGTAACTGTACATTCTTCGTTTTCAGGGTCAAATTCTGGAATTAACGATGCGGCACGGTGGTCTTTCAGACGAATGAGGGTAGGCGCTTCGTGTTCCAGATCGTTGAATGCTTTTCAACTTCTTGTGCTAGGAGAGTCTTCAATATTTTCCTTGCAGATGGTGTGGATCGACCTTCATCGTTTGAATCTTCAGACATCTGGTTTACCGACGCAGAATTTTCGTCCTCCCGACTAGGCGACCGTGACGTTTATAAGTAGCAGAGCGTCGTTTCATCGTAGGTTTTTTTTTTTCGATACCACTTCTGAGTATAACGGCAGTGGTAAAATTATGCACACAGTAATTGATTTACTTGTTTATTCGGACAGAGTTTCCTCTTACAATTATTAGCATGGAGTGAAGTACACAAAACCATCGCTTAGCGCTTTTATAATACTGGCTGGCTGGCGGCTACTTCACCTCCCCCGGCTCGGAATTTGGCGGGGCAAGGCTCACGTAGTGGGGAAGTGACGTGCTAGTCAATTGACTTCCTCTTTGCTGTGGCTGCTGTGTCGTACTTGGTTGTCATGGCTTGGCTTGGCTGAGGCTGTGGCTGTGGCTTTTGCTGCACCCAGACGACACGGCATGGCATGGCTTTAGCATGGCTGGGCGTGGCGGGCTTGACAGCCGGCTTAACGGCTGGCTAACGACATCTAGCGTTACACAATCTAGTTACATGCTTTTAATACTGCCGTATACAATACAAATTAATTACTAATGCTTTAATAATAATTATTTTATTTCCAGTTAAGCTGAGACCCGAACCTTCTGTAAAACGCTTGAAGCCATTACCATTACGAACTTAATTTATGAATAAACTTTATTTCGCCATTTTCAGCCCTTTTCCAAACACCGAAAATGAAATCGAATCCATTTTAAAGTAGGGTGAAAATTCATTCATCATTACGTACAGACGCCAGCACATCAAGTTACTACAATCTGTCACATTTCTTTAATAGATTTTCAACTTTATCGCTAATGTATAAGGTTCAAACTTGATTGGGAAAATATGACAGTTTCGGGTACCTTGATGTGCTGGCGTCTGTACAAACCAGAAGGTCCATTCCCGTAATTAAAAACGTACAAAATCTAGTTGCAATCTCATCTCAGCGACAATCAATGTCCAAAAACTTGTCAAAAATGTAGGAAAATTAGAGGTAATTTTGACAGATTGAGAATTATACGTTCTTAAAATTACGAGAATTGCCCTTTAGTTAGTCAACATTTTAGTACTAAAAAAGGATACATTTGTTCTAACGCCTACAATCGACAGTGTATGGTGAAGAGTCAGTTTCCATACAGTCCACATTGATGGTCTTACAGTATTTAATATTTGCTGTTTTCTTGTTGTTTGCAGGCTCGGAACAAGCCAGCCGATGGAGGTGGCCACGTCAACCAAAAGAACGCAGCAGGGCAGAAATCAACGCAGCCGTGTCAGAAAGGTATTTAAGTTAGAACTATCCAAGCATTTTTTTTAGTTAATCCTGAAGGTGGATTAAAGAAGCACTTCCTCTCTCCCTAAACATCATCATTATATTTTCTATGCTAATATTTTATGTTTATTGTTATATGTATATAAGACCCCATTAAAATAGATGGACAAACTTTTAGAAATCATTCAGACCACCAAAATAAGGACGATGGTAAAAAATAAATATAAGAAAAACGCATAGATACTTACAACAAAACTAATCAGCTAAAGAAAATACACTAATGTGCCGGCAATTTATTATTTTAGGTCAAAATAAAATCTCTTTAATCAGTGTTTTTTTTTGCTTAGATATCTTTAGTTAGACGTACTGAGCGCTGTATTAAAATTTGTCCATCTATTTTAATGGGACCCTGTATATTTAATTAGATTAGTCTAATATACTTTATGTAAGTATTTATTGTATTATGTAAATGCTACACCACGGACTACCTACAGTATTTGTCTGTCCTTCCCCTTTTTAATCCATCCAAAGGTTGTCTTTAAAAGATCGTTCTTAGCGATTAGACCGCCCATTGTGTCACCCTTTGTAAAGTTTCTATATTTATGTCTGTAATTTATATGGTGAACATAATAATGAGTATTCTATTCTATTCTAAGGTTGATCTGAGATTTCTGTATCTTATGCTTAGGAACGCACAGGCGATTTTTTATGGCTCTCTGGATTTTTAACTCTCGGTATCGAGCCGAGCATTAAAAATCCAACAGAGCGCGTCCCAGCGCATCAAAACAACACACTGTTTGATTTTCAACTCCCTCGGCGCTAAAAAGTGCTCTGGAAATCCAATGCGCTAAAAAAATACCGCGATAAAAAATCGCCCGTGGATACGAGGGCCAACCGTCAGTTTCCAGTCACTTGTAGAAGGAGATGATTGGTGCCTCATGTTGCATTCCCTGGTAGCTCGCGCTAGTGTGCTATGGCCTTTATATGTCATTCATGAAGATGTACCTCGTATAAACACGAGAATGCTCCAACAAGACCTTTCACATGTACCACAACCACACGACATCGCAGCGACAGAATGTGGGCAAGCAGTGATAATTTATTTCTGTTTGTTCTATTTTATTTTATTTCTGTTTTGATTTTAATTGTATTTTTATTTTATTTTATTTTTACTTTGATTGCATGTGAGTTTAATTTTAATTATGATTTTAATTTGGTTGAATATCTAATTATGTTCGGTGAGTATAAGAACTCATCTAATTGGATGTAGGCGCTCAACATCAACTAATAGATAAATTAATAATGCATGATGTGCTTACCTGTAAGAAATTGGTACACTAGTCTATAAGTCTATTGGATGTATCTCATATCTTTGTGTCAGTGTATACAATTGTTGGTGAGCCAAATAAATAAATAAATAATAATGTGTCTGCAAAATCTAATCAAATGTTCGACGCAACGTTATGTTTGTGATGTAGCCGGCCGCTAGTGTGCGGCGGTCCCACTAGTGGTTGCGTTGTGGCAGCGACGTGGCTTTGATGTGGTCGGTATCGCCCACACTTTTGATTTTGACGGCCGAATGTGGTTCGTGTGAATAAACTATTAATTTTCATACAAGTTAGCGCCCGTTCACGTGTTGTCGTTGTGGTTGTGGTGTAGTGGTAGTACCTGTCGCCGTCCCCGGAGAATAAAATGATAACTGCCATTATCCTAGTTTTAGTGTTATGTCATTTTTGGGATCTGTGGGTGTTAATACATCTACTCAATTTTTTTCGCAGTTTTTAAACAGTTATTTACGAAATATTACAATAGTATTCAAAGATTTAAAACAGGTCATAAATTACGAGAATAAAGTGTTAATATAATAATATCAAAATGTATTCCCACTTTTTAGTATGACAAACAGTCAGTCAATTATATTCTCGTGAAAAAATATTCGACTAAATAATGATAAATGCAGTTATCATTTTATTCATATTAAAATTAATATTAAAAAACAACAGTATTTTTCTTAATTTACTATTATTAGTCTTTTTAAATTGGTATTAATTAAAATCAGCCTTATAATAACATATTATGTGAATTAATATTACAATACTAATGAAATTATTAAGTAATATAATCTGTTACACATTTTTTTTTAATAACCTGTAAAAAAATACCCGTAGAATAAAATGATACGTGACGAGTGCAATATTTGATCCTGGTCAGGCTGTACGGAGAATAAAATGATAATCGACATTATACAACTTGGACGATGATTAATTTTGACTAACTTCTTATTTTTTAAAATAATATCTCTATTTTGATACTTAGGCGTATTTGATTATAACATTTAGAACAAACAAAAAATAACCTTTTTTAAAAGTTGACAATCATCTGTCTACGTCCAGTATTTAAGAAGCAATCAACGAAAACGTGTTTTTTATTTTTCCTGAAAAGTTGCATTTTTGTAGTTATCATTTTATTCTCCGGGGACGGCGCTGTGATCGATCCCTAACACAAAATTGTCGAATCATTGAACCACAAGTATTATATATAAATTTTTACCAAAATTATGTTATAATTCAGTATTTGATGCCATAATATCAATATTTTTATTATTTCTTTCCTTATAAAAGGTGGACCAAAAACCCCGGTAAAGCCGTCTGCGCAGAAAGGAGCAGCGAAGACAGCGCCTCCGAAGCAGGCGGCGGCAGCAGCGGCAGTCAAAACTCCTCAGGGGAAGAAGAAGAAAGGACACAAGCACCAGCAGTACGAGCTGATTGTCACCATCAATCTGGTAAGTGATGTGAAGTGCAATTAGTATTAGTAAAAGTCCTCTAGACCTAATTTCGGTCATGGCGACAAATTTCAAGAGGAGACTAGCCATCGGGAGTTATTATAGTGCGCAAGAGTGTGCGTATACACAGGTGCACTCTCTCTTCCCTCACTCTCATAGTCCGATGGGACGGCAATCCGACAAGACCGGAGAGAGATCAGACGCAGGAACAAAGGCTTAACGTGCTTTCCGAGCCACGGCGGGGGTACCACACCGCCATCTTCCAAACTCGGGGCTGTTACTAAGAAATTCCCAATGGAAAAACCCACTTTGCCTGACCCGGGAATCGTACCAGTACCCCACGTTCAGCAGTCGTGCTTGCGACCACGAGACCAACGGGGCAGTCGTAGAGTATTAATACAGTAGCTGCTTAGTTCTTTACAGATCCGTAACCAAGGGGTTGATAAGCCAATTTCAATTCAAAAAGTATAAAAATAAGGCATGCATTTAATCGAACCTCAAATAATTCCCATTCTGGTATCCTTAAAAATATATTTGAACACTAATAAATAATAATAAATGCGCCTCTTTTTGTGAAACTCTAATAAAAATAATGATTCCCTATTTCTGTATAAAGGGTTTCGGGAAAGTTTTACATCTTTCTCTGTCTAACTTTTGAATTTTCGCAATGTTTGTCTCCCTCTATCCCGCGTTTCCGCGATCAGGCACGCGTAATCGCCTGTGATTGGATTATCGAATGTTGTTTCTGAGAACCGTATTTTTTTTTGTTTCTTTTTTGTTTTTGTTATTCGCATTGAATTTGGATTTTTGTAAACACTCTTGTATTACGTTTGCGTTCGTTGACTGTGCAAAAACAGATTTTTAATTTGGCATTTGAGGGGTCCATTATGAAAATAAGAAAAGGTAGGCGTTTTACGTTTCGTTGAGTTTTATTCGCTGCTTTGAATAAAAAGCGGTTTTCTCTCGATTAGACATTCTTTTAGAGGCTCTCGAAGCGTGAGTTTTTTTGACTTCCACATTAATATTTGGTTACTTGGCCGGCTTCATTACTTAAAACTTTGTATTATTTTCAAAGTAGCTTTATTCAGAACGGTGACCTTGGGGTCCTAACGCGTAGTAGAAATAAATTACAATGCTTACTTCTTGGTCCTAAATCATTAAATATCAATTAATTTAGTTTAATGTAGAGCAAAGAATTTTGATATGAATTAGAATTGTATAGCAGATTTTCTGACAAGTAACCACGAGTCAAAAGCCAAAATTAGTTTCGTTTAAAAATATAATTATGTGCCAATTTCATTAATGAAACTGAACGCAATCATCACATGCAACAAAACCGCATTCAAGAGCTGTCAGTGTCAATATTCCACAACAATTTTGACACTGACAGCTCTTGAACTCGGTTTAATATGCTGATGGCGTTCAGTTTCATTGGTAAAATCCACCGTAAGTGCCCCGAGTTCAGCAATGAAACTGAACTCGTTTAGCACATCTAGATAGAGTTCAAGAGCTGTCAGTATCATTATTCCATAACAATTTTGACACTGACAGTTCTTGAACGCGGTTTAGATATGTTAAACGCGAGCAATTTCATAGGTGATATTCGTCCTAAGTCCACTATTCCGTCTAGGATTCCTACTGTATATAAAACTTCAAAAGTTTATGCACGGTCTTGCAAAGTTGAGGAAAAGATAGAGTGGTCGTGTCTATGCCGAAAACCATTCTGATATTATTTAAAAAGTCATTACACAAGTGTTAGTGTGTGAAAAATTATAGATCAAAATGATCTAAAATTTTATTTTATTTCAGAAAACGTCCGGCGGGCTATTTTATTTAGTTCTCGACGTGTTGTGATATTTGTTTCCTATGTTTGTCTATGTTACGTTTATACATTGGCTGTACTAACATGTTATTAGTTTAAACAACCATAATGTACAGACGCCAGCACATCAAGCTACTACAATCTGTCAAATTTCTTTAATAGATTTTCAACTTTATCGCTAAACCATAAGGTTCTAAGTTTATTGGGAAATTTTGACAGTTTCGGGTAACTTGATGTGCTGGCGTCTGTACACGGCGTTGAAGATTGTTTTGTCTTTTGAATTGTCGAAGAGTTATTGGGTTGCTGTCGGTCCAATAGCCACATTTCGTTTGTTTTCCAGGGCTCTATTCGCTAATAAATTAAAAGTATAAATAGCCTGAAGGCGAATTCCCGTAATGAGGGTTTTCTGAAATGACGTTCGCTAGATGGCAGCACTGACACGTCAGGTCCAGGCATCTGTCAAAGAGCCTATATTTTCTTTAGTCATGACTGAATGATGAACGAATGAATGAATCGAATGATGAACGTCATCATATTTTTTATATTGGAAGACCCCTTGTCACAGGTGGTGCCAACTGGTGTCGTAAATTTTCACGAAAACCCTCATTAGAAACGCTCAAAATCTATTCGTAATTTCATCTCAGCGACAATCAATGTCAAAAACTTTTAGAGTAAATGTATGCGAAATTAGAGGTATTTTTGACAGCTTGAGACTGACATCCAGACTGTGAACGTTCTTAAAATTACGAGAATTGCCTCTCTGATTTCGTTGTAGATAACCTCGGACAATCGTTATAGAAGTAGTTTTGGCTCTGAAGGTGCCTACAATGCGTGCCACGAAAGATGAGACTTGACCCCGCCTCCCCCGCTCTTTCCGCCGCCCCTATGACGCCCGGTCCCGTCCCGCACTCAGACCTCATACCGCTAAAGATACCTAAAATCGTGTACTGCGCATATCAAACCACGTGGTGTTTCAAGTCTCATCTTTCGTGGCACGCATTGTACTTTGCTCGCTTTTTCACTATCGACACGTTTAAAGGTTCCTTCAAACAAGCGCGACACGACACGCGACACAAAGGCACCGCAAGTCGCGCAACGAGCGGTTCATTTGTGCCGCGCGCGATTACATCGCGTGTCGCGCCTGTTTGTAGGAGCCTTTAATCAATCAACTCAACCCATCGCTGTCCACAGCTGGACATAGGCCTCTCCCAGTCTGTGCCACAACACCCTATCCTCCGCCTTCCGCATCCAGTCTGTCCCAGCCACCTTCTTAAGGCGAAAGCGCCAGGTAGCCCGCGAAATTAATTTTTTTTTAGGTTTTTTGCAATTTGCTGGTCAGTATTAAGTTGTACGTTGATTAATATATGATTCGCGGCCGTAACAAATTTGTATTTACAGAATTATAATCATTAAAGTCATCAACACAACTCTCTAAGACTAGAAAACTAGTCTAAAACCAATCCAAATCATACAAAATAAAATAATCAAAATATTACACAATTATGACTTCTTAACACCGTCAAAAACTATTTACAAAGAGACCAAGCTATTAAACATCAAACAACTCTATATATACAACACATGCATACTTATCTATAAAATTATTCACAAACTGATTCATTCACGCATTACATTCACAACAGAAGGTGAGAGAAGCAAATACTCATCCCGTCGAGCCGGTCACCTGGTATTGTCTAGAGTAAGAACTAACTACGGCAAAAATAACTTAACCTATGGGGGAGCACAGCTCTATAATAAACTTCCAAAGGATGTAAAAGAAGCGACTTCACTGAACATATTTAAAACTAAATTATTAACTTTTATTTACAGCGACGAAACATTATATTAATTGTGTTGTGCATATTTGTGTCTAAAACAGCAACATCTTTTAACTTGTGCCACCGCCTTATCTTAGAAATGCAGTGAACTCGCTTCCAATTTTGTTTTCAGTGACCCTACTTTTTGTTTGTTTATTTTTTATTTGTTTTCTTCTACCCGCACTGATATAATATAATTAGTAATAAGATTTATTGTTCTCATGTAAGTGACGATTGTCTTAATGAGAAATAAAGTTCTTTAAACCGAAGACCACGTAAGTCCAAAGAATAACTGTTTCATCAAATCATCATTCTTTGGAGTTACGTGGTCTTAGAGAGTTGTGAAAATGGAACGATCTTTTACTTCGAATCATGGCAACCAGGGAAATAACTTATCGAAGGTTTTATTTAAATTTGAAACTGGCTTGCAAATAGGAAGCTGTTTATTGAAAAAAAAAAACAAATGACCACTTTAACGCGGGAAAAATTAATGTTGTTCGTTGTTCGTCATTGATTTTCAAAAGTAATTGTATTTGACAAAATGGGTTCAAGTGAAGATAATGAGTCTGATGAACGTACTGGCAAGAGCCTTAATAGAAAACTTGTTACCGCCAAAATCGAAAGAAATATATTTTCAAATAAAAAGTTCTGCCTCGGTACTATTTAGTTTTAATTTCCGCGCATTATTTGAGAAAAGTACTATACCTACAAGCCTTGGCCACTACTAGGCACTGATGGACTTACATATGTATGCCTCGGCTTCGCCTCGGCCCACATTTACACGTTCATCCATCAATACCTCTTTTGTTGGCCGCTGCAGTAATATACTATTATTAGTTAACAAGTTAGATAAGATTTAAAAGATTTTTTTCTAAAAAATGTTTGTTCGTTTTTCCAAACGCCTACCTAACATTTAATTTTCACATGTGTTTGAATGTTTTTGCTCAGCGATATTGTGCAGGCATTACTAAATGTTATATTGGCCGTATACGTACGGCCTTACCAGATACTGATTGGCTCAAATGGCTCTTTAAGTCAAGATCCCACTATTGAACTGAAAATTTCACTATGACTTTCGTTTTATTGCCAGCAACTGGGTACTAGTAAGTGCTGTCTTGCTATAGCTACCATTAGAGGTACTTTATTATTTTCTATTTAACTTTCAAAGTTAGATAGAACTTAATTGTTGTTTAATTATTTTAAAACCAATTTAATTCAATTGGTTTATTTCTTCACAAAGCCTTTTTTTCGTATTGATGAAAAAATAATGAATCTTGAACAGTTTTAAATTGTTCACAGCAGATGTCGCTACTATGCCAGTTAAAGATTTGACAGAGAAAGTCATGTCAATAGTTTTGCAAGTGGGCTAAACAAGAGTGTAATTAAATGTATGCTTATAGTAGCAACAATAAAGTTCATTTTAGCACAACATCAAAACTTGGTCTTTAGGTACCTACCACGTCACAGGTTGACGAGTCTATAATTTTCCCGCCAAAAGTGTTTCGCGTTCCAAATGACTCGCGTCGTGCCAAGATGACAGAATAATATTTATTTGTTCTACATTGACCGCTAAAGTTAAGTAATGAAAATCTTTAAAATTAAAAATACAATTAGGTACTTATAAATTTTACCAACAACTCATAGTCTAACATGTAGATATTAATTGTTTTTTTTTTTGCAAAATAAAATTAAATGATAATAACTAAACGAACTTAAAACAGTAAACATGTTTCATTATCCCAGGCGAGATACGATCGGATGCTTTTCACCTGTTTCACTATTTACACAGTTTGAAATAACTAAAATACCTTATAGCTATTTCATGGCCACTCTATTGGATTAACTCCAACATTGAATTAGTTCAACACTGAGAAACAAAAGTAATTGGTGCTTCAATACAATAAAGAAGTACTTTTTTGGCACCATTATAGAACACACCTAAAGCAATAAGCGAAAACAATTTAAATATAGAATTCTACTAATATCCGAACTGACAATGTCGCGTCGCGCGTATTATCACCAGTACGATAAAATTAAACGTTTTTTTTTAAATAAATAACCCTTAATTATTGATAATTAAAAAAGTAATCAAATAGCCAAATATTTGGAATAAAAATAAACCCGTGTGTGCCAAAAGTTATTTTGAAGTGAAACTAAAAAAAGAACCTGTCGTATTTCGTGATAAAAAAAAAACAAAATTAAAAACGTTCGCGGCATATTGCTTTGTTTACGTGGAGTTTTTAAAAAAGCAGTCGTGTTTGTGTGCAAAATATTTTCGATTGTGTTACTTATTTAAATGTGAAGTGCGATTAAAAGTTTATTTACTTCGTAATTACTTAGATTATTTAATTTTGTTAAGTGTTGTTTGATGTGACTAATAATATGGTCAATAGTATTCCGTGGTTTTACGTGATTTGTAATACATACCTATTTCTCTTCCACTTTCTCAATCAATGTCGATAAGAATTTCTCGTATCAATATAAATATAATCGTATAAATATAATCGTAGAAGTTTATTAAACTCATAAAAATTGATAAATGTTAACAGCCGTACGGGTCGAGTTAAGGTTAAATTACGCTTCCCGCGGTCGATTTCTGGATGGGTGACCATCAAATTACCTAAGTAGATCCAGAGAGGCACGGAGCCTCTCGGGAAGAACTTCAAGCCGTTGGTCCCAGCTGTCATTCGTAGATCTTTGACAGTCGTTACGGGTAGTCAGAAACCCGAAACTCTGACAACCAGTCTTACCAATGGGTTTCGTGTTATCCGGTTACTGGGTTGAGGAGGTTAGATAGGCAGTCGCTCCATGTAAAATACTGGTATTCAGCTATATCCGGTTAGACTGGAAGCTGACCCAACCATAGCTGGGAAAAGGTCAGGCAGACTAGACTTATAAAGATATGAATGAAGCTGATCAGCTGCAAAGATATTAGAACTTAATATTCCGTCTAGTCCGTTCCGTTCCGTTCTATCTTACAGTTTTTGAAATATTTGAGTTGTTACAATCGTGCCATGTAACAACCGTACCCAGTCTACTTATATAAATAAAATGTTACATTAAAAGAAATATTGTACAACAAGTGAGATGAACTCGTAAATTCTTTATTAAGACTGCGATTTTACAAAACATTGCTAAAAAAAAACAACAATAGTCTGCTAAGTATAGCAGGCAGATTGTTTTTAAAATTTTGAGTGTGAGGATAGTTGTTTGTTCCTACTGCTTATCTTCTTGATGATATTCTTTACCATCAGGTGGCGAATAAGGTACCTATCAAAATAATTCGATAATTTCACGAAACATTAATTTTGAATTGACCGATTTGTATAAAACTCTACAATTCAGAAAAATTTCACAATCTTTTCGAAATCAAAATTTCGATTTTCAAATTATGTAGATTGAAACTACTGCACTTTTTGAACGTCAAAATGACTTAAGACAGTCCCCCAAAATCCCCCCCTTCACCTCCCCTTCATCACTTCTCAGTGCTTTAAGTGGGAAGAAGAAGTGGGGCAACAAACTCCCCAGCAGCACAGCTGTCTGTTCAGGTGCCGTATCATAATGGTTTAATGCCTAATCATGATTCCAGTGTAAGAGAGAGACGAAGCTATCGATGACCGATATCTCCATCCCTTTTTCGGACTGAAATCATGATGGCATTAATACTTCGTAATACGGCTCCAGTTAAGTATTTCTATCTCTATGAAAGTGGACTAGAATATTCAGAATAATTTTCCCGAAGGTTTTAGAACACGTTATCAGTAAAATAAATAAATACTTAAAAGTATTTAATATGTAGTACTTACATGCAACAAAACCTTGGATAAAAATAATGCGGTTTGATGACAAACGTCAATGCTGTTTGAAAAAAAATTGGTATGTAGGAAGTTTCATTACGAAGAGAAGCAGATGAATGGTTTTACGATGTAGGAGAGTACTCGTGTTTTGGAATAGTCTGAAAAATTGTTGATGGCGCCTTGTTACGGAAATACTCAACACTGATTTCAGTTCAGGGTTATTCCGTTGTAACGCTTGTCGAATACTTTTTCTAATTTTATCTATCGGTAATTCCTAATGGAAATGTGGTTTCTTCTTACCCTGTTGCAGGTCTGCTGGTATATAAGCTTACTTATAAATAAGCATTACAATAGAAATAAAGAAAGAACATACAGTAACCGGCGATAAATATTGCACATCGACCTTTGGAAAGAGACAATCGGCTAATTTCGGCTTCGTAGAGCGTTATCTCTGTCGCACGAAATACAAACAGTCCGGTATCTATTAGAAGCTGTTATAACAATTATGATTTGCTTCTTTTGATAATTATTTTTATTCTTTGTATAAAATCGATAGGATCGAATAGGTCGATGTGCAATATTTATCGCCGGGTACTGTAATTAATTTGAGTCAGTTACAATAACGTGTTTCGCCCCTTGTAGCTACCTCCTCACCTACCGGGTATAGTTTTTGAAGTATTTGTGTTGTTACAACCGTACCCTGTTACAACCATACCCAGTCTACCTATCTAATAAAATAAAACAAAAAATATTAATTGAACATCAAAACGTTAATTTAAATTATTGACTGTAATTTCACAAAATAATGCTCAAGTAAAAACAAAAGAAATACCAATTTTCTGTCAAAACATAAAACAAAAAAATACCGCGGTAAACTTTTGAAACATCGGTATAAGTTTATACTTATCAGTAAAAGTCACGAGGTCATAAATCGGCCATGTTCGTAGAACACTAACTTTTGCTAACCTTATCGTGTTTCATAACAAGAACTATTTGCTGAACACGTATGACACTCAGCAATTAATTCTAGACACCGTTAAATTTTGATCGTTTTAATCCCTAAAAGGGGTTAATATACTCATAATTATGAACAACTTTTACAATGGGACAAAAAAAATCTGTCGATCCATTTATTATGTGCAGTTAAATGTGAACAGAAATGTATGGATCAGCTGATTTTTTTTTTTCACAATTTCAGAGTTGTACCCAACGTAAAAGTTGTTCATAATGATGAGCACAATGACCGCTTTTAAGGATTAAAACGATCAAATGTAAGGGTGTATACAGGGTGTATCTGAAATTTGTGGTCATAATTTAGGGGTGTGGTACAGACCATCAATGGAGGGGATTATGGCTAAGTAATAACAGTCGCACGTGTCAACCGATCAGGTTAAGCTACGCTTGCCGCGGTTGGTCCATGGATGGCTGACCAAGCCACCTGAGGAATGTGGGGCCGGACTTGTCGGACGCACAGTTCGGTTTTCGGGCTGAGCGTTCCACAGTGGACGCGCTGGCCCGCCTTAAGGGCCAGGTGAAGGAGGCGATGGAGGCGGGGGACGGATTGTTGGCGGTGTCATTCGACATAGCCAACGCCTTCAACTCTGTTCCCCACAGCACCATCCTAGAGGCACTCCGATTCCACGGGGTGCCTTTATACATGCGGCGTCTACTGGCCAGCTACCTGGAGGATCGGGCGATCGTCCTCGTGAACAGGGCTGGCCAAGTCCGGCGGTACGCAGTCGAGTCCGGCGTTCCACAGGGATCGGTAGTGGGACCTCTCCTCTGGAACGTTGGCTACGACTGGCTCTTGCGGGGAACTCTCCTCCGAGGCACGAGTGTCATCTGCTACGCCGATGACACCCTCCTCACCGCCCGGGGGGAGAGTTTCAGGGAAGCGGCCAACTTGGCCTCGGCAGGCGGATCCTTGGTCGCAGGGAGGATCCGCCGCCTAGGATTGACGGTGGCGCTGCACAAGACCGAGGCCGTGTTCTTCCACAGGCCTCGGCAGCGCCAACCACCAGACGCCCACATCTTCGTGGAGGGCGTCCGAATCGAGGTGAAGGCCCAGATGAAATATCTGGGCCTTGTACTCGACAGCAGGTGGCGCTTCGGCCCGCATTTTAGCGGGCTGTCGACGCGCTTGCTGAAGACTGCGGGCGCCCTCTCGTGGCTGCTCCCCAATTTGGGGGGGCCCAGCGCGCGATGCCGGCAGCTCTACGCCGGCATCTTGAGGAGTATGGCCCTTTACGGGGCCCCTATCTGGGAGGACTCCCTCCACAGGAGGGATAACGCCGCCGCATTGCGGGCCCCCCAAAGGGCCATAGCCCAGCGGGTGGCGAGGGCCTACCGCACGGTCGCCTTCTCGGCGGCATGCGCTCTGGCCGGCACCCCGCCTTGGGAACTCGAGGCGTGGGTGCTCGCCAGAGTGTATGAATGGACGGCGGGGCGGAGGGCGAGAGGAGAACACCCCGCCCCCGAAGAGCGGGAGGCCGTCCGGCGGGAGGCGAAGGACGCCATTGTCGTCCACTGGACGCGGGACCTCGCCGCCGCAGCCTTCGGCCGCCGTACCCTAGACGCGATTGGGCCGGTCCTGCGAGACTGGCTCGAGCGGTCGCACGGGTTCGTCTCCTTCCGTCTGGCGCAGGTGCTGTCCGGGCACGGTTGCTTTGGATCGTACCTGCACCGTATCGGGCGGGAGGAGACGCCGTCGTGTCACGGCTGTGGCGCGGCGGAGGACACGGCGCAGCACACTCTTGAGGTGTGCCCGTCGTGGTCCGAGCCGCGCCGCAGTCTCACCGCGGCGATCGGAACGGACCTCTCGCTCCCCGGCTTGGTCAATGCCATGCTTGGGGACGAGGGGTCCTGGGCGGCAGTCGCCTCCTTCTGCGAACACGTCATGTCCCAGAAGGAGGCGGCGGAGCGCGCGCGGGAGGAAGACCCTCTCGCGCCGCCGCTCCGAAGGCGGAGGAGGGGTCGAAGACGACGTCAGTATGACAGTCACCTCCGACTCCTCCCAGGTGGAAGCCAGCAGGCGACGGGTGCGGGGGCACCCTCGCCTGTATTGCACAGGCTTCCACCAGTGCCGGATGGGAATGGCCAGGTGTTCCCGGCCATTCCCGTAGCCCCCCAGCTGGGGGGACATGCGGGGCCCGCCAGTTAGGCGGGCATGCGCCGGGGGGGCTGTGGACGCAAAGGCTGAGCCGGATTCCCACGACCCCTCCATCAAGGCGACGAGGGAACACCGCTGAGTTTTAGTGGGTATACTGCCACCTTGACAGGGAGTCCCACATACTCCGTATCGTCCCCCGACGATCGGAGATGCGTAATGTCATTTCTCAGCGACAAAAAAAAAAAAAAAAATGGATGGCTGACCATCTTCACATACCAAGACCCCTCCGTGGCTCGGAAAGCACGTTAAGCCGTTGGTCCCGGCTGTCATTCATAGATCTATGACAGTTGTTACGGGTCGTCAGAAGCCCGAAAGTCTGACAACCAGTTTTATCAAGGGGTATCGTATTACCCAGTAACTGGGTTATGGAGGTCAGATAGGCAGTCGCTCCATGTAAAATACTGATATTCAGCTGCATCGGGTTAGACTGAAAGCCGACCCCAACATAGTTGGGAAAAGGCTAGTCAGATGAAGAACAGACCATCAATCTGAACATCTTTCTCCATTGGACCAACATCGTAATTAAGAAACATTCAACTGTCCTATACAAAACTTCAATACCTACACGACTCAAATGTATAGGAAAGGACAACTGATTATTCATTCGCGATGCCGATGTTGGTCCCATGGAGAAACTTGTTCAGTTTGATGGTCTGTACCACACCCTTAAGTAAGACCACACCGTTCTGATACATGCTGTATATAAAATACTTTTTATCGCACTTCCAATAATTTAGAAAGAAAATAAAAATGGCGGCTGCTAAGCCCCCTGAAGATATCTATAACAAAGAATATAGAAGACTGAGGAGGCTAACCAGTGATCTGGCGATACGACAAGTGTCTGTACGTAATAACAAGCTATGATTTGTCACAATATTATAAAACATACGGAAACGATTATTCTTTCTTGAAAACTTGACTATACTTAACGTTGTCTAGTGATCGCAAACGCTGATCAGCATTTGCGTGCGTTTTTTGAAGAAATCCTCAATTAATTGGGGGTTTCTCCAGAAATATCTCACTATCAGACCTTGTTTTTTGTTGTCGGGGGAATACCTTCAAAAGGCACCCGACCTCCGCGGAGGGAGGTCGGGGAGTGTGGAATTTTGACCTTACTAAAACCCCCCGGTGATCACCATCAGCACATAGGATTGGGACCGGATTCTGGACCTAAGACCAATCGACGATAACAGGTTCCCTTTCCAGTACCGTACCTGTTATACAAGCCTTAAACATTGCCGGGTCAGAAAGGGTTACCGCTGGCCCGGAACATAAAGGGCTAAGAAAGGAACACGGGTGGGTTTTAGTCAGTAAGAGTCTGACACTCCCTTCCACTCCATCCAGAGCGGGAGGGGGTCATTTGATGATTTCACATCCTGAAAAAAAAAGCCTTAAACATTAATGGCGGGTTGTAGGTACTTTACATACACCTCTGCCCTCTCTGTGATGTTTTGTTGTAGGTACTGATGATGTAAAACTAATTTGATTTTATTTTAATTTCAGTCCGAATATGGCCTCACGGAAGAACAAGTCGCAGGTAAGAATTAATTCATTTCGTTTGCTCATTTGTCATGCTTCATAAAGTTTACGTATTGGTAGGTACAGTAGGCCGCACGTCAATGGTAACAAAACCAGGTATAAGGTGGCCTCGCATTCTATTGAAACGTCATCTTACACCAGGTCAGCCTAATGTTCAAAGTGTTACCACTGACTAATTTAAGAGGAAATGCGGTCGAAGAGATTTTTGAAAAAGTCTAAGTAAAAAATCATAATTCGAGGTTTGGCTCTCGCCAATTTCCTCCTCCAATATTGGACCAAATTAAAAGATATTTCATAAACTGAATAGCAAGGATTTATACCTACTACGTCCCTATGTTTTCTTTTTTCATGAATAGTTAATAAGTTTATTTGTACACTAGTCTAGGCCTCTGTTGACAGCGGTTTAAATCGGCAATTTGGAGCATTTTTTGAGGGTTATACGGTTCTAGTGCCTATAAAAATAATGTATCATCAAAAAGGTTAAAGTTAATATTTATTATTCCGTAAAAAATCAGTGCTTTATGGTCATTAACCAGAAAGAAAACAGGCGAGTGCGTTTTTATGGAGAAAGGACCATCCGCATTTCCTCTTAAGATAGAAAACGATGTTTTGTTACACTTTTCTTGACGACATACCTCGAAAAGTCAGCGGAACAAAATCCAATTTGTTCAACATTTTGATATAATTTTACAATTTGTCCAACAGAATTCAAAGAAGCGTTCATGCTGTTCGACAAGGATGAAGATGGCACGATCACGATGGCAGAGCTTGGAGTCGTCATGCGGTCGCTTGGACAGAGACCTTCAGGTAGGGACCAACTGATGCAGTTAACATATATACCCTTTAAGCCTTGATTAATGACGGCACGGTTATCGCAGTGATTAAGCGATTGACTGCTGCGCTGCGTATCGCGGGTTAGATTCCCGCACGGAACAAATATTTGTATGACCTACAAGTAGTTGTTCTGGGTCTGGCTGTTTGTTTACATGAGTTTAAATGTTTGTAAACGCACCCACAATACAGGAAACATTCCTAGAGAGGGGCAACGCTTAAAAAAAAAATGACGAGACACCATTTAAATTATTAGGTAGGTAATTGTTGCGCGACCCCCAGGAGAGGTACCATGTGCATCAAGAAGTTAAGATTTATATCATTCAAAGAACAGTACAGTACAGACCACGCATGCAAGCGAAATGACCGCGCATTCAAGCGAAATGTGGGACGTCCCCAGCTGGAGGGACCGACGAGCTTAAAAGGTGGCTGGCTAGGACAGACTGGACGCGTAAGGTGGAGGACAGGGTGTTGTGGTGCAGCTTGGAAGAGGCCTATGTCCAGTAGGGAAATTAAATTAAATTATTATTTTATTCTGTAAATTGGATATCGGTATCAGATTTACACGTTATATAATAAAAATAAGCTAGATGGAGTCGACATTTCCTAATTGACTACCCCTGACCTGAGAAGAAATGGTGAAACATATACTCAGGGTCTATAGACCGACCGCTTAAAGGCTTCTACAAACAGGCACGACGCGCGATATAATCGCGCGCGACACAAAGGCACCGCTTGTTGCGCGACTTGCGGTGTCTTTGTGTCGCGCTCGATTTTGTCGCGTGTCGTGCCTGTTTGAAGGAGCCTTAACTGAGACGTTGCCTGAGGTAGCAGTGCGGGCGGGAGGGGTGTGGTGACGTGATGCGAAAGCTCGGTGATTCGTAAACTTGTGACAACTATAACCCCCCCCCCCCCCCCGTGCACCGCGCAGCTACCTCAGGCGACGTCTCAGTTACGCGGTCGGCCTTTAATTTAAAAAGTTTCTTTTAAAGTGCAGGAATTAATTACTAAAAATATTAACGAAATATTAACAAGCTTTAATTATAGGCTTGTTTAATCGAATAGTTCATGTGTCCAGTTAGATTGGAGATGCCTATGATTAGTAATGGAGTCTTGAATGCCAATTACGATGACGAATATCAAGTTTATGATAACAGTAGTAGATGACAATGCCCTTTTATTTTGTGTGGAGATTATTATAGACCCTAGCAATGCTTGAAATAATATATGGCATCAAAAAATGATTCAGTCAAGCAAAACAAATTGCATTGCGGTTAATATTTATGACATTGATAGACAAATTACGTGACGATTTGTTAACAAACAGTTAGTAATTTTTCCTGATTCCAATGTCGAAACAAATAATTTTCTCAGTTATTGTTATCGGCTGCCATTGTTTTAAATCAACTACTTCCTTCCTAATATCGATTATCCTAACAACCTTTGTTGCTATTTTAGAATCTCTAAATTAATAATAAAGCTGAAAGTTTGTTTGAACGTGCTAGCTAATCTCAAGAACCAGGCGGATATGAAAAAGTATTTTTGCATTTGATAGCCCAATCCTTGCGGAAGACCACCTAACATGGTCAGTGGGATTGTCCGAAAGGGTTGCCGCTGGCCCGGAACATAAAGGGCTAAGGAAGGAACTTGGGTGGGTTTTAGTCAGTAAGAGTCTGACACTCCCTTCCTCTCCACCCAGAGCGGGAGGGGTCATTTGATAAATTTCCATCCTGAAAAAAAAAAGACTACCTAACATCACGCTAGGACCCTTAGGAGGCGAGCAAAAAGAAATAAAGTAAACACGAAGTAAAAGTGCGGGCAGGCGATGCGATGCGACGCGGTGGGTGAGGGGAGAAAAAGTTTCACGCGGACGATGTCGCGGGCAGAAGCTAGTTATTTTTAAATTAAATAGCAAAGGACCAATTAGCGATTGCTAATTAAATGTTATTATTGATAAAACAAACGATCTTGACGTGTTCTTATCTCGTATTTGCTCAAAGTAAGTATAGGGTGTCCCAAAAGGAGCGCCGGATTTAATTTAAAAGAAAAATACATTTATTTTTTATATAAGCAAACATTTTTATTTCAACATAAAGAAAAATAGTTGCGATTAAACGTGAAATACAACATCAGGCAAATGTCCACCACGAAACCTCTGGCACCCCTGTGCCAGAGGTTTCGTCGTTTCAAATTTGAATAACGTTTTTACATAAATTTGGCTGTATTTCACCAATAACGCGCCGTATTTCCTCTTTAAGATGTTCAACTGTTTGTGGCGATTCATTTGGCGCATTATTGTGACCGAAAACTTGACGTAATTGGCGAACTGTTTTCGCAAAACTTTCATCATTTTTGTAATGTGTTTTTACAATTATTAAACGTTGTTGGTTTAAATACTTCTCTATATTCTTAAATCGCGTGGTCTGTACAGACGCCAGCACATCAAGCTACCGGAATCTGTCAAATTTTCCCAATCAACTTTGAACCTTATGATTTAGCGATAAAGTTGAAAATCTATTAAATAAATTTACAGATTGTAGTAGCTGGATGTGCTGGAGTCTGTACGTGACAACTGTCAAAAAAAATTACCGTACAACTGGTATTAACGAAATGGCGGCAAATTTAAATCCGGCGCTCTTGTCGGGACATCCTTTATAACAGAGTAGTAACTAGCAACGGTGGACGTATTATATGGCTTATCTCAGGCCTAAGTCATCATCAACTGCCTAGCCTTTTCCCAACTATATTGGGGTTGGCTTCCAGTCTAACCGGATGCTGCTGAATACCAGTATTTTATATGGAGCGAATGCCTAACAAGCCTCTACCACCCAGTCACTTACTCACCTTGGCAAGACTGGTTGTCATACTTTCAAGCTGACTATAGTGTACGGACTGCCAATAATCTACGAATGACAGCCTGGTTTTGCCAAGCACGGAAAGGTCTTGTTAGGTAACAGATGACCACCCATCCACGGAATAACCTCGGCAAGCATTGCTTAACTTTGAAGATCGACCCGTGCCGCTGTTATTATTTAGCCACGAACCTCGAATTATTAGAATCGTAAACGTCGGGTTTAAACCTACTTTATACTTCAATTTACTGCCATATTCCCAAATAGGTTTATGTTAAATTTTATTGAATATGAACAGGCGAAGTTTTAAAAAGCGGATTACTTGACCGGACTGTGTCCCGGAGTTAGGAATTAGGTCAGATCCGGGTGAATCTGGTCAGGAGACCTCTTATTGTATCTTTTGGGATTTCTGGATTTAAAATTTTTGAGGATTCTTTTGAATATTAAAACTGATTTATACCATTACGTCTTTGAATTTTTGGTTCTAAAAAATTCAAAGACATGTGACATCTACCGACCCGCACTGAGCCTTCGTGGTGGAGTATGGCCCACTCCCTCTCACCGAGAGGACGCCTGTGTCCCAGCAGTGGGAACATTATAGGAAAATACTGTATGAATCAGTCTTAATATCCAAAAGAATCCTCAAAAATTACGTAAGTTTTGTCCTCTAGCATACAATGAAATTGAATCAAAATATTAAACACTGTTTAGACGGTGCAACTTTTATTGTTGCTTCAAATTATGGCTTACATAGGCAATTAAATCGCAACGTGTATATTAGGCTTCAATCACCCATGGAAAAAAACCAAACAGGTAGGTAGGTAAGTACTACCTTCCCCAGATATGTGCCCTAACAGAGGGGGCACAGAGGGGGCTCCGGATCATGCCGGGTCAGCGGGATTGTCCGAAAGGGTTACCGCTGCCCCGGAACATAAAGGGCTAAGGAAGGAATCACGGGTGGGTTTTAGTCAGTAAGAGTCTGACACTCCCTTCCGCTCCACCCAGAGCGGGAGGGTTCATTTGATGATTTCCCATTCTGAAAAAAAAAGGGGGCTCCGCATTGGTCTTTTGAGAGGTAATGGGGTAATCCACGTGCAGGGTGACCACAGGGGTGGTTTTAGTGAGGTAAAAATCCCACACTCCTTGGTTTTATCCCCAAAGACCATGCGCCATGTGAAGGTTCCCCCGAAAAAAAAAAATAAATAAAAAGTGAGTAAGTACTACCTTACTATTCTGATCGAAAAAGGATGTATTCGTATATGTACGTTATAATGCAATGTGTTGTTGATAATTCTCATGTTTACATAATGATCATAATAAAATTGTTATCTCAGAAATTCCGCGAAATGTATAATTCTATTTTAAACGGTTTCAGCGGCGTAGGTACCTAATTAAAGTAGAGTTCTTTTAATCAAATATTACCTACAAATTAATAAGAATTATAATTAAACTAGCAGCGCCCCGCGGTTTCACCCGCGTAAGTTTCGATCTCGTGGGAACATCAGGATAAAAAGTATTCTATGTGTTAATCCAGGAGATGATCTATCTATTAGCCAATTTTCATCCAAATCTGTTCAACGGTTTACGTTTTGTTTACGGTTACGTTTAGTAACAAACATCCAAATATCTTCACAAACTTTCACATTTATAATATTAGTAGGATTAGCCAAGATACTGACTTATTATAAGAGTTGTTTTATGAAATTCATAATCAACACAATGCAAAAAGAACAACGTAGGCCCCGGCGAGATTCGAACTCACGATCTCCTGTTTACTAGACAGGCGCTTTAACCAACTAAGCCACGGCGCCACGGGTGCGAAGAGTGAAATTATGAAATGGTATCAACTTACATTTTCATTGTGTTGCAAGATAAAAAATAATAATTATAAATTTTAGTCGTTAAATAAAAAAGTAATGCCTATTTTATGACTTATAATAATGATATTAAGGGCTGATTTTTCCATCAACCGATAACTTTTATTCGTGGAATAAAATTGACGTTAGAGAGTTTTTTTATAGAACTGTCACAAATTAAAAATTATTCCTCGGATAAAATTATCTGGCGTTGGAAAAGTGAGCCCATAATAGAACTTTCCCATACAGCGCTTTTTGGTCACAAAATCTTCAAAGCAGTTACAAGTTGTCGCAGTTTCGTAACTGCTACGAAACATGGTGACTGTGTGGGGTTTGGTATCTATGTGTGGTAATAGTTCGCACACAATTTGACCAGAAAACATTTCAGTAGCTTTATGTAGTCTTTATGTTCACACGTTACGTATTCATTTGTGTAGACTTACTTTTAAACACTAGTGTTCAATTTGTAACATTCGTACAATCGAGCAAAAATGTGTAGTAGTGGTGTGGTCACCATGTTACTAGAATAATACCTAACTTAAATCTTATATTTACACGAGGTGTCGTAATGATACGTCATTGTTACTGAACAATATACTGCTAACATGTGAATAAAAAGTCATCATAAGATACTGTTTCTCAAACCATTAGTATTATACAAAACATTTTGGTATATTATACCTATTTATGGTCTCCGAGTCCGAACGTTTGAGAATCGCTGGAAACAATAAACCATTTTGTGAATTCAGTAACTTTATAACTACTTCTGGTTTCACGTTTACATTATGTCGACACAATCTTAGTAACTTCCTGACCAGTTGTGACTAGAATATTTTCTTTACATAAAAATACATTTTTTGAAGTGAAAACTTCTTTAGCGGCGCTGTGTACTTTTTTTGGAATGGGTAAAAACTTCTAAATTCGCGTCAGGTCACGTGACCCTGATCGAAAATTCGTAAGACGTAAAACGTCAGACGTAAAACGTAAGACGCGCTGAACAACCCGTTTACTAGGCGTCACAACAAACTTTCACAGAAAGACACTTCTGCAGCACTCTTTACTTTAGCAGGGGTGAAGATAATGATATTAAAACAATATAAATACTTTCAACCGTGTATTGAGCTCATTTTCGCTTGACAATAATTTTGACCTAAGTAAATCCACTACGCATCTTGTCACCGCGATTCAGAAAAGTGACGTAACGGTACAACGCCATCTATCGGCACAAAACTAAACAATTTTCTCAAACATTCCGCCCACCAAGGGCAAATTAACAAATTTGTCCTTCCATTACATTTTTGCTCTATGCGAGCGGCTTGCTTCTCTTACCAATGCCGCGACCAACACCACGAACTGAAGTCTATCCTGTGTGCTTATTTGTAAATCCGAATAAATTCCTTTCACGAGAAGAATAAACCAGTCACTTTGGTCATCATAGGTACCTAATTTGCAAAAAACCCTATAAAATAAGGAACACACCTTAACACGCGTGTTTTGTTTATAAGACGATTCACAAAATACACTCGTAATTGTTCAAGTTTTCACTTCTGTCGGCACTACCGGAGTGCCAGTTTTTTTAATTATTTACCAATTTTATGGTTCATTTTTGGTTCCATAGTATAGAGTTAGTAGTTAGTATTAAATATATTAAAGAAAAAGCTTCCAAGCTCTGGGAATATAAAGACTTGTTAGTAAAAACTATTGTTTACATTGTACTACACAGGTTGAATTACAATTATATGGTGGCGCATTGATAAATTTCAAACTATTTGAACAAATTACACAATGAAATTCTTTTCCCATTTACCTATATTTGAACAATAAAAACCAATTAGTATATGTATAAATAAAAACATACGTTGACAAAACAGATGAATGATTTCTGAGAAGTGGTTGCACACTACTAGAAACTACTACAATGTTACCATGCAGCAACGTAACTTTAAAACCAAACGTTCCTGTGTCCACTGTTCCCCATTTTTAGTCGTTGCGACGGAACTAAGTCGACTCACCGACCAAAACATATGTCTAGAATAAATCAGTGTCGACGCGATAGTGTTGAATTGTTTCGTTACGGCTACCAAAAAGCGCTATATGGGTTATGCGCCTGCTCGTTCATAAAATATATGAGAGAAATGATATCATATTATCTTTATTCCATAGTCTTAACAACCATTAATTAGTGATGTCGTGTGCAAAAACAGCAGGACAAAATAAAAACACTCTCTTTTCTGAGCTATCCCACGTTATATTTAACTTTATCTCAACGAGAATGCTCACGTAGGCGACTTGTTATAATTTACGATGTCATTACTTTCTGTTTGTGAGATAATACCGATTTTAGCACAATACGGGTGTATTGTACGTACTTTATCATAAATGTGTTAATGTCTCTCTTTAGATTTTATGACTATTATATTTTGGTAAAGGGAGTTATCTTCTTTTTGAGGGGCTTTGTGGCTGAGAAATAACAGCCACGAGGTTCGATCGATCAGGTTAAGCTACGCTTGCCGCGGTTGGTCCATGGATGGGTGACCATCTTTACATACCAAGACCACTCCGTGCCTCGGAAAGCATATTAAGCCGTTGGTCCCGCTTATAATTCGTGGATCTTTAACAGTCGTTACGGGTAGTTAGAAGCCCGAAAGTCTGACAACCGGTCTTACCAAGGGATATCACCTAGTCACTGGGTTGTGGAGGTCAGATAGGCAGTCGTTCCATGTAAAATACTGGTATTCAGCTGCATCCGGTTAGAATGGAAGCTGACCCCAACATAGTTGGTAAAAGGCTAGGCAGGTGATGAGTTATCTTCTTTTTCAATCAGTCCTTCATAACTAAGGATCGTGGTTCCTGGACCCCTTTAAACAGAAAATCTGCCTCTGCGACTCCGATCCAAAGTTGCCATCACCATCTGATGAAAATTGCTTGAGAACGAAGCTTCTTTTACTTGGTCAGACCATCGTATTGGCGACCGTCCTCGTGCTCAAAGGACTTATACAATGGGGATTGTCCAAAATTTCTAACCATTAGATTTTTTTTTTTTTTTGAAAATTTGGAGTATTTTGAGAAACTAATTTGAATATTTTGATGATTGGCTCAATAGTTATTTAAAAAAAAATTATTGAATTATTTTAAGAGGTGACGTCATCAGTGGCATAAACATTAAGTGCCGTTGCCTGACTAGTACCTACATAATTAAAAATTTACCGGATTTGCCGACGCAGCCACCAGTAATCGAATTCCCAATGCCTCTTTCATTCGGATTTTCGTAGTGAACGTACGTGGGGAATGTGTTTGTGAGATAATGGAGGAAAGCGAAGAAGAACGCGCGAGCGCGCGGGGCGCGTCCACTGATCGGCATTCCATATGACGTCATCGGCACGCATCGCAAAAGTTGCCCCTCGGAGCAAACGTGTCGGGATTCCCGATGAGCAGATTATTGCGATCCGTACGATATCAGTGGACGCACTTGTGTTACTTTCTATACAAAGAATACTGACGCTTACCTTAATGGTTCCCGAAATGCATACAAAATTGGTACTTATCGAACTGAGTCATTTTTACCATTTGTCGTTTCATTCATTTGAAAAACTGTGTATTCCAGAGACGGAGCTTCGGGACATGGTGAAGGAAGTAGACCAGGATGGTAACGGCACCATCGAGTTCAACGAGTTTCTCCAAATGATGTCGAAGAAGATGCGCGGAGCTGATGGAGAGGACGAGCTTAGGGAGGCTTTCAGGTAAACATTGGTTCCTTTACTTATTGTCTTAAAGTGATTTTGTTCCTGTCACTGACCGAATCTTCCAGACCGAATTTCGGCCATGGCGACCGATCTCAGAGGAGATCATTCCATGACCTTTGGCGCGGAAGGTATTATAGAGTACAAGTCTGTGTGAGGACACAGGTGCACTCTCTCTTCCCTCACTCTCAAAGTCCGATGGGACGGCAACCCGACACGACCGGAGAGAGATCAGGCGCATGACCAACGGCTTAACGTGCTTTCCGAGGCACTGGGTTCTCATACCACCAACTTCCAAACTCTGGACTGTTACTGAGAAATTCCCAATGGAAAAACCCATTAACACTTTGCCAGACCCGGGAATCAAAACCAGGATCCCACACTCAGGAATCGCCCTTGAGACCACGAGACCAACGGAGCAGTTGACCTACTATAGAATCTTATAAGCAGCATCTATTAAAAATGTGGGCCTAACCTGGAATAGTCCACCTTATGGAGTTGTAGATCGTAGGCTCGAGCCCAGACAGGCGCTTTACTTTGTGTAAATTATTTCATCACCCTGCTCTCAAAACGGTGAAGGAAAGCACCGTGAGGAAACCGGCATGTCCTAGAACCAGAAATTCGAAGACATTGTGACATCCACCAATCCGCACTGGGCCCGCGTGGTGGATTACGGCCCACTCCCTCTCACAGAGAGGAGGCCTGTGTCCCAGCAGTGGGAACATTATAGGCTGATTATGATGATGATGATGATGATGGAAAAATAATTCAAATAGTCAATCGAGTGATCCAAAGTCACATCAGTATTTTTTTTTGACTAAGTACCTACTTACATAGTAGGGTTCTAATCTTTCAATGATATCCAATGCCCAGTTTCCGGATAATATCAATAGCCAACGTATAGGCAAAATGTCTTGTGCTCTCCGAAGCCGGAGTCTTGTATTTCAAGAGTTTATCACTCATCTTGACGAGCACAGCATACTAACTCCAGGCACTCATCTTGTTCAAAAATTAAATGACACCATAACAAATTCCAGGGTATTCGACAAGAACAACGACGGTCTGATATCTTCGGTGGAGCTCCGTCACGTGATGACCAACCTGGGGGAGCGGCTCAGTGAGGAAGAGGTCGACGACATGATCCGCGAGGCTGACCTCGATGGAGACGGCATGGTCAATTACGATGGTAAGATAATTATCATTGTACTAGAACAATTTAGCAAGGAATGCTCAAAATACTTAAGCCATCAGCACGGAGATAGCTCCGATTTGTTATCCAGGCGATACCGAAACAACTACGTAGTTTAAAACCATAAAGAATTCAATTCAATCATGGATGTGTCTCACAAAAATGATCATAATTCACCATCATTGCATGGAGCATGATTTTACTGTAAGGCAGACTCAAGGGTACCTCTGTTAACTCCATCTCTAACAACGGTATATAGAAAGAAAGAAAATAAGTTTATTTTCGGTAAACATGACGCCGAAAAGAATACAGAAATAAAAAAAAAACAAGTTAGGGGAAGATATGTCACATCCACGCAAAAATATATTTCATCCCGGTAAAATATATCTATAGTACAGACCATTAATTACTGTTTCACTTGTAGTCGCAACAAGGCTCAGTGACAAGGGAAAAAATTAGAGAACAATAAAATTATCTCCATCTTTTAGGCATAGGCACTACTAATCGAGTGTAGGTATATGTGCTTATAAGAATTGCGGAACACAATTCTGACATTAAAATTCTCATGTTTCAGAGTTCGTGACAATATTGACTTCGAAAAACTAGTATGCAGACCACCGGCCGATGAGAGAACCTCCCGGAAGCCAGTGCCCATACTCGTACCTCCAACGGTACGGGGGGAAAGAAACTCTAATCTAGACCTAAAGCATAGACGTGTTGCTAAAGTGGATCATTTTATAGAACGCGCTTGGTGGCAGTGTATACGTACCTTTATTCAGTTTCCGCGCACATTTTAAAACAAGTGCGATTATTCTGTCGCATTTGCGAATATTCTGACGTATTTGCAATTATTCTGTCGCATTTGCGATTTAAAAGTCGCAGATAAAAACAGTTGCGAAATTGTTAAATGTAGTCTGTACTGATTAGTAAATTCGGTGTGTGTGATAGTTTTTTGTTTTTTATATGGCTTCAAGTGTACTATAAGGCCTTAAAATTACATGTCATGTTGTACTATAAAATAAAACGAATGTTGTTAGCTGCTTTTAAGTTTATCATAAATGCATTGATGACTTTTTGATTCAGAAGACAATTTGAAACAATAATAATATATTATGTATATCATTGAACAATTTTGAATGATACAGAATTTTTGTACCAACAGTCCAACACATGTCAAATTGGCAACCTAATTTGACAGAGTACAATACACATTTGCGTTAGTATAATGCAAGCATAATCCGTCTATAATGTTCCCACTGCTCGGATACAGGCTTCCTCTCTGTGAGAGGGAGTGGGCCATATTCCACCACGTGAACCCAGTGCGGGTTGGTCGATGTCACGTCATCATGTCTTTGAATCACATTAATGGTTGGTAATTAAAGAAAGAAAGAAAGAAAATACGTTTAGGCGGCAAACATGACGCATGAAAATAAAACCGGCCAAGAGCGTGTCGGGCCACGCTCAGTGTAGGGTTCCGTAGTTTCCCGTCCGTCACAATAAGTGTTCCCACTTATGAGTTTAAAAGTGGGTATCCATTATGTTCGCGTAATAATCGTAGTCGATCATAGATCTTAAAATATTGGGATTCGATTTTAATCATTCTTTTTTTTGTTTTTGTTTGAAAAAAGATACGTTCAGGATAATAAAAATGTAAACGAAGTTAAAAAAATGCTTGCATATACGATTATACTACAAACTTAGTCCAGAAATTATTTTGTCTTTTTTGTACAAAAACTGTTGTTTCCATCAAGTTCAAAATAATTTTCCTAGAAAGTCCTTATAAAGTTCTACTTTGCAGATTTTTTTCATATTTTCTAAACTTATGGTTCAAAAGTTAGAGGGGGGGGGGGGACACATTGTTTTTTACTTTTGGAGCGATTATTTCCGAAATTATTGACATTATCAAAAAATGATTTTAGTAAACCCCTATTCATTTTTAAATACCTTTCCAACAATATATCACACGTTAGGGTTGAAATTAAAAAAAAAATCACTTCGCACTTTACATATAAAGGCTACCCTAATAAAATATCTTTTTCCAATTTTTATTTTAGCACTTTGTCGGCGTGATTGATATACATATTGGTACCAAATTTCAGCTTTCTAGTGCTAACGGTCACAGAGATTAAGCGAGGACGGACGGACGGACGGACAGACATGGCGAAACTATAAGGGTTCCTAGTTGACTACGGAACCCTTAAAAAACAATCATATTATTATAACAAATTACCTATCTAATAAAAATGATTAAACTATCTACTAACAGTCCAGCAAAATGTTTTGGCAATAAAAGTGTAGCTTTGATCTAGTTCTTGTCGAAAACATTTGATAGCCCTATAACATAAAATTCTCAGAGCACTTTTTAATATCACTGCGTAGCGGCTTCCAAAAATATTATAGAGTGGTACCTTTTAATTATGTCGCCTTAGAAAGGGGGTATCCTTTTAACCATTCTCAAATATTTGAGGTGAGGCACGCCAAATACTTGAGAATGATCTCAAATAAGCACCCTGGGAAAAATAAACTTTTGAAAATTTTCTCCGAAACAGAACAATATAAAGCTTGCCACAGCCAAAAAAATATTGAAGTAGTGCCACTATGCCGTTTAAGTTCTGAGAAACAGTCAGTGTCGATTATTTTGTCGAATGAAGACTTCACGAGTTCCGTTCAAACATGTTAACTATGTGTAAGTAATATTTTACTTACTGGAGAAAATAAAATAAAATAATAGTAAATAATAATAATATGCTTAATAAAACTGCATCGATGTGCATTAACATTTTTATAACAAGTTTCTTTAATCGAAAAAAAAAAACATATTTTTGTGACTTACGGAAAGCAGGGTTGACTGCAATATTTTTTTCTCAAATTTTATTAATATTTTGCAAATTATAAATTGCTTCTAATAATGCTAAAACATATTTATCTACCTAAACTTACTGTTACAATAGAATTAAATTAATTTTTTAAGGATTCATTACACGTTTTAAAAATATTAATCGTCGTGTCAGTGTTATGCTTTTGTGATTAAAGATAGTGTAATGAGTCTTTACCTAAATGTGTTTATAACCCATAAACTTAAATTCTAGAAGCAAATAGATGAAATATATTGACTAAGTAACCATAAGCAGTAAAGAAAAAAAGAAAAATAATAGATATTAATAAAATGTTCGGTTGTGTCAACACTTTTTGTAAAAACAGTTAAAAATAATCGAAATTTCTAGTGTCGTACGTATACACATTGTATGGATTTGTGTATGTAGATTTAGAGATAAAAAAAGTATGTATAATGATGTCTAATGAAAGATTTCCGTTAGTCTTCCAAAATGTGGAGGTTGACTGAACAAAATATAATGAGCCAAATGTTAACAGAGTTCATTAATGTTACGAGGAATCGAAAAAAAATATTTATAGTACTAGCGAAGTAATGCTAAGGTGATTTTATTTAAACGTAAAATTAATACAAAATAAAATAATGGAGGAATTTTACCAAAATCAAGCGAAAAGGGTACTTATATAATAACGAAATAGTAAAAATTTCTACATTTTGCTAAGCTCCTAAAGACTATAATAAAATTTTAATGGAAAACGTTTAGGATTTTAAGATCATCGTACCACCCAATGTTTTGTTTAGTCGAATAATGAGAATAGAGAAAAGCGAAAGATTTAAATGTAAAAACCTGATTCTTGTTAAATGTTATCTGTTTCGTGATGATAAGGACACAATTATTTCATTTAATTTGTGAAAAAGATATACCTACCTTTTTCTTACAAAAAATACTTAACCATATTTTTAACTGAAATATATATTGTATTGTTTATAATTTATATTTTATGTTTTATTAAAAAATAGGTTTGATTGAAACATTACTGTTCTTAAGATCTTGAAGAAAAAATTGCAGATTGTTGATCGAATCGTTGCAGTTTTTTTTATTTTCGCTTCTAACGGTTATCAAAAATACCTTAGAAATAATTTCAAGTATTTATTTGATCAGAAAACCATTTATGACAATAAAAATATTTAATTTTAAAATAGGTCAATTTTAACTTATTGAGAAATAATATTTTAAAACCAAAGTATATTTAAAAGAGGAAAATAAAATTTTATTTATTACATATTTTGAAATTGTAATAATAGTACAAAATTATTTAACAATTATATTATACAATAATTATTGAATTAAATTCAACAAAGTTTTATGTCATGTTATACGAGATCTATCACAAATACTTAAATAATAATGCCATATTATTATGTTTATATAAATGGGTAAATTGTATCGCATTTTTTGTTTTATATTCATGATAAATATTGTAAGCCAGCGTAGAAATCAATAGTATAAATAAAATAATATGAGAATGTTCCAAAATAATCTAAATTAGTTAAATAAAACAAAACTAATTGGGCTGAATATTTAAATAGATGTTATACTTAATTATGCATATTATAGGGCATTATTTTAACTCTTATTTAATTTATATTATTACTTACACAATCACATATTATAAGATTAAAATTTTATAAACAAATGCTTAAAAATAACATGCTAGAAATGTACAGAATATTAATCCATTTTTATGAAATTATTATTTTAAATAGTATGAATCGCCCTGTTTTATAATTGCTTTTAAAATCTATAATATCATAATATGTCACAGATGGATTGTCAAATCCGCTGTTTTAAATAACCGCTAGCTGTTTTACAAAACAGCTCCGTTATATAAAACAGCTGAACAACATTTAACTGGGTTGCCATTGCGTTACGTTTAACAAAACTGCTACCTACGCTTAGATGTAATGCAGAATGGCTTATAAATAAGCGTTGCTTTGGCTTCTAATGCCGAATCGGTCACAGTATCTAGGCTAGGGCACCCTGACCTATTGGTTTAGGGTAGGTTAGAACTGTGACCAACCGCACGTGAGTCGAGCGAGCGAACCGAGTGTTGCCGCGGCAGCGGGCGGCGAGCACTACTTCCAATCTGGTCGCAACAACTAAGCCATTTAGTATTTTTAGGACTGACTTTCATAGAAATCTGATAACTTTATGTTAAAATCCTTAAAATCATTGTTTTCACTTGGGTTTGGGTCTTTTTCACTCATTTTATTTATTTCTGTTTCGTACTTCGTTATTGTTGTTATGATACACAGAGCCACAAGCAACAAAATGTAAAATATTAAAAAAAATGAAGATGCGCTAGGTAGTCCGCGAAATTCAATTTTTCTAAAGTTTTTTGCAATTTCCAGGTCAATATCACATTCTATATTGATTAAATTATGATTGGCGAGCGTAAAAAGTATGTATTCAACATGACACTGACCTGTAAATTGCAGAAATACGTAAAAAATTAAATTTAGCGGGTCACTCTAGCGCTTCCCCATCTCTTCTTCTAACCTCTAATCGTTGACCTATTTCATTGTTAAATACAAAAATTTTATGCAATTCTGCGTGTTAAAGTTCAGTTATTATAGAAAATCGTTAAACGTCGTCCTGGGGGCCTAAAAAGGCCACTTTGGCAGAATCATAAAAGGATAACATTATGAATGGAAAAGACAGTCCGTGTTTTTCTTTTTTTCGCTGCACTACGTAGGTATAATCAAAGAGATTAGGATTGGATTTGGATTGGATTGATTGGTATTTAAGCACAGACAAAAAAAAAATAGTGAAAAATCCTTCACCAATGGGATTTGATACTTTTAACGTAATAGTTAACTGTCCATTATGATTCATAATGTTATCCTTTTATGATTCTGTCAAAGTGGCATTTTTAGGCCCCTAGTTGTTTAAAAAACTGACTTGTTTTGCAAAACAGCTAGCGGTTATGTAAAAATGCGGTTTCGACGATCCATCTGCGATATTATCAAACATGATTGTTATACATACCTACTCATAATGACGGTTTCAGTTACCTTTTATTGCGTTTAGAGCCTAATATTAAATACATTATCACAATAGACACATTGATTCATATAACTGGGTCAAAAACCAGTTCAATACACGAATATAATTATGTAAAAATCATTATTGAATGTATAAAAGTTATGTATATGCAAGTTAGATATTTGATGTAATTAGATCAATATACAAGCTTCGTATGAAACAAGAAGGATTTTAATAAAATTGATATGTGAATTTAATCTTTTATTTTACCTTTATCAAGAAAAAAAAAAACATTTTGCTATATTTTAATAGGTACAATTTATCTAGAAACGTGTTTTTTTAATTTTCACTGTGGCGCGGCCAAGGAGTATCACACTTTTAATAAGTATGTAGGTACAGCCAAAAATTATTATGAAATTCATGAGCTCTTTTTCAAAAACTTATAATAATATTAGGTATGCAGTTTTATACCTACCCAAGAAGATGTTTAAAGAACGATGATCTTTCGCTTTTCAAGCTTGGCCTATAATGGTTCACAATTAAAATTCATTAATAACTTCACCATCATCATCATTTCAGCCGAGAGACGTCCACTGCTGGACATAGGCCTTTTTTTTTCAGGATGGGAAATCATCAAATGACCCCTCCCGCTCTGGGTGGAGCGGAAGGGAGTGTCAGACTCTTACTGACTAAAACCCACCCGTGTTCCTTCCTTAGCCCTTTATGTTCCGGGCCAGCGGTAACCCTTTCGAACAATCCCGCTGACCCGGCAAGCTTCGGCCCTGACGGGCCCCTTCAGGCTTCACTTGATGCTGACATCTCTTTGAGGCGCGCGTGGAACTCGTACGCGCCGTCCGGCACAGGCATGGTCCTGATCGCACGGTGAACTGGATATAAGCCTCCCCCAAGCATCGCCACTTCAACCGGTTTTGTGCTTCTCACATCCAACGGGTTCCTGCGGCTTTCACAAGGACGTCGGTCCACCTTGTGGGAGGCCTTCCAACGCTACGTCTTCCGGTACGCGGTCGGCACTCCAGAACTTTTCAGCGCTATCGGCCATCTGTTCTGCGAACAGTGTGCTCTGCCCACTGCCACTTAATTTCGGCAATTCTTCGGGCTATGTCGGTCACCTTGATTCTCCTGCGGATCTCTTAATTTCTGAGGCTATTTTTCTCGCATCCAGCTGATTCCTGCGGCCATCATTTCAGCCGAGAGACGTCCACTTGAAATGTTGGGGGTTCAAGGGTCGTTAGAATCAGACAACCAGCTTGATAGAATGTACTTTAATGAATATTACTAGTGAATTTATGTTACAATGCGCATTGAAGTAAACTGCTTACTTAGCTTAAAATGATACTTATATTCTAAAGGAGTGTACTTACTACGTTATGCATTATTAAGGACCATACATACACTTCACCTCCTTGGGCGAGGGAAAAAAAAAATCAAATACATGTGATTTTTTTTTCACATTTCCAAAATAACTCTATATTAATGTTTATAGTAAAGTCTAATATTAATATACTTGTCTACCCAACAAACTATAAAATTATATTACTTACGTCTAACATTGCAATGTTACTAAAGATCTAAATTAACAATAATCTTATTTATACGAGTACTATTACTTATGCAATACAATGCAATTATTATTGAAAATACGGTCTTGTCCTATTTTTATGAACTAGTTCTATCTTATTATTTTTATATATCCTAACATTACAACCTAAATCTTCTTTAACTCTAAAAGGACCTTCAAAAATAGCATCTAGTTTACGTCCTGCCGGTCGATTCTGTAAAAATCTCACCGTGAAAACTTAGGTGAAGTGAGTTTTGTTTTGCTAGGAATTGACACTATTGACAGCTCACTCCACGCTCACTTCACCTTAGTTTTCACGGTGAGATTTTTCCAGAATAGCATCGCTGTTTCATTCTTTTACAAAATTAGATCATTTTCCTGATATATAATCGGATTCATTGACTTATCGTACAATTCCTTGCGTTTGTATTTATTACACAGTAAATTATTTTTTGCGTCGGCATGGGCTAACTGTAAACGATATTTCAACTGCAATGGATAATTATCAATATTATACAATGGTTCCACTGATTCAGAAATTCTACTCGGAATTCGACAAAGTTTACCAAAAACAAGTTCGTAAGGCGTATAATTTGTTTCGGAATGAACTGTATTGTTGAAACTAAAACACCAATACGGTAGCCAATAGCTCCATGTATCTGTATGGTTTTCACACTGGATACGTAAAAATGCACCCAACGCTTTGTGAGTATTTTCAAGTGCTCCTATAGATTGGTGATGGTAGGCAGTTGAGGATATTTTTTCGATATCAAGTAGTTTACATACCTGTTCCATAGTTGCGGAGATAAACTCAGTTCCTCTGTCTGTTGCTATTATTTCAGGAATTCCAAATATTAAAATAAAATGTCTTACGAATGCGTTGGCTATGGACACGGTTTCTTTATTTTTTAAGGGAATTGCTTGAACAAATTTAGATAATTCGCACTGAATGGTCAATATATAACAGTTTCCCTCTTGGTCTCTATCCAAAGGACCGACTACATCTAAGTATATTTTTTGAAAAGCAGAGGACGCTGTAGTGGTAATTACCATAGGTTCTTTTATGTAACGGGTATACTTTGACTTCTGACACTTAGTACACTTTTTTACAAATGTTTGTACGTCCTTTTCTATACTCGGCCAATAATATCTCTTCTTTATAGTATTTACCATTCTGCGCACTCCAGCATGACCACTGGATGGCAGTAAATGAAAGTCATTTATTATTATAATTTTTTCTTTGTCATCAGTTATTCTTTTTACTCCTCTTAAAATACATATCCGTGGTCCGGACCAATTTTCTAACTTTGATATCTCATCACAAACGTTCTTTATAAAATCTATATTATCTTTATTTTTAATCATGCATACTTCTTCAATATCTAACTTTTTACAAAACACACTTAATTTCTGCACAAATTCGGCTCGCGTGAAATGTGCCTTGAAATCAAGATTGATGTAAATAATCTTTGTTTTTTCAATAAATATAAAACATTCACTAACATCAGTTATCATACCATCATTTCTCAATTTATTTACTTCGCTACCTTCAATAAAACTCATTTCAACTGAGTCGCGCGGTTTTCTTAATATATCCACAACCCTTGGTTGGCCAGACCAATAGTCAGGAGATTTATTAAGATCCGCCTTCTCTATGTCATTCTTATTTTTATTTAACTCCTCATCAATCTTTCGCTTTTGTGCCCTAGTCATCACAGCAACCACTTGTGCTTGCATATCTTTTAGTTCGTCTGATGTTACACATATTCTAGACAAAGCATCTGCAACAACATTTTCTTTTCCTCGTACATAAATTATTTTAAACTTATATTCTTCCAAAGTTAAACGGAATTTAAGAAGTCTACTCGAAGGATCTCTCATGCCAAAAAGATAAACTAAAGGTTTGTGATCAGTCATTATTGTGAATTCTCTACCATATAAGTACGGTCTAAAATATTTTACAGACCAAACTATTGCTAGAAGTTCTTTCTGTATTGTAGGGTAATTCTTTTCCGCTTTATTCAAAGGTCTACTTGCATACGCTATCGGTCTGAGATCTTTATTGCACAGCACAGCACCAACTGCAGTGTCTGATGCATCTGTTTGTAATATAAATTCATTATTTGCTGTAAAATCAGGATATTGCAATATAGGTGACGAAATTAATGCTTCTTTTAGATACTCAAAGGCATATTTACAAGTATCTGTCCAAATAAAAGGTTCATTTTTTCTACATAATTTATGTAATGGCATTGCTATGTCTGAAAAACCTTTTATAAATTTACGGTAGTAGTTGCAAAAAGCTACGAAACGTTTAACTTCATCTGCTGTTTTGGGTGTAGGGTAATTTATCAATACGTTTGTCTTTTCGGGATCTGGTAAAACACCTTTCTCTGAAACAACATGACCTAGATACAGTATTTCTTTCTTAAGAAATTCGCATTTTTGAGGATTTAATTTTAAATTGACTTTTCTTAGTCTTTCCATTATGTTTATTAAGTTTTGATTATGAATTTGCAAGTTTCTACCAAATACAATAAGATCATCCTGATATACTAAACATTTTTCGTAAGTCAAACCAGACATTGCTACAGACATCATGCGACTAAATGCGCTCGGACTTATCTTGAGACCCATTGGTAAGCGTTTCATTTGATACTGACCTGTATTGGTAGTAAAAGCAGTTAATTTTCGACTATTTGGCTCTAAACTCACTTGATAGTAACCTTGTTGAAGGTCTAGGTGAGTGAAATATACAGCTCCAGAAAGAGAATCTAAAATTTCATTGATGTTAGGTAAAGGGAACTTATCGTCACAAACCGTCTCATTTAATTTTCTGTAGTCTACAACTAATCGCCACTTCTTATCAGTTCCTTCTTTACTCTTTTTCGGTACTAATAGGATAGGACTTGACCATTCACTGTTGGATTTTTCTATGATATCATCGTTTATCATTTTATCAATCTGTTTAGCTATTTCTGGTTTTAACGCTTGAGGTAACCTGTATGGCTTGACATATACTGGAGTTGAATTTTGTTTTGCTGTAATGGATTGCTCATAAATATTTGTAGTGGTTAATTTATCTCCATCTATGTAAAAAATATCTGAATATTTTGCGCAAATCGCTTCAATGGACCTTCTCTCTTCTTCATTTAAATAATCTAATTTAAGTTCTGATAGTAGTGTTTGAACCCTAGAAACGTCTTTAGTAGTATTATTGAATTGACAAATATTATAATCGCTCAAGGTTTGCAAACTCGGTGTGAAATTTGGTAAATGTATCTCGTTCTCTGTAACGTTTAGTATCTTTATAGGAATCCTGTTGTTTTTTACTGTGGCTGTCGTATTTGCTAGATACACATCCTTCGCTAACTCACGTCCACAGACAATAACATCATCATTTTTATTTTCATCTACGTGTATGAAATGAATTGACTCAGAACGAGCTGGTACAATCAGGTTGTTACTTCTCCTAGTACGTTCATCTACTAGATTAAAATAATATTCTTTGCCATTAAAATGCAATGTTAAAATATTAGTACTTAAGTTAATGTTTGCTTGATACTTGTTCAAAAAATCTAAACCTATTATTCCGTCTGCTTTTAATGGTAACGACTCAAAAATTATAAACGAATGCTGAAATGTTTCATTATTATATTTTAAATTTAAATCCACTAAGCCTTGAGAACGCTTTTGTCCACCGATTCCATTTATCAGTGTTTCATCTTTTCTCACATGAACATTTCTTGGTAATGCTTCGCTTTTTATTATTGATAGAGAAGCGCCTGTGTCAACGAGCCAATAATATTTAATGTTATTAACGAAAAAAACTACATATTTCGCATTGCTTAAATTTGATAAAACGCAATGTTTAAGAACGAAAAAACTGGTTTTCTGATTCTTTTTTATCTATATTGTCGCTTGTGCTTGGTTTATTGCCATCTTTTTGTTCCGCTAGACAAACATCTCGGTTTTTATTTCTAAAATATCTTGAACCCCTAATATTTGATTGACCTCTGTTATTGTTAATTGGTATACGATTGTTATACCTATTTCCATTATTACCTCTGTAATTACCACGCCATGTTTGTCTCTGATTATTGTAATTTCCATAGTGACCACGATTGTAACTATTTATATATTGACCACGACTATTATTGAAATGACGATGACCTTGGCGTCGCGAATTATTAAAACCTCGTCCATATCTAAATGCATGCAAGACATTACCTGCTGATGACTGGCATGTTGTATCTTCATCTTTGGCAGCTTGTATTGCATCTTTCAGGCTGCTATAGTTCCTGGCGGAGACGATGGTGCCCAATTTTGAACTGCGTAGTCCTTCTGTAAACCGTTTTATGGCAAGTTTTTCATTCAAAGGTTTTAAAACTTCGAACGAGGAAGTGTTACCATCAGACTGAGATATAGTAAGTTCAGTGAACAGCTTTTCTATTTCTGTGCCATACTCCTCGATACTATTTGAACCCTGTTGTATATTTTGCAAACGAGTCTGTAGAGCTGTAAAGGATTTTCGGGTCACTAGATGGCATCTCATATCGTTAATTAAGTCTGGAATGGTTTTATAATTTCTTGTAATGCGTAACTTAGCATTTTCGGATAATCTGCTTTTAAGGACAAATGTAATAAGTAGTGTCTTACCTTTGTCATCCAGCATATCTCCGTACATCTCGATCGAATCTATCAAGCGTTTAGTAGTTCCCTCACTACCGTCCATTGCTGGAAGCAAACTACACGCCACTTTTAGGTCAAACTCCATTTTTCTAGAATCTATTTTAGGGATAGAACATAAAACATTTATTTCCTCAAATATTATCCTAATTTTCTGATAAATATCTAATGCCGGTGTAACTAAATTCGCATCCTTGCCTTTTTCTATTAATAACAATATTTTCTCACATTCGCTAAAAATATTTTTTGCCTCTCCTAACTTCGTTTCAATAACTTGACCTTTATACCTTGACTGTCCCTTCTTAATCAAGTATTTTCTAATATCTACCAGATCATTATATTTTTCCAACAATATTTTAATCATAATAACATACTTATTACTAGATATTAGATCACTTATTTCCTAATGGAAAAAAACAAAAGTTTCATTTTAACACAATTCTTGCGAAACGGCACTCAAGAATTTCACACGTTGCAGGTTTAGCATCGCGGTATCATATTCGCTGAGTCTTCGTGCACTGTTTTATGTCCTTTATATTTTTGCGTTATAAACCTAATTGTTAGTCTGATTGAAAATCACTGTTTTATTTTAGAATTAACTTGAATCTGATTTTGATGCTTGATTAATTAACGGGTGTACCTTCCACTCGTCCTCGTAGGGATGCCTTTATGCGCTGAATTGCGTTGAGTCCGATTTCTTCTTGAATCCATTGGCGATGGCAGCTTCGGTAGTACTTCAGGATAAAGTATATTACCAGGAGAGATACGACGGCAAGAATGATGATAGTGACCGTGCTCAGCCGCTCCATGTGCCCTCCGATGTCCTTGAGAAGTGCGTCATTGTTTCCACCAGCCGCGTTTTGATTGACGAATACCTCGTCTTTTTCTACCTTAGAGTTACACATTTTAAAAATCGCTCAACGAAAACTTTGCTTAATCTGCCCCTTGGCAGACCCTAAGGCAGGGTCGCCATGAAATGTTGGGGGTTCAAGGGTCGTTAGAATCAGACAACCAGCTTGATAGAATGTACTTTAATGAATATTACTAGTGAATTTATGTTACAATGCGCATTGAAGTAAACTGCTTACTTAGCTTAAAATGATACTTATATTCTAAAGGAGTGTACTTACTACGTTATGCATTATTAAGGACCATACATACACTTCACACTGCTGGACATAGGCCTCCCCCAAGCATCGCCACTTTGACCGGTTTTGTGCTCCTCACATCCAACGGGTTCCTGCGGCTTTCACAAAGACGTCGGTCCACCTTGTGGAAGGCCTTCCAACGCTACGTCTTCCGGTACGCGGTCGCCACTCCAGAACCTTTCAGCGCCATCGGCCATCTGTTCAGCGAGCAGTGTGCTCCGCCCACTGCCACTTAAGTTCGGCAATTCTTCGGGCTATGTCGGTTACCTTGGTTTTCCTGCGGATCTCTTAATTTCTGAGGCTATTATTCTCGCATCCAGCTGATTCCTGCGGCCATTGATAACTTATGCCTGTAAATATAACAGTAAAATACAGGACCAACTCTGAAATATAGTTTGCAATCTTTCAGGGCTGAGAGGTTAGCCCCTGAAAGGTTACCAATTTATTTAAAGTCAGATTCCTCGTTGGTCTAGTGGTAGCACGCACTAGGTACTGCTGAGTATACTGAGTTCGATTCCCAGATTGGCCAAAGTGTTATTGGGTTTTTCCATCAGGAATTTCTCAGTCCGTAATCTGGATTTTTGCACGGTTGATGGACAATAGAAAAAGTTATTGTGTCTGATTAGTAACACTTGACCTCATTAGGGATTTAAACATAATTGGCCAAATGTGGATGTACTAAGACACCTCTGCCGAACTGTTCAGGCCACAGGTGTGATGTTATGTTAAAGTCATGCTGTGATATCTTCAAAAAATGCAATGCCAATCTATGGTTAGTAGCGACATCTATCCGAGACTGGTAAAACAAGATAGTCACGAAACAGTGTTGCTACCTACTTAAAATAGACTTACTGATTTACATATCATTTATTTCAGAATATTTATACAATTTGAAAGAATTACATGTAATAATTATATTTTATATATTCCCACCATGTTCTTCACGTTATACATAAACTTTGTCAAACGCTTCTATAGCTTTTACAAATTAAATCTAACTGAGGAAGTAGTTCTTAAAAAGGCTTCTTTACGAAGATATTTGTAATTTCATTTAATGAAATTTAATTATTGAGGTATGCAGTAAGAAAGGGTCTTAACTTTGTTTTGATAAGTTTCAGCCCGCCAAATCCTATGAATGAAAATACCGTAGGTCGTCGGCAATTCGGATAAAGAAGCATGCATATCTGGGGGCCTAAAAAGGCCAGTTTGGCAGAATAAAAAAAGGATAACATTATGAATCATAATAGACAGTTAACTGTTAAGTTAATCGTATCAAATCTCATTGGTGAAGGATTTTTCAGTTATTTTTTTTTTATCTGTGCTAAAATACCAATCAATCCAATCCGAATCTCTTTGATTATACCTAGGTACGTAGTGCAGCGAAAAAAAGAAAAACACGGACTGTCGTCGCCATATTATGATTCATAATGTTATCCTTTTATGATTCTGCCAAAGTGGTATTTTTAGGCCCCCTGGTGATTTACGTCAAGGTATTTAGTTTGTATGCAAATTAACAAAAAATAAGAATTCATCAATGTTTTCATAATGAAAAATGCTTATTTCCATGGTCTGAACATCTGGTTGAAGTTTATGTATGAACACGGTGTATAAACGTACTTTAGTTTATGGTTAAAATCAGCCTGTAGATACGGCTGCAAACAATCTTACCTGAAAGTTAACTCAAAAAGACAAGTAAGCCTATGTATTAATAACATCCTAATTAAAAGTTTCGTCACCCATGACCAAATTATAACTAGGTTTTTATTTATGTAATCACTTTGACAAACCGATAACAAACATAATAACCACACCCGTCTGTCAAATCAAATCAACATTATCAGCTACTAAGACAATGCACAGAGACGAATTAGGAAACTTATTTTTGAACAAACTTTAGCTTTAATTTTGATGCCATCGACACAGTTATAAAGAACCCGTGACTTCGTCTGCGATCCGGGATGAAAAGTGGCTATGTCTTTCTACAGGTCTACCCATGTGCCAAATTTCATCTAAATCCGTTCAGCCATTTTAGCATGAAAGCGTAACTAACGAACAAACTTACTTTCGCATTTATAATATTAGTTAGGGTTACGCAGAAGCTCATGGACATAAACACAATCAAAAATCAGTTGTCTGTAAAGTCGGTTTACGGACGATAGTTTAACGTGACAACGTCATAACAAAACATTAATGAAATTGCCGAACGCGGAGGCCGATTCGGCAGCGTGCGCGGCAGCAACGCTACAGAGCAAGGCCGCGAGGTAACGCTACATGAGTCATGTTTTTTCGTGTGTGCAGCCAGCTTCATCGATTTATTAGACGTTGTCACGTCAAAATTAATTATTCAAATTAGGCTGAGAATTAGCACTTTTTGAATGTCATAATTATATAAGACAGACCAAACAAAACGCCCGCCCTTCACCACTTTCGTGTCCTTTAGCTGGAAAGAAGAAGTGGCGCAACAAACATATACAGACTTCACCACGTGAATGTTGAGGCAATCCAGGTGCTACTAATTAAATTAAATTAGTGCAGTGTAGTGACGTCACCAGTGAGTGACAGACCAAACGTAGTGAACTGTAATAAATGTTGCTTCTAATGCTACGGCTACATGGTCGCGATAAAGTGGATTACATACACTTCGGGCGCTCTCTGTTCAACACTAAGACTTCGACAATGTAGCAGTAGCATAAAGAATACGTCATGAACAAGTTTAAGAAGAATCATTGGACTCATTCGTATAGTTATTGACGTAGCAACATAAGTTAAAATTAAATGACTTAGATGTAAAAAAAAAAAATAATCTTAGTGAAACTTTATGGTACTTAAAATAACTCATTTGCGGCATCTAAACCTTATCTTAGACCTGTTACTCGTTTTGTTGCTATGGTTATCACTTGAATAAAAAAAAACAACCGTTACTCAAAAGCGGTTTCTAAATTCGCTACGACAGTAGCATGTATATGAGCACCTGCAAAAATGTACAGCATCCCACAAGAGGTGTGGTGGATGAAACTGTGGTCCCCATGTGTTTGCAACAGAAATAACATGCAGACTTCTGCGAAATTCAGTGAAATGCGTGCCTGTAAAAATAACCCTTTTAGATTTCTATACCTACTAGCTCTGATTTTGTTGTTCGAACATCTATGTACAGACGCCAGCACATCAAGCTACCCGAAACTGTCAAATTTTCCCAATCAACTTTGAACCTTATAGTTTAGCAATAAAGTTGAAAATCTATTAAATAAATTTGACAGATTGTAGTAGCTTTATGTGCTGGCGTCTGTACATACATCATCACCCTAATTGCGTAACACACTACCAATTTCAATATGAATCACTTTAAAGGATATTGCTAATCCGTTACTTCATATGTTCGAAAAATTTGTCTGCTGAACAACGTAAATAACGCAATGAATGTTGTTGAACTGTCAAAATGAAAGCCATTACTACTGATAGTGCGTTACGCAATTACCACGCATAATTATTTAATTTTAAGGTAGGTTCCTAATTCGCCCGGCCATGCAAACATACCTAGTTATCATGAAAAATATAAGGAGTCGAATGCGGCTCTGTGCGTTCACGCACGTGCTGCGCGCTCGTCTACGCAGACACGCGTCACACGCGTGCGCTCGAATGTCTTACTGAGGCTCTCATAAGAGGAACTGGCTTCTGTTATTTTATGATTCTCACATGGTAGTCTTAATAAAAGTAGTTTCCAGTTTTGAATTGTGTCCACGAGTAGAAGACTAGAAAGCCAACGTGATAGCTAGGTACTTATTGAGGACGTACTCAATTAGATATTTAAAAGTAAACTTATTAACCAAATGGTATTGGTATGGTAGTGGTAACAAAAATATCAACATTTAGATTGAAAGTAAAGTTGAAGTTTAGTTCTATTGACATTGTGTATTTTCATGACATTTTCCTTATATTATTACGACAATTTTATAACTTGACATGCCTAATAATATGTTTTTTGACATTGTTAATTTCGTTTATAATTGCATGAATTTTTTGTTTTAATCTTTATAAATAAGTTTACTATAACTTCAACTCAGATTTTGTATGCCTATCGGCGGAACATGGTTTGTGTACTTGACATTTATATTGTAAAACACATGTAATCACCTATGTTCACAAAACAAAATAAATGAAATGAAGTAGATATTTTTGTTACTTCTAAATGAACAAATTATAATTGTGACACGTTTTTATCAAAGGACTGATGTACTAACATAATTTTATTTTCATAACCACATTCAGAACCACCAAAAATGATTACCTATGATGTTTACAATTTAAAAGATGGATCTTTAATTTGTCTTCCCATACCTACCCATTAACACTTTAATATGAAAACTTTGTAAAAGCCAATTATTTTTAATAGAGTAACCGTAGAATTTCTTGCCGGCTCTTCTCTATAACTAGTTACATCACTAGTTAGATACAAGATTCTAATACTTACTGATTGTTATCATCCTGCATCAGGTAGAATTCTAGACAACTAGATTAATCCTTAAGAGTTTATCTTATTAATTTACGCCTACAAGTGAAACACTCGATCTTGACTATTTTTAGTTCAAAAGTGTCTGATAGTGTTTCAACGAGTGAGATTTGACTGAGGGTCTAGTGTGAGTGTGTGAGTGTAGTAGTAATTCTCACGTCGCGTCATTCAAAATAGCAAAGAGTTATTTTATTACTATTGTATTGTATTGAAATCCCAGGAAAATAAATCTGCTAGACACAACACAACTCAGTAGCACCCCGCGAGATAATTGCGTAACACACTAACAATAGGAATGGCTTTCATTTTGACAGTTCAACAACATTCATTGCGTTATTTACATTGTCGAGCAGATTTTATTTAGTACATATGAAGCAATGGATTAGCAATATCCTACAAAATGATTCAGATTGTGTTTGATAGTGTCTTGCGCAACTAAGGTGCAGTAGTCTGGATTTGTGCCCAGTTGATGGCAATAGGCCAGCAACAACAACAACAGCAACATTTTGCCAATTATGTTGTAGACAACTACAACTATATTAGTGTTCTATAGGTACACCTCTACCCAGTCCTTCGGGGATTACAAGCGTAATGGTGTATTAATTGTGTTGATAAAATAAAATAATAAAAAAATAATTGGCACTCCGGGAGTGCTGACAGAAGTGAAAACTTGAACAATTACGTGTGTATTTTGTGAATCGTCTTATAAACAAAACTCGCGCGGTACCGGCTACGGCCATCCGTCTTACGAATTTTCGATCAGGTCACGTGTCCTGACGCGAGTTTAACATTTTTTACCCATTACAAAAAAAAGTGTACAACGCCGCTAAAGAAGTTTTCTCTTCAATAATAAATTGAAACCTACTCCACACTAACCCAACTGTTGAAATCTCCGTAACACGTTTACGCCCCAAAAAGATAAGAATGTCTGTAGTTTGTAGACTGTCACCGCCCGGTTAAAGTAGCAAACAAACCACAGATTATATTAATTAAATAGTTATGATGTAACTTCCTTTTCATAACCCAATGGACTAGTTTAACTCTACAACAACACACTCGCAAACACTCCTCACAATTCATTTTTAATCCCATTCATCACAGTTTATTACGCAATTATGAATATTTTGTAAAAACGTGCCACAAAAGTTCCTTCAAGATACAGGAGTTTCCTAGTTTGAAGGACAGACTCATCTGTAATAGCCATAACGTTCCCTTATTGAAACAACACTGATAGCAAGTAACGATTACTTAGTGTGTATTCAAACTTGTTAAAATGTATATTATTTCAAGTTAGTTAAATATCAACTTTATTTTAATGGTAAATAGGTTGATTTCAGAGTGACTAGCACTGTTAAGAAAGTTATAAAAAAATTTGAAGTTGTAGCGTAAACTGAACTTTATTATGTAGGATTCAGTCACACAATAAAATAAACAAACTAATTAATTACACCTTCCTTCCTTTCTTTTTCCTTTTTCTTCCTTTTTTCTTTCCTTCTTTCTTGCCTTCTTTTTATGACTACAAGGCACTGTGGTATGGACCTAGTACCACAGAATAACTACTCTAGTGCTGGATTTATTACACAACCCATTAAAATAACTACTTGATTAACAATGTAGATACCAATTACAATGTTAAATAGATTACTGTGTTATCTATAGGCAGCAATACTGTTATCTTTGTGATAGATAACTATTTGAAATAATTATTGTAATGTTTACAGAAGTATACTACGGATAAAGATAAAAATAGTAATTTTAATACTCATCAATTATAATCAAACTCTACACTACGTCATTGGTCGTGTCCTCACGAAAGCGAACATCGTGTGAACACTTAACGGTTGCGTCCATTTTGTTCGGCGAGCCCGAATTGTCTCGCCGACAGAGGGCGCCTTCCAGTTTTCCGAACAAATGAGTAACATATTCCCTATTTATTTACATTATATATATTAACCTAATTAAAAACGTTCAAAATCTAGTCACAATGTCATCTCAGCGACAACCAATGTCAAAAATGTAGGGAAATCAGAGATACATTTTTGACAGATTAAGACTGAGATCTGGGGGCCTAAAAAGGCCACTTTGGCGAATCATAAAAGGATAACATTATGAATCGTAATGGACAGTTAACTGTTAAGTTAATCGAATCAAATCCCATTAATGAAGGATTTTAAGTTATTTTTTTTGTCTGTGCTAAAATACTATTCAGTCTAATCCAAATCCAATCCCTATCTCTTTGATTATACCTACGTAGTGCAGCGAAAAAAAGAAAAACACGGACTGTCTTCTCCACAACCCAATTACTGGGTATTTCGATACCCCTTGGTAAGACTGGTTGTCAAACTTTCGGGCTCCAGATTACCCGTAACGACTGTCATAGATCCACGAATGACAGCAGGGACCAATGGCTTAACGTGCTTTCTGAGGCACAGAGGGGTCTCGGTAAGTAGAGATGGTTACCTATCCACAGACCAACCGCGGCAAGCGTAGCTTAACCTGATCTATCAAACTGTGCGGCTAATATTTTGTCACGGGTCCCAAATACACATAATTTATTTATTTATTGCCTTCAAGATACTGTTGACATTACAATATATAATGCATCCATTAACAGTCAAAATATACTAGTTGATACTGTATTACACATATCTGTGAATTGTATAGAAAAAAATAAGAAAACAAAAATCTCCTTTATAATTAAAAATAATAAAACACGAAGTTTCACGTTCGTTTTCCGCCATAACGTAATGCCGCCATGTTTACCACAGATAATAAAAACAGACAAACACAATAAAAGAATACAATACGTTATCTACGCTAATCATAAACCACAGAAAAGGATCATTGTGCTGATGTACCTAATTGAGTTAAATCATTTTCAATGAACATTTTCTGCTGCTTATGGGTTTGTTGTAAATGTTTTAATTTACTTGAAAAAACCTTTCGATTGATAGTTGAAGATATTTAGGTATTTACACGATTTAGTTTTCTGGGAAGTGTGGGTTAAAAAATAGATTTAAAAGAGTATTCAACACAAATTGGATTACAAAATACTCAAAAAATCAATCAATCAACTCAGACATGGGCCTCTGCCATGCTGCACCATAATACCCTGTACTCCGCCTTCCGGATCTAGTCTGTCCCAGCCACCTTATTGAGGTAGTAGGTCCTCTAGCTATCTAGCTGGGCGTCCTACACTACGCTTGTCGATACGCGGTCTCCACTCCAGGACTCATCTGCTCCACCGGCGCGGTGGCGGTCCTTCGACAAACACGACCAGCCCACTGCCACTTCAGCTTACTTCCTCTGCAAACAAACGATAAAACACTACCACAACAAACTACAACAATATCAAAAACAATACCATACAATCTGAAATAAATAACATTTTAGAACATCAATGTCATCATAATATTTTTAACCGACTACAATAAACGAAGAGGTTGCTATCCATATCCATTATCTATACAAACCTACTTTGTATAGAAACATGAAGGAAGCATGTTATAGATCCATTGTTTTCTTTAAAACATGCAATATTTTTATATTGAAATATTTGCTCCAGTTTGATAGCAAACCTTGAGTGCAGATGACGGTCATTGCTCCCGTCAAGGTCAAATGTCAAATCAGAGGCAGAAATTGAAACTTGTACTGGAGCCCATTTTGGTACAAGGTATTCTGATATCACAAACAATGATTTCACGTTCGCTAGGTCAAAGTCATGCTTTTTATTTAATGAATAGAGTATATGAAACGTAATTGGTAAAGGCCGTATGATGTGTATAATAGAATGAATTTATTTAAGATTCAATGTCAGACTAACTCAAGTAGTACAAACGCTTAGTTATTTGCTCATTCACTGATTGAAATACCAGTGAACGTGGCTGCACTCCATCAAGTCACAGACCGCAGCAAAAAAAGATCCACTGTCCACAAAATCATCATTTTAGCCGAAAGACGTCCACTGCTGGACGGACGCCTCCCCCGAGCACATCCACTTCGACCGGTTTTGTGCTTCTCGCATCCAACGAGTTCCCGCGGCCTTCATAAAGATCCACAAAATAATAGTTAGGAATTACGATCATCAATGAGGGTTTTATGAAATGACGTTCGCTAGGTGGCAGCACTGAGACGTCAGGTCCAGGCATCTGTCAAAGAGCCTATATTTTCTTTAGTCATAACGGAATGATGAACGAATGAATGAATCGAATGATGAACGTCATCATATATTTTATATTGGAAGACCTCTTGTCACAGTGCAGTGGTGCCAACTGGTGTCGCAAATTTTCACGAAAACCCTCATTGTGAGGGACCGATTTAGTAAGAGAAGAATGACGATCAGATTGACCTTTTTTTCGAATGAAACTCTTCATATCACGAATCTTCTTAAAGAGGTAATTATAATGCACTATCATTATCTAAAGATACTACTATCTTTAGTTGTTAATAGAGGACAGTTTTGAGTGTGAATATTCATTGCTATAAGAGTAAGGCAAGGCCAAAAAAAATGGACTGTGTAAATGATAATAATTACGGTTAGAAAAGGAGAGACTACCAAGATGACACTTCTCTATAAGAAGTGTGGAAGAAAAAACGAAAATGCGGAACCAACCACACCGACTTCCGAAATTAAAGTTATTTATCACTTTTTGTAGTGTTTTTTTTTTTAAGGTGGTTGTATTTTTTGTAAAAAAGTTTATTTTTTCACTTTTTAGTTGTACCTACACCACACAAATTCAACTAACACTAGTGCATTGAAGAATTGAAGACACCGACTCGAAGAATCATCAAAATTCGCTCAGAAATGCCGGAGATGCAGTACATTTATGTATATAATTTCGTACATAAGAATAATTACCTAATATATTATATACTGAAATCTTCCTGAAAGTATGTAGATTACATTAATGAAAGAATTATCAAAATTACTTCATTAATTTTTGAGAAAATCGCGGACATACTGTTGGCATCCCAAACATTTTATTAATTATATTTGTTGCCTTGCAACACTTCATTTGTCATGTTGTGTCAACGTCATTATTTTTATGTCACACCAACTGTCAGTTTTAAGAAATATAGCACCTCAATTGTCTCCATGAACAAGTCACGTTTTTTTATTCCGCAAACCTCTCAATTCTACCAGCCTTTAAACCCTGGAAATACTACTCTTAACATATACCAACATACATACATATGGGTCGAATACAGAACCTCCTTTTTTGAAGTCGGTTAAAAATACATGTTGCGCCGACCCCAAATAATTTGGTATAAGGGTAGAAGAATGATGTTATACAGGACACAGCGACACGTGGATTGCTCTACTGAAAGTGTAACCCGTCAGTCAGCCTTCAAAGCAAGAGTGAATAAGCATCTTTAGGGCATGCTTATTCCGTCATAGACCTTATCCATCGCTTTCCACCAGGCGAGATCGAGGTCAAGAGCCCATATTGTAATAAAAAAAATGTTGACAAACTGTTTCATCGTAATTATTCAATTTAAGGCTGATTTTTCAATCGACATATATTTTTTATTAGTGGAATAAAATTGACGTCTGACAGTTTTTGTATGGAAGAACTGTCAAAGTTTTTGTTGGGGAAAAAATCAGCCCCTAGTCATTAAAATTAACAATTCCGTTATAATAATGGCTAAGGTGGTTGACCCACCTACGCGCCCGATAACAATACGTCTTATTTGCGGTCTTTGCACATTGCGTAGGCGCCATTCAACTCTAAAGAGGATACGTGTATTAACTATAATAGCTGCTCATATTGTATTGCATTTGAGTATTGAATAGGGTACCTGACCCTTTAGGCTGTGAACTCAAGAGTTGGTACCTATTTACCTTGTTTATTTTCCACCGTGAGCCGATGTGATTTGAGGAAATCGTGGCCAAATGGCTAAATAACATCACATGACATTCAACCTGTAATTCCCCGAATGGTTGGGCAGCTCTGGTGTACCTTTTTCTTTCTTTTTTTGCTTTCGGAGTGAAACCATCAAAAGGTACCCGATCTCCGGAGAGGGAGGTCGGGGAGTGTGGGATTTTTACCTCATTAAAACACATGGTGATCACCATCAGCACATAGGGGTGGTCCCGGTTCCTCTTAAAAGACCAATTCCGATCAAGTTTGTGCACTTTGAAAATGGGTATCCAGGCAGGAATCCGCGGCCGGACTGTGCGGTCACCTGAGTGAATAGAATAGAATAGAATATTTATTTGCGTAAAACATGGTATACAAGGGTGTTAAATTCAAATTGAGGCACAAGCACGTTTAGCTACCATAAAACATAGCATGCAAAATTTTAAAGACTAGCAACAACAATCTTTTTTTTTAAAAAAAAACATCAACATTTTTTATCTATAAATTCTTTTAAACTATAAAAACTACACTCGAGTAACCACTTATGAAATTAAATTATAAATAATATTGTATTTAAAGCTTTAAAATTCCTTGGTATTTTACTATAAATGCACACACACATTGCCAAGCAGTTACTACTGTATTAAGGCTATGGTCTCCTATTTCACGCTGTACGCTGCGTCCCGTTAGGTCGTACGCTGCGTCACAATGTTTACTATAGAAATGTACTATTGTGGTCTCTTTCACACGTCGACGTTGGCGTCTTGACGCCGTACGCGGCATCTAAACGCTGTGCGTCGCGTCTCTAGTCATTTCGAACCATTGCAGCGTGAAGGTCGTCTCTCGCGTCATACAAAATGATGAGGTTTAATAAAGAAAAAGACTAATTGTTGATAGAAGCAGTTAAATCTTTTAATGCAGTGTATGATAAAAGTGACAAAAATCATAAAAACAATATTTATAAGTATCAATGTTGGGAAAAAATTAGTGATGCAGTCGGATCGACCGCTCGCGAGCAGCGACTAAAACGCCATTCTCTGCTGCGGATGTATTGACCGCCGACGCTGTGCGTTGCATTCAGACGTCGATCGGAACGGAATTAAACGTTGACGCTAACGTCAGACGCCACGTTTGGCATAAAATAGGAGACCATAGCCTAAGAGCGTTTACGCCGTACGGCATTTCATACAAACTTTCAAGCCCTTATTTTTCGAAATTAATGAATCGATTTTAATGAAACTTCATACGCATAAGCAGGATACTGCTGGCCCGGAACATAAAGGGCTAAGGGAGGAACACGGGTGGGTTTTAGTCAGTAAGAGTCTGACACTCCCTTCCACTCCACCCAGAGCGGGAGGTGTAATTTGATGATTTCCCATTCTGAAAAAAAAAGCCAATATCACTAAAAACAACCAGGAACAATCGTACAATAAGATATAAATATTATTTTTATGAAGAACAGAACCACCAAAAAACACATTGGCTCTATCAACGAGATAAACTGAAAAAAATACGCGCGATAAGAAATGCGTCATTATTCAAAGTGTAGACCCACGGAATTCAAGCGTGGTGCCATTATACGGGATGTTTCATTACACACAAGAAAATATTGACAGCACTGAGGAAGTAATCATGTGCTTTGCTTCAGAAAAAAAGTGTAAATCAATCAAATCGTAGTATCAGTACGCATAAAATATATATCATCAACAGCCTGTAATTGTTCCACAAAAAAGTAAAAGAAACAAATTTTATTTATTTATTTAATATTTAATGCACAAGCATAAACAGAGGCTTCTACCAGTTAACCTTTGGGTTATGCAGAGACTAACTTACGTGCAATTACGAAATATTGAGGTGTAAATATTTATTATAATATAAAGATACACATAACTATACCTATTACTATCTCACCATCTGCCTAGCCTTTTCCCAACTATGTTAGAGTCGGCTTCCAGTCTAACCGGATGCAGCTGAATACCAGTATTTTACATACAGTGACTGCCTATCTGACCTCCACAACCCAGTTACTGGGTAATACGATACCCCTGGTAAGACTCGTTGTCAAACTTTCGGGCTTCTGATGACCCGTAACGACAGTCAAAGATGCAAGAATGTCAGCCGGGACCAATGGGTTAACGTGCTTTCCGAGGCATGGAAGGTCTCGATATATGTATGTAGTAATAGGTACGTAAAGATGGTCACCCATCCACGAAACAACCGCGGCAAGCGTAGCTTAACCTGATCGATCCACCCATGTAGCTATTATTACTTAGCCACGGACCCTCCATACCTATCACTTACTATAAATACCAATCTAAACACTTTCTCAACGCGTAGGTACTGGTTATGTCACATAGGTTCATGGCTGGACCAAAACAACAACGTGATGCTTAAGAAAAACTACTCGATCACCTATCAGCAGACCTACGGTGATTGAGTGGCAGATGTAAGAAATCCACTGTGAGTACCAATCTACTTACATGAATTTGGATTTTCTTAATAGATTACAAAAACCGACTTCCCGTCAAAAATAAGAAAGAAAGAAGAAAGAAAATTGTGTTTATTTGGCAAAAAAAAAAATCCTTAAAAATAAACAAAACAAATTCAAAATTATTAAAAATAATAATGCCAAAAGGGCCTCAGCTCAGCATAATGCCAGATGGCAACACAAAGTGCACCACCTGACGCTGATTTTCAGCTGCTACCCACGAGTGCCATGCGCTCGAAAATATAAACACATTTAAAAATTCTAAAATATTTGCAAAAAATAAGAATGTACTAAAATCAAATGTTGCGACTCTTATTAAAAAAAAAAAAAAATGACAAAAACCTTCAAAATTGATACATTAGAAATAATTATATAAAGTTAAAATAAAATTAGTAACATTGATAAAATTGTATAACGTATAAAATTAACAAAATGTATAAAACTGTGTAATAGCTCTAGGAGATAAAGATGATAATGATGAAGATGCCAATAATGGCGCTGGAAATGACAATGATGGGGATAAAAGTGAATACAATGTGAAATTTCCTAAAATGGCCGCTGCAACAGCAGAGTGCTGCTAGTACACGATGCGCGACGATGAACAAGTGGATACACAGCCCTTAGAATGAAGGCCAGATTTAATGATAACAGAGTCTGAAAGACTGTTATGCAATGATAATAGAATGCATCAACACACTCGAATTCAACTCTATAATCTAGCTAGATTGTTATATCAATTAATATATAAGCAAAAGATGCATATTATCATTTATACCTCATAGCTACAATAACAGTTATATCTACAAATCGTATCACCATCCATAAGGCCGATATTACTATTAAACAGACAAACATAACAGACTGTATGTAGTACCAACTAACTATAAAGTGTCTCGAGACAGATTATCGTCACAGTCGCGTGCGATCTGTCCCGGGTCCCGACCACGCTTGACCACATCATGTTGCCGACTGTACTCGCGGTCTTCCTGGTGGGTGTTAATTGTTTACGTAAGTTTTTTTTACTATTGTTTATATGCAGAACTTAGTTTACATAACGTGTTGTATATATGCAGGTATATACCTGCATATAAAGTACGTTGTGTGGGCCATGAGCCGTATTGAGATGGATTACAAGTAGGTAAAGTAAAGCCCCGTCTACAAAATCCTAATATGTGTTTTTTACCTATAATAATAAAAACAAAATTTTCTTAATAATTATATATTATAAACTAGCTGCGCCCCGCGGTTTCACCTATATGACCTATAAGTCGTAGCCTATATGTTAAACCAGGGTGTCAGCTACTTCCATACCAAATTTTATAAAAATTGGTCCAGCCGTTTGAGCGTGAAGAAGTAACAAACATATAAACACACACACATACACTCACACACTCACAAATTTTTGCGTTCCTAATATTAATGTGATTATAGTGAGAAGCGTGATTAGACTATGATGTGTTATATTTTTTTTTATTTATTTATTAAGGTGCACCAACAGCTTCTATGTATAATTTATCTTAAGTACTAAAGACTTGAGGTGGGGATATAGCCATGAATTTACAACATTTTGTCACGATTAATAATGCTATTGAAGTGAAAACTTCCTTAGGCGCGTTGAGCATTTTTTGAGTTGGGAAAAAACCATTGACCTCACGACACTGTTACCGTAACCGACACCGCTCTACATTCAGATGTGTTCGGCTGTCCTCGGGATGTACTCGGTTTTAATGCATATCCGATATGTCAGTGAGTGATGGCAAAGTATTCTGTTTGTGTTTTATTTTTCACTTCTGTCGACACTCCCCGAGTGCCACTGTTTTTTTTTTTACTCTTTGGTCTAGTATCATGTAAAAGGAATAAACGATTCAAATAATTTTTCTCGATTAGAGAATTATCCAAAGTTTACTCAAGGTAGTTTTAAATTTAATTCATTTATTTTGTTAAAAAAGGAGTAAATTCGTTTTGGCACATACGTCGTTTTATTCCGAACGCACACACATTATAGCCATCTCTCTTCTTTTGCGTTTCAAAAGTAATTGCATCACTTTCGCTCGCTTAGTAGATCAGTCGCCACGATTTATTTTCGAGGTAGCGCCTTAAGAAGGAGTCGAGCTTATCCCGCCAACTCTTTCTTGAGTGGTGGCTTTTTCGTGTTTAATTGCTGCTACGACATGCATGTCTTGGTTAGAAAAAATTGGTCTTCTAAGACAAAATAAGCTTAAGAAGCAATTGTTTAGGTAATTGAGAATAGCGCTTCGCGGCAACAAATAAGGTTCAAAACGTTGGATGTTAGTTGAATCGTATGACCACCACCATTGAGTAATTTTGCAGTTTTAATTAAACTAAAATATAAATGCACAGCCCAGTGCAATACTTTTTAGGTATTTCTTTAGTTGATTGAATTCTCTTTATTATTATTATTACTTACATAAACTTGATAGTTTATGCGCAAAACTTTAAGAATTATGCGACGAAAAATATTTTTTGAGCTCTGTTTACGATTGTTTTATCATGGTACTATTTTATTTTTATAAAAAACATATTAAAATAAGTCTTTTCTTTGAACATTTGACACTGATTTTTTTTCTGGCTTATAATTTGTATCAATACGCAAATAACAAACAAAGAGGCAATTCTCGTAATTATAAGAACGTTTACAGTCTGGGGGCCTAAAAAGGCCACTTTGGCAGAATCATAAAAGGATAACATTATGAATCATAATGAACGGTTAACTGTTAAGTTAATCGTATCAAATCCCATTGGTGAAGGATTTTTCAGTTATTTTTTTTGTCTGTGCTAAATTACCAATCAATCCAATCCAAATCCAATCCCAATCTCTTTGATTATACCAACGTAGTGCAGCAAAAAAAAAAACAGTGGCACTCCGGGAGTGCCGATAGAAGTGAAAACTTGAACAATTACGTGTGTATTTTGTGAATCGTCTTATAAACAAAACACGCACGGTACCGGCTACGGCCATCCGTCTTACGAATTTTCGATCAGGTCACGTGTCCTGACGCGAGTTTAACATTTTTTACCCATTACAAAAAAAGTGTACAACGCCGCTAAAGAAGTTTTCACTTCAAAAAGAAAAACACGGACTGTCTTCCCCATATTATAATTCATAATGTTATCCTTCTACAATTCTTCCAAAGTGGCCTTTTTAGGCCCCCTGATCTCAGTCTCAATCTGTCAAAAATACTTCTAATTTCCCTACATTTTTGACAAGTTATTGATATTGATTGTCGCTTAGATGAGATTCCGACTAGATTATGACCGTTTTTACATTACAGGGAAATGGCCTTCTGAGCGTTTTACCGTGTCTACCTTTGGGCCGGGTCTATATTAATTTAGGCACACAAAAAGCAAGCTCTGTTCATCCTCGTTAAATAATCTCTGTATCACTTACGTCACAAGGGGGTGTGGCCTCATATCTCCGGAAACCACACGGCGAAACGTCGTGACTTTAAATAAAAACAATAACTTTATCTATCATTTACTTATCGGATTGATTTTCGAGCGAAAAATAACAGTTTTATTTTATCTAACGGATTAAAGTTCATTCTGAAGGATTTAGACATTATTTGTATGTGTGACATCGCCTTAAGGTTATCAGTAATGGGTAGATAATCTATTGCTGAATTGACAAAATATAATATCTAAATGCCACTCAATTTTAGGATTTAGTTCGTTGTGTTAGAGTCTATATTATTTGAATGAGATGATATCGTCATCCAGTCCAGTCATGATTTTCATGCCAGAGACATAACGAATCTGAGTTGTTTTACGTATTTTATAGCTTCGACACGATGATACGATGCGATGTTGTATTGTTTGCCTAGAAGTAACCGACTGCTTGGCGTTACTGGCATTGCTTAATTTTTTATACTTTGAACCTATTGTATTATAGTAATTGTAATTTTATTCGGAGACTTAAGGCTCCTTCAAACAGGCGCGACATGACACGCGACACATAGGCACCTCAAGTCGCGCGACAAGCGGTGCCTTTGTGTCGCGCAACGAGCGGTGCCTTTGAGTCGCGCGCGATTATAGGCTCCTGCAAACAGGCGCGACGCGCGAAGCGAATCGCGCGCGACACAAAGGCACCGCTCGTTGCGCGACTTGCGGTGCCTTTGTGTCGCGTGTCGCGTCGCGCCTGTGTGTACGAGCCTTATATCGCGTGTCGCGCCTGATTGTAGGAGCCTTTACATCGTCTTAGAACATAAAACATTTTATAAATTTGTTTTTTTTTTTATAATCTTCGTAAAACATTTTAAAAGAATAACTTTGGAGTTTCTTCCCCATTGTAGTCGATACGATTACTCCTTTTAGAAGGGGCACCTATAATCAATAATATTTTCTTCAAAATTTTGACGCCAATGCCAATATTTACCTCCACCTCATCCACTAAAAGTAAAACTGATCGCGGATAAAACAAAAAAAAAAGTTTGACGTTCAAAAGTCATCATCATCAGCCTATAGCAGTCCACTGCTGGACATAGGCCTCCCCTAATGAGCGCCATAGCGCCCTGTCTTCAGCTTGACGCATCCAGCATCTGCCTGCAGTCTTTCGCAGATCGTCATCCCACCTGGCCGGAGGGCGTCCTACACTACGTTTGCCGAGGCGCGGTCTCCACTCAAGAACTCGTTTACCCCAGCGGTTGTCGGTTCTTCGCGAGATATGGCCGGCCCACTGCCACTTCAGCTTGCTAATGCTTTGAGCTATGTCGATAACTTTCGTTCAAAAGTGGTCCGTTTTAAATAATATACATATTATACACACAAGACAAGTGTGCGAGCAGACACAACATACTGTAGAGAAGACTGTAGTAAATACTGTAGAGCTGAAACAAGATATTATGAGAATTCCGGCGAAGACGTATGGGAAGCCACTTGAGTTCTTGACCTTAAAAGGAAAACCGGAAACTTTATAAGATCACTTTTTTGTCCATTTCTCACAGAAGTTTTTATTTATATTACAAGCCGTACCGGGATTTCGAATCGGCAAAATCCTTCCCTTTTGCTTACTTTCCTATAAGTCTTATGTAAAATTTCATCGTTTTCTGTCAGAGAATGAATATAAAATTTTTACTAAATACAATGCGTGCCACGAAAGATGAGACTTGACACACCACGTGGTTTGACATGCGCAGTACACGATTTTAGGTATCTTTAGCGGTATGAGGTCTGAGTGCGGGACGGGACCGGACGTCATATAGGGGCGGCGGAAAGAGCGGGGGAGGCGGGGTCAAGTCTCATCTTTCGTGGCACGCATTGTAGATGATGTAGGTAATCTAAACTATGGTGTAATAAAAATAACAGCCTATCCTAATCTAGCAGATATGAGCAGCTATGGATGGCAGGCGCTTTACTTTGTGTAAATTATTGAAGTGAAAATTTCTTTAGCCGCGTTCGGCATTTTTTTGGGATGGGAAAAACCATTAAACTCGCGACTTTGTTGCCGTAACCGACACCTCGCGTGTTTTATAAAGAAGACGTTTAAAAAAATACACACGTAATTGTTCAAGTTTTCACGTCTGTCGGCACTCCCGGAGTCCCACTTTTTTTTTCATGCATTCAAAATGGTGAAGGCAAACATCTTGAGGAAACCGGCATGTCCTAGAACCAAAAATTTCAAAACATGTGACATTTTCCAACCCGCACTGGGCCCGCGTGGTGGATTTCGCCCCACTTCCTCTCACTGAGAGGAGGCCTGTGTCCCAGCAGTGGGAACATTATCAGCTGCTTATCTAGCAGATATCCTATAGTCCGTATTGGTGATCAAGGTTTGTAGTTACTGGCAAATTAGAGGTCAATGCCGCGAATGCCCTTGATGTAAAATTCGCGTCACCTTCGCGAGTCTCACGGAAAGGGATATGCTAATGCATTGTTAGTGTGACGGCTCGAAGATTTGGACGATTCATTTACTTATTATTTACGTGAGACTGTAGACTTGACAACATTGTTACCGTCGCGGGTGGAACCTGGATGAGGCTGGCACAGGGGCGTGGGGAAACGTCCATCGCCTCCCACACATGAGGTGATACTTCACATCAGGACAGCTTTTAAGTCTGTAGCGGTATCTACAACGCCACATGCAAACAACGCGTCATACTGACGTCACGCAAATCCTGCATCGCGCAAGCAGAGTTTACCGCGCAACTAGCATAGATACAACGGCCCGACACGAATCAACGGGCAGTTGCCCACCAGACACAACACCCGTCTGGTCGGAGGATCCTCCCTTTTCTATGGAGGTTGAGTGAACTTTACACCCTGTTCTTCATACCTCTATAAGTCTGTACAAAGCACAGGTCCGTTGCTGTATGGAGTATTTCAGCCATTTGTGGGATGGGTCAGCAAAATACCAGCTTGCTGCACTTGACTCGATGGAACGCAGAGCTAAAAGGCTAATAGGAGACGAGACGTTGGTAGCTACGCTTCACAGCCTAGCTCATCGGCGTAATGTTGCTTGCCTGTCGGTCTTCTACAGACTGTACTTCGGAGAGTGTGCGCCAGAGCTCTATGACCTGATCCTACCATCGCCCTTTTACCACCGGACAACCAGACGTACTGCAGCGTACCATCCGCACTTGGTTGATATCCCCACGAGTCGTACTCGGTGCTTCTCCTCCACTTTTATTATGCGCACAGCCAAAGTGTGGAACTCTCTGCCGGCATCTGTGTTCCCTTCCACATTTAACCCGTCTGCCTTCAAACCAAGAGTGAACAGGCATCTTCTGGGCACGCTCATTCCATCATAGACCTCATCCATCGCTTTCCATCAGGCGTGATCAGGGTCAAGAGCGATTTTGTAATAAAATTCATTTTTACACAACTTCTTATTTATATACCTATACTAATGTAATATACTTACTTACATATAAACTTCTGGGTTATTTGCTCTAAATCTAGGTGAAAACCACATCAAAATACATTGTACAGTATAAGAAGATCCAAGCGGTCACACAGACAGACACAAAAAGTGATTTTGTGTTATAAGTAAAGAATAGATTAGAATACCTACTCTTTATTGTTTTTCAGTCAACAAAAGAGATAAGTATGCAGGATCGTCGGATATAGTTGAAGTTTAGTAAGAAACCGATAGATGTTGTCGACTGAAATTTAATTTGAGCTGTTTGTTTTCTATTAATAAGATTAAATTTTATTCGAGAACATCCATCGGTTTCTGACTGAACTTCAACTGTATCCGACGATACTGCATACTATCTCTTATATTGACTGTACCTACACCAAAAAAAAAAGTGAAAAAGAGATGTGTAAAGATTTGTAAGGGGGAGTTTCCGTCAAATGGATAGTCCAGCGGTGCTATTCTGTAAAAATCTCACCGTGAAAACTTAGGTGAAGTGAGCGTGGAGTGAGCTGTCAATAGTGTCCAATTCCTAGCAAAAACAAACCCATGCACTTCACCTAAGTTTTCACGGTGAGATTTTTACAGAATCGACCAGCTGTGCCATTATATAAAAAGTTAATTATAAAAGTAGAACTACCATTAGCGCCCTTGCACATGACATTAGTGCCTTGTGCTTGTTAATTTAAGTTATAACAAAAAGAAACTCAAACAAAAGAAGTACATAGTCCTAGTGAGGCCTTGTGTCAGCATGTACCACTAAGAGTTCATACACATAAGCGACACTTGTCAACCGCAGAGGCAACTGCAGCAGCGGCAGCTGTCGACACCAATAAGAACCAAATTACTTTTTTGACGTCGACGCGTAAGGCCTCCGCTGTACGCCGCTCCCCGCGCCGCGCCTTCGCTGTTGACGCCCCGCGCCCGCTGACTTCGTGTCCATAGCCTAAGGGCCATATCTCACTAGGACACCAGTGGCGTCGCAACCGTGGTCGTACTGCCAAAAAATATATGGTTGGTTGCTTATCCGATTGGACGCCTGGTGAGATAACCACCATAAAACTGTGTATATTTTGCTGACAGTGCGACCATGGTTGCGCCACCTTGGTGTCCCAGTGAAATTTAAGCCTAAGGAGTTGCCGTCTAACGAAGGAAGCGGCGGGAGGGCTGAGGGAGAGAGCCTGAGGGAGAGAGGCTGAGGGAGAGGTGTCGGGAGCCGCGCGACGACTCCCGGTCACCGTAGGCGCGGGCCTTCGGACGGAGAGTAATGGGTAGCTCACCGTCCGATCAGGACCAAGCCCGTGCCGGACGGCGCGTACGTGTTCCACGCACGCCTCAAAGAGATTTCAGCATCAACCGAAGGGGCCCGTCAGGGCCGAAGCCTGCCGGGTCAGCGAGATTGTCCAAAAAGGTTACCGCTGGCCCGGAACATAGGCTAAGGAAGGAACACGGGTGGATTTTACTCAGTAAGAGTCTGACACTCCCATCCGCTCTACCCAGAGCGGCAGGGGTCACCTCATGATTTCCGATACTCAAAAAAAGAAAAAAAAAGCAACTATTTTATGCTGACTTTTGAGCTACGATTGAGCATACATAATTATTTTCTTCGACAGGTAAATTCATTACCTTCCTCCTTCGTATTTGCTGTTGTGGTTGGAAAAAACCATAAATAAAATTGTATTCATACATTGCATTGGATTTGATTTGTACGGTAGTGTGTAGATGAATCGCCGGTTCTTAAGTAGACTACAATACAAGAAGGAGTCGAAGGTCAACTTGATATTTTTCTATTAAGTCTAAATACGGTTATTATTGCATTACCTTTGAAGACCCTATTTTGTTACTTGCATAATAAAATATTGTTCAGATATTAAACATAAAGGCAACACTCTCCTACAGTACCTACACTCTCCTTATAAATGAATCACGATCATAATTTTGACACATGTCTTTTTGTGTTTCTAAATGCCGATATAAGAAAATAAACGTTAAGGCTCCTACAAACAGGCGCGACACGCGATATAATCGCGTGCGACACAAAGGCACCGCAAGTCGCGCAACAAGCGGTGCCTTTGTGTCGCGCGCGATTTTATCGCGTGTCGCGCCTGTTTGATGGAGCCTTTATTGTTTTTCGACTGAAATCCTTTTTTAAATGCAGACATTAGTCTAGCATTCAATCAACTCGAAATTATCGTAAAAATAGCTATCTAAACTAAACGTTTTGCAATACTACATAGTTCATATTCCTATCAATCAAGTTTTATCAATCAAACATTTTTATGACATAAAATAAAATTTTACGCAACATCTATCGGCGTGTTTGAGAATGTTTAGATCTTGCACAATTTAAATAACTTGCTAATCTTCAGAACTAGTTTTAGATACTAGCAAATAAAAGGATTTATTTAAAACCTATAAATCCCTTTTATCGCACACACACATACACACACACACACACACACACACACAAAAAGGATTGTAAAATCGCGCGTGAGCGATTGGGGATGGTCAAAAGCAAGTACTACAAGGCAAACAACGCCGAAAAAACACGCTTGTTATGTGGAGATCCCCTTTAATTTTTTACTTTAATCCTTTTATTTTTATCATTTGTTGTTATAGCGGTAATAGAAATACACACTCTGTGAAAATTTCAAATGTTTACCTATTACGGTTTATGAGATACCTACAGCCTGCTGACAGACAGACAGATAGAAGGACGGTGGAGGCGCCTTTGGATACGGACCGCTAAAATTGCTCGCGTAACAAAATATGTTTTCGTGGTTCGACCTGAATGTCCTTTTGAACGAAAATAAGTTTAGGTTGATTGACGTGTTAAAGGCTCCTGCAAACAGGCGCGACGCGCGACGCGAATCGCGCGCGACACAAAGGCACCGCTCTCGTTGCGCGAATTGCGGTACCTTTGTGTTTTAATCGCGTGTCGGGTGTTTGAAGGAGCCTTAACTCTATTAAAAACTTAGGATTATTATCGGGCTTATATAGACGAAAACCCAAAGCATAAGCAAACCTGGGACACTGGCCTCCCCTTTGTGAGAGGAAGTGGGTCATAATCCACCACGGGCCCAGTGCGGGTTGGTAGATGTCACGTCATGTCTTCGAATTTTTTGGTTCTAGGACATGCCGGTTTCTTCACAATGTTTTCCTTCACCGTTTTGAGAATAGTGGTCATGAAATTAAGTACATAAAGTAAAGTGCCTACCTGGGTTTGATCTCATGACTCTGTAAGTCAGGGCTGATACCATTGGACCAGTACTGTTCTTCTTAAGCTCCAAGTACGTAGTGCAATTTATTCCACAAAATGTATTTCATCGTCATCATCTGCCTAGCCTTTTCCCAACAATGTTGAGGTCGGCTTCCAGTCTAACCGGATGCAGCTGAGTACCAGTATTTACATAGAGCGACTTCCTACCTGACCTCTACAACCCAGTTACTGGGTAATACGAAACCCCTTGGTAAGACTGGTTGTCAAACTTTCAGGCTTCTGACGACCCGTAACGACTGTCAAAGATCCACGAATGACAGCCGGGACCAACGGCTTAATGTGCTTTCCGAGACACGGAGGGGTCTTTTTTTTTTTGAGTATGGGAAATCATCAAATGACCCCTCCCGCTCTGGGTGGAGCGGAAGGGAGTGTCAGACTCTTACACGGAGGGGTCTTGGTATGTAAAGATGGTCACCCATCCACGGACCAACCGCGGCAAGTAAAGCTTAACCTGATCGATCGACCCATGCGGCTGTTATTACTTAGCCACAAGATGTATTATCATCAGTAATATTTCTTTAACACAGCTCTATTTATTCAATGCCAGTCACAACCAATCCTTAAAATGACATATTATAACAGATATTTCAACAAACAATATTTGCTCTAACTTTTATCATTAGTATATGTGCAAATGAATGTAAAAAAATACAATTTAATCTTACATTGTCAACGTGTTGTAAGCATGACAGATAAAGCAAAATATTTGAAAGAAAGACAATACCTACTTTGTAGCAACCTATATTTACGTAGCTGTCATATCTTTTTTTAGAGGCTTTGTAGGAGTTAACTTCACATCTGTATGCCCGCAGGGATAGGCAGAAGTCCACCCACATTTTCTCAGTTATGTTTAAGTCTCATGTAATAACGGGGCACAAAACTAAACTCCGGGTTGCTTGCCAGGGCACAAATCCGTACTCCGGGCTTTTTGCCAGGGCACAAATCCGTACTCCGGGCTTTTTGCCAGGGCACAAATCCATACTCCGGGCTTTTTGCCAGGGCACAAATCCAGACTCCGGGGTGCAGTAAAAAAATAATTTCACATTGCCACAGCTGGGGATTGAACCCAGGGCCTCATAGTAGTCGCGCTTGTGACCAATGACCAAACTACGAAGTCATTCAGACTCAGAGAATAACACTTATCTGAATAAAACCAGTAGGTAAAACTATTCCGGCTGTTGAGTTTGTCGCCTGAAATCGTTGAGAGGTTGATTAAGTGTAAGTTAACGCTTGCTTCTCGTGTATATGAATACACGAGAAGCAAGCGTTAACGGCTGAGCCAACTGCAGCCGTCGACAATGTGCCGCTCGTGTATGTGAGCGTCGTACTCAAAATACACGAGCGACACTTTGTCGACGGCAGCCGTAGACGTGTCGACGACTGCAGTTGCCCCCTTGCCCCTGCCGTTGACGAGTGCCGCACGTGTGTAAGCACTCTAACGCGTACACGTTTTTTTCCAATATTTCCGTTTCATGGATACGTATCTGTTTTTTATTTAAGACAAGTGTCCATTGTGTTAAAATAATTCTTAATACTTATTTTTCTTATTTTACTTCAAGTTATTCAAAAACCACACTATAGCCTTGAAAATGCACACCGTCGAAAGATATTTCCTCTTGTTACAATGTAAGTGCACCAGTCTATACCTAAGGTAATAAAATAATTGTCCTACTTGCATTATAAAGGATAACAAAAATGTAAGCGGAAAACCTTTAAAAAAACTCCAACTTAAAGAGGTCACAATGTTTTTGTTCGAAATTATCCTTATTTGAATTTTCAAGACAGCACTTTAAGATGTAAATTTTACTGACGAAGGAACGCATACATACTTTTATTAAAACCTTCGGGATGATTACGTAACACACTAACAGTATCAATTATGTCTGGACCTGACCAAGATTATGTCTGGACTTTAAAAGAGACTATGACCTCTGAGTTTGTTTCGGCCTTTCTTCTCAGAGTAGTCAGATAGGAAACGCCGACCTCATCTAGTTTCAAAAATATGTGATTGACATGTAAAAGTGTTTGTGCAAAGTGTGCAAACCTACTTACAAAAATAAAATCATTTATCATTATTTTATCAATTGCTTTCATTTTGACAGTTCTACAACATTCATTGCGTTATTTACATTGTTTAGCAAACAAATTTTTCGAACATATGAAGCAATGTATTAGCGAACTCCTTCAAAATGATTCAGATAGTAATTGAAAGTGTTTACGCATTTAGAGAGCTGGTCACGGTTGAGATTTTTACGAGTTAAACTGCCTGTGTGCGGAATCGGAGACGACATAAGTTTTCCAATAAGATTTGTCTCAGTATAATTATTGCGCCCTTCTCTCTCTCTTTTCTCAATCGCTCTCTTTCTCTCTTCTCAATCTCTCACTGCTGAAAACAGACTCCGTTTTAAATAGTTAACGGTCTTTTACGCCCTTAGTCAGGCACCTATCCATAAGTGATATTAGATTAGTATGGAGCAGTGGTGGCTCAGTGGTAATGGCCGCGAGTTACAAGTTCTAGGCCGCAGTTTCGAGCCCAGATAAGCGCTTTACTTTGTGTAAACTATTTCATCACCAGTGCTCTCATAATGGTAAAGTAAAACATCGTGAGGAAACCGGGAAGTCATAGAACCAAAAATTCGGAGACCCGAGGAGACCTGTGTTCCAGCAGTGGGGACATTAGAGGCAATATTTATGTATCTTTGATTTGTTGGATTTGTCTCCTCCCCAAATAGCATATGCCCCCCAAATGGAGTATTGCAGCCACCTTTGGGATGGCTCAGCGAAATACCAACTTGCCGCGCTTGACTCGGTGGAACGCAGACCTAAGAGGCTCATTGGCGACGTAAAACTGGTGGATGCCAAGCTTCACAGCTTGGCTCATTGCCGCAAGGTTGCCTGTTTGTCGGTCTTCTACAGATTGTACTTGGGTGAGTGTGCCCAAGAACTCCACCACCTCATTGTGGCCCCCTTCTACCTTCGGACATCCAGACGCACTGCAAGTTACCATCCCTGCCTAGTTGCTATTCCACCAATTCGCACTAAGCGTTTTCAAATGTCTTTTATAATGCGCACAGCAAAAGAGTGGAACTCTCTACCTGCGTTTGTGTTTCCCAGTGCATACAACCCGAATCCCTTCAAAGTAAGAGTGAACAGGCTTCTTCTGGGTAAGCTCACTCCGTCGTAGACTTTGTCTGTGTCATCTCTGACCTAGATTAGAGTCAAGAGCAAACCCATTTCAAATAAAAAAAAATAGCAGAATAACTATTAAAACATTGGAAAATTTCACGAATAAAGTAGAGATTGCTTAAGTTTCTCATACATTTTGTATGAAACGGCTAATAAATTGATCTAAGGCGCTACGAAGTTCGCCGGGTCAGCCTATCTAAGTACCACAAAACATCTGTGCATATAATAATTTTGAATAAAAACAAGTTAAGGCAAGGAGCGATGATTTTAACTAATACACAACGACATATCGAGCTATAAGTTTCCAGTAGCTCACCTCACATTGTAAAGGCTTTTCATATAATGAGAAGTCAGCTTACACTGGAAATGTATAGCTTGATATGGCGTCGTGCGTACCTACAAGTATTTTACCCAGACGGATAAATTGGAGTCGGCCTCGAAGAGTTAAGGAAAAACATTAAAGCATTTTGTTTCCTTGACGTTTGTGCGTTTTACATACTCAAAAGCATGTGATAAAATCACATGATTCAAACTATATTTTTTTTTGTTAAAAAATTTCCCCACTCGTTTGATTTCTCCGGTATCAATGATGCGCTCCTTTCTCTGAACATTAAAAAAAAACATAACAAAACTTTTGTTCATGAATTGGATAAGTAGGGTGACAATGATCTTGAAGGGTGCTGAGATCCAACACTTATCCAGTACGCAATACTGCATTTGATCATCATCATCACATCGACATAGGCCTCCCCCAAGCACCTCCACTTCGACCAGTTCTGTGCTTCTCGCATTCAACGGGTTCCTTCGACTTGCGGCCTTATCTTCTCGTCCCACATACCGCAGTGTCTCAAGACGAAAGTCTTTGACCAGTGCGTGTTTCCAGTGATGACTTATGGCACTGAAACGTGGTCGCTAACAATGGGCCTTATAAGGAGGCTAAAAGTCACCCAAAGGGCAATGGACAGGGCTATGCTTGGAGTTTCCCTGTGTGATCGAATCAGGAATGAGGAGATCCGCAGGAGAACCAAGGTAACCGACATAGCCCGATACTGCATTTAGACATTTAAATTTTATTTTATTTCGACGGCATATTTTAGTTTTTTAATAAGTAGTTTTACTTGTAGCCTGTGATGTCTCTTATTATTATGAGCCTCTTTCCACTTCTCTCTGATCAAAGCTGATAAGGACCAGTTCAGTTTTTTAGTTAGGTTAGGTTAGGTTATATTTTTATTTTAATAATTTAAAGAAAGAATTTAGACCACGACTGTTATTATTCGTATTTAAACAACAGTTAATGTTTTAAGAAACATACAATGCGTCGAAACGTCAAGTTGTGCCAAAAACTTTGCCGGCACGATGTAATCGTTCAAAAAAGGGCCTTGCAGCCCAAAACTGGTTCGGCATTGAGTGGAAATTATATGCAGTCTCCGCACGAGGTCAATAGCCTTGTTGCGGTTACGACTGCAAAAAAAAGCAACCATCGACCTCACGGTAATCAGAAACAACTTCTTTTTTTTTACGAGTCAAAGAGTTTCGCGTAACCTCATTACGCGAAACTCTTTGACTCGCAGCTTGATTATGTCACTGGTCGAAAGTGAAATGTCAAGATATTGCGTTAATCATTTATTATTTGTCAACAAAGATTTAACTTTCTGATTAAAATATTTGCAAATTTATCCTTTTTTGAATTTTTCAGAGAACACTATAAGGTGTTAATTTTAATAGCAAAGGAATGCGTTGACACTCTAATTGAAACTTCTTCATGGTTGAGATTTTTACTGTTTTGCTGCCTATACGCAGAATCGGAGGGTTAAGTTTCTGAAGCCCTTATAATTTGTTGGCAGTATTTATTTCGATCTGGGTAGTTAACATCCTATTTCTTACTTATATAATATACTTCATAATATAATTCTACTCATCCTACTAATATTATAAATGCGAAAGTTTGTGAGGATGGATGGATCGATGGATGTTTGTTACTCTTACTCGCAAAAACTACTAAGCGGATTATGATGAAACTTTACAATAATACAGCTTATACATCAGAATAACACATATAATACTTTTACCCCGATATTCTCACGGTATCGACAATTATGTGGGTGAAACCGCGGAGAATAACAACTGCTTTTGTTAAAAAAATTGTTAAAATTCAATTAGGTATCTAGTGCCAGTCTGACAGTTAAAAAGAATGCATAATCGTTGCGATTGCGACGTTAGAAAAGAAGTAAGGCTCTCGAAAATTGTTTCAGCAATTCAATGACGTAAATAAGTTATAAAGACATTCTTTGTCTTCGTCTTTGTCAAAAAACATACGAAATTCAGAATGTCAGTACTTAAATCTTGTGATTAAAATATGTAATAAAATACGTACCGACATTCAGACAAGGAATGTATTTTTAACTGTATTTGTACAAACAAATGCATTTAAAAACACTTACTTTGTCTTACTTTGTGTTTCATATGTTTCGTAAAAACACCAACTGCGGTGCTATTCTGTAAAAATCTCACCGTGAAAATTTTGGTGAAGTGAGCGTGGAGTGAGCTGTCAATAGTGTCAATTCCTAGCAAAAACAAACTCACATCACCTAAGTTTTCACGGTGAGATTTTTATAGAATCGACCGGCTGCTCAAAAACCATCAGCCTGTCAAACTATCGTATAGGTTACTAGATTCTGCCCGCGCCTTCGTCCGCGTGAAATTTCACCCAACCCCCATTCACCCTCTTAGGGGTGGAATTTCGAAAAACCCTTTCTTAGTGAACACCTATCATCATCACAAAGAACACACCCTCCAAATTTCATGTCTCTAGGACCAGCGGTTTAGGCTGTGCGTTGATATTATATCAGTCAGTCAGGACTTTGAATTTTATACAATGTATATAGATAACAAAACAATAATACTCTAATCTGTGTATTATTACATAACGTAACATCACGCCTGTAATCTCTGAAGAGTTAAGCAGAGGTGCACCTACCAGTACACCAACATTTTGCCAGTTACGTTAAAGTCCCATGTAACAGGGCGACCTATTAGCATCGACCGAGCACAAATCCATACACCGGGTTCATCATCATCATCATTTCAGCAGAAAGACGTCCACTGCTGGACATAGGCCTCCCCCAAGCACCTCCACTTCGACCGGTACTGTGCTTCTCGCATCCAACGGGTTCCTGCGGTCCACCTTGTGGGAGGCCTTCCAACGACGACGATTCCGGGTTGCTACTGAGAAATTCCTAATCGAAATACCCAATAACACTCTGCCTGAACTGGGAATTGAACCCACGACCTCATGCTCAGCAGTAGCCCTTGTGACTACTAGACCAAGGAGGCAGTCATAGTCAAATGCATTAATACCAGTTTTGTCAATGTATATCTTGTGAATCTGCTAAGGTTAGCCGCAACGTAGCTTTAGCTGGTAGTCTGACAAACTGACCAACTAGACTTTGAGGGTCGAGTAGTTGGAGTCGCGTCACAACACGAACTTCAAGTCGTTCGTGGTTCGTGTTCCGACACATCATTTCGAAAAGTTTCTCAAAGAAGAGTTCTGGCCGAAAGGTGTAGTGTACCGCCGGTTTCGTGGCCTGCTACATGACACCAGTCGGCGAAACACGATGCAGACACTTCGTGTGTGTTAGTTTTTAGTTGTTCGTTTTTAATGTAATTTTAATGTTGTATGTATTTATAGTATTTTTAAGTTATATTAATATTGTATTATATGTGTTTTATATGGGCCTTGACGCCTGAAATAAATGGATAAATAACCCGGAGGGGCCTGTGGCTATGTAAATAGCCGTACGGGTCGATCGATCAGGTTAAGCTACGCTTGCCGCGGTTGGTCCGTGGATGGGTGACCATCTTCATATACCAAGACCCCTCCGTGCCACGGAAAGCACTATAAGCCGTTGGTGCCACCTGTCATTCGTGGATCTTTGACAGTCATTACGGGTCGTCAGAAACCTGTAAGTCTGATGATGATGGGATTCCCTTTTCCGCACTTAGACTCCCATTCGGTCCGTTGTGCGTGGGACCTGAAAGTCTGACAACCAGTCTTACAAAGAGGAATCGTATTAACCAGTAAGTAATTGGGTTGTGGAGGTCAGATAGGCAGTCGCTCCATGTAAAATACTGGTATTCAGCTACCATTTAGGCTGGAAGCTGACCCTAACATAGTTGGAAAAAGGCAAGCAGGTGATGATTTCTGACATAAACCGCTTTCTGTAGAAAGCGGTTTATGTCAGAAATCATCGTCGTCGTCGTTCTTGTTACCTAACTACTTACATGTTTATTTTTCATCAGTCTGTAGACTGATGAAAAATAAACATGTAAGTAGTTAGGTAACAAGAACGTTTTGTTAAGGATAACAAGACAATATAAAATTTAAAGGAAATTACCTGTTAAAACAAAATAAAACAAAATGCAATGCCTGCGCATGAGTCATTTTTGAATTACATATTCTGAAAGAGTCTCTGTTTAGGGTGACCATAAAGATAATGATTTAAGAGATAATTATTTTATTAAGAGGAAACGTGCTCACGTGGTAGTTGGCGTTCATTACATACTAGCATATTCCTCTGTTTTCTCTGGTTATAAATTATAATACTAGTACAAAGAGTAATTTCAGAAAAAAAATACACCACAAAAACAAAACATGGGAAATGGGAGTGGACAGTGCAGAAACATATCACTGTTTTGTACTTTCGTAATATACATTACGTCGTAAAAAATATTTTGACTAGATATCATTAACCAGGGAGAAAACAGAGAAATACGTTAGCATTAACCCGTCTACTTTCAAAGCAAGAGTGAACAGGTATCGTCTGGGCACGCTCGTTCCATCATAGACCTCATCCATCGCTTTCCATCAGGAGTGATCAAGGTCAAGAGCAAGGTCATTCGGCAATAAAAAAAATAATAAATAAACAGCACCATAAATGTGTAACACACTATCAATCACAATATGAATCATATTGATGGATATTGCTAAGCCATTGCTTCATAAGTTCAAAAAATTTGTCTGCTCAGCAACGTACGAGTATTTACAATGCGTGCCATGAAAGATGAGACTTGACCCCGCCTCCCCCGCTCTTTCCGCTGCCTCTATGACGTCCGGTCCCGTCCCGCACTCAGACCTCATACCGCTAAAGATACCTAAAATCGTGTTCTGCGCAAGTCAAACCACGTGGTGTGTCAAGTCTCATCTTTCGTGGCACGCATTGTACGTTGTTGCGCAACGCAATGAATGCTGTTGAACTGTCAAAATTAAAGCCATTGCTACTGTTAGTGTGTGTGTGTATTACGATGCAGTATGGTATAAACGCCAACGACCACGTGATCACGTTTCCTCTTTAGTGAAAATGTAATAGGAGTTATGTTACTCACTTGAACATACGTAACTAATCTAATTCTGTTATGTCGAGTAGAGAACGTTGATGTAAAAATATTTTATGAAACGTAATTTGCGTATCGCCACTGTTTAGCAATAATTAGTTCCAATGATCGCTGTGTTATACAGAGTAAAAATTCTAATTAGTCTGGAAAACTCAGTTCTTTTGAATATTTAAGTAGGTATTATCTTACTATACATAGCTTCTCAACCTAATTTTGCCCACCGTATTTTCTAGAATTCGAATTTTTTTTTTCTAGAGCACCCCTATTTTTTTCACTTATCGTCTGTCGCGAATCTGAAACAGCTATTGCCACTATTAAGTATATTTAAACGTGTAATATTATATAGTCGTAAGATAGGATTTATATAATTTTCTCTGGGTCTTCTACTGCCCCCTGAAAGTCTCAGATGCTCATGCGTTGTCACCCACACGTAGAGAACCTATGCTAAAATATGTAGGTACGTAGCTACTTACGTAAATCAAAATATGGAACTCAATTTGTATATGTACTTGACCATGAAATTTTCATAGAATGTTATAATTAACAGTTTTGTTTTTGACAAGGTTACGTGACGAAGAGATACTACATGATTTGTGTTTCAATACGTTTTTGTATTTTTGTTTTGAAGCCAGAGTTCTTTTGTTGTTGAAAAAAAACAAAAAAAATTGCGGGTCTGCCTTAGCCAGACTACTATAGGCAGTGGCGTGCATTGGTTTTCAGAACAGATAGGCACTAGGCTGGGTTGAGTCTAGGCAGACACGGTCACTAATCAGAAACATAAAACAAAAGTATCTATTAACAAAAAAAAAAAAAAAATACAGGCGTCATCTTGGATTTTTATTTTGACTTTATTTCCGTCGTATTCATGGTTTTCTAGGTTGCACTCACAACGAAAAATTTGAAAATGTTCACAGCCGCCATCTTTTATTTTTTTTTCAAAATGTTAAATCATCAATTGACCCCTCCCGCTCTGGGTGGAGCGGAAGAGAGTGTCAGACTCTTACTGACTAAAACCCACCCGTGTTTCTTCCTTAGCCCTTTATTTTCCGGGCCAGCGGCAACCCTTTCGGACAATCCCGCTGACCACAGCCGCCATGTTGGATTTTCATTTTGACCTCACTATTGGCTTCAGCGCATTCTCAAAAACCATGAAAACGACACCAATGACGAAAAATTTGAAAATTTTCGCAGCCGCCATCTTGGATTTTCATTTACCTCATTATCAGTGACCTTTCATTCTTCGCACGGCCAAATTACGAAAGAATTACAAATTACGATTTTAACATTCATACTCGGTTGGTTATTTAAGTAGGCACGCCTACTTTAGGGTGATAAATTGCCAAGGTCGAACGTCATGGTATTACGCGTGAGACGTAAAGACGTAGAGTAAAGACCAATGACAATGTGCGAATAGTACGGGCAGCCGAGCAGGCCGTCTGGCGACTGCCTACTTCCGCGCGTGTTTGTATGAAGAGGGGCTTACATGACCTAAAGTGCGGGTCTGTCGGACTGCATAGAAAAGAAAGAGAAGCGCGATGACAAAAAGCTACCAGCGTTGTGTCATCGCGCATTTATTGCAAAATATGAAGCAATTATTTATTTACAAAAAAGTCTATTATTTGAACTAAAAAATTAAAACTAATTGTTAATAAAAACTAACTAACTACCAATTACTAACTGCTAACTGACTAACTTACTAATTATTATTTTAGATGATTCATTTATATGTCACGGTTTCATTTTTAATTCTTTTACCTATTGTGGTATAGTAATTTTATTTTAGGTGCATCGTCTTCACATATTAATATTATATAATTAAAGTATGCAAAATATTGTAAAACATTTTAAAAGAGTAACAGTGGAGTTTCTTGCCCATTCTTCTCCATACGAAAACTACCTTTTGAAAATGGGCGACTAGAATCAATTCTATTTGTTGTAATTTTTGACGTTCAAAAGTGCCTTTTATGTGCCTATTTGAAATAAATGCTTTGACTTTGACTTTGACTTTTTTTGTGATGGTAATACTCGATGCTTCTTCGTAGAACAAAGACCTCTTCGTCTTTGTTCTGCAGAGGGACATTGTAATGTGGATATTTGAATATGAGTAAATATATGGTGATAATGATACAATAAAAAAAAAAAAAACTATGCATTCGTAATGCGTATCGAACATGACGAAGCAAAAGAAAAATTGATTATTGTTTTTGGAGTCAACCACCGCAGGTATTGCAGTTTACTTGAAGTATGAATTGAGAAATCTGATTTTGTTTATAGTGCTTAGGTTTCGAAATCCATCTCTATAAAAATATCAGTTCAAAAATTATTTTTTTATCACACCTGCTCTGAAAATACATACTAATTATACCAATTAGAGGGAAGAAACGCCTTTATCCCGCCCTTCAAATCCTTTCATCCCAAGGTATGGAAGTTTGTATGAAAATCCTTCCGCCCCAAGGGTGGGAAGTATGTATGAAATTCCATTACATACCCGGTTTTTCTTTTTTTTTTAATTTGTCAGCAGTCATACTGCCAAGAGACTTTAACTGTCTACTAATTAAATTTCAAGTAAATTGTTACTGGCCACATACAGTTTTTTTTTTTACCAGTTACCAACCTCCTTGGTGCATACAGAAAATTAAATTCGAAATTATTTATAATAGCTGCACTTTTAATAATTGTACTTTTAACTAAATATAAACATTTCTATGCATTTATGTCCATAATTTTCCTCGTAGGTGTAATAAAAAGCACTATACATCCCTCAGGATAAAGTACAGTTCCATACCTCAAATGGTTTGCGCCCCTCGCAAGCTCGTGGCGCAAATGCCATAATCTCGGTATGGAACTGTCACTTTCTTCCCTCTGAAGTAATGTACTATTAAACTGATATTTTCGAAATACACTACCAGCAGTCGTTGACGCAACAAAAAAAACCTGAAACCAATTTTCCAATATCCTTTTGTTTTATCATAATTAGATATCGATACGAAACACGCTTTAAGAGTTTCGCTAGGTAATTTAATCTGACCCTGTAGTATGCGTGTGGTAAACAGAGAATAGCTAGACAATAGAAAATAATTATATAGTCCATCAATGTCGATCACAAAATCACAATGGATTGTTCATCATAATTTTTTATTTTTATTTCCTTCCTTTTCACACAGAACTTTGTTTTTATTTTCTTTTTTTTTATCATTTTGGTTTTTAGGGTTACGTACCCCAAAAGGAAAAACGGAACCCTTATAAGATCACTTCATTGTCCGTTTGTCTGTCCATCATTCAAGACCCTTTTTCTCAGGAACGCGTGGAATTATTCAAGTTGAAATTAATATCAAATACTCTGGACTGCAATCCCTTGAAGCAGTGAAAAAATCAAACTTCTAAGTCAACGCAATCAAAAGATACGGGTGTTTATGTTCCGGAATCAAAACCTATAGAGTACTTCCCGTTGACCTAGAATCATAAAATTTAGCAAGAAGCAATGTCATGTAGCGCAAGTAAAGCAAAAAATCCGAAAGCCGTAAATTTGTAGGTACATAAAAAAAACCTCGTCATAAACTATTTAAATACCTACAAACTTGTACGGAACCTCGGTGCGCGAGTCCGACTCGAACTTGACCGGTTTTTTATAATCTGTGACTTTCTTTGCGAGTCACAATAAATATTTTTTGTTTCTTTCTTCTCTGCTTCCTATATTTAATTAATTAAATCATATGTTTAATACAAAAGATTTACCATTATTTACCTGACATTTGGCATTGTAGATTATCCTCAATAAAATATTAAGTATATTAATAAATGCATTCATACAGTTTTCCTTCATTTTGTTTTTGTTTTTATCGTAGTTCTTGGCCTACATTTAAATCGTATTATAATACGGTTTAAATGAGGTGAGTAATTTGGGTTTTTGATTATTTTTATATCTTTAAGAAATCGTTACTTCAACATTTACAGTTTCATAATTATTGTACCTGCAATAACTAAATAATACAATGCACGATAAAATGATGCTTGCAAAAAGCCGGGTTATATTACAAATTACCGAAACGAAAAAAAAATAGGCCATAAATGATGAATGAAAAATTTTACCGTCGAATATCATTATTTTAGCTCAAAAAAACAGTTTATAAATGTTTGTTTGAGAGATTTTGCTGTTCTTAAAACCGAGGTTAAGTTGCCCCATTACTAAAACACAAAAAAAAGCATTATGATAGGCCTCAAATCGAATCAAACTTGCGCCTTAAAGATAATGCGAGTTCCTCAATGTCGGATTGTCAAATCGTTCCTAACATTCGTTTACCGCGTGGTGCCTCTAGTCTTAAGCCCTCGAAAATGAAATGAAGTGCAGTTGATAAAACGCGCGACTCCTGTGCAGACGCCTCAGTATCACGATAATGGCGCGGGTCCCGATTATGATACTGGTCGTCTCAGCCACAGTTCTGGCCGCAAAACTCGTTACAGGTGCGTAATCGTGAAAAAAAATGTGATGTGTCTGTGTTTTTTTTTGGCGGGAAAAAAGAAAACTGGTTCCTTTTTTAAAACTTTGAGTTTTTATTGGTGATGGTGTTTGTTGTTATCTTTTCCTGATTTATTTTTTTGTGATTTAATTTGGATTATTTTCATAATGCATAGTTGAATATTGTTCGGTATCGCGAATGTCTTAATTTTTATACTAAATGTCATACCTGTTCATATTTGTATTCAAATCATGTAGCTCTAGATACCTTTTCTGTCGTACGATGCCGAAGTTAGCCGCGAAAACTGATTAATTGAAAAAGCAATAAGTAGTCATGGTTTTCTAAATTTCTAAATCCAAACATCACAGAGACTGTAAATATCTCAATGAATTGGAAAAAAAAAACGAAATCAGACGTATTTTCCGGGGTTTTGGATAAATTGTGTAGGAACCAATGAAAAAATTTTTTTTGCCATTTCTTCACTTTTATCTTCAGAATTATGGTTAATTTTGCTGTAGGTTATGAAGCTATGGTTTGTTTCTTGTTTAAATGATTAAATTCTATGCAATCTGTAAGCATACAGAAAAATTGATATTGTCGTAGACTGGTGGTACTTCCCCGAATGAATGACTTTGCAATGAGCTCTTCTGCTATTGATTCTTATCTTGTAATTGAGTAACCTTAGGAAATTCTCAATAGCCTGTATCCTAATTGCATTACACAGACACACGTTCAATTACACCTCAGATTGTGTTTCATTTAATTTATTTATGTTTAAAGGAATACAAACAGTAGTCTTTTCAATATAAATGGAAATAACTTAACAATAGACATAACAAATATACTACCCACTACATTTTCCACAGACTACAACTTAGATATATTTACTAGCCGAAGGCAAACGTGCAGCAAGTCGTAATCCATTGCTTCATATGTTTTAAAAATTCGTCTGCCAAATAATATGGCTGAATTGTCAAAATGTATTGCGATCGATTGTCATTGTCATAAGTGTTACTCAGTTATCCCGCTGGTGTCTGAATGGCAAAATGCTCGCTCTATATCACATAGAACATAGATCACAGATCGTAGCTACTTTGACTTTATTTTGTTTAAGCAAAATTAGCGACCACGACCTCATTCCACCGGCCCTCTTCTACCTTCGGACATCCAGACTCACTGCAAGTTACCATCCCTACCTAGTTGCTATTCCACCAATTCGCACTAAGCGTTTTCAAATGTCCTTTATAATGCGCACAGCAAAAGAGTGGAACTCTCTACCTGCGTTTGTGTTTCCGAGTGCATATAACCCGAATCTCTTCAAAGTAAGAGTGAACAGGCTTCTTCTGGGTGAGCTCACTCCATCGTAGACTTTGTCTCTGTCATCTCTGACCTAGACTAGAGTCAAGAGCAAACCCATTTCAAATAAAAAAAAAAATTAGCGTTTCATAATAATATATAATTTATTTGTATGCACGTAATGTTTATATTTCTGTGAGCTAATGTGAACAAGAGTTTCATACCTATAACAACCTTATTGTTATGTTCAATAATTACGAGTTTTACCCTTATAACTGGCGTTTGGAATTCTTCTTTCCTCTGCCTAGACCTTCGGGAAAAATTGTTCAGTCTGTAAATTATTACTATTATCAATGACTAAATTATTCTACGTAGTAGGTATAGCACTTTTGTTAAAGACATCGTCAGTTACCACGTCGAATCGTCCATGAAAATTATAGCAATAACGAAGAAAAATAACAAGTTACCGACAATAAATGACTTTACGTCAATGATATATTTTGTTAGAATAGCTGTTTCGAAGAACAATGATAAGAGTTATTTTTGTTTCCATTGTCTCAAATTATTGAATTTATTCATAGATATTATTATTAGTTCGTTTATTTATTTTCTTACTTAGTGAATACATTTTTAAATATTTTTATAAAAAACAAAAAAAAATTGTAGTCCGCCAGTATCGCGGGCAGGGTCCAAGCTACCGTGTGGTCAGGGCTCCAAATAACTTTAATTTCGAAAGCCAAAAAACGAAAATACACAACCAACGACACCGACTTTCGAAATTAAAGTTATTTTTCACTTTGTAGTGTTTTTTTGGAAGTCGGTTGTTTTTTAAATATTGTCTACTAGCAACGCCGAGCGGTTTCACCCGCATAAGTGTCGATCAAGTGGGAATATCGGGATAATAAGTATCCATGTCCTTTCCTGAGACTCAAACTATCTATATACCAAATTTCATCTTAATTTCAGGTTCAGCCATTGACTTACCTATATATTACAATGCGTGCCACGAAAGATGAGACTTGACACACCACGTGGTTTGACTTGCGCAGTACACGATTTTAGGTATCTTTAGCGGTATGAGGTCTGAGTGCGGGACGGGACCGGACATCATAGGGGCAGCGGAAAGAACGGGGGAGGCGGGGTCAAGTCGCATCTTTCGTGGCACGCATTACTTTAAAATCATTGGGTTCAGCGGGTTAAGCGTGAAGAGGTTACAGACAGACAGACACATTTTCGCGTTTATAATATTAGTATGGAGTATGGATTCTAAAAGATAATCGAATAAAACATTGGCGCTTACTACATTTTTTATTTTTTTAGGACTGCGCTACAATTTAATGCATAGATAATATTTTCGTAATTAATCACTTGAAAGAAACTGTGAAATATGAAACATGGAAAAATAACTAAAACCACGTTCAAAACGATTGTTAAAAATGTTAAGTATTGTTATATTGAATAAATACCGAGTCAAAACTATAAAATAATTCGATGTTGATATTTGAAAACTCAAGATGACATACATTTTATTTGTCAGAATTTATATTGGTATAGTACCTACAACTAGCGGCATTGCTCTGCATTTCGGTCAATTTTCTTGCGGAGATAATTTACAACATAGCCAACTAGCCAATTTCTCGTTCATTTGAAAGTTCGTGCTGGAGATTTTGGATCTTATTACGATTAAATCAGAATCCAGATTCGTCTATTCCCACTTTTCTTCACAAACTCCGTGTAAGGTAACGGTAAGCGGGATTGTCCGAAAGGGTTACCTACCGCTGGCCCGGAACATAAAGGGCTATTGGAAGGAACACGGGTGGGTTTTAGTCAGTAAGAGTCTGACACTCCCTTCTGCTCCACCCAGAGCGGGAGGAGTCATTTGATGATTACCCATCCTGAAAAAAAAAAAAAAAAGGTAACCTTTTTCTTTTCTTTCGTGACAATCCCGCTGAATGTAAGGTAACCCTTAGACGATCAATTTCGAGCGACTTTTGACCATTTCCTAAATCAAGTTGAAACTCGAATTTTAGCATACGGGTAGATTATTGGTATATTCATATTGGAATAAAGAAAATAAATAAATAGGAAAACTAAAAGAGGTAATGGGTTTATTGTGGACAAAAGTACAAAACGGTGTGCAGATGAAATATTTGACTATCCGTGTCAAATATTTCACGTGCATACCGTTTCGTGTTCTAATGACTAGCCTTCTTTTTATGGCGGAGTTGAGAAAAGGTTGTGATGTGACGGATCACAATGTTTGGGATTGTCGCCTTCATCGATAAAAGAATTCAGATCTAAATGGGTGCTAAGTTGAAAGGAAGTCTAAAGTTTATATTGTACAATGGCAAGTTTTCAAAGCTATAGTTTCAAAAGTTGCAAAAGAGGAACCTAATAAACTTTCGACTTACTTTGGCACCCATTTATAAGATGCCCATTTTTTAATCGGTAAAGCCCACAATGATGTATTTCTTTTGTACCAAACTTGACCTCTTTTTCACAAAATAAATGTTTTCGGCTGGGATTTTTTCCTACTTCGCACGGGAAAGGTTTCGTTGCACAATACACTACAAAATCCACTATAGCAATATTATTGTTTAGTTAAGTATCACTGTTGCTAATTTATTGACTTTGCACGATCCTGCAAAGCAAAATCCACGACATACCATTATAATTTTTTACTTTGTTAACACTCATTTCCACGAAATGTCGTGACGCCCAACTTGTACAAAGTTCTAAATAAAAATTGGTTACATTGGAATTTAAACTCTTTCACGTTAAGGCGAAAGCGCCAGGGTAGCCCGCGAAATTCAATTTTTTTTAGGTTTTTTGCAATTTGCTGGTCAGTATTAAGTTGTACGTTGATTAATGTATGAATCGCGGCTGTAAGAAATATGTATTTACAGAATTATAATCATTAAAGGCATCAACAGAACTCTCTAAGACCACGTAAGTCCAAAGAATAACTGTTTAATGAAATCATCATTCTTTGGACTTACGTGGTCTTAGAGAGTTGTGTTGATGACTTTAATGATTATAATTCTGTAAATACATATTTCTTACGGCCGCGATTCATATATTAATCAACGTACAACTTAATACTGACCAGCAAATTGCAAAAAACGTAAGAAAATTTGAATTTCGCGGGCTACCTTAGCGCTTCCCCCTTAACATTGTGTTTCTAGTTCCAAAACATGACTAAGACATGACATTCTAAAATTCTGAATTCAAGCTTAGAGTATAGTAAGTATATTTGCAAAATAAACAGATCTTTTTACGTACTGAAGAATTTAATTAAAAAAAGAGGGAATTGCCTATGATCATTTTATTCCGTTTAAATATTGTAATTGAGAAACCATTACGAGAAATAGGGTTGCTGATCACTGCGGTGCAACAAATATTCTATGATTTTGGTAGAGTTCGTCCGTAATATGTCTTTTATGACGTGTCGTCATTCTAAAAAGGCTTAATATCATCAGCTCAAAGTAAAAAGTTTAAGATAAGTAATTTAATGCGATATTGCATCGATAATTTGGTCTTCAATATCGTTAAAAAAATAAATTTATTAAGTTTGGTTTGATCATGATTCTTGATTTAGTATAATAACCTTATCTTAACCTTATAGGATCACTTCATTGTCTATCTGTCTGACCCTTTTTCTCAGGAATGCGTGGGGGTATCAAGCTGAAATTGATATCAAATACTTAGATCTATGGTTCCTTGGAGCTGTATAAATATCAAGCCTCTAAGACGTTGACTTAGACGCTGGCATAAATTGCCATTCATGTCGCATATTTTGACACTCGAAAATAAATTAAAACCCTATTGTATGGGTGTATCTTAAGGGTTTTAATTATTCCCGTTAACCCGTTTTATTTTCGTCGAGTTTGATGAGAGGGGTAGGCAAGGAGGGGCGGATGAAACTCGATTTTTTTCTGGCTTATACGCCCTCTGTCCCGACTGTCATTCGTGGATCTTCGGCAGTCGTTACGGGTTGTCAGAAACCCGAAAGTCTGACAGCCAGTCTTACTAACAGGCACTGAATTACCCAGTGACTGGGTTGTGGAGATCAGATAGGCAGTCGCTTCGTGTAACATACTGGTATTCGGTTGCATCTGGTTAGACTGGAAGCTGACCCCAACATGGTTGGGAAAAGGTTAGATAGATTGATTGATCTTTCGTCATTATAAAATACTAGCTGACCCGACAAACGTTGTCCTGTTTTTGATTCGAAAGACACGTGGCGCCATCTTTTATCATAATAACGTTATTGTTGTTTTCCTCGGGAAAAGCACTTTTTTTCGGGATGAAAGGTACCTCATTTCCGTTTCTGTAGACCTGACAACGTACATGCAAAATTTCAGGGCGATCGGTTCAGTGGTTTAAGCGTGAAAAGGTAACAGACAAACTTACTTTCACATTTACAATATTAGTTAAGATTATTATTTATTTTCCTGTAATTGGCAGCTGTGTAAGTCCGAGGCTATTGTTATCCAGAAGCTGTTGGTATATCTTAATCCTACTAATATTAAATTTAGGTTCCTGGTTCTTTTTAATACAGCGTACAAAATTGTCAAACCTTTGCCTTCGTTTTGCAAAAGTGTTAATTTCTTGTAACTTAGATAAAAGAGTTCAGGTTTTTTGTTGACGACACCGATTTCTCCGCGATTACTGGGCCAGTTTACGCGATACGTTTTTTATTTTTGACTATTATATTGCCTACAGCTTCGCTCGCTGGATGTCCGACAATGTCCCACGGAAACGTACTACCGGGGTTAAAACTGATTTTCGCAGTGCCCGACAGGGTCCATATTGATCTTTTACTTTGTAATTGTAATACTATCTATGTGATACTAATACATATGGAATGCAATAAAGAATATTAAAAGTACCCTATGTGTTAATCCAAATTAAAAACTGTCTGTGTGCCAAATTTCATTCAAATCTGTTCAGCCGTTTTTGCGCCAATCCGGAACATAAATCCAGTCAAACAGACAAACGGATAAAAAATCATCGTAAATATTTTTTATTATAAGTGAGTATAGCTTAGAAGTCGTCGGCAAAAAACCATAAGAAAAACTAGAAAAAGTTTGTGAATGTTATCCATGACTCCGGAGAACAAGGAAAAGTTTGGCAATTTTTTTTTGTAAATAATATTTTAATCGCATACCTTAGGTACAGACAACAGCACACCACTACTACTACAATCTGTCAAATTTCTTTAATAGATTTTCAACTTTATCGCTAAAGCATTAGGTTCAAGTTTGATTGGGAAATTTTGACAGTTTTGGGTAGCCTGATGTGCTGGCGTCTGTTACCTGTAACTTTTTATGCGTGACTGCCTTGCTACTTAGGTGTATAGGAATTTAATGAGAAGATGACGATGGCGTTTCCCTCGTTAGTCTAGTGGTCGCAAGAGCTACAGCCGGTCGATTCTGTAAAAATCTCACCGTGAAAACTTAGGTGAAGTGAGTTTGCTTTTTCTAGGAATTGACACTATTGACAGCTCACTCCACGCTCACTTCACCTAAGTTTTCACGGTGAGATGGTTACAGAATCGCACTGCTGTTGAGCATGAGGTCGTGGGTTCGATTCCCAGTTCCGGCAAAGTGATATTGGTTTTTTTCATTGGGAATGTCTCAGTCCGGATTCTGGATTTGGGTCCAGTTGATGGCAATAGGTTACATGGGATTTATACAAAAAATTAACAAAATCGGTTGAACGCGTTAATCTCTGGAACTTCCAGTCGGATTTGAAACATTCTTTTTGCATTTGATAGCCCAGTTCTTGAGGAAGGCTATAGGCTATTTAACGTCACGCTATGACCTTTAGGAGCCGAGCAAAAAGAAAAAAAAGTCAGAAAGAACGTTAAGCAAAAACGAAGTACTAGCGCGGGCAGGCGATGCGATGCGATGGGGTGGGTCGGAGTAACAAGAAATTTCACGCGGACGAAGTTGCGGGCAGAAGCTAGTAGTATAGATAAAGTTAGGATATAGGTCTGAAACCGCTAACACGTCCTGCGCAAGCGTGGTGATCAATGCTCGTGTCTTCTCTGTACGAGAAAAGGCATTTGCCCTGCAGTGAGGCAATAATAGGCTGGTACTTATCTATAATTATCAAGCATTCAACAACTACAGCCGAAAATAAGCACATTAGACGGGTATTATGAAGAGTTTAGACTATAGGTTCTCAACCTTATTTAGCCCACTGCCCACTTTGCGTATTTTTTTTTTTTGCAAGAGGCCCTAATTTCGATCGGAATATCGGGATAAAAATTATCCTGTGTGTTGCTTACAGGACCTAAACACAAAACTTGAAATAATAAAAGTATATTATCCAACAGCAAAGAAAAGAAAAACAGTAAAGAAAATCAGAAAACAAATATGATATTCTTCAGGATATAATATGCTAGATACTTAGATAGTCTGTTGAAAACATAATATGTACAACTAACTTGATACGATAGAAAAAAATCATGAAGATACCTCTAAAAACTTTCTTTTCACAATAAAAACCATACTAATATACATACAATCATTCTGATTTTTTGTCAGATTAAGCAACATATACTAAAATACTAGTGTTTTAATTTTTTTGTCCAAACAATGGATTTTTTGTAATTAAATAATTGCTTCTTATTTTGCAATAATTTACCAGCGATGTGTCATCGCACTTCTCTTTCTTTTCTATGCAGTCCGACGGTCTATCTATGTGCCAATTTTCATCCAAATCTGTTCAACGGTTTACGCGTGATTGAGTAACAAATATCCAAACATCTTCACAAACTTTCACATTTATAATATTAGTAGGATAGTCGTAAAATAGGATATATAATTTTCTCTGGGCCTTCACTGACACCCCTGAAACTCCTGAAAGTCTCAAGCGCCCACGAGGGGGGGGGCGTTATCGCTCACGTTGAGAACCTATGGTTTAGAGGAAAAAAAATGCCATAACTAATCACCTCGTTGATCGGTTGTGATGACACCATTTATTTTCGTAACAATGTATTCACAATTGATAATAGCTGCAGAATGATAAGCGTTTTTAACAAAAAGTCACGTTTAGTAGATGTTTGTGGAGAGACACGTATTTGTTAGTTAAAATAGATAATGATTATTGGTTTCTTATCGATCAGTCATCTTTTAATTTTTATCATCTTTCCTCGTTATCGTACTGCAGATGTTCCACTATAATGACACTTAGCGAAGCCGAGAGTCACTGTCTTGTACTCCCCGTCATTGTAATTTTTATTATTGTACATACTATTCAAGGTCAAGATTTCAACAAAAGTTGAAATCTTGACCTTCAAAAACTTGTTTTCGTAATTAAAACGTCAGTAAAAACTGACGTTTTATTTACGAAAACAAGTTTTTTACAGTTGTAACACAACTTTAAATACCCCCACGACCTCCGCTTCATTGTATGCACCCTTTCATAAACACAATGTATCGCGTGTGTTACATTGCACACTACCACAAACAGCTTCACACCCAAAATAAAACTCGTTTCCGTGCAATTATTTTTGTGCAATATTACATAGTTTGATGTACAGAATGCATAGTTGACGTTTAATCGATGTGTAGTGGTCTTTTTACACCCTATACAATGCGTGCCATAAAAGATGAGACTTGACACACCACGTGGTTTGACATGCGCAGTACACGATTTTAGGTATCTTTAGCGGTATGAGGTCTGAGTGCGGGACGGGACCGGACGTCATAGGGGCGGCGGAAAGAGCGGGGGAGGCGGGTCAAGTCTCATCTTTCGTGGCACACATTGTAGTAGTCGCTAGTTAATTCCGCTAGTGTTTTAGTTTTTTTTATACACACTAATTACCGACTAATAATTAATTACTGTGTTTCGACAAAACTAAAACACTAGCGGAATGTTGCACACTTGTACTGTAAGCGATTAGGAAGAAGAGTGGGGCGCGTCTTCGTGAACATAAGTTACATTAGTTAGATTATATATACATTAGTTAGATTATATATACATTAGTTAGATTATATATACATTAGTTAGATTATATATATAGTACATAAGTTATATTATACCCAGAAGCTGTTGGTATACCTTAATCCTACTAATATTAAAAATGTGAAAGTTTGTGAAGATGTTTGGATGTTTGTTACTTAATCACGCGTAAACCGTTGAACAGATTTGGACGAAAATTGGCATATACTCACCACCGACTTGACTTGACTTGACTTATTCCCGTCAGTTCCCCGAGCTGCATGCTCCACGCATCACCCAGCTAACATCACTTTAAAGAAAATACTGCAAAACAAGTGCAGACAGTTTTATTAAAGGGTATAATGAGATGAAATTACCATTTTTACAGGAGATGTGACGGCATCGGTAACAAAACCGAAAAAAGTCCTGGATACCTTCATGAATCCAGCGTACATACCGGTCGAAGAAAAGCATCAGTCGTTCTGGAAGAAGACGGCTGCCCAGACCCTGAAAGCCAAGCTTGCAGAGAAACCAAACACGAATAAAGCGAAAAATGGAATCTTGTTCATTGGTGATGGGATGTCGTTGGCTACTGTCATGGCTGCCAGGACATTTTCTGGTCAACTTGAGCAGAGCCTCGGTGAGGAATCAGTGTTGGATTTCGAAACGTTTCCTGTCAGTGGATTAGCCAGGGTGAGCATTAATTATTTGTTAATTAACTACATACAAGTTGCATACAAGACGATTTATGTATGAAGCATAATTAGCCTAAAATGTTCCCACTGCACTCACTGTGCAAGTGTGCACACAGGCCTCCTCTCTGTGAGAGGGAGTGGGCCGTGATCGACCACGCGGACCCAGTGTGGGTTGGTGGATGCCACATGTCTTCAAATTTTTGGTTCTAGAAAATGCTGGTTTCTTAAAGGCGATTCACCGTTTTAAGACTTGTGGTATTTAAAAGTTAATTTCAATCATCTATCTATACCTAATCTAAACTAATAATAAAGCTGAGTAATTTGTTTGTTTTTTGTATATTTGAACGCACCAATCTCTGAAGCTACCAGTCGAATTAAAAAAAATATTTTTGCCCTTGATAGCCTAATTTTTGAAAATAGCTATAAGCTATGTAACATCACCTTAGGGGCCGAGGAAAAATAAAAAAAGAAGTCAGAAAGAACGCTAAAACGAAGTAATAGAGCGGGCAGGCGATGCGATGCGATGGGGTAGAGAAACAAGAAATTTCACACGGACGAAGTCGCGGGCAGAAACTATAATGTTATAATAATGCTGTCAAAGAATTTCCCCTCTTTTTAAAGCAGTAAAACAGAATAAGGAAGGAAGCAAACCAAAGTACAATCACTTACATAATGTATTGTCAAAAATTGTGAAACCTACAAAAAAAAAAAAACAATTTGTTCAATGAGGCGTGACAGACAACACGAAGAAGTACTTCGAACAAACCGCTTTAGTACGTGACTGTATTATGGTGACAATGGTAGCGATTGCCTTGTTGACAAACTAAATTAAATTTAAGTTCATTGCATCTTTTTCTTTATTTATTTCATTAAGAAAAGGACAGAAGATAAATATTAGTTTAGTCCTGTCATATTAAGATACTCTATAGACAAGTTTAGACGTGATTAAAAAATTGGCTACTAAAAATACGTCAATTTACGTCAGGTGCTGTCTAATTTGACAGGACTAAACTAAGATTTATCTTCTGTCCTTTTCATAATGAAATTAAAAGAAAAAGATGCACTGAACTTAAATTAAGTTTAGTTTGTAAACAATTGAATCGGCGCCAATAAATTGTTTTACTTCTAGATTCCGACTATATCCACTAATTGAGGACAGAATAATGTAGAAACTTATTCATTAGCTAACCCTTATTCCGTTTAGTGCGCACGCGCGACTTTTATGGCGCACGGGTTTTTCAGCTCTCAGAGCATTGGGAATCTAACAGCGTACATCTAGCCAAAAAAAACCCCAATAACACTGCCTGACCTGGTAATTGAACCCAGGGACTCAGTACTCAATAGTAGCGCTTGTGACTACTAGACCAAGGAGGCATTCGTTAAACGTATTTGTGATTTATGGTGCAACTATGCGGATCGAGTAGTTAATGAAGTAAATGATAAATAATTTTATTTTTGTAAGTAGGTTTGCACAAACACTTTTACACGTCAATCATATTTTTTAAACTAGATGAGGTCGGCGTTTCCTATCTGACTACTCTGAGAAGAAAGGCCGAAACAAACTCAGAGGTCATAGTCTCTTTTAAAGTCCAGACATAATCTTGGTCAGGTTATATGAAGACCATGTAGGTCGATGTCTGAGATGGTCTTTTGAGGAAAGAACCACACAGATTGAGAGGACCTGTCCAGTCAGTGCACGCATTTGTCAGAAATCGTGCAGCTCAACTCAAGACTTAAGGAGCTCAACGATCCGACGAACAATACCAAAGAAAGGACATTTGGGTAGGCCACATAAATTACTCAAACTGCCAGACCATGGAGAGAATAATAAAAAAATATAAAATGAATAAAATAAATGACCCACATCGTCTTCATATTCACAAAAATTAAAATAATATTTAAATAATTAAAATAAAAAAAAAAATAAAAAAAAATTGTATGTAAAGTTTTGTATGGGACAATTATTTATAATGCGTTTGCGATTTATTTGACAAAAATGTAAACAAATATGAAAAAATGGAAAAATAACTTTAATTCCTACACAATAAAGTTAAATTTAAGCATCTTCAAACATTTTTATAACTTTTTCAATGGTGCTCTCTCTGATCACTCTGAAATCAACTTAATTGTAATTGAAATAAAGTTGATATTCAAGTGCGCACTTTTACTATAGGTATAATTTTGTCGCGATAAGGATGTGTTGATCCCATCGAGAAAGTTGTTCAGTTAATTTGTCGTTTTGTACTGTGGTACAAGGGTGTGCCCTTATGGTGGAACTAGTCGTGAGCTCGAACTCACTGTTGGTCATGGTCAAAAAGCACGCTGTCTCACCTGGCTTCGTGTCCGACAGAGATAGTATCAATGATGAGCAGTTAGATGCTAGTCTACACGCGCAACGTCTAAAAATCGAAAAGTGCTTTGGAAAATCGAATTTCATGAAAAAACCACTGCTAAATCAATTACAAATAAAGTTTATTGAACTCTTCGATAACTGAGCTTTGTCGGCACCTACTTTGTTTTGAGGATTTTACAGTTCTTTTATTACTTATTTTACACCCAAAGTTATGTTAAAAATATTAAGAAAAATGAATCTTTGTGGGCTCATAACTTTTTAATGGCTTTATTTTACTATTCTGTTTCCGTACAGTCAAAATTAATAATAAGAAAAAACTATACCTATCATGTTTAACTTTGTATGCACAATATCAAATAGTAGAAACCCGAAACCCGAACTCTCCCGAAATTTGTATGGAAAAAATATCGACTTGTGGCACCTTAATATGACTACACATTTCTAATATATGGAGTTTACGAACGCATTTACGTAGTATTAATTAACTTTATTTTTTCATGCAATTAGTGACGTTGGTCAGTCGTTCTTGCGTTCATAATTTCAAATATGCATAGATGTTTGTTTTTCTTGTTGGTCTACCAACAAGAAAAACAAATATCTAAAACATCTAAACATCTTGGAATTTGATGTTCTTGATAAACAATTATTACCTCTAGGTAATACCTAATTGTTTATCAAGAACATCAAATTCTTAGTAATCGATTAAGATAGAATATGTACGATATTCTTAATAATTAAATGCATAATACATATCAATAAAATTCTCCGTAATTACGTATCATGTACGGTCAGCAACAAAAGTCGATTAACACTTCAGTTTTTTTAATCTCAGTTATTGCGCAAAATATTTGTTCAAAATTGCAGCAGAAGTATAATGCAATTTTGAACAAATATTTTGCTCTATAACTGAGAAAAAATAAACTGAAATGTTAATATTTTGCTCAATAACTGAGATTAAAAATAACTGAAGTGTTAATCGACTTATGTTGCTGACTGTACCTGCACGAGTAGGTGTTGTTGTTCCTATTACGCAGATATCATGTCAAGTTATAATATCATTCTTGGCAGACACTATTTAACCGACTTCAAAAAAGGAGGAGGATACCAACGATCTAGTACTTGGATGTAAAAATAGTACTTTGGTTTTTAATAAAATAATCACGAAAAACCACAAAAAATGCGAAATTGCCAGCCCGCACGGGATTAACGCTCTTAGCTAAGCTTCATGTACAGTCAGCAACAAAAGTCCATTAAATTTTAATTTTCACATCCCATAAAAGTTGACACAAAATTGCTACACACTGATTTCCAAAATTTCATGATTAATTCAAACAGCGAGCAAAGGTAACCTAGTGGTAACGGCCGTAACTTACCGAGCTGTAGGTCGTAGGTTCGTACCCAGACAAGTGCTTTACTTTGCGTACAGACGCCAGCACATCAACCTACCACAATCTGTCAGATTTTCCCAATCAACTTTGAACCTTATGCTTTAGCGATAAAGTTGAAAATCTATTAAAGAAATCTGACAGATTGTGGTAGGTTGATGTGCTGGCGTCCTTACATTTCTCATCACCACTGCTCTCAAAACGGTGAAGGAAAACATCTTGCGGAAACCGGCATGTTCTATAAAATCAAAAATTCTAAGACATGTGACACTAGTTTTCTAGCCATATCTTTTTTCACACAGTCCATCCATCGTTTATTTGTTCGTTTGTTTTTTTTTTCCTCTACTCATGTAGCCATCCGCATTCATACTCAAAACTATCATGACGACATTTTAAAAGACTAAAATGTAAAAGTACCTTCATGATTTTTTTTTGTCGAAAAAAAAAACCAATGTACCGAATACTCTATGGTAAATAAATGATTCGCAAAAGACTTGTTGCCGACACAAAAAAAGACTAAGTACCTATTCTATACAAGAAAAACAAGAATACGTAGGTGCATTGTGCATTTTTTTTTATATAAAAAAATAATTATACATTATTTCACATTAATATCAAACCTAGACCCCAATGCACAATGTTTACGTGTACAGTGTGCTAGTTAAGTAACGCGCTTGACCGCGCATGCGCTCTATGTCACGTTCAAGGAGAGCTGCGCACGCTTCGAGGCCGCGCGTACCACGTCTGACGTCACACTCTCTTCCGATTCCGTACCGTAATGGTTTTGATGAAAGAAAGACAGACAGAGATAGTTTACATTCCGAATAAAGTGTGCATAAACGACTTAGAAAATGTAGGATATAAATCTTTTCAAACTTTCTTTACATAATAAAAAACAGACTGAATTTCTGTCGCTTTCGGACCTTTGAAACTCATAAAAACAAAACAAATTCCATTGACGTTATTTCGATGGATATAGGTATGTCATGTACGAAAAGTAGTTATTTTTCTTTTACAAATCAATGTTATTATGGCCTGCTTAGGCAAACTTGTTCAGTTTGAGGGATAAAATCGGGCCTTGGCGGATACAAGTGCCTAAAGCCACCTGTGAGCCTAAAAAGGCCACTTTAGCAGAATCATAAAAGGATTACATTATGAATCATAATGGACAGTTAACTGTTAAGTTAGCCATATCAAATCCCATAAGTGAAGGATTTTTCAGTTAAGTACTTTTTTTATCTGTGCTATAATACCAATCAATCCAATCCAATTCCAATCTCTTTGATTATACCTACGTAGTGCAGCGAAAAAAAGAAAAACACGGACTGTCTTCGCCGTATTATTTAATAATGTTATTCTGTCATGATTCTGCCGAAGTGGCCTTTTTAGGCCCATAGATACCAATTTGATTTTTTTTCTGACATGACATTTTTTATTCTCTAATGGCATAATAATAGCATTCCCGGAATGGCGCGGTCACAGATTTTGACAAGTGATAAACACATAACATATATAACATCACCCGCTTATAACTTATAAGCGGGTGATGTTATTCGGAAAAGAACCAGCAGTGCGATTCTGTAACCATCTCACCGTGAAAACTTAGGTGAAGTGAGCGTAGTGAGCGTGGAGTGAGCTGTCAATAGTGTCAATTCCTAGCAAAAACAAACTCACATCGCCTAAGTTTTCACGGTGAGATTTTTACAGATTCAACCGGCAGAGTTACTAACATAGCTTGCAGAGTAAGCAAGTTGAGGTATCAGTGGGCTGGCCATGTTTGTCGAAGAACCGATGGCCGGTGGAGCACACGAGTCTTGGAGTGGAGACCGCGTATCGGCAAGCGTAGTGTGGGACGCCCCCCAGCTAGATGGATGGACGACCTTTAAAAGGTGGATTCGACTATGGTGCAGTCTGGGAGAAGCCTATGTCCAGCAGTGGACTGCGATAGACTTAGGCAAACTTTTATCATAAATTCAGCCTGTATGCAATAGTAGTTTCTGCTTGCAACTTCGTCTGCGTAAAATTTCTTGTTGTTCCCCCCCCTGACCCATCCCGTCGTATCGCATCGCCTGCGCGCTATATATCGTTTCCACTTAGCGATCTTTAGCTCCTTCGGCTCCTAAATATCCTAGCTTGATGTTAAGTAGCCGTTAACTTGGTAAAAAAAAAGAACACTATTATTACACCATTCGATAGTGTCGCTAATAAGGATCGAATTCTGGGAGTTAGGATGGTTAGGATGCAATAAAAACAACGTTGTACACACACCTATGACTTATCATACAAAATAATAATGTAATCTCTTAGGAGTATTGGATTATTTTAAATTATAATGTGGCATCACAGTTACAGATGAAGTGGACAAATGCCAACTGACTTTTAGAGTCCACTGTATATTTCTTTCGTGATGACTGATCTCCGTCGCATAAGATCGCGTCTACAGTATTGTCAAGTCAAGTGACATGCATAATTTTGAACAATGTGAGGAAGGAAGCGTACAGCATTATTTTCACGGCAATTAAATCATTGTTAGGCCCACAGTGTAACCTACTCACGAGGTTACAGGAAAGCGAAGACTGAGATGAAAATAAACAATTTCCGCCGTCTTACAAATATTTCCAGTCATAACACCAGCCGGTCGATTCTGTAAAAATCTCACCGTGAAAACTTGGGTGAAGTGAGTTTGTTTTTGCTAGGAATTGACACTATTGACAGCTCACTCCACGCTCACTTCACCTAAATTTTCACGGTGAGATTTTTACAGAATAGCACCGCTGCAGGGTAATTGCGTAACTTATCAGTAGCAATCAGTTTCATTTTGACAGTTCAACAACATTCATTGCGTTATTTACGTTGTTCAGCAGACAAATTGATCGAACAGCAATGGATTAGCAATATACTTCAAAATGATTTGGATTGAGATTGATAATGTGTTACGCAACTGGGCGGCTGTCCCATTTCAAAACCTAGTAAGGGACACTTTTTACAAAAATCGTTTTATTGCATAATCTTGCCAATCTAGAAGGTCTCTACCAAATACAAAAACACCAGCGTTTCAAACTTACATAAAAGGAGATATATTTAACACTTTGCGGGACACTTAACGCCCCTCGACGTAAGAACAATAAAACTTCTATTGTGACTCGTTTAGTGCCCTTCAATGTGTTAAGCATCGAATACCTAGTAAGTGCACAAGTCACTTTAACTAATTCAAAAAATACATTCCATAGGCTGACCAACATTACGTTTATGCGCTCTCCTGTAAAATTTCATTTTAAGTCCTTACTAGGTTTTGAAATGGGGCAGCCGTGAGTGGGGTGCTGACTAAAAACTTGAAATTGGTGATCCGTTGAGAAGGATTTTCCTTTTCAGATTTTCGCAAACTATCTGAAAATCTGTAACTGAAAATTTTGAATGCAGTTGGGTCCGCACATGGCGTTTTTCTGATCCCCCCCCCTGGATCCCCTGCTAGTTATTCTTCTGTTTTAATCTGTCTTATCCACTATAAACTTTCTCATTCCGGGCGTTGAGGGACTTACATTTTAAAGTGCTGGTTCTCAGACTAATTTAAAATAAACGACTTTTGACATGATGTTTTACCCTGTATTTATTGTACCCACTAACAAAATATTATACAAATTTTCAGACGTACTGCTTAGACGCACAAGTACCGGATTCTGCATGCACTGCCACAGCATACCTGACCGGTGTGAAGACAAAATATGGCATCATCGGTCTTAATGGCAACGCCACCCGAGGATCCTGCTATTCGCAGCTTCACGAACCGAACTGGAATCCTTCTATTGGACAGTGGGCTTTGGATCAAGGACTTGATGTTGGTTAGTTTATTCTTCTCTTATTTGAACGCAGAACTTCTATCTTTACTTATGGCCAGCAAATAGCTGTCAAATATTTCTCTGTTTTAATTAATATGTCAAATCATCAATCAATCAATCAACAGGAACAGACCCAAAAGGCTGGCCAAAAGGCTGATAAAAGGGCTGGCAGCATTACCACGTTGTAAGACGATGCTAATTCTTCGGTCAAGAAATAGGCCAGCCCTTTGGTCACGTGAAGAGTCGACTAACCGCTTGGCGATATCTCGAAAGAATTTTATTGTTGGTTTCAATGGAAGTTTTTTGACTGGTGATGACAATAAGTCTTACGTCAAATCATGAATGACACACAAAAATAGCACAATCGGTGATTAGTGAAGACCATAACTGTCATTGCCACTAGTTGTATGACCGCATTTTGTTCGATACGTCCGTGACTCGGGTGATATCCTCACAACATGTTATTATGAAGAACATGTTGTGAGGAATTGCGATTTTCAAATCATTCTACGCCTATTCCCACCTACGGCTTAAAATTGGGAGCATTTGCATCTTTCTAGGTTCAATTGACATTTATACATTTTTTGTGACAATTAAACACACAAAAAGAGACACAGAGTTTACTTGCTATTAGTTTGTTTACGTACTACAATTTCACCAGCAATTACTTTGTTCATTTTTAGTAAGGCTACTTATTGGTGACCTTTGAACGTCAACATAACCTTACTTTGGTTTGGTGACAGAACTCCTTAGAATTACATCTAAGTTTCATATTTCTTTTTAAACTAATCATCTTCTCAACTGCTGCCACAACTACCTTCTCTCTTCTAATTTCTTGTCGCTTCCTTACTAGTTTTAATCATGATTATGACTAGGAGCGCCCGTGCTCGCTTCGGAGAGTCCAAACTCAATGAGGCTTTGAGCGCCTTAAAGGCGTCAAAGGAGTCCTGTGACCAACTAATTATGGAAATAGATGACAATGAAAGGGTGCTCTTTGATGCCCATGAAAAGAATAGGAAGTTAAAAATTGAAATGGGTCAGATATATATACTCAATACATTGATGCCATAGAAGAACGGGATAGACTTCAGCTTGTTGTGGACGGGTTCAGCCAGTTAAATAAATTTATTGGAGGAATAATTTTGACATTTTGACAGTTAATTCATACAAAAACTGTCAAACGTCAATTTTATTCGTCGAATAAAAGTTATCTAGCGATGGAAAAATCAATGCTAAATTATAATACTTTCCTTTGTATTGAGTACCGTAAAGACTATCATAGGAGAAAATACGTCGACCGGGATCAGTCTGATTGCAGTACGGTATAGTAGAGTATTATATTCTCTGTGGTATAGGTGACGTTGCCGTTTGTGGTACAACCACTTCATTAGGTTGAACACACCCTTTCGGAAGTGCACCTTACAGCTTTCAGAACCTGTATCTAAACATCTGTTACTTCTTGTCATTCCAGGTGTGGTGACAACAACGCGGGTCACACATGCATCACCTGCAGGCATGTACGCACATTCTTCGGAACGGAACTGGGAGTCGGATGCAGACGTGCCCACAGAATGCCTTGCAGCTGGCTGCAGAGACATCGCGTACCAACTCGTCACTAACAGCCCTGGCAGACATTTTAAGGTATATCTTCTGCAAAGCTGTTTCCCTACTATATTGTGGTCGCTTCAGGATGCAGCTGAATACCTACCAGTATTTTCCATGAAGCCACTGCCTATCTGACCAGCACAGCTATTCACAACCACTCGATACAATTCCTTACCCAATCGAACATCAATCAGTGTAATGTTAATGGAGTCCACTAAACGCTGTTCACAAGTCCAAAAACCCGAAATTTTTGTCAGTTTAAGCGCTGATTTTTCAATCATCCCCGATAGCAAACAGCTGTCAGAAGAATAGCGGTCTATTTGATTTAGGGCTGATTTTTCCAACGCCAGATGATTTTATTCGAGGAATAATTTTGAAATTTTGTTGAGTAAAATTGACATCTGACAGTTTTTGTATGGACGAACTGTCAAAAATTGTCAAACCGAATATTTGAAGTAATTGCTCCGGGACGACTTTGTCGTTCGACAAATACTGCCGAATCGAATGTGCCGTCCCGAACATGCGAGTAGCCCCGGGTCACACATTTTATTTTATTTTACAGGTCATCATGGGCGGTGGACGCAGAGAGTTTCTTCCAAACGTGACGAATGTCGTGGGAAATAAAGGCAAGAGGCTGGATGGCGTGGACCTCACAGAACTATGGCACGTCGACAAAGAGCAGATGAACGCTACCCACCAGTATGTTACCGACAGATTGGAGCTCATGAAGGTTAGCACATTCAGTTTTAAATCTTATCATCTACTTAATAAAACTCTTAAATTCATTCAGGCATTCACTGACACCGTTTTTGAGAGCAGTGATGATGAAATAATTGACACAAAGAAAGGCCTCTGTGTGGGTTCGAACTCTTCGAACCTACGACCTACAATGCGTGCCACGAAAGATGAGACTTGACACACCACGTGGTTTGACATGCGCAGTACACGATTTTAGGTATCTTTAGCGATATGAGGTCTGAGTGCGGGACGGGACCGGACGTCATAGGGGCGGCGAAAAGAGCGAGGGAGGCGGGGTCAAGTCCCATCTTTCGTGGCACGCATTGTACATACAACTCGTAAATGTCAGCCATGAGGGTTGTGACAGTGATGTGGACGAATCTGATTTAGGCCTAATGAGCTCTTCTCCTTCCATATACGAGTACTTTTCTATATAAATAAATAAAATTGAATTGTCTATTTGTAATGTCAAAATCACAGTGAAAGTATATATATACAGGTACCGTATATACTTATGTGTAGGTAACCAAAAAAAACATTGTTGTGTCTGTCTGTTTGTTCCGGGTAATCTCCGAAAGGGCTGGACCGATTTTGACGGGACTTTCACTGGCTGATAGCTGATGTTATACGGAGTAATTTAGGGTTTTATTTTAAAAAATAGGATTCCGCGCGAAAAAATAAAACTCTTGAATACCGACATGCACACGAAGTTGCGGGCACAGCTAGTACATAGTATAATACATAATATTTTAGTGTTACCATATACTTTTATGTTTCTAGGTATTTAATTCAGACGACCTTCCTGAGTACCTACTGGGCCTCTTCAGGGATGACCATATGGAATATCATTTGAAGGCTCAGAACCAACCCACTCTCGAAGAAATGGTGGAAGTCGCCATCAAGATGCTCAGCAGGAGCCCTAAAGGATATTTCTTGTTTGTCGAAGGTAATTAATGCTAACTTATGTAAACTTGAAAAATGGGGGGCTCATGGTTTAGTAATCACAACCCATATGTCGTAGGATCGGTTTGGGTTGTCTTGGAAAGACCGTGGATACTGTGTCCATTCATTACATATCTACCGCTACCCTTCCATGGGTCGAAAAGCACGTTAAGCGGTTGATACCGGCTGTCGTACACCTCCAAATGCCCTACATTTTTGACATTGATTGTCACTGAGATGAGATTGAGACTGTATGTATTGAGATTGTATGTATTATTGTTTGGTGGAATGAAATAAAACTAAAGCTCAGTGTGATATAAGGATTTTAGTGGAAAAAATTAATAAATATAACATAAAATTGGAAACACAAAACCAAACCTTTTGACGTGACAACGTCTAATAAATCGATGAAGCTGGCTGCACACACGAAAAAACATGACTCATGTAGCGTTACCTCACGGCCTTGCTCTGTAGCGTTCCATGGCGGCTTGAAGTGCAAGCGAATATTAACAAATGCAATGCAACTATTCCATCAGTATTTTCTTATGACGTTGTCACGTTCAACTATCGTCAGTAAACCGACTTTACAGACAACCGATTTTTTTCATGTTGTGACCACTCGATATACAGGGAAGTGTATCCCAGCTGAGTTTCATTAGGTATACCTATGCAGGCATTAACGTTCCTGTCTCATTCTAGGTGGCAGGATAGACCACGCTCACCACGACAGCCTCGCCCATTTGGCCCTGGACGAGACCGTGGAGTACTCTAAGGCGGTGAAGAAAGCCAAGGCCCTAACAAACGAGGAAGACACCTTGATAGTCGTCAGCGCCGACCATGCCCATACAATGACGGTCGCCGGGTACCCTTCGAGAGGCAATGACATTCTGGGAACTGTAGACACCACTACAGGACTGGATGGGAAACCTTACACTACAATAAGCTACGCCAATGGAAAAGCTCATTCTATTGGAGAAGATGGCACGAGGGTTGACGTAACTCAACAAAATGAATTCACATCGCGTAAGTTGTATTGTATTTTATTGATATTATGCGGATACTATTATACCCAAGGACGTGGATTATTATTTCCTGTTAAAGCGAAAGCGCCAGGGTAGCCCGCGAAATTCAATTTTTTTAGGTTTTTTTGCAATTTGCTGGTCAGTATTAAGTTGTATGTTGATTAATATATATGATTCGCGGCGGTAACAGATATGTATTTACAGAATTATAATCATTTAAGTCATCAACACAACTCTCTAAGACCACGTAACCCCAAAGAATAACTGTTTCATGAAATCATCATTCTTTGGGGTTACGTGGTCTTAGAGAGTTGTGTTGATGACTTTAATGATTATAATTCTGTAAACACATATTTCTTACGGCCGCGATTCATATATTAATCAACGTACAACTTAATACTGACCAGCAAATTCCAAAAAACCTAAAAAAAAATGAATTTCGCGGGCTACCCAGGCGCTTTCGCCTTAAGTTGTTGTCGTCTGTTGGTGGTTGATGAGTAAGCCTAAAATATAAATTTTATTTATTTTATAACGCCACAGGTCGTGTCTTAACCGAAATATGAGGTACTCGTGCGATTAATCAAGTTGTGTGAGTACGTCATAATTCATGTAAGCGACCGCGTATTCGCGCGACTGTTGCTTTCGGTTAGAACACAGACACCCGCTCGAATTTCTCCTAAATCGTGCTTGTATGGAAAGACTAGACACGATACAACTTTGTGTAGGTAGCCATTAAATTAGCCACCATTTTTTTTTCGCAGGTGACCTAAGCTACTCGTACCCGAGTCTGGTGCCTTTGGATTCGGAGACCCATGGGGGGGAGGACGTTGCAGTCTTCGCGTCAGGACCATGGCAGCATCTGTTCACTGCCAGCTACGAGCAAAACGTAGTGCCGCACCTTATGGCATTCGCCATGTGCATGGCGGATGATCAGCACGAGAACTGCGCTCCAGGAAAGCAAAAACAGACATCCAGTGGTATCAGCATAAAACCCAGCATCACTGTGCCAGCAATCCTATCTGTGATAATAAGTTTAAGATTACGTTTTTAGGTACAAAATGCTTATTTTTTTTAATTGTTAATGTTGCGAATTTTTTAATTATTGACACCACTCCTTTTGTGAGGCGGACTGGTGAAACTGTAGGAAGTTCTACTGTTGGCCACTGGGCTAATAATTGTCGAAGACAGTCAAAATCGTTAGAATCCTCATGCCCCTAGGGCCCTTGCACTCACTGACCCATAAGTTACCATAAATACCATAAGTGACCCATAAGTCATAGACCTCACTGAACCATAAGTTTGAGACCTTACTGAACCATAGGTTTGTGCAATTAAAAAAGTAATCTGCAGAGTAGTTACGTAACACACTAATAGTAGCAATGAATTTCATTTTGACAGTTCAACATCATCCATTGCATTATTTACGTTGTCGCGCAGACAATTTTTTAGAACATATAAAGCAATGGATTAGCAATATTCTTGAAAATTATTTAAATTTTGATCGAAAGTATGTTACGCAATTAGGTAGCTGGTGGTGAAAGTTACTTACAAGCTTATGGATACAACACCTACTTTATTTATACAGATAACGCTATGTAAGATTAGCAGGGTAGCAGGGGTTCAGGGTCGCGGGTTGTTCGAAAGAGTTACCGTGTCCCTGGCACAGGCAACTTGAAGAACACGGATGGGTTTAAGAGTCTAAGCAGATGGACTACATTTCAGCTGCAATATCGCAGTTTGGATGCAGTTGACTTAACTGCTTCGAGACCTAGTTAAGTCAACTGAATCCAAAGTGGCAGCTGCCATGCAGTTCAAATGCAGTTCGTCTGTTTAGACCTTTAGTCAGTAAAAGTCTAATACGCCCTTAGCTCAGCCCAGAGCGGGAGAAGTTATTTCCCACCCAAAAATAAAAAAGGTGGAGTAATTTATTCAAATTAGGCTAATAATCAGTACTTTTTGTAAGCCAAAATAACATAAGACAGTACCCCAAAAGGTCCCACCTTTCACCACTTTTTAGTGTTTTAGCTGGGAAGAAGTGACGCAACAAACTCCCCAGCAGCACAGGTTAGAAGAACTTGATTGTATACAATAGTATGCCAAGTAATTAACATTACCTTACAACACACAGAGACACACACACACAATAAATTTAATTACACTGTATGTATGTTTGTCAGAATCCTGTCGGGAAATAAGCCATTTTGTAACTAGGGAAGAAAATAGTTACAAAGTTACGAATTTCTCAGAATGATAAATTATGTGAGTGCAGTGATAAACGGCTTTCCTGAAAGACGAAAAGAAAACGTCAAACGTGAAACGTCTTCCCCGCGTCCTAACCAAAAAGATTGTTCGCGCGAATACGTGATCGTCGCGTTCATATGTCATTTATTTGTTAGGAAAACTGTCGACGCGACCACGCGTTCATGTTCAGCGAAAAATACGAACGCAACCACTATCATTGCATACGTGGGACGATCGCGTTAGTTAGGACGCGGCCTTAATTTTCATTCTTCAAAAGATGAGTATAGACTAGAGCATTTACTTATAACAGAACATCGCATTCGCCTTTTTTAGATTTTAACACGACACTCGATGTTTTGTTACAACCTGATTTAAAAAATTAAACGAGCGTATTGGTGCTCAGGCCAAATAAAAAGTTAAGACAGCGCTGCGAACAATACAGTAAAGCAAGCAAAAACTACACCTCAAACCCACACATTTACCACCATTTACAATCAAACTACACCTCACTATGTGCACACTTGTTTACGAAACCGGCTCACTCACTTTATTGTTGACAGCCGTCTTGGTTTTTTATTTGGTCTGAGTATTGGTGTAAAATTTTCTCGAGCAAAGGCACGAGCGGTACCTGTTGATCCTACATTTCAACAATGAACGTAAGTTAGAAAGAAATGTTACAGGTAAATGCTCACTGGCCGTGAGCATTACGTAGAATGTAGCGTCGAGCATTCGCAGAAACGTTACATTACATGCTTTTGGAAACAGCTTTTGCCTGTATTGTACCATTCGTAAGAACGTTACATTACATGAAAATGCTCGAGAAAATTATACTCATAAGTACCTACTCACCTTAAGAATTCTAATAATTGCAATAAATATACGTAATTTTAGATAAATTAATAGCTACTTATGAATAAAATTCATAAAGTGTCTTAAGAGCTGTGAACCGTGTTTATTAAAGATTAACAATGTTGTACTTGTACATAAATTAGATTTTTAAGAAGTTGTTAAATAGAATAAGATGATATTTCAGTATTTTTTTGAGTAAATATTAAAAAAGTACAATACTATACTTGTGGTATTATTTCAGAGTAGCACCACGTCTGTGGCTCTCCTAATTTTCCATTTAGATATCAGTTCATTCCATAGTGTTATTTATTTAGGTAAATACAAACAAAAAGCCTTAATTACAACATAAAAGTTACCACTCAAATAATATACATAGATATTACATATATTATGTACAAGTATATAATCAAAAAGAAAAGGAAAAGGGAGGAGCTAATTGGGCATCAAAAAATTCGTCCGCATCGCTGTCAATGGGATAAGTGCCCAAAAGGCTGGTAGCTTTACCACGTTGGATGGCGATACTGACTCTATGGCTTAAAAATAGGCCAGCCCTCTGGTCACGTGAATAGTTGACCCATCGCTTGGCGATGTCTGATATACTCGATGAGCACTCGAACCTCAAGGCCCTAGTGTTCCAACCCCGAACGGCTCAAACATATAGCTCCCAATAAGGTTGTTCTATTTGCGCTGTTTGAAGTCTTCTGCTCCTCCGGCAGCCGCCCCACAGCACAGCCCACCATGCCAGGCGTTCACCGCATCGGTCAAACACGGCACTTCAGAGTAAACCTGAGAAGGAACTAAGATTCTTGTGGTTAACTGTTCGGTGCTGTAGACCGAGGACAGGGGGCCTAAAAAGGCCACTTTGGCGAATCACAAAAGGATAACATTATGAATCGTAATGGACAGTTAACTGTTAAGTTAATCGAATCAAATCCCATTGATGAAGGATTTTTCAGTTATTTTTTTTTGTCTGTGCTAAAATCATCAGTCCAATCCAAATCCTATCCCTATCTCTTTGATTATACCTACGTAGTGCAGCGAAAAAAATAAAAACACGGACTGTCTTCGCCATATTTTGATTCATAACGTTATCCTTTTACGATTCTGCCAGAGTGGCCTTTTTAGGCCCCCAGACTGTAAACGTTCTTAAAATCACGAGATTTGCCCCTCTGAGGATCGGTTGCGTATTCGCGCGACCGATCGCTTTGTCGGTCGTTTAATTGGTAATATTTGGTCAGCGGGATTGTCCGAAAGGGTTACCGCTGGCCCGGAACATAAAGCGCTAAGGAAGGAACACGGGTGGGTTTTAGTCAGTAAGAGTCTGACACTCCCTTCCGCTCCACCCAGAGCGGGAGGGGTCATTTGATGATTTCCCACCCTGAAAAAAAGCACATAAAAGTACATAGGCGGACTTAATGCCATAGGCATTTTCTACCAGTCAACCTTTGGGTGATGCAGAGACAAACAGTGGCAGGTGCAATCATGAACATTGAGGAATAAATATTTTAAATATAAAGATATGCATAAACCTATTAAAACTGAATATAATATTATGTATATACCTAATTACATATAAATATAAGCACAAATAAATATACATAAATAAACTTACTAAAACGAAATACGACATACAATGAGAAAATATTACCGTTTTTATGATACTGCCAGCTTCTTGCGAATGTGCTCGCAAACCTTAACTTTAAAGGATAATCGGTTGGTTGCCATCCTGATTTCCTGGGGGAGCGCATTCCACAGAGCGATAGCCTGAACGAAGAAGGAAGAGTGAATGAAGTCTGTGCGGTGAGTGGGACATTAGAGTGTGTGAGTGAATGTAGCTGTACATTACCTAACTGGGTTTGAACCTATGACCTACTCGTATGTCGCGGCCGTTTTCACTGGGCCACCGCTGCTCTCCTCTATCCGATTCCTATTCTCTTTCCGATCAATGTATTCTCCAAAGTCTGTGCACGAAAATCCTACAGTGTGAGAATGATGAAAGTATGGACGCCTGCACAGATAATTGATGCAACGTAACACGTAGCCGTGTTATGGGTCAAAAGAATAATGTCCTCCAAGTGCTCCTTGTTCATCTGTCATCTCGTGTACTAACATTATCCGGTATAATAATATTCTTGCATGTTTTTCATTTCCTGTTTTAGATTATTTAGGTCGCCTTGAATTTCTTTCAGAACTTTCACAACATTTTCCATATTTTGGTACTTGTCGTGTCCTCTAGCGGTGACTAGTGGTACTACAATCCAAGTGCAGACGTTTCCTGGCGCTGTCAAGTTGATACGCGCATGATGCGGTTTGTTGCACGTCTAGTTAGTTCCGTCAGCTGTCACTAGATGGCAGGAACATCAATAAATATTTGTCTGACGATTCGCATTTTTTTTCGTAGGTTATAATAATAACTTTGACCACTTTTTTTTTACTAGTTTATTCCTTTCCACTAATATTTCACGGTTGGCCTTCTGAAATGTTGATAGTTTGATTTTCACTTTAATCTTATTTGTACTAGAACAGGTAGGTACTTACCTACATACTTGATCAATGTCAATTTTTTTTTTTAATGTAGGTAATTTAATTATATGCAATAGGTAATGTCTGGTAATGTCAATATTTAACGAAATTCTATAATGTCAATGATAAATAATTATAATTTCAATAAGTTACTAATAAGAAAAATGTTTAAAATTGATATTGTCCACAGAACCGCTATTAGAGTCGACATACATAAATATAGACATTTTGCGAAACAAATATTATTATATTGTCAAAGAGCTGTCGTCAAAATATTCACTAAGACAATAGTAACATTTCTGTATTAATATAGTACGTAATTTACGCTTGAAATTTACTAAATTGCTAAACTAAACACGGGCACAGCAGCGCCACCTGCCCAGAGTCAAATAAATTCGTTATAAAAGTTTCAATTGCCCTTGTTTATTTATCTTCAGAGAACGATGAAGGAACGATGTAAAAAAGATGTAGGTACGCGTTAAAACCGTCCAGAGTACAACAAATAGTAACAAAACAACAATCCAAAAATGTTGTTAGTTAGAATAATAACTACCTACTTACTAAGCAGAATACTAAATTTTATATGATAACATCCAAAATCACAATTTATCGCTGGTTTGCTGAATTTCAACGTGGACGTGTCAAGCTCAGTGATGATCCCCGTCAAGGTCGTCCAAAAACTGCAGTCACCCAAGAAAACGTTGATGCTGTGCGTAAGCTGATTGAGGAAGATCGACTTGTGACATACCGCGAAATTCAGGCAACTTTAGACATTGGCATGAGTCAAATACAAATAATCTTGCATGAACAATTAGGTGTAAAAAAGTTGTTTTCCCGATGGATACCGCATTCGCTCTGTGAAGATCAAAAAGCGGCTCGCGTTACTTGGTGCGTCAGAACTCTCGAAAGATTCCACGCGGGATCCTCAAATGCTGTATACAACATCGTATCAGGTGACGAATCCTGGATATACGCGTACGAACCCGAAACAAAAAACCAGTCACGAGTTTGGGTGTTCGAAAATGAGTTAAAGCCAACAAAAATTGTTCGTTCACCGAGTGTTGCAAAAAAAATGGTGGCCACGTTTGTCTCCAAAACCGGCCATGTTACGACTATTTCTCTTGAAGGACAAAGAACTGTTAATGCAGAATGGTATGCTAGCATTTGTTTGCCACAGGTCGTTTCTGAACTCCGTAAAGAGAACTGCAACCGCCGCATCATCCTCCATCACGACAATGCGAGTGAGCACTCGCATTGTCGTGATGGACACCACGCACAAAACAAAAGAGTTTTTAGAGCAAGAAAACATAGAATTATTAGACTATCCGCCGTACAGCCCCGACCTAAGCCCTAATGATTTCTATACTTTTCCTAAATTAAAGAATAAATTGCGTGGACAGAGATTTTCATCACCTGAAGAAGTTGTGGACGCCTACAAAACGGCCATTTTGGTTGGAGACCCCAACTTCCGAATGGAATGGTTGCTTCAATGATTGGTTCCATCGTATGGAAAAATGTGTCAAATTTCGCGGAGAATACTTCGAAAACCAATAAATACATTTTTAAATAGTAATGTTGTGTCACTTCCTTGATTCCCGAAATTTTCAGTGCCGCCCTCGTATAATAGTTTAATAATTTATAAAAATGTACAACTGTATCTTCTCCTTTTTCATGCATAAATCTATTTATTATTTTTCATACAGTAATACACCAAAAATAATTCCGTAAAACAGAGTTAATAATAATGTTGCGCGCCACAATGGATGCCTGGTGCATGGTGACATTGGTTGCCGCTGGCGCCGTCTGGTGTCGGGTGGCGGAGCTGGTGGGGTCAATGTCCTGGAAATTCCGAGAACTATCGACTTCGGGTTGGTCGGGATCGGTGTGTGCTCGAACGTTCTGGATGTTTGTTACGCCTTCCAAAGGTCCGGGACCCCAGGGTCCCGAGAAATATCAAAAGAGGAAAAATAATAATACGAGTAATGCTTTATTGAAAATAAATTAAGTACACAGTTAAATAAGCGCACTGCCTCCTGAACTAGGTTGTTAGCCTGTATCTCAGGAGACAGTTCCCTTCTAGTTTACATAATTACTAAATTCTTCTAGCGTTGTCAAGTAGTTGAAACTAAACACAAAAATGTAAATTTGAATAAAAGTAAATTATACAGTACAAGGTTAATTTAATTAAGTGCGCTCGTAGTGTGATATTCATTGTGATAAATGATGTAGGTGTGGTCGAGGGATTGTGAAAACTGCTTGTCTATAATTGGCATTAATATGCGTGTTCGGATTAGCGATGATGTAATGTGTGTATGTATGTAGTTGTGTATGTGTTTGGTATGTATTTAAAATATGCGTAGGTTTGCGACTATACAGTCAGTTTAGATATTGGTTAAGAATAGAATTTCCACTTGCTCATAATCTAGCTTGGTTAGTAGCTGGAGAGCTAGTGAACCCTGGGAGTAACGGTCTCCCTGTAAGGTTAGAAATTTGTATATTGACGACTTATGGCATGCTAAGAGCAATAGCCATGACCTGGCAGGCGTCAGCCCTGCACGTCATCAGCCCCTTTATTTTTCGAACTGTTAAGTAAATGGGGTTTCAAAACTTGTTTCTGTAAGTTTGAAAATTTAATAGAGTAAAGTTTATTTATTGTACATTTAAAAAAAAATTGCCAGGCGATTACAATAAGCAGAAGTATACCTACGACAGATCAATTAGAAAACGCACAGTTGATGAGGTAAAATAAACTTTGTCCTGTATACTTGAAATTTTTATATGTTTTCAAATAAACGTCTTAGAGTAAGTATGTACAATGCCAGGCGGTTTTGAACAGCATAAGACCTTGACAGGCGAGGGGACAGCTGCTAAGGGCGTGCGAGTGAGAGGTGTTGCGTGAATGCCTTTAGTTCGAGTGAGACCGTTTATCTAATACGAAGGGACGTACAGTGCAGCGTAAGAAGAGACTTGACGAGTGTCAGTAGTGGGGAGCTTGGTAACATACAACTATTTTATTCTGTATCATTTAATATGCAGTCCTATGTATTGAGCTTGATATTTAATTCTCAACAACCTTATTGATTCATTAAAATATTTTTTTTTACTATTTTCAGATGAGGAAAACATTGTTGCAGAATCAGATGATGATGAAAACATTGATAGCGAAATTTCGGATGATGCCGAAGAAAGTGAGTGTTAAAAATAATGTACATTGCATAAAACCCAATAAAATACATTACATTTACTGTATGCGTTCATGTAACATTTCTTATTTGCACGCTTACGCACTTAGCAGCTGTCCCCTCGCCTGTCAAGGTCTTATGCTGTTCAAAACCGCCTGGCATTGTACATACTTACTCTAAGACGTTTATTTGAAAACATATAAAAATTTCAAGTATACAGGACAAAGTTTATTTTACCTCATCAACTGTGCGTTTTCTAATTATTGATCTGTCGTATACTTCTGCTTATTGTAATCGCCTGGCAATTTTTTTTTAAATGTACAATAAATAAACTTTACTCTATTAAATTTTCAAACTTACAGAAACAAGTTTTGAAACCCCATTTACTTAACAGTTCGAAAAATAAAGGGGCTGATGACGTGCAGGGCTGACGCCTGCCAGGTCATGGCTATTGCTCTTAGCATGCCATAAGTCGTCAATATACAAATTTCTAACCTTACAGGGAGACCGTTACTCCCAGGGTTCACTAGCTCTTGGACTATAGCCAATCGAGAATACTTTTTCCGAAATCGTGGTTATTTAAGTTATGACTATCCTTTGCTGTGAGTTTGTTATAAATACGCGGTGCGATATAGGAGTTATAGTGTCGTTTTTCAAAAAAAGATTTTACACGGATTGTTGGACAAATAAAGCGTGTCTTGCTGGTCAGCAGTAGCTGTGAAATTGTAATGCGGTAGAGATCACGATGAAACGATAGTCAATTTTGATCTTGTATCGCAGTGTAAATAATTTTCAATTAGATAGCTCGCTCTGACCTGTAACATCGAAACGAACATACACACACGACATAACATACACACACACACACACATACACACATACAAAACACACACACGAAACACAAAACACATCGAAAGATACAAACAAAGAAGAAAGATCGAAAGATGGTGAGAAAATTATCTGCGTACATACAAATATGTCTGTAGATAATATCTGCCGATACAATTAAGGCATAATATTTTACCTGCAGGTAAATACAGGCGGTTGCGCGCGAGCACGTGAACCTTATACCTACTCTTCTGACGAGCTGTCTAGTAAATCCAGAAGCAATAAACGCGAACTCAATGTAACACTCTGTATAAACAATCCGCACGAAGAACCAAGTCTACTTAGTTTGAAGGATTTCGCATGTATGTATCGTCTCATATATAAATAAGGTCCCATTAAAATAGATGGACAAACTTTTAGAAATCATTCAGATCACCAAAATAAGGACGATGGTAAAAAAAATATATAAGAATAACACATAAATACTTACAAGAAAAATAATCAGCTAACGAAAATACACTAATGGGCGGGCAATTTATTAATTTAGGTCAAAATAAAATCACTTGAATCAGTGTTTTTTTTTTGCTTGGAAATCTTTGGTTAGAGCAATTGAGCGCTGTGTTAAAATTTGTCCATCTGTTTTAATGGGACCCTGTATTATCGTATCTGTGTAGTGTATGATACATTCAGATAATTAAGTTTTATACACAGATACAATATTATCGTATATGCGTAGTGTGTGACTCGCTTTAAGGAAACGCGGGCGCAATGTTCACGGTAACACGTTATCGACGGAGTCATTAATTTAAGTACAAGTTGAGTATTACATATTACAATTGATAATGTGTCGGTGAATGACCATCAACAGCTGTTTTTCAGGATAATGTATGAATGTTCCTGTTTGCGGATTTCAAGGTTATATGACGTCGATTTTGTGACGACAATTATTACAAGATCTTTAGTTTGTATTTCGTAATTAGATTATACACTAGCTGCGCCCAACACCCGCGTAAATGTCGATCCCGTGGGAATATCGGGATAAAAGTAGCCTATAAATATTAATCCAGGGTTTTGCTACCTCCATACAAAATTTTATCAAAAAAATAGGTCCCGCCGTTTGAGCGTGAAGAAGTAACAAACATATGAACACACACACACACACACACACAAAACACTGACAAACTTTCACTTTTATAATAATTAGTGTGAAGTGTGATTTTAATTGCATAACAAAGATATGATTATGACAGACAACGACCAATTTATATGATTGGAGTGTTTATCATAAAGTGTCATAATATTAATGTCTGGTTACAGTAGTCGGTCGTAAAAAAACCGACGAAGGTCGCAGGGTTCCGATGGATACAGGCAACTCAGGGAGCGATCACCGCGGCTATTCTTATGCCTATGTTCAACGCACATCTTTTACATGAGGTTATCAACATAATGGTGGCTGCACAAGCACAAAAATATGACAAGGTCAAAGTATCCGACAACCAGACTAGTTGTTAGAACATTTTATTGTCTGAGAATAGGTAAGCATGGAAAAGGAGATCGGACATTTTTGTATGGACCTTGGTCCAAGTGGCGTCGGATGATGAGACCTGCTTTATTTATTTGATAATTTAATATTATAACTATAAACAAACCCGCAAATAAATCGGGACATGGAGATAAAAGTTATTGACACTTAGGTACCTATATCATTCATATTATTATACAAGGGGGTATTAATTATTTCAAAGTTCGTTATTACAAAGACAAGATATATTTATTGCAGGTATCTCTCTTGAGCCAAATGTATAAGCCTCTCAAATTGTCTTCGGCTTAATCCATACAGTGTCGCTAGGCTATCGTCTGATTCTCCACTTCTGAGTTTTGATAGGTATGTACATTCCTAATATTTTCTTTGGTCATTTTTTTCTCAGGATGGGTAATCATCAAATGACACCTCCCGCTCTGGGTGGAGCGGAAGGGAGTGTCAGACTCTTACCGACTAAACTCTGACTCTTTGGCTGGGGACACCTTCTACGCAAAGATGGTGTTTCTGCTATAATTGTGTTGAATTCTTCGTGAGTCCGCCCGGTCCAGTAATGCAATTCGTCTGCTGTCATATTTTCAACATGTTCAAATTCCATGTGTGATGCATTTGTTATTGCATTTTTTAAATGGATATGATGTCCATTATATGTATGGACACTCGAAAAATCATGAGACCTGTTTGGGGCATCAAATAACTCCTCCCAATTATTGGATTGCATATGTTTGTCACAGACTCTAGCATTTGGTGGGACATAATAGTTCGCGTTAATTAAAAAATCGGTTGTCTGTAAAGTCGGTTTACTGACGATAGTTGAACGTGACAACGTCATAAGAAAATACTGATGGAATAGTTGCATTGCATTTGTTAATACCTATTCGCTTGCACTTCAAGCCGCCATGGAACGCTACAGAGCGAGGCCGCGAGGTAACGCTACATGAGTCATGTTTTTTCGTGAGTGCAGCTAGCTTCATCGATTTATTAGACGTTGTCACGTCAAAAATAGACCTTTACTCTCTCAGGTATTCGGCGTCGTGATATCAAACGGCAACCATGATAAATACATGCGGTGATGTCCTTGAATAATAGCGAATAAGTCACTGACTAGTGAAAAATACGCGGGCTGACGCAGGTGCGGCGCGGGAGCAAGCCCCGCGGCCCCCGCCCGCGCCGACTACGCTACGCCCCTCGTCCTGTTTGGCCGACGGATTTTGGCCAACAATCCCACCCATTATTGCATCATAATAACCCCATTTTTCTGGATTGTGTAACTTTTTTCTCCATGAGCCAATTTTTATGTGCCCATAGAAAAAAAATATCCTACATTCATGAACTACTAAATAAACTAGGTTTCATCAGCCGACGCCATTTGGACCAATTCCGCCCGTTCTCCTTTATAGATTAGATTATATAGATTTATTTAGATGATAAGGGTGACCATAATATTATGTATATATCAATATTGTTCGAACACATAACAGCAAGCCTATTAAAACGTTGATAGTGAAATTAGTGGGTGTGTTTAGGAGTCTCGAGTTTGCGTAGACGACGTGTCACGTGACCTGTGCGCTGCTTTCGTCAACATCTATCAAGCTACGCTCGTAGTGGCGTAGCTAGCTACGAGGCTACGCTGCTACGCACGTATAAAAAGCAATAGTCATTGTCAAGACCGAATGTTCCGGTCACAGGGGCAACAGACTAATCGGTACACGTTCCGTAAGCTTTTGTTATTAATATTACTCCAATCAGTTGAGGCCGGCTTCCAGTCTAGTGGGATGCAGAAGAATACCAGTATTTTACATGGAGTGACCGCTCATCTGACCTCAGTTACTGGGTAACCCTTGGTAAGACTGGTTGTCACTCTTTTGGTCTTCGGAATGCCTGTAGCGACTGAACAACTCTTACAATAGGAAGTGTTAGTCAGCTCGATGTGTAAATCTCAAACCTGATGAAAAGGAGAAACAAAAGACAAATTGACCGCGACGTTAGGTCGTGGTGGAGCAAAATGAAATGATAGCGGACTGTATAACAAGTATCTATATATAAAAGAAAGTCGTGTTAGTTACACTTTACACTATTTATAACTCAAGAACGGCTGAACCGATTTGGCTGAAAATTGGTAGAGAGGTAGCTAAGAACCACGAGAAGGAAGGGCATAGCAGGAGAAGGACATAGGATACTAGGATTTTTATACCGGTCCCGTCGTTCCTGTGGGACGCGACATAAAACGTGGTATAACAAAACGCAACTGACATAGAATAACAAAACACAACTCAGTCAAAATATCAGTCTAGCATTCAATTGTTTGGTCTTTCCTTTACTCTTTTATTTTATTTCTACGAGTATTTTAGTTTAATAACAAGACAGACAGTAGTTTGATACATCTTTTCATGATTTTTTTTCTTTTCGTGTAGGGTAGGGTAGGAGTAAGGTAGGGGTAGGGTAGGGGAAGGGTAGGGATAGGGTAGGGGTATGGTAGGGGTAGGGTAGGAGTAAGATAGGGGTAGGTTAAGGGGTAGGACACACGCGAACGAAGTCGCGCCGGGCAGCTAGTAACCAATAAAAGAACTAAAATTACAACGGTCGGTTAAATATGTAAACAAGATACGAAGGAGAGCAACAGCTGACTGATGTGCGTGTGAACTGAGGGACCAAACTGGAATTCGCAAAATAAAAATCGTAGGATTTAGTAGTAGACTTATAACAATTGTAGAACAAATCTGGGAATTTGTAAACAAATATATTAAAAACTACAGCCCTTAAAGTGCGGTCCCTCAGTTCTCACAGACCATCAGCCATATCTCGAAAAGTATTTGATAAATTAAGGTTTTGTGACTACAGACATTTAGTAAAGAATTTGTAAAGATATTTACTGAATAACAGATCAGAAAGCATCAAAGGTAAAAAATATATAACGACTAAACTGTGGTCCCTCAATCCTCTTAAGAAAAATAAATATTTTAGGGAATATTACCTAGTAAATCTTTCTTTTTCCACATAAAGTTTTAGTAGGAGTCTTAAAACATTTTGTAAAAAAGAAATGGAAAAAAAATATCGACGCAATTTGAAGATAGCGAATAATAAAACTAGTCCCTCAATCCTCACCTCTACTGACATAAGTGCATGTATTAGCTGCTAGACGAGAGGATTATCAGAAAGTCTAGTGTACTTAACTTTTAGTAAAAAGTCTCTACTAAATAATAGGTATCTAAAATTATGTATTTCTTACCTCTTAGCTGAGATAATATATTTTTTTAAATCCTATGACAATGGATAGAGTAGTGTGACCACACAATGAAACAAAATGTAGGCAGTACTATTATACTTTATTAAATATGGTATTAGAAGAAACGAAAACAAGGTTGTATGGTTAATTTAAAGTTAGATATATTACATGCCGTGTTACTTTTGTAACATTTTACGTTACTTTTGACCCTCTCATGTTACCTCCATGTTACACGCCTCAAAATGTTACTTTTATGTTACTTTTAAGACTGTCTTAATAAAAAATATTTCTCAGCAAACAAAAAATAAACTTGAAACGGAACGCATACAACAAAGGTTTCGTTCGTCATGTTGGCGCACTTGATTGTCTTGATTTTGTAAATTTGTAACCAAATTCTGACGCGACGACAGCGAGAAAATCTTTCACTTCGTTTGTCGTATAGCATATTCACTCACTCGCGTGAATTTCTAAATGACCCATCCCGCTTACTTAGGCGAGTGAGCGACGGCCTAGTAGTGGCATCCGTGTTGGTTCAGTTTGGTTTGTTATTACGATTCTTTCGAAGCCTACTAAGGGGACAGCTTTTTTTTTTTTTATGTAATAAATGCCATGTTATTATTAGTGTCGTTTTTCACAAAAAATAAGGTAATGTTACTTTTCTCGTGAAAATGTTACTTTTTGAGCTCTTTCATGTTATATTTGACTATCTGTCACTGGCAACACTGCCCACAACACTCGTTCACTGCCGCCAGCGCGCGGCGATGTTGAGTGGAGCGCTAGCGGTCTCAACACAAATTGAAAATGATTTTTTTGCTTCATCGATCGTTCTCGAGCCTTGAACGTCAACACACTGGCAAATATTGAAAGTTTTCATTTTGATTTAAAATATTTTAATAGCAAATAAAAGAGATACACACTTCAAAAACAGTTACCCATTTTTACTTTAAGTACCTACCTACCTTCTGTTTACCTAGAGTAATTGAATCTTCGACGCAGCGGCGGCGCGCGGCGCGTCGACACTTCGCTATCAATACATTGTAATGACGTAATATTGCAAACAAACGTGGTGTTTATTAATAACTCAAGTATCTAACTTGTTATCGTTTGTAAGCGTTTTGTCCGCGTTTCCTCATAACTTCGTGTGGGTCAGGGCCATATCAAGAAATCATTAAGACACGGCGTTAAGGGGTTACATGACCTAAAGCGCGGTCACTGTCGGACTGCATAGAAAAGAAAAAGAAGCGCGATGACACAACGCTGGTAATTTATTTTTCATCCCCCCATCTCGGAAAGAGTATTTTTGCTCTTCGATATCTGAGTGCAAAAGCTGTTTTTATCCGCTAGAGGATAAAGTAAATTGAATTTAGAACATCGTGTGCACTAAGTTTGTGAATTCAAAACATCATTAAACCTATTTACTTCTACCTCCATGGTGCCGAATTTATCATACAACTTTTTTTTAATTTTTAAAAAATTCAGACTCGGAACCTTCTTGGTGTACTTTTTTTTAATTTGCTTTGCGCGCGCAATTTTCTTTTCACGTCATATTGTTAAAACCATAGGTTAAAAATAAAAACAAGAAACTTGTAAACAAGTATAAAATCTAAAATGAGTGAATCTAGCGACGACGAAGTTTATTTGACGCCAACAGAATTGACTGAAACTGTAAAAAATGCGCAAATGAGCTTTATGTCCCTTAACAATCACGCGAGAAGTATTTGAAACAGTACGATATGTTTAACACGTGGCGACTAGCTAAAGGAGCCAAAACTTTATCAGAAAACGCTGGCATATTTTATTGAATTATCCGAGACCAAGAAATCAAGCACTCTATGGAGTACGTATTCAATGCTAAAAGCAACAATAAATATGAAAAAAAACATATATATAGACACCTATCCTAAATTAGTGGTATTTTTAAAAAGAGCCTCATCATTTCCTCGTTGAGGTGGGATGAAAAGTTACGTGTTGCACTCGAGTGCAAAGATTTTTCACCTCGTGCTCTTTTGATTCCCTCGCTAACGCTCAGGATTCTAATTTTTGAATCACTCGCTGCGCTCGTGATTCAATTTTAGAATCCTTCGCTTGCTCGGTCATCAAAATTGAGCACGCGGTTAAAAAGCAACTTTGCACTCTTGTATAACAAATAACTATTATTTGGACTAAAAAATTAAATCTATATTTTTTTATAGCGCAATTATATTTTAGTATGTTGCTTGTAGAATAATCTGACAAAAAATCAGAATGATTGTATGTCGCGACGCGTCGCGGGATGCCGACGGAGGTGTAAGTTGATGCGTAAGTTGCATGCAAATATGAACTGTAATTACTGAACATGTTAATACATTTCAATGTTCTTTACCGCATTGTAAAACCCCGCCCGGCCCGGCGCGATGCGAGCCGGTTGGTCTGAATCGTACCATAAATGGAAGACCTGTTGTCAAAGTGGCGCTAACTGGTGGCGTGAATTTTCATGAAAACCCTTAATGAACAAAACAAACGTGTTGATCGTGTTTAAGAGTTAATCAAGTTCGCGTATTAATTTCAAGCAAAGGATATTTATGTGAATTGCATGGGTCAGCCAAGAACTGATTCCAAAACTAAAGTAATTTAAAAGTCCCTTCAACAAGTAGGTAATTTGTAAAAGAAAATGCGAGATTCTTTTTTTTTACAGCTCGTTTCAAACTTCATGGCGGCTCGGAACATGAGGCAAGTCGTACGCATTAACAAATTCGCCTGTCAGCGGGGGTTAGGGGTAAGTAAGGTACTGCGCAGCGAATATCATACTTCAGAGCGGCCATATAGTTTGAATCGGGCTGTACAATTGATACTCACTTGACACGATCTACTTCTTGATTCGAATATTTTTTTTTTGTTTACCAGATTTCGCGTCATGAGCGTCGCATATCGCAGCTAGAGGAACTGAACTCTATGCCTCTATACCCTACAGAGGAAGTGATATGGGATGAGAACGTGGTTCCAACAGAAATCTATAGCGGAGAGAATTGCCTTGCAATTTGAAATGATTTTTTTTTTAATAATTAGCTTATCATTCGAGCGAGTCAGGGCAAAGACCTTTTTACCCAATCGCCACGCTAGCTCACTACTGGTGATTTCGGAACGTTTCAGGTTTTCTTACGATAAAGGCTCCTACAAACGGACGCGACACGCGATATAATCGCGCGCGACACAAAGGCACCGCTTGTTGCGCAACTTGCTTATCGCGTGTCGCGTCCGTTTGTAGGAGCCTTTACGCAATATCTGGACTTTAGAGGTCAGATAGGCAGTAGGTAGTATGCAGTCAACCCTAACATAGTTGGGAAAAGACTAGCAGATACTTACGTCAAAGACAATTAATCACAACTGACCGTTTATTGTAAGTGTAATAACGGTTCGTATCGCTAATCGCGGTAATACATTGTAATCGCAATACCGATAGTAGTGGCCTTCACATTCATACATAAGGAGAAAGAACATGAACCATTGAAGTTGATAAGAGTAATCTGTTGGTATTTATTTACAATCCTTATCAATAACGTTTCGTAATACAACTTCAAATTATCGACACGAGTGATACTGCTCATCTTCTTTCTTACATTCTTCAATCAATAATGGTACTGGATTAAGGGGGAAGCGCTAAGGTAGCCCGCGAAATTCAAATTTTCTTACGTTTTTTGCAATTTGCTGGTCAGTATTAAGTTGTACGTCGATCAAAATATGATTCACGGCCGTAACAAATATGTATTTACAGAATAATAATCATTAGAATCAGTAATACAACTTGTTAAGTTAGTATAATCCCAAAATGTCAAGATTTCATGAAATAGTCATTCTGGGGATTACTTACTTGGTCTTAGAGAGTTGTGTTGATGACTTTAATGATTATAATTGTGAAATACATACTTTTTACGGCCGCGAATCATATTTTAATCGACGTACAACTTAATACTGACCAGCAAATTGCAAAAAACGTAAGAAAATTTGAATGCGGGCTACCTTAGCGCTTCCCCCTTAATCTAGTCTAGGTAGTCTAGTTCGAGCACGAACGCGTGGGTGGAAGCGCCGGCGCAGCCTTCATTCACCGAACGACCAAGCGAGAGCATAGTCGAGTTTTAGCTCTCAAAGTGAACGGCTGTCTCTTGTGTTGTGTGGCCTTTTCAAACGTGAATTAAAAATGAAACCATTACAACTTTTGTTTTGCGTAGCAATTTTGCTGGCATTTATTTTATTATTTATTTCCGTTAGTTTTTTCGCCTCTAGCGATAAAACGGACGAAACTAAATATTTTTCCCATTTTAAATCTGCTGAATGGTTTATAAAATGTTTGTTGAAATTGTCTGAAAATTCTAACGTAGTAAATGCAACAATGCAGTTGAATCGAGTTAAAAGAAGTTTTATGGGCAGTGGCCAATGTGCGCAGGGGACAATTTGGTACGTGTACAAGTGCTTCGATTGTAAGAAGTAAGTATCTCAATTGTTTATTTATTACATTATCAAAATCTCAGCTAAACTGTAAGTTAGAATCTCAGCGTAGATCTTTGGAGATTGCGGATTGCTTTTTGGAAGATGTTAGCAAGGTTACTTTAGAATAATTATGAGATATTATAATGACTATTCCTTTAGTTTTGCACTAATAAAATTTGCGTTTTATGGGACAGACTTGTTGTAAATAACAAAATATAGATACTACTAGCGCCATCTTGTTTCTAACTTGTGAACAATTAATTCATCTAAGTAATCTTTTCTTTGAATAAATCAGTCGTTCCAAATCTCTGTTGGAACACGTTGTTTTATTATAGGTTATGGGCCCAGACCCGTTTAATAGATAGATATTGTGAGTTTATTGTTATAGAATTTATCAGTGTGATGAACAATAGACTGCGTTTTACCATCAGACTTGTGTTTAAAGTGAACAGTGAGCAAAAACCGGCTATTTTAATACCGGCAAGTAACAACGAGCGTGAGCATGACAGTCATGGCGTCCAGTTCGAACTATCTTGTTAGCGTAGGTACCGAAATTACAAGGGCGCTAGAACTATAGTGTATGGTGTTTCGCCGCAGAGAATTGCCTGGTATTGGAAGGAATGGTTGGGTGTATAAAACCTGAGTCCGATCATCCACCAGTAGCTGCAGATGACGCGAACAAAAGCCAAGCTGATATTAACAATCGACCCGGCTCTTAACGTTCATATAAAACACGTCAGAACATCGAAAGAATTGTGGGATAAATTGAAGATGTTGTTATTCGATGACTCTGGATTTACTAGAAAAATTAGTCTCCTGAGGAATTTAATATCTATTCGATTGGAAAATTGCACTTCGATGACGGCCTATGTAACTCGAAATTGTCGAAGCTGGGCAAAAATTACAAGGTACGGGATTTGGATTAACAGACGAGTAAATTAGCTCTATCATGCTGGTTGGTCTAAGCGAAAAATACATGCCCATCAAACATTCAGACATCATAATGAGGGTTTTCTGAAATTACGTTCGCTAGGTGGCAGCATTGACACGTCAGGTCCAGGCATCTGTCAAAGAGCCTATATTTTCTTTAGTCATGACTGACAAAGAACAGGCGACATCTGTCTTCAGTGGGAGAGCTCTCAGACCACAGTATAGATGATTCGTTCATTTCTTTGGAAAATGACAAGGATGAAACCTATATACCAGATGAGGAGTTGACATCTGGAGAAGAGTTGCAATGAGACACCATAGTAAGGACATTACCACAGCGGCAGAGAAAACAACCAGACAGGTATGGACTGAAAAAATAAGTAGTGACGTGGACGAATAAAACTACGTGGTTATTTTTATTGACCAATTTCATAAGTGATACCTCTAGTTTGACATGTCAATGACAAATATTTCCGTGCTTATCTATAAATAGCTACTTATACGGAGGCAAGGCATTTGTTTGTTATTGGGAATTTTCGTATCAGTATTATGTTTAAGATGAATACTGTGAAATTTTTAAGCACTTTTATACTTTTTCTATAAGTTTACCAATCGAATTTACCAATACATATATTGCTTTTTATTATAAACATTACAATCCGGACAACTCTGTCGCTTATTAGTAAAAGGTTTCAAGAAAGAGCAGATGCGAAAAAACGATTAAAAAACGCAATTCTTAGAACCTAACCCGGCCGTGGCGGGGTGCAGGGGCAGGGTGGTCTATGTTCCCCATACATACGTTTCCGAGCTCGCTTCGCTCGCTCTTGATCCTGATCTGAGGTGAATAGGGAAGGTTATCTGTCCGTGCAATTAATTGAAGTATTGCTTACTGATACAAAGACCGAATGAGTGAAGACAAAATAGAAATGGTTTAGCAAAGAAACAAAAACTCGTATTGTTATGCTACCAAATGAAACGAATTGCTAAAGAAGTAGTATCTACTCTACTAAAACATTTGTTGTTCACGCATCATACGCGTGAACCAGCAGCGGCGGGGGACGCGGGAAGACAACAACAGCTGATCGAGTCGGCGGCGGCGCAACGCACTCTCGCCTACGGCTTCGGACAGCGACACACGTACCGCGCTATTAAATATAGTAATATTGTACATAACCAATTGTCGAAATTATAAGCTAGATTCAAGCGGAGTCATTTTCATTTAAATACCCAACATTTGTGAATGATACTTTAAGTACATAAATATGCAGAGGCATTTTCTACCAGAAAACAAAAAAAAAATAATGAATCTTGAATCATTTTGGCTAATGACCGTTCTGTGAAATAAGATAAGGTTAAATGTTGCTTCGGTGGGCATTATGTACCTACTTCGGCGAACCGTTGTCGGCGTAATAAAATTTGATATAAAATAAATACATCGGCCAAGCACCTGGCAACCTTTCTATCACGCTAACGGATGATGTGTCACAGATACATATTTGACATGTTCTTGAATTATTTTCTGGTTCTGTGCTTCCCGCTTCTAGCAGATTCCTGCGACCTTCAAAATGTCTTGTGATGTCGAAAACTAAGAAATTGAAATTTCAGCGATGTTGCTTGTTGTCTATGGAGATACGGATCGTGTGACGATCATGTCCTAATTTAATTGTAACGACTTGCTTACTTTTTCGTGTTCCATCCTTAAAGAAATAGGTGAACATGATCAATTCAATCGTCTGCAATGGTCGATTTCCTTTAAAACATTTGACATATGTATAAACATAGATTGGTATAACACATCTACATAATTATATATGTATATGTAGATGTGTTATTCACACAAGAGAATGGCGGAATTTAAGTATTAAAATAGGGAACCAGTGTAATTTTGATTATAAACGAGCTTGTTGCTTAGCAGATATCGATTATCTATAATTCTAAAAGAAGAAGCTCATCAGGAAGCAATCCGAAATTGTGGATCAACAAACGGGTCCTCAGGCTAGCTGGAACGACAATCTCGGCAGGGTGCCTAGTTGCAAGCGGCTGGAAGAGGAGCTGAAAATGAGTTATAGTTAAATAATTTCAGATATGCACGTAATGCCACCTATACCATAGTTCAGTAAATCAATAAAATACTAATAACAACGCGATACCTAGAGTAGTCGATAGATGGCGTTTTTATTATAATAATGAGGAAAATCCTCTTCACGTAAATGAATGTCACTTAAACTACACGGAAACAATAAAATTAAATAAATCTAAGTAATACTAATAACCGAACCAAATAAATGGAACGCATCGATACTAGCAATTATTATTCTATATTGACAACACTGACTTGCTTGTGATTGGTGGAGAATACATCTAACATGTTTAATCGTCAGACTGGTAGTCCCCGCCTTTTCTCCGCCACTGTCGGACGCTAATATAATTCTGCCGAGAAATTAAATCACTGAAAATGAATAAGTTACAATTTCTGTCGTTTTTGCTCGCGATAATGGCCTGCGTCGTCGCCTATCAAGTACTGAATGAGAATCCTATCAGAAATGGTGAACTTCATAAAAGAATTAAGAGAAACGTCATTAAGTTGGGAGAGTGCGCTGAAGGTTTTATCAAACTTTTGTTCCGATGCATTAATTGTGACTTGTAAGTAATTTTTAAAATGTTTTTTCTTACACAGTGTTGATATTGTACCATAATTACCTAAGTGACATTCAAACGAAAGGATAGTGGGCAAAAATGTTTGGACGGTACACCCAAGTCCGCCGCAGCTTAGACTACTTTTGTTTGGAAGGTATCACAGCCATGTTTCTTTATGCCAATGTGCATCAAATTCTGTCCATGGGTTCTCCATTTATTTTAAGTAGAATAGGTTTTACTTACTGAGCATTATTGTAACAAATTTTTTTTCTTTCTTTTTCTTTTATTTAAGTAGGTATCATAATAAGAGAGCGCACAATCACAATGAAGCAACACGAAGGACTGCGTTGATTACGAATCAACTACTTGCAATGCCCGCGCCACGCCGCACAACCGGCCCTGCTAACCGGTTTGAAAAGGCGTCGTCGAAGGGCGGGGGTAGGAGCGCAGGAGATTTTATGGTCGGCCAACCTTTGTCGTGTCTCTGGCCCATATCTTTTGATAATACAAACTTTATTATAGTCAATAATAACATTAAATAACGGTGCCTACTAGTAAAAATATTTTACTCAGTTTAAATACGTACACAGTTATAAGTAATGACTTCGGGGGTATTTTTTAATGCGTCATAAACAAAAATGCTTATTTTTGTTAGATGTTTCGAGTCATATTTAATATATGGCTGGCGGAGTTGGGTGTATTTTGCCCACAGTTCTTTCATTGAGAACTTTTAGTTTCTGAGTTCATGATGAAATCGGAAATGTGTCATCACGTTTTAGTTTTATCGTGATTTATAAAATCAAAGCTATAAGATATAAAAAGCTGTAGTAGTTTTGTTGTTTTTGTGTTTTCTGAAAATTTGAAAGTCCGTGAATGAAATTCGCTTTTGAAATAAAATGAAGTCATTTCTTGTCTTTCGCGTTTCGCGGTTTCGCGCGCTATTTTCAGTGACGTAATTTGCCTCACACGATCGGCCGTACACTTTCAAGCGTTAAACTTTTGAAATTGACTACAATATTACTTAGGTATAACTTAGTGTAAACGGGTTACAGTAATTATATTAAAGTATGGATAAGTTACAAGCATCATTTTTAAAACAAATTACGTCAAAATTATCGTAGAAAAGCATAATAATTTTATTTGACTCATCCAATCCAATCCAATCGTGATAAGTGAGTTGTTTACGACCGTCCGGAGACACACTTGGTGTATGTAAAATCCAAAAAGGTAATAGAGTGACAGGATATAGATAATGATGCAATCAGCTTTGCTGTTGCATCATTTATTTCATCGCCGTATTGTCTACTTTACTTTGTTCATTATAAATTATATCGTGATGGGTTTAAAACTAAAAGAACTTAGTTGCAGGTCCAAAACTTAGCAAGTATTGTTGTGTTTTCTTTTAACTTAATTGTGTACATGAATGATCCTGAAGACCCAGGATTTATGGACTGAAATTATCAAAGCTCAGGGAACAATTAAATGCACATCCTTTCTCTGTAAAGAAGTGTTTGTCGGTTTGCGCATGGAAACAAGGCCGCGTTTTCACATGGCAACAACATTAGCAATGAAGGTCATCGGGCGCCACAGATTTCTTCGGGACTGGATTGTTAATTTGTTTAATCGGACTGTCTGGCGATTGACCTCGGCGCGTATTAATCTATTTGAAAACCAGCCTATTGGATCTGCACAATATTATTATAATTATATTATTATGGTTTTCACAAAATAAAAACCTCGTCATAAAAAGTAAGAGAAATTGTTTCCATAGCAACATGTGTGTGGATTTTGTTTGTTGTAGAGTGAAGAAACTGAAATTGTAGCTAGCTTAAAAGTGATCAGCTTTCAAACAACCAGGCTCTTACCCGATCTCTATTCAATAGTATGAGCTATCAGTCACAGATAAAATACGTTCGTCCCAGTCAGTCTAGTAATAAAAAGGTAGGTATTAGGATGATGTGTTGATATCAGATGTCAACTAGACGTTGGTCAAAGTTTTATGCTATTTTGGCTTTGTTTTCTATAAATTAATGTTTTTATGCAGGATTCAGTGCCGTAGCTACGAAAGGTATTATGTTCTGACTTGATAAGGAAAGAATTTGAAAACTGAGTAAGGTGCCCTTTGACTGTTTGTGCATCAACGTCGTCGGCTGATTGCGATCATTTGCTTGGTTGTCAGTTCTCTATTATAGTCATAAGCTGTAGTAAAGCATAACGTTAATGATAATAAATTATCGCTTGTGTACGTACGAGTAGAGCCGCCAGTACTTAATTATTTTTCTTATTATTTTTTCTTTTTTTAAATTTTTTGGACATGGGTGTCATTTTCATGGTTTTCAAGGGTGCTTAAGCCGATAGTAAGGTCAAAATGAAAACCCAAGATGGCGCTTGCGAAAATATTAAAATTTTCATCATGGGTGCCGTTTTTATAGTTCTCGACACTGATAAAACCAATAGCGAGGTCAAAATGAAAATCCAAGATGTCGGCTGCGAAAATTTTCGAATTTTCCGTCATGGGAGCCGTTTCTATGATTTTTGGCCGTGCTAATAATGCCAATAGTGAAGTCAAAATGAAAACCCAAGATGGCGGCTGTGCTGTCCCATACATTTTGACTTCATAAATACTTATTGCATATATTATTGTATATTTTGTAGTGTTTGATGTATTTTTCTCATGTTATGTATTTTTGTGGTGTACAATAAAGTATATATATAAATATTGCACTTTTCTATAAAATTAACTGATTTTTTAATGATAATCGACGAAAAGTTTCTACGAAATGGGGATTTAAAAATGTAAATGTACTGAATTTATGGTGACAGTTTGCGCGTCAATGTCCCTGTATATAAAAGAAAAATAAAATAATAATTATGAAAACAACTGTAACAATCTGTATTAATATCTTGTCCAAAAAAGTACTACTTACACTAAGTAGTACTTTATCAAGTATTTTTATAATTTATTAATAGTATTAATTTCGTCTTCTCCAGGTACGCTGAACTGACTGGTAATGAATGCTAACAACGAGAAGTGCTGACGGCGGTATTTGATCGGTAACACTACATCAAGATTGCGACATCTCTACTCTCTCCATATGACAAACTTCTGTGCAAGGAAACCCTGCTGCTAAACCTGCAATGCATAAACTTGAACATTTAGAAGACCCAAATTTCGCTAAAGAAGGCGCTACACATACCTACTTCATTAAACAGTTCCTTGTTACTGAACCGGGGGCTATTGCAAACGTGAACAGTCGAGATAATGAAGATCTGTCAATCTGGCGAGTCTGGCGTGGAGCCCGTGGAGGATCAAACGCACGCCACCACCATAGAGGAGCTCAGCGAGAGCGCTGACAGCACCTCACGTGGCCTTCAAACCTGCTCGCGATTACGACATATTGTAGGAATATGACAATTAGAGTTGCCGCGAATACTCGCTATTATTCGGTATTCGGCATTACTCGTCATTTTTTTGATATTCGTCGAATACCGAATAATGGCTAGTATTATTCGGCATTCGGCGAATAGTCGTCGAAAATAAACTTTTAACGAACAAAAGAACTAATGAGTTAAAAATAATCATTTTTTTAAATTATTTTCCTTAATAAAACAATACACAATATCTATTATTATCTGTAATATGTGCCAGTGCCTATCATATTCATGAAATTAAATTAGTAAGGCTTTTTAATTAATATTTAAAATCCAACAGAGGCAGATTGTGGTGCAAAAAAACAATTTTTTCTGCACGTTCTGGAGCAAGTCGGTTTCGTTTTTCCTCGTAAATTAAACCTGCCTCGGAAAATAGTCTTTCTGAATAAACAGAGCTTGCTGGTGTGATTAAGTATCGTTTAGCAAGCTTACTTAAAATAGGAAATCTATTCTTATTGGTACTCAAAGCCCACCATTCATATGGGTTTATTTTTCTGTCACCCTTTGCTAATGCGATGTAGTTGGCGATTTCTTCAGCAGTGGCATTCTTGGGTTGCTCTTCAGTAATAATAATAATCGCTGGGTTATACAAAACGGGGTATTCCCCGTAAACTAAAGAGAAAGACTTGTACAAGAAAAGGGTTGCCGGCATTTAAAAATGGAAAATTAAATTTACTACATATATGTAGGTATGTATAACATCAAACAGATTTCTTTAACTTTGTTGTTTTCTTTTCTCACAACCTTAGAAGAAATTAGAAATATTTTTAATGTGTTTAATGTTTTTTTTTTTATGTCGAATAGTAATGTCGAGTTATTCGACTATTCGCCAAAGTGAATGGCGATTATTCGGTATTCGACTATTCGCTATAAACACTATTCGCGGCAACTCTAATGACAATGTACCTATACAGTATTAATACATGAAGACGATGAAAGAATCTCGACAATTTCATTACAGGGTACCGATCAAATATCAATTTCAACGTAACAAAATTGACTGCGAACCAAGGATGACGCACATTCGGACGGGCTGCATCACAACGCAGAAATCTTCCTACATTACTTTCGCATATTGTGTATGAACCATCTTAAAGTTACTACAAGCGGGCTTCACTACGCTTGTGTTGGATTGTATTGCGCTGCACTGCGATCTGATGCGGATGTAATGTGCCTTTATAAGTATTTAAAGTTTAATTCAATTTAATTATCATATCGTCATCATCATTTCAACCGAAAGACGTCCACTGCTGGACATAGGCCTCCCCCAAGCACCTCCACTTCGACCGGTTCTGTGCTTCTAAAATCTAAATGAAATCTGTATCCAAAATTAAGAAGTCTGTGTGGTGCGGATCTAGTCTGTGAGGTGCCAAGAATAGCACCACCCCATACTTCCCGTGGGTGTTGTAAAAGGCGACTAAGGGTCGTACCGGAGGATGGGCAGCAGCGTTCTCTATGCATTCCACCACCATAATCATACTGCGATCGCCAACCCGCCTGACAAGCGTGGCGATTATGGCAAACCCCTCTCAAGAATGACAAGCACAATTATCATATAATATGTACAAATTAATACTTGTTTGACTTGCTAACTGTTATTCCGAGCCGAGGATATGTGTATGTGCGGTACATGTAATATAACATTTACTGACGTTGCCACAATGTAAAATGAATCCAATGTACAACTTCATCCATAACACCAGGCATCTGTCAGTCTTAATAAACTAACAGTTGTTCAAGCATTGCTTCTGCTAGTCTTGAAAAACTGATGTGATGTTTGTCTAAATTAGTAAAAACTTAGTTGCTCAAAACTGACACTTAATGCACGCTGGGAATCATCCTATTTTCTGAATTCGAAATAGCGTTCCTTAAAATAAAACGCTACTGAGATTAAGTCTACAATTAAATTATTATCATTGTTCATATAACATAGGACTATCGTTTAGATTTCGTATTTGAATCATCTTCTATTTCAAATAGTTATTACTTTGATCGCATTTGTTTTTGTAAGCAATATATTAGTTGTATGAGATTGTGGTTGGTATATATTGTATTCAATTTCCTACAGTATGGGCTTGATTGGATCTCCGTTCTTATGAACTTGCATTTTCGCAGTCTTGTCCTACCTATTCATAAAATAAGTGTTAGTTGTTATTGTTAAAAAATAAATGTGTGTTTTGTAATTATTCTTTTATATTGTGGCTGATAAGCCTATAATAACAAGAGATTTGTTTAAGTATTTTATTTCCGAATTTGTAGGATATAAGATTTTATAGCATATTTGCATTGTACCTAAGTGTAGTCTGTAATCAATATTCTTAAAACCATTCTGTATTTATTTCGACAAAAGTACCAAAATCTTCTAATTCTGTTTATCTATTTCATAATGTAGAATCAAAATTTTAAAAAAATTAACGATTTTCTGTACCCTACAATTAATTTTTTTTTTTTTTAATTTTTACAAAAAATTATACCCCTTACTAATAAACGTATTACATATATATGAATAGTTACACACCGATTTTTCTCTTTCAATCGTCAGTACTAACTAAACAGACGGTATACAACGTTTATTAGTAAGGAGGTTGGTATTCACATTCAGTATTCTAATATTTATAATAGAAAGGAGTTTTTGAAATAAAATTTGATAAATTGTTACTGGCAGTTTTATTTTGTTAGTTCATCTTTATTACAATAAATATAGCTCGTGAGTCGTGTTCAATATGACAAGTCTTTCTTTTCTTTCTTTCTTTTTTTAGAAAACGTTGCCCGACACTAGGAATTACTCCTGTATCGTGGGTGCGTTTACAAACATTTAAATTCACATACACAAACAGCCAGACTCGGAACAACTACCTGTAGGCAATACAAATATTTGTTCCGTGCGGGAATCGAAGCCGCGACACGCAGCGCAGCAGTCGATCGCTCAGCCACTGCGCCAACCGTGTCGTCAACACAGTCTGTATACAGCAAGAATGAAGACACTGCAACTATGCTACAGTCGAGAAGAGAGAATCATTAAAGCTACGGCGACCGCCTAGTGGCGCCCTCATCGTTTGTTTGGTTATTTCTTTTATTTTAGAATGAAAATGCAGAAAATAAGCACGTTAAATTATGCTCCACAAGATTATATGTTAATGTTATTATAAACGGTAGTTTTACATTGTTTAGTTTTATTATAATCACTAAAACTGATAATAGTGGCCACTATTTTCCGTTTCCATTCAGTTTCCGTTTCATTTCCGTTTCCGTTTATAATAATATTACCGTATAATCTTGTGGAGCACAACTTAACGGGCTTATTTTCTGCATTTTCATTCTAAAATAAAAGAAATAACCAAACAAACGATGAGGGCGCCACTGCGCGGTCGGCGTTTGGACGGCGCCCTCTTAACCCGGCGAGCGTAAGGTTAATATTTGTTACATCGAGCGTAAGGTGGGTGCAGCAAACCCATAATGGTGGACTAGCCATTTTAATGTGTTTATCATATTTAATTTATGTTTTTATTTACTAATGTCATTATTTAATAATTCAAGAAGTGTTTGAGAGGGACAAATAAAGCGAACAAATATTTTTTAATCTTTATTTACGAAATTAACAAAATCAACATTTTTTACTTTTTTTTTACATGGCACTTGGAATTATTCTTTTATAAAAAAGTAGACTTTAAAAAAAACAAAACGAAAAGCTTTTCCTTCTAGCTAATAAAATTTGGAAACAAATGAGATCTAAACTTATACTATATAGTTATTCAGAATTCTCATAATCATCTTCAGTTTGAGCGCAATATCCACACGTAAAAACAGCATGTTCCATACACAAATAGGTATCGATTGCATTTATAACAAGTTTGTTTAGTCTTGCGGTCTTTTTTAGTGGGACATATTTCACAACTCCTGATAGGCTTAGGAACTTTATTTGAAGGTTGTTGTGAGTGTGAGGATTCACCGACTTGATCTAAAATTCTTTTGCGAAGCTCTTGAGGTAAATGCTGATTCTCCTTTCTGTTTTGCAAGTGTTCTGAAACCAAACCTATTCCTAGGTCTGTAAGAAAAATTCATTTGTAAATTATGATGCTATTTATACCAGCCATGTTCAGAACTGCATAGAAAATTACCATTGGCCAGCGCTTTGTATTGCGTGAAACATCGTAGTTGGCGCACAGCTCGTCTACAACATCAACACCTCCCTTGGTCTGGTTATAAAAGGTAATCATTTCTGGCTTTTGGCAAATATGACCTGTTTCCTTCGCTTTCACATTCTTCGGATCCAGCCGACTCTTTTTCTCCCTCATTTTGTAATCCTATCTCTTGTTCAGAGTCACTTTCAGAACTTCTTTGGCTAACTTTATCAACTTCAAAGTCACTACCGGAATCATCACAAGAACTATCGTCACCAGTTGCTTCGAAAAGTCTTAATAATCTTCTTTGGTTTTCTTCGTATGACATATTAATTATTTACCTGAACAAATAAAAAAAAACGAAATAAATCGAATATAAAACAAAAAAGTATTTACGCAAATTTGTAACACGAAGCGTAAGGTGGGTGAAACTCACCCAGCCGCAGCTTGGACACCATCTAAACACCTAGCCAGTCGGTGGTCAACTGCATCGTGAAACACAACGCTTACTTACCTCCCCCCGCGCAGCTACTCAGACGCACAACTCATTTTGACGTACGAGATAAAAAATATCGAATGATTTATTACAGGCTGGGTGTATAACACCCAACCTTACGCTCGCCGGGTTAAAACAACAGAAACTAACTGAAACCCAACAACACAAATAAAAGGATTTATCTACTAATAAGAACTTACTAAGTCAAGTCTATATGTCAGCGGCATCGGCATCTCTTTTGTTTGTTAATAGTATCACCAATTCAATAGTTCAGAATATACGAGAGTTAAGAACATCATCTCACATCTCACATAGTTTGTTAGATTCATAAATCCCTTCATGGCTCTGTCGTGCTATGTAAATAAGACAAGCAATACACGATCACCTCATATTACAAGTCCCGCCTGCTTCACCAAGCTATCAAAGTTATAAATAACTAGGTACAGACCGTGCGTCGCGCGCGTGAAATAAAGACAAATCTATTGAATGATGACGTCGTGCTATCTCTCTGTTTCTGATACGTTCAGTAAAGCAAAACGCACTGGTCAAAGACTTACCTAACTTTTAGGCCGACTTTACTTTTACAGTAAGTATGTATGTAGGTATTTGAGTTCTTGGCAACATAAAAATCTAGAGCTGTTACAGCGAATTATCTACTTTATTAATTAGGTTGTTGTCGGTATGCAAGATGACATAATAAAATTATGAAGCTATACAAATCCTGTATAAGTTTACCTCTCATTGTACGGAAAGCCTAAACAATACGAGGTCAGCTTATATTGGAAATGATGTTTTGATGTGTGTGTAATAAGTAGGTTCATGACATTTTTGTATAATGACGCGCCAATAAATGAATAACTATGAGATAAAACAACAGCAGTTTAGATGAAACGATAATCAATTTTAATCTTGTATCGCAGTGTAAATAATTTTCGATTAGATAGCTCACCCTGACCTACACAAAGTTACAAGGAAACGCGGACGCACTGTCCACGATAACACGTTATCAACGGAGTTATTCATATAAGTAGGTACATCGAGTATTATTACAATTGATAATGTGTCGGTGAATGACCATCAACAGCTGTTTTTCAGGATAATGTATGAATGTTCCTATTTGCGGCTTTCAAGGTTATAATGACGTCGTTTTTGTGACGACAATTATTGTAATTAGATTATCATTTTAATTTCAATCTACAATTTAATTATGGTCCATTATGAATAAGAGTAAATCAAAATATTAAGTAAGTAAATAACAACTAATACCAACTACCAACCAACCAACCACCCCCCAACCAACCAACCACCAACCCCACCAACCAACCAACCAACCTCCCTTTTTTTTTTTTTTTTTTTTTTTTTCACGTGGAGAAATGCTCATGCATACTACACTACCACGGGGAGATAGTGCAATTATGTGGGACTCTAACCCACTAAAACTCCACGGTGTCCTCCTCTGCCGCTTACGGCGAGAACACGGGCACGCGTTAGCACTCATCCGTGAACCCGCCGCGGCCGTCCGTTACCGGACCCTCCTCTGGGGAGTACTCCCCATCACCGGCGCACCAGAACACATAGCACGCCGTGACCACCCCAGGGACCAAACCAGCACATGGGCGCCAGACGACCCCGTGTCTGGGCACCCTTGGTCCCCCCTGCGACGGGTCAGGACATTGGCCCCGCCGCCTGCCAATTTTCGGCTGCAGAGGATAGGGAGAGCGGCCAACGCAATACCGACACTCCTCTTCCCCTGCAGCCCCACCGCGTCCGCCATCGAACGGTGGCGACCCCGTCAAGGCCGCGGAAGGTAGGGAGAGCGGCGCACCGTAATACCGGCACTCCTCTCCCGCCGCGGCCTCCAACCCTCAACCGCGATGCCTCCGGTACGTACGACATCGCGGCCCGCCTCAGTTGCGATGTCGCCCAAGCGACGCCGCAACCTACCTTTGGCCGCTACGTCGTCGGCTTGTCAGCAGAAGCCCTGACGAGCGGCCCCTCCTCGGGTTCCTCTTAGCTTCACCGTGGGTGTCCAAGCCACGGCTACTGAGCCCCCCCGCCGCGACAATGCGGGAACCCACCGGGGGGGAACCAACCTCCCAATCCAACCAACCAACCACCTACCAACTACCAACCAACCTACCAACCAACCAACCGACCGTCCTACCAACTACCTATACTAATTAATAAAAAAAAAACTAAATTAAGTTTATCATAACTTAACTAAAACTATACACAAACTAAAATATAGCGTCGGAAAATTCGTCCTCATCAATGTCGACCGGTGATGTACCCAAGAGACTGGCGGCATTACCACGTTGTATGGCAATGCTTAGCCTCTGGCCAAGGTAAAAGCCAGCCCTTGGGTCATGGGAAGTGTCAACCAGCCGTTTTGAAATTGAGCACTCGGACCCCACGGCCCGAGGGTTTCAACCCCAAACCGCTCGAAAATATAATTAGTGCCTGACAACCAGACTCTAGTTTTTAGAACAATTTATTGTCTGTGCATAAGCATGGAAAAGTTAAACCTACTAAAAGCAATGACGTCGATTGTTAGTTGTTACTCAGGAACGCTGTAATGAGTAGGTATGTATGTTTGTGTGTAGCTAACTGTGTACGCGAGTCTGCGTCTGCGCTACCTACTTAAGCTGAGGTTTTATGTTTGTGTGTGTGTGTAGTGGATTCGCTCTCTGGTCTGGTGTGTCTATGTAACACACCAGACCAGAGATCACTATGATCACTATCTGCATCGGAACCTCGTGACTCAGATTCACTGTATGTCTTCCCGTGTTTAAACCAAGGTATGTACAAAACATGGATTCTATATGTCTCTCTTCTATTTTCCTTTATCGTTTAGACCAAAAACAAGTCGTAAATACTAGTTGTATACTTCCAGAAAATGACAAAAGGTAAACAAAATTAACAAGCTAATGTTTGAAACAACATCGGTCTGTACCTACATGTATGGATACCTACATGTTATAAACACAACATGATTTTGACATAAACTGCTTTTTATGATTCGATACACTTGTTTTAGTTTAGTCAATAATAAGTATAGAAATAACTTAAATGCCGTTTTATATTTTATATTCGCAAATACATATTTATAACAAACATCGGTAAAGTTCTGAATAAAATACAGTCTGAATAAAGTATAGTAATTTATAACGAGGAAAATACTACCAGTACAACAATCCCCATTAATGTTCTACTGTAGTATTTTACATATACAAGGTTATTGGTAACACATTGACAACCTCTTAAGAGGTCATTGTACAGTCGTGCCAACTAATTAGTTTACATTTTACATGTGTGGGTGAAGTCATAGTTATGCACACAAACACTAAATAATACGAGCGAACTCTGTTTTTGTTAGTGCCAGCTTTGTTACTATTAGATTTTCACTGCTATAGTTGAAAATTGTTCGAGAATGGTGTTAGAGCAGTGGTGGCCCAGTGGCATCGGCCGCGACTTACGAGTTGTAGGTCGTAGGTTCAAACCCAGACAGGCGCTTTACTTTGTGTAAATTATTTCATCACCTATGCTCTCAAAACGGTGAAGGAAAACATCGTGAGGAAACCGGCATGTCTTAGAACCAAAAATTCGAAGACATGTGACATCTGCCAACCCGCACTAGGCCCGCGTGGTGGATTACGGCCCACTCCCTCTCACTGAGAGGAGGCCTGTGTCCCAGCAGTGGGAACATTATAGGCTGACTATGATGATGATATGATGTTCGAGAATGCGAGCATAGAAAGCAATTTAGCTTCAATTACACAATAGACAATGGGAATGCAACAATGTGCAAACCGCGAAGAGCATTAAGACTGAATGTTATCAATGTCAGCCATCTTATTATTCCTCTGCCTGGAGACTATGAGTAAGTAACTTATTATACCATGCTACGAGATTCACACTCCTTATTAAAACTAAACAAACGAAGTATCGTTTTTGTAGTAACCAGTTTCTTAATGACCTTACTGTTAGAGTGTAATTATACCCAACAGTATACATAGTAACCTGGTTATGGAGGTCAGATAGGCAGCCGCTCCATGTAAAATACTGGTATTCAGCTGCATCCGGTTAGACTGGAAGCCTTCCCAAACATAGTAGGGAAAAGGCTGGGTAGATAACGAGGGAAAATGTTATGTATTTTATGCTTGAGAGCTTTCTATAGTGAAAAATTAAATATTTTCAATTTGTCCTAATATGCTCTTCTTCGTTCGCTTTGAGACTCGAACACTTCCTCTTGTAAAGAGTTTTTCGTTAAAGATTTCAGAAGCTAATCGATGTCATCTTCATTAATTATTTTTTTATTTAATAATAATAATTAATGATAACAAAATCTTACGAAACGTATACATCACAGAAATAATGATTGATGGTAAGAGAACGTGAAGACGTCACGTTCTCTTAACATCAATCATTATTTCTATCGTGACTATTGCTTCTTTTATTCGCGTAGCAGCGTAGCCTCGTAGCTAGCTACGCCGCTACGAGCGTAGCTTGATAGTGATGACGAAAGCGAACACGAGGCGGTTCGTAGCCCGCGCGTCAAGTGACACGCACGCCGTCGCACTAAGAGATTACTAGGCTACTGCCGCCATGGGATCTGGAGGCGATAGTCCTCGCGCGCCTGTATGAGTGGCGCGCGGAGGCACTACGCCGGGGGGAAACTCCGCTTCCACGGCAAATCGCGGCGGAGCGGATGGACCGATCTCATGGCGGCTTGAAAAGAGCGACTGTCGCAACCCAGCGCAGGGCACGCTACGATAGTGGCGATAAGACCGCTCTTTTAGGAGTGGCTAGAGAGGCGACACGGCGCCCTCACCTACCGCCTGACGCAGGTCCTCACCGGACACGGATGTTTTGGGAGGTTCCTGCACATCATCAAGCGGGAGGAAACGCCCGGGTGTCACCATTGTCAGGATCACCCAGAGGACACGGTGGAGCATACGGTGGAGGTCTGCCCCGCTTGGGCGGATCACCACCGTGTCCTCGTAGAGGCGATCGGCAGCGGCGGCGACCTCTCGCGTCCGGCCCTGGTTCAAGCCATGGTCCGGAGCGAGAGGGAGTGGGAGTCAGTCGCCTCCTTTTGCGAAGCAGTCATGCTAGCGAAGGAAGTGGCGGGATGGCTGAGGGAGAGAGCCTCCCGTCCCAGCCGCCGCGGGAGACGCTCCAGGCGTCGGGAGCCGCACGACGACTCCCAGCCACCGTAGGCTCAGGCCTGCGGACGGAGAGAAATGGGTAGCTCACCGTCCGATCAGGACCAGGCCCGTGCCGGACGGCGCGTACGTGTTCCACGCGCGCCTCAAAGAGATGTCAGCATCAGTTGAAGGGGCCCGTTAGGGCCGAATGTGGTCCCCTTAAATATTTTTAATAACTAAGTTTAATAAAAGAAATACACATCAATAACAGTGAACAGTTGCACGTTGAGTACCTACTGAGGCAGTTGAATCATCGTCGCGACGCGTCGACATTTCGTTACCGCCGCATTGTTATGCCATTTAAATAATTATTTATACCGCAAACACTATAACCTCAACTCCCTTTTTTTAAATTGATAAAAATAATTACATCTAACAATAAATTAATGTAGTAACAATAAACAAATACATCTGAAATATGTCAGTGTCGTATTTATAAAACTCACATAAATTAAAAAAAAATCTTGATGTACAGACGCCAGCACATCAAGCTACTACATCTGTTAAATTACTTTTATAGATATTCAACTTTATCACTAAGGCATTAGGTTCAAAGTTGATTGGGAATTTTTGACAGTTTCGGATCAAGTAGACTTATACTTATGTACTTACTTAGTTCTTCGCAGTGATTTCCCAAAATAATAGAATTAGGAGACCTAACTAAAATGTAAACGAAATCTATAATCGTAGAAATATCGTCGTTTTCGAAGTTCATGTAAGTAAAACAGTCGAATGACGACCTTAAAATGAGTTGAAGCAGAAAACTCTAATGGAGTTTCTTTAAAAAGCAAGCGTCTGAGGAAAGGTTGTTACTCGTAATGAATTATACTTGACAACCTAATAAAGTATAAGTGTTTACACCTACAATAAGTGAAATAGTTACAAACACGCGGATGCAGCTTAATAAAATTGTAATTTAGATAATTAGACGGACACCATTTGCTGCGCAATTATCTCATCCGCTTTAGTGCGAAGTGGATTTTCCCCATTATTGTATAACAGTACGCCATCTATCGACCACGCTAAGTATCGCCTAGTAATGAAAATATCTGGATTTAACTGAACGATGGTATAGGTGGCATTACGTGTAATATGTCTGTAACATATTTTCAGCTACTCTCTTCCGCGTGCTTCTAATTAGGCACCCTGCGGAAATCGTCGCTCTAGATGGCCTGAGGGCTTGTTGATCCACGGTCTCGGCTTGCTTCGTGAGAAATTCTCTTTAGAAATATCAACATCTGGTCTACTAGCTCAAATGTGGCTCATGAGACACAACTGAATTTCTATTGTTATAAAATAAATTTTGATTTTTAAGCAGGTGAAGTCAACGAGTTTTCTTTACAATATGATCCCACCTTTACACTTAAAATTATATTATTTTTTATGAAACACTCAAATACCACAATTCTTCAATACCATCAGTGTACTAATTTGTACTAATCTGTCATCATCTGCCTAGCCTTTTTCCAACTATGTTGGGGTCGGGTTCCAGTCTAACTGGATGCAGCTGAATACCAGTATTTTACATGGAGCGACTGCCTATCTGTCCTCCACAACCCAGTTACAGAGAGAGTAAAGAAACACAGAGTGCACCTGTGTTTGCGCAAACACTTGTGCACTGTACTATTTCCTACGTACCTGGCTAATCTCTGTTGAGATTGGCTACCGTGGCCGAAATCGGCCACGGTCGGGAGGCTATTTATTATACCTAATAACAATATTAGGCAAGCAGTATAGGGAAATTCCTTTCTTTTCATAATGTGCATCTATTATTTGGTGAAATTTAATTAATTGCTGAAATTGGTCTCAATTTTTTATTAGATTTTTTTACGAATTTAACTGCCCGTCTATTCTGCAAAGATCTAAACATTATATGAAGTGACCTTGAAGTGAACTGTCATATCACCTGGTGTTGCTTGTCACTTCATCTAAGTTTTCAGTGGTATTTTTAAAGAATCGATCGGTTTTAAATCTGACTGTTTGAAATCAAGACTGATCGTTTTAGGCCATGTTTGTCGCGCGAAGATGCGATCGTGGCTTGCGCGACGATCGCTTACTGGATACGAGATTAGAACACGAAATTATTTTGTCACTTTATCAGTGTTCATAATTTCAGATAATTTACGTTCCATCGCCACCAGTTATCAACTTTAGTGAAACATATTCTAAGTTGATTTTTGGAGTGACCATTTGTAACAAAAAGTTCCAAATAAGTTTTTGGTTGCAATGGACTTTGAACTCTCTTAAGTAAGACATTCAGTTTGTTGTAATCTTGAAAATTATCTCAAATTCTTAATTCTAATATAGATAAGTTTACATGAATATATCTGAGATTGTTAGTTTATACAATGAATATGAACGTGGTCGAATCAAAAGGAGAATGTAAGAATCATTCTATGTCAACGGGATTGTCCGAAAGGGTTACCGCTGGCCCGGAACATAAAGGGCTGAGGAAGGAACATGGGTAGTTTTAGTTAGTAAGAGTCTGACACTCCCTTCCGCTCCACCCAGAGCGGGAGGAAAAATATTACCGGGAACGAATCACGCAACGCTTGCTCGGTTAATCTCTAGAGTGTCGTACCTAAGACGAAAACAATGCCACAAGAATACAATACAATTAGACAATAATATGGTGGATGATAAACTGAATAGGTAGTATATTATTTCATAACATTTCTCAGTAGTCGGGTTGTAAGGCAAATAGAAAATAAACAAAGATGATGAAATATTGTTGCATCTAAACATTTGTTTGAAAAGTTGTGCAATGTGATGTGAATCACGCAACTTGCCAAACTGAACGGTATATTATTTCATAAAATTTCTCAGTAGTCGGGTTGTAATACCATAGAAAATAAGCAATAATGATGAAATATTGTTGCATCTAAACATTTGTTTAAAAAGCTGTGCAATGTGTTGTGCATCACGCAACTTGCCAAACTGAATGGTATATTATTTCATAATATTTGTCAGTAGTCGGGTTGTAAGAAGACCATAGAAACTAAGCAAAGATGATGAAATATTGTTGCATCTAAAAATTTTTTTGAAAAGTTGTGCAATGTGATGTGAATCATGCAACTTGCCAATTTATGATGATCAGAGATCGGAATTGGGTATGTGACAATACCTAAAGTTTGCAGCGAGACATAACATAGAGCTGTTACAACCACTTAAGTCAACCGGTTTTGAATTTTACCGGTTTTTTTTTCGGTTTTTTGTTTTACATGTTCTTTAACTTTGAAAAACCGAACTATAAACATTAGCAAGCTGCTAATACAGTTTTAAATTATTTTTTGTTTTGAACTTTTCCGGTTCAAATTCGATTTTTTAGTTCTACTTGTTCTGTACGTCTGAAACACCGAATTTTACACATCTGCAAGCTGTAATACAGTTTTAGTTTTTTTTTAAACCTAATTTTAACCGGGAAAGTACAAAACAAAAATTAATTTAGAACTGTATTAGCAGCTTGTAAATGTTTATAGTTCGGTATTTCAAAGGTAAGGAACATGTACAAAAAAAACCGAAACTAAACCGGTAAAATCCAAAACCGGTTTAACTTAAGTGGTTGTAATAACTCCATATTATGTTCCGCTGCAAACTTTAGGTATTTTCACACACCCAATTCCGCTCTCTGATGATGATGATGAACATATTGCTTGTATTCTCCGAGGGGTGAGCAGAAGTGTATCTGGTACCTACACAGTCATGAAAAAGACCCACCGTCTAATACTCTTACCGACATCTCTAAGCGACATGGAAGGTACGTTTAGTAGGTATTGTTTCAAAATGAATGAAAGATACTTACAATCCATATCGTAAACTATAAGTAACATATTTGTATCTACATAAATTATATTGAATAATCGTATTTAACCTTCTATCAAGTTTGGTTACAAACTGATTTGATTGCCGAAACAATTTAATAATTTACCGTATGTCGCATTTTAGGAAATATTACAAGTTATACCTTTACCCACTCCGTCTCACAGAGAGGAGGCCTGTGTCCCAACAGTGGGAACATTATAATCTGATTATGATGTTATGATGATACTTTCACCTATTTCTAAGGGCTATGTTTTGCTAACGGAGATTTTTTTTTTGATAACCTATTAAAAATTTTCTACGTTACGTCTAGAATCATGTGCTGAATTCATAGTAACAGTTTGCACGTCGATGTCTCTGGTACACTGTTTTGTTATTTCTTATTCTCTCCATTCACATAAAGGCTCCTTCAAACAGGCGCCACACGCGATAAAATCGCGCGCGACACAAAGGCACCGCAAGTCTCGCAACGAGCGGTGCCTTTGTGTCGCGCGCGGTTGTATCGCGTGTCGCACCTGTTTGTAGGAGCCTGAAAAGCACAAAACCTTCTCAACTTCTTGCGGCCTTACATTCTGATCCATACATGACAGCTAGTCAGCAAGTCAAGATAAGGGAGAATTCGTTAATCGCAGATTTTTACCGCGAACTGCCGCCATTTTATCTATATTATATAATTATATGTGTGTGCAGCAAAGTTTTATTAAAAAACGCAGCAGCTACGTAGGTTGAAAAATTGCGGAAAACTTTCATTGTTCCAAATTTAGATGATAATGTTTTAAATATATTTGTGTTACGTTCATTTTTAGGTAGGTAGGTACTTTATATAGGAAGTGGGGCATTTTACTAACCTTCTTACTGACTTGGCTTTTTATAGCATAACCTCATCAAAAATCATCATCATTTCAACCGAAAGGCGTCCACTGCTGGACATAGGCCTCCCCAAAGCACCTCCACTTCGACCGGTTCTGTGCTTATCTCATCCAACGGGCACCTGCGGCTTTCAGAAGGTCATCGGTCCACCTTGTGGGAGGCCTTCAAACGCTACGTCTTCCGTTAGCGTTACCTGTCTATGTGGAATCAAATCCAGATGCGAGTGATCGAAGGTCAAGGTGCTCCTATGCTAGGCAAAGTGATGATCTACATAGACAAGGAACTTCGGTAGCAACCGAGGATTGAGTTGAATGGCAGGCGATTGGAAAGGCATTATGTGATGATATTTTTTAAGGATGTATAACACACTAGCAGCGCGCCGTGGTTTCACCCGCATAAGTGTCGATCGCGTGGAAATATCGGGATAAAAACTATCCTATGTCCTTCCCCAGGATGCAATCTATCTGTCTGCCAAATTTTATCGAAATCTGTTCAGTGGTTTAGGTGTGAAAAGGTAACTTAGAGACAGACAGACAGACAGAGTAGCTTTCGAATTTATAATATTAGTATGGATATCAATTTTATTACTAGCTGACCCAACAGACGTTTTTCAGTCCAAATTTCAATAATTCATACAAAAATCCCATGGAAACAAATTTACAGTGTTTCCCGAATTTAATTTTAATTCGGAAAATTTTAATTTTTTTCCGTTTAAACCTAAATCGTACTAGTTGAAATTGAAAAATTACTGAAATTGAATTGGCAAATTAGAGAAATGGTAGAAAACCCTAAAGTTGCATCATCGTCAGTTAGCTTACCTACATGAAAAGACTGCGCAACAATTTCGCAATATTTAATTAAATGTAACATCATAATACAATGAACATCTCTCACTCAATCCAACTGACTTATTCGTTCAAACACGATCTATGGCTAGTTAGGAAGCTAGGTAGGGAGCGACAGTATCAAAATTTTTTGGAGGAAACATTATTAATTGTTGATATGGATGGAAATTGTATTTAAATAGTTCATGTGTAGGATTTTAAAGTGACGCAATATAATAATGATGACATAACGTCAATAGGTGGGTTAGTGAAATTTCCACCTTCTATATAGGCGGTGTATTATCCAAACAGTTTACAGTCTTATGTAAGCAGTGAAAGTGGGAACATCTCCTGAAAATGGCGACTAATATAATTTTATTTGGCTTCAGCCTGATTTTGTGCGTTGGAGTTGCGTTGCCAGTTGCGCGTGATTTAAATTCAAAGCAATCTCCGAACAGTGATACAGTGGTTACTGTAGTAATTAAAAGAACCATTCAGCTTGATGCTGTAACAGTGTTAGGTCCTGAAGATAATAGTGTGCGAGATAAAGTACTAGTGCAAAATTTAGACAGTGATGCTGTAGTGGCGTCAAGTTTAACTGGCGGTGTCGATACCCTGCAAAGAAACAAAAGAGCAACGATTACTGGAAATGGTTGCTCCAGAGGAATGCGGTGGATTGCAAATCAATGTGTGACGTTGAAAAAGTAAGTTTTATTTTTAATATTTCGTTTATTACCAAATAACATTTAAAAATTTTTGGTTTATTCTTATTGGATCTGTCATAAATAAGTACCTAGTGGTTTGAATTTTTGAGCGTTTAAAATTATGTTACAGTCTGAATGTTAGTGTAATTTTAATCATAATGTTATACAATTCATAAATAAAACGTTTGCATCTTTTTAATTTTGCATTAAAATTTACTGAAACAAGTCTACTCTTTATCTCTTTACATTTTTTTCTTTGATCACAATCTAACGGTTTGGCGTAAAACTTAAATATAAAATATAAATTTACAGTAACCCCACAATAATCATTGTTCAGAAATGTTCTTGTGGTTTCACATACTCATTAATCTCATCTTCACAGGTACAAGGACTTACGAGAGAATGAAAAGGACAAGTAAATGGCATAGACCAAGACCCTGCAATAGCCACGACGACAATACATGGAATCCGGTACTTGCATTATACAGTATGTTAACTAACAGAGGGCGTTCCCGTTAACCCGCAATAGTATAGCATCCATACATGCTAAAAAAAATATTACCATTCGAAAATAAAATGTTTTTATTTTTTTTATATTAAAATATTCACTAAAAATCGCAAATTGATACTCTATTTATTTAATTAATTCTAATTTATTTAATTAAATAAATTCCGACATTGCTGTCCTTCAAGTACGCGTGTACAGAGTGTTTCTTTAACGTATCAATTTACGATTTTTAGTGAATATTTTAATATAAAAAAAATAAAAACATTTTATTTTCGAATGGTAATATTTTTTTTAGCATGTATGGATGCTATACTATTGCGGGTTAACGGGAACGCCCTCTGTTAGTTAACATACTGTATAATTCAGAAGCCAAGTAAGCCATACTCAAGATTTAAGTCTCTCTCTGTCTAGCCTTTTCCCAACTATGTTGGGGTCGGCTTCCAGTCTAACCGAAAGCAGCGGAATACCAGTATTTTACATAGAGCGACTGCCTATCTGACCTCCACAACCCAATTACTAGACAATACGATACCTCTTGGTAAGACTGGTTGTCAGACTTTCGGGCTTCTGACGAACCGTAACGACTGTCAAAGATTCACGAGTGACAGCCGGGACCAACGGTTTAACTTTAACGTGCTTTCCGAGGCACGGAGAGGTCTTGATATGTAAAGATGGTCACCCATCCACGGATCAACCGCGGCAAGCGTAGCTTAACCTGATCAATCGACCCATGCGGCAGTTATTACTTAGCCACAAGTCTCTCAAGATTTAAGAACTATAAAAATAAATTGGTAAATAGGTAAACAAAAAAAAAATTGGCTACCTGCTATACTGAAACCAATTTATTTTATATTCGACTACAAGTATTTTAGTGAATTTACAGAACATTGACGTAATGAATGTCTGATCTCTCCATTTTTTTATAGAATTTCGTAAGTATGATCTACTATTTAGTTTAGTTATAATTGAATAAGAAGCATCTGTATAATAGTTAATATTCATCTATAAAAATGGATTGCCAGTGGGGTTGCTGTAAACAATCGATTCTTCCTACTTAATTCGTCGTAACGACAGCGTGAAATTGTTATTCTGATGTCTCACTATGACTCAAAGTCATTATTTTCTATGAATTAAATAATATAACTTCCCCAGAAGTTTCGATTGTCTACACAAACTCCTTACTGAACATTGGCATATCATTTCTCGATTGTCACTAGTGTGTTCCTAGCTCGTCCTATTTGCAAGTATTGAAGACATTGGGACAACTTTTCGTGTTTATTTCGTGCTTGCTACCCACTCGTTGCAACTTCGATGGTTCAATCTGATCACTCATATTATTCAACGGGATGGAGGCTCGTATTTGGAAACAAGCTTTTATATCCTGCATTCAAAATGATAGTAGCAATGGATTTATGAAAAGTTTTAATCATTTTTGTTTTAGGGTATAATTCCGACGGAGACCCAACCGCCCTCGGGATCATACCCTTAATATTTTTGTCCAAAAATAAGTTAATAATAAAGTTTTTTTTGTTCTTAAAACTCATAGATCTAATGGAACTATAATGTTGTGTTCACGAGATAAATGAGTGAGTTCAAATGCGTGCGTCCTTTTCATTGAGAAATGTGTGAGATAATTTTGAAATATTGTTGTTACAAAGTGTCATAATTAGTACAATAAAATAATGCACTGACCAAAACAAACGGCTTGCTTCTGATAGAAGGTGTTACAAGCCAAAGTCAGAAATAATACATTTTTATTTGTGCATTTTGTATAAAACAGTACGAAATAAATACTGAAAGTTGTTTACAAAGCCGTCTTTATTTGCACTACGATGAGATAAGAACACACAAACTGATTATTTCGATAAATGACGTGTGAATGACTTAATATAAGTTAGTCCAATTACTCGTTATCCTCGTAATAGGTAATTTAATTTGTGAAACATTCTGTCGTAATTTTTATGAATGAAGTTCTTCGGATCAGGTTGAAACTCAGGCCTCATCTCTGTAAGAAGTACCATATCTGCAGTACTGCTATTGTGAAAAGTTCTCCAGTAGTTTATTTTTAAATATTAATATATTGTATAAGACTGATAATAATTTATTGTTAAGTTTATTTATTAATATAATTATTAAATTAGAAAAGCAAGTACTAAGAATACTCTTAATTTAAAAAGGATAAAAATAATTAAAAATTAATTTGTACTTAATTAAAACAACGAAAAAGTAGACTACATGTACACACGAGTCTTAAGAATTTAAGATTCTACTCTGAGTATTTTAAGATTTTAAGTGAATTTACGGAAAATTGTTATTATTGTGTTTAATCCCTCTAAGTAATCGAATATTTTTTAATCGAATGTCCTTTGTATGTATTTAAGAGTGATCGACTGTACATAAACTCCTTATTGAACATTGGCATGTCACTTCTCGGTTCTCACTAGTGTGTTCCTAGCTCGTCTTTATTGCTAGTGTTGAAGACATTGGACCAACTTTTAATATTTACTTCGTGCTTGCTCATCACTCTTTGCAACCACGATGGTTCAATCTGATCACTTATATTATTCAACGGGATGGAGGCTCGTATTTGGACACAAGCTTTTATATCCTGCATTCAAAATGATAGTAGCAATGGATTTATGAAAAGTTTTAATAATTTTTGTTTTAGGGTATAATTCCGACGGAGACCCAATGGCCCTCGGGATCATACACTTAATATTTTTGTCTAAAAATAAGAAGTTTTTTGTTCTTAAAACTCATAGATCTAATGGAACTATAATGTTGTGTTCACGAGATAAATGAGTGAGTTCAAATGCGTGCGTCCTTTTCATTGAGAAATGTGTGAGATAATTTTGAAATATTGTTGTTACAAAGTGTCATAATTAGTACCTACAATAAAATAATGTACTGACCAAAACAAACGGCCTGCTTCATAGTGTCGTGATAGGAGATGTTACAAGCCAAGGTCAGAAAGAATACATTTTAATTTGTGCATTTTGTATAAAACAGTACGAAATAAATACTGAAAGTTGTTTACAAAGCCGTCCTTATTAGCACTAAGATGAGATAAGAACACATGAAATGATTATTTCGATAAATGATGTGTGAATGACATAATTTAGATTAGTTCAAATAGTCGTATAACTAGAAATATGTAGATAATATAAATTTGTGAAACATTCCATTGTAATTTACATGGATGAAGTTCTAAGGATATATGCGAAATCAATACAGACCTCCTTTGTGTGAGGAGTATCCTGCCTGCAGGGATTCTTTTGTGGAAAGTTCTTTAGTAGTTTCTTATATTTATTCTAAAATAATTTGTAACATATTAAAATTTGAGACTGATCATTTATTGTAAAGTTTATTTATTATTAAAGTATATTTATTAACTTTATTCTGATTATGTTTATGTGAAATAGAGATTCGAAACTGTATAGTAACTTTGTTTTATACTTACACTTTGTTTTCTTCAAAACCGTGACATGTCATATTCATTGTTTTACCTATGTATTTTTTAATTCTCATTTAAGAAAATTACATAGGTAGTAAGTTAGGTAATTTTCATTGATTTGACATTTATGTAATTTTATTTATCAGTAATAGGTAATATTTAACTATATCTGTTACAAATCCAATATCTGGAAGGCAAGTCTCGCGTTTACACTCGTAACATGACGAATTTGTCATTGCCGTTATTGTGGTATATAATGTGTCTTATAAAATTGTGGTGTGGTGTAAAAATCTAATTTCTGATAAGCGGGACCATATTGCTTAATCATATGATAACTATTGTTAAGCATGTATTTATTATAGTAAAATTTGCCTATGTTGCGTTATTTGTGTATTACTTTAAACCGAACTGATTAATAAATTATTTATTTAACCATCTAAATGAACTTTTTCTTTATATTTCTTCACCTAATTAATAACTATGATCTTGACTTAGGAGTTTTTTGATCAGTTTTAATCCCAAGCTCTCTAATATAACAACGACCCGAGAATACCAATATGGTGGATGAGAACCATTCTCAGTAATCGGGTTCATCATATCAAACCAAAGAAATCTTGCAAAGATGATGAAAAATTATTGTTGAAACATTTGTTTGATAAAAAGTTATGCAATGTGAATTCAATTATGCAACTCGCCAACTTATGACTGATGTGTTTATTTTATTTTAAAAATAACTCCACACATCTATCTAATGAAAGGTTGTGCAGAGGTGTTGTTATCTGCATTTTGCTATGAATATTTGTTATTGGGGTGGACAATATTGCAATCCATTAGGGTTAAAAACAGTTTCAGGGCTATTCCTGAAAAAATAGTGATGGAAAAACACATTAATACTTTCCTCGAATTGAGGATCAAAACCAGACTTTACGTTTAGTACTCACGTGATGTTTTTTGTCATAACGTACCCGTAGATGTCGCAGATGTGTGATGTGACGAGCAAGCGGGTTTATGTGAGGTTTAAACATTTACGTTTTTATCTATTGAAATACCTACACACATACGGAAACGAATGCTTATGCATTAGCTACACTACACAACGTTAAAATTATTCTTAGCGTTGCGTAGTGGTTCATTTAGAGCCATTCACAAAAAAAGCAAAGGCAGTCGGGCTGAGAGCACTGCCCTGGGGAAGTCCTAAGTTGATTGTAGCTATCTATTCAATTGACTAATCACCTAGTTTTAACTGGTTGTAAAGGGCCAGGCGGTCCTTCAAAAATCTGCCGACAAACGAGCACTACATTTTGTTTCCACCTCCCCACATTCTTCAACTGAATGAGACAAAATTCAAGTCTTGTGTAAAACGCACACTATGCAGTCAGGCATATTATAAGTTATGGGATTACATCGCTTGAAGATTCTGTTGGAGCTGCTGAAGATTGTAAGACTATCTTTGCATTGTATAAACTCAATTTCCTTTGTATTGTATAATTGCATAGCACAGATGTGAGTTCTATGTATATACTATAGACTATGTACCATTTACCGGGTAATGTGTCTTTCATTGACTTGAATGTGCCCTGGCGGCTGATAGTATGTCATGCTCACACAAATGTCTCGCTGACGGTGGCGTGTGTGTTGGATCATTTAGCTCCCTTCAAAATGGTTGAGCTGAATGGTGCCGATCTATGCGTCATGTTCGTGAACGGGCGCCGTCAGTTGGGGCTGGTCATATCACTTAGCTGCCTCGGCATATTTTTAATTATTTTAATATTGAATTGTTGTTTTCTTACCATTTGTTGTACTCTGGACACTTTTAACGCGTACATCTTTTGTACATCGTTCTCACATATAATTATAAATTCACATTATTGATGTAACTAATATTTTTGTACAACTATAATTTAAAAGATTGTCCATGGAGTTTCTTGCCCGTTCTTCTCCATAGGTACGCTTTGGAATGGGCAACTAGCTTCATATTTTCTGACTGACCGACTTTTTGACAATTCAAAAGTGCCTGTAAATGGTTTAATTGAAATAAATGTTTTGAGTTTGAGTTTGAGTTTGAGTTTATCATTTAGCTCCCTTCAAAGTGGTTGAACTGAATGGTGCTGATATATGCGTCATGTACGTGAACGGGCGCCGTCAGTTGGGGCTGGTCATCACTTAGCTACCTCAGCTTATTTATACAACTACAATTAACTTAGGACTTCCCCAGGGCAGTGCTCTCGGTCCGACTGTCTTTGCTTTTTTTTGTGAATGGCACTAAATGAACCACTATGCAACGCTAAGAATAATTTTAACGTTGTGTAGTGTAGCTAATGCATAAGCATTCGTTTCCGTATGTGTGTAGGTATTTCAATAGATAAAAACGTAAATATTTAAATCTCACATAAACCCGCTTGCTCGTCACATCACACATCTGCGACATCTACGGATACGTTATGACAAAAAACATCACGTGAGTACTATAAACGTAAAGTCTGGTTTTGATCCTCAATTCGAGGAAAGTATTAATGTGTTTTTCCATCACTATTTTTTCAGGAATAGCCCTGAAACTGTTTTTAACCCTAATAGATTGCAATATTGTCCACCCCAATAACAAATATTCATAGCAAAATGCAGATAACAACACCTCTGCACAACCTTTCATTAGATAGATGTGTGGAGTTATTTTTAAAATAAAATAAACACATCAGTCATAAATTGGCGAGTTGCATAATTGAATTCACATTGCATAACTTTTTATCAAACAAATGTTTCAACAATAATTTCATCATCTTTGCTCGATTTCTTTGGTTTGATATGATGAACCCGATTACTGAGAATGGTTCTCATCCACCATATTGGTATTCTCGGGTCGTTGTTATATTAGAGAGCTTGGGATTAAAACTGATCAAAAAACTACTAAGTCAAGATCATAGTTATTAATTAGGTGAAGAAATATAAAGAAAAAGTTCATTTAGATGGTTAAATAAATAATTTATTAATCAGTTCGGTTTAAAATAATACACAAATAACGCAACATAGGCAAACTTTACTACAATAAATAAATGCTTAAGCAATAGTTATCATATGATTAAGCACCCGCTTATCAGAAATTAGAGTTTTACATCACACCACAATTTTATAAGACACATTATATACCACAATAACGGCAATGACAAATTCGTCATGTCACGAGTGTAAACGCGAGACTTGCCTTCCAGATATTGGATTTGTAACAGATATAGTTAAATATTACCTATTACTGATAAATAAAATTACATAAATGTCAAATCAATGAAAATTACCTAACTTACTACCTATGTAATTTTCTTAAATGAGAATTAAAAAATACATAGGTAAAACAATGAATATGTCACGGTTTTGAAGAAAACAAAGTGTAAGTATAAAACAAAGTTACTATACAGTTTCGAATCTCTATTTCACATAAACATAATCAGAATAAAGTTAGGTAATAAATATACTTTAATAATAAATAAACTTTACAATAAATTAGTCTCAAATTTTAATATGTTACAAATTATTTAAAAATAAATATAAGAAACTACTAAAACACTTCCACAAATGAAGACCTGCAGGCAGGATACTCCTCACAAATAGGAGGTCTGTATTGATTTCGCATATATCCGTAGAACTTCATCCATGTAAATTACAATGGAATGTTTCACAAATTTATATTATCTACATATTTCTAGTTATACGACTATTTGGACTAATCTAAGTTATGTCATTCACAGATCATTTATCGAAATAATCATTTCGTGTGTTCTTATCTCATCTTAGTGCTAATAAGGACGGCTTTGTAAACAACTTTCAGTATTTATTTCGTACTGTTTTATACAAAATGCACATATTAAAATGTATTCTTTCTGACCTTGGCTTGTAACACCTTCTATCACGACACTATGAAGCAGGCTGTTTGTTTTGGTCAGTACATTATTTTATTGTAGGTACTAATTATGACACTTTGTAACAACAATATTTCAAAATTATCGCACATATTTCTCAATGAAAAGGACGCACGCATTTGAACTCACTCATTTATCTCGTGAACACAACATTATAGTTCCATTAGATCTATGAGTTTTAAGAACAAAAAAAACTTCTTAATTTTAGACAAAAATATTAAGGGTATGATCCCGAGGGTGGTTGGGTCTCCGTCGGAATTATACCCTAAAACAAAAATGATTAAAACTTTTCATAAATCCATTGCTACTATCATTTTGAATGCAGGATATAAAAGCTTGTTTCCAAATACGAGCCTCCATCCCGTTGAATAATATAAGTGATCAGATTGAACCATCGTGGTTGCAAAGAGTGAGGAGCAAGCACGAAATAAACATTAAAAGTTGGTCCAATGTCTTCAACACTAGCAATAAAGACGAGCTAGGAACACACTCGTGAGAACCGAGAAGTGACATGCCAATGTTCAATAAGGAGTTTATATACAGTCGATCAATCTGAAATACATCCAAAGGAAATTCGATTAAAAAATATTCGATTACTTAGAGGGGTTAAACATAATAACAATTTTCTGTTAATTCACTTAAAATCTTAAAATACTCAGAGTAGAATCTTAAATTCTTAAGACTCGTGTGTACATGTAGTCTACTATTTGTTGTTTTAGTTAAGTACCAATTAATTTTCAATTATTTTTATCATTTTTAAATTAAATGTATTCTTCCTACTTTTCTAATTTAATAATTAAATTAATAAATAAACAATAAATTATCAGTCTTCTACAATATATTAATATCTAAAAATAAACTACTGGAGAACTTTCGACAATGGCAGTACTGCAGACACGGTACTTTTTACAGAGATGAGGTCTGAGTTTCAACCTGATGCGAAGAACTTCATTCATAAAAATTACGACATCATGTTTCACAAATTAAATTACCTATTACGAGGATAACAAGTAATTGGACTAACTTATATTAAGTCATTCACACGTCATTTATCGAAATAATCAGTTCGTATGTTCTTATCTCATCGTAGTGCAAATAAAGACGGCTTTGTAAACAACTTTCAGTATTTATTTCGTACTGTTTTATACAAAATGCACAAATAAAAATGTATTATTTCTGACTTTGGCTTGTAACACCTCCTATCACGACACTATGAAGCAGGCCGTTTGTTTTGGTCAGTGCATTATTTTATTGTACTAATTATGACACTTTGTAACAACAATATTTCAAAATTATCTCACACATTTCTCAACGAAAAGGACGCACGCATTTGAACTCACTCATTTATCTCGTGAACACAACATTATAGTTCCATTAGATCTATGAGTTTTAAGAACAAAAAATACTTTATTATTAACTTATTTTTGGACAAAAATATTAAGGGTATGATCCCGAGGGCGGTTGGGTCTCCGTCGGAATTACACCCTAAAACAAAAATTATTAAAACTTTTCATAAATCCATTGCTACTATCATTTTGAATGCAGGATATAAAAGCTTGTTTCCAAATACGAGCCTCCATCCCGTTAAATAATATGAGTGATCAGATTGAACTATCGAAGTTGCAACGAGTGGGTAGCAAGCACGAAATAAACACGAAAAGTTGTCCCAATGTCTTCAATACTTGCGAATAGGACGAGCTAGGAACACACTAGTGACAACCGAGAAATGATATGCCAATGTTCAGTAAGGAGTTTGTGTAGACAATCGAAACTTCTGGGGAAGTTATATTATTTAATTCATAGAAAATAATGACTTTGAGTCATAGTGAGACATCATAATAACAATTTCACGCTGTCGTTACGACGAATTAAGTAGGAAGAATCGATTGTTTACAGCAACCCCACTGGTAATCCATTTTTATAGATTAATATTAACTATTATACAGATGCTTATTATTCAATTATACTAAACTAAATAGTAGATCATACTTACGAAATTCTATAAAAAAAATGGAGAGATCAGACATTCATTACGTCAATGTTCTGTAAATTCACTAAAAATACTTGTACTTAGTCGAATATAAAATAAATTGGTTTCAGTATAGCAGGTAGCCAATTTTTTTTTTGTTTATTTATTTACCAATTTATGTTTATAATTCTTAAATCTTGAGAGGCTTGTGGCTAAGTAATAACTGCCGCACGGGTCGATTGATCAGGTTAAGCTACGCTTGCCGCGGTCGGTACGTGGATGGGTGACCATCTTTACATATCAAGACCTCTCCGTGCCTCGGAAAGCACGTTAAGCCGTTGGTCCCGGCTGTCACTCGTGAATCTTTGACAGTCGTTACGGGTCGTCAGAAGCCCGAAAGTCTGACAACCAGTCTTACCAAGGGGTATCGTATTGCCTAGTAATTGGGTTGTGGAGGTCAGATAGGCAGTCGCTCCATGTAAAATACTGGTATTCCGCTGCTTCCGGTTAGACTGGAAGCCGATCCCAACATAGTTGGGAAAAGGCTAGACAGAGAGATATTCAAATTTTGAGTATGGCTTACTTGGCTTCTGAATTATATATTTGCAAGTACCGGATTCCATGTATTGTCGTTGTGGCTATTGCAGGCTCTTGGTCTATGCCATTTACCTACTTGTCCTTTTCATTCTCTCGTAAGTCCTTGTACCTGTGAAGATGAAATTAATGAGTATGTGAAACAACAAGAACATTTCTGAACAATGATTATTGTGGGGTTACTTTAGATTAATACTTTATATTTAAGTTTTACGCCAAACCGTTAGATTGTAGTCAAAGAAAAAGACAAAAAAATGTAAAGAGAGAAAGAGTAAGAATTGTTTCAGTAAATGTTGATGCAAAATGAAAAAGATGCAAACGTTTTATTTATGAATTGTATGACATTATGATTAAAATTACACTAAAATTCAGACTGTAACATTAAACGCTCAAAAATTCAAACCACTAGGTACTAGGTGTCTATGTAAGTACTGACAGTTCCAATAAGAATAAACCACAATTTTTTAAATGTTATTTGGTAATAGCCGAAATATTTAAAAAAAACTTACTTTTTCAACGTCACACATTGATTTGCAATCCACCACATTCCTCTGGAGCATCCATTTCCAGTAATCGTTGCTCTTCTGTTTCTTTGCAGGCTTTTGACACCGCCAGTTAAACTTGACACCACTACAGCATCACTGTCTAAACTTTGCACTAGTACTTTATCTCGCACACTATTATCTTCAGGACCTAAAACTGTTACAGCATCAAGCTGAATGGTTCTTTTAATTACTACAGTAACCACTGTATCACTGTTCGGAGATTGCTTTGAATTTAAATCACGCGCAACTGGCAACGCAACTCCAACGCACAAAATCAGGCTGATGCCAAATAAAATTATAATAGTCGCCATTTTCAGGAGATGTTCCCACTTTCACTGCTTACATAAGACTGTAAACTGTTTGGATAATACAACGCCTATATAGAAGGTGGGAATTTCACTAACCCGCCTATTGACGTTATGTCATCATTATTATATTGCGTCACTTTAAAATCCTACACATGAACTATTTAAATACAATTTCCATCAATAACAACAATAAATAATATTTACTCCAAAAAATTTAGATACTGTTGCTCCCTACCTAGCTTCCTAACTAACCATAGATCGTGTTTGAACGAATAAGTCAGTTGGATTGAGTGAGAGATGTTCGTTGTATTATGATGTTACATTTCATTCAATATTGCGAAACAATTTCGCAATATTGAATGAAATGTAAATGTGCACAGTCATTTCATGTAAGCTAACTGACGATGATGCAACTTTAGGCTTTTCTACCATTTCTCTAATTTGCAAACTCAATTTCAGTATTTTTTCAATTTCAACTAGTCCGATTTAGGTTTAAACGGAAAGAAAAAAAAAACCGAAAAAAAATTATTTCCGAGAATTTTCCGAATTAAAATTAAATTAGGGAAACACTGTAAATTGGGTTCCATGGGATTTTTGTATGAATTATTGAAATTTGCAATGAAAAACGTCTGTTGGGTCAGCTAGTAATAAAATTGATATCCATACTAATATTATAAATTCGAAAGCAACTCAGTCTGTCTGTCTGTCTCTAAGTTACTTTTTCACACCTAAACCACTGAACGGATTTCGATAAAATTTGGCAGAGAGATAGATTGCATCGCGGGGAAAGGCATAGGATAGTTTTTATCCCGATATTCTCACGGGATCTCCACTTACGCGGACTAAACCACGGGCCGCTGCTAGTGTGTTATACATCCTTAAAAATCATCATCACATAATGCCTTTCCAATCGCCTGCCATTCAACTCAATCCTCGGTTGCTACCGAAGTTCCTTGTCTATGTAGATCATCACTCTGCCTAGCATAGGAGGACCTTGACCTTCGAACACTCGCATCTGGATTTGATTCCACATAGATAGGTAACGCTACTGGAAGATGTAGCGTTTGAAGGCCTCCCACAAGGTGGACCGATGACCTTCTGAAAGCCGCAGGTGCCCGTTGGATGAGAGAAACACAGAACCAGTCGAAGTGGAGGTGCTTTGGGGAGGCCTATGTCTAGCAGTTGACGCCTTTCGGCTAAAATGATGATGATTTTTGATGAGGTTATGCTATAAAATGCCAAGTCAGTAAGAAGGTTAGTAAAATTCCCATTTCCTTTATAAAGTACTTACCTAAAAATGAACGTAACACACATATTTAAAACATTATCATCTAAATTTGGAGCAATGAAAGTTTTCCGCAATTTTTCAACCTACGTAGCTGCTACGGTTTTTAATAAAACTTTGCTGCACATATATGTATAATTATATATAGATGAAATGGCGGCAGTTCACGGTAAAAATCTGCGATTAACGCATTCTCCCTTATGTTGACTTGCTGACTAGTCGTCATGTAGGTATAGATCAGAATGTAGGGCCGCAAAAAGTTGAGAAGGTTGTGTGCTTTTCAGGCTCCTACAAACAGGCGCGACACGCGATATAACCGCGAGCGACACAAAGGCACCGCTCGTTGCGCGACTTGTGGTGCCTTTGTGTCGCGCGCGATTTTATCGCGTGTGGCGCCTGTTTGATGGAGCCTTAATGTGAATGGAGAGAATAAGAAATAACAAAACAGTGTACTAGAGACATCAACGTGCAAACTGTTACTATGAATTCAGTTGCCAGTTGTGTGCGCAAGTTGAGTGATTCACATCACATTGCACAACTTTTCAAACAAATGTTTAGATGCAACAATATTTCATCATCTTTGCTTATTTTCTATGGTCTTTTTTTTCTGTGGATGAGAAATCATCAAATGACCCCTCCCGCTCTGGATGGAGCGGAAGCGAGTGTCAGACTCTTAGTGACTAAAACCCACCCGTGTTCCTTTATTAGCCCTTTATGTTCCGGGCCAGCGGTAACCCTTTCGGACAATCCCGCTGATTTTCTATGGTCTTGCAACCTGACTACTGTGAAATTTTATGAAATGATATACCGTTCAGATTGGCAAGTTGCGTGATTCATAATTATCACATTGCACAATTTTTCAAACAAATGTTTAGATGCAACAATATTTCATCATCTTTGCTTATTTTGTATGGTCTTACAACCCGACTACTGAAAAATGTTATGAAATAATATACCATTCAGGTTTGCAAGTTGCGTGATTCACATCACATTGCACAACTTTTCAAACAAATGTTTAGATGCAACAATATTTCATCATCTTTGCTTATTTTCTATGGTCTTTTTTTTCTGTGGATGAGAAATCATCAAATGACCCCTCCCGCTCTGGATGGAGCGGAAGCGAGTGTCAGACTCTTATTTTCTGTGGTCTTACAACCCGACTACTGAGAAATGTTATGAAATAATATAGACCGTACCATTCAGTTTATCATCCACCATATTGTATAATTGAATTGCATTCTTGTGGCGTTCTTTTGTCCTAGGTACGACACTTTGGACTCTGGAAAAATATTACCGGGAAGGAATCACGCAACGCGAGTTGTGTTGCGTGATTCGTTCCCGGTAATATTTTTTGTTTGAAGATTGAAGGGTTAAATGCTCAAAAGAAAGCCTAATCCAACGAAAATTTATAAATTGTTAAAAAAATTATGAAGTCATGGCTTGTTCCCATGGGGGTAAATAGAAACTATAGAACGATCCTTACATTCTCCTTTTGTTTCGACCACGTTCATATTAATTGTTTAAACTAATAAACTATCTCGTGTAAACTTATCTATATTAGAATTAAGCATTCGAGATAATTTTCAAGATCAGGAACAACAAACTAAATGTCTTACTTAACAGAGTTCAAAGTCCATTGTGACCAAAAAAGTATTTGGAACTTTTTGTTACAAATGGTCACTCAAAAATCAACTTAGAATATATTTCACTAAAGTTGATAACTGTGGGGCAATTCTCGTAATTTTAAGAACGTTCACAGTCTGATCTCAGTCTCAATCTGTCAAAAATTTCCCTACATTTTGACAAGTTTTTGACATTTGTTTGTTGCCGAGATGAGATTGCGACAAAATTTTTGACCGTTTTAAATTACGAGAATTGGCCTTCTGATTAGGTGGCGATGGAACGTAAATTATCTGAAATTATGAACACTGCTAAAGCGACAAAATAATTTCGTGTTCTAATCTCGTATACAGTAAGCGATCGTCAGGCAAAGTCACGATCGCATATTCGCGCGATAAACATGGCCTAAAACGATCAGTCTTGATTTCAAACAGTCAGATTTAAAACCGATTGATTCTTTAAAAATATCACTGAAAATTTAGATGAAGTGAGCTGTCAATAGTGTCAATTCCTAACATCAGGTGGTATGACAGTTCACTTCAAGGTCACTTCATATAATGTTTAGATCTTTGAAGAATAGACGGGCAGTTAAATTCGCAAAAAAATCTAATAAGAAATTAAGACCAATTTCAGCAATTAGGTAATTGAATTTGACCAAATAATAGATGCACATTATAAAGAGAAAGGAATTTCCCTATACTGCTTGCCTAACATTGTTATTAGGTATAATAGCCTCCCGACCGATTTCGGCCACGGTAGTCCATCTCAACAGAGATTAGCCAGATGCGCAGGAAATATTACAGTGCACAAGTGTGTGCGCAAACACAGGTGCACTCTCTGTTCCTTTACTCTCATAGACCGATGGGACAGCAATCCTATACGACCAGAGAGAGATCGGGCGCAGGCACCAAACCGCCAACTTCCAAACTCCGAGCTGTTACTAAAAATTCTTAATGGAAAACTCAAAACACTCTTCTTAATGGAAAACAGTTTGTCCGACCTGGGAATTGATTCCACGCTCGGCAGTCGCGCTTGCAACCACGAGACCAACGGGGCAGTCGCGCTTGCAACCACGAGACCAACGGGGCAGTCGCGCTTGCAACCACGAGACCAACGGGGCAGTCGGGGAGATATTAGGTATATCATCGTCACAATAACGCAATAGTGTGACGACGTACAGTGCGTGCCACGTAAGAAGAGACTTGACACACCACGTGGTCTGACATGCGCAGTACACGATTTTAGGTATCCTTAGCGGTATGAGGTCTGAGTGCGGGACGGGACCGGACGTCATAGGGGCGGCGGAAAGAAGCGGGGGAGGCGGGGTCAAGTCTCTTCTTACGTGGCACGCACTGTACTATCCTTCAGGAAAACGTCAGGGAAAACAAAAGAGTAAACAAACATTAAAATTAGTGCGAACGGAAGAAGGTACTAATCGTTGGTAAATAATAACAACAATTATTACGTACATTATAGCTGTTATTAATAACTGTTTTCCTTAATATAGGAACAGCTGTTTAGTTAAAGGTAAATTATTGAATGAATTATTAACCCGTTGTACTCAATATAACCTATGGCGTATTTCTATATCTGTATTTACTGTATTATTATTATTATAATTTTAATTATCATTAATAGTGTTACTACTATCTATCTATTTTAATTATTATTTTTGTTTGTCGTAAATACAAACGATGTATATTGCATAAAATCCAGAACCTACTGATTGGGAGAAGACACTGACTCTGGTTGTTACTTAGCGCAGGAGTCAGGGCTTCACTTTGTTCACTTTTTTTTATACATATACCAATAAATTATATTAGGTATTATTATTGAAAATTATTAATATATTTATCTCCTTTATTTCATTTTAGACATAAAAAATAATATTTTTAAATACCTATGTATTTAGAATATAGAAATAAAAAAAAAACATTAAAAAATATAACAAATAGTAGCCCACCGTTATCGGGAACAGGGTCCAAGTTACGGCGATCAGGGTTCCAGAGAGAGGAACCTCCTAACATTGACCTCCTCTCCCTCTGAATCAAGCCCTTGATCCAACTGCCCAACGAGAGCCTCTTCAGGTGTTGTAATTTTATTAATATTATTATTAATTATTATTATTATTAACAAGGGATTAATTCTGTATGAACGTTTATGAAAATGTTATTTGGATAATAAAAACCACAAGTCATCATCTGCCTAGCCTTTTCCCAACTATGTTGGGGTCGGCTTCCAGTCTAGCCGGATGCAGCTGAAAAACCATAAGTAAATAGCGAAAAAAAAAAGTACTTGATTGCAAAGTTGAATGTACAGACGCCAGCACATCAAGCTACTACAATCTGTCAAATTTATTTAATAGATTTTCAACTTTATCGCTAATGCATAAGGTTCAAAATTGATTGGGAAAAATTTACATTTTCGGGTAGCTTGATGTGCTGGCGTCTGTACTACTGTAAATTGCCATAGAGTAATAGAAAATTCCATATTAATATATATTCATGTTTTTTTATTATTAGCCTATGATGTCCCACAGCTGGGCAAAGGCCTCCCTACTATCTTTCCACTTTTTTTTTTAATCTTTATTTAGAAAAAAGAAGAAAGAGAAAGAAAGAAAGAAAGAAAAGGGGTGCAATTCCCGTAATTTTAAAAAGGTTCACAGCATGACCTCAGTCTCAATCTGTCAGAAATAGGTACCTTTATTTCCCCTACATTTTTGTCAATTTTTTAATGCGTGCGCTTGTATAGAAAGTTATGTGTTACATTATTTTGCGGTTTCAGACCTGCGGTTAAACGCGGGCGTTTAATCGCAGTGCGTGCTAAGCCTAAATGAGATTGCCACTACATTTTGAACTTTTGATCATTATACTTATTTTAAATAACAAACGCCATCTATGTTTTACTAAGGAATCTACGTCGACCAATTATTCAGGTTTTATTAGACCCATCTTCCTTAACAACATTGTGAAACGCAAACGATAGTGTTGAAAATTGTCATTGTTGAAACAGGAAACTTTAGTTTCCAGTCTGTTGCATAGATGTCGCTAGTAATTGAAAAAGGTTTATGTCATCTTATTTTCGCCTACCTAACTGATTTCCGTCAGAAGCCTTAAAAGTTCGGCAGCCACTCTTACCAAGGGGTAAAGTGTTACCCAGTTACTGGGTTTTGGAGATCAGTTAGGCTATCGCAGCATGTAAAATACTGGAATTCAGCTGCATCCAGATAGACTGGAAGTCGACCCCAACGTAGTTGAGAAAAGACTAGGCAGATTGTTTGACAAAGGACATTGTAAAAAATGGCCTATGAATCAACACGCATGAAACATTTATTATAATTACTAATTCTTTTAATAATATACATTACAAATATTTCAATAGAACGGACACAAACATTTTAAAAAGTATTCACTTCCGTCATAATCATCGGTGTTATTATTTTTTGGCTCAATTTGAGGTTTTTAATAGGCAAAGGTATTATAGCTCATACAGCCAAGTCTTTGTAACAGCACGCTTAATAAGAGTTTGACACAGACAAGCATCAGTATTCTCAACGCTTGATATACAATAATGGTTTTTAGTTACAAACGTCCGCTATGGTGTCGCGGAACCATAATACGGCTTATCAAAAAACTCGATTGAGCGCTGTTTGAAACGAGCAATAATATGGACACTGACAATTGATGAATTGACAGATGACATTTGACATTGGGTAGTAATGTCACTTGGCGCGCGCATTCTGTTATTGCTACATACCGAATGTTTTTATTGACGTAATTGTAACCTCAAAATCCGAAAGTGTTTTGATTTTTTCCGAATTCTCAAAAGTGTCCCTTATTTTAATTTAAGTTCAATCGAATATATACATTATCTCAAACCCAAAAATTAAATACACCTCCCTGTTGGATCTTAGGCCAACTATGTATGGACGACGAGCAATGTCCTTTTCGCCGATATAATTTAATCTAAATAATGACCGTTATTATAAACGTCAACTTAGGTAAACAACACATATTCAGGTAATGCAACCACTGCCGTTTCTCCGTTCGTTTCTCAGTAAGAGGCATCGAAATCAAAATTTTTGTCAGTTGTTTTTTTTTGTCTCTCAATATTTATTAGAAATTTGTTGCTAGGCAACCTGTAAAAGTTGTTGTCACAATGATTATGAACCAATTGTCAGTGGCAGCAACTCAACTGCAACCTTATTAGAATGAGAATAAAGATCATTATGATTTGAACAGTGATGCAAAATCAGAGGTAAAATAACCGAGGACTGTTAACACCGGTGATTCAGTGCAGTAACTTTAGTCATTGCCAAAAATGTTTAAATTAGTATCTCAAATCTCTTTGGTCATCTCTTAGTGGTTATGTTCTCTTGCGCTAAGAAACAGCTTAACATTTAAACATTACATACATTTACAGTACCCGGCGATAAATATTGCACATCGACCTTTGGAAAGAGACAATCGGCTAATTTCGGCTTCGTAGAGCGTTGTCACTGTCGCACGAAATACAAACAGTCCGGTATCTATTAGGAGCTGTTAAAACTGTCCAGGTATGGGCTGAGTCAACCTTCGTTCGTAGGCATACCTAATAATGTCTCTGATAACCGCGGCTATAGTCATGCGGCGCCATCAAAAATTATCGTCGCGATGATATCGCCGTGTGGAGATTGATTCATAGATTTTTTGTTGGTTTTGATGCCGGAGTTGAAGCTTTTATTCTTGCGCGAACGTTGCATGCATGAATAATGATGAAACAGGCGGCCGGCGCGGGGACCATTCATTGGAAACAAAGTATGCAGGTGAAAGTATTCCACAAGGCCTAAATTAATAGAACAAAACTTAGATAGGTACTTATACTTCCTCGTAATCCATTTTGTGGTGTAATGATGCCCGCAGGATAGGTCATATTTACGCCTCAAGGGCATCGAAGATGTTAAGGCCTGCCTTAAGATATCTGTTGCCCTTAGACAGAAAGGCGGAAATTCCAAAAGGTGACATATCGGTCTGAGTCGAAGTAAAAGAGAATAATTGCATCACATCAGAAAATATTGATAGTAAGATGATAGAAAGCGTACTCTTTATTATATAATTACAGATATAAATATAGAAATTTACTGTTCTGTTTAAGCGTAATTAATTGCGCAAGAGTTGCGAGTGCCTAGTGAATCACTGTCCTACTAGAACACATCAAAGCCACAAGAAGACTTCGTTTTGAAATGCTCAAGCCAGTGATATGAAAACACTGGCAAAATGAATAAGAGTATTTTTGAACGTTCAAATAAAGTCCAGGGGTGCTATTCTGTAAATTGATCACCGTGAGAAGTTAGGTGAAGTGAGCTGTCATTCCATCTAATGCTAGGGATTGAGCTCACTTCACCCCAGTTATCACGGTGAGATTTTTACAGAATAGCACTACTGTGGTGCTATAGGTATATATAAAATTGCGCACGACACAAAGGCACCGCAAGTCACGCAATGAGTGGTGCCTTTGTGTCGCGCGCGATTATATCGCGTGTCGCGCCTGTTTGTAGGAGCCTTAAAGTGGGCAGACTTTTGGTTTAGCCAATCATTGGCTAGTAATGATGAAACAATTGGGTATATTTGATTACATTATCGTATAAGACTGGGAACGGCATTAAACTGAGTATGCAGCTTAATTTATTGTCGTATTGTAGTATCCATCTTGTATGTATATCAGCTGCCCCACTATTGGGCAGCGGCCGCCATTGCATCCAGTTTTCACCACACATTTTTTTAAGTGAATACTTCTTTAGGCGCGTTGGGAATTTTTTTTTATGGGAAAAAACCATGAACTCGCGCCACTGTTACCGTATGCGTAACCGCACGTGTTTTGTTTATAAGACGATTAAAAAAATACCCGCTTCGGATGTGTTCGGCTGTCCTCGGGATGTACTCGGTTTTAATGTATATCCGATATGTCAGTGAGTGATGGCAAAGTATTGTTTGTGTTTTGTTTTCACTTCTGTTGACACTTCCGGAGTGCCTTTTTTTTAATTGTGTGTATTTTCGTGATGCTAGCGTTCCTTTGGTTTCGTGCATAATACTTACATCATATAGTTACTTAGGCGATCCGACATCTACACGGGCGAGAAAATCGCGGCGAAAGTCATGCCGCGCCATCAAATTATCGTCGCGATGATATCGCCGTGTGGAGATTGATTCATAATTTTTTTGTTGAATTTGAGGCCGGAGTTGAAGCTTTTATTCTTGCGCGAACGTTGCATGCATAATGATGAAACAGGCGGCCGGCGGCGCGGGGATCATTCATTGGAAAAAAAAATTTAAACAGTTGCGCAATATAATTAACTAGCTTCTGCCCGCGACTTCGTCCGCGTGAAATTTCTTGTTCCCCGACCCACCCCGTCGCAACGCATCGCCTGCCCGCGCTATTACTTCGTTTTTGCTTAGCGTTCTTTCTGACTTTTTTTCTTTTTGCTCGGCTCCTAAAGGTCATAGCGTGATGTTAAATAGCCTATAGCCTTCCTCAAGAATTGGGCTATCAAATGCAAAAAGAATTTTTCAAATCTGACTGGTAGTTCCAGAGATTAGCGCGTTCAACCAAACAAACAAACAAACTCTTCAGCTTATACAGCGTGGCGTTACAATGGTGACATTAATTTAACACACGTGTAGGGCTAGTGTCCTTTAATCATATTAATTTTAGTAGGTTAAAATAACTCGTAAATTGAAAAAAAAAATTTTTCAAGCAAACTAAATGATAAAAATGTAACTAAAATTGGGATCACCCTTGCAAAAAATCATTCATGAAATTACTTTCCTACGTTACGCTGGCTTACGTTAACTCGGAGCGGCAACGCGTCGCTTCACGCGCTGCCACTTTTCGCGCTTTAATATCGTATGGACGGTACTGTGATGAACTTGAAAATGCCTAGCGCTCTGGCGGAGGCTAGTTTTGGGTTGGTTTTGGAAATATTGTAGCACATTTTCAGTTAACTGGTTTGGGTTTTGTCGTTTAGGTGGTCGATCAGGGCGTTGAGACCTAGGATCCACTGGCCGGTTTTCGCGGATGCGCTGAAGAGCTCCTACAATAGTGCGAGGATTAGTAGGGCATTGTCTTGAACCGCCATATCTCTCGCGATATGTCCTTATGGCAAGAGCGGCATTTTGACGACATTCTTCGTAAATTAGGATCATGTCCGCATATTCAACTGCTGTGTAGTTCGGATGTGTATTTGCCATCACGATCACAAGTTTACACAAGCACTAATAACACAAATAAAAGCGCCCGTATCGCAAGAGATGTCAACGTACCTACTAAATTAGAAAACGAAAACAAAACAAAGCGTCTTTATCGCAGTACCATAATCTAATTACTCATTAGTTCATTACACAAAAATAAATAAATAAAACCATAGGTAAGCGTCTTTTTCGCGGAAACATTCACAAAATTAGTCGACGTAATTATGTGCACTACTGTGAAGAAGTGTGTCAAGGGCACGAGTTAGGCTAGCACTAGAAATGCAAAAAAAAAATTGGATTTCGCTGCGACGCGACGGGGTGGGGAGGGCACTCGTCGCCTGCGCCGCCCGCTCGCCGACAAAGGGATATCACGTTACTTTAAAGTATTGTTTAAATAAACAATACTATCATAATACGGATCATAACATCGCATCAATGAAATTAAAATAAATATTTTAATTTCATTGATGCGATGTTATGATCCGTGACCCGGCAAATGACCGCTGCGCGACAGTTCTTTAAGTACAGGTTGCTCCAAAATGCTATTTTAGAAAACTTTAAATAAATCCGCAAATAATAACGTTTAATGGAAACATAATTTCTTCATGAAACGAAAATGTGAAAACGTATATGTGTGTTCAATTAATGTCACCATTGTACCGCCACGCTGTATAAGTATTGATAATGATGTAAGGTGTAACCAGCATAGTGGCAAGACAGTCCAAAACAAAAATGAGAAACAACTGCGCATGCGCAACATTGTTTCAACATTGCTTCGTGTGCGAGTCCGACTCGCATGTGGCCAATTTTTTTTTCTAAGTTTAGTATGTAAGTTATATTGTATTGCCCGATTGTAATCAATAAAAAAAAATTATAATATGCCCTGAAGTTGTTTCTTTACAACTGATCATATAAAGCTCTGGCCTGTTGGCGATGACACGGGATAAAAGCATAATCATCATCATCATTTCAGCCGAAAGACGTCCACTGCTGGACATAGGCCTCCCCCAAGCACCTCCGACCGGCGACCGGCGACCGGTTCTGTGCTTCTCGCATCCAACGGGTTCCTGCGGCCTTCACAAGGTCGTCGGACCACCTAAAAAACGAAATAAAAAAAAAAGAACGGCAATGCATATCAGCCTGTAATACTCCCACTGCTGGGACGCAGGCCTCCTCACTTCGAGAGGGAGTGGGCTATAATCTACCACGCGGGCCCAGCATGATTGGTCGATTTATTTTATTTTATTTTATAATATTTTTTTTATAGATGTCACATGTCTTCGAATTTTTGGTTCTAGGACATGCTGGTTCCCTTACAATGTTCTCCTAAATCGTTATGAGAGCAGTGGTGATGAAATAATTTACACAAAGTAAAGCGCCTGGGTTCGAACGTACGACCTACAACTCGTAAGCCACTGGGTTACTACGGCGGTGTAAGTTTTCACGGTGAGATTTTTACGGAATACCGTAAAAATCTCACCGTGAAAACTTATGTGAAGTGAGCGTGGAGTAGCCTGTCAATAGTGTCAATTTCTTGCAAAAACAAACTCACTTCACCTAAGTTTTCACGGTGAGATGGTAACAGCCGGCCGATTCTGTTAGAATCTCACCGTGAGAAGTTAGCTGAAGTGAGCTGTCATTCCACCTGAAGCTAGGGATTGACACTAATGACAGCGGTGCTATTCTGTAAAAATCTCACCGTGAAAACTTAGGTGAAGTGAGCGTGGAGTGGCCTGTCAATAGTGTCAATTCCCAGCAAAAACAAACTCACTTCACCTAAGTTTTCACGGTGAGATGGTAACAGAATCGCGCTGCAGTTCTGAGGGAAGTAAAAACGTGACAGTTGGGAGAAATTGTAAAAACAGATTAGTTTTGTATGTTTTTAATATTTGTTTAGTTTTTCCAAACAAATTGCTTTGTTTTACAGTATTTTAACTTAAATTACAAAGTTGATAATAAATACTTATTCATTAAATATAAAAATACTACGGTTTATCACAGACGGAATCCTTAAATAAATTATTATAAGTTAAAAGGGCTGGAAATGCTGGAATGTGCCCAACATATTTTACAAGTTAACACTGCAAACATAACGTTATATACGCCTGCATTCCTCAAAAAGTTACGCAGAAGTGCATATTACAAGTACCTACAGTTCGCGTCAAATAACTTTGCCGCTCTGAAGTAGCCAACAAATCACTGCGCAGTAGTTAATCCTATGAATAACACAGCAGCGCGCATGCGCGTCTAGCGAAAAGCCTAGCTTATGAGCGGCAAAGTTATTTGACGCGAACTGTAACACTGTTCACAAATTATGTTTAAGGCTCCTTCAAACAGGCGCGACACGACACGCGACACAAAGGCACCGCAAGTCGCGCAACGAGCGGTGCCTTTGTGTCGCGCGCGATTATATCGCGTGTCGCGCCTGTTTGTAGGAGTTTGCCTTTATACGTGGTGAGAATATTGCCATTAAACGGGCATAAATTCAAATTGATATCACAAATAAATTCCTACCACATTGACACCTGGGTATCGAACCCAGAACCACACGCTCTACAGTCAGACATTGAACCAACGACTCCAATGAGTCAATCACACACAACACATTTTAAACAAAGTATTTAAATTACCGTGACTAGATACCTACATAATTTCTAAGAATAGCAATTCTTTAAATAGAATTTATAGATTTAATTAAAGCTAAAACAATACATATTGAATATTTACATCACAATTTTATTGATAAACTTGCTATCACACTTTCGGCTCGCATAATTTAATAATAAATAGTTATTTATGCAATTTATTGCAATCACGGAATGTACTTGATATAAAAATATTAATACTTAATAGGAACAGTAAGTATACAATTTAATTCATAACTGTTTTTCTACATTCTGCTGAAACCAGTATTTTTACAATAATTATTTATCTACTTAACTAATGTAAATGCCTTTTTGATGCCACTTCCAGATACTCATAGTTCATTAAAGAATGAACAAAAATGTTCTGTAGTCTCGGAGTAAGAACACTAGAAGTGTTGCTCTGTCGCTTGTATATTTGCACTAGAAGAGTCTTGATAATATTTTAAGACGAGAGACAAATCACTTATCTCTCTCTTCCGCGTCATTGATCTACTACTCTTCCAACATTTTTTCATATCTGAAAAGACAACAAAAGCAAAATTAGTTAACATAATCTTTAGAAAAAATTAGAGATTTTTTTGGGATTTAGTTTTTTTTTATAAATCTTTTTTTTTTAATCTTTAGCAGCCTGTACTGTCCTAAGTGGATAAGCAGTGCTGGTGTTCAGAAAATTACGACTATTAAGTCAAGTTTCATAAGGGGCGACTATAATTACCAGTTTTATATCGTTAAATCTATTTTTTTAATGATATTTTAACTGTAAATAAAGAAAAATTAATTAGATATTTATAGACTTAAATACAATCATTTACAATATTCTTGTCGTAATTGACATAAACCGATTTTCCTTGTTTGGGTTTTCCTAACGGATGTGTAATTGCACGCGTTTTAAAATGTAACTGGAATGTCTGAGATAAAAAATCTAGACATTTTTTATCAATGAAAGTGAAAATATTAATTGTAATATTTACAAAATAGTAATAGGTAATAAATAGGTAATACGGGCTGGTGTCCGCAACTTCACGTCAATGCGCGTATTTTGCGTACTACAATAATTAGTAGTTACTGGGTAACGAGTTAAAATTATTTATTGATATAATTAGTATTATTGTGAAAAAAACTTACAATTCAAATGGCATGCATCTTTGCATGTAAAAAATATACTCTGAGGGACACCCACTTCCACGAATCGATTCTCGTTTGACTCTCCTGTCATGTTTGACGCCGTCAGTCAATCTTGGCGCCACTACACCATCACTGACTAAACTTCGCACTACTTCACTACCAACTTGAGCACTTAAAACAGTTACAGCATCAAGCTTAATGTTTTTTTTAATTGCTACAGTATCAGCACTGTCTGTAGATTGCACTGATGCCAAATCATACGCAACTGGCTTTGAAAAAACTCCGCACAGTAGCAGACATAGGGAAAACGCGATTAAAATATGAGTTGCCATTTTGTAGAGGTCTGCTTGCGTCCGCTGCTTGTGAGTAAGAGTGCTCGTCTGACCTCCACAGTCTGCTTATATATGAGCATGTGCGCAGACGCACGTGGTGATGAGGAGGGACTGTAGCAAAATTAACCGTTTAGTAGATCACTAAACGTAAACACGTCATATTCTGACATAACCCGTTTTGTTGATAACCCATGACGTTGGGTTCCGAAACCAGTATTTTAAAATAGGATTTAATGGTGAACGTCTCATAGTTTGGTAAGTTAATAATAATTATGAAAATGTGAGGTCCATATTGCACAATTTATATGAATACTTAAATCCTTAGGAAGTGATGAAACTGTGCAATATAATTGTTTTACCATAAAACTTGTGCAGTTATCAAACTTTTCAAAATGGAATAACCCCACAAACAAAATTATTGTACCTACATGCATTTAGTTTGACCTTGGGTTTTTTACGATCTCCATTTCAAAATTTGCAGTTCGGGAACCTGATTTAATGAATATAATTAAACCTGAGCTAGGTACGAAATTAGACAGCGGTAACAATAATTTAGCTCATTGGAGGCGCGGTCTAAAAAGGCCCTGAGTTCGATTCCCGTCTGTTGAAATAAGCGTGCGTGAGTCGGTTTACGTTATGTAACTTACCTACTGACTTGTAGCACTGGCTTATCAAGTTGAAGTTATTAACAGAAATATGTAATTTTAGCCTGTTTTGTCCTATTTTAAATCAATCACTTTCTATCAATCTGCCGAGCTTTCTTCCAACTATGTTTGGGTCGGCTTCCAGTCTAACCGCATACAGCTGCATACCAGTACTTTACATGGAGCGACTGCCCCTCTGACCTCCACAATCCAGTTAGTTACTGGGTAATACGATACTCCTTGATAAGACTAATTGACATGTCCGGGTTCCGACTACCCGTAACGACTGACAAAAGTCTACAAATGACATCCGGGACCATCGGCTTAACGTGCTTTCCGAGGCACGGAGGGGTCTCGATATGTAATAGATGGTCACCCATCCATGAACTGACCGCGGCAAGCGTACCTTAACCTTCGATCGACCCGTGTAGCTGTTATTATTATTTTAACCACGAGCACCTTAGGTCAATAACTCCAAGCAACCTAAAATGGCTGCTACTTTCGCACAATGTGCCTCTGACCTGCAGAAGGCAAGAGCGCAGTCCCCGGTTTGATTCCCGGACAGTATTACAGTACCCGGCGATAAATATTGCACATGTACCAAGCCGATGATGGTACATTGGAGGGCAAGCGCAGTTTTCGATACGATTTTGGTTGATGATTAAATGAGTAACTGTGCTTGCTCGCGGGGAGACGGTTAGACCTTCCAAGTATAAAGTGCGTCACTCACCTGCTAGCCTCCTGTGGCTCTTCGAGGGGTATCTTGTCCTGTAGCACGTGGTTGGCGTTGCTCCACGACCGGCCGGTCCGCTTATCCACTCACAAATTGGTGCACCAAAGTCTGGAAAGCACTATATGAGCCTTCAGGAACCACGATCAGTCCAGATCAAAGCCGTTTAGCGACAATTAACCCTCATCCAAGGATTTTAACCGGGAGCGCGCACTTAGGCAACCGCAATTTCTCCCATCTTGGATTCGACTCGTTACTCACTCGTTCGCAAGCACAGTGCGCGCATAGATAAAAAAAGTATGGTTACGGAACATTCCGCCCACCAAAATGCATAGTATTTTCACTACGTTGAAAGAGCGGAACTCGAGAACAACGGATAAAAACGAATGAAAAGTTGATGTGATCGATTGACATTAACACTAACTAAAGTTAACACTAACCTTAACTAAACTAGAATCTAATGAATTTAAGTTACGATAAACTGTTTGTCTAATCAGTCTGAGTTGGCAGAGGGCACAACTTTACAAGAGGTCTCGTAAGAAGTGATCCATTTGCCAAGCGCACGGTGGCCACACGTACCACGCCGTCAGGACCCGGATGTAATTTCGTGACCCGAGCGAGAGGCCAATGCAGCGGTATAGTGTTTTCGTTTTTGATGACCACGATTGAATCTACAGCTAACGGTTTGCAATGCTTAGTCCACTTTGCTCGCTGAGTCAACGATTGTAGATATTCGACCTTCCAGCGTTTCCAAAAGTCTTGTTGGAATCGCTGGATGAGTTGCCATCTTCCTAGCCGAGTAAGATTTATGCCTGATAGATCCTCATCAGGGACCGAAGTAAGCGGCTCTAAAGTGAGGAAATGACCCGGAGTCAATACGTTTAAGTCATTGGGATCTGAGCTCAGCGAGTAAAGAGGGCGCGAGTTCAGCATAGATTCGATTTGTACAAACAAAGTTGTCATCTCTTCGAACGTTAATGTCTGATCACCGATAATACGATAAAGATGGGATTTAACTGCTTTAATTTGTATCTCCCATACACCGCCGAAATGACTACTAGCCGGAGCATTGAATTTAAATGTTATGTTTTCGGAATTAGATGCGTCCTTCATGTACTCATTTAGTTGGTTGCAAGCACCCACGAAGTTGGTTCCACAATCTGAATGGATAACGCTTACACGACCCCGCCTGCCAACAAACCGGCGAAGCGCTGCTATGAAAGCGTCCGAAGTCAAGTCCGAAGCGACTTCCAAATGGACTGCTTTCGTTGTGAAGCACACAAACAAGCAAAGGTAAGCTTTACTTATTTTAGCTCCTCGATGTCGTCCTAACTTAATGCGAAAAGGTCCACCATAGTCAACACCGACGATTGAAAATGGCTTGACTTGGTTGACGCGAGTCGCTGGTAGATCGCTCATAAAAGGTTCAAGCGGTGAAGGGCGCGTGCGGAAACATTGTAAGCACTTTGACAAACAATGACGGATTGCGCGTTTTGGTGATAATATCCAAAATTGCTGTGTCAATAGATACTGCATTGTATTTATACCGGCATGACAGTTCTCACGATGGAGTGCTTCGATGATCATGAACGTTAGTTTGGAATCCTTAGGTAGCAGCGCAGGATGTTTATGCTCATACTCGAGCCCAGAACGAGATAGGCGACCGCCCACCCTAAGAATTCCCGATTTATCTAAGAAAGGGTTAATTTTCTGCATGGGTTTTGAAAGAGGTTTTGAGTCTTTCAAACGAGTTATTTCCTCATCGAAGTGCAATGATTGTACTCTGCGTACGAAAATCAATAAAGCGTTATGAAGCTCTGTTCGATTTAAATGATGGTCAGAACTTCGCGAAGAATTTTTGCGAGAGCATTCTATGAAACGAATGCAATACGCGAGTACTCGTTGTGCTTTACGAATTGATGAGAAACTTTCGAGTAAAGAATCAATGACGTTGGTGTCGTTATGAACGAACAGAGAGACCGCGCGCTCTTCAGATAATACATCCGCCTCGTTAACATTATCACTGTTGTTTGGCCAAGTGTGAGAAGGTTGAGCGAGCCAACAGGGCCCCGCCCACCATAACGAATTGTTGACCAACTCAGCAGGATAAAGACCTCGAGAGGCAATGTCAGCTGGATTATCCGAACTGGAGACATGGTTCCAGCGAGCTTCCGGAATAGTATCCTGGATATGACTCACTCGGTTGGCGACAAAAGTCTTCCAACGTGACGAGTAAGATCGAATCCACGATAATGCCACCATCGAATCTGACCACGCACAAGTGTCAGCTATGGGGAAAAATGAATAGGTTTCTCTGACGAACTTCAGAAGATCTGCTAGGAGGACCGCTGCGCACAATTCGAGACGAGGTAATGATATTCTTTTTACAGGTGCTACGCGAGATTTTGAAGACAGAAAGAAGACAGATACACTACCATCGACGCAAGTGACACGTAAGTAGATTACAGCTCCATAACCTGACTCGGAACTATCAGCAAAGCCATGAAGTTCGCATGATTTCATATCTTTTACAGAAATGCATTTTACTGTAAATACGACAAAATGTGTTCGAAAGCGAAGAAGGATCTCGGCAATGTTAGCCTGCAATTTAGGACCTACGAGTAAAGCTTCATTCAACGACACACCACGAGCGTCTTTCGCAGAAGCGTCGAAGACCACTCTAAGCTTTGTCGTTGCGCTGTCAGGTCGCAAAACGCAGTGATGAGGTATGTAATAACAACCCTGGTTGATTTCTTTTGAAGGAACTAGACTCATGTGACCACTTTGTAAATAGTCAGACATGAAGTCACAGTATTGTTCGCATAAAGCCTCATTTGCCGCTAACTTGCGTTCTAATGATTTAAAACGACGTAAAGCTGATTCTCGCGATCCAGGAAAAGTTAGATTCTTGTCTTTATCTTTGAAAGGCAAGGTAACGGTATACCTCCCTGAAGCATCGCGGGAATGTTCGGTAACGAATTTCTGTTCACAGAGTTCTTCATCCGGTGTTAACTTTGAAGACTGAGGAATGTTGTCCATTTCCCAGAACTTCTTAACCTGCTCATTGAGAAGATTATCGTTCGAAACGAAGAACGACTTGGGCAGTTCGTGATTATCACAGCAACTGACGTTTCCTAATAGGATCCAGCCGAACACAGTGTTGATTGCAGATGGTTGGTGCAATCCTCCACTAACACTACCTGGTAATAGGAGTGAAGGGAAGACCTCAGCACCGAGAAGGACATCGATTTGACATTCAGGATCCGCTAGGTTTAGATTTCGAATATGATGCCACGCAGATTTGTTCAGCTTAACGACTGGCATATTGCCGCAGATCTTAGGTAATGTTAACGCTTCAATACTAAACAAATCGTTGTCGTGGACACCTACGCTTAAGCAGGTTGTACCACTAGCGGATGTTGAAGCATGACCTAGGCCGTGAATCCTACGCGTTGACTGCGTTCGTTGGAGACCTAAACGCTCAGCAGCACGTTCAGTTATGAAGTGGGCCTGACTTCCGGAATCAATCAGCGCACGAAAAGTCTGATAACGACCCGATGAATCACGAATTTCGATATTAGCTGTGGACAGCAGAACCATGGAACGATCACCGATATTGGTAAGTACACTGACCTGCGAGGTAGTGGCCTTTTCGGTATTATCGGTTTTCGAAACCTCTAGATCTTGATGTAGCAAGGTATGATGTCGTTGACGACACACTTGACACGTGAACATTGATTTACAGTTTTTTAGTTCATGCGATGGCTTCAAACAGTTGAAGCACCAATGTTTGGTTTTCACGTGGTCAAGTCGATCTTGAACAGATTTGTCAGTGAACGATTTGCACTGATTAATGGAATGTTCTTCCCCACAGAACGGACACTTGTACTTTCGAGGTTCAGTTGGTGGTACAAGAGCAGTTCGTGAAGGACGCGACGATGTTGACGACGATGGTGCAGTTGCGTTCGATGTGGTTGAATTCGATGATGAGGGCGCAACTACTGGCGGTTTGTCAACTAATGTATTCGATAGGAATGTCGAAGTAGGTTTTTTACTTACGACCGCGGTGTTAGAATTCGGTAAACCACTCGGCTTATGTGGTTTTTCGTTGGCACGGTTATCGCGACCACTTACGGAGAAGTGTGAGTCGCGAACCAAAGCCTCGCATCTAGTGTACAGGAAATCAATGAGATCTTTGTACGTTGGAAACTCATAAGAAGCAGTAACTCGTTCAAAAGCACAACGCAAATTTGAATCCATTTTCGATAGTAAAAGGTAACAGATTACAAAATCCCACTGATCTGTCGGTAGCCCTTGCCGTTTGAGAATCGATAGGTTTTCGTTGAAAGAATCAAGGACACGTCGTAAATCAATGGGTGAGTTGGCTTTCAGGTTAACGTTCAAGATCTCCCTCCAGCAAGTAAAGGCAAGTTCCCGCTTGTCTTTATACCGCGCAACCAATGCAGAGTATGCTTCGTGGTAGTATAAGCCCGTCACAGGAAAGGTTCGTATAAGTGCTAACGCATCACCAGTCAGACTAGAGACGAGGTAGTGCATGCGCTCCGTATCCGAAAGTGAGCCATTCTCGTGAATCAGCGAGTTGAAGATATCGAAGAATTCGGGCCACAACTTTATGTTACCACTGAATTGCGGTAAGTTAATTTTAGGTAATTTTACTTTGAGCACGCTCGACGGCTCATTATGAGATTTATTTGGTTCATCGTTATATGCATTAGGCTCATCGACCTTCGTTAAGCGTCGGTGTATCGCTAAAATCTCATAATATCGTTCGTCGAAGTCGGATCTGATACTATCTTGTTCCACTTGTTGTTCATCTGTATGTTCGCATAAGCTAAGTATGTCATCATGGGCTTCTTCAAAGTTATTTACTAATTTCGTTAAGTCTGAGCAATGTGCCAACAATTTACTTAAATCACATTCATTATTTTCCACTAAACGAGCGACTTCAAGCGTCTTAGATAACCTATTAAACGCTAAAGTACGTTTTCTACGCAATACCGGTAAGTCGCGTTCAGTTGGGTATTCGACTTCAATCGATTTACCTTTACTCAATCTACGTAATGATTTTTTAGAATAGTAAGGCATTTTGTTTATTAGTTAGCCTTATTAACGTTAAAACAATCTATATTTAACAAAAAGATTCTATAATGAACAAGTAATGGCACCGTTAAGTTTAATAAATAACAATGAAAAATGTAAACAAACCCTTTCAAACTGAATAGAACGAAATCCGAACACCGTACTTCAACTGTTCAATCACAGTTCATTTGGTTCATTCACTACAACGCTAATCCAACAAATTAATATTGTCGGGTAATAGAAAGAAAAAATAAACTAAACGTTAAAACAAATTCAATTTGTCTATGGTTCAATTCAATTTCAAATCGTAGAACAAAGAATCTACCTACTTGAACTAATATGGCGGCGATGAAAAATACAAAATCATCAGCTCATTCAAATGGAAGAAAAATGTTCTAAGTATGGTTAATTGTGGTTATTTGCGTTTCGATTCGATGTTTTAACGGTTTGTATGATAATTTCGATGGAATATAACAACGAAATACGTGTAGCCACACGAGTTTATAGCGAATGAACAAGAATGCACCGAACACACAAAGAATTTATCGATGATAACATTCTGAACAGATCGATGTATGTTTGAAAATTCACTTTTTTGTTGTTCAACGATTAACGAAATAAACTAGTGTAATGTATAGCAATCGACCTAAAACGAATATGTATTGCCCAAAAGTGGGAAATAGTTGAGGGTAAGTGGGACAAAAAATGATTTTAATTTCTTTGTGTCGAATAAGAAATTACCTAAGATTTTGCGAGAACTTTACTGTTAGCGGGTAAACGAATGAATACTTGATATCGAATTATATCCGTGTTCCCTGGTTTCGGCACCAAAAAATGTACCAAGCCGATGATGGTACATTGGAGGGCAAGCGCAGTTTTCGATACGATTTTGGTTGATGATTAAATGAGTAACTGTGCTTGCTCGCGGGGAGACGGTTAGACCTTCCAAGTATAAAGTGCGTCACTCACCTGCTAGCCTCCTGTGGCTCTTCGAGGGGTATCTTGTCCTGTAGCACGTGGTTGGCGTTGCTCCACGACCGGCCGGTCCGCTTATCCACTCACAAATTGGTGCACCAAAGTCTGGAAAGCACTATATGAGCCTTCAGGAACCACGATCAGTCCAGATCAAAGCCGTTTAGCGACAATTAACCCTCATCCAAGGATTTTAACCGGGAGCGCGCACTTAGGCAACCGCAATTTCTCCCATCTTGGATTCGACTCGTTACTCACTCGTTCGCAAGCACAGTGCGCGCGTAGATAAAAAAAGTATGGTTACGGAACAACCTTTACCTTTTTTTGTATTTTATACAAAGAATAAAAATAATTATCAAAAGAAGCAAATCATAATTGTTTTAACAGCTCCTAATAGATACCGGACTGTTTGTATTTCGTGCGACAGAGATAACGCTCTACGAAGCCGAAATTAGCCAATTGTCTCTTTCCAAAGGTCGATGTGCAATATTTATCGCCGGGTACTGTACTAGGTTTTACCTGTATGAACATTTTAGTAAAAGCTTTAGATTTTGTGTACTTGCATACTTACAACAAAAAAAAGAGAAAAGAAAATACTTAGTCACTTAAATAAGCCGCTCCTACTAAAGTTCCTACCTTCCATTATTTCCATATTTTCCTGTTGCTGAGGACGGTATTACTTACTTAAACGACTTGTAGACGTCACAGAGTCTTCGAAACGGAAAATCTCGATGACGTAGTGACCATCCCACTCTTCAAGCGCCTGACCAGTGTGACGCCCCTACCAGGATGAATGAACTGATCGTTCTGAAACCAGAGGGCTAAAATACCTGGGGTCTACTACCATCCTTTAATAGTCAAATTTTCTTAGTAACATAACATCACGTCTGTATTTTCCAAAGGGTTGGGCAGAGTTGTTAGATACACTCTTTATTTCACTCTCTCTTTCTCTCTCTTTCTTTCTCTCTCTCTTTCTCTCTCTCTCTTTTCTTCTCTCTTTTTTTTTCACTCTTTATTTTAGTGTCATCTAAAAGGGGGCGCACTCAGGAGCCTGTTTAAGAAAACCAACAGGCGACAATTCAACAACTTTTCAAGTTCTTTCATACATTTTCTGCTTTAAGGCTTCTTCAAACAGGCGCGACAAGCGATAAAATCGCGCGCGACACAAAGACACCTCAAGTCGCGCAACAAGCGGTATCTTTGCGGCGCGCGCTGTGACATCACAATGTCGCTTTACATCAGGCGTGATCGAGGTCAAGAGAGGGCCCATTCAACAATAAAAAAAAGACAAAAGTCATTCATAAACCATCGAATAGTTAGGTATGCAGGTGAAAATATTGCACAAGACTAAATTAATATTACTAACTTACTTACTTTTCCCGTGTAATCCGTTTTGTGGTTTGCATGATGCGCGTAGGACTTTCCTTGAGAACTCCGTTGCCCTTGGGCAGACAGGCGGGAATTCCAAAATGTGACATATCGGTCTGTTATAGTCCAAGTAAAAGAAGATAATTGCATTACATCAGAGTTATACTATTTCGTTTATTGCACACCAGTTGCGAGCGCCTGAGTGAGTGAATCACTACACTACGAGAACACATCGAAGCCACAAGAGACTATAAATATTTAGGAAGTAGGACTATATTACGAAGGTATATTATATTATACTAGCTTCCGCCCGCGGCTTCGCCCGCGAGGTATGTCGATTTCTCCGGGATGCAAATGCAATTTATCTCTCTGCTAAATTTTATTGAAATCTGCCGGTTGATTCTGTAAAAATCTCACCGTGAAAACTTAGGTGATGTGAGTTTGTTTTTGCTAGGAATTGACACTATTGACAGCTCACTCCACGCTCACTTCACCTAAGTTTTCACGGTGAGATGGTTACAGAATCGCACTGCTGTTCAGTGGTTTAGGCGTGAAAAGGTAACATACAGACAGACAGAGTTACTTTTTAATTTTTAATATTAGTATGGATTTATAGTTTTTAAAAGGTTAATGCGTACTAATCTTTATATTTAAAAATATTTATTCCTGAATTTTTATGATTGCACCTACCACTGTTTGTCTCTGCATCACCCAAAGGTTGACTGGTAGAAAATGCCTATGGCAGAGGCGGACCTCTGTACATTTGTCTGCTTAAAGAATTAAATAAGATTCAGTGCCAAGATAGGTGACTTAATTTGAACTTAATCTGTTCTTATAAGATAGGCGACTTAATTTGAAATTTTTTTCACACGATGCAATGTGGAGACTACAATACGACAATGAATAAAAACACGGTCAAAATGCATAAGAGATAAATTAAAAAAATTATTTCGTCAAATAAACTAAATAACAGTATAATGGGCCGGAGTCATCATCATCTGCCTAGCCTTTTATCAACTATGTTGGGGTCGGCTTCCAGTCTAACCGGTTGCAGCTGAATACCAGTATTTTACATGGAGCGACTGCCTATCTGACCTCCACAACCCAGTTATTGGTTAATACGATACCTAGGTAAGACTGGCTGTCAGACTTTCGGGCTTCTGATGACCCGTAACGACTGTCAAAGATCCATGAACGAGAGCCGGGATCAACGGCGTAACGTGCTTTCCGAGGCCCGGAGGAATCTTGGTATATGAAGATGGTCACCCATCCACGGACCAACCGCGGCAAGCGTAGCTTAACCTGATCGATCGACCCGTGCGGCTGTTATTATTTAGCCATAAGCCCTTTTACCAAAGTGATGAAACTGTTGGATATTTATTTGATTACATTTTCGTATGAAGACTGGGAACAGCATTAGATATACCCAGTTTCATTTATTGTCGTGTTGTCGTCTCCATCTTGTATATCCAGGGCCGTCTTTACCCGGGGGTGCAAGGGGTGCGTGGCACCGTGGGTGCAGGGTCATAAGGGGCGCAATCCAATCCTTATACCTACACGTACCATGCGTAAAACTTCTCGAAATTGAAATTAACAAAAAATCTTCTTACGATTAACTATGACTCAAATCGTGATAGATTGACTATAGTATATCTATCGGATTGAAAATTGACGTTTGACAAAACAGACGATTTTATTAAAAAGATTGCCGATTTTAAAGCCGGAAAAATTAAATTTGATGTTTGAAAATGTTTTATTGTAGAGTACCTAAGTATTAAATAAAAAAATGAAACACAAAAATTGGGGGTAGGCTGATTTTCGCACCCCGGCGCCCAATATGGTTGAGACGGCCCTGTGTATATCTTTCCACTGTCCCATTTCTGGGCAAAGGTCTCCCTATCTTCTCCACTTTTCACTACAGTTTCTTGAATTTTGAGTGAGTTTTCGTGAGGTTAGCGTTCCTTTTGTTATTTGCATCATAATACTTAGACCAGGGGTGGCCAACCGGTCGATCGGTCGATCGTGGCAAGGAAAAAAATATAAATACGTCGAAAAGACTGCACAACGTACCTAATCACTAACTGCTGCACGCATCGTCTTGTATCATTTTTTAATCGCCGTTCCGTCACGTTATTTATCCTCTCTTCTATGCAGCATAGCTCTCTTTTGTTTTCGGTGCGCGATAACAATAAGCGGGAAGTGTGTGGGACGCGGGGTTAACGAATTTTCTATCCATACTAATCTATACTTCATACTAGGATTATAAAAATGCGAAAAGTAACTCCGTCTGTTTGCATTCCGGACCCACCATACCCCTGGTGATAGGGTGGGACTGAACCATACCACCATGTCTGTTTGTTACCTTTCACACCTTAACGGCTGAATGGATTTGGAAGAAATTTGGCACACGTATGAACATGACCTGAGTAAGGATGTAGGTGTTTTATCTGGGAAGTAATCTTCATTACCACCATTGTAGGTACTGTCATCAGGCTAGCAGTTGAGCTCTTGGTAAAGATTTTGGTCCAGAGACACGTACAAATAGTTGTACGTGTCTCTGGACCAAAATCTTTACCGTGACCTCGAAGTTTTTTCGCCCTTGTTTCTCAGGGTAGTCAGTAAGGAAACACCGGACTTAGCTAGTTTTAAAACATAATTTAATTCTGACGTAATAAGTGATTTTTTATTTACAAATATAAATATAATAGGTATATAATTTATCAATGCCCCCAGTTTCTATTTCAGGTTCAAGCCAGAAAAACAACTCATTCATCATAATAATATTTATTACAAAATGTAAAAAAACAAAATTGATATGTTTGTACAAATGTGGTAGGTACCTATGTCCGCTTCTCGTTTGTTTTATACAAAAAAAAAAAAACTTGCTGCAAAGTTATTATAACTTGGTATAGTAAAACATTTGTATTCTTTAAAAAAAATGGAAAAGTCTTCTAACATTAAGCCTTTTAACAAAAAAAGTTATTTTAAAGCTTTTTAAACATAAACAGATCGAAATTAAATCTATATAAATAAAACTTAAATGCTGTTAGTTGGTAAGTGCATCACTTAGGAACGGCTTGGTCACTTTGTATTGTTTTTGTTTTTTTATAAATATTTGTAACAGCCCGAATTAGGTTTCTATGAAAAAATCACTTTTTTCTACAAAAGTTATTGTTATTTTAACAACTCTGATATAATGGTATAATAAAGCATATTTTAGGCCCCAGGCCCAAGGTCCAGGAAGATAGGTACAGAGGCCAGCACATCAAGTTACTACAATCTGTCAATTTTCTTTAATAGATTTTCAACTTTATCGCTAAAGCATGAGGCTCAAAGTTAATTGGGAAAATTTGACAGATTGTAGTAACTTGATGTACAATAAATGTGTGAGCGTGACATTAGATTTGAAAGAAACTACTTTTACTTTCAAATCCAATGTCACGCTCACACATTGAATTTATTGAAGCTTAGATACTAAATATGTTTGTTAATAATATTTATATTTCCAAATAAATAAAGATAAATAGGTAACTTAATTAACAGGTATTTTTCTTGGTCACAATAATAAATAGCAATTGCTATAAAAATATCACCTGCATAACATTTATTTACGAGGTTTATCACAGAGTCAATATCTTAAATAAATAATACGGTATATCTACTTATCTAAATACATAATTCTTAGGTATATTGCATAACATGTAACTGCAATTACAGATTTTTAAAAGATAAAGAAAGACTAGCCAAGGAATGTAACAAACAATCAATTATAAATCTGTTTTGAAACAAAAAAATACAAGGAAAAACAATACTTAAAATGTTTAAAGGGTCAATGAATTCTGGTTCTATTTTCAAAGCGAGCTTTAATAATAGCATGTCATAAAATATTTAAAAACGTATATACTTACTAAAAACCCGTTATTAATTAGATATGTAAATCATAAATTAAAATTACGGAAAGTCTATAGTATCAATCGATTAGTTTAAATGACTAGAAACATTTGAACAAACACCAGTTTCAATAAATAATACAGATAAATTAAATCTAAATAATTTCTGAGTTTACAACATTGTGTTACAGGTAAACAAATGTTTATCGTTTCGGTTTTCAAACAACAAAATTATTAAAATTATGAGTTTAACTTTCATCGTCATAATCATCGCCTTCTTTTAATTTTTCATACCTGGAAAGAACAACATATAAAAATTAATGAAATCACTCGGATACTTATTTAGAATTCGGTCAATAGTTTTTCAAGAAAACGTTATTTTGAATCTGTTAAATGTATATATGGTCTCTACGGCTTATTTCGGGTTGGGTTTAGAAATATTTGAGTAGGGTTTATACATTGGTAGTGTAGAAGGCCTTTGGCCAGTATGCAGTAGCACAGCAAGGATGTAGAAAAAAAAATGGCTTAAAAGAAATCTTACTTCTCACGTGAAATGCATATATTCCAATACCACATCATCCCTTGAGGGCAGCTGTGATGTCCATCAATAACTTGCCTCTTGGTTCTTTTCACACTGTTTTCACCGAAAGCACGATCGAAAGTTACAATGTCTAAACTTTTCACTTGATCAGTATCTTCACTTAGAATTGTATCAGTATTAAACACAGCAGTATTTTTAGTTCGGTCAACATCGCCTGATAATTGCACTGATTTTACATCTTGCGAGAGAGGAAACGATAATGATGCACGAAGAAGCAGAGTTGCGCACAACATGAACAAAATTGTAGTCTCCATTTGATTGTACGAGGTAGGTCGTCTGCGCAGGTCTGTTACCTTGAACGAATGCGATAGCACATGTGAGCTCGCGACTTATAAAGTAACTTCGGAAAGGCGGCGGCCCCCGCGCCCGCGCCGGCCTGTGTAAACTACGCGCGCGCGTCAGGAAGTTAAAATGACTAATAAGAGGACGTTATTTTGTTCAATGATAATTTATGTTGTCATGATAATACGCTACTCTACGTAACACTAAAATTATATACTCCATTCTGGCTATATAAGGACAATATTTATAATGGTTACATTATAAAAGAAGCTAAAGGGATTGAAGCTACCCGAATGCAGGGCTCAAGAGACAGAAACCAGAGACCTGCCTTCTCAATCAGGCTCAAAAACCAACTGCCTGACGAGAACTTCATGAGTTTTTGGTTAAAGCTTGCTAATTAATACATCTATGAACGGACAGGCGATGCGCCGGTTTTTACGGTTACGTCGGTGACGGCGTCGGCGTTGTTGATGACGACGGCACTGTTTAACGTCATGAGGGTGCACCGGGTGACGGTGGTGGCACCGTTCATCTTCACGACGACGCTGCGACGGTCGACGGAAACGGCACAGTGGAAGTGTCTTTTGAGGAGGCGGCGTCTTTCGATGGCGCGGTGTATTTCGATGGCGCGGTGTCTTTCGATGGTGCGGTATCTTTCGATGGCGTGGCGACTTTCGATTTCGCGGCGACTTTTGATTGCGCGGCGACTTTCGATTGCGCGGCGTCATTCGATGGCGCGGCGTCTTTCGATTGCGCGGCGTCGGTCCCGGTCGCGGCGGCGTCGCTCGAGGATGCGACGTCGGGCCCAGTCGCGCTATCGATAGAGGGCGTGACATCGGTCGCGGCGCCGTAAAAGAGCGCGGCGTGGTTCCAGAACGCGGCGTCGCGCTATTGTCTTTTGGCTGGACCGTGACTTCGTCGTCGTTATCTTCTTTTAATTCAATATACCTGGAAAAAAAAAAACAGTATGAAAACCACATACATATGCAATAAATTATACCACATACTTGTTATCGCCTTTTCTGACGATATACAAAAATAAAGGAAGTCGGTCGCAAAAAAAAATCAGCTATTCCTTATAGCTGATTTTTTTTCGCGACTGATTTCGTAATTTTTAGGGTTCCGTACCTCAAAAGGAAAAACGGAACCTTTATACGATCACTTTGTTGTCCGTCTGTCTGTCTGTCAAGACCCTTTATCTCGGGAACGCGTGAAGGTATAGAGTTGAAATTAAAAGCATATACTCAGGTCTACAGTCCCTTGAAGCTGTGAAAAAATTAAACTTCTAAGTTAACGTAAAAAAAGACACGGCCGCTTATGCCGCAAAAAACGTATATTTCGACACTCTCAATGGAATCAAAATTTATAAGGTACTTCCCGTGGACCTAGGATCATGAAATTTGGCAAGAATCAAGGTCATGTAGCACAAGTAAAGGTAAAAATATAAAAACCGTAAATTTGAAAAAAAAGAGAAAATAAAAAAAATAAAAATGAAATCAAAGAAAAAAAGGTAGAAAAAAAAAGAAAAAAACTAAGGAACGAACGCAGAAAATATACGTAAATAAAAAACTTACTTCTCATGCGTCACGCACATATTCCAAATCCGCACCATTCCTTTAGCACAACTGTCATTTCCTACTATTAATTCTCTTTTGGTTCTCTTTACACCTGCATACAAAGTTACACTGTCTAAACTTTTCACTTGTTCAATATCTTTGGCACGACTTAAAATTGTATCAGGATCAAACACAATTGTCCTGTCAGGTAGCTCGACTGCCACATTGTCTGATGATTGCACTGATTTTATATCTTGCGAAATAGGAAGCGATAATACTGCACGAAGAAGAAGAGATACATACAACACAAACAAATTTGTAGGTGCCATTGTAAGGACGTCTGCGCAGGTGTGATGAGTAGCGATGAATGAGACAGTGCACGCTGCGAATCAGGAAAATCGCTGATGAAATAGTTAAGTTTTGTTCCAAACTTTGATGTCATTTAAGCGCCTTGTAGACGTCGTAATTTTTTGGCCAACCAACAGATGATGCCGAGAAATTTTGCCTTGTGCTCTTGGCTTGTTAGCAAACTAACCTAATACTAATCTCCAACGCTGTCGATTGATTGGGACGAACCCCCCGATAGCCAATTAGTTGTAGTGTCTATCGCCTTGTTGGACAACCGACGACTGCATTCGCTCTTATTTTTTTGAAATATTCGCAAAAGTCAAAGCAGTAAGTGCAATGGTACAGACGCCAGCACATCAAGCTACTACAATCTGTCAAATTTCTTTAATAGATTTTCAACTTTATACTAACTAACCTTAACATAAGGTTCAAAGTTGATTGGAAAAATTTGACAGTTTCGGGTAGCTTGATGTACTGTCGTCTGTACAACAGCCGTCGCTGTCGAAATAAACTGAAGGTTGGTATGATCTGTTTGTAGGGAAAGCACAATCACCCTAGCTCCGTTTGCCAATTAACTTAACATATTAATATAATCAAAGTATTTGTAAGTAAGTAATTAAAGCATTGTCATGAGACATCGACAGGTCGCAACCTGTACAGAGTCAGACAAAGGAACAGACAAACAGGTTTGTGCTTGTCGGTGGGATGTCGACAGGTTGCGACCTGCACGCCAGGCAAAGCGTGAAAATAGGGGCGTGGCCACTGTTAGGTCCACGCCGATTGCATGTCAAATCATAGTGAGGTGAGGCATACCCACTAACCTAGCCACAGAGAAAACCGTATAAATATATCCCACTGTGAAAAATATTAGTCAGTCATCAAAAACCACCGAGCAAGTAACAAGTATAAGTGATAATGCTCAACGGAGCCCTAAAAGTCGCGAGTATATACCTATGTCTAGATTAAGTTGATTTGTGTCGCGTATTGTAATTATTATGACTGTGTAACGTGTAAAAGTGTATTAACAAATATAAGTGATTATCAATGTTTTGCTGATTTTAATTCGTGACTAGATATAACCCCCGCCTATCAGAGTCAAATAAACTATCACAGCACGCATGTTCGTCGAAGATAGCCAATGTTTCGTGTGCTGTGATCAACACTGTTGGTACGTCTTTTGAGGAGCGCCAGTTGGTGTTAACCAACCGGTTGTCTCCAATGATCGTGATGACTAGCGACATTTATAAAATTTTGATTTGAGGATGTCATAATATCATCTGCCTAGGCTTTTTCCCAACTATGTTAGGGTTGGCGTCCAGTCTAACCGGATGCAGCTGAATATCAGTATTTTACATGGAGTTACTGCCTAACTATCTTTCACAACCTAGTTACTGGGTAATACAATACCCCTTGGTAAGACTGGTAATAAATTTGAGAATGTCTCGTTCGTAAATCATATAGGAAAAAACCCGGTTTTTCATTAATTTTATAAGATGAGCTAGCACGTCTAGTTTTGTTTTTTTTTTTTTTTTATAGTTTTTTTTTTTTTTTTCTAGTTATTTTTTTTTTTTGTTTTTTTTAAGTCAACTCTTAGGGCCGTATTACAGCGGTGCCATTCTGTCAAAATCTCACCGTGAAAACTTAGGTGAAGTGAGCATGGAGTGAGCTGTCAATAGTGTCAATTCCTAACAAAAACACACTCACTTCACCTAAGTTTTCATGGTGAGATTTTTACAGAATCGACCGGCAGAACCTTATTTTTACCCGAATGCCTATTTATTTACCCAAATGCGCGACAGCAAAGATAAGTAAAGTTTAGGTATGTTTTTTACGTGGATTTCTTTAAGAAAGCATGCTTGCTTTTTGTGGGAAGCATCCTCTAATGGCTAAATGGATTTTAGAAGGTCGTGTGATGGTAGCACCAAGTCTGATATTGAACTAAAATTACTGCCACCAAATACATCAGACTGCGTGAGAAGTGATCTTGTTTTGAACTTTTATTCATTAGAGAGTGCAGCGTAGGTTCCGGACGAGGCGTCGTCGTTAAGGTCTGCGGGGTCAGTTCCGTATGCGGCGTCGTAATGGAGTGCGGCGTCAGATCCAGACGCGACGTCGTTTGAGGGAGCGGCGTCGGTTTAGGATGCGGCGTCATTAGGGAGTGCGGTGTCGTACCTTCGTCTTCTGGCAAGGTCGTAATCTCGTAATCGTCATCTTTTGATGCATTATACCTGGAAAGAACCAACAATATACTAAGTACGTATAACAATATCTTGTAACGCATTTATGACATTAATGACAAAAAATCGTTTTATTACGATTTCGTGATTCCGGATTCTTAGACATTAAAAATAATCTACCATTTTATATTATAAATTGGTTACTTCTTACGAACTACGATAATATTGATTTTAATACGATTAATAGACGTTACAATACAGAGGGCCCTACAAATCTATCTCCTTTAGTCGTCAAAATAAGATTTTTAGCCGCACCATTTTCATTAAATTGTTTCACATGAATCTCTTATAAAAATATAGTGTTTTTTGTGGGGCACAAATAAAAAAGTATCAAAACAATATTCAAAGGGTTTAGAAATCATCTGAAGTCTTATTGGAAACAGTCTATGCCCAGTAGTGGGACAGCAATAGATGGAGTAAAAACAGGATACTTAAAAATAAAGGCTCCTGCAAATAGGCGCGACACGCGATAAAATCGCGCGCGACACAAAGGGACCGCAAGTCGCGGAACAAGCGGTGCCTTTGTGTCGCGCGCGATTATATCGCGTGTCGCACCTGTTTGTAGGAGCCTTAAAACTTACTTCTCAAGCGTCACGCACTTATTCAAAATCCACTTCATCCCTTGAGCACAGCTGTGATTTCCTTTAATTGTGTCTCTCTTGGATTTTTTTACACCTGCATCAATATCTTTGACACGTCTTAGAACTGTATCAGGGTCAAACACAACAGTTCTATCAGTCAGTTCAATCACTTCATTATCTGATGGTTGCACTAATTTTATATCTGGCGAAACAGGCAACGGTAACGCTGACCGAATAAGCAGAAATAACACGAACAGATTTGTATTCGCCATTGTAAGAGGCAAACACGTCTACACACGTCTGGTTTTGAGCAACGATTGAGATAGTTTACGACGGTACGCTGCGAAAATGCGCGGCAGCGCTCACTCGCTCGCTGATGCAATAGTTGTTTGGCGCCTACACCAACCATAACACTGTGCAATACTTTTATTGTGCATATTATTTTTATTGTCATAATTATATTGAATCATCCCTTGCCCTCAAATGATCATTTTATATTGACGTCATATTGACGTTATATTCACGTAAGCAAGACTTGCCTAGTGTTCCGTGAGAGCATGTCATACCAAGATTTGGCTGCTATAACAAACTTTACTAGAAGAAGTGACAGCACAAGTCTCTGTTTGTGCTACTTGAGACGAACCTTGTACAGACTCCAGCACATCAAGCTACTACAATCTGTCAAATTTCTTTTTTCTGTCAATTTTCAACTTTATCGCTAACGCATATGGTTCTAAGTTGATTGGGAAAATTTTACAATTTCGGGTAGCTTGATGTCCTGGCGTCTCTACAAGATGTGGTATTATATCTTGATTGAGGATACAGTTCCGAGCTCCTCCAGACTGGGATGACTGGGACAGGTCCTCCGTTGCCTCAGGTTAGATAGCCTCAAGATTGGATTCCCAATCCATTAAATAAATTTGACAGATTGTAGTAGCTTGATGAGCTGGCGTCTGTACTATTTAATAAAGCAGAAAATTATAAAAGAAACTTTTCGGATTACCGGATGGACGCATCCGTTTTATGAAATCTTATCGTTGTCTATGACCCGGGGGTTCATTCACAACGATAAGAACGCAATTGGGTGGGGTATCTCAGGGATTGAATTGTAGAAAGCGGTATAGAAATAAAAAGACTAAGCCCCCATACATTTTCATGTAGGTACCTATTACATTTAAGTAAGGGACAGTTATTTTTTTTTTTCGGGATGTCGATGTTTGTCCCATGAAGAATATTGTTCGGTCTTATGGTTTGTCCAGACGCCAGCACATCAAGCTACCCGATAATGTCAAATTTTCCCAATCTACTTTGAACCTTACACTTTAGCGATAAAGTTGAAAATCTATTAAAGTTTGACCACACCCTTCTGATATATGCTGTATAAGCAGAAGAAAATAGGTAGGTACATAATGATGTGTCCCTTTTTTTTTCAGGATGGGAAATCATAAAATAACCCCTCCCGCGCTGGGTGGAGCGGAAGGGAGTGCCAGACTCTTACTGACTAAAACCCACCCGTGTTCCTTCCGCAGCCCTTTATGTTCCGAGCCAGCGGTAACCCTTTCGGACAATCCCGCTGTGTCCCACTTATAGTCAATGGGTCAGTGAGCGAAGTTCGCGCAGCTGAAGTTTGGGCCAAAGATGTTTGAACTTATAGCCATTGATACGCTTAGAAAAATTTAATGTTAAACACATCTGGCATTACTATTTCGGGAGAAATAAGGAAAAACTGTTGATACATATAACACTTTATTGAAACAAAATAAATACGTTCATACAAAGGAAAGTACTTAATTAGATTAAGTGATCATCTGCCTAGCCTTTTCCCAGCTATGTTGGGGTCGGCTTCCAGTCTAACCGGATGCAGCTGAATTCCAGTATTTTACATGGAGAGACTGCCTATCTGACCTCCATAACCCAGTTACTGGGTAACACGATACCCCTTGGTAAGACTGGTTGTCAGACTTTCGGGCTTCTGACTACCCGTAACGACTGTCAAAGATCCACGAATGACAGCCGGGACCAACGGCTTAACGTGCTTTCCGAGAAACGGAGGGGCCTCGGTATGTAAAGATGGTCACCCCTCCACGGACCAACCACTGCAAGGTGGTTGTTATTACTTAGCCACGGGCCCCTCACTTGTTTAACAAAGTATAATTACAAATAAAATGTAAAACTATAATTTAAGTTGCAAAAAGAACTTATTATAAATTTTCCGCATATAATAAGTTTATGTGCGGAACATATAAATACATTTTTTTCCTATTTTTATGCATCTTAAATTACCTATAGTTTTATAAAATCCTTTACGCAGTGTCCTCATTCTGTGATTCGACGAAACGACCGCGTCAACGCGCCTACGGAGGACGCGTTCGGGTTTTCCGAACAAGTGAGTGACAATATGATTTGCAATGATCGCTTGTTCTGGCGACAATCGCTTTCTAAAAGAAACATTGTGATTTTCATAAGGCAATGTCGATCCATATGAAAATCAGAATTTTTAAAAAATGCTTAGTTTAAAATGAAAATGGCAGTCGACAAAAAATATGCCAGTTGAAAAAAAAGTAATGTCTTAAAACCGTTCAAGACATTACTTTCTTTGGCATGAAAATAGTAAATACACAGAAAGTCACAGAAAGTCTGACTTAAATAAATAATACTTAGATAATAATAATTATTATTATAAAGATTGTACCTAATTAATTAATTATTATAATTATAAGTTCATATTCTATTAAACAGTACAGGGTAAGGAAATTATTTGTATATTTATGAGTTGAATCTGGCAATATGGGTTGACTGGTAGAAAATGCCTCAGGTATAAAGTTCGCCTTTGTAGAGTATTTTTACTCGTGCAAAGTGACTAGATACAATTAATAAACGCTTGTTTCAATAAATACTATAACTTTTTAGCTACGAGACATGTTTTATAAATGATTAGCAACAGTTTTTTAATGATCTATTAGGTACATTTCACAAATTATTAAATACTACGGATCCATTAATTACCTATAATCTACTAGCGACCCGCCCCAGGTTCGCCCAGTTTTTATAACTTGACAAAACATCGTGATTTATTATATTATTATGATTCTAGACTATACATGACTAGATGATTGAATTAGCGTAGAAATTTCACGTCGGTTATAAAAAAAAAATATTAGTTGTTCTGTACATTTTGACCACTTAGATATTGCACTGCACTTTTCTGTGAAACAGCTAATTTTTTTAGATAATTGACGTAAATTTTCTACCCATGGGTCTAGAATCATAAATGCTGAAATCTAGAATCATAAATGCGGTTACAGTTTGCGCACTGGTAATTTTTTTTTTCCTGTATTTATTGTCTCATACATAACCATTCCAGATTAAATTCTCTGAATGATGGCCATACCTCATATAAATACGTTGCATAATTCTGAAGAACAACGTGGTCTCAAGTGATTTTAATTGTAATATGTATACATATATATAGACGATTTAAATGACTAGAAATATTTGAAAAGATAAATATTACAACGAAATGAAGTAAATTTTCATAATAAATTGCCTAATAAATAATTATTCTTAATTGTACAAGTAAGTAATTAATTATTTTGTAGGGAAAGCACAATAACCCTAGCTCCGTTTGCGAATTAGCGTAATAATCATGTCTAAATAATATAAATTAAGCTTAAGAAAGTACCTACTGATTAGTATTAATGTAATTAAAGTATTGAATATTTATGTCGTAGGACATCGACAAGTCGCAACCTGTACAGAGTCAAACAAAGAAACGGACAAACAGGTTTGTGCTTGTCGGTGGGATGTCGACAGGTTGCGACCTGCACGCCAGGCAAAGCGCAAAAATAGGGGCGTGGCCACTGTTAGGTCCACGCCGATTGCATGTCAAATCATAGTGAGGTGAGGCATACCCACTACCCTAGCCACAGAGAAAACTGTATAAATATATCCCACTGTGAAAAATATAAGGCAGTCATCAAAAACCACCGAGCAAGTAACAAGTATAAGTGATTATGCTCAACGGAGCCCTAAAAGTCGCGAGTATATACCTATGTCTAGAATAAGTTGATTTGTGTCGCGTATTGTAATTATTATGACTGTTGTAACGTGTAAAAGTGTATTAACAAATATAAGTGATTATCAATGTTTTGCTGATTTTAATTCGTGACTAGATATAACCCCCGCCTATCAGAGTCAAATAAACTATCACAGCACGCATGTTCGTCGAAGATAGCCAATGTTTCGTGTGCTGTGATCAACATATTTATTTTACTAAAAGACTTAGCCTAGGTAACATCAGTGTTATTTCAATAAGGGATAGGTGTGGTTATTACATAATTAGGAGAAGACTCCTGCCTTTCAAACTAAATCCTATTTCTTGAAGGACAGTGTACTTTTAGGGAATTTACACGTTTTACTAAATATTCATAATTGCGTAATAACTCTGATGCTAACATACATGTTTATTAAAAGGGTATTGGTCATTAATTTTCCTGTCCATTATTACGTGACAGAAAATAAGGAATTTATGTAATTATTACTCTTCGTAATCTTTAATTATTTGATCGTACCTGCAAATAAAACAAAGTAACATTAATACAATTTTTGCTGTGCTAAAGTAGCCGTAGAGTTGATGTTGCTCAAAATGTGATTTGTGGTCGTAACAAATATGTATTTACAAAATTGTAACAATTACAATCATCATCTGCCTAGCGTTTTCCAACTATTTTTGGGGTCGACTTCACACACTGTCTTTAGTAAGACTGGTTGTCAGACTTTCGGGCTTATAGATACCCGTAACGACTGTCAAAGATCCACGAATGACTTAGACTATTATGAAAGTAATATTTCTTTTTACTGTAGACATTACATATAACAAAAATGGGATTTTATTCGCCCAAACTTATATAAGTACTTACAAGTATGTATACTAGTCATACAAGTAGAATCTGCCCTTAAAAAAGTTATTGTTATTTCAAATTCACGTTTTATGTCCAAAATTACTCCAATTTCATTAAAAGTAGCAATTTTTTTCATTTTAACATGTGTTAACAGCCGCCTGCGCCGAGTGGGTATGTGTAGGTAATTAGGTAAAATTCTTCCCAAACATCGAACGGGTTTTTTATGTACAAATTATATTATGTCAATTAAAATAGTGTCGTAAAAGCACGTCAAATCAGACTTATAAGATACAATGACAAGATGATTTAGCGTCAATATATTTCTCATTCATTATATTATTATGCTGTCTACTATTATTATTTTTTCTGTTTTAAAATAGCTGTCGAAAGTAATTGGAATTTGTGAGAAGAATTTTAATAAATTTCTTTGCTCGGGATTAAAATAATAAAAATTAAAAGCAAATGTGAAACTTACTCATATTTTGTCAAACATCTACCACCATGTTCGATCATATCTCCTGCACATTTCACCTTAAGCAAAATAATTGATCTCTCCACTCTTTTACCATGTTTCGCATCCCTTGAATTTAAACTTGGTACAACATCAACTAAACTTAGACTTTGCACAAGTTCTGCTTCTTCACTGGGTTCCAGGTGAGGGCCAAGCACATCAGGAGTCTTTACAGTTAACACAGATTCATGCACATGGTCTGGTAATTCCACTGCTTTCACATCCAGCGGAATGGTCAAAGAAAACGATGCGTGAATAAACAGAGACAGGATAAACAAGAAGAAAACTGGAGGCGCCATTTTGCGGGACGTCTGTTTAGAACAACGGCTCAACTTCGAATGTGATTTATACCTGCGCTTGCGGTCATAAAAGATTCAAGCATTTCGCTACATACTGAAATGTCGTCATAACTGTAGTGGGGACGGAATCATGAAGTATTGAAGCGAAATGACTCAGACTTGGAGTACTTGCGGGACGGTTAATTTCATTATTCAGTCTAGCTATGAAACGGACTACGTATGCCTGAATACTCGTAGTGAAAAAAACATACCTACCTGCAATTGATCGCCAATCTTGGTTTAGCAGAATAACTCATAGATTGGGATAACTTACAGGTACAGACGCCAGCACATCAAGCTACTACAATCTGTCAAATTTCTTTAATACCTAGATTTTCAACTTTATCACTAAAGCATAAGGTTCAAAGTTGATTGGGAAAATTTGACAGTTTCGGGTAGCTTGATGTGCTGGCGTCTGTACCTACATGAATACCAGAAATATATATCCTGACGTATTTTATCTATACTATATATAGGGTTATTGGTAAAACATTAACAACCTCTTAAGAGGTCATTGTACTTATCTTCATGAACAACTTTTACTATAGGACCAAACCTGAAATCGCGAAAAAAAAAATCAGCTGTTCCCTACATTTTGACGTGTTATACGAAAATAAATGTAGGGAACAACTGATTTTTTTTCGCGATTTCAGGTTTGGTCCCGTAGTAAAAGTTATCAATGTCAAGTTCTTTTGTATCGACACGAACAATGTTATGGGAATCACAGAAATATTTCATTCTGTGATTCTTACCACTAAATGAGATTAAAGATCATGTCGTAATTAAAATATCTTAGCAAGTCAGCAAGGTGGTACCTTCCTACCGGCTCTGACTGCCTGGGGTGCAAAAAACCCGGATGAAACAAGTACTTTTACAATGCGTGCCACGAAAGATGAGACTTGACACACCACGTGGTTTGACATGCGCAGTACACGATTTTAGGTATCTTTAGCGGTATGAGGTCTGAGTGCGGGACGGGACTGGACGTCATAGGGGCGGCGGAAAGAGCGGGGGAGGCGGGGTCAAGTCTCATCTTTCGTGGCACGCATTGTACACATTCCTTTGTCTAGTGACTGCCAGAAATCAGGCAAGCCAGATTGCAGAGTGAGTGTAGTGCCTATCGTTAACGACTCTACTCAAAAGTTATCAATAAAATAAGTATACAATAACGCATATTGAAATCGTGTCGTATACGGACCACCATTGAAATACTAATGCTATGACATTCTGGCTACACATTGATGATTTGAGTTTGCAACATGTTATGTATGTCTAGCGTTGTGGCCGACGGGTCTTAGTGTGCTGGATTCAATTACCAGGTTATTAGGCAAAATTTCAAACACTTATTGACATTTCAATGAAGAATTTCTTAGTACTCTGTGCTGAATAAATGTATTTTGTTATATTACATGTCAATTATACATAATTTGTGAAATTAAATTCCCTTTGGGAAATACAAGTGTGATGTTTTGTAATGTAATTTCGGGTAGTATAAAGAAAAATAAAGTTTTAGTTTCTATTAACATTTTTATTAATTTTTAAATAAATAATTATTGTACAATGGGTATAATGGGTATAATTAAACAGAACAAGGGAAGAGGGTTTTCGTAAAAAAATATGAAATTGTGCAGACAAACGATGAAAAAGGAAATGATTATTTGTATTCAAAAATAACTGTTTTTACATAGCAAAGTTACTGTATTAATTATCTTTAAAACTGTACATTTACACAAGAGGATTAGGATATTAAGATACATATCATTTATATGTTGATTATGAAGCTTTGTGGTATTGAAAAATGAGTGATAATGACAAATGAGCTTTTCTTTATAAAATAATAAATTACTAACTTAGGTACTTAATTATTCTAAACGACTAGATACATTTCTGTAAACGATAATTTTAATAAATATTATAGCACAATTATTTAAAACAATGTTTTACAAAAAAATACAGGCTTATTAAAGACGTTAGTTATTTAAATGAGTGTAATAACTAATAAGTTAATAAATAAGTTATGATTCTGACATAATTAAAGCTGCGAAATAACACTAACACCTAAAAATTCTATGTAAATTAAATATCAATAATAAATATCACAGAAAACTTATCTTAACTAAATGCAATCATAAAGATGATTGGTACGTACCCTAGCTATTTAGTAATTATAATACTGGTGAATTTTTAATAAACTAAGTACAGTACAGCCAGCGCATCAAGTTACGACCATCTGTCAATTTTTTTTAATAGACTTTCTACTTTATCGCTAAAGCTTAAGGTTCAAAGTTGATTGGGAAATTTTGACAGTTTCGGGTAGCTACCCGAAACTGTCAAAATTTCCCAATCAACTTTGATGACTTGATGTGCTGGATAATTATGACTAGATACATTTAAATAAATGCTTGTTTAAATAAATAATAGAACTACTAATAAAATATTTATAAATTATTACGAACATTGTGTACCTACTAAAATTAATCTAAAAATAATGCACTTGTTATAGTTTACATTTCAATAGAAACAGAACGTTCATTGGATCATTACACAAGAGATTTTAAATGACTAGAAACATTTAAATAATAATGGAATTATTCATTTACCCTAAACTATTAATTGGTCATTACATCACCATTACGTCAGAGGTCCGACTTGTGCTGGTTGCCACTGCCACTGATATGCTGGCGTCTGTACAAAAAAAAAACCTTTCCGCTTTGTAATCACCTGAGCCCTCCTAATCGTCGTAATATTCCTCATACCTGGAAAAAACAAAAGGTAACATTAATAAAAATCTGAGATAAATCAAAGTCGGGTTAGTTACACCATTTATAACTCAAATACGGCTGGACCAATTATAATAATAATAAAAAAATATTATATTTATTATTATTAATTTTTATTATTTTATTATTATTATTTAATTATTATTTGGTTATTTGTTGGATTTGTCTCCGCCCCGAATAGCAGAATAACTATTAAAATAATATGGGAAAAATTCACGAAAAAAAATCTGAGTTAGTACGAATGAATTTAAAGGAGAGGCTTGTGGCTAAATAATGACAGCCGCACGGGTCGATTGATCAGGTTAAGCTACGCTTGCCGCGGTTGGTCCGTGGATTGGTGACCATCAAGACCAATATCAATCAATCAATATCATATCAAGACCCCTCCGTGTCTCGGAAAGCACGTTAAGCTGTTGGTCCCGGCTGTCACTCGTGAATCTTTGACAGTCGTTATTGGTCGTCAGAAGCCCGAAAGTCTGACAACCAGTCTTACCAAGGGGTTTCGTATTACTTAGTAATTGGGTTTTGGAGGTCAGATAGGCAGTCGCTCCATGAGAAATACTGGTATTCCGCTGCATCCAGTTAGACTGGAAGCCGACCCAACATAGTTGGGAAAAGGCTAGGCAGATGATGATTTTCATGAATTTTATTATTCGACAGTATATAGTTAGGACACTAATGTATACTTCAGTACTTATAATTAGCTAGAAGTGTATTAATGTGCTGTGATTACAATTTGGTATTAAAATATATTAATTATATTTAAAAAAAAAAATTAAAGATCTTACTTTTCTTTCGTCAAGCATTGACCAGCATATTCAATCATGTCTGCGGGACATAACACCTGTGTCTTAGTAATAAATCTCTTAATCCTTTTGCCATGATCTGCTTCGAAACTTTCAAAAGTTTTCAGTAACGTTTCTGTACCTAAGCTTTGCACAAGTTTATCTTCTTCCAGTCTGATAATTGTTTCTGAATCAAGCACTGATGTCCTTTCAGTTAGCCCACTTTCAGGCACACTGTCTGTTGATTGCACTGTTTTCACGTCTAAAGAAACTGGCAACGAAAGTGATAATCGAAGAAGCAGAGATAGGAAAAAAACGAACACAAAGACCGCCATTTTGAGAGGACGTGAGCTCCGGACTGCTGTCTTGCTACGAATGCTACTAACGTGCGCCTGCGATTATTATATAGGGGATTTCTGCAGGCACACTCACTATGCGTCAGAGCACCGCAGAGCTATACGTCACTCAAGTTATACCACCATTTAATTATTTAGTTCAATAAATAAAAAAGGTTAAAATATTTTGAAATCTAATATTATATTATATCAATTTATGTGGATTGGTAATCTTTGTATTTTACCTTATTAGGAGAAATTAAATAATTTGCAATTTCAATTTTTGTGTGGTGTAATATTGTGAACATAACCGGCCATTCGTGGGGAAAACCGTACGCAAAATACGCGCATTGACGTGGAGTTGCCGACACCAGCCCGTATTACCTATTACCTACAAGCAACTAATAAGTAAAGAGTAGATTATTGTAAAAAAGGAAAATGGTGTAAAACAGAGACGACACGATTGTTGTGCACAAAACTTGTAAAAAACTCGCCAAAAGACGAATAAAATGAAGGACATGATGCCTGATACTACGTCACTAAATCTATATTTATACTTATTATTATAAAGCTGAATAGTTTATTTGTTATAACGCGCTAATACATAAATGTGAAAGTACCAGTTGGATTTGAAAAAATATTTTTGCATTTGATAGCTCGTTTTTTTTGGGAAAGCTAACATAATGAGCCTATACGGTTCCCACTACCGGATCACAGGCCTCTTTTCGGTGCGAGGGAATGGGCCATAAACTACAACGCGGGCCATAATATGCGGAACTGGTGGAAAAAAAATTAAGTTAGAGCCGATAACAATGGGCCACCACCTGCTTTACTGCACACTGTTTCCTGTTATACAGTATTGGTATTAGTAATTATGGTGATTCTTGCCAAATTGTATAGTAATGTTCATCCAAGACAGCAACATAAATGTTTTCTTTATTTGCATCATACAGTATTTCTTGGAATCGTCTATAACTGGAAAAGTATTATGAAATTGCGATATCACGTTGCTCAATTTTCGTTTATCTGTTTTAATTTCATTGTGTATACAAGTGCGATTATTACAGAAACTTGAGCTATTGATTCAGTAAGTGTATTTATATGGTGGGCTATCAATTATATGGTGTACTACCAATTATATGGTGGGCTACCAATTATATGGTGGGTTACTAATTATCGTATATGGTGGGCTACCAATTATATGGTTGGCTACCAATTATATGGTGGGCTACTAATTATATGGTGGGCTACCAATTATATGGTGGGCTACTAATTATATGGTGGGCTATCAATTCATGTGGATCGGTAATCTTTGTATTCTAGCTTAGTGTACTTAGAAGAAATGAAATAATTTTTGTATGGTGTATCGTGATCAAAACCTGTCATTGTGGGGAAAACCCGGATGCAACTAATTTAATGTTGTAAAAAAATGTTTTCTTTATTTGCATTATACAGTATTTCTTGGAATCTTATAAAACTGGAAAATTATTATGAAATTGCGATATCACGTTGCGCAACTATTGCGTTTCTCTGTTTCAAGTACCTACAGACGCCAGCACATCAAGCTACCTGAAACTGTAAAATTTTCCCAATCAACTTTGAACCTTACACTTTAGTAATAAAGTTGAAAATCTATTAAATAAATTTGACAGATTGTAGTAGCTTGATGTGTTGGCGTCTGTACATTGTGTATCTATACAAGTACCTACGATTATTACTGAAACTTGAGCTATTGATTCAGTAAGTGTATTTATGTCATGCATATAATTGTGCATACATAATACACTCACGCCTCTTTCCGATGAAGATAAGCAGAAACTACAGAACGCCACGTGCCAATATTTATACTTAGTTTTTTTTCTGACGTGCAAAAAATATGACTGTGTATTTGAATTTCAAATGCCTTAAGGCTCCTTCAAACGGGCGCGACACGCGATAAAATCGCGCGCGACACAAAGGCACCACAAGTCGCGCACCGAGCGGTGCCTTTGTGTCGCGCGTGATTCGCGTCGCGCGTCGCGCCTGTTTGCAGGAGCCTTTACCAAACCAGAGTTTATTCGTTTCAAATGCTGTGACCCTGTAGGTTAGTTCTTCTTACAAATAATGTAATGCGATCCACTAACATTTAGGTATAACCTTAAATAGGAATAAAGCTCTTGTCTTTATGAAACTATCTTAGCTAGACAGCAACGTGGCACCTAGAGGGGCTAACTGTCTCGGGTGCAGAAGAACATGGTGAAAAATTAATTAAAACATTCATTGGTATGGACCAGTCACTCAAAACGACGCAAGCATGGCTGCTAAGTGAGCGTAGAGCCCATCGCTAGATAATAAAGCATTAGGAAATATCGTATACCGGCCACGTGGGGGGCTAAGTATTAACAGCCGCACGGGTCGATCGATCAGGTTAAGCTACGCTTGCCACGGCTGGTCCGTGGATGGGTGACCATCTTTACATACCAAGACCCCTCCGTACCTCGGAAAGCACGTTAAGCCGTTCGTCCCGGCTGTCATTCATTGATTCATCTTTGACAGTTTTTACGGATCGTCAGGAGCCCGAAAGTCTTACTAAGGAAGGGGTATCGTATTACCCAGTAACTGGGTTATGAAGGTCAGATAGGCAGTCGCTTCATGCAAAATACTAGTATTCAGCTGCATCCGGTCAGACTGGAAGCCGACCCCAACATAGATGGTTAAAGGCTAGACAGATTAAAGTGTCGTACACGGACCGCCATTGAATATTAGTGCTGTGACATTATATAATTTACTCATTGGTGATTTGAGTTTGTAACATGTAATTTTGATTAGCGTTGTGGACAATGGACCTAAGTGTATTGCTTTCAGCTCAGGTTACTAGGCAAAATGGCAATTTGTTATAAATGATTAAATTAAACAATAAATAGTAGACTTTTTTTATTCTGATTATGGGTTTTTGCATATTATTACAGACTGGTACTAGTTAAGTAAACATTGTGTAAAAAAGAGTATTTTAGCGTACTGTATTAGTGTTATAGATTATAGAGTACGCCTACATGATATAGAGGACAATACTCTATTTTAGAGTACGATTGGCAACCCTATCCTAGCCTGATGTTAAATAGCCTATAGCCTTTCCCAAGAATTAGGCTATCAGGTGCAAAAAGTTGCTTATTGGGATTTTAATCAAGAATTTCTCAGTAAGTAGTGTTAGCTGAATAATGTTTGTTTTTTTTTGTTTTTGTAGCTCGGAGTCTAGATTTGCATCTGGTTTATGGCAATCGACTCGCCATCACATGTAATCTGTAAAATTCGTTGAGTTGTGTTATGTTATTTTTGGTAAAATAAAAAAATAAAGATTTAATTTAAATTAGCATTTTTATTTATTTTTTAAAGAAGTTATTCTTTGACATAGGTATGGTTGAACAGAACAATGTATAACATAAAAAATATATGAAATTGACAAACTAAAACAATGAAAAAGAAAATGATTAATTCCAATCAACAAATTGCTTGTACCTACTTACAATTATCTTTTGAACTGTATTACATAATATCATATAATAACACAAAAACGTTTAAATTTAAGATACGTAATTTGAAATAAGCTAATTATTACGAACACATCAATGTAGTGAGAGTATGTAAGGAAGTCCACTGTTCCATGTTAGTTTTAAGTTAAATTATATTATTCTCAACTTAATAATTGTCTCTATTTTAATGAATGTAATCGGTATTGTACCGTTTTAATTAACGATAAATAAATAAATGTTTTTAAATAGTGTATCACAAGAAATCTACTAAATAAATATGAATACAATGAAATAATAGTGATGACACGATAATGAAAAATGAACGAATTGAGATTTTCTATAAAACTAATGATTACTAGCTTAGGAAACTACTTATTATAAATGACTAGATACAATTTAATAAATGATAGTTTCAATAAATACTAAAGCTAAGTTAATTAAAACATATAAATAACTATTAGAGTATTATAAGAGAAAACAGTCTATAAGAAAATGCTTATTTATTTAGTAACTGATAAATTATGTAGATTCAAGACTTGACGATAAATATAAGACATATACTCAACACAAGTTCTACGCTTCTTTTAATAGCGGTTCCGACAATAAAATCAATTAATTTCGTTTTATAAGCTCTAAAATAACCATCACAAAATGAAAAGAGCACAGCGATGATCATGTTTTTTGTATTTGGTCACAACACTACTTCTCTATGTGTACTGTCACAGGCTTATAAAGAGTAGAGATGGGCTATAATAAAACTTATCATAAACTAAAAATGACTTAGGTATTATTTTCTAAAAAAATCAGGTTAAAGCTACATTCTTGGCTTAAGTAGGTACTGTCAGTTCCGATGCCCAAACGTCTGGCTACCTTCTTACCGTCTTAGCAAGAGTAATCGTTTTACCCAGTAACTGGGTTGTGGGGGTCAGATAGACAGTCGCTATATGTAAAATACTGGTATTCTGCTGCATTCGGTCAGACTGGAAGCTGACCCCAAATATGGCTATTGCTAGGCTGGTAATGATGACTTTTGGTTTCTTCTCGTGGAAATGAAGAATGGTTGACGGCGTCATTTTTTGGTTCGCCTGTCCATCCCATAAGGAACTCTCTTGAGGATAAGTGTAGGTACAGAAACGAAGTAGAACTACTTTCTTCGATTATTTCTATTCTTCTTCCAATTTCACTAATCGTTCATATCTGAGAAACAAAACAAAAATAGGTTAGTTATCGTTTATTAATACACAGTTTTGTAATCAATTAAACTTGTTTTTTTTTTCTATGTTTGTGTTCTTGTTGCACCTATAAGTGTTATTAACTATAACGGGTTTGACTTAATTATATTTTCCTTACTAAGCACACTTAATTAAATTGTTATGTTCAAGTGCTATGTTTGTAATGACTATCATATTTCAATTTTATAATAATGTAATTTAATTGTTTCAACAATTAAATTACATTATTATAAAATTGTTCTCGTTTATTTATTCAAGCTAATAAAGTGTATGTATGAACAGTGAACAAAAAATAGATCGGACCCTACAAAATATACAATGAGCTTTTGGTTTTTTATTGGTATGTTTAAAAAAAAAATAAGTAAGTACTTACGCTTCATATGTTCTGCATTTTTTCATAAACCAAATCATTCCACGAGGACACCCATTTCCGGTAACAATTTCTCTTCTGGCCCTTCTCAAGCTTTCGTTAGAGTTTGTCAAACTTCGCACCGGTACACTGTCAAGGCTCTGAACTTGTTCCGAATCACGCGCACTTTCAACTTTAGGGTTCAAAACTGCATCAAGTTTAAAGGTCCTTTTTAACACACGGTCAGCACTGTCTGAAGATTGCATTGATCCCGAATCATGCGCAAGGGGCTTTGAAGAAACTGCTAGTGCGCATAGAAGGACGCACAGGGAAAACGTGAATAAAACTGGAGCTGGAGCTGCCATCTTGTAAAGGACTGTTCGCGTTCACGGCTTGTGATTAACTGTTGAATTCAGTTCAAGTTGGGTTTTTATAGTCGTATAGATCGTGGCGTGTGCGCGCGCAAATGACAGATCTGCCTATCGTAACCCGACCAATTCTTGACGTCATAAGCTTGTGTCACACAAGAAAAGAAGTTACTTAAAAGGAAACATATTTTAAATAAACTATAATATTTCTTACGTTTCACACTTTTTTACTTAGGTAAGTAGTGCAAACTTGGAATAAATTTTCATATACCTAATTATGTACATTCTAATTTTTTTTTATATATCATCTTCTTCCTTCTCCCAATTTATTTGGAGTCATTGTTTTTCGTTATCATACCTTAAAATGATAACGTAGAACTAATCTGATGATAGAAACAGTGGAACAACCAGTCCATAAAAATAAGACTTTCATGTGCGAATTTCATCATCATCATCTTAGTCGTAAGACGTCCTCTGCTGGACTTAGGCCTCCCCTAAGCATTTCCACAACGACCGGGTCTATGCTATCCATGTCAGTGGATTCCTGACCTTCGGCCAACATTGTGGAAACTACCTAATATGTTTTAGTTTTCGGTACGTGTTCGTCACACCCAAAATAGAACATCTGCCACTGATTGTAACAGATGGAGAAAAAGGATTGAATAATTGAAATGGAATGAGAATTCTCAGCAGTGAGAGAGCAATTATGAAGAAGAAGGCGTACTCGCCACACCATCATCATCTGCCTAGCCTTTTCCCAACTATGCTGGGGTCGGCTTCCAGTCTAACCGGATGCAGCTGAATACCAGGGTTTTACATAGAGCGACTGCCTATCTGACCTCAACAACCCAGTTGCTGGGTAATACGATACCCCTTGGTAAGACTGGTTGTCAGACTTTTGGTCTTCTGATGACTCGTAACGATTGTCAAAGATCCATTGAATGACATCCGGAACCAACAGCTTAACGTGTTTTCTGAGGCACGGAGGGGTCTTGGACGTGTTGGTATGTAAAAATGGTCACCAATCCACCGACTAACCACGGCAAGCGTAGCTTAACCTGATCGATCAATCTGTGTGGCCTTAGCCAAAAGGCCCTCTTTCGCTATACCCCAAATAGAAATGTTTTGATATGATAATAATATTTTAATATAATTTTTTTTATGTAATCGTGTCAGTCGATTCTTGGGTAAATCCCAGCTAAAAATACTACGATCATTCAACGCAAAAGAAACGTATAAAATATTATGAAATCATGATTAAAACATTATGCAAACTTTGTAAGGAATATACCTACGTAATTATACGAGTATGTAGATAAAGATATTATCACTTGAATATAAAAAAAAAATATTGCGAATTGGGCCTGTTCTTGACCTCGATTTCGCCTTGTGGACGGCGAAAGACTAGCGACAAAGTCTAAGATGACGAAGCCTAGTAAGTTTACGATGCAGCAAGCGTGGCAAGAAGCCTGTTCACTCTTGCTTTGAAGGGTTATGTATACGTGAAAGGACACAGTCGCAGGCAGAGAGTCAGAAAGATCATGATGTCACAATGTTTGTACTTACAATTCCATTGGATCATCATTTCTTAATAAGGCATTTTAACAAAGGTAGCTTGATTCTATTACCCATGCGGTTTCTTTAGGGAAAAACTCAAAAACAAGTTTATAAATAGTGTGATCAATTAATAATGCATGCTAAAACTGTTTCCATAAGATAGTGAAAGTTATCTTTAGCAGATTTTTTATTAATAACTTTTCTTTTTTTCAGCCATTTCTTGTTCCATGTGTTGCTTAGTGTCAGTGTAAAATGTAACTACAATATCTTCTATTCTCGCGTTACCTCTTAGTTGTCAATCTTAATTAATAATATTATGATTAGCATCCCTCACTTCCACGGCATTGTATGATCGGGTTTACTGAATGATTGTTTGTATGGCAGTGTATCAGTCCCGATATTTTACACCATCATGCACATTATTAAATTATTTAAATACTTATTTGTATTTGTTTCTATTACTTACACTTTTATTTTTTTTTCCCGCTCTGGGTGGAGCGGAAGGAAGTGTCAGACTCTTACTGACTAAAACCCACCCGTGTTCCTTCCTTAGCCCTTTATGTTCCGGGCTTCGGCCCTGACGGGCCCCTTCCCTTGATGCTGACATCTCTTTGAGGCGCGCGTGGAACACGTACGCGCCGTCCGGCACGGGCCTGGTCCTGATCGGACGGTGAGTTATCTATTACTTACACTTCGATAACGATTTTACATAAAGTTCATATACCCGATGTGTCATATATAGTAGTTACACTCATGATTAAACATTTGTGGATTGTGATGCAAAATAATTAGCAGCGTATTGTCGGCCAACTGCGGGTGTGTCAACGTATATATTCCCCTCGGTTCATTCCTCACGGGACGCCCCTGAATTCAGAGCTATTTATAACTTGTGGGTTTCCTTACTGATAGCGTGCTAGTCGGTCACGGCCCTCAAGGAAATTGGACAATTGATGCGTTTTGTGAAGGGCCTGTGGCTAAGAAATAATAGCCGCACGGGTCCATCGATCAGGTTAAGCTACGCTTGCCGCGGTTGGTCCGTGGATGGGTGACCATCGTTACATACCAAGACCCCTCCGTGCCTCGGAAAGCACGTTAAGCTGTCGGTTCCGGCTGTCATTCGAGTATCTTTGACAGTTGTTGCGGGCCGTCAGAAGCCCGAAAGTCTGACAACCAGTCTCACCAAGGGATATCGTATTACCCAGTAACTGGGTTGCGCTCAGATAGGCAGTCGCTCCATGTAAAATACTGGTATTCAGCTGCATCCGGTTAGACTGGAAGCTGACCCCAACATAGTTTGGAAAAGACTAGGCAGATGATGATGCGTTTTGTGAGGAGCCGTGGTGGCGCAGTGGTAATGGCCACGTCTTACGAGTTTATAGGTCGCCAGTTCGAACCCAGACAGGCGCTTTACTGTAAGTTATTTCATCATCACTGCTCTCAAAACGGTGATGGAAAACATCGTGAGGAAACCAGCATGTCCTAGAACCAAAAAATCGAAGACATGTGACATCTACCACCCGCATTGGACCGTACGGCCCATCTCAAAATGAGAAGGTCTAAGTACCAGCATTGGGTACATTAAAGGTTTATTGCGATGCATTCTGTGAGGACCAGTCCCCTATTCAGAACGTCTCCTTATCTCATTCTAGGCACGATTCGGTTCTGACTCAAAGTTGTGTTATCTATCAATATAGGTATTATATCTATATATAATTCAAAGTCCTGACTGTCTGATATATCAACGCACAGCCTAATCATTTGTTATTAAAACTTTATGCACAAGTAGAAAAATACTGTAAAAAGGTGGAATTAATAAACATATAAATAAAATTAGGTTTACGTTTTTGAACTTACTTTTTATGTATAAATATAAGTAGGTAGCTACCACAGAGCTGTTTCAATATCAATTTGATGATTACTTGTTTTGAAATGAATATATTATAAAATAAATACCTTCTTGTAATTACGTTGAAATTGCTACCTACCTAAACAGTTCTCATAATCTCTGCGCAGTGAGACCTGATGCAATTATTTCATTACTCTATTATTATATTACACCACTATATAATAATATAATCTTTTCATTGCGCAATCGCAGACATAAAAGGCAACTAACATAAATGTAAAGGACATTTGCTTTTGATATACAATATTATTGTTTTGGCAATATTTGTATGTATTCGTGTTGCGCGAAACGTGTTGCTAGCGACATGGATAGTTACAATGTTCCTACCAACATGTTAATATTAACTCCTGCGCCGGTCGCCGCACCCGACGCGGACGGTCCTCGCCGTCGACATGCACTGCAAGCACCCAGCGTGGAACAGTCACACCACAAATCCGGAAAGATACTGCTTGTCATAGACGCGGAAGCCTGTAGTTTTGTGTTCAGAGTAAATGCTGCATGATAATGTTGTTAGTAACATTTTGATGTGGCGCAATTATTTCTCAGCTTTGTTTACAATGATCACTTAGGCAATGCAAAACATATTGGAGCAAAAAAGTTGTGGTTTTTTATGATGCAATAAAGGGCTTCAGACATGAAAAACACTTTGTAGCTAGCAACACATAGGCACATAGTAACCCACTATTCAGAATGAATCATTAATTTAATTTTGGTTTTGATATTCTCAGAGGACTCTGTGTGTCTGTTCTGTTCTTGGAGTCCGGAATAGTGGGCGAGTCTATTGTTAACAAGTTATGGCTTAACCTTACCCTTCAGATACTACTGGCGTGATATTATGAGTCCCGATCCTAAAACGGTGTATCGCTCTACTAAGGAAGAGACGAGAGAAATAGACGTCACAAGTACATACATCGTAGTCGTCATCAACTCATCATTCTGATAGAGTTATAGTCTGAGATATCACGGATGAGCGTTGCTCAATGAAACTTCCTGTCATAGTATGCTCATGCAGTATGAGTCGTTTCGGTTACTATTTAGTTGATTGTAAGTGATGTCGAGTACACTGACTCACGCGCGTAGATCGCTTATGCGTGGAACTGGGCCATTAAAGAGTGCCCGTGGCCTTGTGACAAACTGGCCTGATGATTGATGCTACCCAATGATTTAAATATTTGATTGCTTTTTCTTTTTCTTGGATTCATATTTTTTTAGTTGCTCATTGTCTATAATTGCCAACAAACTGGATTGTCCTTTCATCTGGTACTTAAGTCAGCTACTTAAGTTTTTATGTTACTAACATCTTGGTACCTATTGTAATTTGTATTGAATAAAGAGAGAGAAATAAAGAGATTATTATTATTATTACTTTTTGACAAACGCTACCTTTTTTGCCTTCTTAGACAACAGAAGCAAAAAGTAGATAGGTTAGCCTAGATTAGGGTCAGTTTGGATACCTCAATCTATGTCTACTAGTTCTGACTAAATTAATAAATATCTATCAATCACCCTCTCTTACTGTAGTCAGAATGACAACAGTCGATTTAGGTTCTCCTATGATAGCCTTTACGGTACTCAATACAAAAGAAATAATCTGAAATAATGATTCACATAGTCTGCGTGCAATTTATTGTTTTAACATAAATTATGACACTTGGCAACACTGTAGCTTGCCATTTTTGAAATAATCAGATCCATTCGATTTCAATCACAATACGAAGGATTTTAAAGGAAATTGCTTATCCATTGGTTCATCTATTTGAAAATATCGTCTGCTCGACAGCGAAAATAACGCAATGAATGTTTTTAAATTGTAAAATGAAAGACATTGGAAATGTTAATGACCCCGCTGTTTTATACAAGTTAGATGACGATTTCTCGTTTTAAATTGGCACTGATCGAGACTTCTCCGTGTAAAAAGCACGTTGAGCCAGTCGTTACGCACAAACGAGCTGCACAACTGAAATGATGCTCTGCGGCCGCCTGATTATGCCGACGGCATACCCGCCCGGCAAAAACCCGCCGGCTGTGCCGCCGGCATGTGTGTAGGAGCCTTTAGAAGCCCAAAAATCTGACAACTGGTCCAACCAAGGGGTATCATATTACTTGATAACGGGTTCTGGAGGTCAGATAGGCAGTTACTCTATGTAAAATACTGGTATTCAGCTGCATCTAGTTAGACTGGAAACCGGCCTCAATATAATTTGGAAATGGCTAGGCAGATTAATTGAAGACACATCTAGTTATATAAATATAGAAGACGATATAGGAGTAACAATCGGAAACTCGTATGAGGTAAAACCACAAATAATATATCTCACGTATGTTTTCCTTTTAACTTTTAGTGCAACGACACTTCACATTGACGTAGGTAATTAATGCTATGACTCAAGTTGTGTCATTCATGGCACGCATATCAAATCTGGTCATCAAGTTGGGGAAAATGATGGGGTCTCTATACATAAATGACCATGTTTAAATCTGCCATTTTGCCGGACCTATGTTGGTACAATCGGTACGTATCACAAGTACATTGATAAGCTTTACATAGTATAAAACAAAGACGCCAGTCGTCTGTGACAGGTTAGAGATCTTCTAAACTCCACAATGGATTTGAAGTGGTTTTCGCCCTCATTTAGAAATATCTCTGGGAAGGTTATCTACGAAAATCTCTTTTTTTTTTGACATGTCGCCACATTGATACCTAGATAGCACCCGTGCGAAGCAAGGGCGGATTACTAGTTGTTAAAAGGTTTAAAAGGTCAGTTGTTTTAAATTCATTTGATGACGTACAGTTGGGAAATTGGAATTCCATGCGACCTCATCGGCACGTGCGAGAAACGAGCATTTTCCTTCTACCGCATCCATTCTAACTGAATGGATGCGGTAGAAGGAAAATGCTCGTTTAAATTAAAATCCACTATGTATTTTGAATGAGTCAGTCTGTTTCAATTAATACTAATAAAATAAATTATGCTTTCTATAACATCATTGAATTTATTGTAATTGTTAATGAAATTAATTTATCTTTTTGTTATCAGAAAATATGACGTGATTTTTTTTTCTTTAACAGAAGTGAAGAGATCCGCAGGAGAACCAAGGTAACCGACATAGCCCGAAGAATTGCCAAACTTAAGTGGTAGTGGGCAGGGCACATTGCTCGCAGAACACTATGGCCGATGGGGCCGAAAGGTTCTGGAGTGGCGACCGCGTACCGGAAGACGTAGCGTTGGAAGGCTTCTCACAAAGTGGACCGACGACCTTTTGAAGGCCGCAAGTGCTGGATACGGGAAGCACAGAACCAGTCGAAGTGGAGGTGCTTGGGGGAGGCCTATGTCCAGCAGTGGACGTCTTTCTGCTGAAATGATATAACTTTATGACGTAAAATATTGTATGTTAATAGTAGAAGGTAAACTGAAAGTTTAAATTCGTAAACAATTACATAGGTGTTTATGTGTTTTGTAATAGGTAATAGGTAATACGGGCTGGTGTCCGCAACTCCACGTCAATGCGCGTATTTTGCGTACGGATGTGTTTTGTAAACAATTAACATGAATTGTTGTTTGTTTACTATCATTCAATGGGTTTTAGCTTACGTAAAATAATGAAGTAATGTCTTTAAATAACGTAAGTTCTGATTGATGTATTTCTTTATAATTATGCTATAAAATAACATATCTTTTTTAATAATTGACTTACACCTGTTGTTACATAGGATCAGGCCGCAAGGGTTGATTAACGAACAACACAGATAAGATGAGTTTAAAACAGTATATTGGTTTATTACAGTCAGACACACAATGCACATAAAAACACAATGCACATAGAAACACAATACACATAGAAACACAATACACATAGAAACACAATACACATAGAAACACAATAGAGACAATAATCAAATAATCAACTTATACCAGAGTAAGGGCTTGAGGACTTCTTGCTGACTTTGAAGGCTGAGATCGACTATTCACTGTGATTAAAAAACTGTCTAAATCCGCCAAAATGTGCCTTAGTTATAGTCATTTGGATAGGCACAAGTAGTGGATTGCCTTATACTTTGCCCCTTTCATTTAGCCATATGTAGCGAGGAAGCAGACATTTCCTTGCCCCTCGACTCCCCGTTCCTCACCCCTGTGACCTCAATTCAGTTGGACTCGCCCAATACAGAATACAATGGCGAGTCTCGACCAATCACACGATTTGTTTTGATAATAGTTGGGACTTTGTCAAACCAACTTAGGCAATCAAATTATACTATGTTTATATCTACTTTTGGTCTTAACAGAACGACCGTTCAATAATAGAGCTTATTGTTACATAGACATAGGACTTGATTTTACATTTAAAAGGCAAGTTTTAATCAATAAACAGTATGTAAGAAGCTGTGCTTCTTAGCATAGACATACAAAGTATACAGGAAGCTGTGCTTCTTAACACCTGTTATGTAGGTACCTACTGTAGAGACTATCTGTATGTAAAGATGGTCATCCATCCACTGACCAACCGCAGCAAGCGTAGCTTAATCTGATGCGGCTGTTATTATTTAGCCACGGGCCCCTCACCCCTAGAGATATAACTATATCACGACTTTAAAGGCTCCTCCAAACAGGCGCGACACGCGATAAAATCGCGCGCGAACAAAAGCACCGCTCGTTGCGCGACTTGCGGTGCCTCTGTTTCGCGCGCGATTTTATCGCGTGTCGCGCCTGTTTGAAGGAGCCTTTAATCTTATTGCGAGATAATCTATAATACACCCACATTTCGCCTGTTAATAAACAATCACACACACAATTAATTCATTATTACGTGTTTATATTTAAGTATAACTTGCCCTCAGATGAACCACTTCCGACTGCCTCGTATCGTACAGCGGGTTAATTGCGTAACACACTATCGGTATCAATGGCTTTCAAAGTCAAAGTCAAATCATTTATTTCAAATAGGCACATTAAAGGCACTTTTGAACGTCAAAACTTACAGTAAAATTGATTCTAGTCGCCCCTTCCAAAAGGTAGTTTTCGTATGGAGAAGAATGGGCAAGAAACTCCACCCGTTACTCTTTTAAAATGTTTTACAAGGTTTTGTACACATAATATAATTATATGTGAAGACGATGCACCTAGAATAAAAGAAGTCTACCCCAACAAAAATAAATAAAAAGAATAAAAAATTAAGGAATTACAGGTAATTTCATTGTGACAGTTCAACAGCATTCATTGCGCTATTTACGTTGTTGAGCAGACACATTTTCCGAACATGTGAAGCAATGGATTAACAATCTCCTTCAAAATGATTCAGATTGTAATTGATAGTGTGTTACGATATTACAATGCGTGCCACGAAAGATGAGACTTGACACACCACGTGGTTTGACATGCGCAGTACACGATTTTAGGTATCTTTAGCGCTATGAGGTCTGAGTGCGGGACGGGACCGGACGTCATAGGGGCGGCGGAAAGAGCGGGGGAGGCGGGGTCAAGTCTCATCTTTCGTGGCACGCATTGTAACCTGTAGACATACCGACTTTCGGTCGTTTTTCGTCTTTTGGAAATCGGAAGAACCAGAAGAAAAGCCGAAAGTCTGACAGCTAGTCTTGCGAAGAAATATTCACCTGCGTTAGGGAAGACTGGAAGACGTCCGAACGTTTTGGAAAAATAAGACTGTGATAATGATCTTTCGCATATCAATAAAACAACTTTTGTTTATCATTTGACATTTATTGAAACTCACGTACAAAATATGCATATAACTTACTTAATAACAACTATCTAACTACCTTTATAAGTACGTAATTACAGCTGAAATAATATGAAATAAAGTCTTGGTAGAAGACATAGATACCGAAAGATTGGATTGAGTGTCAAACTTATACTGGCAAATTGATTCGATTCAGTTCCGAATTATATTGGCAATTTGATACAATTCGGGGCGCATTACTCCCGTCCGTCATCGAAGATACAGGCCCCGATTAATAAACATTTTTGGATAGGCAAAAACATATTGGGCGAAGGTACATCTGTCAAATCGTCGTGTCATTAATTCGGTCCATCTCTTTTTCTCGGTCTTTGGCCGAAACTACGAATTTCGTGCTTAGGAAGTAGACCTCCAGTTCCGAATTGTATTGGAAATTTAATTCGATTAAGTTCCAGCGGTAATTGCATAACATACTTACAATTTCATCGACTACGACCACTCTGTCAAGAGTGAACGACTAAGGAGGAGGAGAGGGGGGGGGGACTAACAATCTCAATGCCTTTAATTTTGGTAGTGAAACCACTCATTCATTGCGTTTTTTACGTTGTTGAGCAGAGGAACTTCTCAAACATAGCAAGCAATTTCCTTCAAAATCTTTCGGGTTGGGATTGAAAGTTTGTTACGCAATTATGTGCTGATTTCAAATTGTTTAAATTTTCAAAGATGTGACAAAAACCTTGCTGCAAAATCAGCCTATAATGTTCTCTCTATAATGTTGACATTGATAGTAGTCACTGAGATGAGATTGCGACTATTTTTTTAACGTTTTTAATGACGGGAATTAGCCTTCAATTCTTATTGTTCCGAATCTAAATATCTTAATGATCTAAATACAAAAAGCACATTTGACAGCTTCAACACAATTCGTTTTCTAGTTACAAATCGGACGATGAAAAGTTTCAAGTTCAGTGTTTCCGTTGCTTATCCGTATGGTATCTCGGTGATCTCTGGGAATGGATCCTGGCTAAGAAACTTGGAGTGCAGTCGAGGGATGAAGCTGGAGGTCGTTCCGGTGAGGGTCCGATCCTCCCTTCCAGCCAATGGGTTGTCATTTCACCTTTCCCCTGAAAAAACAAGACGTTCAGATTAGATGAGCCCGTGGTCCAAGACGTACTGGAAAGTAACGTGTTACAAACTCTTATCACCAATGAGTAGCCAGAATGTCACAGCACTGGTATTACAATAGCAACCCCTTCACGACGCAACCAATCACAAATGAGTTTATAACGCGTTATCAAGGCCAAAGAGCAACCGAGAGGGCTATGCTTGGAGTTTCCCTACGTGATTGAATCAGTAATGAAGACATTCGCAGGAGTACCAAGGTAACCAACATAGCCCGCAGAATTGCCAAACTTAAGTGGCAGTAGGCAGGGCACATTGCTCGCAAAATAGATGGCCGATTGGGCCAATGGGCCGAAAGGTTCTGGAGGGGCGACCACGAGGTTCAAATGCCAACGCGAAGTCAATGACACAACAATTGATAACTGTCAATATTTGCGATAACCAGTTATTAAATCGACATGGATAGTACAGACGCCAGCACATCAAGCTACTACAATCTGTCAAATTTCTTTAATAGATTTTCAACTTTATCGCTAAATCATTAGGTTCAAGGTTGATTGGGACAGTTTTGGGTAGCGTGTGGCGCCTGTACATGAGTAATCGAACAAAGAAAAAGTATTTCTTAGAAAGAAGTCTGGACTAGCTCATGACTATTTATAGACAAACACAACGGAAGAGGCTAATGTTTTGGACTAGGTCATGGAAAATGATGATCATCGATGGAATGAAACGGCCAGAATTTATCCAGTTTACTACATGGCCCTAATTCACTAAGACCGCTTAACCTTTTGACCGCCACACGTCAAAAAAGGCGACAAAGTCTGTCATGTAGTCGAACCGTGGCGTGCTGAGCACATTTTGGTTTGTTATCTATACATGACAGTGGCGGTCAAAAGGTTAATGATCCCTTACTTTGAAACCACGTCAATTCCTTAGCAAATCACGACATCTGCTAATAACGTATTCCCTATGACACAATTAACGAAACCGCGTGTAAAGAACGCGAAATTGGCGCGGTTTCAATCGTCAAACTACCAAGTTTGACAATCGTACGTGGTAAAATTACGCGGGTAATAATAATTACCATAGGGAATTCGGGTCCTGATTAATCGGAAGATGAAGTAACAATCTCTAAACTTTCGTGTTAAATGACGCTTGAATTGGCTAATGTCCAGCAGTGCCTGATTTCTCATCATCATTAAAAAAATATTGTTTTACTCCGACATTGTACAGACGCCAGCACATCAAGCTACTACAATCTGTCAAATTTCTTTAATAGATTTTCAACTTTATCGCTACAGTATAAGGTTCAAAGTTGATTGGGAAAATTTGTCAGTTTCGGGTAGCTTGATGTGCTGGCGTCTGTACATTTGATACACTGCTACATCAACTAACAAAAGACTAAAAGTTATAGTTTATAGTTCTAAGGTGTATTTATTTTGCTGTAATGCCAATAAACGCATCTTTCTTTCTTTCTTTCTTTACCTTCACATCAACGACGCCGCGAGGAGCTGTCAGAAAAAGGCCAGTCTTGTCGAGAGCCCTCTTCACGTCGTCTGATATTTGGATCTTCATTGCTGTAACAAAGAACAACTTGTTGAAATGGAAGTTGTAGCAACTTTCTGTTTAAGGCTGATTCAAAATGATGGTTTATTTTATAGTCGGTGCAACAACGTTTACAGATTAGTTGAATACTCGTTGTGGTCACATAAAGAGAGCCGATGAAGCATACATTTACATACAGTACCCGGCAATAAATATTGCACATCGACCTATTCGATCCTATCGATTTTATACAAAGAATAAAAATAATTATCAAAAGAAGCAAATCATAATTATTGTTTTTACAGCTCCTAATAGATACCGGACTGTTTGTATTTCGTGCGACAGAGATAATGCTCTACGAAGCCGAAATTAGCCGATTGTCTCTTTCCAAAGGTCGATGTGCAATATTTATCGCCGGGTACTGTAGTAAGGTTTGTATATGGAGCCCTAAATTACGGTTGGCTAGAGATTGTCTCACGTGCCGATGAAGTGGGCCTGCTGATGAAAAGTGAAACATTTAGACTGTCTCTTTAAAGGGCGACTGGTAATTACTACAGGTGGTATTCTACTGATCCGTTCGTACTGGGCAGTTTTCTCGTCTTGCGAGATGAGGGAACAATATTCTAAAAGTATTATAATCAGTGAGCAGTGTTGGCCCAGTTGTAATGGCCACGACATACGAGTTGTAGGTCGAGGATTCGAAACCAGGTGGATATATTACTTTGTGTAATTTATTTCATCAACACTGCTCTCAAAAACGGTGAAGGAAAACAACGTGAAGAAACCGGCATGTCTTAGAAACAAAAATTTGAAAGCATGTGACTTCTGCCAACCCGCACTGGGCCCGCGTGGTGGTTTATGACCCACAACTCGTAGAAAGGAGGCCTGTGTGCCAGCAGTAGGGACGTTACAGGCTAATAATACTATACAGGTATGAGGAACAGGTGTAAAGTGCACTCAACTTCCATAGAAAAGGGAGGATCCTCCGACCAGACGGGCAGTTGCCCACCAGACACAACACCCGTCTGGTCGGAGGATCCTGCCTTTTCCATGGAGGTTGAGTGAACTTTACACCTGTTCTTAATACCTCTTTGATGCTATTATAATCATGGTGCGTTATGCTAATCCCGTCTACCACAAATTTATCAATTTTTTTTTTATATATTTTTTTATAATTTTTTTTTTATAGATTTTTTTTTTACTGATGTTATTTGGTAACTTACGCTCTCCAGTGCTTTCCATTCTGCTTGCCGTGTTGATCGTATCACCAAATAAACAGTATCTTGGCATTTTGCTCCCCACAATACCAGCAACACATGGCCCCATGTGGATACCGCTTCTCATACAAAGCGTCTGAAAAAAAAAACAAAATGTTCATGGGAACTGCTTTTCTTTGAGCATTTCTGTAGGAAAAAGGGCATTACTGGACAAATGGCTGATTGAGCATGTGCACGATCACGATGTGAAGATACATACCTAATCTGCCTATAATGTTCCCACTTCTGGGACACAGGCCTCCTCTCTTCCAGAAGGAGTGGGCTGTAATCTACCACGCGGGCCCAGTGCGAGTTGGTAGATGTCACGTCTTCGAATTTTTGGTTCTAGGACATGCCTGTTTCCTCACGAGGTTTTCCTTCACCGTTTTGAGAGCAGTGGTGATGAAATTAAAAACACGAAGTAAAGTGACTGTATGGGTTCCAACCTATGGACTATAAGTCGTAAGTTGCGGCCGTTACCACACTGCTCACAATATTGTTACCATAAGCGGACGATATTGTTACCATCGCGGGTAGAGCCTGCATGAAGCTGACACAGGAGGGGAATGACCCATGAAAAGAGAGGCCTGTGCTCTGCAGTTTGTGATGTCGAGCTGTGAATGATGGTGATAATTTTCTATTGAAACATAACACGCTAAAGACCCCAGCTTGCAGAGTAAGCAAACTGAAGTGGCAGTGGGCTGGCCATGTCTGTCAAAGGACCGATGGCCGGTGAAGCAGACGAGTCCTGGAGTGGAGACCGCGTATCGGCAAGCGTATATAGTGTGGGACGTCCCCCAGCTAGATGGATGGACGACCTAAAGAAGGTGGCTGGGGTAGACTGGATGCGGAAATTGGAGGGTGTTGTGGCGCAGCCTGGGAGAGGCCTATCTCCAGCAGTGGACTGAAATAGGCTGAGTTGATTGAAAGACCTCAGTTCATACACTATAATTAAGAATATTGAATAAATTGTTTGAAAAGAATAACTACAATTATTGAAAATAGCATCGGCATAGTAAAAGATTGACGAAAGTGACGTGGCGGCTGTCGGCACATAGTTTTGGAATTCCCCTAAAACTGTTTGGGGGAAATTCCAAAACTACCGTCTATTACCAACTAAGGAAAAAAAAAGGGAAAAAAAAAATCACTTTTTTATTTTGTTCATTGTATGTTGTGTTTCACGAACTGTGTCCAAATGCACGCAATTATTTCTTTCTTTCTTAATGTACTGCCTGTTTAGCGTTATTTTGTGCCATGTATCTCATTTGCAAGTAGGTAGGTACGACGACAGATCGTCGAGTACCTACCTACGTTACTATTAATTTAGAAGCTGATTCAGAGCGCTGAACACTTCTATCAAACGGAAATCTAGATGCAAAATGATTTGGTTTGGTACCATAATAATGCCAATTTAATACTTTTTGATAGGTGTGAAGTGACAAGCACAACGCTCTTAGGTACACGTTACGCATCCTCATGTAAAAATTATTTGAAACTCATGCGTTTCTATGTCAGTAAAGTTCATAATCTTGTTTACGATTTACTCGTCTTATGGAATGCCAATAATATTGCTGTTAGAGGCCAATATTATTGTCATGCGATGACACTTTAGGAACATACATACATCATGCCTGTATTTACTATAGGGTTAAGCAGAGATGGTCCTATAGGATACCTACATTCCGCCAGATATGTAGCCTCCACCAACCGAGCACAAATCCATACTCACTTTAGGAACGGTCGGCCATTTTGTTCTTCTTGATAAAATATTGGCTCAGCTAGCTAACTTCAAATTCATTGGCCATCTCTGAGGAGGTGAAAGTAGGTACCTACCTACTCAAAAATATTTAATTGCATTTCTGCACTCAGTGACCTAAACCTGAAGTTAAGTCACACTTATCTGTTACTTAAGTAGTCGGTTTTTACACAGAAAAGCGTGACTTAAATGAGCGATTAGGTCACACGTGCTTTAAAATTGTATACGATACGTGTGACTTAAGTAGTATTATTGCACGGCGTTTAGCCCACTACTTAAATCATACGTATCGTAATATACCTACCTACTATAAAAAAAATCGTGCAGCGTGTAGAATGTCAATATGCCTCACGGCGTTCGACATTTTGCGCGTGGGCGCATCCGGTGCGGCCAAAATGGCAAAAAAAAATCTGTAGAGACAGTGTCCTTCGTATTAATGTCGCCAGTCGCCATACACGTAAAGGCGGATACAAACATTGCGAGGCATGCGCAGTGCACGGCGCTCATCGCATGCTTCGCAATGAGTGGACGTTCATATTTGTGGTAAGGTTACTCGTTACTCGAGGAAAATTAATATCGAGGCGTGTGTTGCGAAGCGTGTGTTGCGAGGCGTGCGCGGCGTTGCGTGGCGCATGCCTCGCAATGTCTGTATCCGCCTTAACAGCATCGTCTACCTTGCTAAAAGGCTGGGCTGTTGATGCTTTTATGTGGAAAGTTGAGACAACCCCAAGGTCGACTTCTAGTTTAGCCGGATGTAACTATAGTACTTACCAGTATTTTACATGAAGAGTTCGACTATGTATCTGACCTCTACAACCCAGCTACTGGGTAACACTATACCCCTTCGTAAGTCTGTTTGTTACAATTTCAGGCTTGTGACTACCCGTGACGAATGTCAAAGGTCTACGAATGACTGATGGAACCAACGGCTTTACATGCTTCGAGTTTCGGTATGCAAAGATGGTCACCCATCCAGGGACCAACCTTGGCAACGCAACTTAACCTAAGCGTTGTATATACTTAGCAGAAAGAGTTCAACATTACTGAAGTAAATATCGAAGTGGTGGCTCAGGGGTAACGGCCCCGACTTGCGAATTGTGTAGGTCGTGAGTTCGAAGCTAGACAAGCACTTTATTTTGTGTATTTAATTTCATCACCACTGCTCTCAAAACGGTGAAGGAAAACATCGTGAGAAAACTGGCATGTCCTAGAACCAAAAATACGAAGACATGTGACGTCTATCCGCACTGGGCCTGCGTGGTAGATTATGCCCCACTCCGTTTCATAGAGAGAAGGCCTGTGTCCCAGCAGTGGGAACAGTATAATCTGATTATGCTGAACTATCAAAACTCTATAGACCCCCACATTCTGTTTGCAGACAGATCAGATATATCGGAAGTCTGATGAAGAATCAAATTCCGAATTTGCTACTGCAATCGGATACTGCCAAAATATCTGTCAGTTTTGTCATGCACACGGTGAGAACGATATTTTGTACAGTTTTATCTGAAACGACCGACGTGAACTGTTGCAGTTACGTGTAGGTCTGGCAGCCAAGGAAACTCATCCGTTCAGGCCGTTTGACCCAGGTCGGGGTCACTAACAGTACCTAGCAATGGCATTCATTTTGATAGTATAACAACACTCATTGCGTTATTTACGTTGTTGAGCAGGTATACTTTTCGAACATATCGAGCAATGGATAATTAGCAATAAAAGATCATTTAGATTGCTTTAAAAAACCACTGGTTTAATTAATTTTTTTTAAGCGTTACGATGTTTGAATTAAGAATTTGAGATAGTTTTCAAGTTATAGAACAATTAACTGAATTTCATACTAAACAAAGTTCAAATTCCATTGCAACCAAAAACTTACTATGACTTTTTCGTCACAAATGGTCACTCAAAAATCAACTTAGAATACATTTCACTGAAGTAGAGTGGCGATGAATTGTAAATTATGAGATTATGAACGATATAACTGCTGCAGGGATGATTTTTCAAAAAGTAAGGTCAGCAATAAAGAGATAGCATAAGAAACGAAACGACAAGAGCAAGTGAAAATATTTTCTACTGAAGTGTAAGGTGCTTAACAATAAAACAATTAACTGTGCAAGAGATATAATGTTCCCACTGCTGGGACACAAGCCTCCTCTCTGTGAGAGGGAGTGGGCTGTAATCTAACACGCGGGCCCACTGCGGGTTGGTAGATGTCACATGTCTCCGAATTTTTGGTTCTAGAACATGCCGATTTCCTCACGATGTTTTCCTTCACCGTTTTGAGAGCAGTGGTGATGAAATTATTTACACAAAGTAAAGCGCATGCCAGACATGCGCTTTACCAATGACCTACGACTCGTAAGTCCGGGCCGTTACCACTGGGAAACCATTGCTCAAATCATGAATTTACATTATTACTAGTATATACTGTTTAAGAGCGTTTACGACGTACGGCATTTCATGCAAACTTTCAAGCCCTTGTTTTTCGAAATGAATGAACCGATTTTAATGAAACTTCATACGCATAAGCAGGATACTTAGGTCTAAAAAGTTACTTAAGAAACTTTTCCAAATAACTTATTTAAAAAAAGATAACTGGAAATATCTGTTTCTATGGAAAATTTAAAATCGGTCTAATTTGGAAGTTTAATTAAAATCAGTTCATTAATTTCGAAAAACAAAGGCTTGAAAGTTTGTATGAAATGCCGTACGGCGTAAACGCTCATAAGCTTGTGTAAAATAAAAGACAAAAAAGTAAATAAGTATTAAAAGCGAAGACACAGATATTATTACCTAGAATAGTACCTGATCAGGTCGATGTGGTAATCTGCACGTGGATGTCGCTTCCAGTAACTCTAGAGCCATACTTGCTATTTCGGTCGCATGCTTGTTACCTTGAACAAAAATTCAAGAAAACTAGTTATGAATGTAATTTTATAGCTGAATGTTCTAGCCTTACCAGACATTCAATTAATTAATAACATAAATAATTGTAACTTTACCGTTTCTAACTGGTAATCCTGAAGCAACCATGTAGGAATCTCCAATGGTCTCAATTTTGTACACGTCGTAGCATTCAATTTTCTCGTCAAATACCTTGTACACTGAGTTTAGGAAACTAATGACCTGAAAAAAGAAAATAAATATTCAGGGCTGCTTGAATAGCCAAATCTGAAACTGTCCTAAAGATATAGCAAAAAATACTCAAAGGGGTCTCGGGGTCGATTTTGAAGCCGGGAATCTAAGGGTGTAGGGGAAGGGGGGGCATGATGGGGTATCTAAGGAAAATACCAAAAATACAGTATAATCATTACGTTTATTATTCTTATTTATTTATGGCACAATGTCTTATTAATCTAACTACAATTTGGCATAGTCTTTGGAAGATGAACTTATAGCATTTTTTAAACTAAATGATTTAATAGGAACTTGCGAAAAACCATCTTGCCCCTAACCATGGGGCAAGATGGGGTAAGCTAATTATTATCACAATAAATACAAATATGAATTTCTTCGGTGTTTTCATCATCCACACCAGCACAAGCATTGTGAGCCCAACGTCCACAAAGCTGGCAGCCTACTCAACCTTCGGATGATTTCAGAAAAGTATAATTTTCATAATTACAATAAGACAAATTGTATCTTCATCATCGTTATTCTTCAGGGGATGCATTTTCAAAGCTAGATGTAAGATCGCGGCACACTGCACGGATGGGAGATTTATAAACATAGATACCTAAACGAAGACCCACTTCCTCATGTTGCCCCTATACCCCATCTTACCCCATACCCAATACCCCGTCTTGCCCCAAAGGCTAATTTAGAAAAAAATAATTGTCAAAAAAAAATATTAACTAAACTTTTGTCCAACTTTACCACAACAAAGTAAACAACACTAACAACCATATACGAGAAAATTTTAGAATTTTAAGAAAGAATTTTAGTTTAAAATACGGCAAACACAATTAGTATCACTCATAGATATGAATAAAGTCTTAAAACTAAATACCTACATATGTATTATGCGCAACGAGTATTTTCAGTTTTAAAATATGTAATTTGAATTGCCTACACTGCGCATTCGTGTTAGACCCAAAGATTAATAAAAAAATAGACGCATTTGTTATAAAAACATTCGATGAAAGAATGGCTGGTCATAAATTCATTATGGAACGGCTTATGCTTGCAATCTCTCTGAGGGATCAAATCCGGAACGAGGTGATCCGGCAGAGAACCAAAGTTGCCGACATAGCTCACAGAATAAGCAAGCTGAAGTGGCAATGGGCCGGCCATATTAACCGTAGAACCGATACCCGTTGAGGTAGACGGGTTCTTGAGCGGAGACCGTGAATTGGCTAACGTAAGGTACGACGCCCTTGACCTGACCCGTCGCAGGGGGACCAAGGGTGCCCAGACACGGGGTCGTCTGGCGCCCCTGTGCTGGTTTGGTCCCTGGGGTCGTCACGGCGTGCTATGTGTTCTTGTGCGCCGGTGATGGGGAGTACTCTCCAGAACCCGGCAACGGACAGCCGCGGCGGGTTCACGGATGAGTGCTAACGCGTGCCCGTGTTCCCGCCGTAAGCGGCAGAGGAGGACACCGTGGAGTTTTAGTGGGTTAGAGTCCCACATAACTGCACTATTTCCCCGTGGTAGTGCAGTATGCATGAGCATTTCTCCACGATAAAAAAAGGTACTACGCCCTCAGGTTAGGTGGAGCGACGATCCTTGCAGGATTGCTGGAAGCAGCTGGATGAGAGCTGCCGAGAATCGAGCAGAATGGCATGCAATTGGAGAGGCTTATATCCAGCAGTGGACTGCTGTAGACATCATAATCATCATCAGTTGATGAATGACAAACAGCAAACTAAAGATAAACCAAAGAAAAACAAAAAGGAATCAGCGTCATCATAATTATTTTCATTAGGCATTCGTACGGTATGTTAGAATAAAACTACATTTCCATCACAATGACATCATGACACTTTCTGCAAACATTGCTAACGACAGTTGCACAATATTTCTATCACAATTTCATAATGTTTTGTAATTTTAAGGAATTATTTTGTTTCATGGAGATATGTAGAATATAATAATAATATATAAATGTAATATATAATATGATGTCTGATTACACGACCATGGCTAATATCAAATATAAAAACCGGTCAAGTGCGAGTCGGCCTCGCGCACCGAGGGTTCCGTACTTTGTAGGTATATAAATATTTTATCACGGGATTTTTTTTAATGTACAGACGCCAGCACATGAAGCTACTACAATCTGTCAAATTTCTTTAATAGATTTTCAACTTTATTGCTAAAGCTTAAGATTCAAAGTTGATTGGGAAAATTTGACAGTTTCGGGTAGCTTGATGTGCTTAGTTTACAGCTTTCGTATTTTTTCCTTTACTTGTGCTGTGTTTATGATCTTGCTTCTTGCCAAATTTCATGATTCTAGGTCAACGGGAAGTACCCTATAAATTTAGATTCCCTTGAGAGTGTCGAAATGTACGTTTTTTTTCCGGCATAAAAGGCCGTATCTATTTTTTACGTTAACTTAGGTGTTTGATTTTTTGACAGCTTCAAGGGAATGTAGACCTGAGTAGAGAGTGAAGAAGTAACAAACATATAAACACATACACACACACTCACAAACTCACAAACTTTCGCCTTCATAATATTAGTGTGATGATATGATACTAGAATTTTATTGATATTCCATCAATAAATAGGTGGACAAAGGAAAATGGATTGACTACGTGAACAGTTATATGGCTAGAACTGTAGGGAACTCTGAGATGGCTTATAAAGAAGGAAGTACGGAAGAAAAAGTCCACAATTAAAATTGTTATATGTATGGGCGAAAGGAGCGGTCGATGTGCCGACGCTTGGGTCAGGCATATGTCCAGCACCCACGGTGAAGCGAAGAGGAACCTGAGGAGGGGCCGCTCGTCAGGGCTTATGCTGACAAGCCAACGACGTAGCGGCCAAAAGTAGGTTGCGGTGCCGCTTGGGCGACATGGTAACTGAGGCGGGCCGCTATGTCGTATCGGAGGCATCGCGGCTGAGGGTTGGAGGCCGCGGCGGGAGAGGAGTGTCGGTATTGCGGTGCGCCGCTCTCCCTACCTTCCGCGGCCTTGACGGGGTCGCCACCGGATTATGGCGGACGCGGTGGGGCTGCAGGGGAGGAGGAGTGTTGGTATTACGTTGGCCACTCTCCCTATCCTCTGCAGCCAAAAATTGGCAGGCGGCGGGGCCAATGACCTGACCCGTCGTAGGGGGACCAAGGGTGCCCAGACACGGGATCGTCTGGCGCCCATGTGCTAGTTTGGTCCCTGGGGTGGTCACGGCGTGCTATGTGTTCTGGTGCGCCGTTGATGGGGAGTACTCCCCAGAGGAGGGTCCGGCAACGGACGGCCGCGGCGGGTTCACGGATCAGTGCTAACGCGTGCCCGTGTTCCCGCCGTTTGCGGCAGAGGAGGACACCGTGGAGTTTTAGTGGGTTAGAGTCCCACATAACTGTACTATCTCCCCGTGGTAGTGCAGTATGAATGAGCATTTCTCCACGTTAAAAAAAAAGGTTTATATCCAGCAGTAGATCTCTCACTTGAAATAATGATGGTGATGAAGGGTAGAAAGATGAAAAATGTAATATCAGCAGAACTTCACAGATGGTAGAAAGTTAACAAATGTAACATAAGCAGAACTTCACAGATAGTAGGAAGATGACAAATGTAACATCATCAAAACTTCATAGGTAGTAGAAAGTTGACAAATATTATCATCAGAACTTCACAGATAGATTTCGTAAAATTGTTGAAAATCAATCACAAGGTTCTAATACTATTTAGATACGTGTAAAATGCAATTAAAAGCTGTTAAATTACCTGGTACGGCGTGGACACGGCGGCGATTGCAGTAAACCCGACAATATCGCTAAAATATACGGTCACCGATGCAAAGAACTCAGCTGGAACCTGGAAACAACATTGAATTTAGTTCAACACGATTCTTAATAAGTTTTATCGCAAAAGTTACATAATTTATTTTACTATTTGGTTATTTTCAATGGTACGAGTGGTATTTACCATAGAAAATCGTCTGCCTTTTCCCAACTATGTTTAGGTCAGCTTCCAGTCTAACCGGGTTCAACTATCACAAATAAGTGCCAGTAAAAACATGATGCGACTGCCTAACTGAAATCTGCAACCCAGTTACTGGGCAATTCCCCTTGGCAAGACTGGTTGTCAGACTTTTCAGACTTATGACTACCCGTAACGATTATCAAAGATACATTTGAAGAAAGTTCAGTACATTGGCTTTTTTTTTGAGGATTGGAAATCATCAAATGACTCCTCCCGCTCTGGGTGGAAAGGGAGTGTCAGACTTTTACTGACTAAAACCCACCCGTGTTCCTTCCTTAGCCCTTTATGTTCAGGCCAGCGGTAACCGTTTCGCACAATCCCTCTTAACCGTGACCTAACATTACACCCAGTTATCTTCATAAACATAGACTGGCCTTAACCGATTCACGAACGTGTAACAATCAGTTATGTTAAGTTGAATTATACATTGCTCAGCGATAAGACTTAATGAATTCTATTAATAATTATAATGAGGACGTACTCAACAGCCGATTAAATTATGTAAATATGTATGTTATGTGGATCGACATTATCACAGTTTCGTTACTGACTCACTATTTATTTATTTACGGACGATTAACAAGAGGTCACATCAAGCTATAAATCTCCAGTTTTAGTTGTCCTCCATTTTAAACATTTTGCTTGATTTGTCACCATGCGTACATTACATTTTCTCTTATACAATGCCTATTTTTAGACACATGTATACGTACATAAAACATAATTTTTAGTGTTAGCTTGTTTTATTGTATTTAGAGTTTTAGGGGCGCCGCTAGTAATATTATAAATGAAACTTAAGAAAGAGAGAAGAGAGGGAGAGAGGAGAGAGAGGGAGGGAGAGTGGGTTTACACCTAATTTATACCGTGGACTCGACCTGATAACCTCTCGCTCTATAATCCGGGCCATAACCACAGAGCTATTACAGTTTAGTGTAAGTTTGACAGCTCATAAAACGTCACAAATAAACCCTAGCGTACCTAATATGCCGTAACGTTGTTCTCATTTCCATATCACAGTGCAAAGTTCAACTACCTACGTTGTAATAAAGAGCGCGTCACAAACGAGCCCACAAACGCGTGCTGTCATGTATGTATAAGGCCTTGCACACACATTATACGGTCGTGATAAAGGCAGAGATTATACGGTCTCGTGATAAAGGCACAAGTTCAATGCGATAACACTTAATGTCATAATGACGATAACGTTATGTAGTGTGTGTTAATGATTATACCAGACAGCGTGTAGACTGAGACACTGTCAGCTCTTATCAATAAATTAAAGTGACGGGAATAAATGTTTGTTTAAGTGTTTAATCACTGTTTTATCGATATATTAATGGTTTGTTTGTGAGTTAGTCATCGAGTTTTACACATCCTTTTTTTGTTGAGACCTTGTAATAGGTATTTTTTTTTTGTGAAATCATCAAATGACTCCTCCCGCTCTGGGTGGAGCGGAAGGGAGTGTCAGACTCTTACTGACTAAAACCCACCCGTGTTCCTTCCTTAGCCCTTTATGTTCCGAGCCAGCGGTAACCCTTTCGGACAATCCCGCTGACCCGGCTTGTAGTAGGTATGATGTTTGTTTTAAATGAACGTATAATAAATGATAATACTAATTTGTGGGATTGTTTGGTTTTTGTGTTATATTTGTGTAGGTACTTCTTGTCAAAGTGACAAATGTATTCCTTAAAATGCTGGCTTTATTTAGAATGAAAAGATTTATTTAAATATTTTTTTACACCAGGTACCTATATATTATCATTATTAGGTATACCAATCTAAAGATCGTAAAAAGAAAGTTGGGAAAAAATGAACGAGATTAATAAAGAATAAAATAAGCATTCAATTTTATTACTAGTAGGTAGGTACGTTATTAACTCTGATTAATATTCTTGTTTTCTTTTATTTCGTCTAACGATGAAGCCATAGCTAAACAAATTATTTCGCCCAAAATTTTATGCTAATTTCAGAAACTTCATAAACTCATTAAAAGTTTGAAGATTGATGAAAGAAAAACGTGTATAATTTGTTTATTTTTTAAATTTCACTGCAAATTAAATCAGACACGATTCCCTTACAAAAATAAATATTCCAATCTTAATACGTAAATACGGTCTAATTTATTTTAAACTGATAAGTGCAAGTTTGTCAAATTTGTTGTGCAATATTGCATAACATTTCGTGCAATATTGCGCTCATGTTTTTGTTCTGTGGAAACATAGAATGTTGCGGTGTTGCAGGCAATATTGTTTTTAGCAATATTTCATATTGTGGAAAACAATGATTAGCAACCTTTGTGCATGAATCTATGGCTCACTTTAGTCGGTTTTAATTTGGAATAGCTTTGTGGTTTGTTGACGGAAAAACCCTTAAGTATTTCAAGTAAGTACTTAAAGGAAGTTATTAGAATATTATGTCATCGACAATTGAATATAATATCATCCTTACTAATATTGTAAATTCGAAAGTAACTCTGTCTGTCTGCCTGTATGTATGTTACCTTTTCACGCCTAAACCACTGAACGGATTTCGATAAAATTTGGCAGAGAGATAGATTGCATCCCGGGGAAGGACATAGGATAGTTTTTATCCCAATATTCCCACGGGATCGACGTGATGCGGGTGAAACCGCGAGGCGCTGCTAGTGTTACTATAAAAGGAACCTTCCATGACGATAAAGTGCTTACCTACATCAGTGTAATCTACCTATCTCATTTTAACCTATAGCGATTGCTAAATATCTGTCTCACTCAAGCGCAGGCTGAGGCGCACTGCGGTTTTGTACAGGTAACTGCGGTTCGTGACGGGCCTTGTAACCGCGGTTTCAAACAAACCGGTTAAACTGTGGAGAAACGTGATGTGAATGACATAAACAAAGAGCTGCCCCACCTTTAGCTGATGCATGGATGTAAGATTTAATGCAAGACTGACGCAACCTATAAAAAGTGGCGACTTCCATGACCGAGTCCTTTGACATTTCAAAAGTGCCTAGGTAATTGGTTTAATTGAAATAAAAGCTTTGAGTTTGAGGTGAGTTGAGTGATGAGCATAAATTGCTTAGCAACCATATTAAAGTAATCGAATCGCAACCCGTGAAATATTTATCATTGAGCATGTTCCGGTGGCCATCTGTGGTCTTCATCATCAGCTCCACTTTACCAAATGATGATTACCGAGAGCAAATGCTCAAATTACTTTAAAAAATACCCAAATCGCTATACCTAATTCCTATGCCGATATAGATTTGATTTGAGTGTTACCTAGTAATTGAGTAGAAATCCGGACATGTCTGTGATGCGGAAGAATGAAGGTCATGAAGCAAGAAAAGATTTATGAGAAATAATAGAGGAAGACCCAGGAAACGATACATGGATTTTTATTATGTACGCACGGGGTCACATTAAGCTATTCATAAACAGTATAAGCTGACTTCTGGGGGCCTAAAAAGGCCACTTTGGCAGAATCATAAAAGGATACAGTTAACTGTTAAGTTAATCGAATCAAATCCCTTTGATGAACGATTTTCCAGTTATCTCTTTGAGCAGCGAAAAAAATGCAACGAAAAAAGAGTACAGCGAAAAAAAGAAAAACACGGACTGTCTACGCCATATTTTGATTCATAACGTTATCCTTTTACGATTCTGCCAAAGTGGCCTTTTTAGGCCCCCTGATTGTACGAAAAACCTAAACAATGCGAGGGCAACTAAAACTGGAAATGTATAGCTTGATGTGTAGCCGTGTGTACACCATATACAGCGTGGCGCTACAATGGTGACATTAATTTAACACACGTGTAGGGCTAGTGCCCTTTAATCATATTAATTTTAGTAAGTTAAAATAACTCGTAAATTGAAAAAAAAAATTTTTCAAACAAACTAAATGATAAAAATGTAACTAAAATTGGGATCACCCTTGCAAAAAATCATTCATGAAATTACTTACCTACGTTACGCTGGCTTACGTTAACTCGGAGCGGCAACGCGTCGCTTCACGCGCTGCCACTTTTCGCGCTTTAATATCGTATGGACGGTACTGTGATGAACTTGAAAATGCCTAGCGCTCTGGCGGAGGCTAGTTTTGGGTTGGTTTTGGAAATATTGTAGCACATTTTCAGTTAACTGGATTGGGTTTTGTCGTGTAGGTGGTCGATCAGGGCGTTGAGACCTAGGATCCACTGGCCGGTTTTCGCGGATGCGCTGAAGAGCTCCTACAATAGTGCGAGGATTAGTAGGGCATTGTCTTGAACCGCCATATCTCTCGCGATATGTCCTTATGGCAAGAGCGGCATTTTCACGACATTCTCCGTAAATTAGGATCATGTCCGCATATTCAGCTGCTGTGTAGTTCGGATGTGTATTTGCCATCACGATCACAAGTTTACACAAGCACTAATAACACAAATAAAAGCGCCCGTATCGCAAGAGATGTCAACGTACCTACTAAATTAGAAAACGAAAACAAAACAAAGCGTCTTTATCGCAGTACCATAATCTAATTACTCATTAGTTCATTACACAAAAATAAATAAAACAATAGGTTAGCGTCTTTTTCGCGGAAACATTCACAAAATTAGTCGACGTAATTATGTGCACTACTGTGAAGAAGTGTGTCAAGGGCACGAGTTAGGCTAGCACTAGAAATGCAAAAAAAATAATTGGATTTCGCTGCGACGCGACGGGGTGGGGGGGGGGGGGGGCACGCGTCGCCTGCGCCGCCCGCTCGCCGACAAAGGGATATCACGTTACTTTAAGGTATTGTTTATTTATTTTAATTTCATTGATGCGATGTTATGATCCGTGACCCGGCAAATGACCGCTGCGCGACAGTTCTTTAAGTACAGGTTGCTCCAAAATGCTATTTTAGAAAACTTTAAATAAATCCGCAAATAATGACGTTTAATGGAAACATAATTTCTTCATGAAACGAAAATGTGAAAACGTATATGTGTGTTAAATTAATGTCACCATTGTACCGCCACGCTGTATACGAATATAGATCTATTTCGAAAGAATAACTCGGATATGGCCGATAAGGATGCACGAATGAAAAGACGTAGGTATATTATGCCCGACCACAAATGATTAAGCATAAGGACAAGTTTATGATACGTAATGAACGAGTGTCGGTAAATTAGGTAGCCTGACATTAGGTCAGATTTCTTCTAATTCAATTTGACCCCATTATAAAGTCGCACCATGACTCAATAAAATGATTTAAAGATTTTGTGCATTTTGGCTGAAAATGAATTAAGAAATTTCAGAAAAACCCATGGGTTTTCCTAGATTACTCATGAGCAAAGGACTACCAGGTCAACACGAAAAATGAGGTAACCGATCAGAGGTGACGAAATAAAATATTCAGAAGTATCCACAAACGACTGATTCACAATCCCACATGGATCATGCAGGCGCACTGCAGTATAATAAACAATAGAAATTCGAATAAACCCTTGAATTGTCGCACTTCAATCAATCAAAAGCTACTACAATCTGTCAAATTTCTTTAATCGATTTTCAACTTTATCGCTAAAGCATTCAGGTTCAAAGTTGATAGGGAAAATTTGACAGCTTCGGATAGCTTGATGTGCTGGCGTCTGTACATGGACAACATGGACATGAAATTATATGAAATTGTTTATTCTGTAAACAGGATATTGAAATCACATTTACACATCATATTATACAAAAAATAAGCTGGATAAAGTCGCCGTTTCTTATCAGTTTACTCTGAGAAGAAAGGCCGAAACAAACTCAGAGGTCACAGTCTTTTTAAAGTCCAGACATAATCTTGGTCAGATCATGTCATATTGACAGCAGTGCGATTCTATAACCATCTCACCGTGAAAACTTAGGTGAAGTGAGCGTGGAGTGAGCTGTCAATAGTGTCAATTCCTAGCAAAAACAAACTCGCCTCACCTAAGTTTTCACGGTGAGATTTTTACGGAATCGTCCGGCTGATGTCTGAAATGGTCTTTTGAAGAAAGTATCACACAGATTTGAGTGGACCAGTCCACGATCTGAGTACTTAGGTAAGTCACGAGTTCAGCAATGCCTTTTGTTTGTGGCTGTAGCATTGACACCATTACTTGCGATTGAAAAAGTTCAAAGTAAGTTTTTGAAAGCCATGCATTTCTGTTGTTTTCGTACTTATGCAACTTATGATGATCTTCTGAATAAGTATAAGTTACATAACCTTAAGGCCAGACGTATTATTTTAGAGACAATGTTTCTATTCGGTCTATGTAATAACGCCTGTGATTGTATGGATATCACTAATAGGATTAGCTACGTGGTAACTAGAACAACCATAGGCCGAGGAGTGCGCGCACGACCCCTATTTGCACTGGGCTCGGAAACCGGTTGAAATTCTTAACCGGTAATGGTCATTGACCCCAAACCGAAATCGATTTAGGTTAAAGGTTGCACTTTACCGGTTTTTACCGGTTTATGCGATTTACCGGTTTTCCATGAATTTTGGTTTTGATACTGAAAATTAACCGGTTAAAACCAAGTTTGATAGGGTCCCCGGCCCCCGCCACTCTCGCTCGCACGTTCTGGAAGTTGCGATGTCATTTACTTACAAAATTTTAGTCGCATCAAGTCGCATGCAAGTTCGCAACGTCGCCGCCACAAGATACAAAGACTTTAAATACTAATAGGCAACGAAGAATAGAGGTGAGTTTTATTCGAATTAATTATGTTGACTTCATTTTAACTAGCTTCCGTCTTAAGTTAATTTATTAAGTTTATTCTTTCCAGGATTAAAGCGGAGCAAATCTCCACATCCTCTTGACTTTTTTTTTTCGGGATGGGAAATCATCAAATTACTCCTCCCGCTCTGGGTGGAGCGGAAGGGAGTGTCAGACTCTTACTGACTAAAACCCACCCGTGTTCATTCCATAGCCCTTTATGTTCCGGGCCAGCGGTAACCCTTGCGGACAATCCCGCTGACCCGACAGGCTTCGGCCCTGATGGGCCCCTCCGAATGATGCTGACATCTCTTTGAGGCGATGACTGCTTCGCAGAAGGAGGCGACTGCCCCCCACTCCCTCTTGCCCCGGACCATGGCCGGGGGCCGGCAACCGGGGCCGGACGCGAGAGGTCTCCGCCGCTGCCGATCGCCTCTACTAGGACACAGCGGTGCTCCGCCCAAGCGGGGCAGACCTCCACCGTGTGCTCCACCGTGTCCTCTGGGCGATCCTGGCAATGGTGACACCCGGGCATTTCCTCCCGCCTGATGATGTGCAGGAATCTCCCGAAACTTCCGTGTCCGGTGAGGACCTGCGTCAGGCGGTAGGTGAGGGCGCCGTGACGCCTCTCTAGCCACTCCTCAAAGAGGGGTCTTATCGCCGCTATCGTGGCGTGCCCTGAGCTGGGTTGCGACAGTCGCTCTTTCCATACCGCCATGAGATAGCGCCGGTCTTCCAACGGAGTGGAAACTGGCCTCTCTCCATACATGCGCTTAAGAGCGCCTCTAATCGAGGCCCGAGAGCCCTCGAGGCCAGGACCCAGGCTTTACCTGGCAAGCCGTCGGGTCCTGGGGCGGTATTTTTGGCCTTCAGCCTTCCTACCGCCGCTCTCAGATCTACCCCGGTCACTTCGGGGATGTCGTCATCGTCCACGTGGTCCGCTTCGGGCATCGGAAGTGGCGGAGCCATAGGCGGGGGAGTGTGCTACCCCCGTGTGGGAGGGCTTGTTGGAGTTCTAAATTAGAGGTCTAGGATTAGTTTAGAATCCACAGATGTCCCACATATTACAACTATTCATTTGTACTACACAAAAATGTAATTTTTAGAGGTGAAATAAAACTTTTATTGAATTTGAATTACCAACGATTCACAATCAAGAAATTAAAAATAACAATATTTTGTTACAACTCACACACGGCCATAAGATCACAAACTAGGCAGAGCCTGTATTATTATTTATACAGGGTGGATACGATAAGACCCATGAGGTTTTCTTTGAAATACCTACTGCTTCTGCCAATAGAAATGAACAACTTTTTCCAAGAAAGTAATAGTCTAATCCCAAGAAAAAAATTGGCTTTACCATATAAAGTTATCATCAGCTGATCAAAATTAGTACGGGAGGTCAAACATTTTGGCATACTATTAAAATATTACTCCAACGAAAATAAATGATTATTTCTGACTACCAAAACATCATCAATTATTAAGTCATTCAATGACATACGTAAATTGTTAAGGACAGATTTCAAAGACGAAAAGAGCCTCTCAACACTAACACTTGTCGGTGATGTCGACAAAACTACTTTTGCCAGGTTGTATAGATATGGATCCGTCATTTTCTTCTGCTCCCAATACTCTAAAATGCTGCTTTTCGACGGTAATACTAGTTCTTGTAAAAAAGCAACTAACTTAAAATTAATGTCTCTTTCTAATGATTGTAAATTATGTTGATCTATATTTATATCTCTGGCTCTGTTAGTAGCAAAATTTTGGCGAAGGTAGCTGTCAAAATTTATATCTTCATTAAATGAATCAAGTTCTGCAGAACTTCTTGGAACAACGTTATCGTTAACACCTGGACTGGAAGGTTCTAAAATCGCTTCTGCAGTCGTTCTTCTTTTTAAGTTAGTCAACCTTTTATATGTTTCAACTAACACAGCTCTTGCGCAGTTTTGTTGTGTAGTCGTAAGTGTAGCATTTACTCTCGGATCGAGGTAAATAGCTGCGAGAAAGTATTAATTGCTGAAAAGCACTTCTTGACGACTTCTTAAACAGGACAGCAAACGCTGGGCAAAAGAGCTATGTAGTTGTTCGACTTCGAGACGACACTTCGTCCAAGCAATGTAGAAAAGTTAGTAGTTTCTTTTGCAATTTTTATGATAAAAAAGTGAGTTTACGAATTGTCCAAAATCCAAACGCAATGAACGCGGTGACGACTGGCGTAGGTATGCTCGACGCTTGCGGGTGCAAAACTAAGCAAGTCGAAACATGAATCTACCCACACCATTAAGTTCTTTGGTTGTATTTGTCGCCTCAGATGAACTATGTATTTTTGTTTTTCATAATATTTTCTGGGGTAATGTCACTATAACTTCTACAAAGTGTTAAAAAAAATAGACGAAAACAAATTAGGTACGAATTATGAAATTAACCGGTTAATTTGGGTGTCAAAACCGTTTGTGCTTATGTAACCGGTAACCTTTATTATTTGGGTTACATAAAAACAGTTCACTTGTTTAACCGGTAAATGAAGGAACGATATATTTACCGGTATTTAATCGAAATTAACCGCTCTTTTTAAACCGGTTCCGAGCCCTGAATTTGCAGTACCTTCTAGTCGAACGAATGCTGGCTTACGAGCACCCCTACGTCGTCTTTAGAGACCTTGTTCGTGACACTATTTTGAATATTGTTCCATAATATTCTTAACTCTTGGACTGTATTTATAATTTCTAGTTTATCTTTTTTATTTTTTTTGCATGCCTATTTAGTGTTTAGTTTTATTGACACTTATGTAATTTTATTGTATCACATTGTAAGCGCACATCGCATTAGTTTTTATATCTTTTCTTTATAATATGTGGAAAATGTCGTGGGTTATACATTTACTCACTCTGTAGCTCATATTTTATGTAATATTGTAATGTGTAACCGTTTATTTTCCCAAATAAAAAAAAATTACTGGTTAGGTTGCGTAGTTCATAAACATTGCCCAGATGACACACTGTTTCATATTTCTATAGATGTTCAGGTTCTTTTAATAATAGATGGTAGTAATGCATTTCTGAATAAATCTAACAGGACAAGACTGACGTTTTATTATTAGTATACTTAATTCCAATTTAACAAGCATCATTTACTTGAAAACAGATCCAGAAATAGTTATTACAGTATCCATACTAATATTATAAATTCGAAAGAACTCTGTCTGTCTGTAGATATGTTACCTTTTCACGCCTAAACCACTGAACGGATTTCGATAAAATTTGGCAGACAGATAGATAGATTGCATCCCGGAGATGGACATAGGGTAGTTTTTATCGACATACCTCGCGAGCGAAGCCGCGGGCGGAAGCTAGTTAGATATAATGCGTAAGGTGCTACCCACATTTCAAATAGCTGGAAACTTCTCCACCGCAAATTGCATTTGAGTGGCGCGAAGGTGTGTACACTGCCTGCCCAATTCAAATAGGTACTGCAGTGCGATTCTGTAACCATCTCACCGTGAAAACTTAGGTGAAGTGAGCGTGGAGTGAGCTGTCAATAATGTAAATTCCTAGCATAAACAAACTCACTTCACCTAAGTTTTCACGGTGAGATTTTTACAGAATCGACCGGCTGATGTTGAATAGACATAAGTTCTTTTTCCTACAACGACTGGCAATTAGCCAAATGGTGTGAGGGTAATGACATTAGAAAAAACCACTGATGTAACAAAACATTGTGCAATATTAATATGCGGGGTCATTTGCTACGAATTTATGTGGAACTATTTCGGTTGGCGCGGGTGTGTGTGTCGTTGACCGGAATGTTATCACTTCATATTATATCTCATGTTTATACCATCTTTTTGTAATGTATTTATTTTATTTCTTATTTTGATTGTTGTTTTTTTATATCTAATGATATGCTGCACTGGTTGACGTGTTCACGTCAGCCATATTATAAAAAAAATAAGCTAGATGAAGTCGCCGTTTCCTATCTGAGCACTCTGAAGAAGAAAGGACGGAAGAAACTCAGAGGTCCAGAGGTCACAGTCGTTTTAAAGTCCAGACATAATCCTGGTCAGATCATGTCATATACACTGATGTCTGAAATGGTCTTTTGAAGAAAGTATCACACAGATTTGAGTGGACCAGTCCACGATCTAAGTACTTAGGTAGGTCACGAGTTCAGCCATGTATTTAGTTTGTGGCTGTAACATTGACACCATTACTGGTTAGGTTACGTAGTTCATAAACATTGCCCAGATGACACACTGTTTTATATTTCTATAGTGGTTAAGCAGTGCGATTCTGTTACCATCTCACCGTGAAAACTTAGGTGAAGTGAGCGTGGACTGAGCTGTCAACAGTGCCAATTCCTAGCAAAAACAAACTCACATCACCTAAGTTTTCACGGTGAGACGGTGAGATTTTTGCAGAATCTACCGGCAGGTTCTTCTAATAATAGTTCGTAATAATGCATTTCTGAATAAATCTAACAGGACAAGACTGACGTTTTATTATTAGTATACCTAATTCCAATTTGACAAGCATCATTTACTTGGATACAGATCCAGAAATAGTTATTACAGTATCCATATTCATAATTCGAAAGTAACTCTGTCTGTCTGTCTGTATGTTACCTTTTCACGACTAAAGCACTGAACGGATTTCGATAAAATTTGGCAGAGAGATAGATTGCATCCCGGGGAAGGACATAGGATAGTATTTATCCCGATATTCCTACGGGATCGACACTTATGCGGGTGAAACCGCGGGGCGCTGCTAGTATTGATATACGCTTTGTTTCCATCAATTTCTGGTAGTTTTGCAACATGTTGCCAACAAATAATTAATTGATAATTAATAATTAATTTGACGACACAGTTGGCGCAGTGGCTGAGCGATTGACTGCTGTGCTGCGTGTCGCGGGTTCGATTCCCGCACGGAACAAATATTTGTATTGCCTACAGGTCCGGTTCCGGGTCTGGCTGTTTGTGTATGTGAATTTAAATGTTTGTAAACGCATCCACAATACAGGAGTAATTCCTAGTGTGGGGCAAGGCTTTTTATAAGAAAAAAAAAAAAATCTTGCGTGAAACAATGTTTTGCAACTACGTTCGACTTTGTTTCCAATGAATACGGATTAAGCAGACATTACCTGTTGAGTTTGTTTCAGCTGCTTTGCAATGCTTGGAGGCAGCATCTGGTACAGTAAAGAGTCACTTAACTCTTTCTCATATTCAAGCTCTCTTGCCTTTTCCGCTAAATTACTGGCGTACACCTGGAAAATGTAATGTCAATTAAACTAGTTAGCAATTTTTTTTTGTGCGGTCATCGACCGAAAGTAGCGCAGTGCACTTGAAATATTAATAAAAAAAAAAAAGGTTTTAAGTTTTTTTTTATTTAAACTTCACGGACGTGTTTGGTATCCATATCTAAAACGATAAAACAAAACAAAACAGATTTTTTCAACTCATACTTTAAGTAGGAACACTGCCAGAGGTCGTGGACCCGATAAAAAAAAGATTTGATCAAATCTTTTTTTAACCCGATAAAAAAATAATTTGAACAAATCTTTTTTTTTTATCGGGTGAAATAAAATACCTATCACGTCCGCAGAGGTTAAGGGGTATTACGAGCATGAAGTTGCTGCGGTGCTATTCTGTAAAAATCTCACCGTGAAAATTTAGATGAAGTGAGCGTGGAGTGAGCTGTCAATAGTGGCAACTCCTAGCAAAAACAAACTCACTTCACCTAAGTTTTCACGGCGAGATTTTTACAGAATCGACCGGCAGGTTCGAATTAAGGCACCTGCAAACAGGCGCGACGCGCGACGCGAATCGTGCGCGACACAAAGGCACCGCTCGTTGCGCGATTTGTGGTGCCTTTGTGTCGCGCGCGTTTTTTTGGCGTGTCGCGCCTGTTTGTAGGAGTCTTTAGGCCAACAATGAAAATTTGACGAATTGTTCCATTGCAACAGTCCGGAGTTAGGAAGTTGGCGGTTTAATACCCCCGTGCCTCGAAACGCACGTAAAGCCGTTAGTCCTGCGCCTGATCTCTTCCCGGTCGTGTCGGATTGCCGTCCCATTGGACTAAGAGGGTAAAGGCTCCTACAAACAGGCGCGACACGCGATATAATCGCGCGCGACACAAAGGCACCGCTCGTTGCGCGACTTGTGGTGCATTTGTGTCGCTCGCGATTTTATCGCGTATCGCGCCTGTTTGAAGGAGCCTTAAAAGAACAGAGAGTGCACCTATATTTACGCACACACTTGTGCACTATAATATCTTCTGCATAGGTACCTGGCTAATCTCCGTTGAGATTGCCTGCCGTGACCGAAATCTGTGCACTCTTTAATTAATGAATGGACACGTAACAGTACATTGTGCTAACTTTAGCTGCCATTGGCCTTGAAGCGCTACAAAAACTTTAGGCTTCCAAAAATGCTTTAAGCTTTTATTGCAGCCTGAATTTTTTAGGATCGACCCCAAGACAAAGGTTTTTAGTTTAATCAATATTATTGTGGTAAACTCTATGTACGCCGTAATTATCACGAGCATCTGTCCTTTAGTTATTAAGATTGCTTTTGTTTTAAGTGTACGTGAAATGGCTGTAATTTATAATTCAACAGTTGCATTTGTAAGTACTAAATCAACAAAGCAGTCACGTTTAACCGAGAGGTAAATACTACATACGATTATGACGTAATGTGTACGTACTCCGTAATGAATGAATGGACACGTAATACAACTGTGCTAATTTTAGCCGCCATTGGCCTTTGCAGTACATTGCCCGGCGTTATATCGCAGATATAGATTATATATTCTCAGTCAATTATTTTTGGGATTGTTTAGACCGTTGGATGTCAAACAAATTCTGTCAGCAAAAATAAATTGATTTTTGCAAACCCCATCTTGCTACTTAGGGTACCCCATCTTACCCGAGGGAGGGGCAAGATGGGGAAATCTGACTTTTTCTACTTTTTGAGGATTTTCTATATAATTACTTAACATAAGTTCCTAATTACATTGAATTATGGAAGACTGATTACCAAAGATGATTACTAAACTAAAAATGAGAATATAAACACGAAAATGTTAGTTTTATTGAGTCTCAAACGTTAAGTACCCCATCTTGCCCCCCTCTCCACTAATACAGCTGTGCTAATCTTAGCCGCCATTGGCCTTTGCAGTACATTGCCCGGCGTTACATCACAGATATAGATTATATATTCCCAGTCAATTATTTTTGGGATTGTTTAGACCGTTGGATGTCAAACAAACTTTTTGAGGATTTTCTATATAATTACTTAACATAATTTCCTAATTACATTGAATTATGGAAGACTGATTACCAAAGATGATTACTAAACTAAAAATGAGAATATAAACACGAAAATGTTAGTTTTATTGAGTTTCAAACGTTAAGTAGGTACCCCATCTTGCCCCCCTCTCCACTAATACAGCTGTGCTAATCTTAGCCGCCATTGGCCTTTGCAGTACACTGCCCAGCGTTACATCACAGATATAGATTATATATTCCCAGTCAATTATTTTTGGGATTGTTTAGACCGTTCGATGTCAAACAAGCTGAGGGATTAGCCAAGTGGCAATCGCTTTCAAATTGTTTCGTATTTCTACAATGATTTTCAACAGGATTAACAATATAAGCTTTTGAAGTGAAAACTTCTTTGGGCGCGTTGGGCATTTTTTGAGATGTGAAAAAACCATTGAACTCGCGCCACTGTTACCGTAAGCGACAACGCGCGTGTTTTGTTTATAAGACGATTAAAAAAATACCGGCTTCGGATGTGTTCGGCTGTCCTCGGGATGTACTCGGTTTATCCGATATATCAGTGAGTGCTGGCAAAGTATTCTGTTTGTGTTTTGCACTCCCGGAGTGGCACTGTTCTTTTTCATTTTTTATTTTTCCATCATAGTTATCGTTGACAGAATGTCACTCTGTATATAGGTCCTCTGGTGCTCCAATTGATGGTAAAAGTAGTAGCCGAACGCCTTTGCACATGTGCTTACTCCGACACACATACCCAAGTGTCATCCGAAGGGTTCAAGTATTATTTCGGACTAGGGATGTTACGGAGCTTCGGTTCCGATTCCGAAAAGTCGGAACTTCCGATTAATTTTACACCTCCGATTCCGATTTCGGTTCCGATAATCTTGAATCGGAGTTAGACCGAAGTTCGAAACGCAGCGATACACGTGACTAGAGCGCCTACAAAAAAGTTTTAACTTGTCACCAGGGTAATTAATGTTTGTTTATTTTATACACGCTCGCGCTCACAAAGTCTCAGTTTATTGTTTTGTTTGTGGATGTTAGAAGAAATAGAAGAAAGATGTTTTAAGGGGAGGCCCTTTAACACATCTTTCTTCTACTCCGCCCCGGTTCCGATTCCAGTTCCGATTCCGGTTCCGATTCCGATCAATCAAATTTAAAACCTCCGATTCCGGTTCCGGTTCCGGTAAAACGACATCCGTAACATCTCTATTTCGGACCACAAGTACTCACAATCCCTATAGTATTCGTAACAAAAACTATGTTAGTAAACTTTTACAAACTACAAATGACGTGGATCAACACAGGCTAGCACGTGCCTCCGTACCCAGTGCCGTATAAAGGCTCCTTCAAACAGGCGCGACACGCGATAACATCGCGCGCGTCACAAAGGCGCCGCAAGTCGCGCAACGAGCGGTCCCTTTGTGTCGCGCGCGATTTTATCGCGTGTCGCGCCTGTTTGTAGGAGCCTTAAAGGTCCACTGTGTCTAATAAAGTTTCCTAATAATACCAACGCTGCGCAGGCGACAGAAAAAGGAATGGTGGTACTGATTCTTCTGACGCGCTTCTTCACAAAGAACCCTACTCTACTTACTACTTGAGAAGATTTTAAGATGATTTCTAGGTTTGAGCACCTGTTTGGTTTGGATGGTAGTATTTAACTATAGGTACCTGTATAGTATTGACTATCAACAAAGTAGTCAAAGCAGTCACGTTTAACCGAGAGGTAAATATTACATACGATTATGACGTAATGTGTACCTACTCCGTATGAATGAATGGACAGGTAGGGGAAGGGGGGCAAGATGGGGTAGCGGGTAAGACAGGGTACCTGCCTTACCTCAGAAACCAATTGACTAATCACGATTATTTTTGCTCATAACCAGTGATCGGAATAGGTAGATTGAACTGGGGTCATTGATCCGAAACGTATATATTACTATGGACATTCCTCCGGAATTGGTGGTAGTCAGAATTTCATTAGTTAGCCGAAATGTATATCTATAGATAAAAGATCTAGCCATAAAACGCTAAAAATAAAAAATAAATATTAAAGCTTCGATCGGAATTTGATTGTTTTTATTATTCAACAGATAAATAATTAATTAATTTAGTTTTGATACCTTCCTTTAAATTTTGAATTGAGTATATATAATATCACTACCAACATTAACAATATTTAATTGAATCCGGAAATACTGGAATTACTTTCCGGAAAAATGGCTTATCCAAGTTATTCTTTCTGTGTGCATTTGTGATACAAGTACCAAAAATCAATCTACCTAGTCCGATCACTGCTCATAACACACCGCCGCCATGACAGTTGTTAGTCAGAAATGTCACAGGGCGACAGCACCTCGTAATTTATTGTAAAATTTAATAAACAGTTTTTGGTGATATGCTTGCAGTTTTTTCAACGAGCGGTCCCTTTGTGTCGCGCGCGATTATATCGCGTGTCGCGCCTGTTTGTAGGAGCCTTAAAGGTCCACTGTGTCCAATAAAGTTTCCTAATAATACCAACGCTACGCAGGCGGCAGAAAAAGGTATGGTGGTACTGATTCTTCGGACGCGCTTCTTCACAAAGAACCCTACTTACTACTTGAGAAGATTTTAAGATGATTTCTAGGTTTGATTGAGTACCTGTTTGGTTTGGATGGCAGTATTTAACTATATAATAGTTACCTGTATAGTATTGACTGCGTTCCTGACCAACGCTATGATGATTGGGGATACCACGCAGACGAGTATTAATATCCCTGCGCATACAACCTCCGACCTCCTTGCCTCCGTCAAACTTACTGTCACTCCGTCCCTGAAAAAGAGGCCATTTTATAATAACAATTAGAAGTAGGTAGGCTCCTCCCACGTTGAAATGGTGAAATAAAAACTTTTTTACAAAAAAAAACCGACTTCCAAAAAAATCAGTACAACGTGAAAAACAACTTTTAATTTCGGAAGTCGGTTTCGTTGGTTCCGAATTTTCGTTTTTTGGCACCGACTTCCGTTTAAAGTTATTTTTCACTTTGTACTGTTTTTGTTTGGAAGGCGGTTATTTTTTTTATTGAAAAAAAGTTTTTATTTTTCTTTTTTTAGATTGACTGACTTGGTGACGATGGGACCACCTCGAGAGCATACCCTTTCAAACCCTAATGTCAACTGCTCATCATAAGTTACAAAATATTAGGTAATTTCCCGATGTTGGGACGTTAATTCACCATACGAATTGTGACGAGCATAAATTGCTTAGCAACCATATTAAAGTAATCGAATCGCAACCCGTGAAATCTTTATCATTGAGTAGTTCAGTTCGATGGCCATCTCACCATCTGTGATCTTCATTATCAGCTCCACTTTAACAAATGATGATTTCCGAGAGCAAATACTCAAGTTACTTTAAAAAATACCCAAATCGCTATAGGTTTGCCTATAAAATTTGAGAGTTTCCCTCAATTTCCATGGGATCCTCTCATCAGACCAATCCAACACACAAAAATCCAACTTGATGTCAATGGGACCATCTCGAGAGTAACCCTTTCAAACAAAAAAAAAATATTTATATAAAATAGGCTCACAATTGACGGAGAAATCAGTGAACATACATATAAAAACATACACAAAGTCGAACATATAACCTCCTCCATTTTGGAAGTCGGTTAAAAAAGACGATCGAAGCAAGCCACCTGGCAGAGCGTTCGTGGCCTAAGGGAAAGTACCTTTAATGGTTCAATGTCCTCGAATCAAACGCCTCGACATGAATCATATTATGACAAGCCAGGGTTATTTATATTAATGATATCAAAGGAAAACACGTCTTTAGTGCAAGTTTTTGGAGTGAAAACTTCTTTAGGCGCGTTCGGCATTTTTTGAGATGGGAAAAACCATTAACTCGCGCCACTAATACCGTAAGCAACACCGCGTGTTTTGTTTATAAGACGATCAACAAAATACCCGCTTCGGATGTGTTCGGCTGTCCTCGGGATGTACTCGGTTTTAATGTATATCAGATATGTCAGTGAGTGACGGCAAAGCATTCTGTTTGTATTTTGTTTTCACTTCTGTCTTCACTCCCGGAGTGCCACTGTTTTTTTTTTAGTTACTAGTTTCGCTGGTATGTTTTTCCTACAAAAAAAATCTATTACCAGATATTTGAAAATTTGCTTGCCTACTTTTCGTATAGGTATAACAGATAGAATTTCATGGCTATCTTTTGAAAACATGATGTTTCACACATACAAATGTACGTCCATGGAGCAACTGGAGGCAGTCAATGGGTTGACAGACGAAGACATTTACATAAGGATTATTAAGTACTAGCTTCTGCCCGCGACTTTGTCAGCGTGAAATTTCACCCTCCCCCCCATTCACCCTCTTAGGGTTGGAATTTCGAAAAACCCTTTAGTGGATACTTACTCTTCACAACGAACACACCCTCCAAATTTCATATCTCTAGGACCAGCGGTTTAGGCTGTGCGTTGATTCAATATATATCAGTCGGTCAGGACTTTGAATTTTATACATATTATAATAATATATAGATAATTCGTTCATGTATTTATTTTCTAATTTAGGTTATTGGTATTGTTGCGCGCCAAAAATAATGCTTGATACATCGCCATGTATCGCCATTAGTTACCACTAGCGCCATCTTGTATCGGGTAGCAGAACTAGTACCTTGGCCTTGGTACTAGGACATTGACCCTTCCTGTAGGTACTAGTAATTCCGAGAACTATCGACGTCGAGTCGGTCGGGACCGCTATGTACTCGAACATACTAGATGTTTATCGAATGGCTCTGTGGGACTATATAAGGCGGACGTGAGCCGCGAGACACATAGTTTTGAATAAGCTATACATGCGATAACATCGAAAGCGATATTCGAGTGCGACTAAGAGTGATCAGTAAGTGACATTGTGTTTCTAATTAGTGTTTGAATTGTAATTAGTGTTGGTGAGTAAATTGTCATTTTTTTGGTTATTAAATCGGCAGTTTTTATTGTCACGAACCCCAAGCTCGTAACAATTGGTGTCAGAAGCGAGGTTTAAAAACCATGCCGATTTTACCTAAAGACGACATGGAGGGTATCCGTACCCGGAGTCAACGCCAGCAAGAGACGGACCAGAGGCGATTCGGTGTAACAACGCCACAGAGGTCGGAAGGCCAGTTACCGACCACGGAGGCCGGTCCGTCCACAGCTGCTCCAGCATCATCAGCACCAGATTTTGCTGCTCTGATGATGATGCTGCAGGAGCAGGCTCGCCGACAGGAGGAACAGGCTCGCCGACAGGAGGAACAGGCCCGCCGACAGGAGGAACAGGCCCGTCGACTGGAAGAACAGCTGCAGCGGGACAAGGAGGAACAGGCCCGCCGACAGGAGGAACAGGCCTGCCGACAGGAGGAGCAGGCTCGTCGGTTGGAAGAACAGCTCCAGCGAGACAAGGAGGAACAGGCCCGTCGGTTGGAAGAACAGCTGCTGCGTGACAGGGAGGAACAGGCCCGCCGACAGGAGGAACAGGCTCGCCGACAGGAGGAACAGGCTCGTCGGTTGGAGGAACAGCTCCAGCGGGATAAGGAGGAGCAGGCGTGCCGCCAGGAAGAGCAGATGCTCCTTATGAAGGACCTTCACGCTTCCTTCGGAAAAGACATGAAGGAGATGAAGGATAAGATTGCTCAGTATGACAACCGCCTGTCGGAAGCTGAAACCCGAATCGACCAAGTGAATAATCGGGTTGACAGCGTGATGGCTGACGTGAAGGAAACCGTGATGACTGACGTGAAGAAAACTCTGGATTACCTGAAACTGGGTGATGGAATCGCAGCTCCCGTAGCTACAACACCTTCGCTACGTGGATTCAAAGTGCCACCGTTCGACGGAACTTCTTCCTGGTCGGCCTACAAAATCCAATTCGAGGCTGTCATGAAGGCGAACGGGTGGAATAAAACTCAGGCCATGACTGCCCTCACCCTAGGCCTGCGCGACCAGGCCTTAACTGTTCTGGAAGCTCTCGGTAAGGAAGTGACTTACGAGCAGCTCCTTGAGGCATTGGAGGCTCGGTATGGCGACGCTCACCTGGAACACGTCTTTCGTGCGCAGCTCAAGGATCGCGTGCAACGCAGCAATGAAAACCTGCAGCAGTGGGCCCTGGAAGTGGAGAAGCTGGTTCGCAAAGCTTACCAGTCCGTACCTGCGCTTATTGATGGGAACCTGGTGCAGGCATTCATCGACGGCATCCGCGACCTTGAAGTTAGAGCTGCTGTGAGGCTCGGTCACCACGGGACGCTTAAGGACGCCTTGGCCCATGCATTAGAGGTGGAAGCGGTGCGGCAGGATCATCGTTCCCATCGCGTCAGGGAGGTTGCAGCGGCTACAGTTCGCGACCGCAATAAAGGATACAGCCCTAGGTGCTACGGCTGTGGGGAAAGGGGCCACCTTCGATCCAGTTGCCCTAAGCGAACAGCAGAAAGAGAAGACGGCCGATCTCCAGAGGGCAGTGCGGTTAACAGCACCGCCCAACACCAGCAGCAGGGAAACGAGTAATAGCCAGGACTGCGGGGCGGGTGCTGGCTGATGTTCAAGGAGCCCCAAGGATTTCGATCACACAAACCCATGATGGGAATAGCCTAATCATCAAGGGCGAGGTCAACGGAACGCCGTGTAAGCTGACCATAGATACTGGAGCCTCTCGTACGGTCGTCAGTTCCCAACTTATAAGTCGGTTCCTTGGGGACTCCGCCCACAACCGAGAACACATTAATTTGGTAACAGCCACCGGTCAGCGCATACCCGTCCGTGGAGAGAAGAAGATGGAGTTGAAGCTAGGCAACAGAATCTACCTGCATAAAGTCATTGTGGCTGATATAATGGACGATTGCATCCTGGGCCTTGACTTTATGAGGAAGAATTGTTGCGAGATTGACGTCAAGCAAGGTGTTTTGAAATGTGGACAAGAGGAAGTTTTCGTGGAAGGGGCCTTACCAGGTAATGTGTACAGCCTTAAGAAGATTGTTCTTCCGCCGAGATCGGAAACGATTGTTCCGGTTAGTCTACCTCGGAATCCTGGGCAAACTCATCGTTGTGTACTCGTGGAAAGGGTAGACAATGACCTTCCATGGAAAGTGGCACGAACTTTGGTGAGAGCCACCGACATCTCAGGGGTACGTGTGCTGAACCTTTGTGATCAGGAACAGATTATAGAAAAAGGCACACTACTTGGTACTTGCGAGGAAGTGGATTGGTTGCGTCGATGCCAATATCTATCGACTGGGACCCTCAGCAAGGATGCACAAACGAGAGTGACCACCCTTTTAGAAGACTGCCACAGCGCTCTGTCTCAAAATGAAATGGTCAAAGCGAAGAAGATGTTACTCAGGTACGCCAATGTTTTCTCGTCAAACGATGCTGATATCGGGAGGACTGGCTTAGTTCAACACAAAATCAACACAGGAGAAGAATTGCCTATCCGTCAGCGGCCAAGGAGATTGCCGGTAGCACGTGAAAAGGAAGTGGAAACCATGATTGAGGGAATGGTGAAGGATGGTGTTATTGAACCTTCATCTAGTCCATGGTGTTCACCTGTAGTGCTGGTAAGAAAGAAGGACGGCAGCATGCGGTTTTGTGTTGACTATCGTCGTCTGAACGACGTTACGAAGAAGGACAGCTATCCTTTGCCGAGAATCGATGACACGCTGGACATGCTTACTGGCGTAAAGTGGTTTAGCACGCTGGACCTGAAAAGTGGCTACTGGCAAGTTGAAATTGATCCCAAGGACAAGGAAAAAACTGCATTCTCGACAGGAAAGGGTCTGTGGCAATTTAAAGTGATGCCGTTTGGATTGTGCAATGCTCCGGCAACATTTGAAAGGTTGATGGAACTTGTACTTACCGGGCTAATTGGCGATGCATGCCTGGTCTACTTGGATGACATCATCATCGTAGGCCGCACGTTTGAAGAACATCTTCAAAACCTGGAACGCGTGCTCATGAAGATCCAGAGTGCCAACCTCAAGTTAAGCCCGAAGAAGTGTTCACTATTCAAACGACAAGTTAGCTTTTTGGGATATGTCGTGTCTGAAGAAGGTATCCGCACGGATTCAGAGAAAATTGCAGCTGTCAAGGATTGGCCAGTTCCAAAAGACAAGACGCAGGTCAGAGCATTTTTGGGTTTGTGCTCCTATTATCGCCGATTTGTCAAGAACTTTGCAGATATAGCCAAACCCCTGCATAAGCTCACCGAGGAGAAGCGACATTTCTGCTGGGATAATAGTTGCGACATCGCATTCCAGGAGCTAAAGGACCGTCTGTGCAAAACACCTATTTTGGGGTACCCTGATGCGGGCAAGGAATTTATAGTTGACACAGACGCAAGTGACATAGGACTTGGCGGTGTGTTGTCCCAACGGAATGGTGATCAAGAAGTTGTGATAGCGTACTTCAGCAAGTCGTTGTCAAAGCCGGAAAGGAACTATTGTGTAACGAGACGGGAACTACTTGCTGTGGTAAAGTCGTTGCAGTATTTTAGCAAATATCTTCTAGGGCGGAAATTCCACTTACGAACTGACCATGCTGCACTGAAATGGCTATTGCAGTTCAAAAATCCAGAAGGACAAGTTGCGAGATGGATTGAACTACTGCAGGAATATGACTTCGTGGTCGAACATCGCAGCGGAAAATCTCATGGTAACGCAGATGCATTGTCAAGAAGACCTTGTCCTGAAGACTGCAAGTACTGTACTAGACAAGAGAGTAAGGAAGTGGTACCTGTGAGGATGCTCAAGACAGACCTCAACAACGAGTGGAAGGAAAGCCTACAACGTGCACAGCAGGAAGATTCGGACATCAAGCCGATTCTGGAGTGGATGAAGGCCAGAGCTCCTAAGCCCAGGTGGAGTGACGTCTCAGCAATGAGTTCGGTCACAAAAAGCTATTGGGCCCAATGGGACAGCTTGGTGGTTCAGGATGGAGTCCTGTGCCGTAAATGGGAAAATGCTCGGGGAGACAGCTGTCATTTGCAAATGGTTGTCCCTAAAGCTCAAGTACCGGATGTTCTACAGCTGTACCATAATGGTTGTTCAGGAGGTCATCTGGGAGTAAAACGGACTCTACTGAAGATACGAGAAAGGTTTTACTGGGTCCACTGTCGGGACGATGTCGAGGATTGGTGTCGCAAATGTACAAGCTGTGCAGCTGTAAAGGGACCCCAGACTCGTAGTAGGGGTGCATTGAGATTGTACAATGTTGGTGCACCATGGGAGAGAATAGCCCTTGACGTTGCGGGGCCGTTTCCGGAAAGTGAAAGTGGTAACAAGTACTTCATGGTTGTGATGGATTATTTCACTAAGTGGCCGGAAGTCTTCGCCATTCCAAATCAAGAAGCTTCGACAGTTGCGGATAAATTAGTTCATGAAGTCTTCTGTCGTTTTGGAGTACCTTTGGAGATTCACAGTGATCAAGGAAGGAATTTTGAGTCACAAATATTCCAGGAAACTTGTCGAGTTATGGGTACTCATAAAACAAGAACGACTTCTTACCACCCACAATCGGATGGAATGGTGGAACGATTTAACCAGACACTGGAGAGGTATCTAGCAAAAGTTGTGGAAAATCGGCAACGAGATTGGGACAAGCACATACAACCGTTTTTGTTGTCATATCGAAGCGCTGTCCACGAAAGTACATCGGTGACGCCAGCTTTCGCAAACTTCGGAAGAGAACTACGGCTGCCTGCAGACCTGATCACCGGAATACCACCTGATGCCCCACGCAGTGTAACTGATTATGCAAATGATTTGCGGAACAAGATGAATGACATTTATGAGCACGTCCGACAATCGGGCCAGCAAATGTCTGAAAGGATGAAAACCCGTTATGACCGCAAAATGAATAATAAAGGGTTCGACGAAGGTTCACTAGTGTGGTTGCACAATCCAGTCCGCAGCAAAGGGAAATCTCCTAAGCTTCAAGCTAAATGGGACGGACCGTACCGGATTGTGACAAAGATCAATGATGTAACCTACCGGATACAGAAAGGTGCAAGAGGTACTCCTAAGATCGTCCATGTGGATCGACTGGCGCGTTATTATGGAGCCAATAATGCTCGGGACGAGCATGTCTTAGGAGGGGGCAGTGTTGCGCGCCAAAAATAATGCTTGATACATCGCCATGTATCGCCATTAGTTACCACTAGCGCCATCTTGTATCGGGTAGCAGAACTAGTACCTTGGCCTTGGTACTAGGACATTGACCCTTCCTGTAGGTACTAGTAATTCCGAGAACTATCGACGTCGAGTCGGTCGGGACCGCTATGTACTCGAACATACTAGATGTTTATCGAATGGCTCTGTGGGACTATATAAGGCGGACGTGAGCCGCGAGACACATAGTTTTGAATAAGCTATACATGCGATAACATCGAAAGCGATATTCGAGTGCGACTAAGAGTGATCAGTAAGTGACATTGTGTTTCTAATTAGTGTTTGAATTGTAATTAGTGTTGGTGAGTAAATTGTCATTTTTTTGGTTATTAAATCGGCAGTTTTTATTGTCACGAACCCCAAGCTCGTAACAGTATTATCGACCTTTTTCGTTTTTATTTTAGTGTTTATCAGCAAAAACTTTTAAATGGCCTACAATTTCATATTTTTTAAGAACACTAATAATTTAGCTGTAAATATCCCGAACTGTATAAAATAAAAAAAAATATTGTGTTAAAATATATATTATGCAAATAAAGACATTATTTTCTTTCTTTCATTCTTTCGTTATTTAGCATTCAGCAGACCATCTTACCAAGAGAAATTATACCAAAATGTCAGAAGCTATCATAAAGTTTGTGCCAATAAAAGAGAAGAGGAAATCCATTAGCTATAAATAAGCCACCAGTTTGAATCAAATTGCATTACTATTAATAATTATTAATACAATAATAATTGTTATTAATAATGGCGCAGTTACGACTGTGTTACCTCCCAGTGACATCACATTATTGCGGTTAGCAAGTTCATTCAACGAAACAATGAGTGTGTCACGCGTCTGCGGTTTAATTACTTATTTCGTCACAGATAACCTACACGACAAAAAGGCATTACCTTAGTTGGAATAAAACATTTCCTGCAAAACTGACTCGTTCATTCAAAAACCTTTCAAAAATGTGTATAGCACTACAAAGTTATTTTGGCGCGTGGCCAAAATTGGAACTTACGCAGCCATCTACTTTTTTTCAATCCATTTCACAAAAAAATGTTCACAGACAGCGTCCCCCCTCCTTATAAAAAAATTGTAATTTAATAACTAATTTGGAGTTAGTCCGGCCTGATCCCCTGAACCCCTCCTCCCCCCCTTCTTAATTGCGAAAGAGACATTTTGCAACTAAGCCATGTAGTACCCGCATTTAAATATGAGACATGGCTCCTCAATCTATATGGACACAAAAAGTGCATCATCAACGCATTCAAAATGTATGTAGAGCAATATTTTTTTTAAATAACCAACGACAAAGGGGTTTTGAAGATTTTTATAAGGAGCCGCCATACCTACTTACTGTCACGTCATTTTGACAATTGCGGCCACGCATGATTTCATATAAATCGATAGCATCAATGCAAACAGAAAACATAACAAGAACAAACCCCGTAAAGTGTCACGCTTCCCAGACATTAACGTTCAATGTTGATGATTGGGTCACGTGATCAACTTTGAACGTTAATATTTCGGGATTTTCAAAATGGCGCGACCTCTTTCAACGCAGGGGGTGCCACCCTGAATAGCTCATCGAGTTTCATTGTCAAGAAAAATAGTACATTACTTCAGAGGGAAGAAAGTGACAGTTCCATACCGAGATTATGGCATTTGCGCCACGAGCTTGCGAGGGGCGCAAACCATTTGAGGTATGGAACTGTACTTTATCCTGAGGGATGTATAGTGCTTTTTATTACACCTACGAGGAAAATTATGGACATAAATGCATAGAAATGTTTATATTTAGTTAAAAGTACATTTATTAAAAGTGCAGCTATTATAAATAATTTCGTTTTTATTTTCTGTATGCACCAAGGAGGTTGGTAACTGGTAAAAAAAAAACTGTATGTGGCCAGTAACAATTTACTTGAAATTTAATTAGTAGACAGTTATAAAGTCTCTTGGCAGTATGACTGCTGACAAATTAAAAAAAAAAGAAAAACCGGGTATGTAATGGAATTTCATACATATTTCCCACCCTTGGGTCGGAAGGATTTTCATACAAACTTCCATACCTTGGGATGAAAGGATTTGAAGGGAGGGATAAAGGCGTTTCTTCCCTCTAATTGGTATAATTAGTATGTATTTTCAGAGCAGGTGTGATAAAAAGTTATTTTCACAATCCACTCGTTCACTAGACTTGGCTTAGCAATAAAACCTGGAGACGTGCTCACCCGGTGAAGCCATAGAAGTGTGAAGATAAGGAATAAGGAAGCTAGCCAAGTATTTTATAGTTTTCCGTAATATCGTGCACGTACAATACGCGTGAATGAACGCGAACTGATTTAGAGGGTGGTGAAAAGGTGAAAAGGTGAAAAGGCTAAGCAGATGATGTTGTCATCGCGGGCAAAACCTGGATGAAGCTGAAACAGGAGCCTGGGGATTGGCACATGGAAAAGAGAAAGAGGCATCTTCCCAGCCGTGGCTGTGGATGATGATGATGACGTCATTGGTACAATGCGTGCCACGAAAGATGAGACTTGACACACACGTGGTTTGACTTGCGCAGTACACGATTTTAGGTATCTTTAGCGGTATGAGGTCTGAGTGCGGGACGGGACTGGACGTCATAGGGGCGGCGGAAAGAGCGGGTAGGCGGGGTCAAGTCTCATCTTTCGTAGCACGCATTGTACAAATGAAAAATCGAACAGAAACCATCGGCATCCACTCTATTCTCAAACTTCTTTTTTATGTGTCGCAGCCAACTGGCAAATTAGCCGTTTAGCTAAGGGAACTATATGACCTACTGCTCACAGTCCCATTTACCTACTAATGAGGGTAAGTGACAAAATTAGGACACACACCTCTAATCACTTTTCTCTGAGTTTCTACAAGCGCTTAACGGTTTTATCTAACACGGCGTGTAGATTAATTTCACTACGAGTTTTAATGATAACAATTTGCTCATCTGGAGGATAGCATGTCTTTTTGATTCAGGGCTGATTTTTCCAACGACAGATAATTTTATCGGAGGAATAACTCTGAATTTTTGACAGTTATTCCATACGAAATCAATCTGTCAGACGTCAATTTTAAGGCTCCTGCAAACAGGCGCGACGCGCGACGCGAATCGCGCGCGACACAAAAGCACCGCTCGTTGCGCGACTTGCGGTGCCTTTGTGTCGCGCGCGATTTTATCGCGTGTACGCCGTACGTTAAGAATTTAGATCCATCACGAAAACTTTTACAAAATTACGAACTGTCACAACGACATGCTGTCAAAAGTATCGCAAAAATGCAACTAACCTCTGAAGTATAATTGCATTTAACTCATACGTTAATAATTTTGGCCACGTATGACTCATCGCAGTGGAGTGTTAGAGGTGATTTGGAATCAGAGGTTTGGTGGTATTGTTATTGTCAGGGAACGAACCGTTTCCGAAATTCTAACAATGACTTTTGCTCATCTGGCAAGTTCTACGCGAATATCTGTGCGGCGCCGACCCGTCTCTCCACAATTGGCACGCCACGCCATACATTATAATGTACGGTCACGAGCATAAGTATGTTTACACTTGGCTTTATTCAAAGACGATTTTCTACTTTAGTTTTTAAATGAAATGTTATGTTATTACGAACAAAGTATTTTCAAACCTATAGGTTTGTGTAAAGTATTTCCAGGTTGCATTCGTTATTTCACGAAAAAATCGCAATTGAAAGTTGCCAAGTGTTGACATTAGTGCTCGTAGATGTTCTATGTCACGAAGTCCATTTGGCTATGAATGTTGTCAAGCGTGCACATGCACATTGTGATCAACAGAGACTCAACAATGGGTGAAGTAAAACGGTACACATTCGCGGAAATAGCCTCATGCGACGGCAGCAAGGGGCAGCCGCTGTGGGAGCGCGCTTGTCGGGATACGTCACTACTACAATCAAAGCCGACTTCGTGAAATAGAATATCTGTACTAGCTTCTGCCTGCGAATTTATTCGCGTGAAATTTCTTGTTCCCCCGAACCCATCGCATCGCATCGTCTGCCCGCGCTATTACTTCATTTTCGCTTAGCTTTGTTTTTTTTTTCTTTTTGCTCGGATCCTAAGCCAAGTTAAAAGGCCAAGTAAGACCAGTATTTTAGATGTACCGATTGTCTATCTGACCTCCACAACCCAGTTACTGGGTAATACGACACCCCCGCCTACCTCTACTAGGCATATAGATAGGTTTTGCTGTTTATGCTTAAGATACCAAGTTCCTAGAAGCTAGATATCTGCTAGTCTCGTGAGCATGCCGCTAATTGCCTAGTTAAGTTGTTGCCCAGGATAACGATCCGTAATTACACTAGATAATTGTGCTATCAACGAGGCATTAGTGTGTCTGGTGGCGGCGCCCGGCTAAATTCGACTAGGAAAATGTATGTATCACGAGCGGCACGCGTGAATGGTAGAGGCAATTGCACCCGTCGACACGCGTCGACGCCCGCCGTCTACCCGTCGGTGGCCAACGTCGACGCGCCAACGGCTGTCAGTATGACAATAATACTGATCATAACCTAGGTTATGTATAGTAGCCAAATGGGTCACAGTAACTGAGCGAGAGTACCCCGACTAAACGGGTTAAGGCTCCTACAAACAGGCGCGACACGACACGCGACACAAAGGTACCGCGAGTCGCGCAAAGAGCGGTGCCTTTGCGTCGCGCGCGATTCGCGTCGCGCGTCGCGCCTGATTGCAGGAGCCTTTAGGATTAGGCTAGAAAATTAATGACTCCATGCAACCACCCGGTGCCTTCAATTTTGCCGCTCTGGGCATTTGCCCGGCTGCCCCCCCTAGATCGGGCCCTGGTGCCTGGGGTGGTCCCATGCGAATTGTATTATCTTTGCTTTTGAGTTTTTCTATTCTAAAACTCAAAAGGAAAGTTAATACAATTCGCATGGGACCAACGCGTGGGCACCGAGTTTTTCTACCTAATGAAAGAATTACGTATGTCGGTCGAGAAAGTAAGCAGAAATAACTCTTTTCAATACTCAACCACTTGGCTCGTCGAATGCACATAATTATTAAGATGATTAAAAACAGGTTACAGACTGTCAGAACTCTGCACCCCCAAGTCACTCTATTGTTGTATGACCTTCCGATTAAATAGATATTGTCAATCGCACACCTTCGATTAAACAAAAACCAACTTTAACCCCAAGAAAATAAAACTGAAAATTCTTTTACAAATCTGTGGAGCAGGAAAAGGAGCAGTCCTTTGAGAATGTATTGAAAAAACCACGAGAAACAAAAGTGAACCTTAAGTGTTTAGTAATTGAATCTAGAATGGGTTTATTAAAATGACTGATTCGAGTCACGTTTCAAATGAAATCGGGCGTGATTGGCTTGAAGCAATCAAATGTATTTATTTGCAATAAGGTTGCGGAACTGTGCACTCACGTGCATATTATTCAATTGGCGGCTATCTCGGCTGCGATAAGGCTGGAATTTTTGCCCTACATTACCATTCTTTAAAAAGCTTATTTTCTTGACAAAATTACGAAATAGAAGAATTTTGGTCACGTCTTCATTTCACATTATAGAATCAATACGAATAATGTAACCGGCATTTTGAAATAACAGTTTTTCTCGGTCTACGTTTTGGAATAGACATAATTTCTTTTCTCTGGAGTCTGTTAGTCACTAACTAACCGACTCCAGAGAAAGTGCTTGTAAACGGTTTAATTTAACTTAAATAAATGCTTTGACTTTGACATTTGGCTACTAACCTGATGTATTCCCGAAGTTGCTTCTGTACCGCTCTTAGTTTATCAAGGAACGTTGCAGTCTGGTCGAAATACTCAATGGCATCAGTGACGCTGCCATCTCGATGCTTATTGTCCACAATCTGCTCGTTCCTGAAAGACAAAACAAAGACGAACTTGCTCAATGAAAAAAAAATAACAATAGAAATGCCAATCGGGCTAACTGACGTGGCCTGTTTTTGTATGGCTCCAACAGACTGAAGCAATAATAACATAAAAGTTGGACCTACATATGTTCGGAGTTTGGTTCAAATCAGTTGGGCCAAACTTTACAGTGACTTTTTTTTTTTGAGGATGGGAAATCATCAAATGACCCCTCCCGCTCTGGGTGGAGCAGAAGGGAGTGTCAGACTCTTACTGACTAAAACCCACCCGTGTTCCTTCCTTAGCCCTTTATGTTCCGGGCCAGCGGCAACCCTTTCGGACAATAAATTGATAAAGACGTGACTTTGACAGAGCCATTTCCTACCTATTGATGAAAGAGAAACATAAAACATTGCTCCTTAAACGGCATTTAGGAGTGTCTGTTTATAGGCTTAAAATTAAAATTTCAACTCCATAGGATAAGGGGAAAAGGTTAATTCAGCTTGCAAGATTTGACCCGAACATACATGCATACACACAAACATCATTGCAAGTTAAATAAAAGCTTGTAAACTAATATGATGTTTCCAAGGCACAGAATTAATGAAATTTAATTAATTGACGAAATACCAGAATTTCAATTATACTAAATTCCTCTCATTTAGAGCTCTGTAGCTCTTTGAGTACTAAAAAGCAAGAGAAAGAGAAAAAAATATTCTCCTTGGTGAGAACTTTCCATTCGGATTGTCAGTACTCTCCTTTGATGGCTTCTTTGAAATAGTGGCTGAATCTATTTTGGCGCTTTTCCCGGTGTTTGGCTCCCGCATTCAACAAATAATTGTGTAATCGGTCTACTTACTTCTTCTCCAAGTCGCGGTACTCGGAGCTGTCCTCCTTGATATCCTTATGAAGTGGTATGAGAGATGGCACTAGATTCAAAGTATTGTCTAACAGATCCCGACCCAGAATCATATGGGCTATGTACCTGTGAAAAGATTTATTTGTTAGTGATTTGTTAGTGTGTGGTGGTTTCTTAGTGGTGTTGTTTGTTTGATCTACTCCAAAGTTTTCGTCATGTATTTACATTTCAACCTGATTTTCGGCAACTCTCACACTCACTCACTCACTCACTCTCTCTCTCTCACTCTGTCTCTCTCTCATCCTGCGAAAATCGTAGCCTAAGGCCGTTTTCGTAGCCTAAGGCCGTTTTCGTAGCCTAAGGCCGTTTTCGTAGCCTAAGGCCGTTTTCGTAGCCTGAGGGCGTCTTACCTTACGTTTGCTGAAAATCGAGTTGAATGGCGTGCAATAGGAGAGGCCTATGACCAGCAGTGGACTGCTATAAGCTGATGATGATGATGATGATTTTCATTACCTTTCATAAGCTCTGGGTTGTAGATAACCTCTGGCGAAGTAGTTGATACCTAGTACGGAGCCGATACCCTTACACTCGATGCTGCGTAACAGGTTCTTGAATCCGACCAGGTATCTGCGAACAAGGAATTTGTTGATCACGTTTTGTTTACAGCGTAGCACTTGCACACATCATCTTCCTTTTCCACTATGCTTCTAGTCTGACCGGAAGCAGGTGAATACCAGTATTTTACATGGAGCGACTGCCTATCCGAGCTGCACTAACCAATTTCTAGGCATTGCATACCCCTTGGTAAGACTGGTTGTCAGACTTTCGGGCTTCTGATTACCCGTAACGACCGTAGATAATACGCAAACAAAACTAATTGACGAAATAAATATATATTTAGTTACTGAGATCTGTTTATATTTTTATTTATTTAATGCTTGAGTTTAGTTTTCAATGTTTTTGTTGGTATATTGGTGTGTGCTAGCTTGTGGCAAATAATTTAATGTTTTGTCATTCTTTTCACTCGGATACTGTGAGTTGATTTTAATTACACTACGTATTTAATGTAATTTATAAATGTATAATTTAATACCTTTTTATACCAAAATTAGAACATAATACATAGTATACGTGTTAGTTATATTTAGTATGTTTTATTTTCCCTATCCCGCATAATACGCTTTCTCGCTTAAGACGCGTTTTTGGTAGGGTCCCTGAGAAATCGTCTTAAGCGGGTTTTACTGTAGTTTTGAAAATTGTGGGTTATTAAAGTAAAATGTTGAGACTTTAGGGTAAGTCCCAATTTTTTACATTATCAACCCACATTTTGAGTAGTACAGACCTTGATTTTCCTTTCTACTATTTACTTCCCATAATAATATTACATTTAAATTGTTTAGAAAACAAAGATATTTGCAACATTGTTGCACGTTGAATAACAAAACGATTAGATCTACATATTTTTGGTCGCCGCAAACCGAGCATTTGAATGTCGAGCATTGGAATCGTCGTATCCTACGAATAGAGGCGTAACTGCTTAATAGCTACTTTTCAGGAGACACTTTTTTCTGTTTAATTAAATTAAATATGAACAAATATGTATTGTTGATTTCATATAATGTGTATTGGTATCTTAAGGTTCGGCTAGGATTATTTTCAATAAATTATCTTTATATTTTATACGCATTTTGTCCCATAAATCCTTATTCTCTGTTGTGTTAATGCGAAGTAGGGCTGGACTTGAGCAATAAGTTACATTATGCCTTTTATCTGCGGAAATGACGAGGCCACAATCGCCATAATGTAATTTTTTTATTATTCTGATGCTGGTATTTATTTTTATGTCATAGGAATTCGTGTATAATAACTATTTTACCATGACTGGGAATATGTTATTGTGAATGTAGTAAAAGCAAATAATTATAGAATTACAATAATATTTATTTCGAAACAAAATCTGAACTTTACTAACTAACTATACCTATTTGCTTTGGTAAATATTTAAGCATATCAAGTGAATTGATATTAACAAGAAAAAGTGTTTTCATACATTAAAAAAATATCTATAACATAGATATTATTTGTATAATTTGTTGTATGTATGTATATAAGTATTTATTATTATATTTTATTCCTCAAATTTTTCTGTTCTGTTGCACCTACTGTTTTGTCTCTGCATCACCCTAAGGTAGACTGGTAGAAAATGCCCAAGGCATTAAGTCCGCCTTTGTACATTATGTGCATAAAGTTTTAATAAATAAAATAAATAAATATTATCTGAGTATTTTTTATTCATGTATAATAAAACGTCTAAAAAAACAAAATAAAAATATAGTTCTTATAACTCTATAAACCAAACAATTGTATTTTCTTAAAGGATTCGGTTATTTTAATGTTTAAAAACAAACCTTTATCTTTAAATAATCAGAGCTTAATAATAAACTACCTACACGTAATCATAATCACAATCAGCCCTAAAAACAAATTACACAAAATCCAAATCGGTCTTTAAAATCAAATTGCACATTATCAAAATCATAACTTAAAATCAACTAACACAACCGAAATCAGTCAAATTCACATTCAGTCGTCTTCTTCGTCAGAACTCTCAGAAATATTGGCATTACCAGCTTGCTCATGAATAAGGCAATTTTCTAAAAAATGTGTGGTATTCCTCTGGAATAATTTTAGCCTCACACATTGACATAAGGTCATAATTGATTTTTAATGGTAATCCATTTACTGGCGTGACAGTTTTTTTCCCTCTAGTACCCTTTCTTAATGTAGTGATTTTTTTTGTAATCCTCATCCAGTTCATATTTATATTTTAGAACGTTTATGTTGTCCTTACTAATTTGCACTTCTTTAATTTTAATCCATTCAACTTTTTCACCATCATCATTCTTTAACCATTTTTTTTTGAGTAATTTACTATAATTATAAATATTTTCCAAGGTCATTTCTTTTACCCTATAGGTTTCTCCTGTTGTTTTTGCCCATCTGATTAGGTTGATCCATTGATCTGCAGTATAAATAGATTTTTTGCTGGAAGCTCCTTCTATAACAGAATGGACACTGTCTCCCTCATAAAAAGGTAAAATAAAGAAATAAGCGTAATTGTAATTTTCTTGCGCAATGCTAATTGAAGGGTTAAGTGGACAAAGGTGTTAACTGACAAAGTCAAAAAATCCGACTTTTTCAGTTAAAACCTATGTTCATGCAAAAAAGTCGGATTTTTTGACTTTGTCAGATAACACCTTTGTCCTCTTAACCCTTCAATTATGTGGCCACAAATGCTTTTATATCAATTTTCAAGCAATAGAAAAAAAACCTAAGTGCATTTAAGCCCCAAACCAGAAAAAGCAGGAAATTGTGTATTCAGTGTTTAAATTTGTACAGAAGGGTAAGATAATGTGAGCGTAAAATATATTTTACTTAAAATAACAATTTGGTTATTTCAAATGCAACAAAAGAAAGAATAAAATACAAAAACATAATTTGAACATAGAAGAAAGACATAAACGTAATTAGGGCTTCGTCTCTTCTATACATACGCAATTTAGCCATTCCATAGAACACGGCCACAATCACCATGAGGGTTTTTTTCTATGTACCCCATATTGAAAATTTAATAAGTAATTAGAATGACTTAATTAAGTACAAACTCGTTGATATTATGATATTACGGTAAATTTGATATGTACCTATAACTAAACTAGTAGTATAGGCAAAAATGTTATATTATGTATTTAAAAATCAGATTACACTCGCCGCAGCTAACGATCTCCGCGTTCCGCCGACTAGTGGCCGAGTGGCGCTAGCACGCTCTCCCCGCGCCCGCGCACCCCACTACTCGCGAAGAAAGAGGGCGCGACGGCGATTGTGGCTTTATTCTTCGTTGAAAACGTAATGCTTAAAATTGTGGCTTTTTAGACAACTTAATTATTTGATAACCTGTACCGTTTTTAATTATTCTGTTGAACTGGTTATATGTGGTATGATGAGCAGAATCGAATTATGCAATAAAAAAACAAAGCCCCTATGTTCGTTAGGGCACTATTCGTAGGATACGACGGAATGTGAGCTTTACACAGGAATGTATGGAATGTACAAATATATATTTGTTATATTTGCTACTATAGTCATGATGAAAGTGCATGACTATTATTTTCCGGGAACTAGATGGAACTACTGAGATGATTTACCCTTTAGAGCTTTCGTTAGGAGTCCCGTGAGTGAGTCATTTAAAGCCATTGTGGTATGATCGAGCAAAGTGCTGGAAAATGAATGTAGAACTAACTAACGCTGAGGTGGCTTATAACCTGCACCCTAACTAATTGCGTAATACACTTTCAATTACAATCTGAATCGTTTTGAAAGATATAACAAATCCATTGCTTCATATGTTCGAAAAATGTATCTGCTCGACAACGTAAATAACGCAATGAATGGTGTTGAACTGTCAAATTTAAGGCTATTGCTACTGTTAGTGTGTTACGGAATTACCTGCTAGTATGTAGAATGTCTGAAAAGCCTTTTCTTTATCAAGATATTTCTAACAAGCGTAGGAAAAGTACGTTGGTCTTTGGTTCCGTTAGTCATACAAATGACGAATATCTATGATAGTCTTAATCAGCTCGAACGCTTATTTTTAACTAAAAATCATCGACAAACATGTGTGATATATACCTTCTTAGTAATATCATTTTCTTAAGTGTTATTTCTGCTCTTAAAACGGTAAAGGAAAACATCGCGAGGAAATTGGCATATCCTAGAACCAAAAATTCGAAGACATGTGACATCTACCAACCCCCACCGGGCCCGCGTGGTGGATTACGGCCCACTCCCTCTCCCTGAGAGGAGGCCTAAATCAAAGCAGTGGGCTGAAACACATTTTTAGAAAAAAAAGATTAGAATAATAACTATTGTGAGTCACAAGACGTAAGAGTGAAATCATTAATAGTTACTGAATTTCAGCGAGTCAGTCATCTTGAAATCTATAACAATTATGCTTGCTATGGCAAGCACTGAATCATTGCTAATTGGCGCTTAGTCATATGGTACCTTAGGTGCACATATGGTGACGCTCATGGTGTCATAGGATAATGTGACAAAATTGATGACAATCCCGTGCTTACGTGTGAAGATTTAAGAGGACATACGTAAGATGATGACACACTATTACATAGACTCACGCCTTTTTCCCATGAAGTAGACTTGAATTTATAGATTGCAATGTGCAACGTCTGTTACGTGTTCGTTTTACTACGTTTATACTTGCGATATAGTGGCCAGCACATCAAGCTACCCGAAACTGTCAAATTTTCCCAATCAGCATTGAACCTTATGCTTTAACGATAAAGTTGAAAATCTATTAAAGAATTTTGACAGATTGTAGTAGCTTGATGTGCTAGCGTATGTACTACATAATTTAAGAATTGTTACTATATTTACGTCCAAAAAATCGGCAACCACGTGCTCTTCGATTTGATAAATAAGTCTAAAAGTGGATCGATGACCATGTGAAGGCCGCAGACATCTGCAGGATACAAGAAGCAAGGAACTGGTCGAAATGAAGGTGCTTGGGGGAGGCCTATGTCCAGCAGTGGACGTCTTTTGGCTGAAATGGTGATGATGATGAACTCTAAAAGTTCTATTAACAAACACTAATACACTTTATATTTTTTTTTTTATAATTCTCTCCATGGTCTGGCAGCTTGAGTAATTTATGTGGCCTACCCAAATGTCCTGTCTTTGGTATTGTTCGTCGAATCGTTGAGCTCCTTAAGTCTTGAGTTGAGCTACACGATTTCTGACAAATGCGTGCACTGACTGGACAGGTCCTCTCAATCTGTGTGGTTCTTTCCTCAAAAGACCATCTCAGATATCTATCTACATGGTCTTCATATAACCTGACCAAGATTATGTCTGGACTTTAAAAGAGACTATGACAGGGGTGGCGAACCTTTATGGATCAACGTGCCATTTTTTGTAAAGAAATGTTTGATGAGGTCATAGATGTGCCATTTTTTTTTGTGATTACAGGGAAAATTATAAAACAATACTATCGATTCCGCGCTTCCCGCCTGCTGCTCCTTACACCGCGCCTACTCACTCCGTAAAGTAGGCTCAAACGCGTTCGTTTGTTAAATTTCAGTGTATTACGTAGGTACTTTTTCGATCGAAGGCGTGCGCAAAATAATTTGTCGCGTGCCATCAATGGCACGCGTGCCATCAATGGCACGCGTGCCACTGGTTCGCCATCCCTGGACTATGACCTCTGAGTTTGTTTCGGCCTTTCTTCTCAGAGTAGTCAGATAGGAAAAGCCGACCTCATCTAGTTTAAAAAATATATGCTTGACGTGTAAAAGTGTTTGTGCAAACCTACTCACAAAAATAAAATCATTTATCATTTACACTAGAGGTACCTACCTAATGTTATCATTGTAGGTATGTAGTTGCTTGAATTACGTATTTTTTTCGACTTTTTAAAATACAGCTTTCCTTTTATTTATTTTTTAACTCGGTGTGATTTCGAGGAATCCTTACTTCTTAATTTGTTTAGAGTTTAAGAATGAAGGATTGGCCAATGGGAATCCAAATTTTCATTTTGAATGGAATTCCCATTTTCGTGTTTCATTTTGGTTGGCATGCTACCAGCTGACAATCATGTAGTCACTGGATTGTTTCTCGTGTAGTTTTTCAAATGAGCCAAAGATTTATAATGTTCCCACTTCTGGGACACAGGCCTCCTCTCTGTGAGTGGGAATGGGCCGTAATCCACCACGCGTGCCCAGTGCGGGTTGATAGATAGATATCACATGTCTTCAAATTTTTGGTTCTAAACTGGATAGAGCAACGATTTGTAAGTCGTATGGTTCGAACCATACGACTTACAAATCATTGCTCTTCAAGTCACTAACAGGTGGCCTAAAAAGGTCACTTTGGCAGAATCATGTAAAGATAACATTATTAATCATAATATGGCGAAGATAGTCCGTGTTTTTCTTTTTTTCGCTGCACTACACTACTATAATCAAAGAGATTGGGATTGGATTTGGATTGGATTGATTGGTATTTTAGCACAGACAAAAAAAATAAAATGAAAAATCCTTCAACAATGGGATTTGATACGATTAACTTAAAGTTAGCTGTCCATTATAATTTATAATGTTATACTTTTATGATTCTGCCAAAGTGGCTTTTTTAGGGCCCCAGATGACGTAAATACAACAGAATTAATTAAGTGTGTCACTGTATATAAGCAATAAACGATGGCAGCCAAAGGGTCCATCTTTGCTTTAGAATGTTTGTCGAGCAATCATGACGGGTTAGGGTCAAGTCACACCGAGACGCGACGCTACGCGCACATTTCAATAGAGCTATTCAAAATCTAACTTTATTTACTACACGAAAAGATACACATTTGCACTATTGTTGCGTCACGTCGCGTCGCGTCGCGTCTCGGTGTGAGCTGACCCTTAGGGTCAATCTATCTGTAATTTGTCGTTGTAGTCTATTTTTACTAATATTATAAAGAGGGAAAATTTGTAAGTTTGTATGTAGGGGATAATCTCTGGAACTACCAGTCGGATTTGAAAAAATCTTTTTGTATTTGATAGCCCAATTCTTGAGGAAGGCTATAGGGTATTTAACATCACGCTAGGACGCTTAGGAGCTGAGCAAGAAGAAAAAATCAGGAAAAACGCTGAGCTAAAACGAAGTAATAGCGCGGGCAGGCGATGAGACGCGACGAGGTGGGTGGGGGTAACAAGAAATTTCACGCGGACGAAGTCGCGGGCAGAAGCTAGTGTTAAATATTTTTAGCTAAAATAACCGTTTTGGGCGAGTAAATTCGTGCGAATCAACTTATAAGCCTAATTGTGACAAATTTACATAACCAAGATTATTCACAACATTGTTATTACATTAAATAATAACTATTCTGAACTTCAACAAGAATACTCAAGCAGTTAATTGCCTTTAGTACCTAAGTACTTCTAATCAAACTATTGAACAATTTATGTAATGATCTGGCTTTCTAGCTTCGATATTATCCCTGCGTTCCGAGTTGGAAAATAATCGATGTGAGCGTGCTAAAATCCGTACCGAATTAGCGTGAGCGCGAGCGCGATAACGATGTCCCGTGAATCGTCATAGATGACGGCATGACATGCGCCATCTTGCGATAACGCCGACCATGCCTTCTAATAATATCATCAAGAAATGTGGTAGCTATACAAAGAAATACTGTAATAATATCGTTTTTACATTGAGTAAGCACTGTGAGCGCGTTCACGAGTGTTCCGAATTGTTGACAGCTCTCAGCTCTCATAATCGTACCTAATATCTAAATCGGAACGCATGTGAGATGATGTGAGCGCTGTGAGCGATTATAGCTAATTCGGAAAGCGGCCTATAACGTTACTGTCACTGTTCGCCTGCATCATCCCACTGCTCGGCAAAAGCCTCTCCCCATGACTTCCAGCTCTTTCGATAGAGGGCTAAAGTGGACCACTGGTCGTTTGTTTTTCCAATTCGTCCCGCCATTATCTACGGGATCCGCTGCGACGCATTCTAGCCGTGTAAAGGTTCCACGTAACGGTCTTCGTGAAAATCTGTCATTTTTTTTCTGAAATAGTGACAAAAAACGCTCTGTATTTAGATATGGCAGCATTTGTTGTGGGACCGTTCACCGCTTTCTTAAGAAGCCAAAGCTACGAAACTATGTGTTTATTTCCATCTTGGGATCGAAACCTTGTTAATGTGTGGAATTATTTATTTAAAGAAAGGTTCTGTCGTTTAACTGGAAGGACACGTTGACTCAGAAGAAAAGCATTTAATAAAAAAACTGCTAAGCCAAATATTGACGTTAAGTTAATAATCTGATGAATCAGTCGTGATTCACTGAGGGTCTAACTGCACTTTGGTTTTACATAAGTTTTTATTATAGTGACTCCAATACATATTAATTTGTGGTATTTTGGTAGGATGTGGATACAAACTAGTAATACCTGTAAAAATGCCTGAAAGTGTGATTGTACGCACTGGGATTCACAGCTTAGTGCGGCCGTTATTTCGAATGGGTACAGTGTGGCTAAGTTTGAAACAATTGAGCCTGGTACATATGACTACCTAAGACCCTACTGAATTCAGCGGAATTTTCCGAATCAGCGGGATTGTCCGAATCAGCGGGATTGTCCGAATCAGCGGGATTGTCCGAATCAGCGGGATTGTCCGAATCAGCGGGATTGTCCGAATCAGCGGGATTGTCCGAATCAGCGGGATTGTCCGAATCAACGGGATTGTCAAAAGGGGTTACCGCTGGCCTGGAACATAAAGGGCTAAGGAAGGAACACGGGTCGGTTTTAGTCAGTAAGAGTCCGACACTTCCTGCCGCTCCACCCAGAGCGGGAGGGGTCATTTGATGACTTGCCATTCTCAAAAAAAAAAAAACCCTACTGAATAGAAACCTTACCCTACAGCAACTGCCAAGCACCCTAGTTATCCCAACTATGTAGTCACAAAGATTGAAAGAGTACGCTGAGATGGTTTGGTCATGTTGAGAGGATGAATGAAAAGCAACTAACAAAAGGTGAACAAGGGTGATATGACCTATAGTGACCTTGTTGTTCAGAAAGGTCAGGTGCGTAGTACAATGCGTGCCACGAAAGATGAGACTTGACCCCGCCTACCCGCTCTTTCCGCCGCCCCTATGACGTCCAGTCCCGTCCCGCACTCAGACCTCATACCGCTAAAGATACCTAAAATCGTGTACTGCGCAAGTCAAACCACGTGGTGTGTCAAGTCTCATCTTTCGTGGCACGCATTGTACACGCAACCGGGCGTGCGTGTATGACGAGATATATGAACGTAAACGAGGCAAAAGGATCAGGGAAAGATAAGGAAGGAAAGGATCTTAGCAGGTGGCGTCATGTAGTTTCTGCTTACCCCCGTGGAAAGAAGGCGTGAGTATATGTATGTGTTATGTATGTATGCAATCAATCGATTATCGTGACGGCCCAGTATTTAAGGTGCTCGCTTCTCATGTACGAGGTTGAACCCTTCAAATCCTAAAAAGTAACAATGTAAATTTTTCAATTGATAATTGTGTAGGTGCTTTCTGAAATTATCATGGAAATTGCTAGTGATTTTATTATAATTGTGTGTGTTTGAGTCCTACTTATATCCTTGCACCTTCAATCACGCATAAAGGCTCTTTCAAACAGGCGCGACACGACACGCGACACACAGGCACCGCAAGTCGCGCAACGAGCGGCGCCTTTGTGTCGCGCGCGATTATATCGCGTGTCGCGCCTGTTTGTAGGAGCCTTAACATGGAGATGTTCAAAATTCACTTATGTTAATAGTAACTTCATAACGTTACGGTACAGGTAGGTACAGCGGCGCTTCCATAACTTTACATATGCTTATTTACTTTATTGTTGCTTCTAAATGCTCTCACATATGGAATCATCATGAATAATGTACCCAGGATTTTGTAATATCCTGATTTAAAAGAGTTTCCTTGGAGTTTCTTGCCCGTTCCCGTTCATGGAGATTGACGTTTTAGAATGGGCAACTTTTTTTTTTTTTTTGAAGATGGGAAATCATCAAATGACCCCTCCGCTTCAACTTTCTGACTAACTATTATAAATATTTTTCAAAAGTAAATGGTTCAATTGTAATAAATGCTTTGCGTTTTATTTTTATCAATGTTCGATCAGTTACATTCGACACACGTTCCCAATTGTCTGTGATCAATGATCATAGATATGAGAAATGTCTGTGATCATTTTTATACATATTTTGTTGAAGGTGACACAATATCAGACACTTACTACTTAGGTTGTAAAAAATACATATTACAATTATATTGGACGTGTTTTCGTGTTGGCACAGAAACCAGGACATACCCGGTTTCTAAGCACGTGTTATACACGAATCAGAATATATTGAGCTCTAGCTTCATAATCTTAAAGTTTATTCTTTTGTGTTTTATTTTATTGTCTGACTTTTTTTTCGTCTTTCTGCTTGGAATCTTGCAGGTTAATTTAAAACAAGCATCCTTTTATCCGAACAAGCTGAAATGCGCAATTATAAATATCAGGTGACAAAATCTAAATAAAATATTAAACTCGTCTAAAACAAACACAGTTTAATTTAAGTTCACGTCTGTAATCCTAGATGGAACACAATATCGTAATTAGTATGCATCAAGGCTACCCTTGAAGCCAGAAGCTTGAAATGTTTTCCACAAAGAAAGATACATAATTACGCGTTAAAACATAACCGTGTTGTCACGCAGTGGGGTAAAAAAAAAATCCTGTTTCTTCCACCTACTTTTAGTTTTCTACATTCTTTAATTGTTTTGCTGTTTTCATCGAAGCGATGACATCAGTGTACACACATAGTAATGCGATCGGAATGTTACGAATCATTTCCCAATAGCGGTATTAGAACTCTCAGTGGCGACCTTGGGGACGAATCGCAGCCGCTCTGCATTTTCTACGTTACTGAGCGTATTAACCAAAATGTATCGGAATTTCTCTTTGGACCTTGCACATACTTTTGCCAAAACAAGGTCTTTTATTAAGGAGATTACAAAACGCAAAAAACGCAAGTTTTAGAAGCAATAAAATTATATGGTCGACTACAGGAAACAAAATCATAAAAATATATGATATTCTTCGGGATATATGCTAGTTAGATAGTGTGTTGAAAACATAACACAACTAATTTGATACGATAGAAAAAAATCATGAAGATACCTCTAAAAACTTTCTTTTTATAATAAAAACCATACTAATTATACATCATTCTGATTTTTTGTCAGATAATTCTACAAGCAACATACTAAGCACCTAGTTTTAATTTTTTAGCCCAAACAATATTTTTTTTGTAAATGGATAATTGCTTCATTTATTTTGTAATAAATTACCAGGGTTATGTCATCGCGTTTCTCTTTCTTTTCTATGCAGTCCGACAATGACCGCGCGTTAGGTCATGTTAGCCCCTTAAGACAGATAGAATAAATTAATCCATACTAATGTGGTCCGGTGTGTTTTAGACAGCCCTGTTAAGTGTCCGCCACTTAAAGATCATAATCGATGAATCACACGTCGCGCACGCGCATACCGTTTAGATGTGAGAAGTCCGAGACCCTTTTTTGTTATTTAAACATATTACAGCTGTTGTGAAAGCCTGTAAGATAACATAATCAGCTTATAACATTCCCACTGTTGGGATAAAGGCCTCCTCTCAGTGATAGGGAGCGGGTCATAATCCACCACGCGGGCCCAGTGCGGGTTGGTAGATGTCACATGTCTACGAATTTTTTGGTTCTAGGACATGCCGGTTTCCGTATGTAAAACGCCTGACTTGGTTCGAACCTACGGCCTATAACTCATATATCACGGTCATTGCCATCCGGTCAAAGCCTTTTATTGATTAAAATAAAAGTAACATAGTCCATGTTTAAGCTAAAGACTGTTGATACTTGTAAACCGTATTTTTTAAGATTTTTGCTTTGTCTTATATCCTCGAAACTGTAATGTTTGTTAAAGCGAATCCCAAATTATTTCCACGCTTACAGGACGCTGACCCACGTAACAGACGGTATATGAGCACAATTCGCGTATATCCAGCTAAAACTGCACTCATGCGCAAAAGTATCATCTGCATGGCTCCAACTATATTTAACAAGATACCTAAGCATTATTAAGCTTTGCACCTAAGCATAAATATCAATGCGTTCAAATGTCAGTTGATGGTGTTTTTATCGCAAAACAGCATATTATAGGTATGTGTCTGAATTTTTGGTCGAAAAACTTGTCTGACATTAGTTTTGTTAAAATTTCTATTGCTTAAAGTGACTAAAATATTTGTACGACAATATATTTGTTTATTTATTTATATATACTTTATTGTACACCAGAAAATACATAACAAAAAAATACAATTATGAATACAAAACATACAATGGGCGGCCTTATCGCTTTCTGCGATTATTATTATTAGCCTAAATATGATTGGACTGCCTATAATGTAATTTATTATCATCTTGTATGCTCTTGTATGTATACCATGTTTATACAAACAAATAAATCTTATCTTATCCATCTGAACACACCTGGGGGTCTCTCTAAGCACGAAAGTCGCAATTCCGGCCGAAGTTGCGAGCGCTTCTACTCCATATGACTTACGGCCATTAGATTAGTGCGGTACCCAAGCTAAGAATGAATGGCGACACGTTTTGACAGTTGTCCCTAATTCCGACGTGATTTTGTCCGACCGAAAAATTTCAGTTGACATTTGTCTTGTCGAATCAACTACTTTCAGACGAGTCCGTTTCAAGCCCGGTGAAGTTTACCTCAATTTTCAAAGGACGAATTCCGATGACCGCTTTGGTATAACATCCGGTCATATGTAGCAACATGCTACTATACATTTCCATCTGTGGTTCTGACAATTAGCTTGTCATTCCTCCTTAGTCATCTCGACCACATTTCTCACAGAAATATGTGGATGCAAATAAGCGGCACGCGTGGATCCATTCATACGCTAATCAATTTATTTAATTGTGTGGTTTTATCAAAAGTGTGCCTGGCGGATTGGTCTTGTCTTAAGTCCGTGTGAGTCAGCAATCGCGGGAAATACCTCGACATTTGTAGGGTTGACAGTGTTGGGACTTAGTAAAATTTTGCTGGAGTCCTTTAAGGGGCTTACAGGAAAAAAAAGCATATTTTCGAAACAATAAAAGTATATGATCGACTACAATAAACAAAATCAGAAGAATATATGATATTCTTCAGGATATATGCTAAGTAGATAGTGTGTTGAAAACATATAATATAACTAATTTGATACGATAGAAAAAAATCATGAATTACGTCTAAAAATTTTCTTTTTACAATAAAAACCATAATACATACCTACAATCATTCTGATTTTTTGGCAGATTATTCTACAAGCAACATACTAAAATACTAGTGTTTTAATTTTTTAAGCTAAACAATAGATTTCTTGTAATTGAATAATTGTTTCATATTTTGTAAAATTAAATTACTAGCGTTGTGTCATCGCGCTTTTCTTTCTTTTCTATGCAGTCCGACAGTGACCGCGCTTTAGGTCATGTAAGCCTCTTAAGAATGACTGGTAAGATAATTTGTCCTGCATTCTCTTTTTTTTATAAAATTAATTTTGTGAGCCTTAACCTTGGTTAGATTTGTTTTTCTTCTTTTATTTTGCTTGTTAGATAATAATAATAAGTCTAATGTTCCTATAACTAAAGTATTTATTTTTCCCCTGAAACTGTATTTTATTATTCTTGCGTTTTAGACAGCCCTGTTCACATAGGAGATCATAATCGATGAATCACACGGATTCACACGTCGCGCACCCGCATACTGTTTAGATGCGATAAATTATTATTTTTTTTTATTAAACATAATGTTGTCTACTGTTGTGTAAGCTGACAAATTCGTTACATATTTCTTATATATGTGTATGAATGTTTAATAAAATTAAGATTAGATCGAATTTTGAATATTTGAATAATTTTAAGTTTAAGAATAAATTGCCCGTCGGGTTTCTGAAAGCTGTTTCTGCTTAATTAATTTAGTTTCGGTAAACATCTGTGGCGACGCGCGACATCGGAACTCTTTTCGCATGCTGCTGGCGCAAAATATTTTTTTTTCCTTTTTTTGCACACACGACTTTTTATGTATATTATACTTATCCCTTCTTCTCATTCATGCAAAAATAAAATTGTAAGGTATATAATACTTTCTTGGAGGTTACCTTATAATAAAAAAAATCCCTTAAACACCTGTGTAGCGCTAATATCTTCAGAGGGCCATCATGTATGAGGTTTACTTTAGTCATAGAATGCACTTAGTTGTACAGACGCTAGCACATCAAGCTACTACCATTTGTCAAATTTCTTTAATAGATTTTCAACTTTATCGCTAATGCGCTAATGTTCAAAGTTGATTGGGAAAATTTGACAGTTTCGGATAGCTTGATGTGCTGGCGTCTGTACCTCCATACACAGAACATACAATTAGCCTATAATGTTCCCACTGCTGGGACACAAGCCTCCTCTCGTTGAGAGGGAGTGGGCCAGTATCCACCACACGGGCCCAGCGCGGGTTGGTATCTACCAACCCGCGCTAAGACATGTGACATCTGTCACATGTCTTAGATTTTTTGGCTCTAGGACATGCCGGTTTCCTCACGATGTTTTATTCCACAATTGCTAAGTTTTAGACGTACCTACCTCCTAAGTAAAATTTTGAAATTGCCATGTGTGTGATTAGCAAGTTTACACTAATCTACCACGGAAGCACACTGATTTCCAAGATACAGGTTTTTACCTAGTTTGGAATTCAGGAGTTCATATAGTTTTAGTCTTCTCACTTACATTATTTGTATCCCACTTCTTAGGAATATAACTGTATTAAGGCTCCTACAAACAGGCGCGACACGACACGCGACACAAAGGCACCGCAAGTCGCGCAATGAGCGGTGCCTTTGTGTCGCGCGCGATTACATCGCGTGTCGCGCCTGTTTGTAGGAGCCTTTAGAATTTATTTTATTGAGTCCAAATAAAGTTACTATTATTATTATTTTGAGAGCAGTGGCGTTTTACTTAGTGTAAATATTTTCATCATCACTGCTCTCAAAACGGTGAAGGAAAACATCGTTACGAAACCGGCATGTTCTAGAACCAAAAATTCGAAGATATTTACCAACCCGCACTACGCCCGCGTGGTAGATTACAGCCCACTTCCTCTCAAAGAGAGGAGCCCTGTGTCCCTACGGCCTCCACATCGTAAGTCGCGGCTGTTACCACTGGGAAACCACTGCTCCTCATTACCCTACTTACCTCCATATAGTGCTGCTATCCGTGTCCTTAATCTCCTTTGTCAAGTGGCTCAGCAGAGCAGCATTAGCGTTGGTGTACCACTCCACCGCTTCAGTCATCGATGTACCAGCGTTTATACTAGCTCTGTGGACAAGTACACGTTTCTTAGAACTTTGAGAACCTTTGAACTATTATCTGCCTCGTTGGTTTAGTGGTTGTAAGCGCGACTAGTGAGCGTAAGGTCCAGGGGTCGATGACAAGATCGGATAAAATGTTATTGAGTTTTCCTTTCAAGATTTTTAGTCTAGCGGTCTAATTTTAAGCACAAAATTCGTAGTTTCAGCCGTAATTACGGGCGTTTCTTACTCCGTATCACCTACGGATATAAGATTACTTCGTGGCTCGAACTAGCATGAATGACAACACAATTTGACAGTAATCCTTACCCCCGATGTGTTTTTGCCCCTCCGACAAAGTTAATTAATCGGGAGTAGGGTTAATTCCGATATATCGAACCTACTATCAGACGAGCCCGTATCTTCGTTGACGAAATTAGAGATAAGGACGTCTGGATTACGAAGCCCGGTTGATTGCAATAGGATCTCCCTTACCCCTTGGTAAGACTGGTTGTCAGACTTTCGGGCTTCTGACTACCCGTAACGACTGTCAAAGATCTACGAATGACAGCTTGGACCAACGGCATAACGTGCTTTCCGAGGCACAAATGGGAGTTCATGGGATTTAATACACATCTGATCAAATGCTACTAAATAACTCTGCCCAACCGTTTGAGGTACATAAGCGTAATGTTATGTTAAGCCTTTAAAGTAACAAAATGGAAAGAGATTAAACAAAAAATCTATTTCCGATCAAAAAACCATTTATTATGCATACTTTTTTGCCGATCGTGACAAACTTAAGTCGAAATTAATGTTTTCTTTCTAAAAATTGATCTGGTAGTTAATTACCATTCTCCGTCATGTCATCATGTGTCAATTTTCATTAAACCATGTTTCGAGGTCATGTTAATAACCTAGTCTTAAAAACCGGTTACCGGGTAACCGGTAAGGTAACGGTAGCTGTCGGATTGCTCACCGCATCCAAAGTTTGTTTTTGCTATGACTGTCCCTCGCCATTCGTACCTATATTAGAGTAAAAAAAATCAAATATTATAGCATCGATTTCTAGGAAATTTTGTGGTGTATAACTTATCTCATAAAAGTAAAAAAAGTAATTTCTAAGAAATTTGCCAGTGTGTCTTTTATGGCGCGTGCAATGCAATGATTCATTTATGACTCATTCTTAGTTGTTGCACTTTTAATAGGTCAAAATCAATGTAATGATTTATTTCAAACTAGCTTCCGCCCGCGGCTTCGCCCACGAGTTATGTCGATAAAAACTATCCTATGTTCTTCCCCGGGATGCAATCTATCTCTCTGCCAAATTTTATCGAAATCCGTTCAGTGGTTTAGGCGTGAAAAGGTAACATACAGGCAGACAGAGAGACAGAGTTACCTTCGAATTTATAATATTACTAGTATGGATAGTCGCCGTATTTTTTTGTTCTGAAAAAAGTTTTCTATTATCTGAGTAGGTACGTATGTAACGTGCTCTTACCCGCTTTCATTGGATGAAGTAGGCGGGAATATCTCATGAGCAAAATTACCGGGCATCATACCAATTGCTTAAATGTTTTTTTTTTTCAAATCCGATTGTGCAAAGAAATATTTAAAATCACAGTGTGCAGTGGTGGCCCAGTGGTTACAGCCTTAACTTACGTGTTGTAAGTCGTGGGTTCGGACCCTGGCCGGCGCTTTACTTTGTGTTAATAATTGTTCTAGTAATAGAGAGTTTACAGAACAAGTTAACATGTTGCTCTAAAATGTTAATTAGAGCGCTGAACTAGTTAATCAATATACTGAACCCTGTATCAGTATTCAACCCACGAGAGCGTAGATTACTCTCTAAATTAAGTGATGGCAAACATTTGCCTAACAAACAATTGGGCCAACTTACAACAGCCAACATTGACGCCAATAAACTGTGTACGGATTTACTCATTTGTTTTTTTTTTTTTTGTGGAATTTTGATCGCGGAGAGTATTACAGAGTACAGACGTTAGACCTAATTCCATTGTGTGGCTACAGGCTCGAAGGGGTTTCGATATGTAATGGATGGTCATTGTTATCATCCATCTCAGACCCATCCAGAAACCAACCGCGGCAAGTGTAGCTTAACTTAGCCATGAGTCCCTAAATTGATCCGGTAGAACAAAAAAATAATAATATTGGTACGGAATAAATAACTCGATAAAATGCCCAGACAAATGCTCAGGACCAGAAAGATATATTCCCCTGAAAACGCGAGAAATTCCCCGGTGTTCCTTTGAACTAATTACTTAATTAGTAATTGACGGGAACGACGGGGAACATTTAGACTTATGAGTCATCTTGTGCTATCATGTGCTAAACTGGAAGCCCTGGACTGACCTAGTCATCCCACTAAAATAAAGTACCTACTCATTGCCACCAAAAATATGAAAATCAAGTGATTTATTCAAATTAGGCTGAGAATCAGTACTTTTTGAATGTTGAAATTACTTGTTTATGGGAATGGCATCTCGCAGGTCAACGTAGTAGGTCGTCTGCTTAAGCGGACTTTCCTGTGGGTAACTCAATAAATTAAGGCCTCCAGCCAGGGCATAACTTATAAACTTTAAGTCACTACACGCTAAAGGCGCCCCCGGTGCCCAGACGAGGTGCGCTCGGGGGGGGGGGGGGCAACAAGGGACAGGCTGGATCTGATTAATGTCAAAATTACACAACACCCACCCTTCATCACTTCCTAGTGCTTTAGCTGGAAAGAATAAGTGGCGCAAATTTCCCAGCATCACAGCTGTCTGTTATAATAGATGACACTCCAACTTTTACAAAGAGCCTTTCTCATCGCTGTCATCATGATGAAATGGGTGACAGGCGCGAAACTCTACGCAGTCAAACTTTTTGTTGAACTGGATGTAAAGTTAACAAAATTAATTAATTAGCAAAATGGGGAACCATTTTGCTAATTAATATAATAAACTTATAATAAACTTAAATTATCCATCCATACTAACCTAACTTATAATATAATATTATTAATATTATAAATGCGAAAGTAAGTTTGTTTGTTTTTTTGTTATCTACCTTTTCAGGCCTAAACCACTGAACCAATGATCCCGAAAAAAAGTTCTGTTCCCGTGTAAAGCAACAATAACGTTATTATGATAATAGATGGCGCCACGTGTTTTTCGAATCAAGAACGTCGTTTTTATGGAATTTTTCTTTGGACAGGACAACGTCTGTCGGGCCAGCAAGTAATATTATAATTGCGAAAGTGTCTGTCTGTTACGTCTTCACGCTTAAACCGCTGAACCGATTAGGATGAAATTCGGTATAGGGTTTGTTTGAGTCCCGGGAAAGAACATAGGATAGTTTTTATCCCGATATTCCCGCGGGATCTAAACTTATGTGGGTGAAATCGCGGGGCACTGCTAGTATATTCATATCGCAACTGTCATTCTTTGACAGTTGTAGAACCTCGCTATGGCACGGCGAATTTGCGTAGTGTGCTAATTTGATGAAAAATAAATTTTTCCCCGACCGTACCTACCTACAGTGTGACGATACTGAAGCCCATCCAGCGCATTCTGGGCAGATCTGATTCCATGATCTGGAACTGGCAAGATCTTTACTCTCGAGAACGAAGAATAAATGACGACTCAATCGGCACGGTGACTTAACAATTTTATTGCCCTTAGTGATATGGAACGCGGATTCCATTCACATACACGTGTCCGTTACAATAAGAATTACGAACGTTATGTATTTTAATAAACCCTGTACGTATATTTTGTTGCTGACGATTCTTCAGGAATAAAAACAAAAGAAATAGCGGATCAAACCGGTATGAGAAAGTTTATAGTGGATAAGACAGAGATTAAAACAGAACTAGCAGAGGATCGAGGAGAAGGGGGGGTTCAGGGGTTCAGGTGCCGTATTATGACGGTTTACTGCCATCATGATTCCAGTGTAAAGGCCTATTCAGACCTAAGCGGTATTCGCTACCGTCTGCGGCAGAGAAAACCCAGTGGGTATGCGATAATATTACTGTTCAGACCTAAGCGGATTTCGCTATCCTTGTGGGTAGAATAATGCGCGGTAGTCGAGTTTCGCCGCGGTACTTGATACTAAATACCTGAGCGAAACCCGCGCGGTATGTACCTCTACCCACAGCGGCAGCGAATATCGCTCAGGTCGCTCTAGCCGCGGTACTTGATACTAAATACCTGAGCCACAGAATAAAGAAATACAGTATTGTTACTCGGCCGTAACCTTGATGTAAATGCCTACAGCCGCGCGGTACGTAAACATGCGATAGGGCTGCCCGCCTCCAGTATTTTAATTACATTTGCCTACTTTGTGTTTCCATTTAGTTTTGTTATTGTATTTTACTGTGTGTACATAAATAATTTTATATAAACAAATAAAATACTTTGTGAATTGAATAGGAAGTGTTTAATAAAAATGCGTGTTGTTTTGATCGCCGCCGCACGACTCCAGCTAGTGAGCAGCAGCGCGCTGTTGCTATTCAAATTTCGAACTAATCGCCGCGCGGCGCCAGTCAGTAGGCAGCGCTAGCGCGCTGTTAAAATGGCGGGAAAGCAAGTGTGCATTCACAGATTGATTTTATTTAAAATTAAAAAAACAGTTTATTCGGTAATTTAAAAACTTGGCTGCATGCTCTAGTGTCTTTGCCAACATTTTCACGCAGCCACGGCAGAAAATAATCCTCGCGCCATTTTTCTCAAATTTTCTTTTCTTTGTACTTGTATTGTGAAATGTTTTTTTTTTTCTGTTTCCTCGCAAATGTGTTAAAAAACGTCGTACGATATACGTGCGTATTGGTTATAACATCTTAACGCACTAATATCGTAATGTACTATTACAGAATTATAATCATTAAAGTCATCAACACAACTCTCTAAGACCATGTAAGTCCAAAGAATGATGATTTCATGAAACAGTTATTCTTATTACAGTAACAGTTATTAAATAAAAATAATTAATTTTATTCATAAAAGTATGCAATCATTTCATTAATGTTTTGTTATGATGTTGTCACGTTAAACTATCGTCCGTAAATCGACTTTACAGACAACCAATTTTTTTGTAGTATTATTCATACACACAGTACAATAAACAACTATTATTAATAATAAAAACCACGTCTTTACTTTGAATTATACAAACTAACAAAACACACATGCGCCGAGGTTTTAACACAAGCGTACCTACCGTTTAATGATTCATGAACCGCCTATAACTACCTACCTCACTCGTGTTTATCACTTTCCTTTACTCTATTCACTTCATTTATTAATCCAGACATCTTTTTTTCGGGAGATAAAATGAAATACTTATCCATTAAAAATACACACATTATGTACCTACCTACAAGTAAGTAAAATTATTTTATAGTCTTACCTTTCAGAGTTTCCAGGTAATCTAAAAAAAGTTATCTCTGGATGCGTTATTGACGAATTCATGCAACCAAAAACAGCACAATATAGCCTACTCGTCATATTAAATATGTACTTGAACTTATTTTTAGTGCAAAAATCGCGCGGTTATTGTTAAAAAAAACAACACACCGTCCGTTCGTCACTGCAGCACAGTCGCGACTGTCTGCATGCTGAGCTCATGCCGTGGTCGAGGCGCGTAGGTATAGCTCGCGTTTCGTCCGTTTGTATGAAGACCTCGTACTGTATGTCTTTATACTGTGCCTGAGCGAAACCCGCGCGGTATGTACCTCTACCCACAGCGGCAGCGATGAGCGAATATCGCTCAGGTTTGAATAGGCCTTTAGAGAGTGACTAGCACCATCTCTTTTACGCATTGAAATCATGATGGCATTAACACTTCGTAATACGGCCCCAGACCGAAATAACCATTAATATTGAATGTAGTCATGGATACTCGTAGTTGATCTGCCCCGGTCTATTACGTTACATGTATGACGTGTGTTTGTAAATACACTCATGAAACAAAATATTCATCTAGTACAATAAAAAAAAGAAGAAAATAAAGGTGAAGACGCCAATAAACATTCTTTTGAAACCGCAGACGACCTTAGCAGCATGATTCATTTCGAGATGGTCTCCAACATCATAATATTGTGGTGCCGTGCGTGACACATCAATTAAAACTAATAAAAACACTGTGGTCTCGTGTCAAATTATCCAACAAGAGATTTTAAACATGATTCACTTATTTTGAAATGAAAAACAACTGATTTTACCACATTAATAGAACAACCTGTAACTGCAGCGCAAAACCCTTTGGAAAAAGCATTAATAACCAACCACGCTTGCTTACTAAGGGTTGGTGATTCCAGTCTATTATAACTTCCAACTTCATCGTAATATTTAAGTGAAAACAATGCAGTAAGTACCTATTCGCCTCAATTTAAAGATTAACTTTTATAAAATCCGTCAGATTATGAATCGAGAGTCGCGAGCAGAAGATAGTTATAAAGATTTTATATTTATTTATTTGTAAACTGTTCGTAATCATTCTAGCATTTCTACTTTTTTATCCTTATCAGATGACTCGTCATTCATCAAAGCATATTTTTAAATCAACTACCTATTCAAAACTGTTCAAATGCCTTTCCTATGAATACTCACTATACATATCACGTTTTTTTCTGACATTTATTACACTGTAATATTTTCCTCAAACTTAATTATGTACCTACACTAAAAACATGTGTAGCTTCGATATCACAATTGCACGTAGTTAAATCATATACATACACAATATTATAACCCCCCAATAACCCCTCCCCCCTAGCCTTTAATTTTTTAGGACACAGGCCTCCTTTCTGTGAGAGAGAGCGAGCCCTAATTCACCAGCGGGCCCAGTGCGGGTACGTGGATGTCACATGGCTTCAAATCTCACAGATCATGTCAGGAAGGAAAACTATTTAATCAAAACATGTATGTATTTACCTATTTAATTTGTGGTTCCCACGGTATGAGTCACTATAAAATTATGACTTACCTACTAATTTTATAGGTTTTGAGCACGAAAATACTGACTTCACCTCTCATTTCAGTTAAGTAATATCGCTGAAGAAATAACATAAAAAATGTACACTTAGGTACAGACGCCAGCACATCAAGCTACCCGAAACTGTCAAATTTTCCCAATTAACTTTGAACCTTATGCTTTAGCAATAAAGTTGAAAATCTGTTAAAGAAATTTGTCAGATTGTAGTAGCTTGATGTGCTGGCGTCTGTACATACATAATATAATTTCGGGGAGGCTTATGTCCAGCATTGGACGTCTCTCGGCTGAAATGATGATGACATACATACATAATCAGCATACTATAACGTAGGCCTACTCTCTCTGAGAGAGAGAGTGGGCCTAGATCCACCACGCGAGCCGCGCGGGTAGGTGAATATTATATGTCTTCGACTTTCACACAAACTCAAACTCAAAGCATATAAATTATAGGCAGTATTGAATGAATTTGTAGTTCACACGGTATGAGTCACTTGACCACAAAAATACTCACTGTTTACCTCTCATTTTACTTAATATTTCTGAGGAAATAACATCAGAAAATTACGACATTATTAATTGTATTAAATGTTACGTTAAAATCCATTGTCATTAAGAAATTAACGTTGTTTACAGAATAATGTGTACATAAATATAGAATTACATTATATTCCTATTAACATATAAGGGGAAAAGATAACTTATTCTGTGATTTCACGGAAACTTAGGTAGATAGATGGGATCATGACCTCATAGAAAGTACCAAGTACTGGCCTAATTTATCCCACTAATATTATAAAGGCGAAAGATTGTGAGTGTATGTGTGTGTGTTTATATGTTTGTTACTTCTTCACGCTCAAACGGCTAGACCAATTTTGATAACATTTTGTATGGAAGGTAGCTTAGCTGACACCCTGAATTTAACGTATAGGCTACTTTTTATCCCGATATTCCCACGGGATCGACATTGACGCAAGTGAAACAGCAGGGCGCAGCTAGTTAATAATAAAGCATGATTAGCTCTTGCTCATCATATACAATTATTAAGAAATTATATGGTTATTAGTAGGGATGCCTCGATACGCCTTTTTGCCGATACGATACCGATACCGATACTCTTATAAAAATATCGGCGATACCGATACCGATACCGATACGCTTACTGAATTCAAAAAGGAAGGTAGATTAAATAAAACACAATTAATTAGTTTTAGTAACAAAAATTAACATTTATAAGATTTTTATGGAATTATCAATTGTCGAAATTTCAAAGTGATTCCATATAGCACTTTTGTGTTTTGAAGTTGATGACTACTATTTATTTTATTTGACTCAAACGACTAGTTATAAATGACATACAATACACAAACAATTACGATATGTAATTCTTAATCTTATTTTTTTTTTTAAACGTTGCCCACTCTAGGAATTACTCCTGTATCGTGGGTGCGTTTACAAACATTTAAATTCACATACACAAATAGCCAGACCCGGAAAAACTACCTGTAGGCTATACAAATATTTGTTCCGTGCGGGAGTCGAACCCGCGACACGCAGCGCAGCAGTCGATCGCTCAGCCACTGCGCCAACCATGTCGTCAAATTACTAACTATTACTTATTCCAGGAGACAAGAACAAAGAAATATTCGATATCAGTGCGGGACTTCACCGAATTATATATTATGTAGGTACGACTCTCAGTCTCATTAACATAGAAGGTCGGTTTCACGCATAGAGAATGTCTTTGGTTTCATTTCATGCAACGAGCGAAGATAGGCGCACGCACTCGCTGTATGTGAAGCGTGTCTATGTGTGCAAGTGTTTTCGGTCGTTGAGTGAAGTCGAACTCCTGTACTATATTTATTTTATGTCCCAGCTTTAAGGCTCCTACAAACAGGCGCGACACGCGATATAATCGCGCGCGACACAAAGTCACCGCTCGTGGTGCGACTTGCGGTGCCTTTGTGGCGCGTGTCGTGTCGCGCCTGTTTGAAGGAGCCTTTAAGTATAATTTTATGAATCATTTTATCTTGTTAAGTGTTATTTTTTCTACAATTACACACATATAGTTTATAAATAATTATTATGACTGTAATAAAACAATAATTTTCCTTCTCTTGTTTCTACAAAAAATCGTCGCACTAGTAACTTTTCTATCGGTGCATTTACCGACTTTAATCTCTTAACTATGAATTTAACCGTACGGCCACGAATTTATTTAGATCAATATACAACCTGAAACTGACTTGCAAACTGCAAAAAAATGTAAGAAAATTTGAATTTTACCAAAATTTCATACTGTTTTACCCGGCTGGGTATGTGGGTAGGTAACTAGGGGGGGGGGTGCTACATACCTATTTTACTGGTACGTGGCGCGTTTTATTTGCTACCTACTTATCTATCGATTTTCATAAGTAGGTAATAGATAACATCATGTATACGGTCACTCGTGTATTTCCAATTTCGGTTCGAAATAAGTGCAAAACTGTGTTCTCGACAATTTGAAAATATGCGACATAAAAATATACGACATGCTAAAATATTAGCATAGTCCTGTAAAATTTTGCAACAACATCCATCGCGCATAACACAGTTAGTTCATGTCTTAGCTAAGTGCTCATACACACGAGCGAAACGCGTTGACGACAACGTGTCGCTCGTGTATTTGAGTACGGTGCTCAAATACACGAGCGGTTGCCGACACGCGTTGACGGGTGCAGTTGCATCTGTCGTCGACGCGTTTCGCTCGTGTATGTGCACACGTAGTCCACTTCTAGACAACTGCTGGATGAAACTTGTTACTACAGAGTATTTTAATGTTGCATGAGTACGCTGATACAGTCCTTTCATAGTTATTTTACCTCTGACAGCTGCAACCCAACACCAAACTTATTATAACGAGAATAAAGGTCATTGTAATTTTGACAGACTTATCAGTGACTGCAACCTAACAGCAACCTTATTACAAGGAGTTTATAGACCACTATGATTTGACAGTGATGCTAAATCAGAGATTAAATAACTGGGAATGGATTGTATAAAAGGATCTTTTGGAGCTCGAATGACGTTGATCGAATGGGTTTCATGAAATTACATATATGAAAAACAAGAGGAGCTTGTTTACCAAGCCGACCAATTTCGATGATTATTAATTATTCAGGGCGAATTTCACCAATGAGACTGAACGCGATCAACACCATATCTAAACCGCGTTAAGGAGCTTGTTTAGTATTGCCATACTAATTTATATAATATTTACATCCATCTCTTTCTTACGTGCTCTCTCTCTCTCTCTCTGGTACAGCCACACACGACATGTGCGCTCTGCACAATAATTTATAGAAAAGTGGAAATATCAACGTATAACATCTTTGTGAAGTGTCTATAAGTAAACTAATTAAATAGTGTCTGTGTACTAAAAGTGTTTCACTTAAAACAACCCAACACCGTCGGCAATCTCTAACATAAATTTGGTCCATCGAGCTACACCGAACGCCATTTTTTTTGGTGGTGTGGGAGGCGTGGCTTGCGAGTTGCATCAAGCCGGCAGGAAGTCATCGACAAGATCGACGAAAGTCGGATAGCTTCGGGTCGCGTCGTGCCACCTCGGGCCTCTTCGGCATACATCGCCAGCGCCGTTTACGAAGACACAAGTGCTGTTTTACCGACAGGGCCGGAGAGAAGCAGCCAATAGGCAATCGACATTTTAAGTCGTCGATAAAGCAGACGGCATACGGCGGATTCAACCAATCCCGCTGCTCTAAAAATCAATTGAGTGAATTTGTGTGTATTTCCGGTATCGTCCGACGCCTACTTGACTCTCTAGCTCGACACACTCAAAAAAGGAAAAAAAAATCTTTGAGAAAAAATACGCGTTGCATTTTTTCTATGGTACAACAGTACAGAAAACGTTTTTTCAGCATCACAGCTCACAAGCATCTTACAATAGTAAATAAAATTCACGTGATTCCATCCAACACAGAAGATGGAAGCAATAGAAAACCTACGCACAGCACGTGCCGCCATTAAAGGTAAATTAACAAGAATATCGAACTACGTGCAGAACTACGATCCTGCAAAGTCCACTAAAAGCGACCTACAGGTCAGATCAGAAGAATTAACCAAACTGATGGAGCGATACGAGGAAATCCAAATCAATATTGAGATGTTGGACTCGCCCGACCGGCAACAAGCCAACGAACAAGATCGGGAGACAACCGAAACAAAATATTATTCTACTAAAGCACAAATTGCGTCATTAACAGGAGGATCGCAACAAGTAATGGAGCAATCTCATTTAAATTCTACCTCGTTACATGATTGTACAGCAAGGAAGCCTCGTGTCAAGCTGCCATTACTGGAGCTTCCAAAATTCGATGGTGATATACGTGAGTGGCCAGCATTCAAGAACATATTCTATGCCTCTGTTGACAGTGTAGACATTCCAACAGTGAACAAACTTCAATACCTGAAGTCCGCCCTGTCAGGAGAAGCGGCTGGGCTTATTACCTCACTTCTCATAACGGAGGAAAACTACAGTAAGGCACTAGATATACTAGCAAAAAGGTATGAGAATCAAACTATGATTGTTAATTTTCACTTAAAAGCTATTACTAATTACAATGTTGTTAGCAAACATAACTTAAAAGAATTTCTAGTAACTTTACAACAAAGTCTAGATTCCCTAAAGGCTATTAAGCTGCCTGTAGACAGTTGGGATGTCCTATTAGTATTCCTAATTTCTCATAAACTGGACAACTCGCTGAGAGCAGCGTGGGAATTAAACAAAAAGGAAAGTACTCTGGCTACATTGTCTGAGTTGCTAGATTTCTTAAACATAAGGCGATCAGCATTTGAATTACTCAATGACAAGCCTAGTGATAGGCTTACTGTTAAAACTACACATTTGTCAACTTCAATGAGACGTCAATTAGATTGTTTGTTATGTCAACAAAAGCATGACTTACATAAGTGTCCTAATTATACAGAAATGAGTGTACCTGATCGTATTAACCTTATAAAGTCTAAAACTTTGTGTTTTAACTGTTTACAGCCTTACCATGCAAAACATAAGTGTTTGAAACTGAAGTGTTTGTCATGCCATCGCAAACATCATACAAGTATACATATGGATCATCCTAAACAAGTAAGCCCTGCCACAGCAGAAGTTAAGGTACCTCCTACTATTGCTTCACTGAACTCTTGCGTGCAACAGCACAATACTACTAATCCAAATGTCCAATGTGAAACAAACTCTCAATCGAACTCACCAACAGTTCTTGTCTCTAACGCTAAACATAATACTACCTTGCTATCAACAGCTATCATAAAAATACAAGATGCTATGGGAAACTGGGTAAATGCACGAGCATTATTAGACTCTGGCAGTGAAGTCAGTGTAATAACACAAAGGCTTGCAGGTGTGTTAAAGCTTCCATACAGCTACCATGCATGCACAGTTAAAGGTGTGGGCAACAAAGACAGCCTTGCACAATTAAACATAAAAGCCAATATTTCTTCTCGATACAATGATTGTAACTATAATCTAACATTCATAGTAATGAACAACATTACAGTGCCGTTACCACATACTTACATAGCTACAAGCAACTGGAATATACCTCACACGCTTACACACAAACTAGCAGACCCCACATTCTTTATACCTAGCACTATAGACATACTCATAGGGGCCGAGCTTTTCTATTCGCTTTTACTAACAGACCGCATAAAGTTAGGTCACAATTTACCGGTCATGATTGATACACTATTTGGTTGGATTGTATCAGGCACACTCACAAGTGACACGCCTTTACATGCATGTAGCCCTGACCGTCACGTCAGCATGTATGTATCTTTGTTATCAACAGATCAGCTCCTACAACGCTTCTGGGAACAAGAGGAAATCACACCTCAAAAGCTAATATCTCCACAAGATAAATATTGTGAAACTTTATACGAGTCCACTACAGTACAAGATCACTCGGGTAAATACACAGTCAATCTACCCCTACAGACAGACAAACTACAAGATTTAGGTAACTCATTTAATACTGCTTACCGCTGCTTATTACAGTTAGAGTCTAGATTTCAAAAAGATCCTTCCTTATTCACTCAATATAAAGAATTCATCGATGAATATATTGAATTGGGTCATGCATACTATGTAAAGGATTTCTCCCCTACACAAGACAATACATACTATTTACCTCACTTACCTATCATAAAATCTGAAAGTAGATCAACAAAGTTAAGAGTTGTTTTTAATGCTAGCTCCAAATCATCAACAGGCACATCCTTGAATGATATTTTACATGAAGGTCCTAACATTTACAATGATCTACTAAATATAGTGTTGAAATTCAGATTATTCAAGTATGCCTTTTCTTGTGATATAGTTAAAATGTTCAGAGGTATATTTGTGAATCCAGATCAAAGATCATATCAGAGGATTTTATGGAGAGAATCTAAATGTACTCCACTCAAATGCATAGAATTAGCAACAGTTACATACGGCACTAAGTGTGCGCCTTATCTTGCATGTCGCACAATGCTAGATTTGGCTTACAAAAATAAAGAGACTCATAGTCTAGCTGCAGAATGCATAGAAACTTGCAGTTACATGGATGACTATTTATCTGGGCAACAGTCCCTGGAACAGTGTACTCAACTCTGTTTACAACTAATAGATTTGCTTAATAAAGCTGGGTTCAAGTTACACAAATGGACTTCAAACAACCCTCACATTTTAACACAGATTGCCAGTCCTACTATGGACACATCTAGTGAACATAATTCACAAAATAATTCTAGTTCTCAAAACAATTCATACGATTTTAACAAGCCAGACTCTGTTAAGACTTTAGGTTTAATGTGGCTACCTACACAGGACATACTCCATACGCACATACCTGAAATTACAAGCACTTATCACACTAAAAGATCTATATTATCACAGATAGCACAAATGTTTGATCCGATAGGTATTCTAGCACCCACAGTAATTATTCCTAAAATTCTAATGCAAGACATCTGGAAAGAAAACATTGACTGGGATAGTCCCATACCTAACAATTTACAAGATCTTTGGCAAAGGTTTATTGATCAATTAAATTACTTAAAGTCTATTAAGATCCCGAGATGGTATTTTACTGATATACCTACAAGCGTATACCTAATTGGGTTTTGTGACGCATCTAAGAAAGCCTATGGTGCTTGCTTATATTTAAAAGCAAATTATCCAAACAAAAAATCTACTTGCATTTTGGCCATGGCCAAGTCTAGAGTCGCTCCTATTAAAAGGCAACAGTCAATTCCTAGACTTGAGTTATGTGGAACACTATTGTTATCAAAAATATATGATAAGTTTATTAACACCACAAAAAATAATATAGAAATTGATTTTAAATTTCTATTTACAGACTCATCCATCGTTCTTAGCTGGATAAAATCCCCTTACAAACATATACATGACACATATGTCTCTCATCGTATAATGCAGGTTACGGAATTAACTGCCACGGAAGATTGGTACTATATAAACACCAAACAAAATCCAGCAGATTTAATAACTAGAGGGGTTATGCCCAAACAATTGCCCACTTGTGATTTATGGTGGCAAGGCCCTACCTGGATTAAACAGGATAAATCTACTTGGCCTATAACAGTACCCCAAGTAGTTACCACTCAAGTAATTACTCCTGTCCACAATACATGTCCACAACTATGTCATACATCCACAATGTCAAATAAAATTCCTATTAATTATGAATATTTTTATGATTTGTTTGTAAAAGTATCTAACTTCACAAAGTTAACAAGAATCATTGCATTCATGTTTAGATTTATAAATAAACTCAAAAACAAGGGCTTAAGCTATTCTCCTTACTTAACTGTACAAGAACTCAACAGAGTTACTAATTTCATTTTTCAAATAACACAACTTAAATGTTTTTCAAGAGAATATTTAGAACTATCATCACTCAGTCAATCAGATAATACAGACTTACCTAAACAAAAACTATATACATTCCAATCCAGTCCCATAAGGAAACTAAACCCTTTCCTAGACCAAGACAAGCTCATCAGAGTTGGAGGTCGCATTCAACAATCAGACATATCCTATAGTCAAGCTCACCCTATTATACTACCCGCTAAGAATTACATAACATCATTAATTGTTAAACATTATCACCAAAAGTTGCTACACTCTGGAATACAAAGCACCTTATATAATATAAGATTAAAATACTGGATTATTCATGGTAGGAATGAAGTCAAAAAGATAATTCATGCTTGTGTTAAATGCATCAGATTTAGAGCACAAACTTGTGGTCAGCAAATGGCTAGTCTCCCTTCTCCCCGAGTAACCCTAACAAGAGCGTTCCTTCATGTAGGCATTGATTTCAGTGGAGCAATAGCTGTCAGGACTTCAATGACTCGAAACTGTAAGTACACAAAGGGATACTTATGTCTATTTGTATGTCTGGCGACACGAGCTATACATTTAGAGCTCGTAACTGATTTAAGTTCCCAGGCATTTATCTGTGCTTTGAAAAGGTTTGTATCTCGAAGAGGTACTCCAACATGTTTGTATACTGATAATGCTACCAATTTTAGAGGATCTAAAACTGAATTACATGAGCTTTATAAAATGTTCAAGTCGGATAAGTCTTACAGCCAAATAATTGATTTTTGTGTTTCTAATTCTATTGATTATAAGTTTACAATACCACTTGCCAGTCATATGGGTGGTATTTATGAAGCTGGTATAAAATCAGTTAAGTCATTACTTAAAAGACATTTGTTTTCTACTAAATTAACTTACGAATTGTTATATACAACCTTAGTCCAAATAGAGGGCATATTAAATTCTAGACCATTATGTACAATTGCTGATGTTCCGGATGATGTTATCTGTTTAACTCCAGCCCATTTTATCATAGGAACTTCTATAACAGACATACCAGAACCTAGTGTGTTAGATTTGAATGAATCTAGATTAAGTGTGTACCAAAAAATAATGTTAATTAAGCAAAGATTTTGGAAGCAATTTTATTTTAATTATATTTCTGAATTACAGAGTAGAAATAAGTGGCTAGATATTAAGAAAAACTTAAAAATAGGAGACATTGTAATAATCAAAGATGAATGTACACCTCCTACCTTGTGGCCTTTAGGCAAAGTTATATCTACTAATGTAAACAAGAACGACAACTTAATAAGATCTGTAACCATACATACAACCAAGGGTGATTATACTAGGCCCATACATAAATTGATTTTGTTAGAACAATGTAATAATAATGACTAGCTTACATCATTAAGATTTGTACGTTTAAACTTAAAGTGAAACATAATAGTCAGCTAACATAAATAATTATTATACTACATACCTATATAGGTCTATACACCTACTACATATTTTATACTTATTATAACAATTAACTTAGGCTACCTTAACATACCCAAATAATAACTCACCATTACCTAAATTGTAAATTAATATACCTACTCACTAAATTAACTATAAAACAACTTGCTATGTAAATTTTTAAGTAGTGCAGTTTGTTAAAAGAGGGCGTGAGAATGTTTAGTATTGCCATACTAATTTATATAATATTTACATCCATCTCTTTCTTACGTGCTCTCTCTCTCTCTCTCTGGTACAGCCACACACGACATGTGCGCTCTGCACAATAATTTATAGAAAAGTGGAAATATCAACGTATAACATCTTTGTGAAGTGTCTATAAGTAAACTAATTAAATAGTGTCTGTGTACTAAAAGTGTTTCACTTAAAACAACCCAACACCGTCGGCAATCTCTAACAGAGCTGTCAGCGTCCAATTCTATAACAATGATGACACTGACTTGACTTAGATGTGATGATCGCGTTTAGTTTCGTTGGTGAAATTCGCCCTAGGGTTAGGTACTTCAAAGAACGAGATACAAAGAAAAACACTCTGGAGGTCAATGCTAAGTTCGTCAACAAAGATACGGACCCGTCTGAAAGTAGTTGATCCGTCAAACCAAGTGTCAAATTGAATTTTTCTAACGGGTACGTACCTACTTAACGGGTGTAGCCCGACAGGTGTCAAATCGCTGTCATTAATACTTAGTTCGTGCACCGAACTAATCTTTATTTATTTATTTCTTTAATTACAACGGTTTCGTTCTTCTTCATAGAGTTCTTCGTTGTGGAATGGGCTTCAACTTTCTGACTAACTGACAGACTATTTAATTTTGACAATTCAAAAGTGCCTGTACAAGGTTTATTTGTGTTAAATGCTTTGAGTGTGAGTTTGAGTTCATAGCATGAGTGTATAGTAACATATTTCGGACTTTTGTCAATTTCGACCAGTACTTCGTCGAATGAGCTTATGGCAAGTCATAACAGCTGCACGGGTCAATCCATTGCCACGGTTGGTCCGCGGATGGTTGACCATATTTACATACCAAGACCCCTCCGTGCCTCGGAAAGCACGTTAAGCCTTTTGTCCCGGCTGTCATTCGGGGATTTGTGACATCTGGTCGTTAGAAACCCGAAAGTCTGACAACCAGTCTTACCAAGGCGTATTGTATATTATCCAGTAACTAGTTACTAACTAACCGAGGTTGCGGAGATCAGACAGGCAGTCGCTACATGTCAAATATTGGTATTTAGCTGTATCCAGTTAGACTGGGAGCCAACCCCAACATAGTTGGGACAAGGCTAGGCAGATGATGACTTCATCGAAGCAACTTCACGAGTAGTGTAGGTTGGCGGATTTCGTACTTATGACTACCCCTGGTGATAGGTAGATTGGTTGCCAAAACAAAATTGGGTCACGCATCCAATATTTTATTAGTGTTCAAGGACAACTGTTTGTCTACACAAAATCTTACTAACCTACCTTTCCTTACAGCTTTTTTTACGATTTCTTCAATGAATTGCCTATAAAGAATTTACGACCATTTTATGGAGAAGGTATGTACATTAATAGGGAATAAAAATCTAGATATTTTTGTTATTGTTCTTTATGTAGCTAGACGTGTTTTCAATTTAATGGGAGTTATTGTTGTATAATAATGGGCCGCCTTATTCCAATTACGGAATGAGTAGGTGTCAAAAACGCCTGTGACTTATTAATTAATAAATTAACATTGTTTTCGTCTTGTGCAGTAGTCTAAGTGACGTCATTCATTATGGTGTTGTTTTAACTGAATTTCCATAATTTTAGTCAACAAAATATATTTGCATGTATGTTGTGAATGATCAAGTCTTGACGAGTGCGTTTTTCGGTATTTTAAAACTAATTATGCACGAGCGAAGAAATTCAAAGTGCATATTTTGAAGTGAAAATTTCTATAGACGCGTTGGGCATTTTTTGATATGGGAAAAAACTATGGAACTCGCGCTACTGTAACCGTAACCGACACCGCTTCGGATGTGTTCGGCTGTCCTCGGGATGTACTCGGTTTTAATGTACATCCGATATGTCAGTGAGTGATGGTAAAGTATTCTGTTATAGAAGTATGAGGAACAGGGTGTAAAGTTCACTCATACTCTAAATATCTAGGTTTACGGTCGCCGAGTTCTTCATGTTTCGTTAGTGTTCTTCTTGTGCTGTGAACTACTGTGCTGTTTGCTAATAAACTTTAATCTATCAGTGTATAAACTCTCATTTCTTCCCGCACACACTACCTTCACGGACGCCAAATTGCTACCTTCAAGGACGCTAAACTGTTTGTGTTTTGTTTTCACTTCTGTCGGCACTCCAGGAGTGCCACTTTTTTTTCTCTCTTAAGTTCAAAGCCTCTTTACACCTCTGGGTACGTCTAATACGATTACAGATGTCAATTTATCAACTTATAGCCTATCGCAGTCCACAGCTCGATACAGACCTCTCCCAGGCTACGTGTGTCACAAGACCCTGTTCTCCAGTCTGTCCCAGCCACTTTTTTAAGGTCCTCGGTCCATCTAACTGGGAGGCGTCCCAAACTACGCTTGTCCATACGCGGTCTTCATTCCAGAACAGGTGTGATGTTATGTTATCGATACATAACAAAACAAAAGTCCTGACTCATTCACTCCCTTACTGACCCATCAACGCCCAGCCCAATTCCTTGGACCTAGAAAGCTAAAACCTTGAGGAAACACAGAGGTTCTCTTTATGATGTACATAGACAAGACTAAAAATAAATCGAAATAACTTGAATAAGACTCGCACAGACCACGAAAGCATGGCAGAAGCCTATTCTCAGCAGTAAGTGGAATAAGGCTGCCAATACTGATACAAAATCAGTCTATAATGTTTCCATTGCTGGGACACAGGCCTCCCCTCTGTGAGAGGAAATGGGCCATAATCCACAACGTAGGCCCAGTGCGGGTTGGTGATAATGATGAATTCGAATTTCCACGAGATAGAGAGATAATATGGGGCAGAAGAAGTCTGGCAATATACTATAATATTTTGCTCAATCAATAGCTGGTCATCATAAAAACAATAAACAAGCTTAGGTACTCTAAATTTGTTTTATTTTATTTACATGTCTACAGCGAGGCGCTTTAATGGCGACATTAATTTAACAGACGTATACGGTTTTGCGATTTCGTTTTATGGGCTTATTGTAATTTCATTAATCTCTATTATTTATTAAATTATTTATAACTAGCTTCTGCCCGCGACTTCGTCCGCGTGAAATTTCTTGTTAGGTACTCCGACTCACCCCGTCGCATCGCATCGCCTGCTCGCGCTATTACTTCGTTTTTGCTTAGCGTTCTTTCTGACTTTTTTTCTTTTTGCTCGGCTCCTAAAGGTCATAGCGTGATGTTAAATAGCCTTCCTGCCTTTTTTTGCCTTTGCTTCTTGCCTTTGGCCTTCCTCAAGAATTGGGCTATCAAATGCAAAAAGAATTTTTCAAATCCGACTGGTAGTTCCAGAGATTAGCGCGTTCAACCAAACAAACTCTTCAGCTTTATAATATTAGAAAAATAGTATAGATTTTCTAAAATAGCATCTTGCAGCAACCTGAATTAAAGAATTGTAGCGCAGGGGTTATTTGCCGGGGGCACGGATCATAACATCGCTTCAATGAAATTAAAACGTATAACTTGCAAAGAGTAGGCGAATTGAAGGAAAGAGTATGTCGGTGAGTGGCGCAGGCGGTAGTTTTCAAATTACGAATTATTTTATGTTGTTTTATTTTTTTATGATTAGGTACTGGCCAGTAACCCTACACGTGTGTTAAATTAATGTCGCCATTGTAGCGGCACGTTGTATAAAACTCATTGGGCATTAAAAAAAGTCCACTTCGCTGTCAATGGGAAAAGTGTCCAAAAAGGCTAGCAGCATTGCCACGTTAAATGACACTGCTGAGTTTTTGACCTAAAAATAGGTCAGCCCTCTGGTCACGTGAGGAGTCGAACCGCTTGGCGATATCGCGAAAACTGGATGAGCACCTGCATCCCACGGTCCTAGTGTTAAATAGTCAATATTTTTGAAGTGAATACTTCTTTAGCGGCGTTGTACACTTTTTTTGTAATGGGTGAAAAATGTTAAACTCGCGTCAGGACACGTGACCTGATCGAAAATTCGTAAGACGGATGGCCGTAGCCGGTACCGCGCGTGTTTTGTTTATAAGACGATTCACAAAATACACACGTAATTGTTCAAGTTTTCACTTCTGTCGGCACTCCGGGAGTGCTATGTTTTTTTTTAAATAGCGACGAGGACTACGACGAGCCTGTCCACGAAGAATCGAACCCTCCCTCAAACAAGCATAGAATCACCCCTTTTCTATTGCTTGACAAACACAATATTTGCTAACGATTAGCCAATCTAAAAGAGTGGTTGCTCATGGGATTTTAACGAGCCAACAAACACATTACTATAGGAGTGCCAACGATTATAATATCCATTATGGGGTATTAGAAACACCATTAGGACATCATGGAATATTATGGTGCATGTTGCATGCTTTCCGATAAATTAATGCGATTACCTGGTGTCAGTTAATGGTACGACAAATTAATTATAAAAAATGCTGTTATAAACTGTATTTACTATAGTGGTGTTTTGATGACAGTATTTCTAGGGATCTGTAGGAGTGTAGGAACGGGAGTTTTTATTACTACGTCACCATCTTCTGTTCATCTGTCGGCTTCCAGTCTAATCGGATGCAGCTGTATACCAGTATTTTACATAGAGCGACTTTCTATCTGACTTTCATAACCCAGTTACTGGATAATACGAAATCCCCTGGTGAGACTGGATGGCAGACTTTCGCGCTTCTGACGTCCCGTAACTACTGTCAAAGATCCATGAATGACGCCAGGACTAACGGATTAACGTGCTGTCTGAGGCACGGATCTCGGTATGTAAAGATGGTCACCCATCCACGGACCGACCGCGGCAAGCATAGCTTAACCTGAACTGTAGACCCGTGCGACTGTTATTAATTAGCCATGAGCCCCTCCATGCTCTATGAATATAATAACTTGGTCTTCACGCGGGGCGATACCTACTGTACGTTTGGCACGTCCACGGCAGGCAGCCCCTATGTTTGGATTTTTTACATTTTATAGAGAGATGCAGGGTAATTGCGTAACACACTTACAATCGCAATGCCTTTAATTTTGACAGTTCAACAACATTCATTGCATCATTTATGTATGTTCTCGAGCAGTTGATTTTTTTAAACAAATGAAGCAATGGATTTGAATTTTCTTTTCAAAATTCCTCACATTGTGATTGGAAATGTATTACGCAATTAGGGGGCAGAAGAAGTGCTTAAAATGTCTGTATTTCTATGACGAACTAATCTACATTTTCAAGTCGCACAAAAAGGCTTCCACAACTTTTGATAGGTATCAGTACATCGTACTTTAAGTTGCCAGAGCCATTACCAGAGTAAATACAAATGAGTAGGATATCTTCATACATTCGCACCGAACACGGCTTGTACGTGAGCGCGCTCGTACGTACCTATGCGTAGTCGCACGCACGCACTGATAAAATTTATCGCTGCTAAAGGTGCGCCAATCGTGGCTACGCCGTAGGTACTTAATACCGTCCGCGCCCGCGCACGCTCCGCTGCTCGTAATAATTTGTACGTGTACCTACCTACCACCTTTAACAATTTCATAATCATTTTATTTTATAGAATAAACTACAAGTGACAGCCCTACAGGTGTTTAGGCTATTATAGCACGCTCGGGGCTCGACTTAGCTTTCTTATTTATTGAAGTGAAAACTTCTTTAGCGGCGTTGTACACTTTTTTTGTAACGGGTAAAAAATGTTAAACTCGCGTCAGGACACGTGCCTAAACGAAAATTCGTAAGACGGATGGCCGTAACCAGTACCGCGCGTGTTTTGTTTATAAGACGATTCACAAAATACACACGTAATTGTTCAAGTTGTCACTCATGTCGGCACTCCCGGAGTGCCACACAGTTTTTTTTTTCTGTGCCATTACCTACCTATCTAGCTGTCTAGCTCATCAATATTCTCTTTGCTCCTGCGACGAGAATAGCAATAGGAATAGTTTCAGTTGTTTTAAAAGTGATCACTCGTTCACAGTTCAACTAGACGCTAGACGCCTCGGAACTTTAAAGTTTGATCGATTATGTCACGAGATTGAATAAAATAATCCAGCCTAGGTGTCGTAACACGCGCAGGGTTCCGTAGGTTAAATGAACTTATGAACTGGGGGCCTATAAAGGCTACTTTGGGAGAATCATAAAAGGATAACATTATGAATCTAATGGACAGTTAACTGTTAAGTTAATCGTATCAAATCTCAATGGTGAAGGATTTTTCAGTTTTTTTTGTCTGTGCTAAAATACCAATCAATCCAATCCAAATCCAATCCCAATCTCTTTGATTATACCTACGTAGTGCAGCGAAAAAAGAAACCACGGACGGTCTTCTTTTTTTTTTTTGTTCATTTTGTTGTTTTTATGATTCTGCCTAAGTGGTCTTTTTAGGCCCCCTGAACGGAGTTTAAATCAACATTTTATAGTGACCTTAATGGTTGTTCAGAAAGGTCAGGTGCAGAAAGGTCATTTCATTCCTAGATTTTCAACTCTATCGGTAAAACATAAGGTTCAAAGTTGATTGGGAAAATTTGACAGTTTCGGGTAGCTTGACGTGCTGGCGTCTGTACTACAAAACCTTTATGTACCTTAATAAATTTATTATATTATTATTATAGTTTATGTATGTTTAAATGAACTAGTCGTAGGTGCCTACACATTATTTTCCTTTTTACTTCTTTCACTATATAATCTGTCGATTTATTCTGTCAAAACCCTTACCTACTGTCAAAACTTAAGTGAAGCTTGAAGTAAACTGTCGTTCCACCTATTGCTAGGAATCGATACTATTGACAGCTCACGTCAAGCTCTCATCACCTTAGTTCTCGCGTGATTTAGATTGTAAGGAAAACGTTAAAAGCCAGTCAAAGCTACTATAATAATATACAATATAATATAAATGTATTTGACATAAAAAGGTACACAGACACAGAGTGACACTTAATTTAAGCGTGCAAATAGCCTCGTGAATTATTTATATATGATAAATAATATTTTTATTCGTAATAACTACATAATGTTTACAAGAATTATTGTAGAATTTTGTTCACGCCAATTTGAGCTTTATAATACGTATTGAAAGCCTCTTGGCTCTGGCACACAGACTGGATCAATTGATGGACAGGACATTGTAAAAGTATAAGGATACGATGTTTGACTACGGAACCCTAAAAAAGGCAAATTAAATCTGCCACCAGCGCGGCAGGTAGATAAATAACGTAGTTATTTTTATTTACCCTAGGACTAGATAGTAGGTAATAAAAACTTTGAAGCAGTTTTGCTTCAAAGTTGTGTCGATCGATCAAAGTCGTATTATTTGATCGATCGACGGAACTTCTGCTCTAAAAGAAGACTCTGTCCCGGCAGCATGACTACCTACCTACATTTATTAAAACTTTTATTCGATATGTAGATAATGTTGTCCTTTTTTATATATAAACTTACTTACAGCTTGATTGATGTTATCATAATTATAATTAACTAACAGTGCCCCGCGGTTTCGCCCGCATAAGTGTAGATCCCGTGGGAATGTCGGGATAAAAACTATCCTATGGTACGTCCTGCCCCGGGATGCAATCTATGACTCTGCCAAATTTTATCGAAATCCGTTCAGTGGTTTAGGCGTGAAAAGGTAACATACAGACAGACAGAGTTACTTTCGAAATTATAATATTAGTATGGATATAATTATAATATACACATTATATATATATTATATATAGTATGGATTTTGTTAGTCTATACTTATAATAAAGCTGAAAAGTTTGTTTGCTTGTTTGTTTGAACGCGCTAATCGCTGGAGCTGCCAATCAGATTTGAAAAAATATTTTTGTGTTTAATAGCCCCATTTTTGAGGAAGGATATGGGTTACTTCACATCACGCTGCAACCCTTCAATACACTTCAAGTTCACTTCATCTAAGTTTTCACGGTGAGGTTTTTATGGAAAAGATCAACAGGTTTCTACTCGACGTTTTCCTTCACCGTAAAGGCTCCTTCAAACAGACGCGACACGCGATAAAATCGCGCGCGACAAATGCGGGCTTATATTAACTTAGATGGCACCCAGTGGCGTGCATTACATAAAGGCATATAAGCAGTGCCTATCTCGTTAAATCACCATAAGCCTGTCAATTTTTAGTGTGTGTGCCCCACAGTTAAGAAACTCAGTAAATTATCATTCTTAAAAAAAAACAAAATCTTCATACAAACGCGCGGCAGTAGGCAGTCGCCAGACGGCCTACTCGGCTCCCGTATTATTCGCACATTGTCATTGGTCCTTACTCGTTCAAGTTAATACGATGAAATTTAAAATACGTACCTCTCACCGTAATACCATGACGTTCGACCTTCGCAATTTATCACCCTAAAGTAGGCATGCCGACTCAAATTACCAACCGAGTATGAATGCTAAAATCGTAATTTGGCCGTGCGAAGAAAGAAAGGGTGTACATACTGTACATAAATGGTAAATAAATAAATAAAGGGATGGATATTGAGGTCACCGATAGTGAGGTAAAAATGAAAATCAAAAATGGCGGCTGCAAAAATTTTTAAAATTTTTCATCATGGGTGTCGTTTTCATGGTTTTCGAGGGGGCTGAAGCCAATAATAAAGTCAAAATGAAAATCCAAGATGGCGGCTGTAAAACTTTTTTTTGTTAATAGATACGTTTATTTTATGTTTCTGACTAGTGACCGCGTCTGCCTAGACTAGACCCGGCCTAGTGCCTGCCTACCTATTCTGAAAACGCCGCTACCTCCATTACATTAGCATAAACAGCATACAATGTTCCCAATATTAAGATACAGGCCTCCTCTCTGTGAAAGGGAACGGGTCATAATCCTCCACGCGGGCCCAGTGCGGGTTGGTAGATGTCACATGTCTTTGAATTGTTGGTTTTAGGACATGTCGATTTCCTGACGATGTTTTCCTTCACCGTTTTAAGAGCAGTGGTGATGGAATAATTTACAAACAGAGATTTATCTCCATTACATTACAAAAACATTATTACTATCCGAGGAGCCCGCACGCCTCCTCAAGCCACGTTATTTGTTTGTCGCAAAGATACAAAATTGAATCTTTTATTGACAATAAATCGCCTGCAGGTGAACGAAGCAAGCTCATTGGATTCTTTATAAAGACTAATCGAGATGAACAGCAATTGATTCTATTACTTTGAATTTTATTAGCGTCTTAATGAAAATCTGAACGATATACGGCTTCATTTAGACTTGATTGTCGAAGTGACCTTGACCTTGGTAGTCCTTTGGCCTTAATCTATACATGTAATTAAATAGTTACGAAGTCAAAACTGTACATTGAATATTTTTGAAAACGAGGAGCGAATCTGATGTCGAAAATATAGTTTTTAGAATGTTTGGTCCGTTTGTCTGTTTATCTGGATACTGAAAGGCGGGGCAATTGTGTAACACATTATCTATCGGAATCGGTTTCATTTTGACAGTTCAACAACATTCATTGCGTTCTTTGCGTGTTGAGCAGACAAATTTTTCGAACTTATGAAGCAATGGATTAGCAATTTGCTTCAAAATGATTCAGATTCCGATTGATAGTGTGTTAATTAGGGTGTGTTGTGTGTGTGTGTTAATTAGGGTGTGTTGTGTGTGTGTGTTAATTAGGGTGTGTTGTGTGTGTGTGTTAATTAGGGTGCTGGTTTGGATGAAATTGGGCACAAAATAGTTTATGACCTGGATGAACACATAGAGTACTTGAAACGGTACTACGTTTCCGTGGGATACTCTCCGATTTCCACGCGGGCGTAGCCGCAGCCAAGAGCTAGTGGTTTAATAACTTATTATTTGCGAACACGGATTTTGATACTTACTCTATTTACATATTAATGTAATTAAAAAGTAATGGAAAGATTAATAAACTCACGTCTCTTATCTTACCTAAATAAAAACAACCTCCTATCGCCCTCGCAGTACGGTTTCAGACGAAAAATGTCTACGGAAGACGCAGTACTGGCGCTTGCCTCCGCTGTAACCAGTCAAGTGGACAGCGGAGGCAAGTGCCTTGCTGTCTTCCTAGATCTTCAAAAGGCTTTCGACACAGTTTCTGTCGTCACACTGCTGGACAGGCTGGAATCAATTGGAGTAAGAGGAATTCCCCATGCCTTGCTCAAAGACTATCTAAGCGAACGTAAGCAAATGATTAAATTAGGCAATATCATTAGCTCTGAAGAGATCGTCCAATTTGGAGTAGGTCAAGGCAGTGTGCTCGGACCGACATTGTTCCTTATATATATAAATACTCTATGTAGCATGAAAATTGTGAATTGTGGGTGCACATATTCTTTCATACGCAGACGACACTGCTATAGTGTTCAGTGGTGACACCTGGGACAATGTCCGGTTAACTGCTGAGCGTGGACTGGCAAGGATAGCAGCCTGGCTTGACCTTAACCTCTTAACCTTAAATACTACCAAAACCAACTTCATTTGCTTCACAAAGTACAACACCTCTCAACCCCGTCCAGAATTCAAAATTAAGATTCATAAATGCAATTATCCTTTAAATCCGGTCTGTTCTTGCACAGAAATTAACAGAGTAGAATCCACCAAATACTTAGGTATTATGGTTGATCAACGATTATCCTGGCATAGACAGACTGAATTAATAATGAAGCGAATACGGAAATTAATCTGGACTTTCAAGACATTACGACATGTCACCTCTAAAAAGCTCCTGTTACAGATTTACATCTCGCTTGCTCAGTCCGTCCTGGCTTATTGCCTACCTGTCTGGGGAGGTGCCACAAAGATTAAATTCCTAGATCTTGAGAGAGCTCAGAGGTCCCTACTGAAAGTTATGTTTTTTAAACCCTTCAGGTTTTCAACTGAGAGCCTATACCGGATTTCGGATCTTCTGACCGTTAGAAAGCTTTACGTACTTAATATAATTCTAACTAAGCATAAAACTCTATCGTTCAACCCACAGAAGACAAAAGGTAGAAGGAAAAACGCGGTTGCTCCTACTGTGTCGGTGAAGTCTACATTCGCAAAAAGACAATTCCCCAGGCAATCATCCCATTTATACAATCTTCTAAATAAAGAACTTGATATGTACCCTCTAACCTACCGCGAATGTAAAAAAGCTTTGTCTGAATGGCTTAAGTTAAAAACCTATGACGAAGTAGAAAATATGGTACAATCAATGAGACTGTAAATTATATTACGCTATGATATTTTATGGTGCTAATGGAAGTTAATGTCCTACATTGATTCCGATCCCAAGACTAGTCGCAGGGTTAGCTTCCAAAAAATAATAATATTTTAAAAACCGTAGTAAATAATTAATCTCCACCTGTATCAAGTGTGGATTATGACCCTCGCCCTCACACTTACCCTCACCCACTACTCACACACACACATACTACATACACATTCACCTCCACAACATATCCTACACACATAACATACATCACAGCGCGTTTTTGTCTTTATTTTTTATTCGTCTTTTTACTTGTATAAAAATACTGTGTACCCATTTTATTCCTGCATTTTTTATATAAATTCATTTAATATCATGATCAGGTTCAATTATAACTTAAATTCGATTACATAACCTGGGGAAGGGCGGAGCATCCTAAAACAAGCATACCATTTGCTTAAATGGATTCTCCCCATTGTAACTATAATAAGTTATTTAAGTTGAAGCAATAAACTTTTTATTTATTATTTATTATTTATTTATTAATAATAATGTAAATGGAGTACCAAAATCTGTGTTCTACTGATGAGTACTTGCGTATAAAACAATATTAATAATTTTTATGGGTATAATCAATGGTACAAAAAAAACAAACTGATGATACGATTAACGGCTCCTGCAAACAGGCGCGACGCGCGACGCGAATCGCGCGCGACACAAAGGCACCGCTCGTTTCGCGACTTGCGGTGCCTTTGTGTCGCGTGTCGCGTCGCGCCTGTGTGTACGAGCCTTAAAACATTACTAATTTATTCAATGGTATTAAATTGTAGTTTATGTTTTTTAAATTACGAGAAATCTATATAAATAAAACAAAGTCGGGTGAGTTACAGCCATTTACCTATAACTCAAGAACGTCTGGACCGATTTTTATGATCTTTGATTTGTTGGATTTGTCTCCGCCCCAAATAACAGAATAACTTTTAAAACATGGGAAAAATTACGGATTTTTTTTATTAAGATAATTCATTTTCTCTCACATTCGTTCTTATTGATTCTAAGACGGCACGAAGTTCACCCGGTCTGTTAGTTTGGTATACTATAATTATATTATTTAATATATTAAATTCCGATTCACTCATAATAATGTATGATTAGATACAAAACGATGAACTAAAGGCTCCTACAAACAGGCGCGACACGCGATATAATCGCGCGAGACACAAAGGCATGGCTCGTTGCGCGTCTTGCGGTGCCTTTGTGTCGCGTGTCGTGTCGCGCATGTTTGAAGGAGCCTTAAAGGATAATTACATGCCGACGATGCTTGTGATGGCGGTCGCTATCTCGTTACCTCGATGTCTTTAGTTACTCGCTATTTCCACATGGATGGCGGTGCGACTGTCGATGTCAGTTCAGTCGCACTTGAAAGCTCAATTACCCAGTCCTGTGTATTATGCTGTACTCTAGCTACTCAAAAAGAACAAGTTGAACTAATTTGACGAATTTCGAGCCAGATAACATCGATTCCTGCCGTCGACCGCGGTGTATCATCATCAGCCTATAATGTTCCCACTGCTGGGACACAGGCCTCCTCTCAGTGAGAGGGAGTGGGCCGTAATCCACCACGCGGGCCCAGTGCGGGTTGGTAGATGTCACATGTCTTCGAATTTTTGGTTCTAGGACATGCCGGTTTCCTCACGATGTTTTCCTTCACCGTTTTGTGAGCAGTGGTGATGAAATAATTTACACAAAGTAAAGCGCCTGTCTGGGTTCGAACCTACGACCTACAACTCGTAAGTCGCGGCCGTTACCACTTGGCCACCACTGCTCTAACCGATTAGCTGATAGCTCGACCGCGGTGTATAAACAAAATATTTTATTTTCACGTAGGCATCGAATTAAACCCCAAGGAACCCGTGATGTACCTATCGCAGTGAGGTATCCTTTGGTGTGTACGTGCGTGTCTATTAGCATCCATGGAGGTGACATAAAGGGGGGATAGGTCAGCTGAACTGTGATCGCAAGGTAGGTATCGCAGTAAGGCATCTTCGAGGTATCGCAGTAAGGCATCTTCGAGGTATCGCAGTAAGGTATCTTCGAGGTATCGCAGTAAGGCATCTTCGAGGTATCGCAGTAAGGCATCTTCGAGGTATCGCAGTAAGGTATCTTCGAGGTATCGCAGTAAGGTATCTTCGAGGTATCGCAGTAAGGCATCTTCGAGGTATCGCAGTCAGGCATCTTCGAGGTATCGCAGTAAGGTATCTTCGAGGTATCGCAGTAAGGTATCTTCGAGGTATCGCAGTAAGGCATCTTCGAGGTATCGCAGTAAGGCATCTTCGAGGTACCTCAGTAAGGCATCTTCGGCATTTAATTACTCTTAGGAGGAAATTGCAGTCTTAAGTCTTTAAGACTGCAAAAAGCGTCTGCTTTTTCCGACAACCACGTGTGTGGCTGAGGACTCTAGTCTTAAACTAGTAGGTATAGTAGTAGTAATAGTACTGCGTTCGCGATTTAATTGCCAAAAATGTAGACAAATATGAATTAATGGAAAAATAACTTTAATTCCTATACAATAACGTTCAGTTTACGCTACAAGTTCTTCAAACATTTTTATAACTTTTTCAATTGTGCTAACCACTCTGAAATCAACTTAATTACCATTGAAATAAAGTTGATATTTATTGAACTTGAAAGAACATCAATTGCCTACCTATATTTGAATAGACCTTAGATACACTTCATGCCTGTTATATTCCCCGAAGGATTAGGTAGACGTACAGACGCCAACACATCAAGCTACCCGAATCCGTCAAATATTCCCAATAAACTTTGAATCTTATGCTTTAGCAATAAAGTTGAAAATCTGTTAAAGAAATTTGACAGATTGTAGTAGGTTGATGAGCTGGCGTCTGTACAATTCGCCCGTTTTACTTAAGTTTTATGTAATAGAGGGCCAGCCACTTGTCATAAATCCAGGCTCCCGGCTGCTGCAGAAATGTCACATGGAAAAACGTAATAACATTCGAGACCCGGTAATCGAACCCAGGATCTTCACGCTCAGCAGTAGCGCTTGTGACCACTAGACCAGCACCCTAATTGCGTAACACATTAACAATCTTAATCTTAATTTGAATGTTAGGTATTGGATTTGAAGGTTAGCCATTGATTGCTTCGTAAGTGCAAATTTGTCTGCTCGACAACTTAAATAACGCGATGAATAGAATAGAATATAATACTCTTTATTACGTACACCATATAAATTACAGACATAAATATAGAAACTGCAGTGCGATTCTGTAACCATCTCGCCGTGAAAACTTAGGTGAAGTGAGCTTGGAGTGAGCTGTCAATAGTGTCAATTCCTAGCAAAAACAAACTCACTTCACCTAAGTTTTCACGGTGAGATTTTTACAGAATCGACCGGCTGCTCCCTAATTGCGTAACACATTAACAATCTCAATCTGAATTTGAAGGTTAGGTATTGCATCCATTGCTTCGTTAGTGCAAATTTATCTGCTCAACAACGTAAATAACGCGATGAATAGAATAGAATATAATACTCTTTATTACGTACACCATATAAATTCCAGACATAAATATAGAAACTGCAGTGCTATTCTGTAACCATCTCACCGTGAAAACTTAGATGAAGTGAGCGTGGAGTGAGCTGTCAATAGTGTCAATTCCTAGCAAAAACAAACTCACATCACCTAAGTTTTCACGGTGAAATTTTTACAGAATCGACCGGCTGTACAAAGGGTGACAAAAATGAATGCATGAATGCATGCATGTTGTTGAACTGTCAGCATGAAAGCGATTGCTACTGACAGTGAGTTACGCAATCACCCTGCAGTACTAAGCAGACACCTACGCTAATAAAAAAGAAATTTTGGGAAGATTATAGGTACCTACCTCAATTCCTCAAGTTCAGCTCTGAAGGCGTCTCCATCCACAGGCTTCGAGCGGTTCTTGAAGACCAGCATCGGTAGAGAGCCCATCTGATCTATAGCTCTGTTGGTGCCTGCAAACCGCTGCGAAAGGTTTGACCTGCAAGATATCATGTATTTAGAACTTCTTTAGTTATCATCACGCTTGTATTGGCCAAGGTGTAAAGTAAAAAAGCCGAGAGTTAAAGCTCCTTCAAACAGGCGCGACACGACACGCGACACAAAGGCACCGCAAGTCGCGCAACGAGCGGTGCCTTTGTGTTGCGCGCGATTATATCGCGTGTCTCGCGTCCGTCTCCTGTTTGTAGGAGCCTTTACTTTTACTTCTCGTCATTGTGTTAATTTTTTTGTACTGAACCATGCCTAGGAAAGTGGGAACCCTCTGGTTACGGAAACATTAAGGGTCAAATTCCCAACTGAATGTTAGAATTTTATTTATTTTCTCTTTTACTAAATCTATGCGTATTTTTCTATCTATTTGTGGACCACGAGAAAGCCTTCGACTCCATCGAAATGGAATGGATGCAGAAGGCGGAGGAAAAGACAGGGTGTTGTGGGGCACCCTGGGAGAGACTTATGTCCAGCAGTGGACTGCGATCGTTGATGTTGATGAATTTTATAGTCGTATTCACTGGAAACAAAGTAGAGAAACGGTTTCGTTTGTGCGATGGATTCGGAACATTAGCATGTTGTTAGCAACCCTGCAACATTCCATATAACCAGCAACATACTTCCGTCAAAACAAAAAAAAAATTGCAGAACCAAGACCGCTCCGATGTCGCGAAATCTCCTAAAGATCGGTAACAATAGAAAAAGTAATTGTGTCTCATTCGTGACAGTTGAGCTACTACAACGCAACATTATTTTCTAATAAAAACACGGCTTCTAGTTCTAATCTACAAACATGACAATGTTAAACGCATTCACATTAAATTAAAGATTAGGTAATTATATTCAGGTGGTGCGAACCTATTTTTTGTAAACACTTTTGAATCACTGAAACCGATTAATTAAAAAAATTATTTTAATTGTAAGTATAACAATTGTTTTCAATCTTTGAGTTAGGTGGGGTCTTTTATTACTTGTGGTTATGATTTCATAACATTAAGTTGAACGAGCAACGGGTTTTATGAGTCAATGAAAGTGCCCTCTGAGTCTGATTTTATTTATAGAGCAGGCAATATGGGCAGGTATTTTTTTATGATAAAGTTACTGCCCATATTTGCGGTCTTTTAAATCTGCTGGTTTCGTCCGCTTATGTCTCTATCCTGTGGGAATATGGGGATAAAAAGTCCTAATAAAATATCCTATAACATAATTCATGCCAAATCCTTTCAGTCGTGAAAGCGTAACACAGCGTATGTTTGTATAGAAACAATCAAATCTTTTCTAGTTTTGCAAACAAATGTTTTTAAATATTGTGCAATATACACTCAACTTTGTGGTTGTGATTTCATAACATTACAGTATACAGTATGTTAACTAACAGAGGGCGTTCCCGTTAACCCGCAATAGTATAGCATCCATACATGCTAAAAAAAATATTACCATTCGAAAATAAAATGTTTTTATTTTTTTTTATATTAAAATATTCACTAAAAATCGTAAATTGATACGTTAAAGAAACACTCTGTACACGCGTACTTGAAGGACAGCAATGTCGGAATTTATTTAATTAAATAAATTAGAATTAATTAAATAAATAGAGTATCAATTTACGATTTTTAGTGAATATTTTAATATAAAAAAAAAACATTTTATTTTCGAATGGTAATATTTTTTTTTAGCATGTATGGATGCTATACTACTGCGGGTTAACGGGAACGCCCTCTGTTAGTTAACATACTGTATGTTGAACGAACACATTGGTTTTATGCGTCGTTTTGCAAATGATGTAAATCGGTGAAAGTGCCCTCTGAGTCTGATTTTATTTATAGAGCAGGTAATATGGGCAGGTATTTTTTTATGATAAAGTTACTGCCTATATTTGCGGTCCTTTAAATCTGCTGGTTTCGCCCGCTTATGTCTCTATCCTGTGGGAATATGGGGATAAAAAGTCCTAATAAAATATCCTATAACATAATTCATGCCAAATCCTTTCAGCCGTGAAAGCCCAACAAAGCGTATGTTTTTATAGAAACAATCAAATCTTTTCTAGTTTTGCAAACAAATGTTTGAAAATTATTATGCAATATACACGCAACTTTGTGGTTATGATTTCATAACATTGCAGTTTATGTGTTTAAGTTGAACGGACACCTTGGCTTTATGCGCTGTTTTGCAAATGATGTAAATCAGTGAAAGTGCCCTCTGAGTATGATTTTATTTATAGAGCAGGCAGTGTGGGCAGGATTTTTTTTTTATAATAAAGATACTGCAAATATTTTCGGTCTTTTAAATCTGCTGGTTTCACCCGCATAAGTTTCAATCCTGTGGGAATATGGGAATAAAAAGTCCTAATAAAATATCCTTTTATAACCTAATTCATGTTATTGTCTACCCATGTGCCAAATCCTTTTAGCAGTGAAAGCACAACAAAGCGTTTGTTTTTATAGAAACAATCAAATCTTTTCTAGTTTTGCAAACAAGTTTTTAAATATTGTGCAATATACACGCAACTTTGTGGTTATGATTTCATAACATTGCAGTTTAAGTTGAACGGACACCTTGGCTTTATGCGTTGTTTTGCAAATGATGTAAACCGGTGAAACGACCCTCTGAGTCTCAAACTATTTATAGAACCGGCAGTAGTGTAGGCAGATATTTTATATAAAAGTTTTTTCTGTAAGTTAGTGACTTTATTTTATTTCTCTACAGAGTCAAATTAAATTAGCTAGCTAAACTCAGCAAACTTGATGGTAATCGGTATGTAAACATGATACAACAAAAAAAATATAATAATAACTATAACTATAATAATAATAATAATGTTTATTTTTCTTCCACAAATAATACTTATAAACTAACACATGATAAAATCAATTAATAAAAAAAAAAAAAAAAATTATTATTATTTATTTAACACGACACGTTTGTTTTTTTTTTTTTTTTTATTTTATTATTATTATTTTATTATCAATTGATGATAATTTTATCGCACGTTGATCCTGCGCCAGACCTCTCCCTGGTCGTGTCGGATTGCCGTCATCAGACTATGAGAGTAAAGGAACAGAGAGTGCACCTGTGCGGCTGCCCCATTTCAAAACCTAGTAAGGACTTCAAATGAAATTTTACAGGAGAGCGCATAAACGTAATATTGGTCAGCCTATTGGAATGTATTTTTTGAATTGGTTAAAGTGACTTACTAGGTTTTAAAAGGGTCACTAGGGAGTGAAAGGTGCACTTACTAGGTATCGATGCTTAAATATATCTCCTTTTATGTAAGTTTAAAACGCTGGTGTTTTTGTATTTGGTAGAGACCTTCTAGGTTAGCAAGATTATGCAATAAAACGATTTTTGTAAAAAGTGTCCCTTACTAGGTTTTGAAATGGGACAGCCGTGTGTTCCTGATCTCCTGCGTAAATGACTAATCTCCGTTGAGATTGGCCACGGTGACCGAAATCGGACGGGAGGCTATTATTTTTATTATGATATGGTGAAAATGAAGACACATTAGGCAATCGGAATCTTACTAAGCTACAGCGGCTTTTAACACGACTGACATAATTAACTACCCGCGGAATGTCCTTAAAACCTCTTTTTTATCTGTTGACTCAAACTAGGATGTTGATCGATGCGTAAGACTCTCACAAACAGAATACCTATACAGTTATCTATGTACAGACGCCAGTACTTTCAAGCTGCTAAAATCTGTTAAATTTCTTTAATAGATTTTCTACTTTATCGCTAAATTATAAGGTTCAAAGTTGTTTGGGAAAATTTGACAGTTTAGTACATTCATCCGGGATCAATCTGCCTAGCCTTTTCCTATATAACTATGTTCGGGTCGGCTTTCAGTATAACCGGATACAGCTGAGTACCAGTATTTTACATGGAGCAACTGCCTATCTGACCTCCACAACCCAGTTACTGGGTAACCCGATACCCCCTTTAAGACTGGTTGTCAGACTTTCGGGCTTCTGACGACCCGTAACGAGTGTCAAAGATCTACGAATGACAGCCCGTACCATAGGCTTAACGTGCTTTCCGAGGCATGGAAAGATGGTCACCCATCCATGTACCAACCGCGGCAACCGTAGATTAACCTGATCGATGGACCCGTGCGCACTATTGCTTTAAAAATGAGTTTTGAAACATTCATTTTAATTTTCAGTAACATGCTCGTTACGGCAGTAGGTATTCATTATTCAATTCGCTTAAAATATTCGTTCAAATATTTTATATTCTAAAAATACCAGTGATATTATCCCCCAAATACCATTTTATTTTCTAAACTGGCAACATAAATGTCACCGCGAATACCTGAACCAAAATAATAATCCTTTAAATTTAAATATTTCCTGCAAAGTTTTATGAAATAACGAAAGCTGTTGTGGAATTTCAAATATTGTGGGTTATTTTTTAAATTTAGATAGGCGGGTCACGTCAGCCGCATGCGCAATGACCGCTGGTCAACAGTCTCCACACGTTGGGCCTTTGAGGATGGATGGCGCCGCCAAGGCCGGCCCAGGAAGAGGTGGCGAGACGACTTAGCCTTGTGTTCACCAACATTTAAATCAACTGATTAAATATTTAATCAGTTCTATATTTAAAATTTCCTTAAGAAATTAGACATAAACCAACTGTTTAAATACCTAACCGGTGGTTTGAATGTTGGTGAACTTAGGCCTTAGACGCGTACCGCAAGGGTTGGATTGAGGTGGCTCTAGAAAAGTATGCCTAGAAGGATTTAGGGGAGGCCTTTGCTCGGCAGAGGAACAGCATTCAACGTTAGCAGCAACATATTCCCGAAATTAAAGAAGTTCAAAATCTAGTCGCAATCTTATCTCAGCGACATGTCAAAATTAGTCAAAAATGTAGGGAAATCAGAGGTACTTTTGACAGATTGAGACTGAGATCAGACTGTGAACGTAAGTACTTAAAATTACGAGAATCGCCCCTTTGGTCTTTCGACATTTGACAATGACTAGTGATTACAGGCAGTTGTGATTGGCTCTTATCACCACAATCTTAAAGACGCCTGTTCTCTAGAAAACTTCTTTCCCTTTTACTACAACCAAGGGCTAGTACCTACTTAATAAACTTGAGTAGATTATTGATCATACCATACCTCAATGTGCTCCCATTGGTGAAAATGAAAAAGGCCACTTCCGACCTCTCTTGCTGCAACCTCGTTACCAGTTTCCCCAGTTCTGTTGCTCTGCTGACCTGTTTCAAAAAATGAATAAAGATGTAGTGTACGTACCTCATTATAATATCAACATTCACTATCAAACCTAAATCAAGTTGAAAAGCGTTTAGTATTTGTTTTAAGAACAACCTTTTAAAACTTCGGAATTCAAAAGGTATAGAGATCTATACCGTTCGATTTTCGAAGTGTCCATCGGTACCATAACTGTCTAAATTACCGCGCTTGACTTAGGGCTGATTTCTCAATCGACCGATAACTTTTATTCGTGGAATAAAATTGATGTTTGACAGTTTTTGTATGACATAACTGTCAAAATTTCAAAATCATTCCTCGAATATTGTTATCAGATGATTGAAAAATCTTTTTCAATCATCTGATAAGGGATCTGATCTGATTAGGGATTGTAATAATGAATAAAATTCTACTTTCATTATGGACTGGTCCTTAATAGCCCTAGACATAGAGAAATGGAAGAGAGTAGGTAGGTATTTGCCCTGTAAGTAGTTGAACATAACAGGCTTGTAAAAAATACTATTTACTTGTAATAAGTAGTTTTAATATTTTTTCTAGTTTTATTTTCTCGGGACTAATATAAAAATTCCATCGTACCTTCATTATAAGCAAATAAAGCATTAATTGTGTTTCTATTTTTTTTACGTATTTCCAACTCAAACTCAAAGCATTTATTTTAATTAAACAATTAACAGGCACTTTTGAATTGTGAAGAAGTCGGTCAGTCAGAAAATATGAAGCTAGTTGCCCATTCCAAAGCGTAGGTACCTATGGTGAAGAACGGGCAAGAAACTCCATGGACACTCTTTTTATCTGATCGACGATAGATTTATACTTCGTTCGCGTTAAGAATGCAGTGAGTCTCATCAGTGCAACTGCAAGATAAAGGTGTATTCACAGTGGTGTTAAATTCAAACAAATTATATTTTAAAAGCTTAAGTTTAAAAAATACACTTAAAAGTTTAAAATCAATATTAAATCATTAATATCATATTTTAATCACTATCACTAGTATCTCACTCACTGCATTCTTAAGAGCGTTTACTCAGTACGGCATTTCATACAAACTTTCAAGCTCTTATTTTTCGAAATGAATGAACCGATTTTAATGAAACTTTATACGCATAAGCAGGATACAAAGGTCTAAAAAGTTAGTTAAGAACATTGTCGAAATGTCTTATTCAAAAAAAGATAACTGGAAATCTCTGTTTCTATGGAAAATTTAAAACCGGTCTAATTTGGCTGTAACACTATTTTTCGAAAATGTTCTTAATTAACTTTTTAGACCTTTGTATCCTGCTTATGCGTGTGAAGTTTCATTAAAATCGGTTCATTCATTTCGAAAAATAAGGCTTTGAAAATTTGTATGAAATGCCGTACGGCGTAAACGCTCTTAACGCGAATGTACTATAGAAATATTCAGTGGGTATTCGTATTTTAAATTAGGAGTCTATAAGAACAAGCACACGACACATTTCAACTTTATCACGCCGTTGAATTATTAGCTGATGCCGCCGCTCTTGATTATATTCATGACAACCACTTTCAAAGACAAAGGTTGTGGTTTATTGTGTACTGCCAAACTTTCTAGAACAAAGAACCATTATGATACTAACGAACATCTCATTCATAAGTAATTCAAAACTTGAGCAATGTAACTGCTTATGTAAAGCGTCTACAAAATGCCAAGTTTCAACAAAAAGCTGTTCGGATACGTCCATAAGTTTGAACCTCTAATGAGGAAAACAGATCGATATCGTTCAAGACTTGGTAGAGTGACTGTTATTTGCTCTTCGAGACCCCTTTGTGTTATGAAAGAGCATGTAACACTACTGTTGTGATAAGGCTCTGCACACACGCGTTAAAAATATCGGTTGTTTGCAAATGTCAGCTTGCGTTTTACAGCTGCAATTTCAAGGCACGATCTGATACAAAAAGTGCGTTCTATTAGTTTTTTGTTATTTAATATTTGTCGTAGACATTAATTTGTTTAAATACAAACAAACAAAATGCCTTAATTACAAAAAATACTTACAATGCGTGCCACGAAAGATGAGACTTGACACACCACGTGGTTTGACATGCGCAGTACACGATTTTAAGTCTCTTTAGTGGTATGAGGTAACGTCTGAGTGCGGGACGGGACCGGACGTCATAGGGGCGGCGGAAAGAGCGGGGGAGGCGGGGTCAAGTCTCATCTTTCGTGGCGCGCATTGTACCCTATGGGTTTTGATTTCCTTAAGAGTGTCAAAATATATGGCATAAACGGAACATCATCCTCATAATTTCAGCCGAAAGACGTCCACTGCTGGACATAGGTCTCCCCCAAGCACCTCCACTTCGATCGGTTCTGTGCTTCTCGCATCTAACGGGTTCCTGCGGCCTTCACAAGGTCGTCGGACCACCTTGTGGGAGGCCTTCCAACGCTACGTCTTCCGGTACGCGGTCGCCACTCGAGAACCTTTCGGCCCCGGAAATTTGTTTTCTTTTACTGCTTCAAGGGATTGCAGTCTTGAGTATTTGATATTAATTTCAACTTGATAACTTTACGTGTACTTCAGAAAAAGGGTCTTTCCTTTCCTTTTAAGGTACGGAGCCCTAAAAATCTTACCATGTCAACTTAGGTGAAATGAGCTGTCACTAGTATCAATCCCTAGCATTATGTGGAATGACAGCTCAATGAAGCTCAGTTCACCTGCGTTTTCATGGTGTTGTTACAGAACAGATCAAAATAAATGGTGCATTGAATACACGGTCATAGTTTCAGAGGGAATCGTGTGTGGTAGACTGACACCGAGGAGCAACCTCTAATTCATAGAAAATAAATAATTCTGTGTAATTTGCATTCGCGATTTATTTGCCAAAAATGTAAACAAATATGAATTAATGGAAAAATAACTTTAATTCATAGACAATAAAGTTCAGTTTACGCTATAACTTCAAACATTTTTATAACTTGTTCAATAGTACTAGTCACTCTGAAATCAACTTAATTTTCATTGGAATAAAGTTGATATTTGTTTAACTTGAAATAAGGTAGGGGTGTGAAGCACTACGCACTTTTCACTCTAGTTACATCATCATACCCGACTATGTTGGGGTCAGCTTCCAGTATGTGTGCGCGTGGGTGTGGGTTACTGTGTAGTTATTACATAGAATTTGTATAAACTGTTAAACGTGATGTGAACCTAGCCTTACCGGGACATTCCGCAATGCCAATTATATGTTCGAGGAAATTCAGCAAGCTGTTCATAGATATTGGTAATAGTGTAAATAATTGATGTTCGTTCGGAACGTTGATTCAGATAACAATTTAACCTAATACGGTAGAGCTGAACTTTCAGAAGCTCGGATGAAATGTGAACAAGTTTATCGGTTGGAAAATAGTTATTCCATTTTGATCGGCCATAGATTTTTGAAGTGGAAACTTCTTTAGGTGCGTTGAGGGATTTTTGTAGCGGAAAATGTTATGGGTTCGCGTCACCGACATGCTAAGGTCAAAAGTATATCTGTAGCTATATAAGTGACTACTGTTATTTCATAGTTTTAAGCTTTTTTTTCTTCCTGTACGAGTCGCAATACATACTTTTTCTTTCTTTTTTCTATAATTTTCCCACTGCTGGGACACAGGCCTCCTCTTTGAGAGGGAGTGGGCTGTAATCCACCACGCGGGCCCGCACTGTTTTTGAGAGCAATGGTGATGAATTTATTCACAACCTAAAACGCCTACCTGGGTTCGAACCCATGACCTACATCTCGTAAGTCGAGGCCGTTACCTCTGAGCCACCACTGATCAACTTTAAAGAACTTAAGAGTTCTTCTTCTCTCATATTATATCCAAGACAAGAATGCTTGGAAACATGCTGATCCTGCTCCGTAGGACAATCTAGACTAGACAAAATCAAACTGGTTTCTAATTTAATTTATATTTTTTAAATTTTGATGACATTGATTTTTACAATCTGCGACTACAGTAACTCGCACACTTTTTTTTTTTTTTTGTTAAAGGACGACAACGCCAATATTGTAACTGGTTATTAGCAAACCATAGATGTGTGCCGTAATGCTGCCAGCCAGTGGTGGATGGATGCAACATGCTTACTGGGTAGTAAGCATGTTGTATCTATCTATTGCTGGTTGGTAGCATTGGTTGGTAACATGATGTGCATACCGATTAATCACTCAAAATATTGTATTCTATTTTTATGAATCAACGTTCCTAACAAACCTCTGTGGTTTTCTGGAACGTATATTTTGTCAATAATTGTAATGTTAATAAGTTTCTTGATAACATGAATAAAAAAAAAAAAAAAAAAACTTGTTCAAATTCTAGGAAAATTATCTACTTTTACAATATTTGTAAACATGTGAGCACCATGTATCTATCACATATGTATTTGATTTACCTGTCATTGCTTCATTTTTAATTCTTTTTACTTTTTGTGGTAGACTAATTTTATTCTAGGTGCATCGTCTTCATATATAATTATAATTATTATGTATACAAAACCTTGTGAAATATTTTAAAAGAGTAACGGTGGAGTTTCTTGCCCATTCTTCTCCATACGAACACTACCTTTTGGAAGGGGCGACTAGAATCAATAAGTTTTGACGTTCAAAAGTGCCTTTAATGTAATGATTTGACTTTGACTTTCTCTCTTTCCTCTGTATGAATTACTAATAAAGTTTGGTAATTACATTGTTATGTCCAAAAAATAAAGTAATAGGATATAGTCACTTTAGTCATTGCGGAAGGATGATACAATTTTCTGAAGTGGCACTTCGCTACAATTAGTATGACTTTGCCTGATAAGCAAACAGCTTATATTAAAAGTACTGCCGTCTAATCAAGGGCTGACACGCGGTACTTACTCCCATCCTGTGTCATTATAACCCATCCTGGGTAAATGTAAGTACCTGTGTTGTAGCGTCACCTATTAATACTCATAAAGGCTAAAAGGCGCGATACGACACGCGACACAAAGGCACCGCAAGTCGTGCAACGAGCGGTGCCTTTGTGTCGCGTGCGATTATATCGCGTGTCGCGCCTGTTTCTAGGAGCCTTAAGTCTGTCAAGCTTAACCAAGCCAAACAAATATACGTTTTCTGCCGTATCTTTTTTTTACGTTAACTTAGAAGTTTGATTTTTTTCACAGCTTCAAGGGACTGTTAACCTCAGTGAATGGTTTTAATTTCAATGTGATACCTTTACGCTTTCCCGAGATAAAGGGTCTTAAGAGACAGACGGACGACAATCCTATAAAGGTTCCGTTTTTTCCTTTTAGAAAAGAAAGAAAGAAAGAAAAAGTATTTATTGCGACTCGTACCTACAGGAAGATCACAAACTAAACTAAACACAGTAAAATAAAAATCCAATATATATTTTTAAAAAAGTAACAAAAGGAAAATGAAACAGAAAGTCATGTACGAGGCCAAATGGCTTCTATCTCAGCATGATGCTGCGACATTAAAAATAAATGTCGCAGCGCTGGTATTCTTTTGAGGTACGGATCCTCAAAACAGACTGAGCTCTGAGAAGGCGGCAGATACAGATGTTTGTAATGACGATGATGATCGATGCTTCAACGATTCCAACATAGCGATATAAAAGATGGAGATTTATTCTAAAAGACAAGCTCTGTTATTTAGCTAAACCGTCATTAATTCGCCCATATTAATTTGCTGAACTGAGCCTTGTTGATGCAGCCGTGAGGCTCACTTTCCTGCTAATTTCTTACGTCGAACTTTTCACTTTTTATTTGTTTTTATCTCGTGTATATTATACTGTGTGCTTAATAAATGTATTTTCTTTCTTTCCATTCCATTTGATAACAGCGGTGATATTCTGTAAAAATCTCACCGTGAGAACTTAGGTGAAGTGAGCTGTCAATAGTGTCAATTCCAAGCAAATACAAATTCACTTCATCTAAGTTTTCACGGTGAGATTTTTACAGAATCGACCGACTGCTGTCAACATCTCTTAATCTACTAGAAGAGATAAATCCCTTTGTAACTACATACATTTCCGTTTTTTTTTCCTTGTCTGTTTATTTATATGCGTACATAAATGGTTAAATACATATATAAACAGTGGGGTAATTGCGTAAAGCCGTGTCTCCTGCGCGTGTCTTTGTGAAACATTACACAAAAACATCAAAACAAAGAGGCGAGGCCATACACATTTGTGTATGAGAACACGATGCTTTTGTTTTTCGAGCTGCATGGAAATCATTTCCCGCGCGGGTGAAGAGGGGAAGGGTTTGTTTCATTTGCAACCGCCACGCCCACCGCGCACTACTAACATTCAGCATTTTGAAAGCTTAATTCCAACTGACATAGGTTTTGAGATTATATTGTCTTGTGACTAGTTGACACTAATCTACAAAATATTTAAATACACCGGAGACAGCTTGTGTATGAAAACAAAGGTTTTTTGTGTAATGTTTCGAAAAAACATGTGCGAGGAGACGACTTTTTTTTTTTTTGAGGATGGGAAATCATCATATCTTTTTAAATGACCCTTTCTTTAACCACGGCATAGAGGGGTTTATTCATAAACGTTGCTCAAAGTTAAGTGGTGATTAGCGACTGTTTAACCATACATTTTGATGTTTAAACATCGTTTAACGTTATACAGCGTTTATAAATAAACCCCATAAAGTCTACAACGACTAGCAACAAATCACCAATATTCTTCTTCCAAACTGTAGACAGAATTTTTAAAAGTAATTTATTTCGCGTCAGAACCGATAACCTAGCTTTTGACGGACGTTTCTATCGCTAGCTCATGAAAATGCATGAGATTGAAGATTCAACAACTATATATTTTAGATTAGATACTCGTATATATTTTAGATTTAAACAAAGAGGAAAATATTGGTGACGTCACTTATTTTGTCACGGTTTGACCTTGACAACTGTTAATGGCGGGGATTTTTAGGGGCTAAAAAAACAAATCCAAAACGCAAAATGAACGAAAGTGATGTAAGAGGATTATTGCATTGTGTTGCGGCCACGGACTACAATTTAATATAGGTGCGGTCGGCTTCTGCGTAAGCCTCAGATCAAGGACTTTTAGAGACGGTGGTACGAATAAAATTCATGGCGCTGCGCTAAGCCCAAAACTTCTGTCACGGAGCGGGTATTAACGTATAAATCTTCCGGAACAAATTCTCTAAATGATCCGTATTAATATCGAAAGCGGAGTTTAGAAGAACAACGCGGTCAGACAGATAGACACTAAATGAGACTTTAATTTATGAAATGTCATCATCAGCATATGGGCAGGAGCCCATATCCCACTTTATTTGGGATCGGCACTACATGTCCCTTTATCTATTTATTTATACATACTTTATTATGTAGCGGTATCTACAACGCCACATGCGAACTTAGCGTCATACTGACGTCACGCAAAATCCTGCATCTCGCAAATAAAGTTTACCGCGCAACTAGGATATATAATATACAACGTCCCGACATCAATCCCCCTAAGACGACCCGCTGACCCGTCGGGCAGTTGCCCACCAGACACGACCCTTCTGGTCGGAGGATCCTCCCTTTTCTATAGAGTACGAGTGAACTTTACACCCTGTTCCCCATACCTCTATAATTGCATACTTTCCTTTTTTTTACCTTTTCTTCCATAATTCTCTATTAGTCATCATCTCGGAATCACTCCTTTCCAACCATATCATCTTTCACAAAGTCCATCCATCGTTTCTTTGATCTTTCCCTAATTTATAATGTGTATAGATAGATAAATAAATAAATAATAATGTTTTTGGGTACCTGTTCCTCAACATCAGCTACATCTCTCCCATTGGTAATGCTGCTCTTCAAAGAAAGCGTGGTTTGCACGATGAGAGCCAGGATGGGAATGAACGGGAGGAGCAGCAGTCTCCAGAGCTGGCAGCGACGGCTTCTGCACCACCTCTGCAGCTTGGGGGTACAGCTGGATTTGTCTTCTACCTTGATGTTTGGGGGAACTGTAAAGAAGAGAATAGAATATTATTTATTGTTGCTAATGAAATCATTATTTAAGCCGAAAGACGTCCTTTGCTGGACATAGGCCTCCCCCAAGCACCGCCACTTTGACCGGTTCTGTGCTGCGGCCTTCACCTGGTCATTCGGCCCACCTTGTGGGAAGCCTTCCAACGCTACGTCTTCCAGTACGCGGTCACCACTCCAGAACCTATCGGCCCCATCGTCGCTCTAAAGTTCATATGTTATCAAACATAGTTGGTCAAAATTAAAATCATATCTTCAACATTCTCCTAATATTGATAGAATGAATAGCTAAACTTTACTATAATTTTGGTTTTCAGTGAAATATGACCATGGATGGTATGGCTGACTTTTTTAAGGCAGTTGCTCCGATGAACGTGGAGAATGTTTAGCAGTAATATTTTCAATCTTATTATAAAAAAAACTTAAGGCTTGATCAAATCTCCTGCCAGTGTGGCGGGTTGTTCGAAAGAGTTACCGTGGCCCTGATACAGGCAACTGAAGGAACACTGGTGGTTTTAGTCAGTAAAAGTCTGTCTCCGCCCAGAGCGGGAGAAGTTATATGATAATTTCACAACAAACAAAAAATGCCTCGATCAAATCTTAATGTTGACCAAACTCCCGAACTAATATTTACTCAGGTCCTTTTTCATAAATTCTCCTGTGCCAATATTATCAGAGAATTTTCCAGATTATTATGCCAGTAAGTTGTATTTTATTTGTAGATGTAGATCGTGCATTCGAACCCAGACAGACGCTTTACTTTATGTAAATAATTTCATCACCGCTGCTCTCAAAAATGCGAAGGAAAACATCGTGAGGAAACCGGAATGTCGTAGAACCAAAAATTCGAAGACATGTGACATCTACCAACCCGCACTCGGCCCGCGTGGTAGATTACAGCCCACTCCCTCTCAAGTGACATCTACCAACTCGCACTGGGCCCGCGTGGTAGATGACAGCCCACTTCCCTTCGAAAAAAGGAGGCTTGTGTGTTTCAGCAATCGGAGCATTATAGGCAGATTAATGCTACGTTGCATTTAATATACGAAAATACTGTAAGTGACTGATAATAGAATACAAAATCTGAGAAGAGATAACTCGTAAAAGCACCAGTGCACAGGGGAATCCGTATACTTCGATTCATATTATAAAAGTGTGAGTGTGAGTGTGTGTGTGTGTGAGTGTGTGTGTGTGAGTGTGAGTGTGTGTGGGAGTGTGTGTGTGAGTGTGTGTGTGTGAGAGTGTGTGTGTGTGTGTGTGTTTTGTTTTAAAGTTCGTTCGTGCTCAGCCATCCCCTGGGTGGCTTTGTGTGTCTTTTGTTAAATTTTTAAAGACAGTTGATGCCAGACTTTATTCGGTTTTAGTGTGAAATTATTTTTTAACTGGATATTGCTATTTTTGGTATTTAATTCACGGCTTAAGGCTGCTTTCCACCAGAGATGAACGAGGATGCGTAGCGAGGGATGTGTGTGAAACCGACCAATAACATTTCTTCATTTTTATAGCTTGAACTAAGTTTGCGTTGGTATTGATTGGTTTCACACACATCTCTCGCTACGCATCCTCGCTCATCTCTGGTGAAAACGCAGCCTAAAAGGTCTATAAAATGTTAAGGCAAGTTTCAGGCAGTTTTCTTACATAATCTCATGCAAAATATCCCTGTTGTCTCTTGTTCAACTCTTCACGTGACCAAAGTTGGCCAATTTTTTGGCCAAAGAATCAGTTTTGCCATACAAAGTGGCAATGCTGCTAGCCTTTTGGACACTTTTCCTGTTGAAAGTGATTCGAACGGATTTTTCGATGTCCTATGATTCTGGCTGGCAAGGACAAAGACGCCCAAACTTAACCATGAATACAGCACATGAGTATAGACGCCCTAACGTAGATTTTTTTACTTATAGGTACGTATTATTTTAAGACTTTGTACTTAAATATTATCTGTTTGAAAATAAAGTTGTTCTCAATTGTCACGTCACGTCATTAACGAAAGAAAGCTTAAGAGACTACTATCAAAAAACAGTAAATCTTGTAAAGACATCTTGTAAAGAAGCATTGTCTGTAAATCTACAATCTAATCTTGCATTTTCTTTGCAATCTTCTCTAATCTTCACTGATTTACAAGCAGATTTACAGACAAAGCTGTAACAGTGACGGATTAAGGAATCGAACATATTCGTAAAAGTCCCATGAAATGACCCTTGAGTTTTATTGATTGTGGATTAGTGTCCCAAAATTGTTGCGTTAACTTAAAAGGTTTCGGTTGAGGCTGTACCAAGTACCTAGTGTAAGTACGTATGATTAGATAAACTTAGTCATATTCATACTAATGTGTTGATAAAGGGCGAAGAATTGAATCCTGAAGACAGCACAGTATTCTTGGGCATAACTTTGGATGCTAAGCTTCAGTGGGATCCACAACTCTAACATATAAACAAATTGTCAAAAAAGCTAAGTTCCGCAGCATACGCTGTTAGAAAATTTCGTAATTTAACTGATATAGAGACTGCCCGTTTCGTGTACTTTAGCTATTTACATATTGTAATGTCGTACCTACAGTATTCCATTGTAGAGAAATGCCGCCGATATTCAGACTATCTTTGTTTTGCAGAAACAAACTGTTCGAACAATTTATAAATTAAATAATTTGTATCTGAATATATACAAAATAAATTTAATTAAAAACAACAACAGACAGCAACAGAACAACAGTTAACAACACGGTATCGACATTGTAAACTGTTAACCGTACGTACCATATGGTACGTACGGTTAACAGTTTACAATATTGTATTTTAAAGTAGAACTACTTCGGGTCAACGAGATTGTCCGAAAGGGTCACCGCTGGCCCGGAACATAAAGGGCTAAGGAAGGAACACGGGTGGGTTTTAGTCAGTAAGAGTCTGACACTCCCTTCCGCTCCACCCAAAGCGGGGGGTCATTTGATGATTTCCCATCCTGAAAAAAAAAGAAAGTAGAACTACTTATCCTCAAGAGTTTTCCGCCCCATTAACACCGGTTGGTGAAAACTACTGATAAACAACTTATCGTAACTTTGACAATTTAGTAAGGTTTGGTAGACCGTACTTTTTTGGTCTCTGTAATAGCAAAGTATCTGCCCCAATTGATTTGAATAACCAATATTTGTATTCACTTATCTGAACCATATCCATGTTTATGAATGAAAACTTATGTTGCACGTAAGTGTTCATGTATATGAGCTTGGATGTGTTTGTTGTGATTTGAAAGAATTCGTAAAGCCAGTTGAAACAAACAAGTGAATAAAACCATAACCTAGTAATAGCCTAATTCAAGATTCCAGGTAAACAATGCAGGTTGCAAGGTCCTTTGTATTGGCTGACTTTTATCACAGTGTCTTTATTTATACTGTGCTTTTATTTACCGTCCGGACAAAAACAGGGTATACAATGTAAACTAAGTAGAAGCCTATGGCACGTGATTTCATTTTATTTTTTCATTGATAATTTCCACGCGTAGTCTTGCCTTTTAGTTGATTTTTATATTATTTGTTGATTTATTTGTTTTTATAATATTTTTTTTCTTTATTATAACAAGTTTACTTCGAATAAATTACTTATTTAGTAGGTATTCATTAATAGGCTAATTTAATTTTTGGCTTGATTGATTTGAAAATGCATTGCTTTGATTAACATGGTAAATGTATGGTTCCTTCGCGTTACAATAAGTTAAAATAAGAAACTCGAGTGACTGAATCCAAAAATCGTCACAGGACACACCTACAATTATGTAGACCTTGTAATAATTAATATTGTACCCTAACGATCCGTCAAGTAATCATCCACATACAATAAGAAACTCATCAGGAAGATTAAAAACTTGAGAAAATATTCAATCTTCATAACTGTCGGCAAGTTTATTTGTTTCCGTAGCTAACGTTGTGCTATTACTTTAATAACGAGGAGGGTAGCTGCGGCACGCTTTGGAAATAAAATATTACGATAGGTTGTTTACTTGGTCTTCTTCGTAGTGTTCGCAAGTGAAGTGACCTGGCCGTAGATTGAAATCGTTAATGGACGGTCCATTAACGATTTCAATCTACGGCCAGGTCACTTCACTCGGGTTCGATCAATTGCAATTGTCAATATTTACATGACCGATGCACATTGATGCGCAAATTGATCGTCTACCAAATGCAATTGAAGCGATTGGCAATATTACTACAATAGCAATTGATCAATTGCAAGTGACCGCGTCACAGGGGCGGCACCTTCATAGAAGCCGAAAAGCCCGGCTTGCCCTAATAAAATCATAATTCACAACAACAAACTTACTTAAATCTATCAATAAAGAAATATATTAAAAAAATAACAATCAATGAACTCGAACACAAACATTAATAACTGAAAATCAGCCAATCCCTCAGTTGGGCGTTTTTTTATACGTTGAAAATCTGTGGGCTTGCCCTAATTTTGACCCCTAGGCACGCCACTGCCGCGTCAAAAGATTGTCACGTATCTGTTTCGTTTTGACACGTCCGACACAGGGAGGGCCGCCCACGAGCAAATTTGTCGCCCAGCAACTTTTTTGTCTCTGTGAATGTCTCCTCGCCGAGATTTGGACGGTGAGCTCACGGGAGCGGCAGCAACGCTTCTTTTTCGCAAAATTTTGCCGCATTCATCAACTGGCTGGCTGGCAACTTTTTTATCGCCATGCGCGCACTTGCATTGCAACCAATAAAAGGGCGACAATTGCTTCATCGTCCTGTTCCAAACCCGCGAACAAAAAGTCTCCCACCTGTCGCATCGCTAAATGCGCGCACTTTCATACAGACTCGTAGGCTTAAGACAAATTAGCTGCGGAGGCAAGTCACTCGCCCTTAGCCGCAGAGACTTGATTGTAATGGAAACGTTAGTATTATTGAATAAGCTCATTCCTCTTAGTATGGATATTGGACACCTTTTCGGGCAGCTTTGTACGGTGAGAGCAAATCTAATGATTAACTTAGTTAGTGTTGGTGAGTCTGTGAGTGTTTATTTTGTGATCTTCCTGTGCGAGTCACACATAAATACTTTTCGTTTTTTTCTTTTTTCTTTACGAGGACGAGCTGGTACACATGTGTACCACAAGCGGTACAATTACACATTCAGCCAATAAAGTTCCCACTGCTGGGACACAGGCCTCCTCTCTGTGAGAGGGAGTGGGCCGTAATCCACCACGCGGGCCCAGTGCGGGTTGGTAGATGTCACATGTCTAAAAAATTTTGGTTCTAGGACATGCCGGTTTCCTCATGATGTTTTCCTTCCGTTTTGAGAGCAGTGGTGATGGAATAATTTACACAAAGTAAAGCGCCTGTCTGGGCTCGAACCTACGACCTGCAACTCGTATGTCGTGGCCGTTACCACTGGACCGCCACGGCTTACCATACTTCTCTATTAAGGCTACTTCAAACAGACGCGACACGACACGCGACACAAAGGCACCGCAAGTCGCGCAACCAGCGGTGTCTTTGTGTCGCGCGCGATTATATCGCGTGTCGCACCTGTATGTAGGAGCCTTTAGTCGGTATTGTCTTGTTTAGATAAAATAATTTGTACAATTGTTTGCCATAATCGTCCCCTCTCATAATATTTACTTGCACTGTTATCATTTATACTTAACGCTTGTCATATCAACTTAATAGTCATAACTTTTATTTGCCATAAAATAAGTTTCTATAACAACATGTGCTATAGTCATTAGTTTCTATAAGTAACACATTACATAATCGATACTTGACATAAGCAACTTTTAATATAATTTAGAAAAAAATATTGTTTTGTAGGTACAAAAAAATAATGTTATTAAGGCATTTGGTCTGTAAACAAATGATTTATTACAGCAAACAATCTTTAGACAATAAACAGTTAGTCAAAATCGAAACGGCTAGGTTAGGTTAGACCACACAACGCCAGATTTCCTTATTTTTCTCACATGAATATTATGGTAAATAAATGTTATGGAAAACGACATTATTAAAAATGAAAAATATAGCAAATACATTTATGGATTTGGACATGGATTAAAATTATTATGACACTCAATCGATTATGACCATTGAAATTAGTGAAAATTATTTTATGTAATTTTACGATTATGGCAACTGAAGCATTATTTCTAATGAAATTATGCCAAAATAAGTACGGTGTATAAAATTATTGCATTTTAAATTATGGCAAATATTAGTAGGTAAACCCTGTTTTTCATCATCTTGGTAGACTTCTTTCGAACCGTCGAATTATCATTCACACAGTCCATCCATCGTTTTTTTTGGTCTTTCTCTACTCTTATAGCCGTTGGGCTATAAGAGTAGAGAAAGACCGAAAAAACGTAAGTAAGTAACGTAAGTAACGTAAGTATCTATTAGGTTATAGTTTTGAGTATGAATGTTGATTCATACTCAAAACTATAACCTAATATATACTTAAACATATTAAAATATATACAACGTTATATTCCAACGCAAGAGAGATTATGTACTCGGTTTATTTATACATCCACTACCGATTTGGCGCTGGTTATCCGATTAACGGGATATTTGAAAAGGGGCTTACATATTGGCAGACAGGGTTTCAAAGGGACATCAATGCCTATTCTCCTGACAAAATTAATGCTATAATAACAAAGATAAATTTAATGTAGCTCCATTCACGCGAAAGATATTGTGGTCATTAAAAGGTACAATAAAATCCCAGAAAAAATGACGCGTCATAGGCAATGCTATTAAAATTTTCATGGGCAAAAAAACGTAGTTACTATTTTCGTCGAACCCAGGAAAAAAAAATAGGAAATTTTCCAGCTGCGAGGTAGTCCTTTTAGCCAGGTAGGTTAGACCCTTCCGATTTAATAGTCCTCCAATGTTATCAAGGAGATACTTGAAATAGGATATTGAGTGTCACCCTAAATAGTTTCTTCCATTTATTCGGAGCAAGTTCTAAGGAATTATAATATAAATAAATGGAATATCAACGGAACAAGAAAATAAATGAAAACAACCATTTGGCCTGACTCCAAAGGATAAGTGTAACTAACTTATTGTGAACCTAAACTCTATCAAATAACGGTTAAAAAGGGTTGCAAGGGTGGGTCATTCAATATTGGTCAGTCAAGTGATGAATATGCTGTCGATCCGGATTTTCTTGACATTGTTAAGCGTGTACAATATTTCTATGTATATATTCGTCCTTTATGTCTTTAGAGGTATTTACTCTAAGAGGGTCCAAGGCTAGTTTTATGAAAACCGCGCTATTATACAAAGTACATTTTTGTAATTACCTACTCTAAAGATCGAACAATCTTTTTAAACACCCTGTATAAGTCTGTAGACGTACAATGCGTGCCACGAAAGATGAGAGTTGACACACCACGTGGTTTGACATGCGCAGTACACGATTTTAGGTATCTTTAGCGGTATGAGGTCTGAGTGCGGGACGGGACCGGACGTCATAGGGGCGGCGGAAAGAGCGAGGGAGGCGGGGTCAAGTCTCATCTTTCGTGGCACGCATTGTAACCATACTTGTATTTAAGGAGTGTTAGTCATCCTTAATCAAAACAAAACGATGCAGCTTGACTTTAGAAATATGTATGTACGTTGTTTTCCCCGGAAAATAGCTGACAGCAAGGTGCTACATTAAAATGTAATTTAAACTGTAATTGACTGCCTCGTTGGCTTAGAGGTCGCAAAAGCTACTGCTGAGCATCAGATCCTGGGTTCAATTCCCAGATCGGGCTAATTGATATTGGATTTTTCCCATTAGGATTCTCTCAGTAGCAGCCCGGAGTCTGAATGTGTGTCCGGTTGATGCCAATACCATACCATATACTCAGAAATGAATGAATGAATGAATGAATGAATGAATAGGCTGAGGGGTCCGTGGCTAAATAATAACAGCCGCACAGGTCGATCGATCAGGTTAAGCTACGCTTGCCGTGGTAGGTCTGTGGATGAGTGACCATCTTTACATACCAAGACTCCTCCGTGCCTCGGAAAGCACATTAAGCCGTTTGTCCCGTCTGTCATTCGTGGATCTTTGACAGTCGTTACGGGTAGTCAAAAGCCCGAAAGTCTGATAACCAGTTAAGACTGGTTATCAGACTTTTGGGCTCATACCGGTGGGTCATACCCCTTGGTAAGCCAAGGCGTATCGTATGACCCAGTAACTGGGTTGTGGAGGTCAGAGAGGCAGTCGCTCCATGTAAAATACTGGTATTCAGCTCCATCCGGTTAGACTGGAAGCCGACCCCAACATAGTTGGGAAAAGTCTAGGCAAATGATGATATCTATAGGCTCGTCCCCTATTACTTAGGACTTAAGCATAACTGGCGAAATATGGGTGTACTGTGGTGCTATTCTGTAAAAATCTCACCGTGAAAACTTAGGTGAAGTGAGCGTGGAGAAAGCTGTCAATACTGTTAATTCCTAGCAAAAACCCGCTCACTTCACCTAAATTTTCACGGTGAGATTTGTACAGAATCAACCGGCTGTATATATACCACTACATAACCTGGGATTACAAGTGCCATGTTATGTTGCGTTTATGTAGGTATATGACTATCCTGTTTTTCAAGGGTAAGTAATAGATGATATAACAACAAAATCTCTAATATTAACAACATATAACAACGGAACCTATAATTTTATTTAATATAGCGATTAATTAATATAATGAACAATTGATATAATTTTAAAATAACTAATTTTTATAAGTATAACATACATTAAATATAAAATCGTTTGACATACCACTCAAAAGATATAAAATTTATTTGGTCTATATGATGAAAACGCCTACTTAAAACACAATGCAAAATTGCATAAACACGGGTTAGTTTATTTAGTATTATTTTTATGTTGTAGCCTGTGGGTAGCTCAACAAAAGTTATTGTTAGTTGTCACTTAGTGTGCCTAATCTTGCTCAGTTAAATAATAATCATTAAAGTATTTCTTTAAAAATGAATTCATACAAGTTCATTCATAAAACTATGAGTCTCTAATCAATTAATATATACCTTGGTAAAGGTATTTTTGTATTCTCATACGCTCGCTCTTGCATTATATATCGACGGAGCCCCGCTTCGCGGGGCTCCTATTTCTACGTAAAGGGTTTAAAGTAACCTAACAAAACCGAACCTGGGGTGCCCTTCGCTCGCTCTTGCATCCTATGTCGACCTCCTCCCTTCCTTCCTTCCTTGCTCCTATTTCTGGGTGGTTTAAAAAAAATAACCTAACCTATCTGAATCGGGGTGTTAACCATAATGATGTTTTTTATATACTTATATTAAACCGCGTTAGACCAAATGATTTTCGATTAAATAAACAATATACATATTAAACGTTAGACCAAATGATTTTCGATTACATAAACGTTATATCAAACAACATTATACTAATTAAGTTTTAGAATAAATAAATGTTATATGTAAAGAAATTATATCAACAGTTGGTATATCTCACGTTGATTATATCTTATGAACGATAATAAAATGAAATTAGACCAAATGAGTTTATACTTTATGAGACGCACCCGTTTTTCAATTTCCTGAGTCTTCATTTACGATACTTTGCTGCAGCCGCAGGTTTTATTTTATCTTCAAAGTCAGTGTCAAATCATTTATTTCAAATAGGCACATTAAAGGCACTTTTGAACGTCAAAACTTGCAGTAAAATCGAAATGATTCTAGTCGCCCCTTCCAAAAGGTAGCCCTTCTACAAAGCAAAGAAAGGATTCCAGAAAGCCTATTCCCGTTATTAAAAATGTTCAATATCTAGTGGCAATCTCATCTAAGCGACAATCAATGTCAAATACTTGTCAAAAATGTAGGGATTTTTGACAGATTAAGACTGAGATCAGACTGTGAACGTTCTTAAAATTACGAGAATGGGGGTTTTCGTGAAAATTTACGACACCAGTTGGCACCACTTTGACAAGAGGTCTTCCATTTCGACAATGAATATAAAATATATGATGACGTTCATCATTCGATTCATTCATTCGTTCATCATTCAGCCGTGACTAAAGAAAATATAGGCTCTTTGACAGATGCCTGGACCTGACGTGACAGTGCTGCCACCTAGCGAACGACATTTCAGAAAACCCACACTGCCCTCTGTTCTTTATCTTTAAATGCACGTTCTAATATATCTGCCTTGTTTTCTTTTTCCTCCATTGTGGACAAGCTTTGTTCACAAGGGGTATTGAATAACAAAAGATTTTATTTCATTTATTCTGTTTGCCGTGTTGACTTCAGGAGACATTTTCTGTTCTGTGTGTCATTTTCTGTTCTGTGTGTTATGTGTTCTTGGGTTATATAACATACTATATCACGCTTGTATGATGCAGGGGTTGGCAGAAGTAAAAGGGTAAAACATTTTGAGTTAATTTATTGCAGTGCGAATTAAGGGGATGCGAAACTCAAAGGACATCATTCATTTCGTACCCAAAAATTATGTGCCTGCCAGAAAAAAAAGTACTGCTTTCTTGTGGGAAATGACCTCTTGAGCATTTTTTACTATCACAACGAAAGTCTAACATTAACCCCTCGGCTGCTATGTTAGATTGACATAATCAGGATGTTAAATTCAATTAAAAGTTGGTATTTTTTTAATGTTATGCTTAAAACACTTGTTAAGTATAAAAATATAATTTTTGGCATTTTCAATCTCAAAGCAGCCGGGGCGTTAATTTTAGGCTTTCGATGTAATAATTAAAAAAATATCAAGATGTTATTTCCCATAAAAAAACAGTACTTTAATTTTTGGGCATAAAATGTTCGACACTTGAATGATGTCCCTTACTTTCATTATTTTCAGGACTGTGTCAGGTTGTGTGTTGGTTAAAATATGATTCATGTAAAGAACACGTGAATCAAGTGTCTTCCGTCATAACATAAAGTGAATAAGAGAGGCGTCATTGGGTGATTTTTTATTTTATAATGACTTAGCAGTTTAACTTATAATTAAAATACACATAAGCCAATAGGTTATATTGTGATGTGAATAAAGTATCGACAAATGTGATACTACCCTATTTTCTCTCCAGGCAAATCGCTGCCCATTCCAAGGTCGCCTGGAAGAGATCGCAGAAAGCGATAAGGCCGCCCGTTTTATATTTTGTAGTGTTTGATTTATTTTTTGTTTCGTATTTTTGTGGTGTACAATAAAGTATATTATATAGACAAATAACTTATAAAAGGAGGTTCGGTTGATTGGAGAGGTTGGGTTGGTAAGTGAGGTTGATTGGTTTGGTGGTTGGGGTTGGGAAGGGGGGGAGGGGTAATTCTTTCATTTGGCAAAAAGCATCAACAAAAAGAGATATTGAGAAGAGGTTAGGTGGGCCGCATTAAGCAAATTGGACAAGATTCTGAAATCAGCCAAAATTCCACAATGTCAGAAGTCCCGTCTCTATAACCAGTGTGTTCCAGCCTACCATGACGTACGGTGCTGAGACGTGGACGCTCATGCAGGTGGCTGTATACAAGAAGAAAGTGTCACAAAGAGCCATGCACCGTTCTATGCTTGGCATATTATAGACCGAGTCCCAAACATCGAGATCACGAGACGTACGAAGGTTTTCAATATCGGAAAACGAGTTATAAATAAAATATCTTTATTTCAGACCTAAGCAGTCCATACGTAGTTAGTGGTTAGTAACAAACTGTGCTTACATGCTATGTAGTAGTAGTGTGTGTGTATGTTGTGAGTACTTAATTCTATTTAACATAAACCTAGACCTAATTCTACCCAGTGCCTTTGGATGTGGCAGTCCACTCTGCTAACAATCATTTTCAGGATGCCGTTCCGAGTGCTACGCAAACGTTGCAGTAGGGAAGCCGCTTTCTTACGCATGATGGCGTGAAATCCATCCGTACGTGCTTCAGCAAACATTCCCGACGCACTGCAACGTCGCGGCAACCGCAACAGCATCCTGAAGGCATTGTTGTATTGCACGCGCAGGACGTTGTAGGCTCGGCTCGTATATGACACCCATAGGCCGCTCGTGTAGAAGGACTGACAGAACGCTTTAAATAAACTGACTTTGACGTCTGCCGTGCAGCGAGCAAACCTACGGGCGAGCATATTGCTCCTCACCGCCAACGACCTGCGCTCGCGTTCTATGTCCCCATCATCACGTAGGTCACTGGTGACAACATGACCCAAGTATTTAAATTGAGTTACCACATTCAGTTCAACGCCATGAAACACAAATAGTTGAGCAGGACACATGGCAAGACGCAGTGATTAGTAGGTGTAGTAAGGCAGTGAAGGTCAGCGGGATTGTCTGAAAGGGTTACCGCTGGCCCGGAACATAAAGGGCTAAGTAAGGAACACGGGTGGGTTTTAGTCAGTAAGAGTCTGAGACTCCCTTTCGCTCCACCCAGAGTGGGAGCGGTCAATTGATGATTTCCCATCCTGAAAAAAAAGTGGCGCCCAAGTACGGATATTTATCTCGCTGTCGCTTTTTTATAAGTACCTACCTAATTTCTCTGAAATTGCTATAAATAATTTCACATTGTAGTAAAAGCCACGTTAGGTATTTTCTTTCATTGCTCTTTTTTAACCGACTTCGAAAACGGAGGAGGTTCTCAATTCGGTTGTATTTTTTTTTTGTTTGTTACCTCGGTACACCGTCATTCATTTATAAACCGATTTGAAAAATTATTTTTTTATTTAAAAAGATATATTTTCAGATTGGTCCCATTTTTGTCAAAATCCATTTCTGATGATGGGATCCATGACGAATTGAGGGAACTCCTCAAATATTATAGGCACCTATAGCGATTTGGGTATTTTATAAGTATTTCACGGGTAGCGATTCGATTACTTTAATATGGTTGCTAAGCAATTTATGCTCGTGACAATGCAAATGGTGACATAGAGGTGATGGTGGAATACTAGGAGAATAATTCGTCAACATTTAACGTCCCTGCATCGTAAAAACCAATATTTTGTAAAAGGCGATGGGCAAGTTAACATTAGGCTATTGTAACTTAGATACATTATAAACAGATCCACTAAAGAGAGAGAAATAAAAACTTTTAAACAAAAAATAACAGACTTCCAAAAAAAAAACACTACAAAGTAAAAAATTACTTTAACTTTGGAAGTCGGTGGCAAAAACTAAAATACGGATCCAAAGACACCAACTTCCGAAATTAAAGTTATTTTTCACTTTGTAGTTTTGTTTAAGTGGTTTTTTTTTGTTAAAAAGTTTTTATCTTTTTGAGTGTATAACTCAAGTTGCTAGATGAAAGAAGACATCTTAATTTGATAAGCTTATGTCGTAGAAATATTTTTTATAGATTGCCGATATTCGATTTCCTTGTCAAGAATGATTTCTAAGTACACTTAAGAGAAACTCTTAAGTATTTTCTCTAGCGTACTTATCAGTACTCTCGCTTTTACCCTTAACTTAATATATTACCTACTATAACGTACCAGTGGCTTTTTGACTATTAATGCACTTATAACCCGAGAACTACTTATCTGTCTTCTACAAGTTTCCGAGTGACTTGTATATTATTATATGTTTTTTTTTCAACAAATTATTATCTTCAGCTAGAATATTTTACATAGGGCTGATTTTTCAATAGACAGATAATTTTTATTCATGGAATAAAATTGGCGTCTGACAGTTTTTGTATGATAGAACTGTCAAAAATTGAAAATTATTCCTCGGATAAAATTATCTGGCGTTGGAAAAAAAAGTCCTTAGTTTATGAACATTTGTTTTTCTACAATGAATAAAAAAGTTTAAGGTTTAAGGACTTTTTGATAAAAAATTAAAACAGTACCTATAAAAGAATGCGCGTTTATAATACAGCATTAACCAATTAACTATAGCTCTGAGCATACCGCAGTCATCCGCTTACATAAGTGAAGCCTTGTATGCAGCAATCCGCAATACAAAAATATGTCCCTTTTACCTTACATTCTCTATCAAAACTAAAAGAAAATTCTAAAACTATTCTATAAAATATCGCTTCAATAACTCTCCCGATGATTTCATGCATGAATATCAAACTTTCAGACTGAAAATGCTAGCAAATTTATTTATTTTTTTATTATCAAAATGATACATACCCATTGTTATTTAGGACGCACAAAGGATTTTAATTTTCACGATAACCGTAACTGTTTATTATAAACACGATATTTTACGGGAGAAGGATTCTACAGACGCGACAACCACCCTCCGCGAGGGTGGGAAAACAACTGAAAAGCTTCACACCACTAGTGGAAAGCTCGAACTGTTGCTCACAACATTAATAATATCAGAAAATTCATTCAGCAGCCCTGAAAGTTCCGAGCGTATTTAATTTAGGTACGTGATAGAACGTATTGAAATGGTTATAGCTATAATTTGTTTCGCGAAGTCATCTTGTTATGCTATCAAAATATACCATGATGGGAACTCTGTTGAGATAGCGGATAGGTATGGTTTCGCGGTAATAAATCATAATTTTTTATTATCTTCTTTTGTTATTTTATGACGTGACAGTGAGATTGGATTCAGATGAGCCAGTCGTACTTACAATCATATGAGTAGGATCTTCTGCGTACATACTCATGCCATATCTCTAAAGGGGGTATATATAGTCTACAGATTCCAAAAGTATCTGATGTCCGATTGCATCAGATACTTTCAGGTAAAATTCTTACTCCAGTAGTCACTAAAGGAAATTATTAACACATTCATCTGTATTCATAAGGTTCCAACTTTATATCTAAAGAAAGAAAGAAATGAAGAAAGAAAACGTTTTTATTTGGGGACACACAGAAAATACCTACACAAAGTAAAAAAATAGAGCATTTAAAACTAACAAAGCTACACTAAAACAACCAGAAAAAAGAACCCAAAAAAAAAAAGACCCGTGCTCAGCACTTTTTCCAACAATAATTAAATTGTAATTGAAAAATCGTCCGCGAAAATTGAGCTTATACAAATAAATTCAATTGTCAAATGAAAAACAACTTTAAGGTTAGGTACTTAAAATTGAAATTATGGTTTCAAACATTCAAATAGGTAATCAGATCAAAGCACTCAATTTGTGAGTGGCGCTTCGACTTGGCACACATAGGTACGTTTTCTGAACCATTGTTTACATTTTCGTCAGATATTTTAGGACTACATTTTGAGCCACTTTAAATGTATAACATAATGGTATAACTGCGTAAGTTTTCGAATACCTCTCCATATGGTTACTGAAACTTTTGAAAGGCTTACGCAAGTTCCTTCCCACGTCGTTGGCACGTCTCTTTAAGAAATTCTTATATAGAATAAAATAACCATAGCCATAGCTGCACTATAAAAATAGGTTATGACAAGGAGATGTTGCATTGTGAAGTATGCAATTTAAAACGTTGATGTCTTTCGCAGCGGGCGCTATGGGCGTAACGGTATCGGTATGGAGAAATATAAAGCTTTTTACAGTGTGATATTATGTGAATGACTGTATTTATTAAAGTGACAGAACTAAATTTCACGTCAGAGTATGTTTTAACTTTTGTGGGACGGACACATTCCGATTTATTATGATAGTTTTTTGCCGATTAGTTTTCGGAATCGTATCGGTTACTTTTATGATGAAAGAGCCTATAATTTAGAAAGATCATTCAAGCATAAAACTTACAAAATTCGTACTAATCTCTACTCAAGTCTAGATAAATCCATACAATATAGTTTTTTTTTTACAAAAAAGCAGATTTTGTTTTTTATTTCAATTAATCTGCTTAGCCTTGTCCCAACTGTGATGGGGTCGGCTTCCAGTCTAACCGGATGCAGCTGAATACCAGTATTTTACATGACGCAACTGCCTATCTGACCTCCACAACCCAGTTACTAGGTAAGATAATACCCCTTAGTAAGACATATTTTGTTTTCCATGTAATTTTATATATTGCGTTGTTCAAAATAAAGCTACGTTAGTTAATATTTATGAGTGCTTTTACTCGATAAACTACAATGTGACCTTCCTAAAAATAATGCGAAAAGGATCGTTTGGTTTTTTCCAGGCTTTTATTGGTGTATCGAAACCTACTGTTTTGATTAGATTATAGCCTATTATCGATAGCTAGAGAAAAGAAAGTTAGGTCGATATTAAGATAGAAGTTGACATAATCTACTCGTTTCAATGTTTTCTAATGAGTTGATTCCAATATGTGGTTAGCTAACGACTTCTACGATTGATCATAAATTATTCTACTTGAGCCACCGGTAGCACCTCCCCCCCCCCACCACCTCCTACCCACCTCACACACACCACCACCACCACCTCATCACCTCCTTCTGCGAAGCAGTCATGCTAGCGAAGAAGGTGGCGGGATGGCTGAGGGAGAGAGCCTCCCGTCCCAGCCGCCGCGGGAGACGCTCCGGGTGTCGGGAGCCGCGTGACGACCCCGACCACCGTAGGCGCGGGCCTGCGGACGGAGAGTATAATGGGTAGCTCACCGTCCGATCAGGACCAGGCCCGTGCCGGACGGCGCGTACGTGTTCCACGTGCGCCTCAAAGAGATGTCAGCATCAGTTGAAGGGGCCCGTTAGGACCGAAGCCTGTCGGGTCAGCGGGATTGGCCGAAAGGGTTACCGCTGGCCCAGAACATAAAGGGCTAAGGAAGGAACACGGGCGAGTTTTAGTCAGTAAGAGTCTGACACTCCCTTTCCCCTCCACCTAGAGCGGGAGGGGTCATTTAATGATATCCCATCCTGAAAAAAAAAAGCCACCGGCAGCAAATTCGTCATGCTCCCTTAGATGTCACTGCTTGCAGTAGCGTCGGGGGTCGGGTTGCCTCCTTCCCTCAAATATGGCGATGGGGGTAATGGCTGATCTTTGCGTTATGCTCGTGAACGGGTGCTGCTTGTGGTGACTGGTCGTCTTGCTGACCATGATTTTATTGTTGTTATTAGTAATAACTTGTTTATTTATTTTACTTCGATGGTCCTAGTTTAACATTTGTGACTTCAAGTGACAGCTATGTGAACAGAACCCAGCATTGCATAAATATGTAAGCTGTCACGCCCTTTATACCAACTGGAGACTTTTATATGCGTAGTAAGTTTTTTGTTCACATTTTTAATTTTGACTTTTTTTTTTTGCTTGAGAACGTATAGGTTTTATTGTATTTGTTGGTATATTGGCGTGGCTAGCTAACATATGGCAAATAATTACAGGACACAGAACATTACATTAAATTATAATTTAATGTAATGTTCTGTGTCCTGTAATGTTAATTACTTTGCATATCTAGTATTGTATACAATCAAGTATTTTCTAACTGAACAGACAGCTGTGCTGCTGGGGAGTTTGTTGCGCCACTTCTTCTCCCCAGCGAAAGCACTAGGAAGTGGTGAAGGGCGGGCGTTTTGGGGGACTGTCTTTTGTAATTTTGACGTTCGAAAAGCTGCTGATTCTCAGCCTAGTTTGAATAAATGACTTTTGATTGGATTGATAGTTATAACTCTTGAAGTACCTTGTATTGTGCCTTTCTGTGTTGCAATAAATAAATAGTTTATCTACCTACCTATCTGTCTATCTACTTTAAAGTTGGTCTAGATTGGGTATCTAGAGTTTGTGTAAGGATTTTTATGTAGTTTTCTTTTATGTTCTATTGACTTGTTCGTCAACTGGCGATTGTGAAACTCGCACGTGGGCGCGAGTTGACACCTTCCGATTTTACGTGTTTTTTTTTCGTCGTCAACTCGTTCGCACATATAAAGCACAGTCAAATAAAAACAATTGAAACCAATAACTAGCTATTGCCCGCGGCTTTGCCTGCGCTGGCTGTTTCGTTTAAGTACCGACTATCTACTTAGATTTCGGGATACGTTAAAGCCTATGTTGGAGGTGCCGAATGAGGCGAGGGGGATGCGGCCGACGACGCATGATACCCAAGCATGCGAATCACCGTTGTCAGAATGTTACTTTTACTAACATTTTACGTTACTGTTGACCTTCTCGTGTTACCTCTATGTAACACGACTCAAAATGTTACTTTTAGGACTTAGGCGTCAGTGGGTCGTCTTAGGGGTGGAGTTTTCGTTCGTCGTGTTGTGGCACTTGATTTTGTGACACAAATTGACCGTTAAGACGTCATTGTTTTAGTGACGTGTGTGATTTGAAGAAGTTTTATTAGTGATATTTAAGTATTTGTGGGGGTGGGTACGTTTACAACTATTAAACTTTTTTGCATAAGTTAAAATCAGTTTAACCGCTTGAATAATGATTTTAATAAAGGCTCCTACAAACAGGCGCGACACGCTATACAATCGCGCGCGAGACAAAGCCACCGCTCGTTGGACGACTTGCGGTGCCTTTGTGTCGCGCGATTTTATCGCGTGTCTCGCCTGTTTGAAGGAGCCCTAAAACGAATAATCCCGCACGATGCCCACGCGTTGCGCGTGCGTTGGGAGCTCGTGGCTAATGGTTGCTGTCGGTTGGGACAGTTCTACTCAAAACTGCAATGGCTCTTTCTTCAAAAGGTCCGTCCAGACATACATTGTTAAATTCACATAACATCATAATTATAACAACGTTTGGAGTTTACAGACACCATGACCGCTGAGTTTGTATCGGCGGTATTTCTTCTCAGGGATCAGTCAGCTAGTTGATACCAGCGCCATCTAGTTTAAAAAATATTGACTAGGAAAATATTGACGCGAAAAAGTGTCTTAAAAGATCTACATAAAGAAAAAAACATTTCATTTCATAAATAATAATCGCCACTTGGAATGATCGAAAGTCCAGTTACGTTTGCCACGGTTGGTTTGTTGATGGGATGACCATCCATTAAACAACGTATTTTTTTTTTATACCATAACTTTAGGGTTATATTCTATAAGTAAAAATAATACAAAATGTCCCAGAATAAGTGGTCCAAAAATGCATAGTTTCAAAGATATCATGTTTCATTGATAAATACGAGTAATTCATTTTCATTCAATCCAATCAGTCATATTTAAAGCTAAGAAACTGCGACGTTGTCATATTTCACGAAAGGGTGTTTTACATTAATGATCGTAACTTTGTCGAATTATTTTGTATGGAAAATGAAAAAAAAAAGATAATTGAACAATAATTCATACATGTCAGTTGATTCTTTGCTATGGTCTCATTCATACACTACAGTTATGGGATATCAAAAAAATCACCTTGTATATTAAGATCCCTCCGATTGTTGGGTTTGTTTGATGGGTCTTTGACAGTCGATACGGGTAGCCAGAAGCCCGAAAGCCTGCCAGCCAGTCTTACCAAGGGGTATCGTAATACCCAGTAACTGGATTGTGGGGGTCAGATAGGCAGTCGCTCCATGTAAAATACATCTGCATCCGGTGTGACTGGAAGCCGACCACAACATAGTTGGTAAGGGCCTTATCACACTGGCAATTTGCAAGCGAGTCCAAAGCGAGACGAGTGCGCAGCGAGCTCATCGCGAGTTCGCAGCCAGTGCGCGGTGAACTCGCCGCAAAGACGCCGCGGGCTGGCGCGAGCTCGACGTGCGCCAGAGTGTATAAAATGGTGTGGTGCGGTGAACTCGCTGTGCACTCACCTCGCTTTGGACTCGCTCGCAAATCGCCAGTGCGATAAGGCCATAAAAGGCAGGCAGATTGATTGATTGTGTTTTATTGGCAAATTGTAGGTGTTCCAAACTCTCTGCCTATTCCATTTAGATCCGTGTTTGATCAGTATAACGATATCCTTTTGAACGAACAATAAACTTTCAGAAGTAACTTCGTATTGTAGGTTATTAAAAATTAATCTCATCTCGTGCCAAAGTGAAGAGGAAATATAAATATGTCCAAATGTATTTCCCAGAACACTAGAGTGCGCTTGCGCCTGATTTCTCTCCGCTCTTATTGTCGGTTTGTCGTCCCATCGCGTCGGACTATGAGAGTGAGGGAAGAGTTAGTGCAGCTGTGTACACACACTTGTGCACTACTCGTATATTCCGCGCCGAAGGCTAGTCTCGGCTGAGATTTTTTACCATGGCCGAAATTCGTCCTGGAGGATTGTATTTAGTAGATAGAGTAGAGATTTAATTTCAAACTTTCAGCCTTTTCACACGTCCCGGTATCTTATATCTTATCCTAGTATCCGGTAACGTTGCCAGGCAATCTACGCCGGTACGTGTGTAAACTTACATACATGGCTATACACTTCGCCGCCGGGTACCCGGCACCGGCTACCCGGTTGCCGGGACGTGTGTAAAGCGCCTCACCATAGGTTAATAAAATGTCTCTTGTCCTATTTCATGAAAAAGCGGCCAAATGCGAGTCGGACTCGCACACGAAGGGTTCCGTACCACCGTACAACATTTAACACTACATATTTTTGAAGTGAAAACTTCTTTAGCATCGTTGTGATTTGAAATTTTATGAAACGAAAAAGCAACAGTAAAAAGAGACATATAAGATTTAACGTGGGAGAAAATGAGATAGGAAGCATTATACAGTGTTTTTGTTTTTTATTATTACAAATGACATCACATGTAATCCTATGCTACTAATTAGTGAGGATGATGATGATGATGATGATGATGATGATGATGATGGATGGATGGATGGGTGGATGGATGGATGGATGGATGGATGGATGGATGAATGGATGGATGGATGGATGGATGGATGGATGGATGGATGGATGGATGGATGGATGGATGGATGGATGGATGGATGGATGGATGGATGGATGGATGGATGGATGGATGGATGGATGGATGGATGGATGGATGGATGGATGGATGGATGGATGGATGGATGGATGGATGGATGTTCTTTAGCATCGTTGTGATTTGAAAGTTTATGAAACGAAAAAGTGACAGTAAAAAGAGACATGTAAATTCATAAGATTTAAGGGGGAAGCGCTAAGGTAGCCCGCGAAATTCAAATTTTCTTACGTTTTTTGCAATTTGCTGGTCAGTATTAAGTTGTACGTCGAACAAAATATGATTCGCGGCCGTAACAAATATGTATTTACAGAATTATAATCATTAAAGTCATCAACACAACTTTCTAAGACCACGTAACTCCAAAGAATGATGATTTCATGAAACAGTTATTCTTTGGACTTACGTGGTCTTAGAGAGTTGTGTTGATGACTTTAATAACTGTGCTTCTTGGACATAGTTCGTCCCAAGTGAAATAAACATTGTTGTGTCCCGCTTCAGGTTTTTTATTCCCTTCTAAAGCACGCTCGTGTACTCTCCCGCGTATTGTTATATGTTATTTTCTAGGAAAAGTGAAAATTATATTATAACTTGGAATTTGCTTTGAATTTTCCTTATTGTTCCTTTCCAGTTGTCACTTTATTTTCATATACCTACACAAAAATCCCAAAATCAAAAGTCATTTATTTAATCTTGGCTGCGAATCAGCACTTTTTGATCGTCAAAATTACATAAGGCAGTCTCCTAAAATGAGGCGTCCTTCACCACTTTCTAGCAGCCTTATATGGGAAGAAGAATTGGCGCAACAAATTCCAACCGATCTATCAGGTCAAAAAGGTGAAGAGAGCTTGAAGTGAGCTGTCAATGGTGTCAATTTCAGCATCAAGTTGAATGACAGCTCGCTTCACCTAAGTTTTCATAGTGATATTATAACAGACTAGACCCGGGGTTTTTTTTTTTTCCTAAGCATCAGAGGTTCCATAGCCAACAAAAGGGTTATTATTTGAGTCTTTTTGACCTGTATTATACAAGTACGCTGTTTAATAAAGGCCAATGGTTGGTATGGGATATTATTATAACATTAATACCTATATTTTAACTCTGATTTTATTCGGTCTAGCAGGCGGACCTAGTTTGGGCGATTTTTTTAATGTACAGTCGCCTGCACATCAAGCTACTACAAACTGTCAAATTTCTTTAATAGTTTTTCAACTTTATCGCTGAAGCATAAGGTTCACAGTTGATTGGGAAAATTTGACAGTTTCGGGTAGCTTGATGTGCTGGCGTCTGTACCTGGACGCGATTAGCACTGCTGATTAAACTGCGTTCAAGAGCTGTCGGTGTCATCATTGTTGTGGAAAATTGACACTGATAACTTTTGAATGCGGTTAAGATGTGCCGATGGCGTTCATTTATGAAATTCTTCTTCCGCTTCTCCCTAAACAGCTGATCTTTTCTGTAAAAATCTTACCGTGAAAACTTAGGTGAAGTGAGCTGTCAATAATGTCAATCTCTAACATCTGGTGGAATGACAGCTCAATTCAAGCTCACTTCATCGCAGTTTTAACGGTGAGATTTTTACAGCATAGACCGGCTCGACACTGTACTAAGACTCAAATAATATGACACAACTAAACAAGTTACATTTACATCAAAAGGGGAAAAAGACATGACCCCATTGACCTACATCTGTAACGACTCCACGAACAGAGCTCGCAAAGTCCCCTTAACTATCATTAAGTAGGGTTCTCATTACACAATTAAACGAAAATATTCCACCTGTCTGCATTAGCTTTAATGCGTCAAGGGCCGACTGTGAATTGAACGGCCTTAGTTCAATTCCTGAACAGTGCAAACTCGGGAAGAAAGTCGAAGCAGGAATAGGTGGTCAGCGGGATTGTCCGAAAGGGTTACCGCTGCCCCGGAACATAAAGGGTTAAGGAAGGAATACGGGTGGGTTTTAGTCAGTAAGAGTCTGACACTCCCTTCCGCTCCACCCAGAGCGAGAGGGGTTATTTGATGACTTTCCATCCTAAAAAGAAAAAACCAGGAATAGGTAGGTATGTCTAGTGCTTCAAAAGATATAGGTATACTTACGCCAACAGTAATTAATTTAGTTATCTACATAACTAAATAAATATCGATCTATCTTTGTCCCAAAATATTGCATCTGTGTGGTCACAAAACTTACATATTGATACTGCTTCTGCACTAGCTTCTGCCCGCGATTGCTCCGCATGGAAGTCTCGTACTATGTCTTAAAACAATGCTAGGGCACTCAACAATACTAGTATAACTTTCTATCTGTGTACGATTTTTTATATCAGATCGGAAGTTCCGATGATCACTTATAAAGTGACAAATTTTACATCTTTATACAAAAAAAAAATTGTTACAAATATTAGTACAAATTATGGAACACAAATAATAGAAAATCAAATGAATCCTATCGGTGTATAGGTAAATCGTTTTGAGGCTGCTGCGACGCGACTACAATTTCTAAGAAAACTTCATGGGAATTCCTCTACCAGAATCGCATCCCGACTGTCTCCGGGAGCCTTAATACATTCTTTATTTCAGACTACTCACACTTCATATAGTATTTAGTAACAATTACTTAAAAACTAGGTATGTTAGTAATATTTTTCAAACTATATAATTAAAAATGAGGTGGCCCTACACACATTGGCACGTGCCTCCGTACCCAGTGCCTTATAAAGAAACTTTAAACTTTGTATAATAATGTTTTCAGGATGCCGTTGGAGTCTCCGCTCAACCTACCCATTATTGACGCTATTCTTTGCCTCATAATGCCATGAAAATCGTCAACACGGGCTCCCTCGAACATCTGCGAAGCGCTGCAAAAGCGGGGAAGCCCCATCAACATCCTGAAACCATTATTATAATGGACGCGCAGGACATTATAGACATTAATGACTGGATAGGTACATTTAACCTTTATGGTATTTATAGGCTTGTGTTGCCTGGAAATTAATGGATTTATTTATTTACTAGCTGCGCCCCGCGGTTTTACCCGCATAAGTTTCGATCCCGTCGTAATATCGGGATAAAAAGTAGCCTATATGTTAATCCAGGGTGTCAGCTACCTCCATACAAAATTTTATCGAAATTGGTCTAGCCGTTTAAGCGTGAAGAAGTAACAAACATATAAACACACACACACTCACGAACTTTCACCTTTATAATACCTATTAGTGTGATTACCTACATGGCTACTTGATGCGATTTGACATGGCAATACGCAGTATCTCCGTGAAGTGGGCTTCGCCTCCTATTTCAAGTCATACTGTCATTAATTTTGGCCATGACTCAAATAATCTCGAGCAATTAATAGTTCTACATGATTTCTTGGAATTATACGCCAGTTGCCCTGTTCTTATCCTTCTGGAAGAAAAGTACTCGGCAATATGTTTTCCCTATACCCTATAGGGAAAACAGGTTCAACCCTAATAGACTAGTGACGTGCTAGTCAAGTTTCTAGGAACTTAATCAATGTGTAGTTTGTCACTAGTTTCGTGATCGAACTCACACAAGACTCAATTCCAAAGTCGAGGTAGGACAGTAACAATCTGGAGTATGGGATTAAGCTCTGCAAATAGAACTCTCTCAGACTAGAACATTTTATCGTGTATTATCGTGATTATACGTTTTGGGGTGGCTAGTTTGCTATGCATATACAATTTACAGGGTGACAGAGACATCGACTCGAAAACTGTACAGTACCCGACGATAAATATTGCACATCGACCTTTACCTGTTTTTGTATTTTATACAAAGAATAAAAATAATTATCAAAAGAAGCAAATCATAATTGTTTTAACAGCTCCTGATAGATACCAGACTGTTTGTGGACTGTTGCTGGCCGCTGCAGCAATGGTACAGAGGTGGGGAGAGGAGGTAAAAGCAATAAAAACATACACATTTTTAAAACCCTTGGCTGTAAAATGTTTTATAAAATTCAGGTAAAAAACATACTATTTATATCTAACTTAAAGTAACTTATCAAATCACAATGGTAACTGTAGCAATTAATATAACAAAAATAGTAAAAATGTCATCATAAAAATTAAAATAAATTAAAAATAAAGTTTTATAAATTGTATCTTAAAATAGAGGCAGTGTATTTTTTAAAAGTAGCACTGCCGGGACAGTGCTTAAACGCAGTGCTTACGCATGGAATCAAGGCTTCTACAAACAGGCGCGTCACGCGATATAATCGCGCGCGACACAAAGGCACCGCTCGTTGCGCGACTTGCGGTGCCTTTGTGTCGCGTGTCGTGTCGCGCCTGTTTGAATGAGCCTTCATTTTATTTTAATCTAAATTCTACATCATACGAAATCGATTATTTCAAACAAAGCAAACAGACTAATTAAAATACCTACCACACTACATACATTGTTTTACCTTCAAACAAAATGTACCACAATAACGAAACGTAGGTACAGTAATGATTTTAAATCTTATTTTATTACGTAAAGCACGAATTTGTATGTAAATGGAAAATTAAAGACTTTAGTGTAAAAGCATAAAGTTCATAATCGCATGGTTTTAAATCTATCTCTGCTGAAGCTGTTCGGTAAATGGAATTACCATAATCAAATTGTTCTTAAATTGTGTTATTTCCACGGAATGTTAAAAATGGATTATAAGCGGGGATGTAAGAGGGTGGAAATTCCAGACAAAGGTGGAAAAGGACATATGCAAGGGGTTGTATAAAATAAAGCTATAATTATTTCGTTCAAAGACATCATTCAGAGGTCAAAAGGTAAGCGAAAAAATCTTTGTTTTCTTGAGACAGAAATAACTGGAAGTCAAAGAAAGAGACTTTTTATGGAGATATTGTAAGAGATATGACATATAAATTGGACAATAATAATACTTTCCGAAAAATATACTTAAAACGTAACTTGCAGTGGGACAACACAGCCTCATTTATTTATTTTAACAAGCGAATCTCTTAATCTTGAACCCCCTAAACACTTATTTAAATAATGCCACTCAATTCTATTTTTTACTTACTCAAAATAGTGCAGCTTTTGAGACTCGCGCACATCAAACAAGCTGCAATATTCGTTCCAAGTTTAGGCGTGTAGTACCCAGACTCGAAAAAATGGTCAACATAATATTTTCGGGTCTGCAGTGCGATTCTGTAACCTTCTCACCGTGAAAACTTAGGTGAAGTGAGCATGGAGTGAGCTGTCAATAGTGTCAATTCCTAGCAAAAACAAACTCACTTCACCTAAGTTTTCACGGTGAGATTTTTACAGAATCGAACGGCTGGTTGCAAAAAAATCTTTCTAAAATTCACTTATTCTAAACTGGTTATGCATTACAACTGGTGAGTCCAGGACCCATGCAGGCGGCATACGCAATGGCGTGAGGCAAAAAGTTCTGCTCATAATTTCCTGTGAAGAGATGGGCCCAGGGACCCTTGGCGAACACCGCCACGTCTTCACCTCCGTGTGTCTCTCTTGGCATCGGTACTAAGGCAGGGTATGTGAAGTTTAGATGCACTGTAATAAAAATAAAATAGTTAACTTTTATTTATTCTAATTACACTGAGAATCAGCTCGCGGTACAGTACCCGGCGATAAATATTGCACATCGACCTTTACCTTTTTTTTGTATTTTACACAAAGAATAAAAATAATTATTTATTTTTATTATTATCCATTTATCAAGTAACGCTATAAGCTATATAACATCACGCTACAACTAATACGAGCGGAGCGTCAATGAAAAATGTTGCAAAAACGGTAAAAATGATTCCTTTTGAGAGCTTCTGTTGCGTGCGCTGTGTAAACGGTTAAAGGGACGCAAATATAATGTATGACGGAATTATTCCTCCTTAAAAGTTCACAAAAAAATCCGCGACAGAATATATCTATCTTTTAAGGTCGACTCACTATAACCTTTTATAATGGTAAGTAAATTTCTTCTAAAATAATGCATTATTTGCGAAGGTGTTTTTATAAACATGATATTAATCCTTAGCCAAATAAATACGTCATTCATCACAAGTATTTAATTTTGAAAAATATTGCCCTTGGCATCATTTGATTTCAATGAATATCTTAGGAACTAGGGGACTATCTTAGGGGGGGGGGCTTCTATCTTCCTCTTATCTTATCTTTCTTTCTTATCTTATCTTAGTCTTATCTTATCATAGTTTTAAAATAAATCCGCACGTCTGCCGGTAGCTCTGCTAGGCTTACTACAGTTCCACTCTTACTGATCATAGCGTGATGTACAGACGACAGCACATCAAGCTACTAAAATTTGTCAAATTTCTTCAATAGATTTAAAATTTATCGCTAAAGCATAAGGTTCAAAGTTGATTGGGAAAACTTGACAGTTTCGGGTAGCTTGATGTGCTGGCGTCTGTACCTGAAGTAGCTTTCTTAAATTAATGTACTAAGTAATACTCTTAAACTAATGGAATATATTTTAGAAGGGTTTTTCCTCAAAATAAGACGCTACCTCATAATACCTCAAAATAAATCGTAGCGACTTATCTACTAAGCAAGCGAAAGTGATGCAATTACTTTTGAAACGCAAAATAAGAGACATGGAAATAATGTGCGTGTGCTCGGAATAAAACGACGTATGTGCCCAAACGAGTTTACTCCTTTTTCAACAAAATAAATGAATTAAATTTAAAACTACTTTGAGTAAACTTTGATATGATAATTCTCTATGTTTTAAAGTAAATTCTATTTAATAACTCTTAAGCGTTACGCCGCGCCGCCGTGATGTCGAAATAAGTAAAAAATAGATAATATAACTTTGCAATTTTTTTGTATCGAGAAAAAGTCATTGAATCGTTTATTCCTTTTACATGATACTAGACCAAAGAATCAAAAAACAAATCCATACCAAAATATGACGTCCCTATTCCACATACTTACTTAACAAGTTACACGAAATAGAAAAACCACATTTTCTTCAATATATTGAAAAAATATGGGTTTTTCTATTTCCTATTTCACCCGCGTTATGGTGATATATCATCTTAGTGTGGGTGAAACCGCGGGGCACTGCTAGTTGGCTTATAAAATGTAGATGAAAATACTTACTGAAGTCTTTATCCAAGGCCACGTTATACCTCTTATTATGTATATCCGTTACTTTGTACCCCGGTCCATTGGCGTAGCTAAGAGTAGTGTATGGAATGTGATCAGAAGCATTCATCTAGAAGACACAGAAATACGTTAAAAATAACATAATAAACATCACGCCTTTAGTCCCGCACGGTAAGGCAGACGTGTACGTACAGGTTTCATATCGTGCGGTCGGAGAGACTTTTGATGAAGCCTAAGTAAAAAGTCGTAATTCGAGGTTTGGCTCTCGCCTATTTCCTCCTCCAATATTGGACCAATTTCAAAGATATTTCATAAACCGAATAAGAAGGATATAAACTGTGTCCCTATATTTTTCTTTTTTTTATTAATAGTTGCCAAATTTGTACACTAGGCCTCTGTTAGAACCCTCAAAAATAATGTACCATCAAAAAGGAAAACCTAACATACGAAGAGTTAATATTAATTATTCTGTAAAAAAAAAAATTTCTTTATGGTAAATAACCAGAAAGAAAACAGGCGAGAGCGTTTTTATGGAGAAGCGACCACCCGCATTTCCCCTTAAGGCTACGCCGACCGCCTAGTGGCGCCCTCATCGTTTGTTTGGTTATTTTTTTTTTAATTATAATCACTAAAACGGAAAATAGTGGACACTTTTATCCGTTTTAGTGATTATAATAAAACTAAACAATGTAAAACTACCGTTATAATAATATTGACGTATAATCTTGTGGAGCACAACTTAACGTGCTTATTTTCTGCATTTTCATTCTAAAATAAGAGAAATAACCAAACAAACGATGAGGGCGCCACTAGTCGGTCGGCGTTTGTTCGGCGCCCTCTTAATTCTAATGCAATAGAGGGAAAGCCAACCACCAACCGATCACAAATCCAGACTCCGGACTGCTGTTGAGAAATAGGTACAGACGCCAGCACATCAAGCTACTACAATCTGTCAAATATCTTTAATAGATTTTCAACTTTATAGCTAAAGCATAAGGTGCAAAGTTGATTGGGAAAATTTGACAGTTTCGGATAGCTTGATGTGCTGGCGTCTGTACCTGATGAAAAACCCAATAACACTTGGCCTGACTTAGGAATGGTACCCAGGACCTCATACTCACAAGTAGCATTTGCGACAACTACACCAACGAAATACAAGGAAAAGCCGCAAGTTTATAAGACTCTCTGCCAAAGCTAAAATTAAGTTATAAATTTGTTTGAATAGTCGTCGTTAGGGTCCTCTCAAAAAACAGCCATAACAAAGAAAATAACTGGCCAAGTGCGAGTCGGACACGAAGGGTTCCGTACCACAAGGCAAGAACGCCGAAAAAACCTGTTTGTTGTATTGGAGCCCGCCTTAAATATTTATTTTATTCTTTAATATTGTTTTTAGTATTTGCTGTTATAGCGGCAACAGAAATAATTGCTTACGGCATATCTAAAGTTGCACCGTCTAAAAACAGTGTTTAGACGGTGCAAGTCATTATGTTGCTTAATTTTTATTGTATTCTACTTGCACGAAACTTAAATCGTGCAAATGGGGAAAATGGGAATGCACGGAACACGCGTGCCTGAACTTACACAAAACTATGCAGCATGCATGCCTTTGTGACATTCCCCAATCAGAAGCTGTGACCGCACAATCTAGCAAGCTAGGTACTTGCATACCTACTTTTGTGTGTATGTGTGTGGGGGTGTGTGGGGGTGTGTGTGTGTGATTTGCAGTCTTTAATACGTACCTTGTTAGTAACTCCCAATATATCAGTTCCACGTTTACTGTACCCGCTGTACGTCATAGTATGGCTATGGTCTGACGTCACAACCACTAAAGTTTCCTGCAGGTCCACCATCCTTAAAGCCGCTTCCACCGCTTTTGCAAATTCAGCCGTCTCATCAAGCGCTTTACGGGCTTTTGTCTCGTGGTGAGCAGTATCGATTCTTCCACCTGAAATCATTCATTTGCTTTAAAAAAATAAGTCTGCTCACTTCGTCCGCGTGAAATTTCACCCTCCCCCATTCACCCACTTAGGGATGGAATTTCGCAAAACCCTTCCTTAGTGGATAATTTCCCACCCTCAAAAAAAAAGGGATGGTATTTCGTAAAAACCTTTCTTAGTAGATACCTACTCTTCAAAAAGAACACACTCTCCAAATCCCATGTCTCTAGGACCATCGGTTTAGGCAGTGCGTTGATAATTCAACATCAGTCAGTCAGGACTTTGAATTTTATGTATACAGGGTTATTGGTAAAACATTAACAACCTCTTAAGAGGTCATTGTACTCATCATTATGAACAACTTTTACTATGGGACCAAACCAGAAATCGCGAAAAAAAAATCAGCTGTCTGTTCCCTACATTTATGTTCATATAACTCGTCAAAATGTAGGAAACAGCTGATTTTTTTTCGCGATTTCAGGTTTGGTCCCATAGTAAAAGTTGTTCATAATGATGAGTACAATGACCTCTTAAGAGGTTGTTAACGTTTTACAAATAACCCTGTACAGATTGGGTAAAGATGAAAAAAATATTTTATCCAGGGATTTGAAACGTTACTCAAAATAACGTTACGCGTAGTTCCGGTACCGATAATTTGGTTACGTAAAATGAATTACTTGGCTATAACGTTACTGACAAACGGAACGAAATCTTAAACTAACAATATTATAAATACATCGTTATTAGTATAACGATATAATAACGTTATTCATTTCGATACTCTCGAACGAATACAGCGGTTGCTTCTGCAGGGGCGACCGAGCGACGACGCGACGCGCGACGGAGCGGTGCTCAGCGGGAAAGTTCTTAAGAATAACGTTACAAGTGAATCAGCCGATCGATTCTGTAAAAATCTCACCGTGAAAACTTAGGTGATGTGAGTTTGTTTTTGCTAGGAATTGACACTATTGACAGCTCACTCCACGCTCACTTCACCTAAGTTTTCACGGTGAGATGGTTACAGAATCGCACTGCTGTAACGTTTCACCTGTAACTTTATTACAAGCGGATAAACTTAATGTTACTGATACCTATAACGTTACTTATAATATTATTCTACGAAAATAATATTCCATAACGTTTTTTTTTGTAACGTTATTGATATTTTTAGGTTTTATTATCGTTACAAATTGTGGAACGTTATCTACGATGATATTAGTGGTAACAGAACGAAATTCATTTCGTTTTCAAGTCCCTGATTTTATCTACGCAATTACCACAATTTCAGCCCGAAATCACTCTCCTCCTTTTCCTGTCTGCCAAATTCCCAGTTCACAATTAGATACATCAAAGTAAAAGTAAAAGCATTTAAAAAGTTTTTGCAACTATTAACAAGGTAGATCTTGTCAATTATAAACCTAAATACAAAAAAAATTAAAATATTTGAAAGGAACCGAAGAACTTCTTCGGGTCTTTAAATCATCATCTGCCTGGCCTTTGCCCAGTATTTTACATGGAGCGACTGCCTACCTGACCTCCACAACCCAGTTACTGGATAATACGATACTCTTGGTAAGACTGATTGTCAGACTTTCGGGCTTCTGACTACCCGTAACGACTGTCAATTATCCACGAAAGACAGCCGGGATCAACGACTTAACATGCTTTCCAAGGCACGGAGAGATCTAGGTCTGTAAAGATCACCCATCCACAGACCAACCGCGGCAAGAGTAGCATAACCTGATCGATCGACCTGTGCGGCTGTTATCATTTAGCCCAGGTCTTTAAATAATAAATATAAATAAATTTCACCTTCAACAAACAGGAAAAAGCCATTCTTCTTCTTTTTCAACACTTGTATCGCTTTCTGGGTCATTTCACTGAGGGTCGGGTCATCATTCCCAGCTTCAAGATGATAGGGCATATGGTCATGTGAGAACAGCCCTAAGACGGAATCATAGAGGTTCTCATCTAAACTCATCAGACCCTGCTTATGATACACGTATTTGTAGGACTTCTTAAGTGCTTCCTTCTTTATCTTCCATTCCCTGATGAGGTCTGCTCCGTCACTCCTGTGGCCCTGGTGGCCTTCAGCATCTTTTTGACTTATGGGGAAGAAGTTTTTCCGTCCACCTCCCAATATGACCTGAGGGCAAGAAATCATAATACTAAGTCATAGTAAATCAAGCAACCTTTATAAACTGCGAGGTACAATGCGTGCCACGAAAGATGACACTTGACCCCGCCTCCCCCGCTCTTTCCGCCGCCCCTATGACGTCCGGTCCCGTCCCGCACTCAGACCTCATACCGCTAAAGATACCTAAAATCTTGTACTGTGCAAGTCAAACCACGTGGTGTGTCAAGTCTCATCTTTCGTGGCACGCATTGTAATTGCATAACACACTGTCAGTAGCAATGGCTTTTATATTGACAGCACAGCAACATTCATTGGGTTATTAACGTATTTGCACAGACAAATTTTTCGGACATATAACGCAATGGATTAGCAATATCCTTCAAAATTATTTAGTTTGTGATTGATAGTGTATTACGCCGTATTATTACACGTATTATTACGTGTGCCGATTGATCTCTTCATGTCCTTTAATTTTATGTAACCCTTTTTTTTGTACAGACACAAAAAAGGGGCCAACACATCAACCTACTACAATCTGTCAGATTTATTTAATAGATTTTCAACTTTATCGCTTAAGCATAAGGTAAAAAGTTGATTGGGAAAATTTTACAGTTTCGGGTAGCTTGATGTGTTGGCGTACCTATGCCTTAAATTTTTGCAAGTATAAGACTCACATCAATTTTCCTGCCAACCCGTCCCCTGATGAGTTGCGTGGCGATGTCATCGCAGCGGAGTCCCTTCTTCGGGAGGTCACTATCGGCCTCCCACCGCCTGTCCGCGGAGTGAGCATAGGATGCCGCCGGCGTAGCGTGGGTCACCCGCGTAGTGGTGACAAAACCTGGAAGAATTAGTTTAGTCTTGAGTTTGTAATTATTCACACTACGCTTGCCGATACGCGGTCTCCACTCCAGGACTCGTCTGCTCTACCGGCCATCGGCAATCATAATATTATTAATCACTCCACACTGCCCTACATAAGTATCTAAATTGCACCCGTGCGAAGCCGGGGAGGGTCGCTAGTAATACTATAAAGAGGTAAAATTTGTTTGTACTTAGGGAGTATGAGTAATCTCCGGAACTACGAGTCGGGTTTAAAACATTATTTTTGTATTTGATAGCCCAATTCTTAAGGAAGGTTGTATTCAACCCTTAGGAACCGAGCAAAAGTAAAAAAGTCAGAAAGAACGCTAAGCGAAAACGAAGTAGTAGCACGGACGAGAGATGGGATGCGACGCGATGGGATGCGACGCGATGGAATGCAACGCGATGGGTCGGGGGCCGAAATTCCACAGGAACGACGAAGTCGCGAGGAGAAGCTAGTTTACTTTATAAATTGAAAAGCATGTGTATCATGTCAGCTGCATTCGGTTAGACTGGAAGCTGACCCCAACATAGTTGGGAAACAGATGATGATGATCATGTGTATCACAAAAGTTTTGTTCTCGAGATAGCCCAGAACACATTTTTTTTTATTTGAAATGGGTTTGCTCTTGACTCTAGTCTAGGTCAGAGGTAACAGAGACAAAGCCTACGATGGAGTGAGCTTACCCAGAAGAAGCCTGTTCACTCTTACTTTGAAGAGATTCGGGTTGTATGTACTCGGAAACACAAACACACACATATTTTATAATATGTGAGGATTTCGTTGAGTTAGTTATTCGACGAATGTGTTCCATGCACATGCATCTACACTTAAACTTTTACAACCAGCAGTGCTATTCAGGAAAATCTAACCGTGAAAACTTAGGTGAAGTGAGCGCGGAGTGAGCTGTCAATAGTGTCAATTCCTAGCAAAAACAAACTCACTTCACCTAAGTTTTCACGGTGAGATTTTTATAGAATCGACCAGCAGTTATCAGAATAAAATCCTATGCAATTTGCAGGTCAAAAGTTGACATGATACTTCACAACTGTTAAGAAGAGGCAGCTTTCAATCCAACCTTGAGATCACACCTAAGCCCCCTTTCCCGTTATCCTATTAAACTGATTCATATGACTCAAGCAGTTCTATGAAACGATATTATAATCAATTAATATTTATGAGAACAAATTAAATCTGATCTCGCTGTTATGCTGTAACGAGTACTTAATAAATCGGAGAGTTCCAAGGAATAAAATAAATTAATATTCATTTCCAAAAAAATGCACCTGATCGTTCTGTAATAATTACTTATTTTCTGAGAGTTCTAAGAAATATACCTATCCATACTAATATTATAAATTCTAAAGTAACTCTGTCTGTCTGTATGTTACCTTTTCACGCCTAAACCTCTGAACGGATTTCGATAAAATTCGGCAGAGACATAGATTGCATCCCAAGGAAGGACGTAGATTAGTTTTTATCCCGATATTCCCACGGGATCGCCACTTATGCGGGTGAAACCGCGAGTCACTGCTAGTATAAATATAAAATGTTACGCTTTTTTTGTATCCAAAAAAAACTTGATTCTGCTGAACGAATAATTTCCAAGATTTTTGGAAACGTTAAAATAAAAGACTGTGAATTTCCAAAAATTGCACAGCTTCATAATTTCCAAGTTCTATGAAATAATAGAATCATATTCAAAACTGGTCGTTTTTATTGATTACATAATACCGAGCTCTAAGAAATAATTATAACAAATTGTTATTCATTCCGAAAAAGATTAAAGCCTTATTGATTTAAGGCTCCTATAAACAGGCGCGACACGCGATGTAATCGCGCGCAACACAAAGGCACCGCTCGTTGCGCGACTTGCGGTGCCTTTGTGTCGCGCGCGATTTTATCGCGTGTCGCGCCTGTTTGAAGGAGCCTTTACAACTCGTCAGTTATACATACATACATAATCAGCCTATAATGTTCCCACTGCTGGGAGGCCAGGCCAGGCCAGGCTTGGCCTGGCCTGGCCTGTCAATTATATGAAAAATAAATTACTAGCAACGGCCCGCGGTTTCACCGCATAAGTGTCGATCCCGTGGGAAAATCGGAATAAAAACTAGCCTCTGTCCCACCCCGGGATGCAATCTATCTCTCTGCCAAATTATATCGAAATCCGTTCAGAGGTTTAGGCGTGAAAAGGTAACATACAGATAGACAGACAGAGTTACTTTCGAATTTATAATATCTATTAGTATGGATTCCATAATAACTATATGAAAACTGCTATGTTGGGCTACCAGTGGCAGTGGTTGCAAGAGCGACTGCAAAGCTGGTGGTCCTGGATTCGGTCTCCAGCGCGGGCAAACTGTCATCGAGTTTTTCCGTTCGGAATTTCTCCGCAGTATCTCGGAGTTTGGATTTATAGCAGATTTATGTCAAAGGACACACCCCATAACAAGGGCTAAAAACTATTGGTCTTTTAAGAGGAACCGGGACCACCCCTATGTGCTGATGGTGATCACCGGGGTGGTTTTAGTGAGGTAAAAATCCCACACTCCGCGACCTCCCTCCCTGGAGATCGAGTGCCTTTTGAAAGTTTCCCCCTACAACAAAAAAAAAAGTTACTCTATAGGTTGTCTGCTAAATTTGACCTTATGTATTGCTGGCTAGCAATAAAACAACTCTTGTTGCATTCAAACAGTCACGCGAGTTTAGAATAACAACCGACGCCATCCCACGCTTACTTATTGGCCAAATGACGAAAATACTCGTAGCTCAACGAGATGAAAACTGTAGCCAATGAGTCAACTTCATTGATGTCGCGTAACGTTGTGTGTTATAAGTCTGTTTCCGCCTTAAGCTTTCAAATTTCTGTATAAGGTTTTTGTTTGGAAGAAAGAGTAATAATATAGCCGGGTTGATGTAAAGTCGTTCGCTTGGAATAAACGCAGCAAATATAACGTTGTATGATTTTAACACAGACCCTTTCTACAGTACCTACCTATAACATAACCACTGTTCCTTTAGGGGTAGATGATAAGTTATAGTAAACAGGAAAAACTGATTACCCTGTTATGACAAACAAATCTCACAGTTTCTCAACTTAAGCTTCAATCTTAATGGGCTTACAGGACCTAAACGCTAAAAACGCAACTATTGGAAACAATAAAAGCATATGATCGACTACAGTAAAAAAAATCAGAAAAATAAATGATATTCTTCAGGATATACTCGTATGCTAGGTAGATAGTGTGTTGAAAATATAAAACAACTAATTTGATACGATAGAAAAAAATCATGAAGATACCGCTAAAAACTTTCTTTTTACAATAAAAACCATAAGATTTCAGATTATTATACAAGCAACATACTAAAACACTAGTGTTTAATTTTTTAGTCCAAACAATAGATTTTTTGTAATTAAATAATTGCTTCATATTTTGCATTAAATTACCAGCGTTGTGTCATCGCGCTTCTCTTTCTTTTCTATGCAGTCCGATAGTGACCGCGCTTTAGGTCATGTAAGCCCCTTAAGTTTGGCCAAACTTGCGCGTCAAAAACGCGAGACGCGAAACGGGGGCGTCAACAATGCGAAACTAATCGTGAACATGTGCGTGACTACAGCGGTCGCAAAGGTGTAGGTGTGCAAGACGCCATAAGTAACCACGAGCAGCGACCGCCGCGCGACTGACGCTCCCGCTTCGCAGTCGCTTTGGTCGTGCAAGTTTAGCCGAAGCTTTATGGAATCCCATTAACACTCAGTTTCAAGATTGAGAAAATATCTGTGCAAAAAACGTAAAAAAAAATTAATTTCGTGGGGTACATTGAAGAAATCAGAGTTTGACAAGTTCTGAACTTCAAATTCTCAATTCAGAAACTGGCTGTAAGTCCAATACAATCGAAAGCTTGTAAATCTTACCAGTCCCTTTCCCAGCCGTTTGGGCCCAGTCCATCAGTCCAGTGACGGAGTGCACGCCATCCCTCTGTCCCTTGCAGTCCCCACGTTTGACAGCCGCGCTCAGTCCCACAGTCCCACTGTTGGCCTTTACTCCTGACAGGTAGGCTGTGCCACTGCAGGCGGAGTCGGCGACGTTGTGGTCCACGCAGTATGTCTAAAAAAAACATTATTTTAAAACTATTTGAGGACTCAAATCGGATGGAGATCAAATCGTTCAAATCAAATCATTTATTTAATTAACAAATGTGTTAGTGGTTGGTGCGTAAATATGTAATTTTTCGGGTTTCGTACCTCAAAAGGAAAAACAGAACCCTTAAGGCTCCTTCAAACAGGCGCGACACGCGATAAAATCGCGCGCAATACAAAGGCACCGCAAGTCGCGCAACGATCGGTACCTTTGTGTCGCGCGCGATTATATCGCTTGTCGCGCCTGTTTGTAGTAGCCTTTATAGGATCTGTTTGTTGCCCGTCTGTCTGTCTGTTTTGATTTGATTCAAGATTAAAATCGTTAGAATAGAAACCAATTCGTGTAATTTTTTGACACATATCGTGTCAAAAATGACACGAATTGGTTATTATTCAATTGTTGTGTAAGACTACTTAGTATTGTTCAAAACAGTTAAAAAGCCTATCGTCTTTCTAAAGGATTTTATTATATAATTCTATATCAGGATATTTTGTTTTCTTTGTCAAAAAATTCTCAGTAGCAAACAAGAATTAGGATATGTCCTGGCTCATAGGATCAACAAGAACGACTAAAGCTGGTGAAATGCTTCGCACCTTTGTTAACCCCTTCTTCGTCGTGGACAAATGCGTGAAGATAATGTATGTATTTTGGTCGAATGATGATGACGTGTCCATTGTTGTGAACATCAAAATAATCTACATACCTTAGCCAGACCTGTGTAAGGAAAGGCTTCGAAACTCAGCTTCAGTTCTTCACCGAGATGTCCATACTGCTGGCCCAGGTAGACCCTGGTGGCAGCCAGCGTGGTGATGCTCATGCCGTCTCCAAGAAATAGGATCACATTCTTTGCTACCCTCGTGTTCAGAGGACTGGCTAACTGGAAATTAGGTACGTCAAGATAAGAATAATATTATGACGGAATAGATAAAGCCCCATTCACACGATGCAAGTTTCTTGCATACAATAAAATTGAAGTAACAAAGTACTTGCATCGTCTAAACACTGGTTAACAGTACACACTGCAACTATTATTGTTAATAATGGCACAAGTAGATCATCATCTGCCTAGCTTTTTCCCAACTATGTTGGGGTTGGCTTCCAGTCTGACCGGATGCAGCTGAATACCAGTATTTTACATGGACGGACTGCCTATCTGACCCAGTTACTGGGTAACACGACACCACTAATTAGTAAGACTGGTTGTCAGACTTTTGGGCTTCTAACGACCGGCAACAATCCACAAAAGACAGCCAGGACCAACGGCTTAACGTGTATTCCGAGGCACGGAGAGGTCTCGGTATGAAAAGACGGTCACCCATCCACAGACCAACCACGGCAAGCGTAGCTTAACCTGATCGATCCACCTGTACGGCTGTTATTATTTAGCCATGGGCCCCTCACCCCTCACAAGAAGGTACTCGTCAAAATCTAACTTTTTCCAAAACTCATATAGGTACTTAATTAATGCCATTATTATAACGCCGACCTCTTTTTAGCCCGATTTACACAGTGCGATACCACTGCCTATGGCATATCATAAGTTGAAGCATTATACATAGGTAACCCTTATTAACGCAAGTATCACGATCTGTATGAGAACCAAGCGTACCATTTTTTGACTACCTACTATGACGTCACAAGCACTATTTAGTGATGGGAAAATCAAATCGATTCAAAGACGCGGCCGCGCGCCGTCCGCGTGCGGCACCCGTCTCGCCCCAACCGCGGGGCCTAGCCAGCGCCAGCGCTCACGCTCACCCCACCCAGCTAGCAGTACACAGCGGTGCTATTCTGTAAAAAGATCACCGTGATAACTTAGGTGAAGTTAACTTCAAGTGAGCTTAAGAGTCATTCCACCTGATGCTAGGAATTGACACTATTGACGGATCACTTTAAACTCAATTCGCCTAAGTTATCACGGTGATCTTTTTACAGAATAGCACCGCTGGACTAAGTTGGAGCGATTTTTGGCACGCGAAGTAGTTGCGTTATCTAGGTGTATACTATGTCTGGTAGGTTAATAGTACACACTGCAACTTTTCTTGTTGTTTCTATACTTCTTTTCACATTCATGACGTGTAGCTGCCGAATACTTTTTCCGTGTCTTTTCTTTTTACTAAGAGTTGAGCTAAATTGTCTTTATTTTATGCACATTTCATTTTCGTGTTTCTGTGACAGCATTTTTTATTCTATCTTTCTTAATATTTTCGTGGCTTTCGATTTTCATCAGAGATATCGTTTTTTAGTGTATCTACACGTGTCCAGTATGATTCGTTATTAAGGCAAAAACAAGCAATAACCTTACGGCTTAAGTCAGTTGAAACCGTTCGCAAATTGATGGAAATCCCGCAATGGGACGAAGGTCGACGATTATGCCGTCCTTTTTCTTAAATTTCCTTCCCAACCATACAATATTTAAGAACACAGGAGTAAAGCTCTCTTAAAGTATTAAAGAAAAGGTAAAACTGGGGTAGGTAAGTCTCTGACGTTAATTTGAAAACTTTAATTTGGTTTTTGCATAGTCCCAGAAAGATCGAGTTACGGTCTGATCCTCTGAAACCCCTCCTCCACCCTCCCTCCTCGATCCCCTGCCAATTTCTCCCATTTGGGATCTTGGGTTGTAATTCAGTATTTTTATTCTAAAAAACAATGGGTATATATTTAGATGATGTCCTGATGGCCTAGCGATTAAGACCTCGCCTCACATGCACGAGGAGAGACATCTCACCTACGTCCTCGTCTACGGGGGAGATGTCTCTTGAGCAAGCGTGGTGATCAATGCTCGCGTCTTCTCTCTATGAAAAGAGGACTTTACTGTAATAGGCTGGTGTCTAACATTATAAATGCGAAAGTAAGTTTGTTCGATTGTTACCTTTTCACGCCTAAACCACTGAACCGATCATCATGAAATTTTGCATACGTTGTCAGGAGTATAGAACAAAACAGGGACATAGAATAAGTATATATTATATTATAGTAAATAGTATGTATATTTATATAACCTATTTATGTATTTGTGTACCTAGTTTTAATAGTATTTTTTTTATCATTGTTCCTCTCATCCAAAGCACCTGCCATCCAATCTCTTCCCCACCCTTGGTTGACTGGTAGAGAATGCCTAAGGCATTAAGTCCGCCTTTCTGTGCGAAAAGTTTAAATAAATAAATAAATAGAATACCTTTCATCGAGAAAAAAATACTGTTCCCGAGGAAACGAACAATAACTTTCGACGGTCACAATTGCTTTAAGACGCTAGATGGCGCTACGTGTCCTTCGAATCCTGATTGAAATATGACCCGAATTTCTGAGCAGTATTAAAACAAAAATTACCTACTAGGCTTGCATGAATTCATGATAGTATTTCAATCATTAGTATTATGCTTTTAGTAGGATTTGGATGAAAGGCACACAGATATTAGATTTATTATAACCAATGGGGTTATTGCGTAACGCACTATCAGTGGCAATGGGTTTAATTTTGACAGTTCAACAACATTCATTGCGTTATTTACGTTGTTGAGCAGATACATTTTTCGAACATACAAAGCAATGGATATGCAATATCATTCAAAATTATTCAGATTGAGATCGATAGTGTGTTACGCTATTAGGGTGCTAGATTGACACATACGATACTTTTATCCGGTAATACGTTTCCGTATGATAATTTCCGACCTCGACGCGGGCGAAGCCACGGTCAAAAGCTAGTTATTATATACTAGCTGCGACCCGCGGTTTCACCCGCGTAAATGTTGATCCCGTAGGAATATCGGGATAAAAAGTAGCCTATATGTTAATCCAGGCTGTCAGCTACCTCCATACAAAATTTTATCAAAATTGGTCCAGCCGTTTGAACGTGAAGAAGTAACAAACATATAAACACACACAGACACACTCACAAACTTTCGCCTTTTTTTTCTGAAGTTTTTAAGGTATACCTTTGATCTCAATATCCATTGCGCCTGCAAGTTCCAGTGATCCTTATTTCTTTCGTCGAAGGTCGGCGTGTCGCTAGCTGTGAAATAGAAAAAAAAAACTGAGTGAGTATTGTATTTTTTTCAGTTGTAAACACAAATGTTTTACCTTTCCCGTTTGTATTAACAAAGGGAAAGAAAGAAAAGTATTAACAACAAAACAACAAACAACATTAACAACAACAAACAACACAACAAAACAACAAACAACAACAAACATACAACAACAACAACATTTCTTGTTGGTAAAAGAAGGAATGAAGATATTAAGTCTTGAGTACGTAATTTTATATTTCCATCATAAACGACCAGCATCCTAATTGCGTAACACACTATCCATCACGATCTGAATCATTTTGAAGGATTTTGCTAATCCATTCGAAAAATTTGCTGTTTAATAAAGTAAATAACGCAATGAATGTTGTTGAACTGTCAAAATGAAACCCATTGCTGCTGTTAGTGTTTTACGCAATGGGCATTGTTCATATTTTTTTAAATGTTGTAATTGAAAAACCATTTCGAGGAATAGCGTTACTGATCATTACGGACTAATTAATTATTAAAAATATTCATATTTTATTGATATTTTTGATAAAATACGATTGACCTTCTTTGCCCTTCAAATTACGTCGGCTTTGGCCGTACAGTTTTGTATCGTTGCCTCAGAAGAAAAAAAAGTAAGAGGCAAGTATAGTCTACAATCTGTCAACTGTCAAATTATTATAAATATAAATGCCAAAAATATAAAGATTCTTGTTTATATTTCATTACATTACATACGTTATTTCAACACTCGACAATATTTAATATATTGGAAGATTTATGGAATACAGGAAGTGCTTTGTTTCAACTTGCAGCAATAATAGTAATAATGTCGCCGCGTGCGTTATTATTCTATTTCTAAGTCGTCGCGTCGATTGTTCTAGTGATGACAGAGGGTAGTATATTCCTTGGAGGACACTTACTCATAAAAAAACCATTTGTATATAAATACGCTATGATAGGATTCGATTATTTAAGAAGTCTATTCCGCCTATTGACACTTTGACAGATGTCAGATTGATGACATTGTGTTGCCATTTTTTTATTTTTTAATAAATGTACTAGTAAGGCAACGGCACTTAATCTTTTATGCCACTGATGACGTCACCTACCTTGAAAACTTAAAATAATTGAATATTTTTTTAAAAAATAACTATTGAGCCAATCATCAAAATATTCAAATTAGTTTCTCAATATGCTCTAAATTTTCAAAAAATAAAATAAAATCTAATGGTTAGAAATTTTGGACAATGCCCATTATCCCGGTGGGCAACAAAGCATTTCTTCACATCGCTGTCGATGGTATTTGGCCGAAAAAAGTTAAAAGGATTTCTTAGGCGGTTCAACCACTGAAGATGCGTCCCGCCGCGGTGCGCGGAGCGACGGAAACGCGCGCGGCGACGGAGGCGCAGATCTGCCTTACTTAGCGCAATGATGTATAAAACTATACAGGGTGTAAGTTTAATCACCGTTATCCTCTTAAGGGGTCATTGTACTCATCATTATGAACAACTTATACTATGGGACCTAACCTGGAATCGCGAAAAAAAAATCAGCTGTTCCCTACATTTTGACGAGTTAAGCGAACATAAATGTTCCCTACATTTTACACCCGAATCTAACAATTGCCAATTGCCAACTAACAATAGAAATATTAGTATGTGGGAATCGAACTCTGCCCCTGAGCTAAAAAACCAGTCACTTGGCTATTTTGGGTCATCGTTACTCATGTAAACGGTTTTCTTGCATATTATTGACCCTTTTATAGTTAACTAAGCACGGTAGAAAGATTGGTTGAGACGTATCGAGCGTGCCGACAAAGGGGTAGTTCATAAAGATGCAAATTATTGCGTTCAAAACAGCATGACTGATTAATAGATATAGTACTTTGGTAGTAACGCAATGAATGTTGTTAAACTGTCAAAATGACACCCATTGCTACTGATACTGTATTACGCAATTACCCCGCTGTATGAGCTGGCCTCACATTCTATTGAAACTCCGTACAATGCGTGCCACGAAAGATGAGTCTTGACCCCGCCTCCCCCGCTCTTTCCGTTGCCCTATGACGTCCGGTCCCGTCCCGCACTCAGACCTCATACCGCTAAAGATACCTAAAATCATGTTCTGCGCAAGTCAAACCACGTGGTGTGTCAAGTCTCATCTTTCGTGGGTCTTGTTACAGCTACACACGGTGGTAGACGATCAGACACGTTACTTATCAGATTTTTATTACAGCTATTATACCTGGGATTCCCAAAACGTAAAACCGGTAACGACGCTATCATCAGACGTAATTGAGGTGTGTCTTAAGGAGTTCGAGATACAAATCTCTTTTTTGTCGCAAATTTTGACATTTGTCCGTCCGGTGAGGTATTTTTCCGAAAAACCGGTAGTTGACTAAAGTCTGGTTTTTAATTTGCTAGACCAAAATAACATCGAAATAATGTTGAGAAAAAAAGGCCAGTCGTAGCTATTAGGACAGTTGCAGAGTTTAGGCGTTAACGTAACAGTCACATCATTCTTGAATGACTATTGTCTGTAAAATACCTAGGGTACGTAGGTACGAAAATCATCTTTGTGGTAAAAATGTGTCATTACGAGGGCGGTTTGTTACACCTGTTTTTTATAATATGTCACAATAATTAGTAATGATTTTGCATACCTTTTCCTTACTTAACGTTTTTGGTTAGTAAGCAAACGCCCTTCATGTACAATAAGGTATGTTGGGGTAAGTTCGGCTCTGGGATAAGACCGTACGAATCAAGTTCCCGGCATATTTGGAAATATTTTATAATGCGGATATCATTGAATTCTATGCCATTTTATAGTGCCCTAAAGACGATCAGGGCAATTTTTTTTGTAATAAAATGGCACAGAATTTGATTCATACAGAAAAAACATTTATAAATTCTCCAATGCGTGACCGCGTGAAAAGTCTTTTGCCAATAATTTCATCGGTATTCATGCTGCTGGGGAATTGATAAAATAAAGCCAGCAATCCTGAATAAAGCAGTGTTGCCATGCAGTAAAAGTGAATATGGCCTGCCTGCCTGCCTGTGGCTGTGTACTGTACTTTTGTGTGTTGTGCTGTCTTCTTGTATGTGCCAAATAAATGGTTTATCTATCTATCTATCTATCTAATATTTTGAAACCCCATTCACTTGGTAAAACATGCACTTAATTTCAACAAAAAAGAAACGTTACCAAGGTTTGTTTAACTATTATACATAGTATAGCATATCATCTTGAGTCTTTCTAATCAAACAATATTTGAACAAGTAGTATCTAGGTAATATTTAATTAAAACAATTTTTATTTAATATTGGGGAGAAAGTATGTACATTTTGTTTAGTTATCATCTACATAATTATTATATAAATAAAACAAAGTCGGATTAGTTACACCATTTATAACTCAAGAACGTCTGGACCGATTTTTATGATCTTAGATTTGTTGGATTTGTCTCCGCCCCGATTAGAATAATTATGAAAACATGGGTAAAATACACAAAAAAAACATGATTCATTTTCTCATTCATTTTTTGTTGGTTATGGAACGGGTTTTTTAAACGACGAAAAAACGGAGGAGGTTCTCAAGTCGACGCGTATATATAATATTTTATGTATGACCACGCATAATTAATGATATCCGGCGAAAGCGCCAGGGAAGCCCGCGAAATTCAATTTTTTTTACATTACAATTTGCTGGTCAGTATTAAGTTGTACGTTGATTGATATATGATTCAAGGCCGTAACAAATATGTGTTTACAGAATTATACTCAGAAAAACTTGAAAAACTTGAAAAGAACAAAGATTTATACGAAAATTTATGCTCCAGCGCAATCTCGACCTCACTTGGATGAGAACAGATCCAATCACTGCTTGGATTCGATTCACAAACTAAGTAAGAATCTAGAATAAAGCCAAACTCAGCTGAACTATCATTATGATCAATGAATGTATGCTTGAGGAACGTTCTAAAATTAAAACATGACTCAAAACTAGTCAACAGAGGTCAATGCTTGAGTTTCCTTCTATTATACGAACCTAAGACAAACAGAAAAGGGGTTTTTCCAAGGCCTACGCTAGTTTTAAGCTAAAAGGTTGACGCATCTATAATAAATATACGGCACGCGCGACTAAAAATAAAGTCCAATTAATATCATCGACCAAAGAGAATAAATTACACATAATTTTCTGGCAAATTAGTAAAGTACATAGTTGGCCACGAGCCATATCAAAAGAAATACAGCTGCATGGAAAATCCCGATCCTGTAATGTTAGGAAAAACCTAAAGTAAGTTTTGTAAATTTTGATTTTAATTGTTATTATTATATGATTTCAGAATCCAATAAACCTTTGAAATTAAAAACAATCCATACACTGTCAAATAATTTAAATAAAATGGTGCATAAATAAATTTAAAAAAATATCATATACTTATAGCATAGCATTAGAATACTTACTTAAATTCGGTCTCTGTCCCAGCAGTGGGAACGTTGTATAGGCTGATTATTATGTTTTATGATATAAATGAGGTACTTTTATACGAGTAAATATTATGACGTGTTATCATGATATTTAACGTCACAATCATTGCAATCAACGTTAATCGTTCCGATGTCGTCATTACCTAAATAAAATGATTCAATTCCACGTTGTTGGTTTAGGTACCTAACCTACCTATTACCTAATTTAAAAATATTTAAGTTTGACGCACTTTAAAACCCTACATGTTATTTTTATTTTAAAAATAAAGTTATTCATGACGTATTTATTTATGACGTTTATTATATCCCTATATTTAATTAACGTCGCGGTCACATTCGAATAATCTAATCCCCACCATTTTTTTTTTATATAGGATGATGATGATGATGAAGTATGTTTATTTAATAATATCAATTAGGTACATTTTTTATAAGAACAGTGGTGTTCGAGGTTCCAATCCTGACAGGCGCTTTACTTTGTGTAAATTATTTCATCACCACTGGTCTCAAAACGGTGAAGGAAAACATCGTGAGGAAATCGGCATGTGACATCTATCAACCCGTACTGGGTCCGCGTGGTGGATTACAGCCCACGCCCTCTCTCCGAGAGGAGGCTTGTGTCCCATCAGTGGGAACATTATAGGCTGGTTGTGTACATTTGTTTTTATAGTTTTTGTCTTATAAAACACTTAGATATGCGAAACAGTTTATTATATTGGTTATGAACCACAAGACACAAGACATAAACTTTAATATAATTGCTGGGTCTACTGATGATTGATCGCTTGAGATACTACCTACACCAACAGTACAACAGTAATTAAAGACAGAAAACTTAAAAAAAAACGCCTCACCTTACATTACAAAACTTACGCGAAGCCCACCTTGACATTTTTTTACCGCTGGTAAATACTATTATATGATTACGGTATGAGGTAGCAGCTCTATGAGAATTGCCAAAAAAAAGAGGTGAATGGCGTGCGATTGGAAAAGCCTATGTTCAGCAGTAGACTGGTATAGGCAGGTGATGATGATGAGATACTACATGGAAATTCCAAAATATAAATTTACAATTGAAATGAAATCGTGACGTTTTATATAGCGGTGACAGGCGGTTCACATAAATTTATATGGCAAACCCTTTAGGTAAACTAATACACTTAAGTGCACGTTTAATTGGTATATCAGGGAAAGCAAAAAAGGTAAAAGTGCGCGTAATTACAGCAAAGTATCCAAATATGGTCATTTCCTTTGTCCAACTTTTTAACTGACAGATGTTAAAACTCTGAAATCGCCAACACGCTGATATTTGTAACAAGGTCGGTAGCTACGGTCAGGACTCTTACATAGAAGAAGAGAGAAAGAGGAGTCGGGTTACGCAAGTCACTGACTGTACAGACGCCAGCACATCAAGCTACCTGAAACTGACAAATTTTCCCAATGAACTTTGAACCATATGCTTTAGGGATAAAGTTGAAAATCTATTAAAGAAATTTGACAGAATGTAGTAGCTTGATGTGCTGGCGCCTGTACAATGCCTACACTTTTATTACACATGTACCCAATTTTACATTGCACAATGATTAACCATTTCTCCGTTTGTTTGCTTTTACACATAACATCTCGCCTTGATTCTCCAACGGATTGAGGTGTACCCATAGTAGGCCCTCATTTTTCCAGTTATTTTTAAGTCCCATGTAATCTACCAAGTAGTCCACACTGCAATCTATGACTTGGAGACATGTCGTATCTGATCGCGATCGTCAGCATTGAGGAGACGACGAAAAAGAAGAAGTTGGGGACAAGCCTATTGCCATCTAACGCTACTAATCCAGACTCAAGGCTGCCTTTAAATAACTTCGTAAAAGTATTTAAAGTATTCTAATCAGCAGCATCAAAGATACACCGCTATGTGGCCAGTTGTTTTAATTTTCTACAAAAAGTTAAAGGCTGTTTGACGGTTGTTAGGATATAGTTTCTTAAACTTTTCTTTGTTCTTGCGTCTCCATGGAAACCCTTCAAGGAAATAATTTTCCAAAAATCGTGTTCCTTTTTTCTGTGGTTTAGTGCTTGGTCTATCAGTCAGTCACAGAACTTACGGTTTAGAAAGTAAATAGGTTTGTCGAAGTTGGCTTTCAGTCTAAGTAAAATTTAGATCAATAAGTAACACATAAACGACGGAGAGGGCTACCCTTTTTTAAACAGCAGGATGAAATTATATCCTTTACTTCGACCGAGATCGGAAATAATATAATCAGAAAAGCGGTTTTTCAAAGGCCAAAGTTGGTTTTTAAGCTAAGAAAGTGGACGCACACTACTCGATGACTAAAATAAAGTCAAATTAAATGTCATCGACTAAAGAGAATAAATTACCTATGTATCAATATATGTATTAGTCATGTAGTTTGACACGAGCCAACTCAAAATAAAAACAGCTGCATGGAAATACCCAATACTATACTGTAGTAGAGAAAAACCCAACGTTAACGTAGTGAGTGAGTGGGTTGTAAGAAACATAATTATGTATATTATTAAACTAATACGATAATATCAGAGTTACGAAAAAATCGGTCGTTTCGAAACGAGTTTTTTAAAACATTTATTTATAGCGTAGGCCTAAAAAAAAGTTAAAATTATACACGACGTATATTTTAAACGTACATGACGCTGTATCATGATATTTAACGTCAAAATCACTACAATATCAACGTAATTCGTTCGTGTGTCGCATTTTAATAAAATAATTTATTACCTTTTTAGTTTTTGTAATAAATGTTCTAAGATATTCATGACGTACTTTTTAAACCTTCAAAGCATTTGTGAGTTTTGTGACGTGATATCATGATATTTAACGTCGAATTTGAAAAATTATTTTCCATCGATTTTGTTTAAAAAAATGTGAAGTTTCCACGTTCGCCTGTAGGATGTATATTTTAATGTATGTTCGATATTTTCATAAACTGTGTACCTATTTTGAACATTATTTTTTGTTTGAAAGGGTAGTTATCTATACTCCTGAGGTAGACCTATATAAATTTGGTCAAATTCTGGTGAGTGGTTTTGTGTTAGCTTTAATAATACGTATTTAATCCACTTTGTGTAGATTATGTTGACGATTTTTTACCATTTCCCTTCACAATTATTTACATAGCAAGCAGTGGGATACTAATTTGTATAGGTAAAGGTTCCTCTAAAACGTAAAAAATAAACATGTTTACAAAAAAAAAAAACATCTTCCACATTCTAGTGCTTTTTTGGAAGTCGCATGTTTTATTTTTTGCAAAGAAATTTTTTATCTAAATTGATACTTTGTGGTCTTTTATCTTATAAAACATATAGGTAAGCGAAACAGTTTATATTGGTTATATGATGTGCGACGTTACAATGGTCAGACACATCTTTCATCAATTGCTATATTGACTCAATCTTCTTCTTCTTAGCGTGTCGATGGCAATATAAATGGACTCGGCCCAGAATTCGGCTACTTGTTTGGCGCCATCACCAGCGTCCACCAGTTCCTGTAACGTGCAGCTGACTGGACACGCAGGACACGTCATTAAGTATCCCATCGTTTATGGAACAGCACCACATTTACACTCCAAGGCGGAGTCGTCTATGAATCTCCACCTGAACAGGTTTTCCTTGCTTCGGCCAACCTGGGTCCGGAGTCTGTTTAAAGACTTCCAGGTTACCCAAGGTAACTCATGTCCAGGTGGGAGGTCTTCAGCGGGTGGAACGAACGGTTTAGGTAAGGAAGCACTGTCTCGCCACACCTTCAGTCTCTCTTATGATGGTTCGCCAGTGAGTGGGACGACACACTTTAAAAAACTGACTCAATTGCATTATCAGGTCACAAGTTAACAATACAGGAACAAACCATAATGTGACTATGGTCAGATTGTTGAGTAAGCGGCACTTGGCTATATAATAACAGCCACACAGATCTTCAAGGTTAAGCAAAGCTGGCCAAGGTCAGTCCGTGGATGGGTGACCATTAAATACTTACCGAAACCTCTCAGTGCCTCGGAAAGCACTTGGTCACGGCTGTCATTCGTAAATCTTTGGCAGTCGATACCGGGTATTCAGAAACCCGAAAGTCTAGAGCAATCAGTCTTGCCAAGGGGGGATCGTGTTACCCAGTAACTGGGTTGTGGATGTATGACAATCAGAGAAATAGTAAGCACATATTATGTACTTACAGATCTGTTTCTCTTTCTTACTTGCTTCTCATTTTCCTGTTTGTTATTTAGAGTTTTACGTTGAATCTGAAGTACGTAAAGGGAAGTGCATAATACCTAAGTAGGGAATACCCCTAAGCGTCAACCCCACCTGTGTGAGGTGTGTCACAGTCATCACAGGTAAATTGATGAATATACAAAAGGTGTTTACGCAAATAAAGACGATAAAAACAAATTACAATGCGCGCCACGAAAGATGAGACTTGACCCCGCCTCCCCCGTCCTTTCCGCCGCCCCTATGACGTCCGGTCCCGTCCCGCACTCAGACCTCATACCGCTAAAGATACCTAAAATCGTGTACTGCGCAAGTCAAACCACGTGGTGTGTCAAGTCTCATCTTTCGTGGCACGCATTGTACATGCTAATTATTATAATTCAAACAATTTATAGTCGAGGAGATCATTTAAAGATCACTCTAGTATTACCTGCAGTATTGTTTATTCAGAACAATAATGAATGCTTTAAGGAACTCCAAGAAATCAAAAGACATTATTCAAATAACACTGAGAAACAACCCCTTTTGTAAAACCGACGATAGAGACAATTAAAAATTTCCCTAGTTACAAATTAACCACGCTTGAAGCTTTCTGGCTACACACATACGTAATAAAAAATATTTTCTCTCTCCTTAAACAACATCATTATAAATAGTCCTTGCTCTTGGTTCGTGTTTATTATTAATTATTATTATATTTATTGTAGGTTGTATTATGCTTTATGTGTTTATATTTATTTTATATGTAAATATATGTATATATAAATGGTACACTACTGTCTACCTGCAGTATTGTCTGTCCTTCTACCTTTAATCCATACAAAAGATATCTATAAAACATCGCTTTTAGCGATAATACCACCCATTGAAATAAAATTTCATCTTGAATCCATAATGGTATACATAATAAAGATTACTTTATTATATTAATAATATATTAAATAAAGGGACAGAATTTTGTGACAAAAAAAAAGACAAATTACAAAAAATGTATTGTTTGGACGAAAAAATTAAAACACTAGTATTTTAGTATGTTGCTTGTAGAATAATCTGACAAAAAACCAGAACGATTGTATGTATATTGGTATGGTTTTTATTGTAAAAAAAAAAGTTTTTAGAGGTATCTTCATGATTTTTTTCTATCGTATCAAATTAGTTTGTATTATGTTTTCAACACACTACATATCCTGAAGAATATCATATATATTGTTATATTGTTTACTGTAGTCGATCATATACTTTTATTGTTTCTAAAACTTGCGTTTTTTGTGTTTAGGTCCTGTAAGCCCCTTAATATACTTAACCTTTAAGAATATAAGATTCAATCTATGTCTACTTATTTTATTTGAGATTGCAATCTCAAGTCACAATTAGAATCTATATCAGATTTTTCTCCAATACACGTAACTCAATCTAAAAGACTAATATTATAAAAACAAAAGATTTGATTTGTTGTGTTTGTTTGTTGCGCTTTCCCGTTAAAACGGCTGAACGGATTCAGATGAAATCTTGCACATGGGTAGGCCATGACCTGGATTAGGCTAAAGGATTTTAACCCGATATTCCTACGGAATCGAGACACCGATATGACGACTAATAGAAAAGAATGAAAGAAAAGACATGTTCCGCTGATCCCAAATAAATTGGGATAAGGGCAGAAAAATGATGATTCCCACAAGATTGAGACTAATGCGGGTGAAACCGTGTCGCGCAGCTAGTACTAAAATAATCATGGGCGAAGCTTATGAGGAAATGCGGTTGGTCGTTTCTCCATAGAAACGCTCTCGCCTGTTTTCTTTCTGGTTAATGACCATAAAGCAATGATTATTTACACAATAATAAATATTAACTACTTGTATGTCCCAGGGCCGTCTTTACCCGGGGGTGCAAGAGGTGCGTGGCACCCGGGCGCAGGGTCTTAGGGGGCGCAAGCCAATACTTATACCTACACGTACTACATGCGTAAGCCTTCTCGAAATTGAAATGAATAAAAAACTACTTACGATTAAGTCAAGGTAGATTGACAAATTTGGCTATAGTATACCTAGCTAATTGTAAGTTGATTACAAAACAGACGATATCATAAAAAAGATTGCCGATTTTAAAGCCTAATTTTATTGTAGAGTGAGTATTAAATAAAAAAATAAAACACAAAAATTGGGGCGCTGGCTGATTTTTGCACCCCGGCGGCGCCCAATATGGTTAAGACGGCCTATGTCCCTATGTTTTCCTTTTTGAGAATACATTATTTTTATAAGCACTAGAATCCTCAAAAAATGCCGATTTAAACCGCTGTCAACAGAGGTCTAGTGTACAAATTTGACAACTATTAATGAAAAAAGAAAAAAAACAGGGACACGGTATATATCCTTCTTATTCAGTTCGTGAAAATCGAGACAATTTAATATTTTCATACATGACCCATTGGGTCATGTATGAAAATATTAAATTGTCTCGATTTTTTTTCTGCGCTTATGAATAAGCTAATACTATCTACAAAAAAAGTATCAGATTTATCTGATTAGTATTTCCAGAGAAATAAATTAAATTCTGTTAGAGGCGGCCATCGACAGTAACCCACGGATTTTTATTCAATTTCCTTAGCCTACTCAATTAAAAAGTAAAAACTTGTCAATTTGTCATAACATAACCACACTTTTCACCTCTTGCTTTGTGTTTGTTTGCGATTTTATGGATATATCTTTACGACGACCCTCACGCTTTGAATAAAATAAAGATAAATCGTATCGTAATCGTAAAGATATATCCATAAAATCGCAAACAAACACAAAGCAAGAGGTGAAAAGTGAGGTTATGTTATGACAAATTGACAAGTTTTTACTTTTTAATTGAGTAGGCTAAGGAAATTGAATAAAAATCCGTGGGTTACTGTCGATGGCCGCCTCTAACAGAATTTAATTTATTTCTCTGGAAATACTAATCAGATAAATCTGATACTTTTTTTGTAGATAGTATTAGCTTATTCATAAGCGCAGAAAAAAAATCGAGACAATTTAATATTTTCATACATGACCCATTGGTCCAATATTGAAGGAGGAAATAGGCGAGAACCAAACATCAAATTACGACTTTTTACTTAGGATTTTTCAAAAGCCTCTCCGACCGCATTTGCTCTGGATTCACTTCGACATGACGTCTATAATCATCATTGCATGACGTACTTACACGTTAGCGTCATACAGTTATAATACGATCAACTTCCTCAACACTGAATGTAGCAAGCCTCGGTCACCAGGCACGCTTGCAGTAAGCACGTGGTGTGAGTAATACCTAGGTATGTATGTACGTACACAAGAAGGTTAACAACTATAAAGTAAGTTCTGTATGACGTCTACTCACGTTCTGCGGTTAAACACGTGCCAATCATAGCACACGTATCAAACTGGAAAGGGATCGTCACCGTATCAACTTCGAGCCATTCAGTATTCTTTGTATGAAACTCCTTACTGCAACGCACACTAATCGGAATCGTAACGTTATCGCCTCGCCTCGGGACAAGCTCACGAACCGCGGTACGGTGCGTTACGGCACGTCGTCCCCGCGATTACGGCTCGTTGTCCCCGCGCTTACGTCTCTCCGTATCCGGGCTTACGTCTCTTCGTCCACCCTTGCCGCTCTCACCCTTCCGGCTTGCCTGCTGCACCATCAACCAGCGGTCGGCTAGCCGGAAGCGCGGCGTCGCCTAGCCGTAGCCGAGTCGAAGTATCGGAGCTTCTGATCCGCTTTGGTTATGTCCTTACGTTAGGTTGACACCTATTTGACGGCGAGGCGAAAGGCGATACGGTGCCGATCCCTTTCCAATTTGATACGTGTGCTTATGACCAAAGTCAAAGTCAAGACTTTGACTTTGACTTTGATGATGATATTTTATTCTTCTACTTATCTAATTTAATTGATGTTTGAATTGCCTATGCTGTACCTATATTATACTAGCATCCGCCCGCGGCTTCGCCCATGAGGTCCTTCCCCGGGATGCAATCTATCTCTCTGCCAAATTTTATCGAAATCCGTTCAGTGGTTTAGGCGTGAAAAGGTACACACAGAAAGACAGACAGAGTTACTTTCGAATTTCTAATATTAGTATGGATGGATGCAAATGTAATTTAATGTAATCGTTAAGAAATAAATTTCAATTACTTAATTTTATTTTTTATATGTTTAATAATTAATAGTTACAATTTATTAATCAAATAATTGATCAAATGTTATTATAATACATATTTGTACGCCGCAAAGGTAAAAAATGACTGTGATCCTTTCTACAATGTAAAGACGCCAGCACATCAACCTACTACAATCTGTCAAATTTCTTTAATAGATTTTCAACTTTATCGATGAAGCATAAGGTTCAAAGTTGATTGGGAAAATTTGACAGTTTCGGGTAGCTTGATGTGCTGGCGTCTGTATTAACATCTTGCATGCTTTGTGTGTGCATACTCATGTTTCTGACAAATAAATAAACTCTGAACTCTGAAAGTGTAAAGTGATCATTATGAATCCTGATTTGGGAGGCTTACGTTATAAAGTGGACGGCTTACGTTATAAAGTGGACGTTAGTGCCCACTACAAAGTGTTATGACATTGTCATAGTTATGTAATGAGCAATGAAAACGTATTGAGCTAATAATTCTTTACTTGCTTTTCACGTACAGGTATTGTGGTAAGCTGGTTAATTTGTCCAGCGAGAGTTTGTTTTATGACGCCGTTACATATCACACGTAACTTTGCGCTTAATTTGCACCCCACAGAGGGCGTTATTTAGGTTAATATAATGTTTTCCATTTAGGTCATTCACACTATTTATTACCTTTTATTACGATTATAGTTCTTATTAACGATTAGTAATAAAACCACCTTGTAAGGTAAAAAACAAACTCCTCGTGCGCAGTAGAAAGTTTCTGTGACGAGAATCTGCTTTAGATATATATACAACATGCCATGCGCTTTTGTATAAATTAATGTTAATTTAAAAGTTGCCTCTTTTGAATGTTATTCTTATTTATTAATCACAAAATCGACAGCTCTTTGAAATGTTATCTTAAAATATATAAGATAGTCTTACAGCCAATTACGGATTTAGAATACTAACTAACAACTACAACAACTAACAACAACACACAACAACTAAACATAAACAACATTTTTTGCCATAAATAACTTTTATCAATTCTAAATTTAAGCACGAGTCAGCTTAATGACGCCAAGTGTAGATGGGCGTTAATGGAGTTTATAATGACGCCTGTTCGAGTATAAAATACGTCATAATGTAATATTTTGGAGAAAAGTTTCGGACATAAAATTTACATAAATACGTACATTAAGGTAATTGCATGACACATTATAGGACTGGCAAGCTAATAGCTAGGTGGGTGGACGACCTACAGAAGATCGCGGAGAAAACCTGGTTGAGATTCGCACAGGCCAGGAAAACATGATACAAAGGGAAAAGGGAAAGGGAGGAGGTGTGTACTCAGCAGTGGACAAACGCACGCGCGCGTGGTTTGGCGACAAACGTAGCCTAAGGGGATTACAGGACCTAACGCAAGAAACGCAAGTTTTAGAAACAATAAAAGTATATGATCGACTACAGTAAACAAAATCAGAAAAATATATGATATTCTTCAGGATATAATATGCTAGGTAGATAGTGTTGAAAATATAATAGGTACAACTAATTTGATACGATAGAAAAACATCATGAAGATATCTCTAAAAACTTAAATCCTTTAACCTAATCAGGGTCATGGTCTACCCATGTGCCACATTTCATCTAAATCCGTTCAGCCGTTTTAACGGGAAAGCGTAACAAACAAACACAACAAATCAAATCTGTTGTTTTTGTAGGTAATATTAGTTTTTTAGTTTGAGTTACGTGTATTGGAGAAAAATCTGACATAGATTCTAGGTGTGACTTGAAATTGTAATCTCAAATAAAATAAGTAGACATAGATTTAATCTTATATTCTTAAAGGTTCTAGGGTAGGTTAGGGGCTTACAGGACCTAAACACAAAAAACGCAAGTTTTAGAAACAATAAAAGTATATGATCGACTACAGTACACAAAATCAGCAAAATATATGATATTCTTCAGCATATATGCTAGGTACTTAGTGTGTTGAAAACATAATACAACAAACAATAATTTGATACGATAGAAAAAAATCATGAAGATATCTCTAAAAACTTTATTTTTACTATAAAAACCATACTAATATACATTCTGATTTTTTGTCAGATTATTCTACAAGCAACATAATAAAACACTAGTGTTTTAATTTTTTATTCCAAACAATAGACTTTTTGTAATTAAATAATTGCTTCATATTTTGCGACTAAAATCAATTCTATTTTGTAGTAATTTTTGACGTCCAAAAGTGTCTTTAATGTGTAATTTGAAATAAATGCTCTGACTTTGACTTTGCAATAAATTATCAGCCTTGTGTCATCGCGCTTCTCTTTCTTTTCTATGCAGTCCGACAGTCACCGCGCTTTCGGTCATGTAAGCCCCTTAACCTGAATGATCGAACCATGGGGCTGTTATGACTTAGCCACAAGCCCCTAGCTGAAAGGAAGGTCTAGAATTAGAAGGACTAAAGTAGGTACAGACGCCAGCCCATCAAGCTACCCGAAACTGTCAAATTTTCCCAATCAACTTTGAACCTTAAGCTATAGCGATAAAGTTGAAAATCTATTAAAGAAATTTGACAGATTGTAGTAGCTTGATGTGCTGGCGTCTGTACATTCGGTTTATCCTCGGCAGACAGATAGTGACCCTTTTACCACAATTATTGTTCTAGAGAGCTCAGATAATAATAGCCCCGAAAAAGATGTGGGTACTTCTTGATATATACTCATGGGTACTTTTTAATAACGATGTCTCTAAAAAAACCTAAAAGTGATGACGGAAAATGTCGGGAGGAATTGGACATGCCCTGAATTTAAAGTCATATAAAGTCCATCCACGGTGTCTACCTCAACAAGATTCACAAATTACTCAGTCAGACAGCACACAGACAAAGTAATCATACGTTTATTTACTGATGTAAATCGTACTTTCGTTTTTGCTTCGCGTCTAGCCGTTGACGTCGTGACGAGAATATGAAGCTTGTACAACCTTCAGAGACCGATTGTGAATATCAAACTGTATCTATAAATATCTTAGAGTACAAGTATTGTTTATTTTGTGGCTACAGCAAAAAAGTTGACCCATCTTAAAACGTGAACACAATACGAAGTTATGGCGCGTGGTCATGCCTTTTTATATTTGTTAATGGAGGATTAGGTACACGTGGTCACATTCTGGCGTGCAACCTTTTTGCATGCCGTTGTGCAATCAACAGACGGGTATTTCCCGAGTTTTTAAAAAGAGAATGGACCCTAGCATATATCTATTTAATAGATTTGTAAAAACATACATTATATACAGCAATTACCAAAAGATTACCAAACGTTTGGTAATTTTAGCTCCAAGGCCACATTGATCAATAACTCTTAATGCCACCACACACACACGTGGATTTTTGCATCTGAGTAAGGCATCTCAGGTCAAATGCCAACTCTAGCGTCAATGCCCATGAGAAAACCCAGTAAAAAGTTATAAGCTATTATGTTAAAACTGTGATAAACTATAAATAAATACGCAGTCTTAACCTTCACACGAACTGGTTACAAACCAGTTACTCTTATAGCATCATATCTTGACGTAACCTAGTAATATTATTTATTCTGTGACGTAACAAAGGTGCTTTTTAGGCACCACTGTCCTACCGCTGACGAGGAAGCGGCAAGCTATCAATAATTTTATCGCTCAAGAAACGTACAAAATGGTTGTTGGTTCCGTGTAAGTAAAAGAGATAGATATATTGATCGACGAGTGTTCACACCACCCGGCGAGTACTCGTTTGTCGCAGCGAAGAGCTATCAAACAGAGTACTCGCTCAGCGACACTCGCTATAAGTGACAATGGACAACTACAACTTTTAATATTTTCTTTCTAAGCTTTTCAGGGTTCCGTACCAAAATGGTAAAACGGAACTCTTATGGTGAGACTCAGTCTGTCTGTCTGTCTGTCGGTCTGTCTGTCTGTCACAGCTGGATATCTCAAGAACTACTTATGCTCTCAACTTGAAATTTGGAATAATTTAGATAACGTTTGCCCAACTATTTTGCAAATAAAAATATGTGTATATTTTTTGCAACAGGGACTGAAAGGGGGTCTGAAAAATTCGAAAAGGGGCTACTAGGGCATGTGGGGTATCATGTGAAAGAGCGCAGTTTGCACATTCTCAAACATGTTTTATTTTTTTTAGGCCGCATAGGTAGTTTTCGACTTTTATGAAACATTTAAAAAAATATACCGTTGGCCCCTAAGCTTATCTCCAAAGTTTGAAAAGAGAAAAATCTGAAATTGTTCTATGTGATAGAAGTTTATGTAAAGATTACAGGAAAAATAAAACGAAGTCTCTAAATAGCACACTTTTTCAGAAATCATCAACAAAAGTTACATTAGTTCCACTAGCGGTCAAGAGATGGCACTGACATAAAACTGCAATATTCTACACCGCAGTGCACAGTGTTGCCCGACTCGCTCTTGACCGGTTTTTATTTTTTTTTATTTAACAATATCATCACAATAGATTTAAAAACATATAAGTCCATTTATGACACTAATGACCCCAGTTATGGGGACAATGCACGCAAGCTTGAGGCCTGGAAGGAAATCGTGAGGAAACTTGAAACACGCGATACTCACGCTTAGTACAGACGCCAGCACATCAAGCTACCCGAAACTGTCAAATTTTCCCAATCAACTTTGAACCTAATGTTTTAACGATAGAGTTGAAAATCTATTAAAGAAATTTGACAGATTGTGAACGAGAAATTGCTCGTCGCTGTCGACCACTTGCTGCTCATTGCTCGCCAACACGTTTTTAGTCACTATCTCTACTCGCTTCTCGTTAATCGCCGGAGGTGGGACATGTGCCTTAGGCAAAGCAGACAGTTATGTTGTGACGTCAATAGCTGTCACACATATAATATAATACGTCCATAAAAATAATCAAGTCAATCGGTAACGGTGAGAAAACAGGTCTTACAGAAATAACTTTATGCAAAAACCTTATGAATGTGAAGTGGGTTACCAGAGTTTGTAATCAAATACCTACGTCTGCGACTGAATTGTTCTTATTCGAGAATCCGAGTGTCTGATTTTGACAGAGTTGTAGGTCGTGTCGTAGGTTCGAACCCAGGCAGCCACTTTACTTTGAGTGAATAATTTCATCACCACTGCTCTTGAAACGGTGAAGAAAAACGTCATGAGGAAACCGGCATGTCCTAGAAACAAAAATTCAAAGAAATGTGACATCTACCAAACCGCACTGGGCCCGCGTGGTGGATTATGGCTCATTTCCTCTCACAGAGAAGGCCCGTGTCCCAGCAGTGGGAACATATTTTATGAAGTATACTAATATAGGTACTGTGTTGTTTGTCGCTATGAGAAGAATAATCTCGGAGAATGCTGTACCTATTATGAAAATTATTTGTCTGTTACCATTTGATAGTAGGTAGCTCTACTATCAAATGGTAGTACAGTACCCGGCGATAAATATTGCAGAAAAAAAATAATTATACAAAGAATAAAAATAATTATCAAAAGAAGCAAATTATAATTGTTTTAACAGCTCCTAATAGATACAGGACTGTTTGTATTTCGTGCGACAGAGATAACGCTCTACGAAGCCGAAATTAGCCGACTGTCTCTTTCCAAAGGTCGATGTGCAATATTTATCGCCGGGTACTGTAATAGGCTATGTTTAATTCTACATAAATACCTACATGGGTAGGACAAGGGCGGTGAATAACCCGTGATTTCGTTTGCATGATTTGCTATCCGGTTTTTTGGGACGAAAAGTTCTCTATGTGCTAATCTAGGGAAGATTCTACCTTTGAATCTATTAAAAATTCATATTTCTTTCAGAAAAACTCCCTTATGTCTGTAGTAGTAGGTACAGATGTTCTATGTCACGAAGTCCGTTTGGCTATGAATGTTGTCCAGCGTGCACATGCACATTGTGATCAACAGAGACTCAACAATGGGTGAAGTAAAACGGTACACATTCGCGGAAATAGCCTCATGCGACGGCAGCAAGGGGCAGCCGCTGTGGGAGCGCGCTTGTCGGGATACGTCACTACTACAATCAAAGCCGAACGGACTTCGTGAAATAGAATATCTGTAATAATTATTTATCACCCACTTACAAGTGGGTTTTGGTTCTATGTTACGGGTTTAGTTTCCGCACTTAGTCCTTCAAGAGGCCATTGTGCGTGGGTTTTGGTTTTTAAAAAAACGAAAACCACCACAACAAAACAACTCGAATGAATTGAAGTCAATTCAAATACTAGCTGACCCGGCGAACTTTGTACCCCCATCGAAATCAGTCAATCCGTTCTCGAGATATCATCAACAAAGCCGTTCCATACAAAATGTGTGAGAATATGAATTGTCTTTTTTTCCGTCAGTTTTTCACATGTTTTTATAACCTGTTATTCTGCTATTCGAGACGGAGACAAATCCAACAAATCTAGGATCATAAAAATCCCTCCGACAGCGGTTCTTGAGTTATAAACGGTGTCACTAACCCGACTTTGCTATAAAACAAAGTCGTAGGTATACTTTATGTATATAGATGTATTTATTATAATTGAAAAATTCGTCTGCTATACAAAATAAATAACAGAATGAATATTGTTTAATTTTCAAATTGAAAGGGATTATGATGGTGTTACGCAATTAGGCTGTTGAGCTCTCACTTAAGGTTCCTACAAACAGGCGCGACGCGTGATATAATCGCGCGCGACACAAAGGCACCGCTCGTTGCGCGACTTGCGGTGCCTTTGTGTCGCACGCGATTTTTTCGCGTGTCGCGCCTGTTTGAAGGAGCCTTTATGCTTTCCTATAATTATTATCAATAAACATCGATTCAATAACGAAGCAAAACTTGGCCGAATAAAATGCTTGAACTCCTAATGTTAATTTATACCTAGTGAAAACAAATGCTACGTAATTATTTCTGGATTAACCAATACCAATACAAAAGTATCTATTCATAAGAATTTGCATTACAATAAATAGTATGTTACATATTATTACGAAACACGTCACTAAAATACAATGAAAAGGAAGTCTCTGGTACGGCCCACGTTCCTGTATAAATGTGGTTTTACGATGAATTAAATACGTCAAATATTTTAATAACGGTCATAATCCTAACTAATATTATAAATGCGAAAGTAAGTTTGTTTGTTACCTTTTCACTCCTAAACTACACTGAACCGATCATCCTGAAATTTTGCAAATACGTTGTCAGGTCTACGAAAACGGACATAGGGTACCTTTCATCCCGAAAAAAGTGCTGTTCCCGAGGAAAACAACAATAACGTTACATATTATGATAATAAGAGTAGATGGCGCCACGTGTCTTTAGAATCAAAAACAGGACAACGTCTGTCGGGTCAGCAAGGTATCCCGTAGGATAATAGACTTCTTGTTCTCATAATACACAATAATTAAACATGTATTAGGAACGTCATATTAATGAATGTGGTCCAGACTATCATCAAACGGAACTACTTTCTTCTCCATGGAACCAACAACGTAATCGCGAAAAAATTATCAGCCGTCCCGTAAATTTGGGTCGAGTAGGAATTGAAGTTTTGTATAAACTTTATCCCCTTGTTGGCTCCTATCAGATGTTGGGTAATCCATAGTTAAAAAAACGATATTTTTGTAGATCTACATCACTTTCATAATTTTGTGTGTATTTTTATAATTTAGAGGTTAAGGCTACGCGTCGTCTCTACTAGACGACGCGCAGCCTTAACCTCTAAACAAACAATCTCGGAACTGTTTCGTATAAATAGTTGTAACCATTATATCTTCATCATTATTATAATATAATGTTAGCTGACATAATGATGACACTTACTCCAATCTTAATCTAAGATTAGATTATGATCTTAATAAACGTCACTTGTTAGACTTAACCCTTTCAGTAAACTGTCGAATAAATTGTCATTTATTGACCGTTTCTGCCAAACAGTTGGATCATCTTGGCTTGTCTATTTTACGGGATATCCAAGTGCAATAAGTTCATAACAAGTGTCAATAGAAGCTAAAACTCCACGAGTAGCTAAACTAAGTATGCCAGGCGCACCCAGCAAGTTAAGGCTCCTGCAAACAGGCGCGACGCGCGACACAAAGGCACCGCTCGTTGCGCGACTTGCGGTGCCTTTGTGTCGCGCGCGATTTTATCGCGTGTCGCGCCTGTTTGAAGGAGCTTTAAGGCACATATATGTACGTAGATATAACTAGTCTGCCGACAATGTGACACAATTCTGCCGGGATCTACGCCAAAGGATTAACCATAGATACCATAGAATTCACTCAAGAGAATATTATTATAGGAAGATAAGTAGGTACAATTTGTTCCAACTTTAGACTCTCCAAGCATGATCAATAACTGTGACTCAATCTAAAAAATCGTCGTTTAGATGTAGGATGTCCTGTTAAGTTGATTAAAAAAACTATCATTGATTTACATAATGTTAACTGCTGACGATTTAATACGTCACATTGTTGTAGTCTCTTGCGCAGTGTGACTCAATCTAAAAAGTCGTCGTTTAGATGTAGGAGATCCGGTTAAGTTGATTATAATATTATAATTATCATTGATTTACATAATGCTAACTGCTGACGATTTAATACGTCACGTTTAGTGGTCTCTTGCGTAGAAAAGTACTTTAACGCGTCATTGACGAGTTTTGAGCGAAAACAGGAAATGAATTAACTATTTTAAAGCACTTAGAAGCGTTCAAAATATGCCATTTCCTCGATCGACGAAGAAGTCGTAAATTTCAATCCTTTTTTGTCTAATATACCTACGCTCGCAACTTAAAAGTGACGCTTTTAAGACGACTCCTGCGCAGGTTTCTACAAACCATGACGTCTTAGGACGTCAGAAGCAGCTTTACTATAAATCTTTATACTGAAAACAAAGCTGAAGAATTTGTAGCGGTATCTACAACGCCACATGCGAACAACGCGTCATACTGACGTCACGCAAATCCTGCATCTCGCAAGCAGAGTTTACCGCGCAACTAGCATAGATACAACGGCCCGACATGAATCATCGGGCAGTTGCCCGCCAGACACAACTGGTCGGAGGATCCTCCCTTTCCTATAGAGTATGAGTGAGCTTTACACCCTGTTCCTCACACCTCTATAAGTTTTTTTGTTTGTTTAAACGCGCTAATCTCTGGAATTCTATTCAATAATAAATTATTTAAATCTTCATCAGACCTTGTTCGTACGCACCACATAACGACATTTTTACGACTGAGTCACAGAAGACACCTTATGCCTTATTACTGTTTGACTAACGGCTCAAGAATGTCCAAACCTGGAGGATGCTGCAGGAAACAAGGAGTGACTCGGGGTGCATTCTTTGCCAGTGGTTCATGAAAGACCGTGTAGCTTAACTTGACGAAGTCAGTGCATAGCACGAGTCACCGGACCGGATTATAAAATAGAAAATAATCTTTTTGAACACAATATTTATATTGTTTTAAAACTTCCATCCACCAGACGCAATAAAATACCACAATAAAAAATACGGAACCAATTAATATTTAGTCAATCCCAGTCTTCTGGGCACGTTTTTTCTACATCGGTACAGACACCAGTTGAAAATCTATTAAAGAAATTTGAAAGATTGTAGTAACTTGATGTGCTGGCGTCTGTACCTACGCTTTGGAATGGGCAACTAGCTTCATATTTTCTGACTGACCGACTTATTGACAATTCAATGTAATTTTCTTTTATATAAAAATCTCGTGTCACAGTGTTTGTTGTCGAACTCCTCCGAAACGGCTTGACCGATTTTCATGAAAATTTTTGTGTATATTTGGTAGGTCTGACAGGTCGTAGGCTATTTTTTTTTTGCAAAACAACGTTTGCGGTGTCAACTTGTAATTAGATATAGGTAAGCAATTTAATGTTAATAATCAAGATCTATAATTGACATTGAAGATTAAAAAATACCAGCCTCCGTGTATACACCAATACATCATTCCACATACAGGTTTTGGAGTCAATGACACGTCAAGAGGGTCAAGGTTGCGCAACCAGTCAACCAACTTTCGTCCAATAAGATCACGTAACCGGACAATAACCGTTTAGCAACCGCAACCTGATTTGAATAAAGAATCAATGATGACCTTGCCGCGGGGTATAAAAACTGGTTTACAAAAACATCTAACTTGTTTGGCTGATGCAAAAAATAATCTAGATTCGTGAATACTGAGAAATGACCTGTATTTTTAGATCTTTTAAGAACGGTCTAAGTTAAATGGGTTAAGTTATTGGAACGTAGTTACTCACACTTGCAAATGAGAGCTAGACCACAGAACATTAATACCCTAGGCGGGAGCTAGACAAAAAAAGTGACATTTTGAATGTCACGAAACTATTTTTTTTTTCATTGTCCCTGTTATTTTTTTTTTATTTATATTAATAAAGGCTCCTTCAAACAGGCGCGACACGCGATAAAATCGCGCGCGACACAAAGGCACCGCAAGTCGCGCAATAAGCGGTGCCTTTGTGTCGCGCGCGATTATATCGCGTGTCGCGCCTGTTTTTAGGAGCCTTAAAGCAGGCTGCAGGCCAAGAGCTAAGCTAAGTTAGTCTAGCTTAGCTCGCGTTTTTAGATCTATTAAGGACAGTCTAAGTTAAATGGGCTAAGTTATTGGAACGTAGTTACTCACACTTGCAAATGAGAGCTAGGCCACAGAACACTAATTATAGGCGGGAGCTAGACCAAAAAAGTTACATTTCGCATGACACGAAACTTTTTTTTTTTCATTGTGCCAGTTATTTTTTTTTAATCTATACTTATAAAGGCTCCTTCAAACAGGCGCGACACGCGATAAAATCGCGCGCGACACAAAGGCACCGCAAGTTGCGCAACAAGCGGTGCCTTTGTGTCGCGCGCGAATATATCGCGTGTCGCACCTGTTTATAGAAGCCTTCGAAAAAAATCGAAGACATGTGACATCTACCAACCCGCACTGTGCCCGCGTGGTGGATTACGGCCCACTCCCTCTCACAGAGAGGAGGCCTGTGTACATACAGCGTGTGTGTATACAGCGAAAGTAACTTTGTACCTATTGGAAGTCCCACGCCCACGTCACAATCACGTCACGAGTAATAAAAATAAAGATAATAAACAAAATACAAGTGAACTACCTCCGCACTAGGAGAATTTTTCTTTCTCGGAGTCAACTTCCAATCTGACCACAAGTAACCTCAGACTGTAACTGAATAATAATTAGTATTTAGAACTAGTATATAACACGACGCTGTCTTCTGACTTTCACAACAGAATGTTGGAAATATCTAGCAGACAATACCGTTATCCCTAAAGTTAGAACTGACTTGGGACTAACTGACATTGGGATACACGATGACACTAACTTTAAATATTCAAAACTCTATTGGATATGGCTTTTTGGATATCAATAGACTTATCTTCAATTACTTGGTGCTTCTTGGCACCAAGAAATTAGTGAAATTCCATTAATATTTTCCAAACAACTCATGACATCTTTTTTTTTTTCAGAATGGGAAGTCATCAAATGACCCCTCCCGCTCTGGGTGGAGCGGAAGGGAGTGTCAGACTCTTACTGACTAAAACCCACCCGTGTTCCTTCCTTAGCCCTTTTGGACTACTTTTCTATCAACTTTAAATAAAATTAACGTCTGGACACATACATATCTACATGTAGGTATAAACTCGGACCTTTGTCCATAAAATTGTTTTTTTTTTATGTGTTTAATTTAGTTTGTGATCTTCCTGTACGAGTCGCAATAAATACTTTTTTTTCTTTCTTTCTTTCTTTATGGGTGTAAGTAGAAACTATAGAATGCCACCAGCTGAGATCCTTACATACTCCTCGTAATCGAAACAGAAGGAGTATGTATGGTTTACGTTCATATACATCTACCCGTATTTTTTGTTAAAATCTATCTATCAACTAAGGATTGACAGTATTGACAATTGACTGCCCCATTCAAGCTCATAAGGTGTAGGGAGATGACAGATCACGTCAAGCTCACTTCGGCTAAGTTTTCATGGTAAGATTTTTACAGATCTAGACATGCTGGAGCGTCTAGACACGTCAATCGCAACATCTTGTAACTTTCAAGAGTTACTTCATAAATCGTATATATGTGTACGAAATACGTACAAACACGAATGATTTCAACCGTCAATTGCAAAACATTCACAACATCGTGATCTAGGTAGTGAACGGAGTTTAAGCACTGCATTGTGTAACCGGCTCTTAATCGCAGACTAGAGGTAATTAACGGAGTGTTGATCGACGATGAATGCAGCGGATAGTTAACTAGGTCGCATGATAATAATTATTGGATTTGCAATTGGCGAATATTTTTACATGTAGGTAATAGGTAATACGGGCTGGTGTCCGCAACTCCACGTCAATGCGCGTATTTTGCGTACATGTAGGTAAATGCAAAATTACCTTTTGTAAGACGATTCTGACTTAACGCTCAGCTAAAAGGGAGAAACGTAACAACTGTCAAGTGACGTTGAACTAAGGTTGAACAATCACTTCAAAATGAGTTAACTTAAAACAACAGAACTCTGAGAACTCCCTTATTTATTCAACCAATAATGACAAAATAAGGTACCTAACTAAATATTGCTTAAGTACACTAAAATATTTTCGCTTAAATGACTTATCTCATGATAATTGGTTATTAAATCGCATGGTATTTAAAATGCGGAATCTTACAGTTTATGTAAATACAAATTCGGAGAAGCATTAAGGCTCGTTCAAACAGGCGCGACACGACACGCGACACCAAGGCACCACAATTCGCGCAACGAGCGGTGCCTTTGTAGGAGCCTTTACAATATCCAAACATCGCGACATCCTGATTAAAACTGAAATAAAACTTTTAAATCGCAAAATTGTGTGTTCGTGCGAGTTACGAGCGTATTACGAGCGCCTCTGCTAAAGGCTCCTGCAAACAGGCGCGACGCGCGATTTTATCGCGTGTTGCGCCTGTTTGAAGAAGCCTTAAAGAAGTGCCCTCGAAATGCGGGTGGGCTGCGGTATCTGATATGAGCGCGGGGAAGGGAGTGTCCCTTCTGTACGTAGTACTATTATGTATTTTGTGCCTTAAGTCTACTAAAACTTGTTTCAAATTAATATTATTTCAAGTTAAACAAATATAAACTTTATTAATTTAATGGTTATTAAGTTGATTTCAGAGTGACTAGCAATATTGAAACAGTAATAAAAATGTTGGCCCACTCCCTCTCACTGAGAGGAGGCCTGTGTCCCAGCAGTGGGAACATTATAGGCTAATGATGATGAATAAAAATGTTTGAAGTTGTAGCGTAAACTGAACTTTATTGTGTAGGATTTAAAATTATTTTTCCATAAACTCATATTTGTTTACATTTTTGGCAAATAAATCGCGATTGCAGATTAGGTCCCTTTTTGTAAATCAAATATAGTCCTACTTTCATTGTTTTTTTATAACATCACGACTGTGATTCCCCTAAAGGTTATGCAGAAGTATACCTACCTTAGTATGTACAGACGCCAGCACATCAAGCTACCCGAAACTGTCAAATTTTCCCAATCAACTGTGAACCTTATGCTTTAGCGATAAAGTTGAAAATCTATTAAAGAAATTTGACAGATTGTTGTAGCTTGATGTGCTGGCGTCTGTACATCCACAATTTGCCAGTTCTGTTTTGTGTTGTGTGTTTGTTTATATGGAAGCGAAACACAACAAAACACGACATTATAATAACTAAGGAAGGAGACGTTGCGATTAGTGTCAATAACGGTCTTTGGGCCCTAATGATCCTATCTATTGCGAAAATTGATCGATCTACTTTATGATCGCAACACATTGTTCGTACGATCGCTCTCCATTTAGGACAAGACCTTACCCACCCTAGTTATACACACGTATTACGAAATTATGGCCCTTATTGTGACCGGCTCATAAACAGTTGTGAGCTGAGATTACAAATCTCAAAATTGTTTGATTCTCTTGGGTATTAGATACAAACCTGCTATGTTTATTTTGACGTAAATCAAGCACAATAACACAAGTTGTATAAATAGATTTATTTAATAAATCTAGATTACAAAATAAGGCCTTTAGATGTAAGCAGAATTGAATAACATTTTGTAAAAATGAAAAACCCAAGAGCGTTGAGGACCTAGTACTTGTTTTCAGGCCTACGCTGTATAAAATATAATCAAAGGCCCACCTAAACCTACTAACAATGTAATTTAGAAATATTGTAAAAGCAAAATATTTTTAAGAGGACTACATGACCTAAAGCGAGGTCACTGTCGGACTGCAGCATAGAAAAGAAAGAGAAGCGCGATGTCACAACGCCGGTAATTTATTGCAAAATATGAAGCAATTATCTTTTACAAAAAATCTGTTGTTTGGTCTAAACAGTTAAAACACTAGTGCTTTAGCATGTTGCTTGTAGAATAATCTGACAAAAATCAGAATGATTGTATGTATATTAGTATGATTTTTATTGTGAAAAGAAAGTTTTTAGAGGTATCTTTATTATTTTTTTCTATCGTATCAAATTAGTTGTATTATGTTTTCAACACACTATCTAACTAGCATATATCCTGAAGAATATCATATATTTTCCTGGTTTTGTTTACTTAAATCGATCATATAGGTACTTATAGGCGTTATAAACCTTGCATTTTTTGCGTTTACGTCCTGTATTCCCCTTAATGGAGTTTCTTGCCATGTGAAAATGACCAAAATGACGTTACATAAGTGCTCGTGTAGATTTAAGTGAAATAAAGTATTCTGATTTTGAACCAATTTTATTCTTCAGAATATTGGGTTGTTATTTTAAATGATAACAGAAGTTTAATTTAGTTTTATTTTTAGCTAGGAAAAACCCTTTTATTATTTATTAATGGGGGTGTTCCTTTTCTCGTTGGCGAGTCAGCTAGTTAGCTAACTAAAAAAACAATCACGTCTTTATGCAAAATCAATACAAAATTCCTTGACGATACTCATAAACAGGAGGAAAATCTACACATTACACATACTTGGGCTTTTACGTTATTATATCGGTCAACTGGTCAAATACAGTACCTACACCTTAGTACTGAGAAATGAAAGACCTACCTATAACTACTTAGCTAGGTACCAACTAGAGATGTTACGGAAGTCGTTTTACCGGAACCGGAACCGGAATCGGAGGTTTTAAATTTGATTCATCGGAATCGGAACCGGATTCGGAACCGGAATCGGAGCCGGAACCGGGGTGGAAGTAGAAGAAAGATGTGTTAAGGGGCCTTTCCTTAAAACATCTTTCTTCTACTTTCTTCTAACATCCACAAACAAAACAATAAACTGAGAATTCGAGCGCGAGCGTGTATAAAATAAATAAACATTACCCTGGCGACACGTGAAAACTTGTTTGTTACCCGACTTGCGGTCCCGACTTTTCGGAATCGGAACCGAAGCTCCGTAACATCCCTAGTACCAACTAGGGATGTTACGGAGCTTCGGTTCCGATTCCGAAAAGTCGGAACTTCCGATTAATTTGACACCTCCGATTCCGATTTCGGTTCCGATAATTTTGAATCGGAGTTAGACCGGAGTTCGAAACGCAGCGATACACGTGACTAGAGCGCCTACAAACAAGTTTTCACGTGTCGCCAGGGTAATGTTTATTTATTTTATACACGCTCGCGCTCGAAGTCTCAGTTTATTGTTTTGTTTGTGGATGTTAGAAGAAAGTAGAAGAAAGATGTTTTAAGGAAAGGCCCCTTAACACATCTTTCTTCTACTTCCACCCCGGTTCCGGCTCCGATTCCGGTTCCGAATCCGGTTCCGATTCCGATGAATCAAATTTAAAACCTCCGATTCCGGTTCCGGTAAAACGACTTCTGTAACATATCTAGTACCAACCATAGGTATGTGGGAAAACCTGCACGGCCTACAAGAAAGGTACTTAACACCTAAAGTCAAGTATACACTGGAGTATCTTCTCGAACATTCCCATGTAACATGACGTTCTTACGAAAGGTACAATACAAGCAAAATCCCAATTTAAAAATGCATTTCCATGTAATGTAACGTTCCTGCGAATGCGTGACGCGGTGTTCGTAGAAATGCTCACTGCGCGCGGCGAGTGAGCATTTACCTGTAAAATGCCTTTCTAATTTGCGTTTACTCTTCGATAAAATGTCGGATCTACAGGTTGTGTCTTTGCTCGATGAAATGTTATGAAAATTCGTTCGTTTGTTTGCAAAATCACGTATCGAGCGTTATAGTCACTGTTCGTAAAGGTGGCACAATAAAACGCTGCCTTACCTCCCGAGCATTCGCCTGTAATGTAAAATCCAATATTCTACTGTAACGTCTATACGTTACAGTGGTTACAGTTACAAAACCCTATGGTTTTAACTGCAAGAGGACTGCGCAGGTCGTCCACTGCTATATAGGTGTGGACTGCTAGAGCAAGGAGACAATCGAAACCAGCAACAAAAACATATAATTAAATAGCCGAAGGCAGGTCGTAGTAACACGGCTAGGTCAAATGTAAAGATTATATTACAGGCGAATGCTCCCGGTGAGGGAACGCCCTTAGAGCGGCTCGATGTTTTGCTACAAGTAAATGCTCAAGTGACTAGTCTGCACTTACCTTAAGCAAAATTCCCCATTACATACAACGACGTAATCTGATCGAGTCACTGATGAGTGTGTAAACGGCTAACCCATGTCCATATGTTAATCAAACTAGTAGGGCCATCCCGCCAAGTGGGTAAATACGAGGATAGACTTCAATGATAAATACATATTCGTATATTTGGATAAAGGAATCGCCAGAATAATAAGTTAAGAAAGTAAAGCACCTGTCAGACCGCTGAAAAACGACTACCAATCAATGATTTTCTCGCTCAAGTAACATACAAAAGATTGTAGGTCCAGTATGGGTAAAAAAACATATTAATAATGTTTGATCGCTGACTGTTCACATCGCTAGGGAGTACTCGTTTGTCGCAGCAACAAGAGCTTATCAAAGAGAGTACTCGCTCAGCGACGTCGCAGGCAGAACACTCGCTGAGAGTCACACCCTTGGTAATAACGCATACAGGCGAGTAATCGCTTGTCGCCGTCGCGCACTCCCTGCTCGCTACTCGCCAACTTGTTTTTAGTCGCTAGCTCTACTCGCTTCTCATTATTCGCCGGCGGCGGTGTAACAGGTGCCTCAATTCGTTTGGAAAACAAATGAATTAGGAATCATGGGTCGATGTCCGCAGCGTCACCCCGTGGGCCTAGCGCAAACGCGCAGAGTAAACGTTACGAAAATTGGAACGTTATTAAAATTGAAAAAAATATAAGTGGCCAATGGCAAGGTGCAGTGATGACAGGTGGAGTAAGGCAGTGAACGAGTGGCGTACAAGGACTGGAAGACGAAATGTCGGTAGTCTGGCGGCAAGATGGCCGGACGACATTGTTACCCGAAGAACCTGGATGACGCTGGCACAGGAGCGTGGGGAATGGCACTTGAAAAGAGAGAGCCAAGCTCTGCAGTAGGTGAAGTCGAGCTGTGGATGATGATGATGATGACGATGATAGGCAAATATAATAAAAAAAATACTCTTCAATGTGAGTACCTTTTGAACATAGTATTTACTGCTCTGCAGGGTAATTGCAATTAAAAAAATAAAACACTAACAGTTATAATGCCTTTCATTTAGACAGTTCAACAACATTCGTTACGTTATTTAAGTTGGTGTGCAGACAAATTTTTCAAACTGAAACCATTGCTTCAGTTTGAAAAATTTGTCTGCTCACCAATCAATCAATTTCTAATCCATTGATTAGAAATTTCCTTTAAAATCTGGCAGACGATGAATTTTCGATTCAAAAATAGTTCAAATTAAGTTACGGTTAGTCCACGCGTTCATGTTAGGGCCTATAGCGGTATCTACAACGCCACATACGAACTACGCGTCATACTGACGCTACGCTGACGATATGTACATATGCTAGTTGTGCGGTAAACTCTGCTTGCGTGATGCAGGATTTTGCGTGACGGCCCGACATGAATCATCGGGCAGTTGCCTGCCAAACACAACACTCGTCTGGTCGGAGGATCCTCCCTTTTCTATAGAGTATGAGTGAAATTTACACCCTGTTCCTCATACCTCTATAGGCCTTAGTTGCATTAATTCTGTAGCCTGTTATTGACCTTCGGGGTTAGCCCCTAACATGTGAATTTTCGTCACAATAAAGTAATGGTTTCACCAAATGGTGAGTGCGTGGGTGTGTCGTGATTTTCGCAAGAATGTTATAATTTACATCAGATGTGGCGATTGCGACACTGACGGCGATGATTATGTTTGTGGTACCCTTGGGATTCTCCAGTCTGAACTTAGCGGATATTTAGTTCTATAGTAGATACACATTGTTTATTAATAATGTATTTGTCATTCGTGGATTTTCAGCAGTCGCCCCAGGTCGTCAGAAGCCCGAAAGTCTGACAACCAGTCCTACCAAGTTGTATCGTATTAACCAGTAACTGAGCTGTGGAAGTCAGATAGGCAATCGCTTCATGTAAAATACTGGTATTCAGCTGCATCCAGTTAGACTGGAAGCTGACCCTAACATAGTTGGAAACAGGTTAGGCAGATGATGATAATATGATATGTTACATAAAATTATCTATTTATGTTGTGCAATATGCGTGTGGCACGTGCTATAGGTATGTGTATTCAAATAAGATCCATATTCATCAATTATGTACTTTTGACACACCTTGGATAGTCCCCTGTAACTTACTGTCTGGATAATATTTTACTACTGCATTCACTATAGGTACTCACAGTTTGTGTTGATTCGAGACAACTACACCCAGACAGAAACGAAATGCTTCATTCTATACTATTCAAAGATTTATGATTGTACTATTTTGATAGACCTAGGACCTAGCCAAATATCCTGTTAAAAAAATCGGGTGGTGATACCGCCATGTGTCACCCACCATAGTGTCATAAGGTGACGTTTACCGAACTGACCTCAATGCAATGTGCTTCCCCTTGACACTCGACAAAATGTTGTTGTTATGCAGAAAATGACGTATTTTCTGCGGCTCAAAGGTGCATTTTGGTATTTTACAAGCAAGGGTGACGCGGCCAGGTGCGAAAATGGGAAAACCGTAGGAAAAAAAAATAGGAACCTGACATCTCGGTAAAGAAAACAAGAAAGGGCCAAGCATAAGCGTGAATTGAAAGAAAGGAGGTGTAGCAGTTGTAGCTAACTAATACATTCAGTTGATAATGATGATGATCGCGGAGAGAGAACCAAGGCTAGGTTAGAACCGTAAAAGCATAGCGATTTTTTCTACTACAGAAAATTTGATATACACATTCATCTGTTCCCGAAACACAGAAATTGGAAGCGTAAATCGACATACTGAAAGCTAATCGCTATTGTCTAACAAAAAACGAACTCTTAAGCTTTATTATTAGTGTAAATGTAGACACCACAACCTTGATCTCGAAATATCCAGACAACTCAATTTAATTATATTTTTGCTCAGCGAGAGCAGTGTTGGCCCAGTGGTAACGGCCACGATTTACAATGCGTGCCACGAAAGATGAGACTTGACCCCGCCTCCCCCGCTCTTTCCACTGCCCCTATGACGTCCGGTCCCGTCCCGCACTCAGACCTCATACCGCTAAAGATACCTAAAATCGTGTACTGCGCATGTCAAACCACGTGGTGTGTCAAGTCTCATCTTTCGTGGCACGCATTGTACGAGTTGTTGGTTGTAGGTTCGAACCCAGACACGCGCTTTACTTTGTGAAAATTATTTCATCACCACTGCTCTCAAAACGGTGAAGGAAAACATCGTGAGAAAACCGGCTCATTCTAGAACTAGAAATTCGAAGACGACATCTACCATCAACCCGCTCTGGGCCCGCGTGGTGGATTACTGCCCACTTCCTCTCACCGAGAGGAGGCCTGTATCCCAGCTGTGGGTACATTATGGGATGATTATGCTCACGTAAAATCTGTTCGTTACAACAGCTAATTAAACACAATAATTTGAAACGTTACTGTCATTTGCAAGTACCCACATTCCAATAGCATACTGATGATTGGCCAATTCAATGATGGGAATATAATTTATTGTGTCACGAATTACAATCAGATTTTAAGCATATTCCCATAACAACTTAATATTTATTATAGTTTGTCGTTCAAAAAATTTAAACTTTGGCCAACGCAATGACAGTAACACACATTATCTTAATAACGTATCAATTCCTTGCTCCATTGTTTGGAAAATCTGTATTTAAGAACAACTACACTTGCTTAATAGTACTGACACACATTTCCGTTATCAGCATGCTTGTTAGAGATAGATTTGTAAGGGTGTCTACATACCAAAGCCTCCAGCAAACGGCCGGGAGGCCCAACCCTAAAGGGTCCCAAAAACGATCAATTGTGATTGATCTATTGTAGTAATATTGTCAATCGCTTCAATTGCATTATGTAGACGATCAATTTGCGCAACAATGTGTATTGCAATTTATTGTTTCGGGGACTCTTTAGCCTTAGCCACTGCACTGGGCTCATTTTAGACAAAAGTTGACCGAATTGAAACCTTTGGTGTCTACACACCAAAATTCTTGAAACTCTTGCTTGAAATCGTGCATATATTGCTATGAGGTGTGTAGACACCTCATAGCAATATATGCACGATAATTTCAAGCATACTCAAAAGTCACAAAGTTGTATGAAGTTTCAAGAATTTTTTGCATATAGTTTGAGCGAGTATTCTACCTGGGACTCTGTTTATTCCAATATGAATACGCATGTTTTAGGTTTTGCTAAGAAATGTGAACAGTTGAAAAGACATTATAGATTCTTTACTTATATCACGAATAAATGAAAAATCTAAATTTTCTTTTGTTGAATCATGTCAGACATAGATGCTTTAACTTCCAGCAAAGAATGTGTCGCTGTTCTCTCCCATGAATGTCGTTGGAGACGATAATGGCATAGGTATTTAAGCATATTATTAGTATTTCTAGACTACACGACTAGCTTTGCCCTCTAGACAAAAGGCCGCCTGCTAATTTAAAAATGACGGCAATTTAAAGGCAATTTCACCAAAAATCCGTCACATATTATGTGTCTTAAACATAGACGGACTGTTTTAATTTTACAAATATGTAGGTCAAATTCTTCACGGGGCGTTAAATAACGAACAGAAGGTATATTTTTGTACGTTCAAATTGAAGTCGCAATCTCATCTTAGCGGCAATCAATGTCAACTTGACAAAAATATAATGTAAATTAGAGTTTTTTTTACAGATTTAGACTGAGAATTGAGTGCGAACATTCTTAAAAATACGGGTATTCCCCCTGGGAGAATAATGGCGGCTAGGCCTATTAAAACTTTTTAGCGTTTATTGAAAAAAAAATACAATCAAGTGAATAATTTTTTGTTAAGTCATGGAAATTTTGGAGCATTTAAAATATGATGCGGTCGAGGATTTAATGGTTATATGATAGAGAGGTATTTGTTTGGAAATCAGCTTAAATTTCAAGCAGTAACGTAACCAAAATGATCTAGGCAGCATAGTATGGGGTACGCCTTCATAGGTTGCTAAATAAATTATGGAACTATGTGAAAAAGAAACGGTCGCTATTCAACAAGAGGTTTAACAAACCAAATTCTATGGCAACCAACTACCCTATCCGCAAGATGGGGAAAACGCTTAAGATGGACTGAAGAGCTATAAAATAAACTAATTATGCATGCGTGGCCAGTAACGAATATCTTTACAAAAGTTCATAAAGGTCCCGGAAACTATCAATTGCAATTGATCTATTGCTATTGTGGTAATATTGTCAATCGCTTCAATTGCATTTGGTAGACGATCAATTTGCGCATCAATCACGTAAATATTGACAGTTAAAATTGATCGTTTCGGGGTCCCTTTAAACATAACTGGCGGAATGTGAATGTACATACGTCTTGAAGTAGAAATTCAGCTTATATATATAGACATTCAGGTCCATTAAAGTATTAGGTCCAGCACATCAAGCTACTACAAACTGTCAAATTGCTTTAATAGATTTCCAACTTTATCGCTACAGTATAAGGTTTAAGGTTGATTGGGAAATTTTACAGTTTCGGGTAGCTTAATGTGCTGGCGTCTGTACATTGAATATAGGTAATATTCCTACATGGTAGGTAGTTACCTCATTTATTTCTACACCTATTCCCAAAAATGGGTCTTAATTATTTGCCTCATGTTATAAATGGAGGTAGTTAGCTAAATAACTAGTCAAGCTCGTTTATAACGTCAACAGATAAAAAAAATGATACACAATAACATCTTTTGCCACAATAACTATCAAATGAGTATCATCAACATCTCATATCAGCCGAAAGACGTCCACTGCTGGACACAGGCCTCCCCCAAGCACCTCCACTTGGCCGGTTCTGCTTCCCGCATCAAGCAGATTCCTGCGGCCTTCACAAGGTCATCGGTCCACCATCGGTCAATTACCTAATGAGTATAATTTTTGGCAATCAAAGCAAGTTATTTGGAATCATAAATCTGTGGACACCTTTTCATAAACTATCATAATTATCTAAATATTTGAAGCTATGACGTTACACCAGAATATTATTCGCATTACCGTAGGTTCTATAATGGTAACAGAAAGTCGGTTTCAATGCGAGGAAAATTTATTTCCTTTTAGAACAATAACGGATTTCATTCATCTATTTAATAAATCCAAATTAGTTTGAGGCCATGTAACCACAAGAATAATTTAAGTGCATATTTGAGTTTGAGGTTAAGTGACAAATATTATAATGTATGTATGTAATGTACATTAGCTAATAATAAACTACTGATTCATACCCGCAACCAACGACCGACCATTGCTTATTACTAAATATTTACTTAACCAGAAAAATCACTCACTCTTGTGTATACTTCTCGTACTAACGTAAATTAATGTCACCAACAACAGATAGGAAAATGTCAAAAATCGCGCCATTTTTGTTTCTATACAAAAAAAAATCACTTCAAAAATAGAACGTCACTGGCAACCAAATTATTTTAAACACTTGAATTTGACATTTTAAAAACAGACTGCTCTTTTTCAAGACGCAATGATCACGGCGCAACTGTCTTTACAACACTGTTCGGGAATTACTTTTAGTAATGATTTAAAAAGTGCAATTCGGACAAGACATTGACTGGCGTGGAGTGGACTGTGCCAATTTTTATTCTGCCTTGAACTGAACCTTGACAGTGCGTGTAGAAAATGCATTCCTGTTCATATTAGACCCTTTACGACAATAGATTTAAATTGTATTGAGTAATTTAAAACGTGTTAGTAATTTGTGTCAATAAAATAATTGTGCAATTTGTACTTAGTTATAAAACCGGTGAGGTGCATTATGGTAAATGATATCACGCGTTCGTTTTGCTATTTCTCGTTTTTTGCGGCAAATTGGCCGGTTTGTTTATGATTGACACATGGCTTAACTTTTTATAAATATTCTTATGTTTGTGTCTAGATGGCCTTAAGAAGAATATTTATGTAGGTACTTAATCGAACTAGGCACCTACTATTGAAAATTGTCTTTCCTATTATGCATATTATTTTTTATTGAATATTCTGCTTGTATATTAACCGACTTCAAAAAAGGAGGTTTTGTATTCGACCCGTATGTATGTATGTTTGTATGTCCGCAATTTTCTCAAAAAATTAATCAATTTTGATGTTTCTCTCATTAACGTGATCTAAATGCTTTCAGGAAGTTTGGTTATATAATACATTAGGTAATTATTCTCAAGTACGAAGTTACATGCATAAAATGTACTGCATCTACGGCATTTCAATTCGAATTTTGATGATTCTTCTAGTCGGTGTCTTCAATTCTTAAATGCACCTTAGCTTAGCACCGCTTGGCTGCAATTGTATCTACGTATTGTTTTTAATGCATAAGGCATGCCTCAGGGGTGGTCCCATATAAATTTGTTTAACTTTGCTTGGTTAGATTTTTTGTTTTAGTTTGCTTTAATCACACAATTTTTTTCTACTTAGTTTTTATTGATGATGTTTTAACTGATATTTAAGCACATTGTATGGGTGGTGTCACAAAACGAAAATGCGGAACCAACGACACCAACTTCCGAAAATAAAGTTATTTTTCACTTTGTAGTGTTTTTTTTCGGTTATGTTTTTTGTAAAAAAATGACTAGCTTCTGCCCGCGACTTCGTCCGCGTGAAATTTCTTTGTTTCCCGACCGACCTCGTGGTATCAAATCGCCCGCCCGCACTATTACTCCGTTTTTGCTTAGCGATCTTTCTGACTTCTTTTCTTTTACGCTCGGCTCCTAAGGGCCCTATAGTGTGATGTTAAATAGCCTATATCCTTCATCAAGAATTAGGCTATCAAATGCAAAAGGAATAATTCAAATACGACTTGTAGTTCCGGAGATTAGCGCGTTCAAACAACCAAACTAAACTTTAGATTTAATTTTAGTATAGTATAAACTAGCTTCTGCCCGCGACTTCGTCCGCGTGAAATTTCTTGTTTCCCGATCCACTCCGTCGTGTCACATCGCCCGCCCGCACTATTACTACGTTTTTGCTTAGCGATCTTTCTGACTTTTTTGCTCGGCTCCTAAGGGTCCTAGCGTGATGTTAAATAGCCTATATCCTTCATCAAGAATTAGGCTATCAAATGCAAAAGGAATTATTTAAATCCGACTTGTAGTTCCAGAGATTAGCGTGTTCAACCAAACAAACAAACAAACTTCAGCTTTATAATATTATGTAGTATAAATATTAGAGTGAGTGACACATGAGTTTTTAATACCTACAATAAAATCAAGCTGTCATTTTCATAGAACATTATTTTCCATCATGATCCCAATAATTACCTCCAGCACACCTACCTAACCTTACAGCACAAAATCTCAAGGTTCATGAAATTCGTCCTTCAGAATTACAATAAAATTAAGATGTTACTTACTTACATGTTTTATTGCCCGTTAACGTAATGGCGGCATATAAATGTACTCACACGGGCTATTGAGAGCAATTTATTGCCCGGTGACATACTCGTACCTACGCCGAGAATTTGGCAGCAATTTTTTAGGTATTGAATCTTGGTCAATATAAATTCGAGGACTGTTGAGCAATAGGTCCCTTTGTCCAGTGACCTGTTGTTATAATATGTGACTACATTACGGCCGTGATGGTAAAGTCATTAACCTGCCAAAATTTCGACGAATTTGAAATGATTGTTCAAAAAAATTTTAAAAAATAGTCCGACGATTATTTTGCCTTTTAGAAAAAGACATGCTTACTTGATTGATTGACTTGATTGTCTGTACGTGAGTCGCTGCTGCAAGCTATCCACCTCGGTGATAAGCGTGTGGCAGTGATTCACGTATAGTCATGATTTTATTCTACATAATTAGGATAGGAATACTAACATAGCGATAAGGAATATTGTTACTAACACGAATGAGTCTTGTTACTTAATAAAGAAATATTATTATTATTATAATTATACTATAATATACTTGCGGCGGGTTCGCGGATGAGTGCTAACGCGTGCCCGTGTTCCCGCCGTAAGCGGCAGAGGAGGACACCGTGGAGTTTTAGTGGGTTAGAGTCCCACATAACTGCACTATCTCCCCGTGGTAGTGCAGTATGCATGAGCATTTCTCCACGATTAAAAAAAAAAAAAAAATACTATATACTTATATAATATAAATAGATACTTAGTATCTATTATACATTCGTACTGTACATAAGATGAGCTTATGTACTTATTTTATGTTGTGTTGTATCCAGCATCCTAATGGGTCATGTATGAAAATATTAAATTGTCTCGATTTTTTTTCTGCACTTATGAATAAGCTAATACTATCTACAAAAAAAGTATCAGATTTATCTGATTAGTATTTCCAGAGAAATAAATTAAATTCTGTTAGAGGCGGCCATCGACAGTAACCCACGGATTTTTATTCAATTTCCTTAGCCTACTCAATTAAAAAGTCATCCATCATAACTTGTCAATTTGTCATAACATAACCTCAGAAAAAGCGCGGGAAACTTCAACATTGTTAGGCGCCTTTTTTAAAGTTAATTTGTAATAAATAAAATAACATCTCATTTCTTGCACAAATTTATTAGATATCATAGTAAAGATGACCCGGAGCCGTAAAAAACGTAAAAAGGAAAATTCAGCTGTAGACGAAGAGGCGGAGTCGGTTGACGAGGGCTCAGCGTCCGACGTCGGCTCAGTTACATCCGAAGAGGAAACTGATAAGTATATTCCTTTTAGAATCCCAGATTACGTCCGATATTACCCCGAAGATGGTGGTAACTTCGAATATATCGTGTTTCTAGAAAGTATAGAAGAAAATAAACCCATTGGCTTGAGGGATATGATGTCCCTCGCGAATGCAATTAAGCGTTACAACAAAGGTGTCAAACAATTGCAGCGGATTAACAAGAGCAAGGTGGGTGTCATATATGAGAGACCAGCACTAGCAAATGCTGCTCTAAGTAATAAAAAGTTTCTAGACGGTCACAAATTAAAAGCTTCAATCCCGGCTGCCGCTACGGAGGTCACTGGAGTCATCACACATGTCCCCACTGAACTCTCAAATAAACAAATTTATTCTGCACTAACAAGTACTAAGAACATTGTTTCTATAAGGCGTTTTATGAGGAAGTCAGTGGAGAATAAAATGGTTAAATATACACCAACCAAGACAGTATCAATTACTTTCTCATGTCCAGTTCTACCAGAGAGTGTCGACCTCAACAGCTGGCGTTTTGAGGTAAGACAGTATATTCCTCCAGTGAAACAATGCCTGAAGTGCTTGAGATATGACCATATAGCCAAATTCTGCAAAAACTCTGAGAGATGTTCCATTTGTGGTGAAGCACATAACTACAAAGTGTGTATAGTTCCTGCCTCGAGTGCAAAATGCTGTCACTGCTCAGGCAATCACATTGCTATATCATCTTTATGTCCTGTTAAAAAAGAGAAGATCCAGTTACACAAACAAAAATTTGAGAAAAAAAGAAGTTACTCTGATATTCTTAATGACACAAACTTCCCGAAACTAAATAAAACTGACCAATTTCTGTCACTCTTAAATTCAGAACTGATTTTAAAAACTATTTCAGAATCAATAGTTAAATTAATAACACAAAATAAAATGAATGAAAAATCAATTTGTAATGCTAGCATTAAAGATGTCCTGCAAGAATCATTTAAAAATATAAAGTATTAAAACATAAAAAAAAAATAAAAAAAAATAATGGATTATTTAAATATAGTGCAATGGAATGCTCAGAGCTTATTACACAATCAACATAATTTCAATCACTTTTTGTTGGACAATTCTATTCATATAGCTTTAGTTTGTGAAACTTGGCTTAAGCCCCGTCACTCTATCAAATTTCGTGGTTATGATGTAGTCAGACTTGATTCAGGGAATACTCATAATGGCGTTGCCATTATTTTACACAAATCTATTACATATACTAAAATAGACACAATTTATGATGATTCCTTACAAAATATAGCAGTTCGTATTAAATATGCCTACAATAAAGAACTTACTATTGTAAGTTTTTACAGTCCAACAAATTGCAACCCTCCTTTCTCTCAAAGGAAATTAGATAGACTAATCCAATCCTTACCATGTCCAATTTTTTTAGCTGGCGATTTTAATGGTTTGCATACAACTTGGGGATGTTCGACTTCTAATTGCAGAGGTAGGGATATTTTGGACTCCATTAATAAAAACAATCTTGTTCTTTTAAATGATGGTCAAATGACAACCGTTGGTTCCCACATTTGGAGGCAAAATGCTCTTGATTTGACCATTGTCTCTCCTTTGCTAGCTTTGGAGTGCGAATGGTCAGTTCATGATGACCCTTTGGGCAGTTACCACCTTCCTGTAATTACAAAATTCTTAGTGAATAACAACAATTCTTCTAGCTTTCATATACCTGATAGTATTCCTCTTCCATTTTCTTATAATTTCAATACTGTTGATTGGAAAACATATTCATCCTCTATTGATTCTCTTTTGTGTAACTTTTCTGTAGACAGTCACAATCCTTTGCTTAGCTATAATAATTTTATTAAACTCTTACATTTGTCACTGTTAAATTCAATTCCTTCCCCAAGACGCTACTCCTCTGATGGGGAGCAAGCTCGGCCTCTTTCAACCTCCAACAGAAAGAAAAGAATTCCACTCCCCTGGTGGAATGCTAACTGCACCAAAGCTGTGGAAGATAGTAAAAATGCTTATTTAACTTTTAAACACAATCCCTCTGAAACAAATTACCTAGTTTTTAAGAGACTCCAAGCAAAGAAAAAATTCATTATCAAGCACGAAAGAAAGATGAGTTGGATGAAATTGTGTGAATCTTTCAACAGAACTACACCTATGTCTGTGGTCTGGTCGTATATGCGTAGATTTAATAAAAGTTCTGCATCTACATTTCAAAATAATAATATACATTCTTGGATCCCCAAATTCCTTAAAAAATTTACACCAGATACAGTAGAGCCAGCTTTTATTTTCAACCCATCTCATCCTGTTTCTCCTAGTAACTCTTATTTAATTAAACCTTTCACATTTGTTGAATTCACTACAGCAATTAATTCTCGTAGAGATACTGCAGCTGGCCTCGATCATATTTCTTATAAAATGCTAAAACATCTACACAATCAATCTAAATTAATTTTGCTTGAAATCTTCAATCTTCTTTGGCAGCATTCTCTAATTCCTGAAGATTGGAAAACTGATTGCCTTGTTCCCATTCTTAAACCCAACAAAGATAAAAATAGTTATGACTCCTACAGACCTATAGCTTTAACTTCATGTATGGGTAAAATCTTCGAGCAGCTTATCAAACAAAGGTTAGAACATTTTATTGAGAAGTACCATATATTACCTTCAAATCAATTTGGGTTTAGGAGGGGCAAGTCTTCAAGGGAAAGCATTGCTCATTTACATCTTGATATCTTTGAAGCCTTCAAAGCAAAGAATGCTCTTGTCAGTGTTTTCTTTGATGTGGTAGGTGCATTTAATAATGTCAATCATCATATACTCTCTTCAGAATTGGCTGCTGTTGGCTTGCCTGTAAAGGTGATAGAATGGATATTTAACTTTTTGAATGGTAGAAAAGTATTTGTCAAGTGTAAAAATAGGCTTATAGGTCCTAGGTATTCTTATAAAGGTACTTGTCAGGGCAGCATATTGAGTCCTTTAATATTTATTTTATACATCCACAAACTTAATATCATTCTGGGTACTGAAGTATCCAATCTACAGTTTGCGGACGACCTGGTAGTGTACTGTGTTGGTAATAATACCAGCACAGTATGTTCCAAGCTTAACACCGCCTTGTATAAATTAAATTGTTACTTTAATTACCTTGCATTAGATATTAGCACAGATAAATCTAAGGTTGTAGTCTTTAGCAATATCGGGCCTTTTAAAGTCAATATTAAATATAACAACACTGAATTGCCTGTGGAGAACAGTGCAAGATTTTTAGGTATTATTTTTACAAACAACCTCTCTTGGGGAAAATATGTTGATTGTATTTCTGACAGAGCTCAAAAAGCCCTTAACGTTCTGAGGTCTCTTGCAGGGACATACTGGGGTTCAGATCCTAAAATTCTTTTAATTTTATACAAATCCCTTGTACGAAGCCTCTTTGATTATGGTTTTCTCTGTTTTTCCTCAGATAGTCAATTGGTAAATAAACTAGATATTCTTCAAAATCATAATCTTAGACTTATTACAGGTGCCATGAGAACTACTCCCACCAATTCTTTACAAGTAGAATGTAATACTCCTCCCTTAATCTTACGCTTTAAGTATCTCAAATTCTGTTTTTTACTTAAACTTTTCTCTGTAAATAATCATCCTCTGATTAAAAAAATATTTTCACTTCACAATAAGTATCCTGCTAACACTCATTTGACCAAAAATATTCCATTTATACTTTTTGAATTTTCATTCATGATCAATTTAGATAGTCATTTTAAATTTCACAAATCTAATGTTTGGGTGTGTTATGAGAAAGAGTTTGAATGTTTATTTCACGAGCTGGATATAGTAATTGACAACAAATTAAGAGACCGGCAAGAAGTCTATAACCTCATAAATCAGTACCCTAACTATCACCACATATATACAGATGGCTCCAAAAGCAGTGAAAAGGTTTCTATGGCTTACGTCATTCCTCATAAGGAATTTGGACTGGGAGTAAAACTGAAGAAGGAATCAAGCATATTTACCGCTGAAGCTTTTGCTATACTCGCCGCACTTAAATACATTCAAAACCAATCTGAAAATCGTTGGCTCATTATCACTGACAGCATGAGCGTATTGTATGCTTTGAAAAACTATCAATTCAATGCTCACACAAACTGCATTATAATAGAAATCAGGCATCTAATTCATAACCTTTCAACAAGAAACTATAGTATTACTTTTTTATGGACTCCATCACATATTGGCGTTTCGGGTAACGAGCAAGCTGATTTTTTGGCACGTGCGATTGTTGACATTGTTGACAGTGACAGCGGCAGCCCCGTCGATGATGTCGCTATTCCGTTTAACGATATAATACCTGTAATCAAGTCCAAACTTAAAGAAGACTGGCAGAACTCATGGACAGAATCTCTTGCTAGAAAAGGTACTTGGTACGCTCAAATTAATCAAAATATTGGTAAAAGCCCTTGGTTCACCAATTGCCGTTACTTCAGAAGCAGACAATATTATTCTATACTTTGCCGTTTGAGATTTGGACATTGCCGTTTCAACGCTCATCTACATCGCATGCGCATAATTCAGTCGCCCTCTTGCACTTATTGCTCAGCAAATGAAGAACAGACTCTTGATCATATTTTCTTTCAATGCTCAAGTTTTAATATTCAAAGACTGTCTTTAACAGCCAATTTATTGAATTTATATGAAAAACCAGAGAACATACCGCGCTGCATTGAGGACATTTTGAAAAATAAAGACACCTACGTATATATTTACGATTTTATTAAAAACACGATCAAGGACTTATGAAACAAGGACTTTAACAATTAAAGAAATATATATATATATCGGACTCGACCTAGAAATAAATTATAAGGGACATTAATTAACTGGATAAATAATTAACAATTTTGATAAAAGGAAAATGCATCGGATGTAACAATGAAGACTTGGCTCCGGCCTTACAATAACTGGATAAGTAAACAACAATTGGATAAGAAAATGTACTATCGGATATAACATTGAAGACTTGGCTCCGGCCTTACAATAACTGGATAAAAGCTAAATTAATATTACAGACCTGGCTGTATGGGCTTGACCCTTTGCCTGTCCTCAAGGACGAAGACGAAAAAAAAAAAAAAAAAAACATAACCTCACTTTTCACCTCTTGCTTTGTGTTTGTTTGCGATTTTATGGATATATCTTTACGATTACGATAAGATTTATCTTTATTTTATTCAAAGCGTGAGGGTCGTCGTAAAGATATATCCATAAAATCGCAAACAAACACAAAGCAAGAGGTAAAAAGTGAGGTTATGTTATGACAAATTGACAAGTTATGATGGATGACTTTTTAATTGAGTAGGCTAAGGAAATTGAATAAAAATCCGTGGGTTACGGTCGATGGCCGCCTCTAACAGAATTTAATTTATTTCTCTGGAAATACTAATCAGATAAATCTGATACTTTTTTTGTAGATAGTATTAGCTTATTCATAAGTGCAGAAAAAAAATCGAGACAATTTAATATTTTCATACATGACCCATTGCGTTCACTATCAATCAGAATCATTTTGAAGAATATTGCTAATCCATTGCTTCATTATGCTCGAAAAATGTGTCTGCTTAACAATGTAACTACAGATATTCTATTTCACGAAGTCCGTTCGGCTTTGATTGTAGTAGTGACGTATCCCGACAAGCGCGCTCCCACAGCGGCTGCCTCTTGCTGCCGTCGCATGAGGCTATTTCCGCGAATGTGTACCGTTTTACTTCACCCATTGTTGAGTCTCTGTTGATCACAATGTGCATGTGCACGCTTGACAACATTCATAGCCAAACGGACTTCGTGACATAGAACATCTGTACCTCTTTGAATGTTGTTGAACTGTCAAAATTAAAGCCATTCCTTCTGTAAGTGTGCTACGCAATTACCCTGCCTGTGTTCTTTCTCATAGGGCTGATTTTACCAAAGTCAGATTTATTTTATCCTTGGAATAAAATTGACGTCTGACATTTCTAGTATGGAAAAACTGTCAAAAATTCAAAATGTATTCTCAGTATAAGAGTTATTTCTATTTCTATGTATAAAAGTTTGGTGGAATGCGCCCTTAGTAATTACAATTACGATGTTCATATAAATCTGTCTTGTTTTAATTATGTAATAAACCTATCAGTCAAGTCGTAAAACTCTATTAAATGGGGACAGGAATAGGCGACAAATCGCAATTTAGGACAGTACATAAGCCCAATGAAAATATTTGTGGTTTCCCAGTTACCGCCCTTCTGTTATTCCAGTGATTCTAGTTAATGATAAATTGTTATAGAAACTATAAATACTGTAAGTAGTAGGTATTATTATTGAGATATATTTGTAATGGTCATTCGTTATTAATATTACATTTAATAATGAAATTAACAAAATATAATATAAATTATCAAAAACAATTTTATGAAATAATAATAATAATAATAATCATTTTATTATCAGGCAACTAAGGCCCATAGATAAAATACACAAAATCATCTTATACAATAATAAATTTAATACATATTAAAAAACCTTAAAACTATGACTATACACGTAACGTTGTCGGCGTTTTTGCCATGCTTGCGTTAAAGTAGGTACCTTATTGATTGCATATCTCTTACCAATAAAATCTAATTAAGCCCAAGGATAAGTGATTGATGTTTTATTATTAAGGCATAAAGCACATAAAGCCTTTATATTTTGATAATAATTAATTATGATTAAAAAAAAAAAGTTATAACCAATAAAATTAATAATAGACCTTATTTGCAATAAAATTATTTATAACGGTATATTATATACATAAAAGCATATTATAAACGTTACAACATCATAAGAAAAAATTTTATAATTGGAATCTGTAAAACAAATCTATGTGGTTCACACAAAAAAGTTTAGTTATATGTACTTTAATAAGTCTCCACGGCGGTCGCTATCCGACTGTCTTATCGATATTGTAAATAATTCACACACACATAAGTATCAATCTGTGTGCGATGTGATTGTATGTATTTTACTTTTATAAACTATGCCCACTGCTTTTGTAAGAGATAGGAGCCCTTGGTCGCTTCCCACGAGACGATATAGATAGCTGGTACCTATCACAAGTTCTAAATGTCTTTTTCCGAATCTTGACAGTCCAAAATCGATTTTTTTCTGTACGTTTTTGGTTGCACGCTAAGCTGTTAGAAGCACGAAAGTCTGACAACCAGTCTTACCATGAGGGTTCGTATTACCCAGTAACTGGGTTGTGGAGGTCAGATAGGCAGTCGCTCCATGTAAAATACTGGTACTCAGCTGCATCCGGTTAGACTGGAAGCTGACTCCAACAAAGTTGAGAAAAGGCTAGGCAGGTGGTGATGAGTTTGAGAATCTTCACCTGAGCAGGTTTTCCCTCCTTCGACCTACCTATGTCCGGAGTCTATTTAAAGAGAGTCTAATTCCAGGTAGGCCAAGGCAACTCATGTCCAAGTGGGAGATTTTCAGGAGGTAGAACGAATGGGTTGGGTAGGGAAGCACTGTCTCCCCCCAGCTTTAGTATGCTGATAATGATGATGACACCGACATCACATTACATTACACCGGTACCTTAAAACCCGAACAAAGCTATACATACTACGCTGCTTAGTAGCAGAATTTTATTCATTTCTCTAGAATTTATTGAAGTAATTTTTTATTCTGTTCGTTTGTACGAAACACTTTAATAATACCTAGTTATCATAGATATAAAGGTAAATAATGTTCCGGCACTTTTTGACGCACGCAACGCAACGCAAGCCACGCAAGTGTGTTTCGCGGAAATGTCTCGCGCAATTATTGTCCTGCTACCATAGTTAGGTACTAACCTAAGTACCTAGGTAGTTGGGAAAAGGCTAGCCAAATTATGATTGTCCATTATCGGTATGTGGCATAAAAAATACAGAGTTGGTTCGATTCCTCGTTCAGGCAAGGTGACTTTTCAGGATTTTTTGAAGGTATGCAGGAAGGTACTTACGTATATAAATAGTAGAATTGAATGTGTCCTTCATGCAAAAAAACTTACTTCAATGTCTAAGGAACTTTCCTTTCATGGCATATCCGAAATTCCCGTCCTGTACATAGGAAATTATAATGAAATAACGTTTCGTAAACCTGAACCCCAAATGCGCGCGTTGTCCGCTAAAGTGACTGGTTTTTCAGGAAAAGGCGTGTAATGATAATAACTTTTATTTTCATATTTGTAACGTGTATTGCCATCTAGCGGATCACTTTATAACTATTTGAGGACTAAGTGACCTGTTCGGCTGTTATTTTTACTTGGAACTACGAACAGTTGTTCAACTGTTTTTGCTACAAGTAACGCCATCTAGTATTAATATCAATTACTAAAGTAAGTTTTGGTTTGTAACATTTTAGTCTTTAGCTTATTTCTCACTCCAAACCTAGAGGTCGCTATCTTAGTATTCCGGATAAAATGACATACATGGTTCAAGGATCGAAATCTTTCATCAATGTGGATTTAGTTTAAACGAACATAGAACCAGTGGGCCTAATCATAAAAGGATAACATTGTCAACAAACAATGTCAAACTTTGTTTTTTCTAAAAACATCTAATAATTTGGAAGACATATGCCTTGAATATTTTGATGAAATAATGTCAAGGCATTCTGCTGATCTCCTTTATTTACGTATTTTAAAGCAAGAAGATACCTTGTTGTTGTTAGGTATATGAATATTATTACTGGTACCACCTTCTGTTGTCTTACAAATTAGTTTAAATGATTATCCGGAGTTAATCCCAAGACTTCAATGTCATCGCCAGGCAGTGAGCTGAGTGTGCGTGAGGGAAATGGAACCTCCTTCGTACAATTTGTACAAATATTTATAGCATTTGAGCTACATTCATTCAAGCAAACCACCTTACTATTAGTAGATATTATTACTAACTGTTGTGGTGTTAATAATACAAGACTTCGACATAATACTTATGTCTGAGTATATATAAAAAAGCTAATTAATAGCCTTGCTATTATGTGTCTAATACTAACAGGCAGATACCCAGTAGATATCCCTAGTCGACTTTAAAGTTTCTACATAACTATGTAACACAATAGCAATAACTAGATAACATAAATCATAATGGACAGTTAACTGTTAAGTTAATCGTATCAAATCCCATTGGTGAAGGATCTTTCAGGTCCTTTTTTTATCTATGCTAAAATACCAATCAATCCAATCCAAATCCAATCCCAATCTCTTTGATTATACCTACGTAGGGCAGCAAAAAAAAGAAAATGACTTGATTGCTACCATTAAGCCGTTATGTAACTACATACTAGCATAATAACTTAATGATAGCAGCTCAATCAATAACATGGGAATGGATCGTCAGATAATGAAGGCTTAACCTGGCAGGCAGTAGGTAGAATAAAAAGTACGAAAATTAAGTAAATGAGCAGCAGCTTTCTGTATGCGATGGCCAATGGAGTAAACGAGTTCTGGAGTGGAGACCGCGTAAAGTTGTCTTCACTGTATCATTATTAACCTAGGTAATCTGTGGACACGTTGTGGATTGTACATTTGCCCACTTCTATTGTAATCTTAGATGTAATATATAATGTACAATTGTTTGTTGTCCCTAACAAATAAATAAAGCGTAGTGTGGGACGCCCCCCAGCTAGATGGAAAGACGACGACCTAAAGAAGTGTTGTGGTGTAGCCTGGGAGGGACCTAGGTCTAGCAGTGAACTGCGATAGACTATGTTGATTGATTGATTGAACCTTCTGTATCACGTTTATCAGAAATCAAACGTGAACAGCCCATACTGTCCCACTGCTACCATGCTATTCTCTAAGGATACAGCCTTGCGGACAGCGCTGTCGCAGCGGTGAAACTTAGATTGGTATTCACTAAGCTGCGTACAGCTACACTAGCGCTCAAGGCTGTGTCGGCCGTGAGTTAAACTACCCAACGGCACAGTCACCAGCTACTTCTGACGATGAGAAATAAGGCGAGCCTTTTCCCGATAGCTTTATAGCGAAATAGGTTGGTCCATGTTTTCGTGACATCATCATCATCTAAGAACCTTTCAACTTTTCTTTGGGTTTGAACCTCAAGTTGAGTTTTACATATATCATCAACTGTCTAGCCTTTTCCCAATTATGTTGGGGTCGGCTTCTAGTCTAACCAGTAATACCAGTATTTTATGGAATGACTGACTTTCTGACCTGCACAATTAGTAATACGATACCCCTTGTAAGACTGGTTGTCAGACTTTTGGGTTTCTGATAGCCCGTAACAACTGTCAAAGATCCACGAATGACAGCCGGGATCAGCGGCTTAACGCAATTTCCGAGGCACAGAACGATCGGACATATTGAAATTAGTTTTTCCAACTAATCTTGTCAGACGAGTTACTCCCGTCGCGAGTGAAGGTATCTATGATTATAAATTCTACACATAAAATCCAGTTTTCGAAAATATGAATCTAATATCGGTGACAAAACAAAAGTACCTACATACTTAATTTTTTTTGTATTTTTCGAGTTTCTGAAGCTGGTCTAAGAATAATATTTTCATATTCCTTAGTTAACAACCTCGCAGTAACCAAGTGTCAACATGAAGCTCTTCATCATGGTCGTGGTTGCTACGGTATTCATCGCAGTGTGTTCGGCGCAGCCGGTTAACAGCTCAGCACTCGAGTAACCAGAAACTTCAGCAGTGCAACAACGATTCAATGGACAATACCATATACTCAGAAATAAAAATTATTATTATTATTTAGAGATTTTTGTTTTCCTCGGCCTAGCCGGATAGCTGATGGCACGGGCCTAAGCCAAGTGTTCTTCAGTGTATAATATGTTATAGGAAAACTAAAGTGTCGCTGCCGTTTAGCTAATAATTGAATGCATTACATGTGCTGAGTAAGTACTGGACAGACTAAAAATCTCTTTTATTTTAGAATCATGCTGGTCCATGGTACTGATCAATTCGTCGTCGTGAAAAGGCGCCGTCAGTAGAGACAGGTCATTTCTTAGCTGCCATTTTGCCTTTTAATTTTTTTATGGTTTTTATTTATTTATAACGGATACTTTTAACATGCACGTTTTTCTGCATCGTTCTCACATATAACTTCAATATGAATAATGAAGCCAATATGTTGATTTAAAAGAGTGTCCGCGGAGTACCTAGCCTGCTCTCCATACGAACCCTCTAAGCTTTGGAATGGGCAACTACCTTCATCTTTCTGACTGACTTGACAATTCAAAACTGCCTGCAAAATTGGTTTATTTGAAATAAATGCTTAAGTTTGAGTTTGAACTTCTGAGACTCTAGTTTTAACTTTTGTATGACACGTTTTCCATAAGATAGCATCACTGCTATTTTTTGCAACATTGACAATAAGTCTTATCAAAACTAATTTGCTAGACTGGTCTGTTGACCTATTGCAAATAGAAATAAGGATAAAGTTAACAATAACTAAAAACATCTTTACGAAATATTGTCTGATCTGGGGGCCTAAAAAGGCCACTTTGGCAGAATCATAGAAGGATAACATTATGAATCGTAATAGACAGTTAACTGTTAAGTTAATCGAATCAAATCCCATTGATGAAAGATTTTTCAATTATTTTTTTTCGTCTGTGCTAAAATACTAGTCAATCCAATTCCAATCCCTATCTCTTTGATTATACCTACATTACCTACGTAGTGCAGCGAAAAAAAGAAAAACACGGACTGTCTTCGCCATATTTTGATTCATAACGTTTTCCTTTTATGATTCTGCCAAAGTGGCCTTTTTAGTCCCCCATGTTAACAAATTGTCATTATGATAATTAAAAGCTATAAATAAAGTTTCCAAAGATCAAAACACCGCATTCGTCTCTGAACAGTCGAATATTAAGCACATATCAATATGAAGTTCTTTTACTTACTCGTGACTATCGCGTTACTCGCCGCGTTGTGTTCAGCGCAAGCGGCTGACAGTTTTGCATCATCCCGAATTATTACACGATTCAAGAGACAGTCAATTATAGGAAGGGTTAAATGCGTTTGCCCAATAGGACAGGCTCTTGTGAAAGTAAAGTGCGTTGCTTGTGCTAAGTAAGTGGATCAAAATATTTATTTTAGTAAGTGATGGGCCTAGTTAGGCCACCTGTAGATAATACTGCGGGGGATTGCGTAACAGACATAAAACGGCAGTCCATCAATGCAATGTGATGAATTTTGACCTCCTTTTGCATTATGTTTCGATTTCTCGTGCCACTGATTTCAAAAGACATGTATGTATTTGACATGTTGTATGAATTTGGTTGAGACGTAGGTACCTATCTGTTTGTATTTCTAGGTTGTTTATATAGTTTACCATCAGTTTGGTAACCAGTGCCCTTTACAAGTGCACGGCCTTGTCCGGCACGTTTACCTAGTTGTCTCATTATTCCTATATAGGGACGAATAGTCTGAACACACAATTGAAAAGCGCTGGTTATTTAATTGGCGCCCTTAAGAGTAAACTAGTCGCGAGCTCGAACTCACTGGTGGTCATGGCCAAAAAGCACGCTGTCTCACCTGGCTTCGTGTCTGACAGAGCTAGTATCAGTGATGAGCAGTTAGACGGTAGTCTACACGCACAACTTCTAGTTTTTACGCACAGAAACACCGTTCCGAAATGAAAGGCGCGTAAAAATAATCGAAAAGTGCTTTGGAAAATTAAGTTTCATTAAAAAACCACTGCATAAATCAATTATTGATTTATCAATAATTGATTTATGCAGTGGTTAGACTCTTACTGACTAAAACCCACCCGTGTTCCTTCCTTAGCCCTTTATGTTCCGAGCCAGCGGTAACCCTTTCGGACAATCCCGCTGACTTGTATATCTATACTTAGTCGTGTCTGTCTATGTAACTGCGTTGTTCTGCTAAACTTTGCAAAAGAATTTAACACTATTTTCACCATCATTTAGAGGACTCATCCAATCTGTCCCAGCCACCCTCTTAAGGTCTTCGATCTATCAAGCCAGGGGGCGTCCCAAACTACGCTTGTCGATACGCGTCCTCCATTCTATCTTATCTGCTTCACCTCCCATCGGTCCTCCGACAAACATAGCCAGGCCACAGCCACTTCAGTTACTTAACTTTGTGGCGTCACGAATTGTGCATTTGTGAACGCACCTCCAAATACGTGGCGTTAATCAGGAACGCACCCTTATTAAGCGGCAACACGTATCTACAATCCGAGGCGCTAACCATAGCGTTCCTTATGTAGCAACGCTCTCTTGCTTGCCAACCGTCACGGGGCACGGGCTAGATTAGTTTATTTTGTCCCTACTAGTTTTAATTAATTATATTATGTATTATTAATTATATCTTAACTGTAAATGTGGCAATTACAATATTTACTGCAAGTCGGACTTTCACTTCCGATCTTTGACCACGACTTCACCTCCAATACGCATAAGAGCACTTCTTAAATCTTACCAATCTGTATTTCTAATGGAAAAATATTAGTAAAGTGCAGTGAATATTATTTTTACAAACGGAGACAAATCCGATGTTTTGGTTATCAGGTTTTTTTTTAATTTTTAATAGGTTAATAGTGTGTCACAAAGGTCACGCTCATTAAACAATCGTAAAAGTTTAATAGGGTCCAGTTTTAGTTGCTTTTTGTTAAAAATAGCGTATTAATAAAAATAGCTATTCAACATTACCTAACAAGGCAAACAAGTTCATACCACAAGTGTGATACCTATTATCAAGATCAAAATGTCGTATGCACCTGTTTACTTACAGGCCCATAATGACAACTTTTTTTACCACTTAGGGCTGATTTTTCCAACGCCAGATACCGTTATCGGAGGAATAATTTTGAATTTTTGACAGTTCTGTTAAACAAAAACTGTCAGACGTCAATTTTATTCCACGAATAAAAATTATGGGTCGATTGAAAAATCAGCCCTAAGTGGTATATAATGATATCATTATGGGCCTGTAATTCCAAAGGGTTAGCCTAAGATGTACCTATTCACCCATATTTCTCCTGTTATGTTTAAGTCCCATGTAATCCTCTTAACCTAATCCTCCGGGCTACTACCGATAAATTCCTGACAGAAAAACCCTACCACACTGGCTGACCTGAGAATCGTATCCAGGACAGTTATTTTTTTTTAAGCTTCCTTTGACAAGACCGAAGAAGACTACTTAACTTAAACATGGTTTCCTTTTTTACAGATATACTGAAATAACAGGAGACGATTGTCCAGTCTGCAAGAAGTAATCAATATCATGAGAATTGTTAATAGAATTTTACTTATTTATACTATGCTATTAAGTTTTTCTTGATCAAAAAACTCTCAATTGAGTACAGTGGTAACACATCAGTGGGAACAATTTGACAGTGACAGCGCACGTCGTAGAAGTTAAGGCGATTGAAGTTCGTTCAGTACTTCCCAATTATTTTACCTCTGACAGAAGCAACCCCAAAAGCAAGCCGACAGCAACCTTATTGCAACAAGGATAAAGATCACTGTGATTTGACATGTGTAGCGGACGTCACATGTTTTCGAATTTTTGAGAGCAGTGGTGATGAAATAATTTACACAAAGTAGAGTGCCTGCTTGGGTTTGAACCCACGATCTACAACACGTAAGTCGTGGTCATTACCTCTGCTCAGTTGTTATTTAAGGGGCTTACATGACTTAAAGCGCGGTCACTGTCGGACTGCATAGAAAAGAAAGAGAAGCGCGGTGACACAATGCTGGTAATTTATTGCAAAATATGAAGCAATTATTTAATTACAAAAAAATATTGTTTCGACGAAGAAATTAAAAAACTAGTATTATTTTTTGTCAGATTATTCTACAAGCAACATACTAAATGTTGCTTGTAGAATAATCTGACAAAAAATTAGAATGATTGTATATATTAGTAAGGTTTTAATTGTAAAAAGAAAGTTTTTAGAGGTATCTTCATGATTTTTTTCTATCGTATCAAATTAGTTGTATTATGTTTTCTACACACTATCTACCTAGCATATATCCTGAAGAATATCATATATTTTTCTGATTTTGTTTACTGTAGTCGATCATATACTTTTATTGTTTCTAAAACTTGCGTTTTTTGTGTTTAGGTCATGTAAGCCCCTTAAATAATAAAATAAAAATTATAAAATTATGTTTATCTTCTAAACCATCGAGATTCCCATTAGCTAAAGAAAATAAAACATAACTTCAATTCAATTATCAGGGCGAGCGAAGCGAGCCCTGCTATATCCCACAACCTGAGCATTTTGTGGTACACTTTACGGAAAAACTATTACGCCTATTAATTTGTGCTTTAACATAATAATTTCTATTTATATGTAGATGTGTTATCAGTAAAAAAAAAATAATTTAAATTACGAAAAAAAATATAAAAAAAAAAACTGCCTTAAAGATAATTACCACGCAGAAAAACGACGCGAGCCCTCACAAAGCTCTGCTTTTAGCTAGTTTAATTATTGTTAAAAATCGAAGTTTTTTGTTGCTAAGGATTTAGTGACTCATTAAATTAATAACACCAACTTATCGAAAACATGACTTTTCCATTAGCTTATTTATTATTTTTAGTTAACCATTTTTAACGTTTAATAAATAAACAATCTAAAGTAATTTGTCGTCTTGTTTTCCTTGTATAATTATTCTAAATATTATTAAGAATAATCTTGTTAAATCTATTTTACTTATAATAATCTGAAGGAGAGACTCGAGTGAGATCATTGTAAAAGCCAATTATTTTTAAAAGAGTAACCGTGGAGTTTCTTGCCGGCTCTTCTCTATAGGAAACGACTAATTGGAACCGTGCACCTAGCTTCTGACGTTTCATAAGTGCCCATGTATGTTTATGTGAAATAAGATATTTTGATATAGAAACGTGAAGGTTTTGCGTCAGAAACCCAGGTAAGTATAAGAAGTAGGTATCCCCGTTTTGACTAATACTATGCGGTATCGAAAAGAATACCTAAATGAAGTACGAAAATTACCTAACATGATCAATCTAATAATAAATTGACACGGCATGCATAAACGGGAAATTAAAAAATGTGTAAATATTTTGATAACTAAGTATTACCTACATGCAGGGATTCCTATAAAATTAATATTGATTACCTTGTTATGTTAATGAAATACTATAAAATATGGCCAAAGCCATCGCAGCATCTCATTCCGCTCACAACAGTTGAGTATTAAGCAAGTGTCAAGATGAAGCTCTTCATCGTGTTCGTGATTGTCGCGTTACTCGCCGCGGTGTGTTCGGCGCAACCAGTTGACAGGTCAGCACCCGAGCTACCAGTCACATCAAGAGTTCTACGGTTCAAGAGAGAAGCGTTTCTGGTGAATGCAACTTGTTCAAAAGATTATGCAAGACTCCATGGGAAATGTATTCACTGTGATTTGTAAGTACTTATATAATTGTGGCGATATATAACTTATATCGCCACAATTGAGCGGGTCTATGGTAGGTACATACATACCAACGTGGGGTAGGTAGGTATATATTTTGCACATATTTAAACAAGAAGAAAAACCAAGAAATTGACAAATATATAACCATTTTTATTGTTTCTGGTTTTGTTAATCACTTCACCGTCTTTTTCTAATGGGGGTAGGCAGAAACTACAGAACGCCACCGGCCACAATACTTATACAATGTGTCCCAAAATTCAACGATACGCGAACACCAGATGGTGGACCTGCTGATGACTACCTGAGAAAAAATAATAATATTTTAGTTTATTCCTGTCAAATTAATCAGCGCCTCACACTACTCCGTACAAATTTAGACATGATTAAAACATGTCTACTAAAATTAAGTCAATTTACGTCAGGCGCTGATTAATTTGATAGGACTAAACTAAAATGTATCTTCTATAAATAAATAAAGCTGTTTACAAAAAGGGGTGCTTGGAGCCTCCTTTTGTTAGCTTGTTTCAAATGTATGTTTTAATTCTGAATAAATATTGCTCACTTTCTAGATTGATTTACCTCATACGTTAAAAATAAGTTGTGAATTGTACTAAAACTTATCGATTATTACGGAAGTTTAGATTTATTTAAAAAAAAAACATAGTATTTTAATATTGAAGTATAATATCCACTATAGCAACATTATCAAACAACAAATTATTAATATTGTAGCAAACTATAAAATGTATTTTTCATTATGACAACTGAATGTATTATTTTACTTTGGCAACGCTCAAAAATAACGGTTAAGATGTTCTCGTTATTTCTGAGCGGGGGAAAAGTCGTTTTAAATTGTAAAAGGCAGTTCAGAGTCACTACTCGTTGAACTACGAAGCGCGCAAGACGTTGTAAATCAGGAATCAGTGTGTATAATAAAGTTATTTTATACGAAGAACAGTGTTAGTGTTTTAAAAATAGAATTGTTTTAACAATTCAGAAGTGGTGTGATCATACGTCCACAGTAAAACCGTTGGTCAGTGTGCCTTGTACAATCGAGTGAAGATGTCCAGTGACCGGTCAGAGAAGTCAACCGGGAGTCATCACAGCATTGTGCTGGGAGGGCCCTCGAAACGCAGCCGACATCGGAAACCAGCTGGAGATGTGCCGCAAAGTCTTCACTCGTCAGTAGCGCTCAGGCGAAGTCGTCACTCACCAGCATCGCCCTGCAGCGATGGTCGTAGCTCCGAGCGGCGCAGATACAGAAGATCACCTCCAAGGATTGAGTCGCAGGCAAGAAGTCAAAGCAGGTCAGTCGTAACACCTCCATTACTGCGTCGCACATCGCGTACGCCATCAACGGACACACATATATATGAACTGACAAATAGATGTATAGATCGTAGTCGTAATAGGCAGAGGCATCACAGATTGCAAACTCCTCGTAGAGAAAGCATTTATAGGTCACGAAGTCCCATCCGTTCTGGTATAAATGAAAGATTTACATCTGTTACGTCGCAGCCTCCATCTATTGATGTTAATACTGAGTTTCTAAAATGTATAAAAGAGTCTTTACAATCCATCTTAGCCGTAAATCCACAGAGTAAAGAAAGATTTGCTAATAATAACGTAGTTCCAGAATTCGATCCTAAATCGAAAAATCAAACAATTGTTACTTGGTTGAATAAAGTCAAAGAATGCTCTGAGATCTATGGCTGGGATAGTCAACAGACCGCTCACTATGCTCTTCCAAAGTTAGTTGGTACTGCAAAAAAGTGGTACGAAGGACAATCATCAGTATTGCTTTCATGGGACGAGTGGGTCGAAAAACTTAAATCTGCTTTTCCGTCACATGAAAATAATGGTAATTTGCTTACGGAAATGTTAGCTATAAGGGCAAAGTTTGGAGATGATTTAGAAGGGTACTATTATGAAAAGTTAATAGCCTTAAATCGGTGTAATATAGTGGGTAGGAATGCTGTTGACTGCATTGTTTACGGAATAGATGATAGATCGGTTCGGTTGGGAGCAGAGGCGGCAGGTTTTAGGGATGCTGATAAACTACTAGGCTATCTGAGGGGTGTCAAACATGAGCGAGTAGATAGGTTTAATAAGAAACCAGTACATTCTGTAACGGAAACGCGTAAACCTATAAAAAGAGTCTTGACATGTTATAACTGTCATGAAACGGGCCATTACGTATCGGGATGTAAAAAACCAATTGTGAAGTGCCAAAAGTGTAAACGCATTGGGCATGACGATCCTAAATGCAATAGGAGCGTTTGGGTAGATAAAGCCGAAGTTAAGACATTATGACTAAATAATGGTAATGGCTTTGCAGACAAAAAATTTATTAAGGGTGTTAACGTTAATGATGTACAGTTGACAGGGTACGTAGATTTTGGTAGTCAGTGTACTTTGATAAAAGAATCTGTCATGGAGGCTATTGTACCACGTGTAAAATGGCAAGTGAGTCATTTGCCGTCTCTAAAAGGTTTTGGCAATACATACGTGAGAGCTCTAGGTAAAACTAAAATTGCACTAATTATTGACAATGCTAAAATGTATGTTGAGGTAATTGTTGTTCCTGATGGTTATTTAAACTACGATCTACTTATTGGACAGACTGCTACGGAGCAACCCCACGTATGGGTATTCAAATCTGATAAAGAATTAACGATTACTGATAAACGAATGAAAAATTATACGCGACTGACTTTAAAATCCGTTAAAACTGTCAGGGCTGAGGGTTGCGTTTCTGTAAAGGTGTCTACCGATTCAAATTTTAGTGGAACGGTTTTCGTTGAAAATGGTTATCGTTTAAACTACCGTGTAGAAATGGGTACTTATAATATCAAAAACGGTAATGGTCATTTAACTATTTTAAACTATGACAATCGGTAAATACAATTTAAGGAGGGCCAAGTCTTGGCACGTGCTATTCAAATTAATAATGACATAAAAAGCATTAATAGGATTCAAAAGGTTAAAAACCACGGCGATAAGCCTCCATTTACATTAGATGACTTCAATATTAACAAAGATTTAGACCACCATCAGAAACTTCAACTAATCAATACGTTAAACCAGTACCGCGATTGTTTTGCCAAAGACTTGTCTGAACTAGGTCAGACTACGGTTGCGGAAATGGATATTGTGTTAGGAGATACAGAGCCAGTCGTTTATCGACCATATAAGTTGAGTCATTCAGAACGGGAAGAAGTTAGAATTATGGTTGAAGAACTCTTAAAAAATGACATCATAAGAGAGTCCCAATCTCCATACGCGAGTCCTGTTTTATTAGTGAAAAAGAAAACTGGTGATAAACGACTCTGTGTGGATTATCGCGCCTTGAATAGGAAAACGATTAAGCAACATTACCCGTTGCCTCGTATTGAGGACCAGATTGATCGTTTGGCAGGGAATAAGTATTTTTGTGCTTTAGATTTGGCCTCTGGCTATTATCAAATTCCAGTAACTGAAGAGAGTAGGGGTAAAACCTCGTTTGTAACACCCGACGGACAATTTGAGTTTAAAAGGATGCCCTTCGGATTGGCTAACGCACCGGCTGTTTTCCAGCGTACTATTAATTTGGTCTTGGGCAATTTACGTTATAATATTGCATTAGCGTACATGGATGATGTCTTGGTACCTAGTAGTTCATTTGAAGAAGGTATCGAAAGATTAGAAATCGTACTTCAAAGGTTTAGGGAGGCGGGATTAACGTTAAAACCACAAAAATGTTACTACTTTCAAAATCACGTTGACTATCTAGGTTTTGAAATTTCGAGCGAAGGTGTAAAACCGGGTTTTAAGAAAATTGATTGTGTCAAAAACTTTCCTAAGCCTAAAGACGTACACAATGTCCGACAGTTTATTGGCCTAGCTAGTTTTTTTCGACGTTTTATCAGAGGTTTCGGTGAAATAGCTCGTCCACTTACGAAATTGCTAAAGAAAAACTCTGTTTGGGCTTGGTCACAAGCTCAAGAAGAGGCGTTTGACAAATTGAAAAGTGCACTTGTTTCAAGGCCCGTACTAGCGTTATATAACCCCAAACTTGAAACACAAATACATACAGATGCAAGCAAACTCTGCATAGGAAGCGTTTTACTACAAAAACAAGTCGATGGTGTTTTTAAACCGGTAGCTTATTATAGTAGACAGACTTCTCCTGAGGAGTCTCATTTTTCATCGTATGAGTTAGAGACTCTTGCAGTTATTGCAGCGTTAGTAAAGTTTAGAACGTACGTGCTTGGGTTAAGCTTCACTGTTGTAACAGACTGTAACTCGCTCAGGGCAACGTTTTTAAAACGAGACATGATACCTAGAGTTGCGCGATGGTGGAGTTTGATTCAAGAGTATGACTGTAACGTAGTATATAAATCTGGCAAAGGCATGATTCACGTTGACGCATTGAGTAGAAATCCAACGGAAAATGCAGGGATAATTCAGTCTATTGACATTTTTGACATTATGACGATAACTGATGATTGGTTAACGACAGTGCAATTAGAAGACTCTAAAATACAACGCATTAAGAAAATCCTTTCTGATAAAGAATTTGATGACTTGGTAGAAATACGTAAGAATTTCGTCCTTAAGCGCGAGAGAGTATATAAAGTAACTGAGGACGGATTAAGATGGGTGGTGCCAAAGGGCTGTAGGTGGCAAATACTCCAGAAGAACCACGATGAAATAGGCCACTTTGCGTTTGATAAGACATTGGATAAAATAAAACAACATTATTGGTTTCCTCGTATGCGTAAGTTCATCAAAAAGTATGTGAATGCCTGTTTAGAGTGTGCTCATAATAAATTACCCGCGGGAAAAAAGCAGGGTTTCTTGCATCCTATACCTAAGGAGACTGCGCCCTTCCACACCATTCATATTGATCATGTTGGTCCATTTGTAAAGTCAAAAAGGAAAAATTGTTACATTTTGGTGATTGTAGAATCGTTCACAAAATTTATTGTTTTGAAGGCGGTTAAAAATACAAAGTCCACTTCCACTATCACGGTTCTTAGGGACTATTTTGGGACATTTGGTTTGCCAAAACGACTAATTAGCGATAGAGGCACGTCATTTACGAGTTCAAAATTTAAAAGTTTTATTACTGAAATAGGAGTTTATCACATAAAGAATGCAGTTGCTTCACCTAGAGCAAATGGCCAGGTAGAGCGATATAATAGAACGATTTTAGACTCTTTAGCTTCGCAAAATCATGGTAAAGACGAAAGACTTTGGGATGATCGACTATTACAGGTACAATGGGGATTAAACAATACGGTTAATAAAGGCACGGGTAAAACCCCCTCTGAGGTTTTGTTTGGGTTAAGGCTTACTGGGATCAACGAAGGTAGTCTAGTTATGGAAATAGATGATGATATAGTTGAAAATACATCTAACGAAAATGAAATTGGCACCGGTTATGAAAGATTACGTAAGATCAGGGATGAAGTAGATGAACATACGAAAAAGTCACAAGAAAAACAGAAGAATAGATTTGATAAAAAACGAAAAAAGCCATTAGAGTTCAAAGTTGGGGACTTAGTTAGAGTAGAAAGAGCAGCACATACTGTAGGTAAAAGTAGAAAATTGTTATCGAAATGTTCAGGACCATACAGAGTAACTAAAGTTTTAGACCACGATAGGTATGAGGTCGAAGACACTCCTATAACAAAAAGAAAAGGGGCTTCGAAGTATAAGGGTATATTCTCTATAGACAAAATACATCCTTGGCTTTGTTTTAATAATAATGGTAGTGAATCGTCTACTAGTGAGAGTACAGATGGTTAATAAAATATTACATAAGTTGATTTATAGATGAACATATTATATTTATAGATGAATCATATACTGCGAATATTTATTGTGTGTAGTATTTAGTTAATAGTATAATAATGAAATTCTGGTTATGAAAGATGGATCATACATTTAAATAAAAATTTGATGAAACAATGTATGAGAAATAGAGTTGAAATGATTAGAGATAATATATTTTTGTCTAGAACAATGATTAAGTTCACATATTTTTCCTAAATTAAAAGTACGAACATTGTACACCGCTGTGTGTGCTAGTATATTAATTTAATTGCGAATGTTTGTTGTGTGTAGTAATTAGTAAACAGTATAAATAGTGAAGTTCTTTGTTATGAAGTATAGCACATACTTTTTAAGTAAAAATGTAATAAGACAATGTATGAGAAATGATTTGAGTTTATTATATATTTTGATTTGAACATAGGCTGAGTTTTTATATTTTTCCTAAATTAAAAATGCGAATTACGCACGTAGTCATGTTAAACTATACACTGCTATGTGCGCGAGTGTAGAGACGGAACAACTTAAAGTGCTATGTGAACGTAGTCATGTTAAATCATACACTGCTATGTGCGTGAGTGTAGAGACAGAACTACTTGAAGTGCTATGTGCACGTAGTTATGTTAAACCTATGTGCGTAAGTGTAGAGACGGAACTACTTGATGTGCTATGTGCACGTAGTCGTATTAAACCATACACTGCTATGTGCGTGAGTGTAGAGACAGAACTACTTGAAGTGCTATGTGCACGTAGTCATGTTAAATCATACACTGCTATGTGCGTGAGTGTAGAGACAGAATTACTTGAAGTGCTATGTGCACGTAGTTATGTTAAACCATACACTGCTATGTGTGTAAGTGTAGAGACGGAACTACTTGAAGTGCTATGTGCTCGTAGTTATGTTAAACCATACACTGCTATGTGCGTGAGTGTAGAGACAGAATTACTTGAAGTGCTATGTGCACGTAGTTATGTTAAACCATACACTGCTATGTGTGTAAGTGTAGAGACGGAACTACTTGAAGTGCTATGTGCTCGTAGTTATGTTAAACCATACACTGCTATGTGCGTGAGTGTAGAGACAGAAATACTTGAAGTGCTATGTGCGCGTAGTCATGTTAAACCGTACACAGTCATTTGCGTGAGTGTAGAGAAAAGACTCCTTTGAAGTGCAAAGTGCACAATAACTGAAATAACATTATGTAAACCTAGAAAATTTAATATGTATTATCTATGAAGTGCGGTACGTATTAAAAGTTATGTAATTTTTATGCTAACGTTTTGCAATATTGTGTAGTTCGCGAGGACGCGAAACTTATCAGGATGGACGAATTGTTAGCTTGTTTCAAATGTATGTTTTAATTCTGAATAAATATTGCTCACTTTCTAGATTGATTTACCTCATACGTTAAAAATAAGTTGTGAATTGTACTAAAACTTATCGATTATTACGGAAGTTTAGATTTATTTAAAAAAAAAACATAGTATTTTAATATTGAAGTATAATATCCACTATAGCAACATTATCAAACAACAAATTATTAATATTGTAGCAAACTATAAAATGTATTTTTCATTATGACAACTGAATGTATTATTTTACTTTGGCAACGCTCAAAAATAACGGTTAAGATGTTCTCGTTATTTCTGAGCGGGGGAAAAGTCGTTTTAAATTGTAAAAGGCAGTTCAGAGTCACTACTCGTTGAACTACGAAGCGCGCAAGACGTTGTAAATCAGGAATCAGTGTGTATAATAAAGTTATTTTATACGAAGAACAGTGTTAGTGTTTTAAAAATAGAATTGTTTTAACACTTTTGAGTAAAAATGCCTGTATTAGGAGACTTCGCTCTTTCATACGAGTAGTACAGTATAATAACTTAATCTAGTAACAAAACGCGTAGGTACTTAAAATCGATCTATAAGTATACATATATTAAATTCAAAGTCCTGACTGACTGATATATCAACGCACAGCCTTATCCGCTGGTCCTAGAGACATGAAATTCAGAGGGTGTGTTCATTGTGAAAAGTAGGTATCCACTAAGAAAGGGTTTTTTTGAAATTCCACCCCTAAGAAGGTGAATAGGGGGACGGTGAAATTTCACGTGGACAAAGTCGCGGGCAGAAGGTAATATCAAATAAGCTTAAGGATGTTAGTGAGAGATTTATTTTGTTTCTGTTTGATTTGGTTTAGTTTTGATTTTGGTTAGTTGTTAGTAAGATTTGGTAAATTAATCACAACAGCTAAAGGCGACGTACGGCTGAATGTGTAATAATACCCTTGCATGTTTTTAACATCGGCACGTTTCTTTTTCACAGATACGAGCAAATAACAGGACGGGACTGCCCAAGGAGATTGAAGCGCCAAGGAAGTGCGAAGACACATTAAAAAGTTGACCTAAGCATCTAGCTACCTGAACCAGTAATTGAAGTGGACGAAGCTTTTATAGCAAACCTATTAATATGAATCTATTGCTTAACTGTTAATATACGTATTGTTATGTTTACTTATTTGTATTTTTTTACTCAAAGCATGGAAAAACTAAACCGAATTTAATGTCTGTGAACAAAATATTATTGAGTTTTACAACACATAACACGACATACCTATACTGTAGGATGGATGGAGATTGAGAAGTAGGCGAAAGGATGGAAGGAATGTGTGATGAATGATTTCAAAGCAAAGGGAGTGAATGATAAAGTGACGGCTGACAGGGGAGAATGGAGGAAGGAAACCACAGATATACATAGATACAGCTAGATAACCCAAGAGCAACTACTTCGCGTGCTTAGCTTACGTACAAAAATCGTAAGCCACCACTTTCGCGCTCAGTCCTGTAGTAACTGCTGGCTGGGTGAGCGTGAGCGCTAGCGCTGGGCCCTGGGGATAGGGCGAGACGGGCCGCACGCAGCGGTGTCTTTGTATCGATTTGATTTTCCCATCACTAAATCGTGCTTCTATCCATTTAAAAAGTTATAATCTCCACACAATGTGTGCCTGAAGATGGACGACGCAGCCGAGGCCGACCCAGAAAGAGATGGCGAGATGACCTGGACGCGTACCGCGAGGACTGGTTCGAGGTGGCGCGGGAAAAGAGTTCCTGGAAGGATTTGGGGAGGCCTTTGCCCAGCAGTGGGACAGCATAGGCTAGTAAAAAAAATAGTGCTTGTGACGTCATAGTAGGTAGTCTAAAATGGCACGCTTGGTTTTCATACAGATCGTGACACTTGCATTATCTAGGTCTATCTATATGTGAGAAGGAAATGTATTGCGCCGACCCCAAGGAACACGACAAAAGGGCAGGAAGATGATGACCCAGTACTCACACATTTCAAAAACTATGTTCAAGTACAATGAATTAGATAAGAGCCTATTGCCGGCTTACCTACCAGGTACAAGTCCACACTACGGGTCTTTAAAATTCGCAGTAGCAAAACCCAATAACAATTTGAAGTAAAAACCCAATAAATTTTTTGCGCCTACATAAATTATCACAGCAAACTACTTAGGTACATGTTATTACGAGTAGGTAGGATATTAGGCTCGATGAACAAAAACGCTATGTAAACGACGCATTGTGGACCCTTTAATTAAATCATTCGTGAGGCTGCGTTCACACCAAAGCGTATGATTTACGGTTTAACAACGCGACCTCATTAATTATTGAGTACTTAGTATGTATTTATTGAATTCTTTAAGCACACAAATGTACAGAGGCGGACTTAATGTCATAGGCATTTTCTACCAGTCGAAGTCATCGTTTGGGTGAAACGTAAAATTCAAACTTACAGAAATATGACAACTACTATGATCTATAACTGATATAGATCATAGTAGTTGTCATATTTCTGTAAGTTTGAATTTTATACACCTGAACACCTAATTCCTTCATATACCTACCTACTACTTTACAGCGTGTGAGTAGCTCCGTAGTACTGTAGTACTGTAGTGTACTCCGTAGTACTGTAGTGCCTCGGCTTATTTTTAATAAATTTATTTTTGGATTGTAGTTTGTTAAGTACTATTTGTTGTACTCTGGACGCTTTTAACACGTACGTCTTTCTTAATTTTTTACATCGTTCTCACATTATATAATTTTAAAATCAAAAGTAATGATGTAACTAATATTTTTGTAAAATATCATTTAAAAAGAGTGTCCATGGAGTTTCTTGCCCGTTCTTCTCCATAGGTACCTACGCTTTGGAATGGGCAACTAGCTTCATATTTTCTGACTGACCGACTTCTTTACAATTCAAAAGTGCCTGTAAATGGTTTAATTGAAATAAATGCTTTGAGTTTGAGTTATGAGTTTGAGTAATTATACGTATAGATGACGATTCAAACCACAAATGGGTAGCTTTCTGAGTAATTTGGGTCACCTAACGAACGAAGAAATCTACCTTATTACTCGTATTTACCTTATGCACGTACTGCATTACGTAATTACGAGTATTATTTCAGCTTGTAACCACGATTTGCGACACTGAATATTAATAAATTAAGTAGGTAAGTACGTAATAATAAATAAATTCTAATAATTATTATGTTCATAACCATGAAATGACTGACTTATATCGAAAACCACATAAAATATTTCCAGCAGGTTTTATTAAATTCACAGACCAAAGACACAGACAGTCTCGGCCGGGCTACTGAGCCAAGGAAAATACGAAAACAAGGCAAGTCATTTTAAAGTCACACTCTTGTTTTAATAACCCCTGATAAGGAACGGTTTCATAAACGTCCATGATGCTAAGGAAGGCCACTCTTTCAAGGTAAAATAATTCGACCGTAGCATTGTCGGATCTACATTTTTGCGATTTTCATTTTATTGCATTAAAAGCCTTAAAATAAGTTTATACGCATAAGCATATAGGTACTACTACGTTAGGTAATTAGTATTTATATACGTCACACCAAATTTGGTTAAGGTACATTGACATAATATATTTGATACATATTTGAAGCTTTGAACGGCCGTACCCTAAAATAGCTATTTTTCACATACGACTATGGTAATTGCTACGGTCGAATTATGCCTACCCCGATGCGAAAAAGCGTTTGTAGAGTGGGACCTCTCTGGCGCAATCGCAAGAACATGGAATAAAAATAAACAAAGTCCTCCACGTATTTCGACCACGGCGGCCAATCTCAACAGAGACTAGCCTTCGGCGCGGGAGATATTATAGTGTACAAGTGTGAGCGCAGACACAGGTGCACTCCCGCTTCCCTCACTCTCATAGTCCGATGTGACGGCAATCCGACACGACCGGAGAGAGATCAGGAGCAGGACCAACAGCTTAACGTGCTTTCCGAGGCAAGGAGTCACTAAGAAATTCCAACACAACAACAGAACATGGAATAAGTAAGTACTAAACTGTAGAATAAACAGTTTTCTTCTTCTTCTTCATTTTAAACTGTCGGTAAAAACCTTGTTTTACTAAACGGGTTCTAACTTTGATCAAAGCTTAAATCCTTTTTTTTTGTTTTTCAAACTTTATTCCGAAAGAATTAAAGTTTATAATATTATACAGTGTGTTAGGTTAAACGAGGGACATATTTTAAGGGAGTGTAGTACTCATGAAAATGAACAACTTTTAATACGGGGCTGACTCAAAAATATGAAAAAAAAAACAGCTGTTCCCTACATTTTGTCCAGTTATGCGAACAGAAAATGTATAGAGAGGCTGGTTTTATTTTCTCGATTTCAGTGTTGGTCTCTTAGTAAAAGTTGTTCATTTTCATGAGTACTACACTCTCTTAAAGTACGTCCCTCGTTTAACCTAACACACTGTAGATAACTTAAACTCGGATTAAAATTTGTATTTGTAATTAGAATTTTATTCATGTCAAAATAATGTTTAAAATTCTAAAAAAATTGATCTAAAGTAAACACGTGTTTTGTAATAAGTCCGTGGAAGCCTTGTCTACTAGAATCATGTCGATGATCTTAGTAGTTTCCTGACCAATGAATAAGCAGATTAGTTCTCATAAAAAGTCATAAGGAAAAGTGTTTAAAGTTCTCAGTCAATTTTCGCCTTTATCTTCATTAATGCATATTTAAATTAAAAGCCATTACATTTAACCTGTTGTCTACTAACTGTCCTTTTTACAATTCTAATTATCTAATAAAATGACGGATTTTCCTTCATGGCAATTGTATGATGAGTCAAAGGCATTAGGGAAAATTTCCTCTACTATTTTACTTAATACCAACTTACAGCTTCCTTCTTAATCTGATGAGCTAAATTAGCGTTGGGTTTGCGATCAAGCTCTATGAAACAGCACAAAGTTTAAGCAAAGAAGTGTTAAGGAGGAAGCTTCAGCGGAGCCCAAATTTTCTTACGTTTTTTTGCAATTTGCAGGTCAGTGCCATTTTGTATGTTGAACAAAATATGAAGCTTCCAGCATGGGAAGTTTTGGCTGAAACAATGAAGGAGTTGGAAGAGACGTATAATAAAACAAAACAGATCTTGAAATAAATTATATTTCAAGATTCACAGTGTAATAGTTAGGACCGAATGAGCAACTCCATAAGGTTATTGTGATAGTCTTGCAGCTGTGGGCCGCGGGGGCTCTCGCTCCGGAATTCGCCTACCTTGCCCACCAGCCAGTACGTCTCCATACAACCCTTGCCCTGGAGACCAGACAAAAGGAAGAAAATAAATGACTGGGCATACATATTATTATGTAGTATAAAACAAAGGAATATAATATTGCATCCGAAAAACAAATTAACTTCCGGCAATCTGTGGTCAAACAAAAATATAGTACTAAACTTCTGACAAAAATACTAAGTTTCCGACAGCATATTTATGAACGAGCTCGGGGTGCCCACCCCGAGCTTAGGTTTGGTTGGGTTACTTTAAACCCTTCACATAGAAATAGGAGCCCCGCGAAGCGCGGCTACGTCGACATAGAATGCAAGAGCGAGCGTATGAGAATTAGAGTGATTGATTAGAGACTCATAGTTTTCAGTTTTCAGTCGTAATTTAAGCTGGTAGAAAAGTATATATAGCAATAAACAGTCATGTTTATTTTTCAAAGATTTCAGTATCTCATTCGGTCGTTCCGTCATTTTTATTCGGGCAAAAGTAGTCGGAAAGTTAGTATTTTAGACAGTAGATTTAATATTTTAAGTAAGGACAATTCTTATTTTTTTTTTCTTATTTTATTACTACCCTAAAACAAAGTCGCTTTTTTTGTGTATCCTTAGTTCTTTTTAAAACGATTCATCATCTAGAAAATTGATTCTGGAATGTTTATGACAACCTGTCGCCACAGTAGATTACACGCGTGCAGTGAGCAGGAGCGGATCGCTAGTATCTACCTAGATGAACTTTTGGGCAAACAAAGTTGAATTCACTGTCGTGTCATCGACATGACGAAGAAATCTAATGAAGAACTGTGTTTAACCTTTTGATCGCCACACGTCAAAAAATCAAAAATGTGCCCTCGGCGTGAAAGTCTGTCATGTAGTCGAACCGTGGCGTGCTGGGCACATTTTGGTTTGTCATCTATACACGACTGTGGCGGTCAGAAGGTTAAATGTAGAGATAAAAAACATGAATTAAGGTGAAATAGTGTTCTTACCGCAACATTGACCGCACCTCTCGTTTCAAACTCATAGTCCCCGATCTCATCGAGTGCTAGTTTTGTTGTATAAGAAACGTGGATTTTCATAGCTGTGGGAAAAACGTATCTTGTTAGTTTTCATCCAGGGTGTTTTTTTTTGGAATATTAGTGAAAACAATATGTTTGCTGAAAATCAATGTTCATGCGTCAAGGCAGAATCCGCGAGATGCGATAAGCACAGGAACAGTCGATGTGGAAGCCTATCTCAAGTAATTAATGATGAGGATAATGTGATAAATGATAAATGATTTTATTTTTGTAAGTAGGTTTGCACAAACACTTTTACACGTCAATCATGTATTTTTTTAAACTAGATGAGGTCGGCGTTTCCTATCTGACTACTCTGAGAAGAAAGGCCGAAACAAACGGCCATATGTGGATGCATAACTATGGAGTTTCCAGTCTTCCCCATATGAAACTACCTTTGAAAGGGGCAACTAGAATCAATTATATTGTCTAGTAAATTTTGACTTTCAAAAGTGCCTAATTGGAACAAATAAAAATAAATATAATAATTTTTTATTCAAAAAGGTAAAGTAAAAATAGGATTTACATTAATTACAATCGAGGAAAAAATTTATTCTAACTCTAATGTAGACCTGCCTGATCTAGGTTTATGGAAAACCTGTGTTTCAGGCTATCAATTTATAAATTTTGACTTTGACTTTACCTTCGCCAGTACTCTCCATGCGGCTGGCGGTATTAATGGTGTCCCCGAAGAGACAGTAGCGCGGCATGGTGGTGCCGACCACGCCGGCCACGCACGGGCCCGTGTTGATGCCCGCGCGGATCATGAGCGGCGCGCCCGGCCGGTGCGGCACGCACGCGCCTTCCAGGCTACGCAGCAGAGACAGTGACATGTCCGCTATCTCTGAGGCGTGGCGGTTGCCTGGAAACAGCAGACTATGAGCATCAACAATGTTTTTTTATTTGCTAGATTAAAATGACAGCTGCGATGGACCTTTTTAAGGTTCCGTATTCAAAGGGTAAAAACGGGACCCTATTACTAAAACTCCACTGTCCGTCTGTCTGTCCGTCTGTCTGTCACCAGGCTGTATCTCATGAACCGTGATAGCTAGACAGTTGAAATTTTCACAGATCATGTATTTCTGTTGCCACTATAACAACAAATACTAAAAACAGAATAAAATAAATATTTAAGGGGGCTCCCATACAACAAACATGTTTTTTTCGGCGTTTTTTGTGGTACGGAACCCTTCGTGTGGGAGTCCGACTCGCATTTGGCCAGTTTTTTATTTTGCAAACATGACATTCATGTAATGATTGCAGCTGTCATTTTGCTCTGGTCATTTTGCTCAGTTTATATTGGCACTAACGAAATCACAAATGAAAAACGAAAATATTAACACAAAAATAGAAAATATTACAGGATAAAAATTGTCCTGCTTAACTTGTATTTTTACTACTCTTAGAAGACGGAAAATAATCTACACTAAAAAAGACTTACCGTTTCTCTGCGGTAGGCCGGATACGACCATGTACGCGTCGCCGATAGTCTCCACTTTGTACACGTCATAATGAGTAATCTTCTCATCAAACAACCTAAACAAACATATCAATATTAATAACAATGGAAATTACTGCACCATGATTATAGGTACTCATTCATTATTTTCCTGTCTTTAGCATCTTGTTATATTGAATTTTAAATTACCACCTAAGTACACATTGTGGAATGCAAATTAATGATGTAGGTAAGTATTCAGTATTGAAATGTTATTTACATAGTTATCCGCTGGTCTCTTTGATATACTAAGATATTAGCGGTAAGGCCACCGCTAATATCTGATAATACAAAAAAAAATCCCATTAATCCCATAAACTTTGCTGCACCGACCACAGGCAATATGGCCGTGAAGCCTAAAAGAAAAACAGATCATTAAAAACGATGTTCTGAACATAGGCCTCCCAATAGAAAAAAAAGTCCCCTGAACGCCCTCCCACTCCCCCCTCCTCGATCCCCTGCTAGTTCGTCTTCTGTTTTAATCTCTCTCTGTTTCTATGGCATTAAGTCTGCCTCTGTACATTTATGTGCTTGAAGTATTAAATAAAATAATAATATTAGGTCCCCACCTATGAAATCAGCGTTTTGTATGGAGAATTTTAAAGAAGTTGCATTTTTCATACTAACATTTTCTTAATTTATTTAACAACCATGAACACCAATGTTTTAAAACTTTTATGCACTAATGTTTAAAAACTAAGATAACGTATGCCACTTAGATTAAGCGACAAAAATAAGTTTTGGCTAAGTTAAAACAAATCCATAGTGGTCATTTCTACTAACAAAAAAGGAGTCATTTTTAAGGTATTTTTTATGTTTAGAAAACTATATGTACCTACTAAGGTTTTTTTACTATTGGTAGTTGTCTATGATGCTCATAATCCGATAGAATATCAAGCAATTGATGAATATTTTAAATAATAGAAGTGACAAGGTTCTTTATTTGTGCGAAAAAAACGCCAATCTCATAGGTGGGAAGTGGGAACCCAATAATAATAAATCTCTGTCTTATCCACATAAGAACTAAACCACTTCTGAATAGGTATAGGGCACCCAATTACTGGTAGTACATTTTATCCATTTAGCCAGGGTTGGGCAACGGCCGTTGAAATGACAATGGGCGTTCCTCAAGGTTCGATATTGGGCCCATTCTTCTTTTTAGTTTATATTAATGATTTACCCCAATTACTTCAAAATCAACCGAAGATAGTGTGGTGTTATTTGCAGATGAGACATCATTGATCTTTAAAATAGACCGACAGTCACAAAATCTTGACGACGTGAATAACTCTATTCTTCAGGTCCAAGATTGGTTTACGGTAAATAATTTAGTATTTAATGAATAAAAAAAGCCAAATGCATTAGATTTGAATTACCTAATGTTAGAAGTAGCGAATGTGACATCATATTGAATGGCCAAAAACTAGAATTTATGACGGCCAGCGCGTACTAGCAACTTTTTGTTGACCGATAGTTTGATCGTTCAGGGAATCAGTATGGAACTATATTGAAGTGCACGCATTAAGGCTCCTTCAAACAGGCGCGACACGCGATAAAAACGCGCGAGACACAAAGGCACCGCAAGTCGCGCAACGAGCGGTGCCTTTGAGTCGCGCGCGATTCGCGTCGCGCGGCCTTTTGGCGATAAAAAATCGGCCGATGAAACGCTCGCCAATTCATTTCTAAAAATAATATTATGAGGTATATAAGAAAAAATCAACATCTTCTTAGTAAAATAAGTACTAGACAAAATTTTAATATGTACTAGAAATAAAGATAAATTAGATCAACCTTTTTTCAGATTACCTAAAGTACATAATTTTTTTATGGGATACCTACTGTGTTAAATGTGACAACAAAAATTAAATACTTTCTGACATATTGCAATTAAAATGAAAGAAAATTTAACACTCATATATCCTCTAATTTGTAATATCCTTGTTTACAAAATGTACTTTCAGTACATTTTGTAAACAAGGATATTACAAATTAGAGGATATATCCAAGATGAGAATGTCATCAATAGGTATCTTAATTATTGTACTTCATTATTTACTGACCGCAACATTGTAGGTACATACGTTTTTGCGGTACTGTTGTATTTTATTATTATTGTGTATTTTATTTCCTCCTAAGCTGTTGCCATTCTCGACAAAATGAGCTATCTACAGAAACTGCTACATTATGTAAGAACGTTTTTTTTACATCAGTTTCGATATGTTTAAATCATGTCATAATACCATTCGTATCATTCATATCATTATCTAATTCGACTAGTTTCCGAACTTTGCAAAATTATTAAACCGGTTGGTAGCGATATTGTTGGTACATTATTTGATGTCCTTGAAGATTTTTATTTTCCAAAACGAAATTACTTAAGAAATGTTAAAATATTCATCAACGTATGGCAATGATATACCTGCGTATACAGGGGGCCTAAAAAGGCCACTTTGAGATCTCACTTTGAGATCACTCAGAATCGTAAAAGGATAACGTTATGAATCAAAATATGGCGAATACAGTCCCAGTTTTTCTTTTTTTCGCTGCACTACGTAGATATAATCAGAGAGAAAAAAAAATAACTGAAAAATCCTTCATCAATTGGATTTGATTCGATTAACTTAACAGTCTGTTAACTATCCATTACGATTCATAATGTTATCCTTTTATGATTCGCCAAAGTGGCCTTTTTAGGCCCCCAGGATTTGACATTGGTGTTGCATGAAATGTTTTGGGCATATATAGATGATTTCTAAAAGCATGTAAAAACAAACTTGAATGCCTGTGATATTGTAGTAAGAACATAGATACCTACAATTTATTAAGGTTGTAGACCACAACATTTACTGGTTAACATTTTGCCTCCTACGGCTCCCAGTTTCAAAGCTTTAAGGTTCCTTCAAACAGGCGCGACACGTGATAAAATCGCGCGCGACACACAGGCACCGCAAGTCGCACAACGAGTGGTGCCTTAGTGTCGCGCGCGATTCGCGCCGCGCCTCGCTCCTGTTTGCAGGAGCCTTTACTAGTGCAGACTTTACAAACATTAAAAATAAAACCTAGTTTGAGATCCACATGCTTGATTTTTGTTCACGGCTTTATAACTCCATCCATATTTCAATGATATCCCATTTGTAATCAAATTGAATCAAATGCCGACCTATGTACCTATGTCTCATCCGAATATACTCGTAAAGCTACTATAGAATATTGTTCAGTTGTGATCTAAGTGACCATGTAAAGAAGCTACTGATGCCGCGATTAATTAAGCCTCATACTGGACCCAAGCTGCATCCGGTTAGACTGGAAGCCGACCCCAACATAGTTGGGAAAAGGCTAGGCAGATGACCGGGCCCTAGTAACATAGAAGATAAAAGTACTATCGACCCGGAAAGAAGAAGTCATGGCAACTAAGACGCAGTCGCCTTTGATTTAACAATTATAACAAGATTGATGGAACGTGGATTAGCCAACGGACCTGTACAGCATATTGAGCATGTTTATCACCTCCATGGGAGTACTACTGGCCGATATGTTGGTGAACCCGACGATGTCGCTGAAGAATATGGTGACGGCGTCGAAGGCTTCAGCCGGCACCGCCTTTTGTGCACGTAACCTCCTCAACACAGGTAGAGGTAGCATTCTGGATAAGAGCAGATCGCTCTTCTGTTTTTCTGCTACCAACTTCTGTGTACTCTGTTCTATTGAGTCAGTGAACGTCTGTAAAAAAGGAAATAGAGGTTTTTATCAAATGAGTTCTATTGTTATGGAAAGTTGTATCATAATCTAAAGGAAACCTACTATAGGTAGGTACATACTACAAATCTGCAACTACCCATTTCATGTTAAAGGCCCCTTCAAACAGGCGCGACACGACACGCGACACAAAGGCACCGCAAGTCGCGCAACAAGCGGTGCCTTTGTGTCGCGCGCGATGATATCGCGTGTCGCGCTTGTTTGTAGGAGCCTTAAAGCATAAATAAAACATAATTATTTGATTTATGATATAGGTCGCTTTTCTTTTGAGCCGACGAACTATGTAGCAACTTAGAAAGGCTCACAACGCAACATATTTTGTCCAAAAAAAAGACAAAATAGTCACATTTTTATGACAGATGCTGCTTAGTATAGCACTAAGTAAAAGTATTAAAAAAAAACTTAAATTAAATTGTCGAATGGTTGCCTGTCACCGCCGGTTGCCTGTGAGTTTTATAAAAATAGGCCCCAGGTGGTTTCATTGAAATTATTGTACAGTGGACTTTGTTCCAGTGATAAACCACTTTCCATGCTCAAATAACTCGGGTATTTACCGCGAACTGTCATTTGCGGTAAATACCCGCGGTATTTAAGCGGTAAATACCCCTTGCTAGCTGTCATACCTTTAACCACGATAAAACCATTCTAATATTGTACAAATTAATAAAATAATAAGTACCTAAGCAAATAATAACTAATACCTAATTAGTTAATAAATATAACAAAATTAAATCCTAAATAAACTAAAACTATAATATTGTTAATATTATTGTTATTATCATTGTTTATATTATTTTTCTAATATTGTTAACTAGCAGCACACCGCGGTTTCACCCGCGTAAGTTTTGATCCCTTGGGAATATCTGGATAAAAAGTATCCTTTGTGTTAATCCAGGAAACGGTCTATCTATGTGCCAATTGTCATCCAAATCTGCCGGTCGATTCTGTAAAAATCTCACCGTGAAAATTTAGGTGAAGTGAGTTTATTTTTGCTAGGAATTGACACTATTGACAGCTCACTCCACGCTTACTTCACCTAAGTTTTCACGGTGAGATGGTTACAGAATCGCAGTTCAACGGTTTACGCGTGATTGAGTAACAAACATCTTCACAAACTTTCTTATTTATAATAGGTATTACTAGGATGACGATAAGTGAAAAGATGACCGCAAACATTATTTTTCCGAAAGGTGACCCCATCCAACCATAAGTTTTTGTTACTAATCATTTGTGCAGTGGCGGCTCCGTTAGTTGTAAACCTGTTTTCTTAATTAATCGCACGAACTTGATTATGATTCACTATTAGGTACCGATATATGTGATGCTGCTGTCCCACGGTCCGCTTTCTCACAGGCCAGATCACGCTAGGCCAGGCTGACAGACTGTGGGAACCGTCTCATACAGTGAGAACTTCGGTAGCCTATCGTCGCCCGTCCGATCCGTCGGGAATCGGTAAATTCAAAGGTGCGGTGTGGCGCGGCGCGGGCGCGCCTGTCGCGGCTTTTACGGCCTGTACGAGCGCGTTTCTTTTTTCTTGGCTTATCAAATGTTCAACACTGAATAAAACTACAGCAGCTTGAAACGCCGCCATGCGCTCCGTATCACTAGACATGTTAGTAATAGCGGCCAACAGACTGCACCAGGCCGACTCACGCCGCAGTGAGAATGCTCGGCACGGGCCGTGGGACCGCGACATAACACATGTGTTCATACATACATGTAGGTAGTATGGATCACTTGACTGTCTGTGAGGACGCCCCATGTTTAATATGGACGTTGACGAGCCGCTTTTAATAAGTAAAACATCAGACCGAAGTAAGTTAAGTGCTACATGGGTCTTTTGGCGCCTGAATGACATTGACAGGGGCTTTGTTGTTGTTAATAAACATACCCCTCTGAATTTGTTGCGGTGTGTTACAACTCTGAGTAGTCAAAAAGGAACGTCGACCTCGCCTAGCTTAAAAATGTGAAAAAGTGTTACTTATAACCTACTTTCAAAATAAATGTGTTCTTATCATTTGTCGTACATTGATAACTTTGCACTTTTATCTGAGAAAGAAGAAGTGTTAATCTGAAGACATCGACTTTGGCTTATCAGACCGAACAATGCAGCTCATAGGTACGAAATGGAAGGTAAAAAAAAACTTATTTCAAGATTTTATTTAACTTTGTAGATTTATATCGATTAGTAGGTATGTATAATCATACCAAATGACAGCTTCTTAGTATTACGGTCAAACCGCAAACAGACAGATAGACGGACTTTGCGAAACTATAAGGGTTCCTGGTTTTACTAAGATATCCTAAAAGTCAAAATTACTTCACTGAAAAAACAAAAGTAGGTATCTTATATCGTTGTTCACTGACACTAACACGAACGGGAATGATTTAGTAATTAAGTAATGTAGTAGCCGGGTTTGGCTGTTTGTATAAGTGAGTTTATATGTTCGTAAACGCACCCACAATACAGGAGAAATTCCTAGAGTGGGGCAACGTTTTATAAAAAAAATAAGAGTAATTTTATTTTGAATTCCCATTGAACGGGAATAAATTTAATATTATAATTTATTAAATTCCCGATCGTGGGACGACGCACAGTGGGCTGAAATTTAACTGTAGAAGACTTAGGAAAAAACTGATTAATTAAAAAAAAAAATGTCACAGATGAAATCTACTATCACATACAATATAATATTGTTCTCTGACTTTTACGTTTACCTATTATTTTTAATGATTTAAAGATTCTTTTGTATGAAGAAAAACATAAAATCATGAATATCTCACAATTCTTAAGTTTTCTCAAACAACGGATTGAAGATTTGAATAATGCAAATGATTTACTTATTTTTGCATCTAATCTAGTACTGCGATATTTTGCGCTATTGGAGGTTATACTGTTTCTTTTAAGTTGGCCAACAGGTGGGAATCGGAATCCATAAGAGATATCAGAAAACTTTCTTAGAATAGGTACTTTAGTCCTTTTTTGATCTTAACAATTTTGGTTAAGTGTGAGTTGTCCACAAGAATGAGTGAAATCCACCAATATTTTTTTTAATTACTATTCGTTCCTGTTTCGTGTAAGGATCATTTCATTGAATCAGAAGAAAAAAATATGGACGGTGGAAGTTGGTCAAATTTTGCCAAATATTTTTTCATACAATTTGTATATTCAATTTCATTCGTTTTTTTTTTTAAGTAATGACAATAAAAGTATTGTATTAGTACCTGTGTAGATTTCAAAAATGTACAAACGAATCCTTAAGTCCGTACTTTTTGATTTCGTACTCCACTGTGCGACGGCTAGTGGGACGAATGGGAATACACATTACGGGACGAGTGTTTGTATGGATGTTCGTAATTTGTCTATGGGGAATCCCCACGGGGCGCACGGCTTGTTTCTTATAATTTCAGATTTGGGCATCTTGTAACATTAAATAATTAAAGTAACCAAATTCGTATAAAGCAATTCCAAGTTATTTTTAAATTATAAGATATTATGATTCACAGTCGTCGTGATAATATCAGAGATGTAAGACCACTGCATTATTGACACCATAAAATTACAAACATGTACATATTTAGCTACTTTCTAATTTTCAACACACGGTAAACTTACATGTATGATTCACTCATGTTTAAAAAAATAAAAATATCTTTATCTTCAACAGGTAACCCAGAAGGCAAATTGCACAGATAATCAAAGATGATATCATTATTTTGCGGATCACGGACCATTCACTGTTGAGACGTAGAGTGAGAAAGTCGTGTTAACTTAATATGCATCGTTTGATAAATCTTGTTGTGTTGTGCGCGTGCGCAGGTGTGAACGTTTCTCACGTGTTGATTCATACTACCAACGACCTTGTTGATACAACCTCCGGCGGAATGCCCGACAGTGTCATTGAAGGATCGGAAGTTAAAATCGGTTCACTGGACGTTATTTTTGAGTATACTGCATCTATAACTTCAAGTAATGTTGTGGGTGTAAACAGGTTCAGAAGGAATTTTATTGGCACGTCTAACTGTCCCCAAGATCATGTTAGACTAGGAAACAAATGTGTTACATGTGCACAGTAAGTACTGCATAGCCGCCGTTGCTGCAGCCTATTTTATTTTATATAATTATTCTTGTTAATGGCGATAATATTGGTTAATTAGTAAGGTAAAAAAAATCAACCGATTATTTCTTACACTTTGTCATCTGTGTATCTTGATGAACAGGATATACCAGAAATATTGTAGTTTAAACTTGCAGAAGTTGGTCATTCTGTGAGTGTTGATTCGATATTGAATTCTAATAGCTACATCATAATATCCATAATCATATTATTCTCTTAAATTTAGGTCAGTGGGTCGTCTTAGGGGCAGGCTTATTATACGAACGTTTGCATGCGACTTTATGTTGATTGAATTGTGAACTAATTCCCTTGTGAGAACTGAGTAGTATTACCTGAAACACTTTTATATTTTCGTAATGCAACTTGTCTTAAGGCTCTGGTGCAAGCACGTGGACCATACAAACTACAATACAGAGTACCTACAACTTGCGGTGAATCATTGCCCATACAAATAACAATGAATGTATGCCTCACGATTGTTTTTTTACGAATGTTACGCACAGCCACGGTCAACTACGTACCACATCGAGGCTCTTCAATGGTTTATGTCCATGTGTGGGGGTGGGCGCCCCATTTGTACTATTTTGTCTTGAAATACCGAATGAAAGATAACGTATCGCTAAAACTACAACTCTTGTAGTAATATCTAGTCATAATCGTTATTTTGTTACTCATGCTCGTCTACTATTTGAATAACCAGCCAGCTACACGACGAGCTTACTACATTACACGAACCACACTTTTAAAGACCAGCGGTGCTATTCTATAAAAATCTCCCCGTGAAAGTTTAGGCGAAGTGAGCGTGGAGTGAGTTGTCAATAGTGTCAATTCCTAGCAAAAACAAACTAAGTTTTCACGGTGAGATTTTTACAGAATCGACCGGCTGTGCCATTAACGTAGTTTCTTAACACCGATACACTTAAAATCTATGGAAATAAAACAAATGAAGTATAATTGCTTGCTTTTTTGTCAATGAACGCTCTCAATTATTCATTCTCAAGAACAAGGAATTCGTATATATAAGGTCCAATTAAAATAGATGGACAAACTTTTCGAAATCAGTCAGACCATTAAAATAAGGACGATGGTATAAAAATAAAATAAGAAAAACGCATTAGATACTTCCAAGAAAAATAACCAGCTAACGAAAATACACTAATGTGCATGTGTGTGTAATTTATTATTTTAGGTCAAAATAAAATCACTTTAATCAGTGTTTTTTATTGGATGTCTTTGGTTAGACCTACTTAGCGCTGTGTTAAAATTTGTCCATCTATTTTAATGGGACCCTGTATAACGGCTTCTTGTATTTTGAATGGACTTTTTTGACATCGACATCGTACTTACCTATAACTTATTTATACAGGAATCAAACTCTCTATATTCTCTAATATCTAGACATATATACATTTAATAAAATAGCAACGAAGTCAAAACAGTACATTCAATATTTTTGAAAAAAAAAAGAAAGGGCTACGAGGCGTGGAACCGATTCTCATGCCGAAAATATAGTTTATAGAATTTTTGTCCGTTGGTCTGGGAATGTGTTCTAGATTGACGCAAAAACTGCCGAATAGGTTTTGTTTAAATTTCACACAAATATCCCTTGAAGGTTCCTCATCGCATAGGCAATAATTATCACGCTATTTGCTGTGGTGGATTAGTAATTTTCATTATGTCCGTATTCTTTAAAAATTGTAGAAGTGAATATCATCACGCCATACTTACAGGGAGATAAAAGCAGTGAATCTTGACATGTCTAAGAGTTCAACTGTCACTCATAAGACACAATTACTTTTCTATTGTTATTGCCTAACCGACGTCATATTGACATTAAAGTTAACAGCCTAACGGTTCCACAATCGCCCTGGTGTACAGACGCCAGCACATCACCTACTACAACCTACTACAATCTGTCAAATTACTTTAATAGATTTTCAACTTTATCGCTAAGTCATAAGGTTCAAGGTTGATTGGGAAAATTTTACAGTTTCGGGTAGCTTGATGTTCTGGCGTCTGTACATAAGATTTTTCTCTTTTCTTTCTACTAGATAAAAAAACATTATAGTAATATCGGTAAACTCAAAAAAAAAAATACATAAATTTAAATTCAAATTATTTTATTAGTCACAATTTGTACAGAAATAGAGTAGACTGTGACCCCCAAACTAGGCATTATTTGCCTGTATGGATTAATAAGTTATTATGTATATATACATAGGATGTTAGTGTTAAAAAAAATAAAGTGCAATCCCATTAAAAATACAAAAGGTATTAGATACAGAAAAAATTAAACTCTCCACTTCCTAAAACAGGTCTGTCAAAATCAAAAATAAAAACAAATCGACTACAACCAGCGAAAAACTTTTGTATCATTACTAGTTCGCATCTATTTCCATAGATTTTAAGCATATCAGACATCAAACATGAAAAAGTAATTTCTTACCAATTTGCTGTTTAATGGATATTGATAATAATGCATCGCAAAATGAATAAATTTGAAAAATTCTCTGTCTAGATTAACAAAATCAACCGAAGTTGTGGAGAAAAATTAGTTCGTTTTGAAAAAGAATACACGGTCACGCGAGTGAAGACGCGGGCACAGCTAGTCTATAATAAAAATGTACATAAAAACTATTTTCGAAATTAGATAGCTGGAGCACCCCCCCCCCTCCCCATCCCCACTCACGGCCACGTGGTGCGAGAACGTCTCATGCTGCAGTATTATAGTGCATATTCTTTCACTAAAACTCTATAGATATCTGGGGTCCTAAAAAGGCGACTTTGGCAGAATCATAAAAGGATAAAATTATGAATTATAATATGGGGAAGGCAGTCAGTGTTTTTCTTTTTTTCGCTGCACTACGTAGGTATAATCAATGAAATTGGATTTGAATTGGATTGATTGGTATTTTAGCACAGATAAAAAAAAAATAACTGAAAAATCCTTCACTAATGGGATTTAATACGAATAACTTAACAATTAACTGTCTATTATGATTCACAATGTTATTCCTTTTATGATTCTGCCAAAGTGACCTTTTTAGGCCCCCTGGTCTAAGATGATAGCAGATAACGTATCCATATTTACGCATTATATAATTATGCTTACAAAGAGGTTATAAACAAATATTTTCATATGATTCAACTTTTCAAAAGATAAAATTGTTTGCACATTTCAAAGTGAACATATAGTTGTTTTCTTATAAAAGTGTACTAATATTTATGCTGCTTTAGTTCAGTTTCTTTCATCATATGGTAATCTGGAATTTCACAAAGACTGCGCAATACCAATGAGTTGTATATAACGATAGAAGCGACGACTTTTGTTTAAACGGTGGCTGGTGACAGGTAGATAAGAGTGGTCAGTTACGAACGAGTTAAGGCTCCTGGAAACAGACGCGACATGCGACACGTATCGCGCGCGACACAAAGGCATCGCCTCGTTGCGCGACTTGCGGTGCCTTTGTGTCGCGTGTCGTGTCGCGCCTGTTTGAAGGAACCTTTAAGGCTCCTGGAAACAGACGCGACACGCGACGCAAATCGCGCGCGACACAAAGGCACTGCTCGTTGCGCGACTTGCGGTGCTTTTGTGTCGCGCGCGATTTTAGCGCGTCGCGCCTGTTTGTTCATCACCATTATTTCATCACCATTTAAAGGCTCCTTGCCTTTAAATGGTGATTGGAGGGTCCCATGTCCAGCAGTGGACTGATAGCGGCCTAAGTATGACGAGAATCATTTATTAGGTATCATTCAGTGGTACAGACGCCAGCACATCAAGCTACTACAATCTGTCAAATTTCTTTAATAGATTTTCAAGTTTATAGCTAAAGCATAAGACTCAAAGTTGATTGGGAAAATTTGACGGTTTCGGGTAGCTTGATGTGCTGGCGACTGTACATGCAATACGCCTGTCACTTCACTGGTGCGCACGAAACGTTTCGGGATTAGTTTATTCTGCGTCCAGTTTAGTACTGGAACCCCGTGCCAGAGTCTGTGTTTCCATAAGGTTATTTAGGAAGAGTAAATGTATGTAGATAGTGTGATGTACTGTCAAATGATTAAATAAATCTGTGCTCCAGCGACCCGTCCTCTTGACATAACTTTGACAGCAGTCGAGGCGAGCGGACGTGTCGCAAGCACTCGGATAGAAATATATCTGTGTTTCATTAAACCACCCAGGAGAAGCGAGACATAACATTGGCGACGAAGATAAAGAACGTGAGTAAAATAAACAGAATAATATGAAAACAAAACAGCCTAAAAATCAGTGCCTGCTAATACTTACCAATAAAATATTGTTGTGTAGCTGGTGTGCAAATCCCATTATAATCATATACCCACATTATATTTAATTAAAACTATTTACATTCTTAGTAATACCTTACGCCTATGTACTTATCTATTTATTATCTTATAAATACCGTCCGCCATTAAAACGCCAAGGGGAAGTTTTCTTCCCAAACTATCATTAGTGTCCACAGGTGGCTGTCAGTTTCTATAATCGTGTCATAGAGACGAATGACGAAAACTAATGTTCGAAGATAACCCCCTGTGTTAGTGTCAAACTTTCGTAAACGCCACTGGAAAGTTTTCGTCCAAAAAAAAAAAAAAAAAAAAGAGATATAAAGAATAAATAAATATCTAGTATTCTACTAATTACTCTTTACTCTACTAATTAGGCTATGGTCAGCCACTGCAATCAAGTGAAACGTCAGGAAAAATCATCCATTCAAATTTCATTCATTCACGGTGACAAGACAGATACTAAAACGTCATTTGATTTGATTTGGATAGAACCTTAATTATAAGCAAGTAATAAACGAATATAGTTAAGAAAACTATTTTATAATTATTAGTGGACGGATCACTTTAAAACAATCTATTGCGTTTAGTCTCGACTTTGATATTTTCAATAAGCTACCGACTACACAACAACAAGAACCAATCGTTCCTGTAAGTATTAGCCAAGTCAAAAGAAAATGACAAATCACATGCTGTACACTATTCCAATGGGTAAATACCCATCTAGTTCCACATATTACTGGTATAAAATTATACTAGTATATGCAATTCCACGAAATGATTCATGTTCCAATCCAAAAGTTCAGTCAAAAAAAAAAAAATATATGTAATAAATAAATATATGTATATATATATATATATAATAAATCGCTCACTCCATCGTAGACTTTGTCTCTGTCATCTCTGACCTAGACTAGAGTCAAGAGCAAACCCATTTCAAATAAAAAAAAAAAAAAAAAAAAACCGCAATACTACATAAGCATTATATTAAGCTAGATACATATGTATTATATCGTGCTTATCATATCACTAGCCAGGTTATTTTAGAAGCCAATTCAATCGAAACAGTGGATAGACAATTAAAGGAATTCAAAGTAATAAAAACTGAACAGGTCAATAGGATTGGAACAAGAACAAACAAAACCCGATCTCAGGGTATTCACACGGTCATACGGTGTAAAGTGAAAATCACAAGTGTGATGATATACGTTGTCCCGCGAGAGACAAAGTATGTGACAAATGTGGCTATAAAGGTCACTTCATGAGTCAATGTCGAACAAGGAAACTAAAGCGTAAAACGCCTATTACTTGGGACAAACAAAAAAATGACAGTAAAAAATCAAAATCAAATGAACCACAGACCAAGCCACCAGTCAGTAATGTAAACTATAATATATTTCATATTGATGATCACGCTGAAATAACTTGCCAAGTCGGAGGTGTCAATGTATATTTAAATTTTCGATGACTGCCAAAATGGATTTCGCAAAAACAGATCTACAACGCTACCTGTTTATAAATACATCCAAGAAACATTAAATATTATAAATAGTAAACAATATGCAATAGGGATTTTACTTGATATGACTAAGGCCTACGACAAAGTGCAATTTAAAATACTATTGAATAAGCTATACGAAATAGGAATACGTGGAAAAGCTCATGACTGGTTCGCATCATATTTAAAGGATAGAGAGCAATAAATGGTCGTCATATGGCTTGACCAAGATTATGTCTGGACTTTAAAAGAGACTATGACCTCTGAGTTTGTTTCGGCCTTTCTTCTCAGAGTAGTCAGATAGGAAACGCCGACCTCATCTAGTTTAAAAAATTTATGATTGACGTGTAAAAGTGTTTGTGCAAACCTACTTACAGAAATAAAATCATTTATCATTTAATTAGTTGAGATTGAATACTACAATCAAAAAACAAAACAAGCACAGCTCATTAGATCTGATGTTAAATCAATACATGCTTCAATTCGCCAGGGAAGTGTAATAGGTTGCCTGCTTTTCCTCATATACATAAATGACCTTCCCAAAACCATAGACGGGCCATGTGTACTTTTTGCGGACGATATCCCGATCCTGACTTCATACCAAACAAATGCTAAATTAAATGAAAAACTTACAACTATTCTTGAAAAACTGTAAACTGGATGAGCGACCATAATCTCGAAATCTCTTTCAATTATTTCGCGTAGCACCCATAGCTACTCCCTACAGTACTTACTACGCTACGGAATGGGCAACTAGCTTCATCTTTGTGACTGACCGACTCCGTGACAGTTCAAAAGTGCAAAACTAAATTAATAGCTTTTCACCCTTGGCAGAAAAAGCAAATAAATATAGATTTTACTTTTAACCAACATAAATTAGAAACGGTTAACAATTTCACACTCCTATGTTTAACAATAGACACTCATATAAACTGGAAAACACATATACAGACAGTAAAAGCAAAAATTTCAAAGTTTTCACATGCTCTCCGCGAAATAAAAAAGACTACAAACCTACCAACCGCACTAGTCACATACTACGCGTATGCTCACGCTTGGTTTAACTATGGCATCATCTTATGGGGAAATAGCACAGACGCTCCCTATTTACCCTCCAAAAAAAAAAAAAAAGAAAGAGAAAGAAAGAAAATACGTTTATTTAGCACAGACTAAGAGACACACAATACACCAGGTAGTTAGATATTAGTTGTACATCAGATAAAAAATAAGATAAAAATAAAAAGTGCAAAATCCGATGTAAGAAATTAGCAGGAAAGTGTGCCTCACGGCTGCGCCAAAAAGGCCCAGTTCAGCAAAAATGCCAGACAACTGGTGCCTGACGCTGGAAAAGCTTATACGAATAATAACAAATATAGAACCAACAGATAGTTGCAAGCCTTACTTTCAGAAACACAAGATTCGCACCTAAGTTGGTAATTATATCTTAGAATTATGTAAACTAGTCCGTAAATATCCAGATTAATACAGCACACGGGGAGACTTACAAACAAATTATTCGTTGCGACATCAAAATAGACTAAATTTGCCCCTCCCGCCTTAAGCTCATTCATCTAGTCCATATTCAATGTCAATAAAAATATATAATAAATTACCAGAAGACATAAAACAACAAAATAAAACCAGTTTATTTTTAAATAAACTAAAGCAATTCTTAATTAAAAAAGTTATTACACAGTACAAGAATATCTAACGGATAAATTCAATAACAATAATACATAAAAGAAAAATAATACATGATATTATACTATAATACTTAATATTTATACATATTACATTAATAATAATGAACAATTTTTAAGCAAGTAAAGAAATAAGCAATATTAAATATAATTAAATAAATAATAAATGAATAGATAGACCTGCATATAATATATTAAAAATAAGTAAATGAATGGAAATATAAATACATAGATAGTAGGATATAAAATAATTCTAATGGATAAATTCAATACTTAATAATAATACATAATTATGAATAACAGATATATTTTAATAAGTAAAACAACAAAAATCAATTATAGCATAATACTTAATAACTATAGGTATTACATTAATAAAAATGAACAAGTTAAATAAATAACAAATTAATAGATAGACCTGCATATAAAATCTAATAGAAAAGTGAATGAATGGAAATATAAAAACATAGGTAATAATAAGATATAAAATAATTCTAACTAATTAGCAAGGAAAATTAATAAAGCGCTATTCCTCTCTCTACTTCCTTAAAAAATTTGCTGTGCCCGACAGGGTCCGTAATTGATTCTAGATTTTTATTTACCACCTGTAATTACATTATGGATTGCAATAAACGATTTGAGATTTAAATATGCTCATCGACTCTGGGAGTAAAAACAATATAATAAATGATAAAACCTGGGAATATTTAAAATCAAAAGCTGTTGTTGCGTCTAACCAGCAACCAGGTTCTGATCAAGTGTTTATGGCTTACGGTTCAAAAATCCTCTGAATGTGCTCGGCACATTCGAAGCATCAATCGTAGTTCGACCAGAAACAAAAACTGCAAAATTTTATGTGATTAAAAAATGGTACCCGTAATTTATTGGGCAAGCATACAGCTACATGTCTCAATGTGCTTAAATTAGGGATGTCGAAAGTCGACGTATGGACCTAGAAAAAAAAAAAAAGAAGAAAAGGTTTATGTTAAAAATATGATAAAAGAAAATAAATTGACACCTGATTTCAACTCTACTCCACACACAGTAATGTGTGCTAAAGGAGGTGATTTAAATATAAAAAAATGATGAAACAGGTCAAAACATAAGAAGAAACATAGTTCACCTCAAGAAAATAGAAGGACAATCGAGAATTCACAATGAAAACGGAAAGGAAGACAATGGTGACGTAGAAATAGACACGGATGATTAAATTTGGGGTTGTAATAAATCATTGATAGTATTAAGATTAATACTAAAACCAGGATGTCAAATTTAAATTATATAAAACTAGATTTATATAAAATTACGTGTAGCTTAAAAAGTGATTGTTATCCAGGGTCAAATTCCGAATTGGTAATAAATGTGATTAGTTTAAAAAATTATTGAAAGGGAGAGATGTGATGTACTGTCAAATGATTAAATAAATCTGTGCTCCAGCGACCCGTCCTCTTGACATAACTTTGACAGCAGTCGAGGCGAGCGGACGTGTCGCAAGCACTCGGATAGAAATATATCTGTGTTTCATTAAACCACCCAGGAGAAGCGAGACATAACAGATAGATTCAGTTTTGATGCTCAGAATACCTTATACCTATTCTAAATAAAAACAATCAAGTCCTCGTCGGTGGTACTTACTCACTGATTAGAATGATTTATTAATGAAGCCTCTTATTGGCATTTGACGTTATTAAATCAGTTTTGTTTTTTACAGGTACGAACGCATCAAAGACGAAGAATGTCCTCTTTAACAATGACAAAAGGCCACATGCCATCTTGTAGCAGCTGAACTGAACAATTATATATCGGAAAACTACGAGTATATGTCGCAGTGTCGTCCCTAAATATTTATGTTTCTGAATTTGCGTCACTGACAGCGTGCGAGACAGGAAAATCTTAAGGCTGCCTTTACACCAGAAATGTGCGAGGTAGCTATGTGGTGTAGAAAGAAGCAAATACGCTCCTAAGACGACCTAATGATCATAGAAACTGAAAAACTAGTCTATTTTCACTAGTGCTGAGCAGAGTAGCGGAGCTGGGAAGATGCGCTTTGCTCGCATAAACAAAACTTGAACACGTATCAAAACTACACTACAGTACCCCGCGATAAATATTTCACATCGACCTATTCGATCCTATCGAGTTTATACAAAGAATAAAAATAATTATCAAAAGAAGCAAATCATTATTGTTTTAACAGCTAATAGATACTGGACTGTTTGTATTTCGTGCGACAGAGATAACGCTCTAACGAAGTCGAAATTAGCCGATTGTCTCTTTCCAAATGTCGATGTGCAATATTTATCGCCGGGTACTGTATCACCATCGCTACGCAGCTTAGCACATCTCTGATAGAATGGCAGCCTAATGCTAGGATAGCTAGAATTTGTCTCGAAGTCAAAAGATATGTATGGATGTGAGATTTTGAAATGGCCAGCAAGTCGCCAGTGAGTAAAGTCGCAGCGTGTGTACCTCGCATAAAGTACACAGTTCCTATAAAAATACAGATTGTCACAAACATGGCTGCCGAAAAGTTTCACAACGCGTGACTTTCAAGCTACGAGTATCATGCGCAAGGAAGCAAACTGATTGCTGTATCGTCTACGAAGCAGCAGCAACAGCATCCTAAATGCTATTCCTGCCCGTTTTGATTGTCCTGACCAAAATCAGTGGATAAGGACAGTCGTAGGCATCAGCTAGGTATAGGTACTAACATAATTTAGGTGCAATCTGTTACTAACATTTGATGATTTTGTGATAATTATTGTGATATTTTGATTATGTAACCTAAATATGCAGTTTCTCTGAAATAAATAAATAATGATAATCTGAATGTACTGAATCGTCGTGTTTGGGTCAAACAGCACCTGAGCCACGTTGACTGCGTAAGGGCACTACATGAGTTATCCTGACCGCCATTACCCAAACTACCTAATTGATACGCAACAATACATTCAAGAATGTAAGAGCAGCTGTTAAATAATCTATCTGCAATTATGAATGTAAGTAGCAAGAACACATCAAAGAACAAATTAAAGTACTGCAGTGCGATTCTGTTACCATCTCACCGTGAAAACTTAGGTGAAGTGAGCGTGGAGTGAGCTGTCAGTGTCATCCCACCAGATACTAGGGATTGACAAAGCATATATTTACAATCATAATCGAGATTTTAATAATATTTTTTCATGCTAATCCTATTGAATTTTTTATATAATTTCAAAGCTAGTATTTTAGTGGTCAAAACATTAATATTTTGTGGAGTTGTACAATAAAATAGCAAAACAGAAACTCAGTCAGAATCTCAATGTTGTTTTTTTTCTTTCTTTTTTTCCCTAGACTAGTAAGTAGTCCTTATAGCCTGAGGCGCGAGCGCGTCACGAACAGTAAATAAAATAAAAAAATCACGTTTAAGACAGCTAGACTATGAAAATACGCATCGACATTGTTTGTTATTCAGCGATTGTATGTATATCAAGTCTAGTAAAGACTGCGACGATGTTCAGCATTGTTATTAACACCCGATTGCCAATGCTGCCAATTTGTACGGAAGCCTCGGTGCGCGAATCTGACTCGCCCTTGACGGGTTCTCTTTATTGTTGATATCAATCAGAAAAAGTAATCAAGATTAGGATTATAAACTAACTAGCTGACCCGGCCACGTATTGCTGTGGCTAACGTTTTTGTGCAATAAAATAATATTGCGATTATAAATGGAGATGTGAGCTATCCTATCTTTCAAGTTGGATCGAACTGCACACGGTGTACAAATTTGATTAAAATCGGTTAAGTAGTTTAGGAGTCCATCGCGGACAAACATCGTGACACGTAATTTATATATATTAAGATAATCTAAAATCACCGAAGATTATTGCTTTGTTGATTTCTTTAATTTGCATTCATGATTGAAGATTACAAATAATAATAATAACCTTTAAACCTTCATCTGATTACATTTTGCTCAAGTCTGAGTCTGACCTACCTATTGTGTCTGGATTTTCGTAAGGTATGTGAAAAAAAGTTGCTGAGTATCAATATATAGGTGTGTGATACTTCCTGGCCGCGCCACAGTGGAAAATTAAAGAAACACGTTTCTACGGGTCGGAGCTCCCACGATTGGCTTCACTCGCTTGTTTATCTACCAGTAACATTTTCGACCTCACCTAGCATCCCACCGGCGTAATTCAGACAGTGATAATTCATAATTCAGGTGACCGAAGGGGGACGTGGGAGTACTGTCACAACAATCTATAATGATTAAAGTGGAGTCATTTTAATAGGTAACATTTGACAATTCATAAAATATTCAACAACGTAACCTTGTAACGGCGGGCATAAAATAACATATTTTTTCGTTTTGTTAGAACTGCACAATTGCTTACCTTTTTTCAATTACGATTACATATTTATTGTAATAATGACCGATACGAGTAATTTTACGATTTGCTTTCATTAATAAACCATTCTAAACATAATAAACAATTAATTCTGATCTAAAGAACTGAACGTCGTTACAAGGTTACGTCAGTTAACCATTTTTCTTTTTAAACACTAGGGATGTTACTCTAAAAATCGAAAGCTGATAAGTAGAATCGAATGCAATGATGACTTGTGAAGAAATATCACCATAAATTAATAACCACGTTGTGATTATAATAAAAAAATTATTTATTATTCTTATAACTAACTAGTTATAAAAATACAAAAAATAATGAAATAGAAAAACTGCCTCCTCGCATTCGCCTCTAAAACTACAAGTGATTACCATGAGGAAATAAACTTTGAGGTTTTTAAAGAGTGATTTGAGAAGCTGCTAGTCAGCTTAGAAAACCCATCGAAAATTGTAATGGACAATGCACCGTATCATTCTGTACAAGTTGATAAACCACCAACTCAAGCATATAAAAAGCAAGAAATTGTCTCGTGGCTGGTAAGAAATGGTGTGGATGCAAGTCCATCTTTATTAAAAGTTGAGTTGTTAAATCTAGTAAAAGCAACTAAGCCGTCCAAGCTCCGCTATGTAATCGATGAACTAGCCCTAGAGCATGGACACGAAGTTATTCGATTGCCTCCCTACCATTGCCAGTATAACGCCATCGAGCTTATTTGGGCACAAATAAACGGTTATGCAGCGCGGAACAATACTGAACCACCCTTCAGTACTGCTAAAATGATGTCTCTGCTACAAACTGCGTGTGCAGAAGTCACTACAGAAGACTGGAAAAAAGTCGTAGAGAAAACAAAGAAAATAATTTTACAAGATTTTGAACGAGATGTGAGAATAGACAATATTATTGAAAATGAATTAATAATATCTCTGAGTGCTGACAGCAGTGATGAAGATGACAATACTTTTAACAGTTCTGATAGTTCAACTGAATAAATGCAATTTTTTTGTTAAATTGTGTACTTGTCTTATTTTGCTCCTTAAATTTACGAAAAAAATAATAATAATGGGACAGGGATTCGCCTGATGATTTTTTAAATTCGCATATGTTTCAAGTCCGTATCGATTCATTCACTTTAATCGATGTTCATAAGCAGGTCACCTCACTATGAGGATAAAACTGACAGACGTCAAATGTTACCTATTAAAATGACTCCACTGTACCTACATAGTCACTAAAGACGAAGGCAAATGTTTGAGCTAAAAAGGTTTGTTGATTAATAAATGCAGGCTCTTCGGTTAAGGCTCCTACAAACAGGCGCGACACGCGATATAATCGCGCGCGACACAAAGGGACAGCTCGTTGCGCGACTTGCGGTGCCTTTGTGTCGGGCGCGATTTTATCGCGTGTCGCACCTGTTTGAAGGAGCCTTTATCCTCTGACAGCAACCTTATATCAACTAGGATAACAATCACTGTGACGCAAAATCAAAGGTAAAATAACTGTGAAGGGACAGTAGTGCCCGTTTTCACTAATACTACGGGTGGCACCAGACAAATGAATGTAAAAAAAAACGCACAGTTGAATTTGCAACTCTCGGCTCAACACCTAAAGCTGAAAATCCAACAGCCCGCTTTTATTTTGGCAGTGATTTTGGTGTCGCCTAGTGTGTGTACATACATATACTGAAAATGTGCGTCTTATTTATGCAGAATAAACAATTTTTCTTTCATAAACCTGGCAAACGACGAGATCCGGAACTCATTTCGTTCGAAAGTAGATACTGAATTGGTACTGAGTAGGAATAATTAATTCAAATAGAAAAACTTATTTGGAATGCAATTATAATATTTTTTTATTTACCTTATCATACATTTGTTATTGATACATTGTAAGTATACTTAAATCATTGTTAAAACATTTCTTAATCGAGTTGCTTCAGAAACAATAATTTTAATGAAATACGCACAGACGCCAGCACATCAAGCTACTACAATCTGTCAAATGTCTTTAATAGATTTTCAAATTTATCGCTAAAGCATGAGGTTCAAAGTTGATTGGGAAAATTTGACAGTTTCGGGTAGCTTGATGTGCTGGCGTCTGTACTTAGTTAAAAAGGATTTAATTAAAAAGTTAAGTGCACACTCACACATATATAAAAACTTGTTGCCCTAACTTTACACTCTACTACTCGCTTAAAGGAATAAGAATATTAGTTACAAAAAAATACAAAATATTTTAGCATAGCACAGTAAATGTATCGTTAATGTTACTGAATTTTAAATCGTTTCGGTATCATGTTACCCAGTAACTGGGTAGAGGATGACAGATACTCCGTCGCTCTAAGTACTGGTATTCAGCTTCATTCCGTTAGACTGGAAACCAACCCGACCCCAATGTAGCTGGGAAAAGGCTATGCAAATGCTGATGATGATGAATGAAGTCTTTGTCTTCAACATACAAGTCGAAGGGGTATTTCCATTCCATTCAAATCTCATTAACATTAACGATGCGGCTACATTACCATACACAACGACAAAAAGCCTCCCCCAAGCACCTCCACTTCGACCGGTTCTGTGCTTCTCGCATCGAAAGGGTTCCTGCGGCCTTCACAAGGTCGTCAAACCACCTTGCATGAATACCTTATATTTACGCAAGATTCAAACGCGATTTTCTCCTAAAATATTGATAGATATTTTATGGTGTTACGTACGAACGTGGGGTTGTTCTCGAAACTACACTATAATGAAATGGGAAAAACGTTTTTGAATGTTGTGTAAGTAATTGTATGGCACCTATTTATGGACAGACCTATTTATGGCTATTTACAGACCTTACCTGAGTTTAGGAAACCTGTAATAAAGAAAGGAAATTATATTCAAGTGAATGGCATCGACGTCAGAAACTGTAGGACCGGTCGTCCACGACGATACTCAAAAATACTCATGACGTATAATTTCCTTTCTTCAATACAAGTGTCCGAAGTAGGTAAGACCTGTAATTAAACTTGATATCCATGGTAGACAAGTAATCGGTTGCCGGAGTTTCTTCGAGCGATGAAGTTGTTATATTTAGACACCATTTTTCGGGAGATGGGCGGATGCCATTGTTGCCAGGGCAGGTAGAAGCTCACAGGAGCGTGGAGATGGACACAAAAAAAGAGATGCCTATGCCAGCAGTGGATGAAGTAGTAAGCACGTCGCAATTTAACCGTTTTTTGTTTCTTAAAATTCTCCTTCTGCTAACGAGGACAAGAGTTTTCCGCCGTGAGATCCATATACCTAAAAAATAACAGGAATGTTAATAGTAGATTATTAACCAAGGGGATAAAGCAGTGTCTTCTGTCGCGGGTGACGATTTAAATCGCGAGCGTAACGAAGGACTTGAGGTTTACTCCCGAGCGTAGCGAGGGTGTTAAAAACTTAAATCACGAGCGAAGCGAGGGATTTAAGACAAGTCCTGAGTGTAGCGAGGGATTTAAGTTCACCCAAGACTAAGACAGCTTTATCACCGAGGAAAATACTCTACTTTTCGTACCATTTGCGAAAAAAATAACACAATAATAATATGAGATAAGCATTTATTAAAAATAATGACAATTAAAAGTAAAAGTTAACATTCGAAACATTGGTCCAATTATTGATAGAGAGAGTTACATTTTCGTTTGGTACATTTATTGTTGATGAGTTGATTTGAGTATTTCTGTTCTTGCGTCTGAGGAACTTGTGTTTCATTGTAGATAGTATACGTCGGAGATAGTGGTGGTGGTGCATCGTGAGTTACGGACGAAAATAAGATGCCGGAAGTTGATGGTTGTGGCTCTGATGAATTAAGTTTTATATTTTAATATGGTTTTTTTGTCGGAAAAGCAAAGGCATCAAGCTCATACGGCCTCGTCGTTTTTCGTAATTTTATTTAATAATCATAACTGCATAATAAATGCGTATTCCTTTTTCAAAAAGATGTATACCTAATGCTTTATATACAAACTCAATGGTGTAAACACAGATGTAGTTCAGTATAAATTTCGGTAAGTATTCCAAATTTAAATCACATTCTATCTCTAGAGGATGAATGAAATTCAGTACAATTTTCTTTCCCTGTTTTTAACAGATTAAAAATGACTATTGTTATGTTCGCTTTTTGTGGCATAGAATGTCACTTTTTTGAGCAAGTGGTACGAAAAATATATTTATTACCTACGTGAACCTTTACCCAACTGCACGACGGCACAGCCAGGGATAGGTTTCCAATAGTTTCTACAATTTAAAGGGCTTTGAAGATCCGTGGTATACTTACCTGTCGGCCATTTTATTTATTTAAAAAATATATATTATATATGTCGCATCCGGTCATGCATTTGACTATTCGGAACGCTAGCGCCACCCGGCGGCGCTTGACAGAATCTAGCCTGAGTTCGTGGGGGTTAGAAAACAGCTCGACAGAACGATGTGGAGCTCACTTTGGACTTTGGACTTGGACATTGGACATCGTACGGACAACATGTGCTCAGAAACTGTCCAGCGTTCCGTATCTGTTTGTGTCGTGTACCTACAGTGTGTAATTTGCTAGTGTGACTAAATTGTTCGTGAAATTATAATCTTATTTGAACTGCATACGGTTTTTCTATTGCGCAATAACCAACACATACCCACTGTACGCCCACAATAGTTAAATATGGCTGCTAATAACGAGACACACTATACCTTCTCCGTCATATATATAATATTTTCCGTTTGCATTGATGTTAACTATCAATTTATAATAGATTACATGCATACCAGCCATCTTGAAAAAAAAAAACAAAATGGTGCGACAGTAGATATGCCGCTAGGCTCCATATAAAAATCTTCAACCCCCTTTAACTCTCACGATACAAAAAGTACACATTAGGTATAGAAAATAAAGTTGTTCTTACTTTTCACAAGTAACACATCGCGAGAACAGCATAACTTCGTTTTTTGCGCACGGACGCTTAACTGTTATCATTATCATATCTTGTCTCTTAACCCGAATATTGGCTGAAGTAACTCGTTGATCGGGTTCTGAACTGGCAGCCGATTGCGCCGAACACAACGCGGCAAGTAACGCGACCATCACAACAAATATACGAAAACCATCAAAGAACTTCATGGTGTCAATCACAGTGTTTACTGTTCGACTGAAGTGAACGGAGTAAAGTAATGAAAATAATAACAATGCAATGCTTAAATACTTGATGTTGAGGAAAACCAGGTGATTCAATGCATCGAAATTAGTCACTCAGCGGGTATACCTACCTACGTGTTCAATATAATTAGCTCCTTACCCCTATGGAATTGTTGATTTTTGATACTGGCTATTGTAAAGATCGACATCTTTCATTCTATTTTGGGATTCCAAATTCAAATTAGTTTTATAATATAGCATGACATCTTTTTTAAACCAGTTGTTCATTTGTTCTCCCGCTGTTCGATTTTTTAATATCGCCTTTTCTATAACCATGGAGAACTCGAAATTGCGCGCTATTTTCAAATATGAGTCCCATCGTGGCACCAACGTAGCAGAGACAACACGCAATATTAACGTCGAGACGAAAGTCGATAACGATGAATTGAAAGTCATAGTGGAAGCAGATTCACCTCAAACAAACAACGGACCGTCTTAAAATTATAGGAGTTACGACTGAAAACTCTCCGTCACCCACAGGACTCAATGGCGCTTAGGGCTCATACCTGCTCATTTGGTCTATCCTCTTCAGAATGCGACTGTCCGCAACTCACAAGGTCTGAGTCTGTTAAGTATCTCGGAGTCTATGTAGATAGTTCTTTGAGCTGGAAACCTCACCATATCGCGAGTCCGTAAGTGTAAATTTTTTTTTTAAACTAAGGCACTCTGCGGAGTATTTTACCATTAAAACTATTATGCCCTCTGCCAAAGCATAATAAACTACTGTATAACAGTGTGGGGTGGGGCTCCCAAGACAACGCTACTGCCTCTGGAACGAGCACAGAGAGCTGTCCTTAAGGTAATGACCTCGAAGCCCTTTAGATATCCAACCTCGGCTCTCTACACCGAATGTCAGGTCCTTACTGTGAGACAGCTCTTTGTTCTTGGCACTATTTTGCGCAAACATCCCTCTGTGGTATACAAGCCGAATGCTGCAAAAAGCGTAGACACTACGAAGTATGCTCAACTCGTGGATGTAGAACGGCCCTTGCTCAGCGTCATTATGATGTTTTGTCTAGCCATTTATATAATAAAATAAATTTAATAAACTTTGTACCATTGCTCCCATGTACAGACGCCAGCACATCAAGCTACTACAATCTGTCAAATTTCTTTAATAGATTTTCAACAAATTAAATATAAACGAATTGCCAGAATCAACGGATCAGTATACTGTATTATTCGCAGATGATACCACTGTACTGATTAAGGAAGCTACTATTGATCAGGCGATAAACGTCACCAATGTCGCTTTAAAGGCTATACATGACTGGTTAATTGTAAATAATTTAGAAATAAATACGGAGAAAACTAAATTCATGAGATTCCTGACATATAATAACAAAAGAAACAAAAAAGATAAATTCGACTTGCCAATAAAATATAACAATAACACCATTGAAGAAGTAAATGAAATAAAATTTCTAGGAATAAATATTGATAACTATTGTAACTGGACATCTCATGTAGATACTGTTTGTAAAAAAATTCACAAATTCGTTTACGCAGTTCGTAAAATAAAAAAAAATACTAATAAAGAAACAGCATTAATGGTCTATCACAGTCATGTATGTTCGGTATTGAGGTATGGGCTAATCATATGGGGAAACTCTAAAGACGCCCAGAGAGCTTTCATAGCCCAGAAAAAATGCATTAGGTCAATCTTTGGTCTCAAGTGGTCTGATTCGTGCCGGCCAGTGTTCACTGATAAGCGTCTACTTACACTTCCATCCCTTTATGTCTTTGAATTGTGTAAATTCGTTAGAAACCACCTTTCACTTTTTGAGCAGGATGATAAGGCCCAATTTAAAAGGAAAATAGTACAAAAACCTCTGGTAGTACCTCGAAGCAGATTAAAGTTATGTGACAGAAACTGCTACGCCATGGCGGTGAAAATTTATAATAAACTACCGGAAAAAATAAGAAAATTGAATAACTTAGAATTTAATAGAACTTTAACCAATTGGCTTTGTGACAGATGTTTTTATTCAATAGTATAAAAATAAAATAAGAAAAACGCATTAGATACCTACTTCCAAGAAAAATAACCAGCTAACGAAAATACACTAATGTGCATGTGTGTGTAATTTATTATTTTAGGTCAAAATAAAATCACTTTAATCAGTGTTTTTTTATTGGATGTCTTTGGTTAGACCTACTGAGCGCTGTGTTAAAATTTGTCCATCTATTTTAATGGGACCCTGTGTAAAACGGCTTCTTGTATTTTGAATGGGCTTTTTTGACATCGACACCGTACTTACCTATAACTTATTTATACATAAACCAAACGTGCAGTAACTCATTACTGCACGTTTGGTTTAAGTATATAAACTGATAGCTGTTAATCTAGACTGAAACTTATTTCAGTCTATATTAACAAAATCAACCGAAGTTGTGGAGAAAAATTAGTTCATTTTGAAAAAGAATACACGGTCACGCGAGTGAAGACGCGGGCACAGCTAGTCTATAATAAAAATGTACATAAAAACTATTTTCGAAATTAGATAGCTGGAGCACCCCCCCCCCTCCCCATCCCCACTCACGGCCACGTGGTGCGAGAACGTCCCATGCTGCAGTATGATAGCGCATATTCTTTCACTAAAACTCTATAGATAGGTATCTGGGGCCTAAAAAGGCCACTTTGGCAGAATCATAAAAGGATAACATTATGAATTATAATATGGCGAAGACATCGCTGCACTACGTAGGTATAATCAAAGAGATTAATGGATTTGGATTGGATTGATTGGTATTTTAGCACAGACAAAAAAAAAATAACTGAAAAATCCTTCACCAATGGGATTTAATATTTTTATGATTAACTTAACAATTAACTGTCTTTTATGATTCATAATGTTATTCCTGTTATAATTCTGCCAAAGTGGCCTTTTTAGGCCCCCTGGTCTAAGATGATAGCAGATAACGTATTCATATTTACGCATTATATAATTACGCTTACAAAGAGGTTATAAACAAATATTTTCATATGATTCAACTTTTCAAAAGATAAAATTGTTTGCACATTTCAAAGTGAACATACAGTTGTTTTCTAATAAAAATGTACTAATATTTATGCCGCTTCAGTTCAGTTCCTTTCATCAGATGGTAATCTGGAATTTCGCCAAGACTGCGCAATACAATTAGTTGTATAACGATAGAAGCGACGACTTTTTCTTATAGGATGGCCGGTGACAGCTAGATAAGAGTGGCCAGCTACGAACGAGATAAGGCTCCTATAAAACAGGCGCGACACGCGCGACACAAGGGCACCGCTCATCGCGCGACTTGCGGTGCCTTTGTGTCGCGTGTCGTGTCGTGTCTGTTTGAAGGAGCCTTTAAAACTCCTGAAAACACGCGACACGCGACGCGAATCGCGCGCGACACAAAGGCACCGCTCGTTGCTCGACTTGCGGTGCTTTTGTGTCGCGCCTGTTTGAAGGAGCCTTTAAATGGCGATTGGAGGGGCCCATATCCAGCAGTGGATTGACAGCGGCCTAAGTATGACGAGAATAATTTATTAGGTATCATTAAGTGCTACAGACGCCAGCACATCAAGCTACTACAATCTGTCAAATTTCTTTAATATATTTTCAACTTTATAGCTAAAGCATAAGGCTCAAAGTTGATTGGGAAAATTTGACAGTTTCGGGTAGCTTGATGTGCTGGCGACTGTACATGCAATACGCCTGTCACTTCACTGGTGCGCACGAAACGTTTCGGGATTAGTTTATTCTGCGTCCAGTTTAGTACTGGAACCCCGTGCCAGAGTCTGTGTTTCCATTAGGTTATTTAGGAAGAGTAAATGTATGTAGATAGATTCAGTTTTGATGCTCAGAATACCTTATACCTATTCTAAATAAAAACAATCAAGTCCTCGTCGGTGGTACTTACTCACTGATTAGAATGATTTATTAATGAAGCCTCTTATTGGCATTTGACGTTATTAAATCAGTTTTGTTTATTACAGGTACGAACGCATCAAAGACGAAGAATGTCCTCTTTAACAATGACAGCAGGCCACAGGCCATCTTGTAGCAGCTGAACTGAACAATTATATATCGGAAAACTACGAGTATATGTCGCAGTGTCGTCCTTAAATATTTATGTTTCTGAATTTGCGTCACTGACAGCGTGCGAGACAGGAAAATCTTAAGGCTTCCTTTACACCAGAGATGTGCGAGGTAGCTATGTGGTGTTGAAGCAAATGCGCCCCTAAGACGATCTACTGATCATAGAAGCTAAAAAACCAGTCTATGTTCACTAGTGCTGAGCAGTGTAGCGGAGCTGGGAAGATGTGCATAAACAAAACTTGAACACCTATCAAAACTACACTATCACCATCGCTACGCAGCTTAGCACATCTCTGATGGAAAGGCAGCCTAATGCTAGGATAGCTGGAATTTGTCTCGTAGTCAAAAGATATGTATGGATGTGAGATTTTGAAATGGCCAACAAGTCGCCAGTGAGTAAAGTCGCAGCGTGTGTACCTCGCATAAAGTACACAGTTCCTATAAAAATACAGATTGTCACAAACATGGCTGCCGAAAAGTTTTGTGGGGACTGTGTCTTACGTACCCTTCCCTTGCATAGTTTTAAGAATGTAGTATTGTATAGAAGAACTTATTGTAATAATTTTTAGAAAGTTTCATTTTTGTGTTTTTCCCATGTTGAACATCTGCAAGCGATTTAAGTTATAGGTACTATTGTCTTTCATGATTCTTTACTTTTAGTTAAGGTTCTTCATTGTTCTATTATGTTTAGTATCTTCTATTGTACCCATTTGCTATTGTTAGTTAAGGTTCATTGTTCTGTTATTTTCAGTTGTCTTGTATTGTACCCATCTGCATTTCTCGCGTTTTATAATACTTTTAAAAGGCAGATGTGGATTTGCCGCGTCCTTTGTTTAGTGAACGGCAGATTTGGGAGATTTTTGGTTCGGAGCTTCAGTCTGTGCTGAACTACGATCGTGCGAGGTCCTCTCTGACCCCCGATCATATTTTACTCGCCGAAGCTCGCCGTAATAGTTTACGGCGAGCTTCGTGTTTCTATTAGTTTTACTCTTCATGTAACATTATTTAATTTTACCTTTTCGTGTCAAGTGTAACTACTAGCTTAAGTTACTTGATATCGTAATAAATTAATCGCTACTTCTGTGTACAACTCACTTCTGTGTATTACTCGCCCAACGCTGCCACGAATTCGGCACAGTGGTGACCCCGACGTGATTAAAACTATCAATAGCGTGAGTTCGTGACAGTGCGTAAAGAGTTTCGCGAGTGCTAAATCAAAGTACGTGTTAAAATGGCGAGCGATCCAGCGGGAGTCACTAGCGGCGGATGACGCGCATTCCCAGCCAGCCAGCTCCCACGGCTTCAACGGGTATCCTGACCACCAGCATGCAGCGACCGCGCATACCTGGTCATCACCCTCAGCCTCATCAGCAACCTCGGCACAGCACACTGCACTTTCGGCCGGTCAACAAGAAGAGCTCAATTCCTCTCCTGGTCGACGCAGCAGCCAGCCTCAACCCGGCGCTGTACCACATCCGACGCACTGGAGCATAACTCAGCGCCCGCGCCACCCCGACTCACTGGGGACATCTTCACAGACAGTTCCGACTCACCGTGAACTATGCGGCAACCTGTTCCGACTCACTGGAACCTAAGTTGGCCTGGCAAACATATTCCTCGCCGTTCTGGTAGGCGAGTTAAATTTCCTGATTACTATCAGGCAGGTGTTTCGTGATCTTTATCACTGGTAGGGGGGTACTGTGGGGACTGTGTCTTACGTACCCATCCCTTGCATAGTTTTAAGAATGTAGTATTGTATAGAAGAACTTATTGTAATAATTTTTAGAAAGTTTCATTTTTGTGTTTTTCCCATGTTGAACATCTGCAAGCGATTTAAGTTATAGGTACTATTGTCTTTCATGATTCTTTACTTTTAGTTAAGGTTCTTCATTGTTCTATTATGTTTAGTATCTTGTATTGTACCCATTTGCTATTGTTAGTTAAGGTTCATTGTTCTGTTATTTTCAGTTGTCTTGTATTGTACCCATCTGCATTTCTCGCGTTTTATAATACTTTTAAAAGGCAGATGTGGATTTGCCGCGTCCTTTGTTTAGTGAACGGCAGATTTGGGAGATTTTTGGTTCGGAGCTTCAGTCTGTGCTGAACTACGATCGTGCGAGGTCCTCTCTGACCCCCGATCATATTTTACTCGCCGAAGCTCGCCGTAATAGTTTACGGCGAGCTTCGTGTTTCTATTAGTTTTACTCTTCATGTAACATTATTTAATTTTACCTTTTCGTGTCAAGTGTAACTACTAGCTTAAGTTACTTGATATCGTAATAAATTAATCGCTACTTCTGTGTACAACTCACTTCTGTGTATTACTCGCCCAACGCTGCCACGAATTCGGCACAGTTTCACAACGCGTGACTTTCAAGCTACGAGTATCATGCGCAAGGAAGCAAACTGATTGCTGTATCGTCTACGAAGCAGCAGCAACAGCATCCTAAATGCTATTCCTGCCCGTTTTGATTGTCCTGACCAAAATCAGTGGATAAGAACAGTCGTAGGCATCAGCTAGGTATAGGTACTAACATAATTTAGGTAAAAACTGTTACTAACATTTGATGATTTTGTGATAATTATTGTGATATTTTGATTATGTAACCTAAATATGCAGTTTCTCTGAAATAAATAAATAATGATAATCTGAATGTACTGAATCGTCGTGTTTGGGTCAAACAGCACCTGAGCCACGTTGACTGCGTAAGGGCACTACATGAGTTATCCTGACCGCCATTACCCAAACTACCTAATTGATACGCAACAATACATTCAAGAATGTAAGAGCAGCTGTTAAATAATCTATCTGCAATTATGAATGTAAGTAGCAAGAACACATCAAAGAACAAATTAAAGTACTGCAGTGCGATTCTGTTACCATCTCACCGTGAAAACTTAGGTGAAGTGAGCGTGGAGTGAGCTGTCAGTGTCATCCCACCAGATACTAGGGATTGACAAAGCATATATTTACAATCATAATCGAGATTTTAATAATATTTTTTCATGCTAATCCTATTGAATTTTTTATATAATTTCAAAGCTAGTATTTTAGTGGTCAAAACATTAATTTTGTTTTTTTTTTTTTTGTTATTGATTCAAAAACTATAATGTAATTGTTATTTATATTTAATTTGTGTACCTACTAACATAGATCTTAAGTTCCTGTTGTACTAACCATTATGGATCATTTGTAATCTGACATATATAAATAAATTAAATTAAATTAAATTAATATTTTGTGGAGTTGTACAATAAAATAGCAAAACAGAAACTCAGTCAGAATCTCAATGTTGTTTTTTTTTTCTTTCTTTTTTTCCCTAGACTAGTAAGTCCTTATATAACCTGAGGCGCGAGCGCGTCACGCACGAACAGTAAATAAAATAATAAAATACGCATCGACATTGTTTGTTATTATGAGCGATTGTATGTACGAGTTTATCAAGTCTATTAAAGACTGCGACGATGTTCAGCATTGTTATTAACATCGATATTAAATGTCGTGAATCGGGTGAAGTGATCACGCCACCCAAACTACGTGAATCGGGTGAAGTGATCACTTCACCCTAATCGGAAAAACAAAAAAAAATGTTCGAGACACGATTCCAGTGATAAAATATTTACATACTTATCTATAAATTTGTACGGAACCCTCGGTGCGCGAATCCGACTCGCCCTTGACGGGTTTTCTTTATTGTTGATATCAATCAGAAAAAATCAATCAAGATTAGGATTATAAACTAATAATCTAAAATCACCGAAGATTATTGCTTTGTTGATTTCTTTAATTTGCAATCATGATTGAAGATTACAAATAATAATCATAACCTTTAAACCTTCATTTGATTACATTTTGCTCAAGTCTGAGTCTGACCTACCTATTGTGTCTGGATTTTCGTAAGGTATGTGAAAAAAAGTTGCTGAGTATCAATATAAAGGTGTGTGATACTTCCTGGCCGCGCCACAGTGGAAAATTAAAGAAACACGTTTCGAGATAAATTGTACCCTTTATGTACTTTAGGGCACACGTAGTGATAAAAATTGTACCTCAACGAATAATGAAATATAATGAAGTTTTGGTGGCGCGGCTGGGAAGTATACTTCCTGGCCGCGCCACCACGGTTTTTGTAAACTATTAGGCGTACCTGGACATAGTGTACACTAAAGAATTGTACCAAATTTATCTAGAAACGTGTTTCTTTAATTTTCCACTGTGGCACGGCCAGGAAGTATCACACAATATAAAGTAGGTAGTACTGTGGGGGTCCAGATGGGAGCTTCACAATATAATTAAAAAGCTTTGACTTGTATGAAATATATTTACGACTTTACATTATCATGTTATTTCTAGCACTGCTTCTACTAAATAAAAAAAAAACATATTAGAATATTTGACAATTGCTTGAACGTTCGAATGGAACACACCGGCAATTATAACCAGCGTATACTACTAAAGGTAGGGCTACACAGATAGCCTCTACAGTACATAAACGAATTTCTGTGAGTTAGGCACCCTGACAAGCGGTACGACATACTCTCCATCGGCGCGCTCTGAGCTAGGTACCACAAAGCCAAAAAAGAGACACAAAAAATACGCCCGACTTCAAAAACACAACACTTCAAAGTGCAAAAGACCTTTGGTCTCAGAAGTCTGTAATTTCTTGCCAATGACTACCCAAACTAAAGTTATTTTGCACTTTGTAGCTTTTTTTTATGGAAATCGGTTACAATTTTATGTAATCCGTTTTTTTTAACGATGGCACATAAATAATTTATTAATTTCTAAAGCAGTTTTCTTCGTGGGTGTCGTCTTCATAGTTTTCGAGGGCGGCCGGTGCCAAATATAACCAGAGTAAATGATGTTGCTTTACACACGGGCAACTTTATGTAGGAGCTCTTTCGAGGGATAACTATTAACGCTTAAGCATACTCCGCCAGACGGGCAGTCCATTTATAAAGTACGGCAGGTGCACACTGCACAGATAATCAGCCTCGACCAGGCGTAGACGCCTTGATTTTTAAATTTTATCCTCAAAAATCAAAGTGATATTTCGTCGCATTGACATTATGAACCTTAAAGACGCAGTGACTGCATTCAAAAAGGCTGTGGTAGAGAACCACAGGTAGCGCTTCCCACCAGGCAAGATCGGAAGATTCTTTCTTTTCAATAGAGAAGTGGTAATTACGCCTTTTCTAAGCGACACTTGCTTTCCGACATCCACGCGAACGAAGTCGCGGGCACAGCTAGTAAACGAATATGAGTGAATAAATAAATTATTTATTATTATCTTCACCCCTAAAGATAATAATTAATAATTTATCTATTCACAGGGGTCGGAGCTCCCACCATTTTATTTTATTTTATTTTATTTTACAGTTTTTGGAAAACTTACAGCTAAAAACATTTGCATGATTAAGAATAACAAAAAAAAGGCCAATTACAAGTTTTCACAGATAGAAGAGAGAATATAAACAAAAAAAACATTTTTGAAGGTAGACAGCATTTTGAGTGAATACACTATTATAAGTACAAATGCGTCAAACAGCGTAAATTGTTATTAATTAGGTTACGTGATCAAAAAAGAAATTACAAACAGTCTTTTTTAATTTTGAAATACTGGTATTGAAAACATCGATGTCGACGTCCCGGTTGACCGCATTATACGTATGACTCGCTCTGATTAAGTATGAATTTCGTCTGTAATTCGTTCCCACCATAGGAGTATGCAACACATGAGGATTGCGCAGAAAAGCAGAAGGAACCCGCAGTCCGATTTTGTTCAGCAATTCGGGAAGCTCGGTTGAACCGTTAGCGATTCTAAGTAAAAAAGCCAAGTCTGCAATTTTTCTACGTTCATAAAGAGGAAGTAGATGGAATCTTTTACAGCGTAGGAGATAAGTGGGAGAATAAGTTTTAGACCGGAATTGAATGTACCTCAAAAATTTTCTTTGTATGCCTTCCAAACGATTGATGTATCGAGTATGTTGTAATTGGGATTCCAAACTTGAGAGGCATACTCGAGATGACTGCGAACAAAAGTACAGTAGAGAATTTTAATGGTTTTGATGCTTCTGAACTCAGACGAGACCCTCAATATGAACCCTAGTGATTTTGATGCTTTATTAATGATTTTATCTATGTGTTGATCAAATAATAATTTTGAGTCAAAAACAACTCCCAAGTCTTTGACTGTGTTAACCCTAGCTAAGGATCTGTCTAAAAGTTTATAGTCAAATGTGATAGGAACGGGCTTCCTGGTGAAGGAGCACACGTAACACTTGGAGACGTTTAAATGGAGCTTATTAGAGCTGCAGTAGTACTGAAACCTATCTAGATCTTCCTGCAATGATAGAGCATCAGATAAGGAGGATATCTTTGACATAATTTTCATGTCATCTGCATATAGAAGTATTTTAGAGTGAAGGAAGCAAGAATCGATATTGTTGACGAATAAATTGAATAAGAGCGGCCCTAATAAAGAACCTTGAGGAACTCCAGATGGGATACGCATTGATCTTGATGCATACCCATTCAGCACAATAGTCTGACACCTGTCCTCCACATATGACTTAAACCAACGAAATAGGTTACCCCTAATGCCCATCGACAGAAGTTTACGCATGAGAACGACGTGATCAATTCTGTCGAAACATTTGGCATAGTCTGTATATATGACGTCAATTTGGGACCGATTAGACATAGCTTCTGATAAGAAGTCACTACAGAGAACGAGGTTTGTAGTTGTTGACCGACCACCCAAGAATCCATGCTGGTGTTCGCTGAAACTAAGTCTTAGTGCAGAGTAAACTTGCCTGTACACAATTTTTTCCAATATTTTGGCAAACACGCATAACTTGGATATCGGTCTGTAGTTTTCAACACAGTTTCTCGGTCCTTTTTTGTGAATTGGAGTTATGTAAGCCGACTTCCATATAACAGGCATAACCCCGGAATTAAGAGATCGTCTGAATAAGATTGTAAGAGGAACCGAAAGGCTTGTAGCACAGTTTACTATGAAAACCGGTGGGAGCTTGTCTGGGCCAGCAGATTTATTTAAGTCCAAGTGCTTTAGTAGTTTCATAACCTCGTCTTCACAAACCTCGATAGAAGCAATATCGTATGGACTGTAATCAGTCCACTCACTGGTGTAATGGTATTGTGCATTATTCTCAGAGCTGGTGGATTCACGAAAGTTTGACAAAAAGTACTCGCCGAAGAAATTGCATATTTCTTCACCATTGCTAGAGGACAGGTTCCCAAACCGCAACACAGACGGGTAGGAGCTGTTTTGCTTCTTTGATTTTATGTAACTCCAGAAGGCTCGAGGGTTGTTGCGAATAGCGGATTCTACGTTTGTCATGTACTCATCGAACATGCACTTCTCCAGTTCCTTTGCACGTTGCCGTAATATTACAAAAGATTGGTAGTCTGAATCATTCCCATACTTTTTGAATTTAGCGTGGAATTTGGATTTTTCTTTAATAATTTTTACTAATGGACTTTTATACCAAAGGGGGGTATTTAGACTGGGAAACAACTGTTTTCGATGGGATATAAGTATTATGTAATTTATATAAGACATCATAAAAGAATGCAACGGCATCGTCCAATGACCCGCGGGCCAACTCGCACTGCCAGTCAACGATGTTGAGTTCATCTTTAATTGCTGCATAGTCAGCAGACCGGTACAAGTATTTAACATAGGGACGAGCTGGCAGACTATGCAGCTGAACAAAGTCCGCCCTAATACACAGTGCGTTGTGGTGAGGGTCTTCGGGAACTAGGGGGTCCGTGCTGCAGGAGACAGAAACTTCATTATTGGAAAATACCAAGTCCAAAATCCTATTGTTTTTGTTGGAGTGACAGTTGTACTGCAACAAGTTACATGCGTTCATGTTGTCAAAAAAAGTGGTTTGCACCTGACCTTTCAGGTTTGTAGGGTGGAGAGAACAACCGTCACTTGCAGGGGTCCACGTTAAGTTGGGTTGGTTAAAGTCACCCAGCACAATAAACTTGTCGACCGGGTGCTCCATTATAATGTTTGCCAAATTATCGGAAAAGTTACCCTTCACTCGCTTGGCTTCACTCGCTTGTTTATTTACCAGTAACATTTTCGACCTCACCTAGCATCCCACCGGCGTAATTCAGACATTTCGGTGACCGTAGGGGGACGTGGGAGTACTGTCACAACAATCTATAATGATTACCTACATAGTCACTAAAGACGAAGGCAAATGTTCGAGCTAAAAAGGTTTGTTGATTAAAAATGCAGGCTCTTCAGTTAAGGCTCCTACAAACAGACGCGACACGCGTATAATCGCGCGCGACACAAAGGGACAGCTCATTGCGCGACTTGCGGTGCCTTTGTGTCGGGCGCGATTTTATCGCGTGTCGCGCCTGTTTGAAGGAGCCTTTATCCTTTGACAGCAACCTTATATCAACTAGGATAACAATCATTGTGACGCAAAATCAAAGGTAAAATAACTGTGAAGGGACAGTAGTGCCCGTTTTCACTAATACTACGGGTGGCACCAGACAAATGAATGCAAAAAAAAACGCACAGTTGAATTTGCAACTCTCGGCTCAACACCTAAAGCTGAAAATCCAACAGCCCGCTTTTATTTTGGCAGTGATTTTGGTGTCGCCTAGTGTGTGTATATACATAATACAGAAAATGTGCGTCTTATTTAGCAGAATAAACAATTTTTCTTTCATAAACCTGGCAAACGACGAGATCCGGAACTCATTTCGTTCGAAAGTAGATACTGAATTGGTACTGAGTAGGAATAATTAATTCAAATAGAAAAACTTATTTGGAATGCAATTATAATATTGTTTTATTTACCTTATCATACATTTGTTATTGATACAACGTAACTATACTTAAATCATTGTTGAAACATTTCTTAATCGAGTTGCTACAAAAACAATAATTTTAATGAAATACTTACAGACGCCAGCACATCAAGCTACTACAATCTGTCAAATGTCTTTAATAGATTTTCAAATTTATCGCTAAAGCATGAGGTTCAAAGTTGATTGGGAAAATTTGACAGTTTCGGGTAGCTTGATGTGCTGGCGTCGCGTCTGTACTTAGTTAAAAAAGTAATTAATTAAAAAGTTAAGTGCACAAGAAACACACACATATGAAAACTTGTTGCCCTAACTTACACTCTACTACTCGCTTAAAGGAATAAGAATAATAATTACAAAAAAATACAAAATATTTTAGCATAGCACAGTAAATGTATCGTTAATGTTACTGAATTTTAAATCGTATCGGTATCATGTTACCCAGAAACTGGGTAGAGGATGACAGATACGCCGTCGCGTCGCTCAAAGTACTGGTATTCAGCTGCATTCCGTTAGACTGAAAACCAACCCGACCCCAATGTAGCTGGGAAAAGGCTATGCAAATGCTGATGATGATGAATGAAGTCTTTGTCTTCAACATACAAGTCGAAGGGGTATTTCTATTCCATTCAAATCTCATTAACATTAACGATGCGGCTACATTACCATACACTACGACAAAAAGCCTCCCCCAAGCACCTCCACTTCGACCGGTTCTGTGCTTCTCGCATCGAAAGGGTTCCTGCGGCCTTCACAAGGTCGTCGGACCACCTTGCATGAATACCTTATATTTACGCAAGATTCAAACGCGATTTTCTCCTAAAATATTGATAGATATTTTATGGTGTTACGTACGAACGTGGGGTTGTTCTCGAAACCACACTATGATGAAATAGGAAAAACGTTTTTGAATGTTGTGTAATTGTATGGCACCTATTTATGGACAGACCTATTTATGGCTATTTACAGACCTTACCTGAGTTTAGGAAACCTGTAATAAAGAAAGGAATACTCAAGTGAATGGCATCGACGTCAGAAACTGTAGGACCCGTTGTCCACGACGCTACTCAAAAATACTCATGACGTATAATTTCCTTTCTTCAATACAAGCGTCCGAAGTAGGTAAGACCTGTTATTAAACTTGATATCCATGGTAGACAAGTAATCGGTTGCCGGAGTTTCTTCGAGCGATGAAGTTGTTATATTTAGACACAATTTTTCGGGAGATGGGCGGATGCCATTGTTGCCAGGGCGGATAGAAGCTGGATGATGCTATGAGGCTGTCACAGGAGCGTGGAGATCGACACAAAAATAAACGCCTATGCTGAGCAGTGGATGAAGTGGTAAAAGCACGTCGTAATTTAACCGTTTTTTGTTTCTTAAAATTCTCCTTCTGCTAACGAGGTGGACAAGAGTTTTCCGCCGTGAGATCCATATACCTAAAAAATAACAGGAATGTTAAAATATATTTATTACCTACGTGAATCTTTACCGAACTGCACGACGGCACAGCCAGGGATAGGTTTCCATGCGTATCTTTGTTGTACACACGCCAGCACATCAAGCTACTACAATCTGTCAAATGTATTTATTAGATTTTCAACTTTATCGCTAAAGCATAAGGTTCAAAGTTGATTGGGAAAATTTGACAGTTCCGGGTAGCTTGATGTGCTGGCGTCTGTACTTATCTTTGTGACAAATAAGTTATCTAAAAAACAACTACGGATATCAGAATTACGGGTTTGAGGAGAAGATTCCAGTGGCATCACAACTGAGACTGAACTTCTAATCAGCAACTGGGTTAGACTGCTTGAAAATTGAGCTTGTTTTAAACTTTTAAATTGCAGATGGGGTTTCTGTTTTTTTTTTATATTTATGGTTATAAATTGCTTGTTATGTTTTTTTATAACTTTTCCAGGCTGTGAAACTACTGTAGACTGGGATCTATATTGATACCCCCTTACTACATTGTATAGCATCTGTATAGTGTCGTTGCGCGTGCAAAAGTCGCTATATGTTTTTATAGTGAACTCATTTGAGCTATATGAATTATAACACTTAGCGTGTTTATACGGAACTTTCGATGTATGAATATCACATAGCTACATTCCTTAACTCTTTAAATGTTGCACTTATCACATAGCTGTTTATACAGTACCTATGTGTGTATTGAAATAACGATTAAAACTGAATAAAGAACCGAAAATAACTAAATAACACATAGCGACTTTTGCACGCGCAACGTCGATAGTTAAAATTAAAAGCATCGTCTACTTCTTTCGAAAGTCAAATTACTGACGATTGAAAGAAAGAAATCGGTGTGTAACTATTCATCATAATACGTTTATTAGTAAGGGGGCTAGTGTTTTGAGAAAAACTAGTGATATTTTAACGAAACAGGTGGAAACATGATCCATTCACACTTCACACGGTATATTTTATAAAATTTAAAGGGCTTTGAAGATCCGTGGTATACTTACCTGTCGGCCATTTTATTTATTTAGAAAATATATATATAATATTTTCCGTTTGCATTGATATTAACTATCAATTTATAATAGATTACATGCGTGGCAGCCATTTTGAAAAAAAAAAAAAAAAAAAATGGTGCGACAGTAGATATGCCGCTAGGCTCCATATAAAAATCTTCAATCCCCTTTAACTCTCACGATACAAAAAGTACACATTAGGTATAGAAAATAAAGTTGTGCTTACTTTTCACAGGTAACACATTTCGACTTCAGCATAACTTCGTTTTCTGCGCACGGACGCTTAAATTTCATTATATCTTGTCTCTTAACCCGAATATTGGCTGAAGTAACTCGTTGATCGGGTTCTGAACTGGCAGCCGATTGCGCCGAACACAACGCGGCGAATAACGCGACCATTACAACAAATATACGAAAACTACCAAAGAACTTCATGGTGTCAATCACAGTGTTTACTGCTCGACTGAAGTGAACGAAGTAAAGTAATGAAAATAATAGCAACGGTTAAATTAATACTTGATGTTGAGGAAAACCAGGTGATTCAATGCATCGAAATTAGTCACTCAGCGGGCATACCTACCTACGCGTTCAATATAATTAGCTCCTTACCTATGGCACGTTGATTTTTGATACTGGCTATTGTAAAGATCGACATCTTTCATTCTATTTTGGGATTCCAAATTCAAATTAGTTTTATGATATAGCATGACATCTTTTTAGGGTTCCGTAGTCAACTAGGAACCCTTATAGTTTCGCCATGTCTGTCTGTCCGTCTGTCCGTCCTCGCTTAATCTCTGTGACCGTTAGTACTAGAAAGCTGAAATTTGATACCAATATGTATATCAATCACGCCGACAAAGTGGTAAAATAAAAATTGGAAAAAAATGTTTTGTTACGGTAGCTCCCCTATATGTAAAGTGGGAAGTGATTTTTTTTTTAAATTTCAACCCTAACGTGTGATATATTGTTGGAAAGGTATTTAAAAATGATTAGGGGTTTACTAAAATCACTTTTTAATAATGTCAATAATTTCGGAAATAATCGCTTCAAAAGTAAAAAACAATGTGTCCCCCCCCCCCTCTAACTTTTGAACCATAAGTTTAGAAAATATGAAAAAAATCTGAAAAGTAGAACTTTATAAGGACTTTCTAGGAAAATTATTTTGAACTTGATGGAAACAACATTTTTTGTACAAAAAGACAAAAAGTTGTACAAAATAATTTCTGGACTGTTTGTAGTATAATCGTATATGCAAGCATTTTTTTAACTTCGTTTACATATTTTATTATCCTGAACGTATATGTGGGGAGTGGGAACACTTATTGTGACGGACGGGTAACTACGGAACCCTACACTGAGCGTGGCCCGACACGCTCTTGGCCGGTTTTTTAAACCAGTTGTTCATTTGTTCTCCCGCTGTTCGATTTTTTTTAATATCGCCTTTTCTATAACCATGGAGAACTCGAAATTGCGCGCTATTTTCAAATATGAGTCCCATCGTGGCACCAACGTAGCACAGACAGCACGCAATATTAACGTCGAGACGAAAGTCGATAACGATAAACTGAAAGGCATAGTGGAAGCAGATTCATCTCAAACCACGTCGGAGCTTGCAGCAGCCGTATACGTAAGTGATAAATCGATACTGATTCATTTAAGTACTTCAAATTGGAAGTACAAAAAAGCTCTAAAACTGGAAACCTGAACTCTCTGAACAACAACAACAAAATCGCGTCAAAGCACCGCACAACAACGGACCGTCTCAAAATTATAGGAGTTACGACTGAAAACTCTCCGTCACCCACCATACTCACCAGACCTTGCTCCAACTAATTTCCATTTTTATTCTGAATTTGGATAACTTATACAATAGAAAAATTTCAAATCCAACGAGGCGGTGAAAAAGGCACTAAAGAGTTCATTGATTCCCGTCCCCAGGATTATGGAAGTAGAACTTGATCTTCTGCGTAGCGAAGGCATTTGACAGGCTACTTTTGTATCCTCAATCTGCACTCACCCTCTTGAAAATCTGTCAGAAAACTATACATATACAAGTTGGACAGCCGCGGCGACGCTACACAGCCCGGTCTAACACCCCTTGAGATGCAGAACCCGTTTATTAAAACCACCACCACCACCACCACCTTCGCATACAGTACAGTACACCCGACAACATTCAAAATACTAATTCCGCAGTAGTTTTTACACTCCTTCTAAGAGCCTTTTCCCTAATATAGTCGTACGATAACAGACTTGCACCAGTCATCGGACACACGGCCAATTCTCCAACATGGATATTTAATTTATTTTTTATTGGGTGCCTGAAGATGGACGGCACTGCCGAGGCCGGCCAAGAAAGAGATGGCGAGATGACCTGGACGGGTACCGCGAGGACTGGTTCGAGGTGGCGCGGGAAAAGAGTTCCTGGAAGGATTTGGGGGAGACCTTTGCCCAGTAGTGGGACAGCACAGGCTAGCAAAAATGAAAATTATTTATTGATCTTTTAAGACATTCGAAAGGGCTATAAGACGATAAAAAAGAACAGAATCTATTCTAGATTTAAGTTTAAAAAACTACAACAAAAAACAGCATGTGTGCAATTCACACCTGGTAGAAGTGAAACCTTCAAAAACACTGTATAATGCTTCCTATCTCATTTTCTCCCGCGTTAAATCTTATGAATTTACATGTCTCTTTTACTGTCGCTTTTTCGTTTCATAAACTTTCAAATCACAACGATGCTAAAGAACATACAATATCCATCCATCCATCCATCCATCCACACCACACCAACACCCACACCCACACCCACACCCACAAACACACCCACAACCACACCCACACCCACACCCACACCCACACATCCATTAAATGTGATGTCATTTGTACTTATAAAAAACAAAAACACTGTATAATGCTTCCTATCTCATTTTCTCCCACGTTAAATCTTATATGTCTCTTTTTACTGTTGCTTTTTCGTTTCATAAAATTTCAAATCACAACGATGCTAAAGAAGTTTTCACTTCAAAAAGTGTTAAAAATATTATAATAGTGTGTTTTTGTTAAAGGTAGTAATATAAGTCATTGTTATTGTAAACAATTCTAATTTTCCTCATTATCCTTAATACTATTACAAATGCAAAATTAACTGTATCTGTCTGTCTGTTACCTATTCTGCCTTAACGGCTGAATGGATTAGAATTAAATTTAGCACATGGATAGACCAAGACATGGAAAACTTTTTATTCCGGTAGTACGTTAGTAAAATTAACTGTATCTGTCTGTCTGTTAATAAAATTAACTGTATCTGTCTGTCTGTTAATAAAATTAACTGTATCTGTCTGTCTGTTACCTATTCCGCCTTAACGGCTGAATGGATTAGAATGAAATTTAGCACACGGATAGACCAAGACATGGAACACTTTTTATTCCGGTAGTACGTTCCCGAGGTATATTTCCGACCTCCACGCGGGCGAAACCGCGGATAACAGCTAGTTGAGAAATAAAAGAGGAAGTAGGTACTTATTATATTTTATTATAATACTTAGTAACAAATTTATAATAAAAACCGTACACAAATAATGACGAGTCACAATAAAACAGTAGTTATTAAACAAAACGAAATTTACACAAGTATTGATTGTATTAATTTATAAATTGCACCCAATGTATCATTTAAGTACGCAGAAGATATTGTAAAACTATAATTTCCACAATATTTCGAAGTGACGAACTTCCAGACCTTTACCTTTTTGCTTATCATGTTTTGAGAGTTACCTACACTTGTTTGTCAGGAATCCTCCGTACACAGACAGCGCGCGGCCGTCCATTAATTACGTGATGTTTTTTTTTTATGGCATTTTTTAACCCCCTCTTCCCCCTTGGTGATACATGGTAAGGTTTAAGACTACTATCACGTGCATTTTTTCGTACCTACAAAGATTTTTTTTTTTTATATAAGTATTTTTAAAATACTGGTATAGGTAAGTATCATCTAATTTTATTATAGAAAATTAAAGACTACAATAACAACGTTTAGAGGTAAGCAGAAAGATAGCAGGTTGTTTTTGAAAAAATTAAATCACGTGATATATTACTACCCCCTTGTGATATTTCGTGCTTTTTTATGGACCCCCCCCCCCCCCTTTCAAGCCTCACGTGATTAATGGACGGCGCCTAACCGGCCTTCTTGGGGCAATAAATATTCATAGTACGAATTATACGTTTTTCTTATTTGATCTACAAACTGGGCATGTTTCCTCGTCTGTTATATACTTATACCTGAAATATAAAAATTAAAATTAAAAAAAATTGTAAGTATTTTATAGTGATACCTTATAATATACTGACAATGATCAATTAAAATGACCACTAAAGGCTCCTTCAAACAGGCGCGACACAAAGGCACCGCAAGTCGCGCAACGAGCGGTGCATTTGTGTCGCGCAATTATATCGCGTGTCGCGCCTGTTCTTAGGAGCCTTAAAGGGATAATTTTGTTTCGCCTATTTTACTCAAGTGATTTTTTTTAATAAACTTTCATTTTTTGCCGGTCGTCAGTGTTATACGGATCACTATGGAATTTTTTTGACGACACGGTGGTGGCAGTATGGTACGGCGCCGTCGCCGTATAGGTACCATAGAACCGGTGCAATGGTTCGCCGTTTCATATACAAGCTCACACGATTTTTCTGCGGTGTGGCTGGTGCACCATACCAAAAAGAAATCGTGCTGTGTTCAACGGATCTTTTTTTTTTATTAGCCATTAAAAGGGCAAAGGCCTCCCTAGACTCCCTACTCTCCTTCCACCTCCCTCTGTCCCGAGCTGCCATTCTTTATTAAAGGATCTTAAATTGGTAGCTAAACAAGTGTTGATAGTTTTTTTTTTACCTTTAACCACTTATGAACTTCCGTCAACCACGCATTAACGAGATTCTATTTCATTTAAAATTAAGTCATTTAAAGGACACCTAAAACTTAACGAAATTTGGCCATATCAAAAAGTTAAAACTGTCATAAGACTTACAAATTACTACAGAACAAGCGACGTCCGTGACTACCGCAGGACCACCAACGCCAATCGCTTCCATATTTGGTAAATAATTAGTGCTCAATTGGTACTAATTAGTACTCGAACAACAGAATTGGTACCTTAGTAGTTTTCGAGAAAATCGACTTTGAAGGTGGTCCTGCGGTAGTCACGCTCCTTTCAGCAGGACCACCATGAGCGCCGAAAAAGGGCCCACGCTACAGCTATTCTAAGTATACAAATAATTAGTACCCATAAATGTGATATAATTCGTAAAAAAAACAGAACTGTAATATTTGTATTTACCGAGAAATCAACGATGTTCACTTTCTCGCAACTGTTCAGCAGGACCACGATTTTGAATGTTGATTCCATGTTAGAGAAGCTTGTCGCTTTCCTCAAACCTACATAGAAAATTAGTACCCTGTAAGATAAAATTAGTACCCAAAATTCAAAATTAAAACTCCAGTAGTTTACGAGATATACCATGCCATTGGTGGGGTGGCGGTAGTCACGGTACCAAATTTTCATTTCAAGATTTCCCTATTAAAAACTCTGTGATTTCTTCCCAAATTTATACAAAAATTAGTACTCCTAATGAAGTTAAAGCGACTAAAAATCTAGATTCCTAAGTGTTGTATTTTAAGAGAAATTAGCTTTCATTACTTTTCCATACTAAATCTCCGCGTATAACCCGACCAAATTAAGTTGTCAATGGTGCCAATTCCCTTGTTCACAAACTAAACTAAATTTGAGTTCAGTGCATCTTTATCTTTCTGTTTCATTATGAAAAGGACAGACAATAAATTTTAGTTTAGTCCTGTCAAAGTAATCAGCGCCTGACACTACTCAATACAAGTTTAGACGTGATTAAAAACATGCCTACTAAAGTTACGTCTATTTACGTCAGACGCTGATTAATTTGATAGGACTAAACTAAAACTTATCTTTTGTCCTTTTCTTAATGAAATAGAAAGAAAAAGATGCACTGAACTTAAATTTAGTTTAGTTTGTGAACAAGGGAATCGGCAACAATGGTGGTATTGAGCTGTTTAAGAGATGTCCACTCGTGCACATAAATTTATCGATGTCGGAATAGTATTAAACAACAGTTCAATATCTAAATTTTTATACAAACTGTGTATTTAGTTACATATTAAAAAAAAATAACCTATCGCTACCCATGGCCTGTGATACCTTTGTTATTGACGTGGGCAGGTAGGTAAGTACTCGAATAATTATTTTTCTGTAGGTTTTGTAAGTAGGTACCTACCTTCTGTATTTTTGTAAATGAATATCATTAACGAGCGATAGGCATTTCGTATTTATTTCTTTCCTACTAATTTACCGTTGCTGCAAGCAGTAAGTACCTACCTCAGTATTAAAAACCTAATTTACCATGTTGCTAATAACGTAAGTACTTATAAAAGGATTACAAACCTAAAAGTAAGTAATAGGTACCTTTATATTTGAATAATATGCATTGCAAAGGGCACATCACGCGTATTTTTGTGTTTTCATATTGATATGAAAAGTATACTAATTATGTACCTATTACGTTCGACAAGCACATATATTTAAAATATCTACTAAATCAACTTTTAATATCGTTAACATCGAAATATTTCTGTAAATTTCGATCTAATTAGCCCTAAAAAGACACTTTTTGTTTAAATAAATATTATAGATCCTCAGGAAATCATTATTAATTATATCATTTTCTGAAACCTTTAAATATTGAGACGCGTGACCTTTTTGAAATTGTATACATTTATTTCTCTAACTAAAAACAATTTTGAAACCATAAACGAATAAAAAAAGAACTCAATGTACAGACGCCAGCACGTCAAGTTACTACAATCTGTCAAATTTCTTTAATAGATTTTCAACTGTATCGCTAAAGCATAAGGTTCAAAGTTGATTGGGGAAATTTGACAGTTTCGGGTAGCTTGATGTGCTGGCGTCTGTAGGTACCACGACACGCTTCGCTTGCTTTACGTCTGTAATAAAATAATAACCAGCGCGCCATGCCATAAAAAAATTATTAAAGTTACGTCTATTTACGTCAGACGCTGATTAATTTGATAGAACTAAACTAAAATTTATTGTTTGTCCTTTTCATAATGAAACAGAAAGATAAAGATGCACTGAACTCAAATTTAGTTTAGTTTGTGAACAATGGAAATGGCACAATTGACAACTTAATTTGGTCGGGTTATACGCGGAGATTTAGTATGGAAAAGTAATGAAAGCTAATTTCTCTTAAAATACAACACTTAGGAATCTGGATTTTTAGTCGCTTTAACTTCTTTAGGAGTACTAATTTTTATATAAATTTGGGAAGAAATCACAGAGTTTTTAATAGGGAAATCTTGAAATGAAAATTTGGCACCGTGACTACCGCCACCCCACCAATGGCATGGTATATCTCGTAAACTACTGGAGTTTTAATTTTGAATTTTGGGTACTAATTTTATCTTACAGGGTACTAATTTTCTATGTAGGTTTGAGGAAAGCGACAAGCTTCTCTAACTTGGAATCAACATTCAAAATCGTGGTCCTGCTGAACAATTGCGAGAAAGTTAACATCGTTGATTTCTCGGTAAATACAAATATTACAGTTCTGTTTTTTTTACGCATTAGGTATATCACATTTATGGGTACTAATTATTTGTATACTTAGAATAGCTGTAGCGTGGGCCCTTTTTCGGCGCTCATGGTGGTCCTGCTGAAAGGAGCGTGACTACCGCAGGACCACCTTCAAAGTCGATTTTCTCGAAAACTACTAAGGTACCAATTCTGTTGTTCGAGTACTAATTAGTACCAATTGAGCACTAATTATTTACCAAATATGGAAGCGATTGGCGTTGGTGGTCCTGCGGTAGTCACGGACGTGAACAAGCGGTACTCACTTTTCACAGGGAACGCAGTGTGTTATTAAAAACGCCCAATTTTTCGCACACCGACATTCTGTGTTCCCGATAATCCAAAACCATTGTCTCTTGACCCGTACTTTAGCTGAAGCGTCTAGTTGCTCGGTTACTGAGCTATCAACCGGTTGCGCCGAACACACTGCGGCGAGTAATGCGACATACAGGAAAGTGAGTAAGAACTTCATGTTGACACCGTGCTTACTACTCGAGTGTTGTGAGCGGAATGCCTTTTAACAAAAGCATTGTATTATTTATAATAAAGCCTACCTTAGTTAATAGCGACATGCTTGCGCTACTAGAGGAGCTAGTGGCTAAGTAATAACTGCCGCACAGGTCGATTGATCAGGTTAAGCTACGCTTGCCAGGGTTGGTCCGTAGATGGATAACCATCTTTACACATCAAGACCTCTCCGTGCCTCGGAGAACTGAGAGGTAGTGGATCGTAATCCACTGCGCCCAGTGCAGGTAGCCTCTTGATTTTTTAGACATATCTAATTTTTTATTTACCACCCATCACCCATCCACTGTCTGTGTCTGTGGATGGGTGACCATCTTTACATACCGTGACCCTTCTGTGCCTTGGAAAGCACGTTAAGCCGTTGGTCCTAGCTGTCATTCGTGGATCTTTGACAGTCGTTTCGGGTCGTCAGAAGCCCGAAAGTCTGACAAACAGTATTACCATGAGGTATCGTATTACCTAGTAATTGGTTGTAGAGGTCAGATAGGCAGTCGTTCGCAGGTAAAATACTGGTATTCAGCCGCATCCGGTTAAACTGGAAGCCGAACCCAACATAGTTGGGAAAAGGCTAGACAGATGACGATGTATGCGCTATGCGCGACTATACCCATAATTTTAAATGTGCATTTTTTTCCCCACACCTTATCTCACAAAGAGATATCGATAACGTCATTTTGAGGATGTATAATCGTTGCAGATGCGTTATAAGTGTTATAACATCTGAGGTGCTTTTACAGAATATTAAATTTTATTTCGTAATAAATTTAATGTTTCATTTAATGTGATTTTAATCACCAAAAACAGACGTACGGGTTTATGTCTTTTTTTATTTCCACGCAGCCATTGTTTTTAAGTTAGATTTTTATTTGATTTCCTATTAGACCATTAAATACTGCGCATTTTGATATTATAAGACTTCCAAGTAGTTTCTTTTCAATAGATACATGAATAATTAAAATATCTATTATTTTATTTTATTATTGAGACTTGGCGGGCTTGATTACTTAATTACAAACATTTGTGCGCCCTCTGCCATAACAGCGCACTCTTTACCTATGTTAAACAAATGAATAAATGACTTATGAAAAAAAAGACATTGGACAGGCGCTGCAAAAAAAAGAATTCTACATATTATAATATAAGGCCCCAAGTCAGGTAAACAAGAAGTTATTCATCATAATGATGGGTTTTGAAGACAAAAAAAATTAATAACTGCTTAATACATTTAATTTAATATAAATAAATAACGATAACCATATACAATATAGGTACATACAAATTAATGAGTCACAAACGCAATCACCATTATGCTCGGACGCATGATTAATGCATGTTTCCCTGCGCTCAAACACGTTCACAATAACCATGTGTACTTTGGGCAATTTATTTTATAACCACTGTTCTAAAAACGCCTCGTTCATGCCACGTTCTAGAACCCAAGATTCCAAGACATGGGACATCCACCAACCAGCGCTGGACCCGTGTGATAGAATACGGCCGGCTCCCTCCCAAAGAGTGGAAGCCTGAGACCCAGCAATAAGAACATTATAGTCTGATGTTTTCATGTTTTGAATAACATGCAAAGTAGGCTAGGTACTGTAGAGACTATCTGTGTAGCTCTACCTTTAGTAGTATAGGCTGGTTATAATTGCCGGTGTGTTCCATTCGAACGTTCAAGCAATTGTCAAATATTTTAATATGGTTTTCTTGTTTAGTAGAAGCAGTGCTAGAAATAACGTGATAATGTAAAGTCGTGAATATATTTTATTCAAATCGAAGTATTTTTTAATTATATCGTGAAGCTCCCATCTGCACCCCCTATGCAATGGTTCTTTGTACAATAGTTTTATACAGCAATATCTTTTGTAACAATGCTCAGATATTGGAAAATTCCATTTTAAGAGCAAACTGGACAGTCTTCTCCTGTTGATTCCTCGTACCTGAAATATGAAAAACAACATAAGAAAATGAATTTCAACCAATGAACATAACCATATAATTATATAAGACTAGTTTACAAGACTACAAGTTTACTTGTAAAAAATCATATGAAACCCCAGAAACTTTAATCGAAATTCTCGTGGTGAACAAGACTATCTAATCAGCGATTTACATGGCTGCATCTTACGAGATCGTCCTTTTCTTGTGACATCGAAGCGATAGAGAGTCCTCGAGAAAAAATTATTTGAAACGGGGTCACGAAACTTAGTCTTAAGTTCTTTTGTTTGATTCTAACTGGAAACTTCAGCGCATGTTTATTACCTGTTCTATAACCATGAAAACTCAAAGTATTATACTTACTTTAGTAATATACTAACATTTTAAGTACCATTGTTACTAACAAAATATGGACCTGGTCTGAATTAAATGTTTTTTTTTTATTTTTTTTTTTATTATAAAATTGGTCACACTATTATTAACTATTCTGCAGGAGTCGCATTTTATATCCTTTTTATTTGAATTAATGAAAGTGTTGCTAGTTTCGTGTCGTCAACCCCGCTTTAAATCTCATGTTTTATGTCTCAAGTAATCCGAATAACAATATTGTAAAGAAAAAAAATATACTCACATTTTACAGGGAACGCATCTCTTATACACTTCAGCATAATTAACCGGACAGGGGCATTTGAGCTTTTCAATAATTGATTGTCTCTTGAATCGGGTAACCACTAAAGTTTTTGCTTGCTCAACACTCGAGCCAGCAGCTGGCGGTAAACATATCGCGGCGAGTAAGATGACAATCATATACATATAAAACCGCTTCATTGTATCTTTGATTGAATTATAAATTAATAGCAATCACAATAATGTGTTTATGTACTTACTACTAGACTTTAGTAAGCGGAATGCGGTTAATGGTAGCTCCACTTATATTTATACAAATACAGATGTATAAACCAAGACCGCAAAAAGAGATTGTTGGTTACACTTGAGGCACATTTTCTTTAAATAAGTGCAAGTTAACGCACAGTTTCCCTGCGTGATCGAATCAGGAATGAGCAGATCCGCAGGAGAACCAAGGTAACCGACATAGCCCGAAGAATTGACAAACTTAAGTGGCAGTGGGCAGGGCACATTGCTCGCAGAACAGATGGCCGATGGGGCCGAAAGGTTCTGGAGTGGCGACCGCGTACCGGAAGACGTAGCGTTGGAAGGCCACCCACAAGGTGGTCCGACGATCTTATGAAGGCCGCAGGAACCCGTTGGATGCGAGAAGCACAGAACCGATCGAAGTGGAGGTGCTTGGGGGAGGCCTATGTCCAGCAGTGAAGGTTTTTCGGCTGAAATGATGATGATGAACGCACATTACACGTGCTTTATTCTCGTAAGTGCACACGACGACATATCAAGCAACAAATTTTCAGTATAAACTGACCTCTCACTATACGGAAAGCCATAAAAGGTAAGCTTGTACAGGATATGTGTAACATCGTGTAGATAATAAAAGGAAAATAATTAATATGATTTACGTAAATCTAACAATTCTAGCTACCAATGAGCAGAATTAAAAGTATGACGTGGTTAAGATATCATTAAGAACCATGGTTTCCTCAAGGGCGAAGCAAAAGACGTATTTTCCTCGCAATGGGTAGGTATAGTATTCTTTAGTTTATAAAAGCTTATATTTTTCCGCCATCTTCTCGTTTGGATTTGTGTCTTTTTAATGACGTAGGTTGTTAGTTTTGTTCTAGAAGGGTTGACGTCTACGTGTATGCAATATCATTAAAACTGTATTCAACTCAAAAAAAAGTCACGAGCACTAATAAGTCAACACTTGGCAACTTTCAATTGCGATTTTTCGTGAACCAACGAATGCAACGTTGAAATACGACACTGTACACAAACCTATGGGTTCGAAAATACTTTGTTCGTAAAACAAAGTTTCATTCAAAACTAAAGGAGAAAATCGTCTTTGAATACCTAGGTACCTGTTACTTATGGATATCAATTTTCTTCGTGCCTCGAAGGTCGGCAGGGATCACCCTTAGCGTGTAGTCACTTAGTTTATAAGTTTTATGCACTGACTGGAGGCCTTAATTTCATAAGACACCACAGTATATACAGTAGACAAGCTCTTTAGTTGACCTGCGAGCTAATCATCATAAAAAAGAGCTTTTTTGCAAAATATCCAAACCCGAACCGAAACCGAGGTAAGTCGACGCCAATAAGCTCAGTTTTTATTACAAGGGACTTAAACAAAATTGATGAAATGTTGGCAGACTCATAGATACGATACAACGCGACTTTGGTGAAACTTATTATCAGGCTCCTTTAAACAGGCGCGACACGCGATAAAATCGCGCGCGACACAAAGGCACCGCAAGTCGCGCAACGAGCGGTGCCTTTGTGTCGCGCGCCTGTTTGTAGGAGCCTTTTAGCAGCGAACTGCGATAATATGATAGTGTCTTGCAGTGTTTTGCTTGACATTGTTGTTGACATCTAGATAATGTTGTGTTGCCTACAATCCTTTCACGATTATTTTACCTCGCATCACTGTCCAAATCACAGTGATGTTGTGATTCTAATGTGATTGCTGTTTGTTTTCTGCCATTGAGAAGTCTGTCAACATCATTGTGATCTTTACCATCTTCACAATAAGATTGCATTTAGGTAAGTGCTATCAGAGTTAAAATAACTGTTATCGGACTTTACAGACGCCAGCACATCAAGCTACTACAATCTGTCAAATTTCTTTAATAGATTTTCAACTTTATCGCTAAATTATAAGGTTCAAAGTTGATTGGGAAAATTTGACAGTTTAGGGTAGCTTGATGTACTGGCGTCTGTAAAATAATAAGTAATAAGTGTGTGAGTGTGCAAATCACCCTTTCTATTTTATCCGTGTATATATGTATATAAAACATTGATCAGGCAGGGGTCATAGTTCTACCATAGTTCTTGGTAACCAGTCCACTTTAACCACTCAAACCCATAGTCCAACTTTTTATTTTTCCTTGTCCTGCAATAGTCCTACACCAACCGGGGGTTATCCTTTGGGTGCACCCGCATAGTGCATACAGGGATAATCGTCGGTTGGTGCCGCATTTCATTAAAGTTTCCTAAGGGGCATTTGCGAGTTGGCTTCGGCCCCTCGTACGCCTTCCAAAGAACCGGGACCGCATGGTCCCGAGTTATGTAAAATAAAAAAATAAATAATAATAATCCATTTATTTAAAGCGACGCAAGCCCATAGATAAATACCTTGACCTAAAACCCTACTTCTAACTTACTCTACTCCTCTTCTCTCTTACTCCTTACTTATAAGTATACTAGCAGCGCCCCGCGGTTTCACACGCATAAGTGTCCATCCCGTGGGACTATCGGGATAAAAATTATCCTATATCCTTTCCCGGGATGCAATGTATCTCTCTGCCAAATTTTATCAAAATCCGTTTAGTGGTTTTGGCGTGAAAAGGTAACTGTATGTTACCTTTTCACGCCGAAACTACTGAACGACAGACAGACAGATAGACAGACAGAGTTACTTTCGAATTTATAATATTAGTATGGATGAGTTGCTTGTGTCATAGAACACCTAAGTACTTACATAAAAAAAAACCTATGTGATTCTCAGTCTTAAACGCTGGTGTGACTCAACAAGCGATCAACTTAGGTATTTAATACATTATGCATATTGGTCATCTTTTTCCCGTTCTTTTCGAGCCCGCTACGATAAACACGTGTGTAAAACTGTTGACAAGAACCACTTGCCAGGTTAATAATTATAACGGCAACCACGGTTTGAGTCACATTATGACTAAGCCTCTAATCCATACTAATATTATAAATTCGAAAGTAACTCTGTCTGTCTGTATGTTACATTTTCACGCCTAAACCACTGAACGGATTATGATAAAATTTGGCTGAGATATAATATTGCATCCTGGGGAAGGACATAGGATAGTTTTTTATCGAAATACCTTGCCGGCGAAGCCGCAGGCGGAAGCTAGTATTATTATTAGGGATGCATCCGATACCGATACCGATACCGATATATCGGCGATACTTCAGGTTTGCCGATATATCGGTATCGGCGATATTTTTATGGCCGATTCAACGATACTTTTCAAATTTCGCGCTTTAAAAATGTAATGTAAACGCGCGTGTTGTCCCGTCTATTTCGTTGCAAACGAGGCACGAACTAACTTTGCTCGGGGAAACCCCGCGCTTTATTCAGTGTTTTGTTTCGCCCGCCCGCTTTGGCCTCGCACTCGCACATCTATCCCATATCGTTAGGTTGAATGTTGTTGCGCGTAGTATTTTTCCATGCAAATAAGATTAAGAATTACATATCGTAATTGTTTGTGTATTGTATGTCATTTATAACTAGTCGTTTGAGTCAAATAAAATAAATAGTAGTCATATCAATTTCAAAACACAAAAGTGCTAGGTATATGGAATCACTTTGAAATTTCGACAATTGATAATTCCATAACAATCATATAAATGTTAATTTTTATTACTAAAACTATTGATTAATTGTGTTTTATTTAATCTACCTTCCTTTTTGAATTCAGTAAGCGTATCGGTATCGGTATCGGTATCGCCGATATTTTGATAAGAGTATCGGTATCGGTATCGTATCGGCAAAAAGGCGTATCGCGGCATCCCTAATTATTATATAAACGGTTAGTTAACGTAAAATACTTACGTCAAATCTTAACGAGTACGTAATCGTAATTATTTGACGAAAGTCAAGGCCATAATTTTGTAATTGTATTTTGAAACAACGTTTTGACGGTTTGACGATAGTTAGCGCCATTTTTGACATATAAGCGTGCGTCAAGTGGACGTGAAACAAACCGCCCTTCATAATCAGCCTATAATGTTCCCACTGCTGGGACACAGGCCTCCTCTCGGTGAGAGGGAGTGGGCCGGAATCCACCACGCGGGCCCAGTGCGGGTTGGCAGATGTCACATGTCTTCGAATTTTTGGTTCTAGGACATGCCGGTTTCCTCACGATGTTTTCCTTCACCGTTTTGAGAGCAGTGGTGATGAAAATAATTTACACAAAGTAAAGCGCCTGTCTGGGTTCGAACTTACGACCTACAACTCGTATAAGTCGCGGCCGTTAATCTCCCTATATTATCTGCCTAGCCTTTTACCAACTATGTTGGGGTCAGCTTCCCATCTAACCGGATGCAGGGTATTTTAAATGAAGCAACTGTCAAAATCATTTATTTCAATACTTATTAAGAGTTACGTTCGTTCGCTGAAAAAGTACTAAAAGTTTTAAAACAAATTGTCTGCTAAAATACAAACTATTGAAAAATACTAATAAAATGCTGATAAGAAATATGACTGTCTGGGCCGAAAGGATCAAAACAAAATAGGGTCCCGCTGGCATAATAAAAGGTCCATTCCTCATAAAATAATAACTATTTTTTAAATAATACTAAGGTATTTTTAAGGTACTAATACACCGCTAAACGGGACCATATAAGATTGGTCTGAAGACCTTCAAACAGCGGAGAGTCCTGCTGGAAAATAATTTAAGATTTCGCTGTAGCTTCTAAAGTACTATTTTTTTTCTTATACGATTCGGAAGGTACTAAACTACGCACGTTAAACTTTAGCTTTCAATCGGATTAAACGTAGGGTCCTGCTGCATATACAGACATCAAACACTCGATCCCAAACAGGTTTAAAGCTATTTTAGTGGCCAGAACTTATCTTCAAATACATAAACAAACAAGTTATCGTCCTTGAATCAACATAATACTTTCCGAAACCCGTTTGAAGACTTTTAATATGTATGTAAATAGTGATGTCTACACTATGTATATAAAAGCTTTATCGCGGCGCGTCTTTCGACATTCGAGTGGTATATGTGAACACGTGAATATGAAGTGGTATATATTGTTATTTGTTCTGGTTTCCGCATTTGTTACGTTAGGGTTAGCTGACCCTGGGAAGTTTAATACCCCCAAAAGATGCCCAGTTGGACAGATATCTATTGACAATAAGTGTTTCACATTAGGGGTGAGTTTATTTATTTAATTAATATTCTTTTTCACCTAACAATAATCAACATTCAATGTAAATAAAACACAAACCCTTTTATTCATAAACGTTGCCTAAAGTACTACTTAGTGATTAGCGACTGTTTGCTGTTGTAAACCATACATTTTTGACGTTTGAACGTCACTTAATATTAATCATCGTTTATAAATAAACCCAAAAATGTCAAATAAGATCTAAACATACAAATAATTTGTATGATACTGACATTATCCATGTGCAAAACCTGTTCCTTTATAACCTTTTTCTTTGGGTATGAGGTATCCAAAGTGTAATTAGTAGTAAGTGGGAAACATCTAATTGCACAAAAATATTTATTATGTAAAATTCGTTTATTAAAAAACTTAAATGTCGCAGAACAGCCTAACCTTGTCAAGTTAGCCTTGTGCTTAGATTCAAGTTGTGAAGTAAACCGAATTAAATTAGATATAAATGTGTCATAACGTCATTGGTATTTTGGCGCGTCGCTAAACAGCACAGCTATTCATAACCATCCGACAGGCTACCGTATCGAAAATGACATATTTCGATAACCTGATTTGCCTTGCCCCGACAGCAAACATCTGGTGGGGGAATAGCGGTCGTCTATTTGATTTAAGGGGCTTACAGGACCTAAAAATACACAAAATAATCTTATACAATAATAAACGAATACATATTAAAATAATTAATTTAATATAACAACCAAAAATAACAAAATAAAATTCTAACTTAACTAAAACTATACAGAAACTAAAAAATTGCGTCGAAAAATTCATCCGCATCGCTGTCGACTGGTAATATACCCAATGTATACTAATACATATTAAAAATCTTAAAACTATGAGTGTACACGTAACATTGTCGGTGTTGTCGGCGTGTGCTATGCTGGTGTGACTTCCAAACATAAACCCGTGCTGACTGTATATGATGTGGAAACGTCGACCGCATTTGTGACGCACCGTCCCCACTGTGCTGTAGAATTATAGCAGAAAATTGACCTGCTTTTTTTTTTTTGAGCATGGGAAATCATCAAACGACCCCTCCCGCTCTGGGTGGAGCGGAAAGGAGTGTCAGACTCTTACTGACTAAAACCCACCCGTGTTCCTTCCTTAGCCCTTTATGTTCCGGGCCAGTGGTAACCCTTTTGGACAATCCCGCTGACCAAATTGACCTGCCTGCCTCGTTGGTATAGTGGTGCCAAACGCGACTGCTGAGCATGGAGTCCTGGGTTCGATTCCGAGGTCGGACAAAGGGTTATTCGGTTTTTCTATCAGGAATTTATCAGTAGCAGTCCGGAATTTAAAGGGCCCGGTTGTTCGCAATGAGCTCCTATGACATAGGACTCAACCAAAACTGGTGAAATGTGGGCTTACAGGTACACCCCTGCCTACCCGTCAGGGATTGCAGGCGTGTTATTATGTTATGTTAACAGTTCGAAAAAGAGGAGCGACAAGTACATGAATGATTATTTAACAAAACAAAAGCGATTGTCACAACAGTTTAGTTGCATGAAAGACGTCCACTGCTGGACATAGGTCTCCCCCAAGCACCGCCACTTCGTCCGGTTATATGCTTCTCGCATCCAACGGGTTCCTGTGGCCTTCACAAAGAAACATACAATATACGAAACATACTGTACGTGAAACATACTATACACGAAACATACTGTACATGAAACATACTGTACATGAAACATAATATACATGAAACATAATATACATGAAACATAATGTACATGAAACATACTGTACATGAAACATACTGTACATGAAACATACTGTACATGAAACATACTGTACATGAAACATACTATACATGAAACATACTATACATTTAAGCATTCCCTTCGTATGATACCAACAATATAGAATAATAATTACCTACATTCTTATCAAAAAAAAACTAACACAAAGTCATTTTTTTTTTCCAGAAACTGTGATCAATGAAAATGCTGTCATTGGAACTTGGACCGTAGTTAAGCAGCATTAAATGGTTAAATAGGATTCAAAGATGTATTATTTAATTATTTCAAATACTTATCTATTTATTACTAGCCCGCCCCTACTTCATACGGCTTTACAACTTGTCAAAACATCGAGATTTATTTATTAAATGTAAGTCTAACATTAATGAAATAAACACATAAACCTTCCGGAATAAATTCTCTAAATGATACTGAAAACCGCATCAAAATCTATTGCGTAGTTTAGAAGAACGACGCGGCTACACAGACACGACTTTAATGTACAATAAATGTATAATATAGTATAATATAATAGGCCGCCCATTGTATGTTTTGTATTATAATCGTATTTTTTGTTATGTATTTTCTGGTGTACAATAAAGTATATATAAATAAATAAATAATATTGAGGTACCTACAGCCGTTACAAATCAAAGGCACACTCTTCTACTTGATTATGTTGTCATTGACATCAATATTCCCATTATTGACGCGTGTTGGTGAAATGCAAATACTAAGCGATATATCTCAAATGTGTTGTATAAACAAGGTCAAATCAAATTTGCTGGCGAAAATCCGCAGACGTGATGACTATCGATGACTAAATACGGCAGAATAAAAAAATATGATATTTTTTGGGGTCAACGACCGCTGGTTGTGTTGTTACTTGAAGTATGAGTTGAGAAAATCTTTTCTTTCTTTATCGTGTTTATATTTTTATATCATATCGTCTGTGTAGTTTATACAAAGGAAACTGTCTTTAATTTATTTTTATTTGATCATGTTCAGATGCTTATCACGCCTGCGGAGTTTTGCTAGCTGTAGTGGTATCTACAACGCCACATACAAACAACGCGTCATATGACGTCACGCAAATCCTGCATCGCGCAAGCAGAGTTTACCGCGCAACTAGCATAGACACAACGGCCCGACATGAATCAACGGGCAGTTGCCCGCCAGACACAACCCCGTCTGGTTGGAGGATCCTCCCTTTTCTATAGAGTATGAGTGAACTTTACACCCTGTTCCTCATACCTCTATACTAGCTAATCCAATTTGGCCCTGTATCAAAATGTGTAAGTACATAGAAAACAAATGCAATAAAAGTATTGAAAACAATATACGAAGATTCCTGACATTTACAGCTCGGATGAGGTCGCACACGTATTAAACCGGAAAGGGATCGGCACCGTATCGCCTTTCGTCTCGCCGTCAAACAGGCGTCAACCTAACATAAGCACGTAACCAAAGCGGATCAGAAGCTCCGATAAGTCGACTCGGCTACGGCTAGGCGACGCCGCACTTACGGCTCGCCGACCGCTAGTTGATGGTGCAGCAGGCGAGGCGATTACGTTACGATTCCGATTAGTGTGCGTTGCAGTAGGGAGTTTTATACAAAGAATACTGAACGACTCGAGTTGTTACGGTGCCGATCCCTTTCCGGTTTGATACGTGTGCGTATGACCTTTAGTCGTTTTCACTGAAAGGGTAAAAGTATGTATATTTTTCGCTATTTCACGTTTGATCTTCAACTTCCGGCTAAGCCATCGAATTGAGATAGGTTCAGGTGAACTTTGATACATATGCTTGAAAAGTCATGTCAAATTTTGCATTACCATTGCAAATCGTGTTGTGGCAGCGAGAAGGGAAGACCTTGCTTTATCGGTCATGGGCAAGATGCACACGTTTTGTACATTAATAATATGCCTTAGTATGTAATTTAATATAAGAACTAAAAATAACAAAATTAAATTCTAACTTAACTAAAACTATACAGAAACTAAAAAATAGCGTCGAAAAATTAATCCGCATCGCTGTCGACTGGTAATGTACCTATGAGACTGGCGGCATTATCACATTGTATGGCGATGCTTAGCCTCTGGCCAAGGTAAAAGCCAGCCCTTGGGACACGGGAAGTGTCAACCAGCCGTTTAGAAATTTAAATAATAATATACCTTATTATGTATGTACCTTAAATGCCCTAGGCTTAATGCCGTGTCTAACGAAGATAGCATTAAATCCAGAACATTTAGGTAACCCTAAAGGTGCAAAGCTGCACGTGTTGGAAAATATTTTAGAATAGAAAACTTAAAACTAATGTTAGTGTGTGTGTGTGTGTCGTTTGTATACTTACCCTTAAGGGCAAGGGGCTTACATGACCTAAAGCGCGGTCATTGCCGGGCTGCATAGAAAAGAAAAAGAAGCGCGATGACACAACGCTGGTAATTTATTGTAAAATATGAAGCAATTATTTAATTAAAAAAAATCTATTGTTTGGACTAAGAAATTGAAACACTAATGTTTTAGTATGTTGCTTGTAGAATAATCTGACAAAAAATCTGAATTATTGTATGTATATTAGTATGGTTTTTATTGTGAAAAGAATGTTTTTAGAGGTATCTTCATGATTTTTTTCTATCGTATCAAATTAGTTGTATTATGTTTTCAAAACACTATCTACCTAGCATATATCCTGAAGAATATCATATATTTTTCTGGTTTTGTTTACCGTAGTCGATCATATACTTTTATTGTTTCTAAAACTTGCGTTTTTTGCGTTTATATTCTGTAATCCATATTGTAATGAAGTACTGAATAAGGCTCATTTTCAAAAGGCAAAAGCCTCTTTTCATAGAGACTTCTTTGTGTAGCGTTTATAATAACGTTTTATACCCATAACACTGTTTACTGTTTATTAAAAAATAACCAAAGCGCTACGAAGTGTCGTAGCACGTAGCAGTTCGTAGCCATCGTAGATGTTACGTTTATTATCAGTTGAAATATGTTTCTTTTTTTTTTTAACTTACTGTTGATGCTTTTATTTCTTTGACAATATTTAACATAACTACTTACTAACACTACGTACTAAATGACTAACTATAAAAATACATACATAAAACAAAAGGACACTTAGGCGTCGAAGTACTGGTCCGCATCGCTGGCATCCGGAATCGTGCCCAGAAGACTGGCAGCATTGCCACGTTTATTGGCAGTGCTAATTCTTTGGCCAAAGAACGAGCCAGCCCTCTGGTCACGTGAATTATCGACTAGTTGGCGAGAATAATCCAGCGTTTGGACCCTATACGGCTCAAAATTGTAGGTACCCATAACGTTACAAGCAGCTGCGCCAACACAGCCCGCCGTGCTAGGAACATGAGATCGCGCAAGGCTGTCACAGGTTGCGTCCCACACTAGACACCTACCCACCTTCCAAAGCAACAATGTCATGTTCAATATGTTTTGTATTGTTTGTTTGTATACAAGTATTTCAGGTTGTACCTTCATATAATTGGTTAAACGCTGCTTACAATGCGTGTCACGAAAGATGAGACTTGATACACCACGTGGTTTGACTTGCGCAGTACACGATTTTAGGTATCTTTAGCGGTATGAGGTCTGAGTGCGGGACGGGACCGGACGTCATAGGGGCGGCGAAAAGAGCGGAGGAGGCGGGGTCTAAGTCTCATCTTTCGTGGCACGCATTGTACATGGATGTCACTGCGCTGCGATGCTATTCTCACGGCTTCAAGTACTATTTTCCCAACCAAATAACACCTAAGTGTGTGCGTTGGCATGTACTGACATATATTGAAAGCTCATGGTAAAATATCCCAAGTTATTAAAATAGCCTACAGAATACGAAGGTTCTGTGAAAGGCATGCCCATGTTATTGCACAACGCCTGTATGTCGTAGCATTTAGGGCAGTTATCGTAGATCATGCTTATGTCTATCGTACCTGTATTGTGTTGGCGATGTGTCGCAGCAGCAGAAGCATGATGGGCGATGCGAGCAGCACCAGCGCCAGGATGGCGACGCCGATGCCCAGCGTGCGCCGCGCTACCCACACCACCGCGCGGCCTGACGACCTGTGCCCAACACATACCATGTTGAAGTTACTGTGGTCCTTTTATAAGTCTTAGGAAAGACAAAAATAAGATTTGGCCTAAAGGTCCAGTTACCAGGTCATAAAATTCCAAAAAAAAAAAATTGGGAAAGACATTCACAATCGACATAAAACCATTAGTAAGTTTTATCTCGACAACACAAACATTAAATCATGCCTGCAATCCCTAAAGGGTTAGGTAGAGCTGTACCTACAGTGCACCCACATTACGCACACATTCACGGTAAAAAGGTATAAATTAGCATTATTGCCGAAAGTTTTATCAAACACGCAGCAATTATTCTTTTGACTTTATTACAATGTCATGTAAGAGTTACATAACATTGTAATAAAGTATTACGTACTAACGTTTTTACGTCGATCGTAAATGACCTACCTCACTGTGATATTTTTAATAGTCTTAGAACTTAGATTTCGACTACCACAAATGGTACCCTCCTACATTTTTGACAGCAAAAAAGCAATCGGTGAACGGCCACACAATAACATGCAGCTGTCCAAATATAAGTATTTGGACAGCTGTTATTGTGTGGCCGTTGTATCTATATACACATAGTACACACATAGTACGTATTTAATTAGTTTTACTATTTAAATAGTTATCAGGGCGAGCGAAGCGAGCCCTGCTATATCCCACAACCTGAGCATTTTGTGGTACACTTTACGGAAAAATTATTACGCCTATTGATTTGTGCTTTAACATAATAATTTCTATTTATATGTAGATGTGTTATCAGTAAAAAAAATAATAATTTAAATTACGAAAAAAAATATTAAAAAAAACTGCCTTAAAGATTATTACCACGCAGAAAAACGACGCGAGCCCTCACAAAGCTCTGCTTTTAGCTAGTATTATTTATTGTTCAGCTTCGTACGAAGAGATATTCGGGAAAGGGCAATAACTGCTACATACTGTTGCATCTCAACCAAAATCCGCATGTATGAGAGCATGTGTGAGGATATTTAGAAGCTCACACAGGCAAATAATAGTGCAATTCTTGACAATTTTGGGCAATAGAGTATGTTTTCTTTTGTCAGTATAAACAATAACAACTTTTTAACAAAAAAATTAAACCGCTGAAAAAACTGAAAAGAAAATTTCGGCTTCGTAGAGCGTTATCTCTGTCGCACAAATACTAACAGTCCGGTATCTATTAGGAGCTGTTAAAACAAATATGATTTGCTTCTTTTGATAATTATTTTTATTCTTTGTATATAATACAAAAAAAAAGGTAAAGCTCGATGTGCAATATTTATCGCCGGGTACTGTATGTCCGACGACCCGGGTTATTTACTTCATTTGGCGACTGTACTTAAAATATACTACTGTTGCAAGTGGTTACACACTAGACGGTAGGTAACTCAGTGTGCAGAGCAAATATGGACTCGACACCGGAATACTCGAACCATTTTTTTTTTCAGGATGGGAAATCATCAAATGACCCTTCCCGCTCTGGGTGGAGCGGAAGGGAGTGTCAGACTCTTACTGACTAAAACCTACCCGTGTTCCTTCCTTAGCCCTTTATGTTCCGGGCCAGCGGTAACCCTTTCGGGCAATCCCGCTGCCCCGGAACATAAAGGGCTAAGGAAGAAACATATATAAGCATAAGCATATACTCGAGAAATTATAGAAAGATTACTCACCCTACTACGATCCATAAGTCTTTTTGAACTACCCTCATCCTGTCCAGATAAGTGAACCAATCTACATCTGTGTATAAATATCGGCTGATATTCACAGCTGTTGGTTCTATTCTAGGTTGATTAACTATTGTCTGCTTCAGTACTTCGAAACTGAAAATAAATCAATGAATATTATTTTTCGGGTCACCTGCCCGTAGGGTGTCAACGGGCATATTAATGTCTGCCGGTCAATGGGTCGTATCTTAATTCTCTTACTAGGTACAGACGCCAGCACATCAAGCTACCCGAAACTGTCAAATTTCCCCAATCAACTTTGAACCTTATGCTTTAGCGATAAAGTTGAAAATCTATTAAAGAAATTTGACAGATTGTAGTAGCTTGATGTGCTGGCGTCTGTACGTATGCAGACGAAACTTTACAGAATTTGTGTTACTTGGCCTCCTGCGTATGGCGTACAAATAAAAAGAATGAGAACTATAGTAATTATAGTGATTAAAAACTCTCACGACCCGACCGTATTACAAAACACGGTTTATCTTTACTACCAGCTTTAAGCCATCGAGCCATTTTTGAATTACAAACTCAATTCCGACAGAGTTAAAGTACTATAGGCCGCGCGGAACTAGTTGGCCGCGCCTTGGGTGGGGACGGGGGTGAGGGCGGCGGGGTTTTTTTTTTTTTTTTTCAGGATGGGAAATCATCAAATGACTCCTCCCGCTCTGGGTGGAGCGGAAGGGAGTGTCAGACTCTTACTGACTAAAACCCACCCGTGTTCCTTCCTTCGCCCTTTATGTTCCGGGCCAGCGGTAACCCTTTCGGAAAATCCCGCTGACCCGGCAGGCTTCGGCCCTTACGGGCCCCTTCTTTTAACGCTGACATCTCTTTGAGGCGCGCGTGGAACACGTACGCACCGTCCGGCACGGGCCTGGTCCTGATCGGACGGTGAGCTACCCATTACTCTCCGCCCGCAGGCCCTCGCCTACGGTGGCCGGGAGTCGTCGCGCGGCTCCCGACGCCCGGAGCGTCTCCCGCGGCGGCTGGGACGGGAGGCTCTCTCCCTCAGCCGTCCCGCCGCCTCCTTTGCTAGCATGACTGCTTCGCAGAAGGAGGCGACTGCTCCCCACTCCCTCTCGCCCCGGACCATGGCTTGAACCAGGCCCGGACGCGAGTCTACTGGCCAGCTACCTGGAGGATCGGGCGATCGTCCTCGTGAACAGGGCTGGCCAAGTCCGGCGGTACGCAGTCGAGTCCGGCGTTCCACAGGGGTCGGTAGTGGGACCTCTCCTCTGGAACGTTGGCTACGACTGGCTCTTGCGGGGAACTCTCCTCCGAGGCACGAGTGTCATCTGCTACGCCGATGACACTCTCCTCACCGCCCGGGGGGAGAGTTTCAGGGAAGCGGCCAACTTGGCCTCGGCAGGCGGATCCTTGGTCGCAGGGAGGATCCGCCGCCTAGGATTGACGGTGGCGCTGCACAAGACCGAGGCAGTGTTCTTCCACAGGCCTCGGCAGCGCCAACCACCAGACGCCCACATCTTCGTGGAGGGCGTCCGAATCGAGGTGAAGGCCCAGATGAAATATCTGGGCCTTGTACTCGACAGCAGGTGGCGCTTCGGCCCGCACTTTAGCGGGCTGTCGACGCGCCTGCTGAAGACTGCGGGCGCCCTCTCGTGGCTGCTCCCCAACTTGAGGGGGCCCAGCGCGCGATGCCGGCAGCTCTACGCCGGCATCTTGAGGAGTATGGCCCTTTACGGGGCCCCTATCTGGGAGGACTCCCTCCACAGGAGGGAGAACGCCGCCGCATTGCGGGCCCCCCAAAGGGCCATAGCCCAGCGGGTGGCGAGGGCCTACCGCACGGTCGCCTTCTCGGCGGCATGCGCTCTGGCCGGCACCCCGCCTTGGGAACTCGAGGCGTGGGTGCTCGCCAGAGTGTATGAATGGGCGGCGGGGCGGAGGGCGAGAGGAGAACGCCCCGCCCCCGAAGAGCGGGAGGCCGTCCGGCGGGAGGCGAAGGACGCCATAGTCGTCCACTGGACGCGGGACCTCGCCGCCGCAGCCTTCGGCCGCCGAACCCTAGACGCGATTGGGCCGGTCCTGCGAGACTGGCTCGAGCGGTCGCACGGGTTCCTCTCCTTCCGTCTGGTGCAGGTGCTGTCCGGGCACGGTTGCTTTGGATCGTACCTGCACCGTATCGGGCGGGAGGAGACGCCGTCGTGTCACGGCTGTGGCGCGGCGGAGGACACGGCGCAGCACACTCTTGAGGTGTGCCCGTCGTGGTCCGAGCCGCGCCGCAGTCTCACCGCGGCGATCGGAACGGACCTCTCGCTCCCCGGCCTGGTCAACGCCATGCTGAGGGACGAGGGGTCCTGGGCGGCAGTCGCCTCCTTCTGCGAACACGTCATGTCCCAGAAGGAGGCGGCGGAGCGCGCGCGGGAGGAAGACCCTCTCGCGGCGCCGCTCCGAAGGCGGAGGAGGGGTCGAAGACGACGTCAGTATGACAGTCACCTCCGACTCCTCCCAGGTGGAAGCCAGCAGGCGACGGGTGCGGGGGCACCCTCGCCTGTATTGCACAGGCTTCCACCAGTGCCGGACGGGAATGGCCAGGTGTTCCCGGCCATTCCCGTAGCCCCCCAGCCGGGGGGACATGCGGGGCTCGCCAGTTAGGCGGGCATGCGCCGGGGGGGTTGTGGACGCAAAGGCTGAGCCGGATTCCCATGACCCCTCCATCAAGGCGACGAGGGAACACCGCTGAGTTTTAGTGGGTATACTGCCACCTTGGCAGGGAGTCCCACATACTCCGTGTCGTCCCCCGACGAGCGGAGATGCGTAACGTCATTTCTCAGCGACAAAAAAAAAAAAAAAAAAAAAGGCCCGGACGCGAGAGGTCGCCGCCGCTGCCGATCGCCTCTACAAGGACACGGCGGTGCTCCGCCCAAGCGGGGCAGACCTACACCGTGTGCTCCACCGTGTCCTCTGGGCGATCCTGGCAATGGTGACACCCGGGCGTTTCCTCCCGCCTGATTATGTGCAGGAACCTCCCGAAACTTCCGTGTCCGGTGAGGACCTGCGTCAGGCGGTAGGTGAGGGCGCCATGACGCCTCTCTAGCCACTCCTCAAAGAGGGGTCTTACCGCCGCTATCGTGGCGTGCCCTGGCGGGGTTACCTCTTGTTCGCAAACCACGTACTGAGTAATGACAAAGCGCCTCGCCCCTCCGTCCCACCGCTCACATACCTAAGGCGCGGCCATCTAATTCCGCGCAGACTATAATTACAATAACTCACGTCAAACACTAGACTAAATTATCAATTTTGTATTAAGAACTTTACCGTGCTCTGAATAAAATATATAATGCAATAGCGAGCTTGAAGGTTTGGGCTTGGACTAAAGTTAGAACTCGTTCTGTAATAAGACGGATAGTGCCTACTCGCACTTGGACGGTCTTTAAAAGCCTATCTTTGCTTTCTAAAGCTAAACCAAGGCCAACTAAACTGCGGTCGATCGATGAATTATGATCCGCCGATTGATTCTGTAAATTCTTACCGTGAAAAATTAGGTTATGTGAGCTTTAAGTCAATTGTCTCAAACCCTAGCATCAGCTGGATAGACAGCTCACTTCACCTAAGCTTTCATGCTAAGATTTTTACTGAATAGACAGAATTATATCTGAAAATACATACGTGAGTGTAGTAATTGTGGTCATACGTCAGTTCGTGATGTCAATATAATTTACTTTAAACCACAGTTTTTAACGTACTTACAAGCCATTTTTCAGTGTATCGGGGACTCCCCTATATTACGGTTTGTACACGTGACTTTTGCTAATGAATATTAGACCTGAGGTATGTACGTAAATTCATATTATACCTAGCTACTATCGAACCGAACTATGTCACACACACTGACACACCTAATACAATTACCTATTAATTAAGGGTTTTTATTATCTAAGGATTTTCCTTATACATTGAGTTGTAGGCAATGATTTTACAATTACCTACTCATTCTTATTTTATTGATGACTAACACCTAAATAACCCCATAAAATGGTTTGACTAATGTGTTAATAAATCATACAATACTCACAATATCAAAACTTCATTCAATTCTTTAACTTCTTTAACTATTTTTTCTGTCTCCAAATATTGTATTGTTGACTTTAGGCTATCTTTCCCTGAGTCTATGTGTGTTTGTATATTGCTTATAACTAATGTGTCCATTCTTTCTTCCTTGGTGAAGTACGAATGTGACGTCAGAGCTAATGACAGCTCTTCTCTCGATCTCAGGAGGTCGGAGCAAGCGGACAGCTGTCTGAAACCAATGATAATGTAGGCATTCAAAATCACAAAAACAAAAGTAATTTATTCTAATTAGACTGAGAATCAGGACTGTTTGAAAGTCATAAGGACATAAGAGAGTCCACAAAAACGCCTCCTTCACCACTTCTCAGTTCATTCACCATTTCTTCTTTAGCCGGGAAGAAGAAATGGCGCAACAAAGTCTCCAGCAGCACAGCTGTCTGTTAAGTTAGAAGAACTCGATTCTTTACAATAGTCAAAGTAATTAACATTACCAAACCGAAACACAAAACATTAAATTCAATTATTTGCCATATGTCAGCTAGCACACGACAATATACGAACAAAAAAAATTTAAAACTATTCTCAAGCAAAAATAAAAACGTATTATAGTACCCGGCGATAAATATTGCACATCGACCTTTGGAAAGAAACAATCTGCTAATTTCGGTTTCGTAGAGCGTTATCTCTGTCGCACGAAATACAAACAGTCCGGTATCTATTAGGAGCTGTTAAAACAATTACGATTTGCTTTTTTTGCTTTTTGCTTTGCTTTTTTGTGCTTTGTATAAAATACAAAAAAAGGTAAAGGTCGATGTGCAATATTTATCGCCGGTACTGTAAACAGAACTTAGCACCTAAATAAAAGCCTACGGGCATCAATTGATCAGACTTATTATTACTTAATCGGCCTATGATATTCCCACTGCTGGGACACAGGCCTCCTCTCTTGTGAGAGGGAGTGGGCTGTAATCTACCACTCTGGCCCAGTGCGGATTGATAGATGCCACATGTCTTCGAATTTTTGGTTCTAGACCATGCCGGTTTCCTCACGATGTTTTCCTTCACCGAGAGCAGTGGTGATGAAATTATTTACACAAAGTAAAGCGCCTGCCTGGGTTCGAACCCTCGACCTCCAACTCGTAAATCGGGGCCGTTACCACTAGGCCACCAGACCACCAGACATAATTATTAACACGCTTTTATTAGCTTCACTTGTAACTAACAATGTAATAAAATTATAGAAATCAATTACATACTTCGATACTAAACCTACTTCATACTGTGCCAAGGGGTTTATAACTACCGTGGACCGCATTTAAAATGCGTGGTAATCGCTGAGCAAAAAATAATTAAATTAAAAAGCATGGTAATCGCGGAGTAAAAAGTAAGATAAGATTTATATCAGAAATTTGGTGAGTTCTTGACAATTTTTTTTTATTTATTTAGGTGACCAACAGATATACAAATAATATGTTACAGAGTATGTGTATTACAGTATTTTATGCCTACAATAGGTTTCCCTGTATAACTAGAATATGTATAAAACATGCGAAGGGACTACAGTACCCGGAGATAAATATTGCACATCGACCTTTGGAAATTGGTGTATTTTATACAAAGAATAAAAATAATTATCAAAAGAAGCAAATCATAATTGTTTTAACAGCTCCTAATAGATACCGGACTGTTTGTATTTCGTGCGACAGAGATAACGCTCTACGAAGCCGAAATTAGCCGATTGTCTCTTTCCAAAGGTCGATGTGCAATATTTATCGCCGGGTACTGTACCTACAGAAGGTTCAGTTTTAGGAGTTTTAGGTATATAACTTCCTAGCAGCGCCTTGTGGTTTCACGTAAGTTTTGATCCCGTGGATATATCGGGATAAAAAGTATCCTAAAATGAAAACCATTGCTAATGCTAGTATGTAACGCAATTACCCCGCATGTACAGGCACAGAGGGTAGGATGTCCTAAAAACATTATTAATGAGATGAATAATTGTAAATTAAAGCTAAAGTTCCAGTCGAGTTTTACCCTTGACATAATGTTAATAATGTTGCGCGCCACAAATAATACCTGATACATAGTGACATTAGTTACCACTAGCGCCAACTAGTATCGGGTACCAGAACTAGTAGGGTCAAGGTCCTAGAAATTCCGAGAACTATGTCGATAGTTCTCGGAATTTCTGTATCGTGTCAGTCGGGACCGCTATGTACTCGAACATACTAGATGTTTATAGAGTAGCTCTGTGGCACTATATAAGGCCGGTGTGAGCCGCGAGACACATAGTTTTTGAACAAGCGATACAAGCGAACAACGAAAGCGATATTCAAGATCATTTTTAATTGTTACGAACCCCAAGCTCGTAACAATAATATGTACTTAGGTATGCAAAAAAGAAGGGGGCATCAAAAAAATTCATCTGCATCGCTGTCAGCAGGAAAACCTAGATAAATTGAGTTAAGTATCTATTGGTGAAAACAAAATTAATTATTAGGTCCTTGCCTATAAAATTGTCGATTTTTGATCCTGGCTTTTGTGAAGATCAATATCTTTCATTCGACCTATTTAGAAATTCAAATTAATTTTATAATATAGCATGATATTTTGTTTTTCAATATCAGTTGTTCATTTGTTTTCCCGCCGTTCGATTTTATTTTAATATCGCTGTTTCTGTAACTATGGAGAAATCTAAATTGCGCGCTATTTTCGAAGACGAGTTCGTCGTGGCACCAACGCGGCACAGGTATAGACATTCTCAGGAGACTTTCTCAGGAGTCCAACACCGCGTGTGAACGCACGGTCCGTTTTTGGTTTCATCGTTTTCGTTCTGGAAATTTTGATCTCAACAATGAGCCCCGTGGAAGACCGGAGATGAAAGTCGATAACGATGAATCGAAAGCCCTAGTGGAAGCAGATTCATCTCAAACCACGTTGGAACTTGCAGCAGTCTTCAACCTAAGTAATAAATCGATACTGGACCATTTATTTCAAATTGGAAAGATAAAAAAGCTCGGAAACTGGGAACCGTATGAACTCACTGAACAACCACAACAAAATCACGTCGAACACCCATAACGGACCGTCTCGAAACTATAGGAGTTACGATTGGAAACTCTCCGTCACCCACCATACTCACCCGACCTTGTTTCAAGTAATTTCCATTGGAATTTGGATAACTTTTCACAGGGGAAAAATTGAAAAACGCCTCTAAAGAGTTCATCGATTCCCGTCCCCAGGATTTTTACAGCAGAGTCATCAACGAACTTCCACTAAAATGGCAAAAGTGCATCTCACTAAAGGCTCATATTTCAATTAATGAAATATACAATTTTCTTTAAAAAAAATTTTTTTTTGTCTTTGTAAAACGGCAATGTCATAGAAAGAAGAAAGAAAGAAAGAAAAGAAAATACGTTTATTTGCGGTAAACATGACGCAAAAAAGAAATAGGTTGGATTGGACCTAATATTTGCACTCTAGGTAAACATACTGAGTCGACGGTGCGTTATGTTCCCCGCGCGCCTCAAAGAGATGTCCTGACGGGGTCCGCTAGGGCCGATGCCTGCCAGGGTCGCGGGTTGTTCGAAAGAGATACCGTGGCCCCTGGCACAGGCAACTGGAGGAACACGAGTGGGTTTTAGTCGGTAAAAGTCTAACAGCCCGCTCCGCCCAGAGCGGCAGAAGTTATTTCATAATTTCCCACTCAAAAAAAAGAAAAGGTAAACATACTGTTTGTAATTCAACATGCAGCTACAGTGGTGACACACAATTTAACACTCGGGTAGGGCAAATGGCCCGTAATCATAAAAAATTATAACAACATAAAATAATTCGTAATTTGAAAACTAACCGCCTGCGCCGCTCGCTGACACAGGGCTCTCTCCCTTTCCTTCAACTCGCCTACAATGCGTGCCACGAAAGATGAGACTTGACACACCACGTGGTTTGACTTGCGCAGAACACGATTTTAGGTATCTTTAGCGGTATGCGGTCTGAGTACGGGACGGGACCGGACGTCATAGGAGCAGCGGAAAGAGCGGGGGAGGCGGGGTCAAGTCTCATCTTTCGTGGCACGCATTGTACTCTTTGCATTATGTCCGTGACCCCTGCGCTACAGTTATTTAAGAAAGGTTTCTCCAAAATGCTATTTTAGAAAATTTTAAATAAATAATAATGTTTAAGGGGCTTAGTCATGACCTTAAAGCGCGGTCACTCTCGGACTGCATAGAAAAGAGAAGCGCGATGACATAACGCTGGTAATTTATTGCAAAATATGAAGCAATTATTTAATTACAAAAAGTCTATTGTTTGGACTAAGAAATTAAAACACTGGTATTTTAGTATGTTGCTTGTAGTATCTGAAAAAAAATCAGAATGATTGTAATTATGTATATTAGTATGGTTTTTATTGTTAAATGAAAGATTTTAGAGGTATCATCATGATTTATTTCTATCGTATCAAATTAGTTGTATTATGTTTTCAAAACACTATCTACCTAGCATATATCCTGAAGAATATCATATATTTTTCTGATTTTGTACTGTAGTCGATCATATACTTTTATTGTTTCTAAAACTTGCGTTTTTTGCGTTTAGGTCCTGTAAGCCCCTTACAGCATGTCCATAAGGAAACCCCAAAACCGTATACGTGTGTTAAATTAATGCCGCTATTAAAGCGGCACGCTGTATATAAACTAGGAAGCGAGTATAAAGGCAGAACAATATTATAGTGGCTGTCGACAGTCGGAAATATCCCAATAAGTACATTTATCTATTAGATTTTTGAAATCGTGGTGATTTGTAATATCAATGGCGATGAGACACTTTTCCCAGTAATCGCTACACTGTGTCAGCCACAGTACATTTCTTACATTACACATTACATTTCTTAGAATTTCAAAGGTACTGCATACAGTACCTATGGAATTCTAAGAAATGTAATGCGTTAACCTTTATATCAAACTTTATACGCCGTTAGCGTATAAAGTTGATACCTTGTTATTTGTGATCATGACACACTTTGTAACACACGGAGGTAGAAAGGCAATAACAATTTATTAATTAGTTTCCTCGTCTGTCCCCCCGTGGCTGTGGTAAATTCCCTGAATCATTCCGTAAGAGTTCTATCACAGTATAAATTAAAGACATTACCGTGGTTCTATCCTTCGCGCGTCCAATTAGCAGACACAATAGAATTTTATTGTTATTATTATCCAATGATGTAACGGCGACGTTTGAGAGGACACCAAATATGGTATATTTCAACAGTCATTATTGTACCATCAGTTGATAATTTCCTTACCAAGGAAAACTACAGTGAAGTAACTGTTTGATACTAAACAGCTCTTAAGGCGTCGTTCCATAGCAGCCCACAGCAAAGCTACAAACGTGTACTTCGCTTTGAATGAAAATGTAGGTTGTCCACTGCGACCTACAGCTACAGTGCGATACTTCTAGGCCGCGCCAGTGGAAAATTAAAGAAACACGTTTCTAGATAAATTGTACCCTTTATGTTCTTTAGGGTACATGTAGTGACAAAAATTGTACCACAACGAATAATGAAATATAATGAAGTTTTGGTGGCGCGGCTGGGAAGTACACTTCCTGGCCGCGCCACCACGGTTTTCGTAAACTATTAGGCGTGCCCGGACATAGTGTACACTAAAGAATCGTACCAAAATTGTTCTTTTCCGTACGCTATAAAGAGATTCGAAAATGTTATTACTTTAGAAATTATAGCCTTATTTCATTATTCATTGAGGCACTTGCAATTTTTTTCACTACATGTGTAAAGAACATAAAGGGTACAATTTATCTAAAAACGTGTTTCTTTAATTTTCCACTGTGGCGCGGCCAGGAAGTATCACACCGGTTACACTACGATGCGTGTCTGTTGGCAAACAAATGAACCGCGCAACTAACCTGGCAAACCTCTCCGTACGTACCCAAGTAACACAAAATCGATATAATGGAAAAAGTGAAGACCAGAAACTTTCTTCTAGCTTTGTTATAGAATTTGAAGGGTTTTAGCAATGTCTTGCTTCTGTATAACAGCATTTTAATAACTTTGTAGTTCCTAAAGCTATATAATCCTCTTTTTCAATCTTTTGTGCAGCTAAAGGTTTTATTTTAGATATAATTTATGTCTCTATACAGCTTCTAATACAGCTGTAAGCATTATACAAAAGTGTAGGCCGTATGTTAGCATTAATTACGGCTTAGGCTATTAAAAAGCATTTTAAAATTCTTTAAAACTGCTCTATGTTTTATAACGACCTTTCGCATGGGTCACAACTGTTTGAAGGTGTACATTGGTGCTGTTTTAATGCCAGCTTTTTAAAAGCATTTCATCATAATATTATATAGCCTTTATCTATACAAACGTATAATGACAAGAATTTTAACAAGCAATAAGTCGTATACCGGCCATCCGCATGCCTAAAGTTTTTAATTATGCTTACGCCATTTTGCTTTTTGTCTCGATAATATTTAAAATTTAATTTTATGGTAAATAGTCCTTTAGAAAGGACTTCAACCTATGGTATTGACCGGCCGGTACAATACAGGTATCATAATGACTAAAACTAAAGATTTCTTCGTAAGAGCATAATTTTTTTTACAATTCCACATATTTTTATAATATTTTTGTAATAAATAGCTCTTTAATTTGAAGGCGCATGAAATATTTGATTCAAATATATACATACTTTCACAGTAAACTGATACTCGCAACCTTAATTCACTCATAGAGAACAAAAACAAGAGTTTAAATACTTACCTTGTAGCACTTATATTTTTTTGTTGAAAGTATCCATGTTCTTTTTACACAAGATTTATTAATAATAACAGAAATTAAAAATAACATTTGAAAATGTTTTTATTTTGCCTTTGTAATGGTACAAGCTGTATAAGAGCCGCATTTAACATATGCGCACTGCTTTAACCTGTTTTGACAGCCCATTATAATGCGTTTATCATTCCGGTAGACAACCAATATAATGCTGCTAAAATGCTATTCTAACACTTAAGTCTGTATAATTTGGGGCCCAAATTAGCATTACAAGAGCTGTATAGTGGTTTATAATGCCTATATGTAACTTCTTATAAAGCTATAATAATATGCTAATTCTGTTATCCATCGATTATAAAGCTATTTTGTGCTACTTGGGTATCTTACGTAGCAGTGAACGGTCGACTTTATGCTTGTCTGATAATAATGAGGTACACAACAAAAATTCCATGACTTTATTATTACCTATTCGTCGAAAATGCCACAGTTATCCATATTTCAATGACACATTCAAGTAATATCGTAGTAACAATATAACTTCGTCTTATCATATTGTGGTTTCACGCACGAAACAACTGAACAATGTGACCCGACCCCAATAACAATTTCATGGGTCATGAAACTAAATAAAGTTTTCAAATAATAAAACAGGCAGTATATGTTACATTACATCAAAGGTCAATCAAAATCTGGTACAAGTAAAGGTCAATGAAAAATATGAATAGAGACCTCTATGTGTGTAGCTTTTTTCAGTTGTGTGCTCGTGAATACTCGTGATTATAGATCTGTTTTGTTTTTTTATCAGAATTCACTTACTTATCTTTTAATATGCACATTTCTGTGACAATGAACCTATTATACGTTTTTTTCTTTTCTTTAAATACGAGTACCTACCTTTACCTACACTGTTCAAAATTTCAAATGTCAGTACTTCGTCGTATAAAAATAATTATCAAAAGAAGCAAATCATAATTGTTTTAACAGCTCCTAATAGATACCGGACTGTTTGTATTTCGTGCGACAGAGATAACGCTCTATGAAGCCGAAATTAGCCGATTGTCTCTTTCCAAAGGTCGATGTGCAACAGTGCACTATTTATCGCCGGGTACTGTACGTTCTTTTTAATGATAAATGATTTTATTTTTGTAAGTAGGTTTGCACAAACGCTTTTACACGTCCATCATATTTTTTTTTAACCTTCGGCCCGTCGCGCATCTTTTAATAACGCGGTTAGTCGCGTGGGGTCCCTCAAAACCTCAAGAATAAAACGCCTATAAAACCCCTTAAAATTTGTATCTTTCCAACTATTTTAGCAGTTTCTTATTTATTTATTTAATGAAAATAAAATTACAAAAAAATTATCAAAAATATTCATTTATTTATTGTTTAAATTTCCAATCTTAAATTAGGAACATAAATTTCTCTCTTTGAGATCACATCACAGAAAAAATATTTTTATTCTAACTAAATCAATGAACTTTAATTTATATTATACCTATATGAGATCACATAAGAACAATCAACATTGTAACATAAAATTTGACTCGCACCAACAAAAAAAAAACACAACTTTTATCAAACTAAATCAGACTAATTTTCCGTTTGGACACAGTCAGTACATACCAGTTTAGTATGTGTAGGGCATATGTTACCCTTGCAAAAGTGGCAGATTGATTTGAATTTTCTATCTGTTCGTCTTGGACAATATATAATAATAGACAATAGACAATATATAATATATAATTTCAATACATATATTTATTCCTCAATGGTCACGATTGCACCTACCACTGTTTGTCTCTGCATCACCCAAAGGTTGACTGGTAGAAAATGCCTATGGCATTAAGTCCGCCTCTGTACATTTATGTGCTTGAAGTATTAAATAAATAAATATATGCAGCGCTTTCTCATAGGAGCGCTGGCTTGTTTTTTCTCAATGTGCCTACTACTGTCAAGCTATACGAACTTTCCAATTCCATGTGCTGTTCATCAAACGATTCTAAAACCTGATCCGGTTCCTCCAAAGGTACCTCATGTTGTTCTGTTGGCACCAAATCTTCACATTCTTGCTCCGAATCCGTGTTATGCTCACTTCTTTCATCCAGACATGTAGCGACTTCATCTTCTTCCTCCTCGCCACCGCAAACATCTTCAGATTCATCTTCTAACCAACTCAATATACGTTGTTGTTGTTCTTCACACATTTTAGAAGTCAATTATAATCTAAAACAATAAAAAAAAAAATAAAACTCATGTTACTAAAGTAATCAAACTACATTCAAACAATTCAATTTTACTTACGGGGTTCGTCGCGTGGGGTCTTTTACGCCCTTCGCGCCAAAAACACGTCTGTATCTCACTGCGCTGGCGCGCGAACTGAAGTTAGCGGCGATGCGCGCTAACTATAATCTAATTTCGGAGGATACCTGAAGTACTAAAACTCCTGGATAGTTTTAAATGTGTTAATTTTATGTTTTTCTAACACCTAGGCTTTCAAAGACCCCATGCGACGGGCCAAAGGTTAAACTAGATGAGGTCAGCGTTTCCTATCTGACTACTCTGAGAAGAAAGGCCGAAACAAACTCAGAGGTCACAGTCTCTTTTAAAGTCCAGACATAATCTTGGTCAGGTTATATGAAGACAATGTAGATGTAGTCTGAGATGTTCTTTTGAGGAAAGAACCACACAGATTGAGAGGACCTGTCCAGTCAGTGCACGCATTTGTCAGAAATCGTGCAGCTCTATTGTTGATCATAGTAGGTAAGGATCTACACCGCAAATGAACTGGTAATTAGGTATACGTTTTGTTTATTACAACATTAGCCACAATAAACACGTTAGTTCTACGAAATACTGACCTAGGACACGTAAATTAGGTATACGTTTTGTTTATTACAACATTAGCCACAATAAACACGTTAGTTCTACGAACCTGGGACACATAAACCGAAACCCAATAATATTGTTACAAATACGAACCATAGAAACATTATTTTCACTGGAATTATAAGTTTAACATTACTATTGTTGTTTTTAATTACTTTTTGACGTGACAACGTCTAATAAATCGATGAAGCTGGCTGCACACACGAAAAAACATGACTCATGTAGCGTTACCTCGCGGCCTAGCTCTGTAGCGTTGCTGCCGCGCACGCTGCCGAATCGGCCTCCGCGTTCGGCAATTTCATTAATGTTTTGTTATGACGTTGTCACGTTAAACTATCGTCCGTAAACCGACTTTACAGACAACCGATTTTTTTTTATGTGTTGCCAGCTTGTCCTACTAATATTATAAGCGCGAAAGTTTGTGAGGATAGATGGATGGATGGAAGTTTGTTACTCTTTCACGCAAAAACTACTGAACGGATTTGGATGAAATTTGCCACACAAATAGTTTAAAACCAGGATTAACTCATAGAATACTTTTATCCCGATATTCCCACGAGATCGACACATAAGCAGGTGAAACCGTGAGCGCAGCTAGTTCAATATAAAATGAGAATCCATTGCATTGGAATTTCAGGTTCAAGTATAAACCAAAATGACTAATGCCTTTACAATACATTCTAGTAATCGAATACCTATCACAAGACTTCCGACTCTAATTAATAATTATAAAAAAATTAAAAGAGGAAAATGATATTGTCATTGGCAAGAACAATAACAACTTGGTGGTGAGGAAAACCCCATACGTTATGCCACTAATATTCTGCAGGCGAAAGTTTGTGAGTGTGTTTGTATGTTTGTTACTTCATCACGCACAAACGGCTAGACCAAGTTTGATAAAATTTGGTATGGAGCTAGCTGACACCCTGGATTAACACTTAGATCATGGATCGAGACGTATGCGGGTGAGACCGCGGGGTACAGCTAGTTGTGTATAATTATGTCTGATCAAAATAAATGTTAAAGGCCATTAAGGTGATCTGAATTGTATCGTCCACTTCATAATTGCCTCGTTTACAGTTATACAAGCACGGTTGCGAGTACTATAGCACCTGGCTTTCTGAAGAATATCACAAATAAGGTCACTATATTATGTCCTCTTAAGGGGCTTACAAGACCTAAACGCAAGTTTTCGAAACAATAAAAGTATATGATAGACTGCAGTAAAAAAAATCAGAAAAATATATGATATTCTTCAGGATATATGCTAGATAGATAGTGTGGTGAAAACATAATACAACTAATTTGATACGATAGAAAAAAATCATGAAGATACCTCTAAAAATTTTCTTTTTACAATAAAATCCATACTAAAATACATACAATCATTCTGATTTTTTGTCAGATTATTCTACAAGCAACATACTAAAATACTAGTGTTTTAATTTTTTTGTCCAAACAATAGATTCTTTGTAAATCGCATATTCATATTTTCGAACAAAATACGTGCGTATGTGTGCGTAAACGCTGTGTAGCGACACTGCCGGCCGAGGCCTGATGCTATACGGACGTGTCGCTCTTTTCGCCGCAATATTTCCGCCAAGATTGTTATGTTTTTGTAAAGTTTTATTTGTAAATTCATTGTTTATTATTATTTGCATAATCTTCTTTGCGTAAATATTTTTATTTCGTGTAAATATAAAATACTTTGAAGTTAAAATAGCGTAACCTTGTTATCAATTATATCATTTATTGTAAATATGAAGTGAAAAATTCCGTTCGGACTACAAAACGTTCATATAAAACGCTGAACATAATTATATATATATACGAAATTAAAAAATAAGAGCATTTTATTATTATTGAATATTTATTTTTTTAACAATAAAACTATGAATTTAGAAACGTCTAAGATAGTGCAGTCATGACGCATATACGCATAAGCTCAATTTTTTCGACTACATTTGCAACTGTTACTTTAGCGTATGAGCCCGATGTGTAGATTTGTATTCAAGAGTCCCCGGGTTCGATTCCCAGGGATTCTCTAACCGAAGTTTTCTTTTTAAATGTATTTTGAATTTATATATACATATTATGTATTTATTATTTTTTTATAAATAATAATTAAAACGTCTACAATGTAATTTTATCTTTCACAGGAGAAAGACAGTCGTAAATATCAACACGGAAGTTATTGCTAATGCGAAACTACAATTAAAAAAAACTAAAAGCACCTAATGTTTTTATTAACAGACCGCGACTTATTGATATTGGGCATAACGAAATAACAAATTCATCTAAAAATTGCGATGAAAATTATCACAAGCAAGATTTTGGTTTTTATTATTATTGATTTCGTTTATAATAAATAGATTCATAATATTATGTATGAATGTTAGGTACCTATCTTTGAGATGCCGCAGCTGCAGCGGCACCGCCACTGCCGCGGCGCCGCTGCATCAGTCACCCTTGGATTTGTATGAACACACGGCGCTGCGGCGGCGGCGACGAGTTTTGATAAAACCGTAGCAATACTCGCCGCCGAATCATGCTGCTGCCGCCGCGCCGCCGCGGCGCCGCCGCCGTGTGCAAGGGTTCATGCAAATCCAAGGGCAACCAATACAGAGCGGCGCCGCTGTATTATATATAAATATATTTTTTTATAATGTACTACAGTCGCGCGGTACGTAAACACGCGATAACCCCTCCCGCCTACAGTATTTTAATTTCATCAACCTACTTGAGTTTCTTTCTAGTTTTGTGACTGTACCTATAGGTAAATATTTTTTTTTAACCGACTTCTAAAAATGAGGAGGTTGTCAATTCGGATGTTTCTATTTTTTTTATGTATGTTCGGACATAACTCCGTCATAAAAATATGTAGATGGATTTTCAAAATTCTTTTTTTGTTCAAAAGAGGTTTATTCCGAAATGGTCCCATTTAAATTTCGTAAAGATCTGATGATGAGTTTCGGAGACAGACAACGGAACTCTTCAATAAATGCCAGTTTACGCAATCACACAACATAACATCACGCCTATACCCTTTAAAGGGGTAGGCAGATGTGTTCAATAGCTTCCTGTCACTGATATTAACATAGCAATTAGTGTTATATGAATTTGGGCGGGGTAGGTAGGTACAGCTAAAAAGTGAAAAATAAAAACTTTTTTACAAAAAAAAAACAACCGACTTCCAAAAAAAACACTACAAAGTGAAAAGTAACTTTAATTTCGGAAGTCGGTGTCAAAAAACGAAAATGCAGATCCAACGACACCGACTTCCAAAATTAAAGTTAATTACTTTGTGTTGTTTTTTTTGAAGTCCGTAGTTTTTTTTTTTGTAAAAAAGACTTTTTATTTATAAAATAGAAACACGTTGTGAATGGAATAGAAAGAGTTCAATAAAAATACATGGTCTTTTTGATCAATAGATTTAATAAAAAAAACTTATTGACGAATTCAAACAACCAAAAACAGCACAATATAGTCTCTTTGCCATATTAAGTAAGTACTTGTACTTATTTCAATGAATATTTGTCACAAATTGCACGCTTACTGCTTACGAAACCGTCACACCGTCCGGCGTCCACTCGTCACTGCGGAGCATTCGAGACTGTTTGTTAACAGAGTGTAAACCGAAATCGAGGCGCGTAGGTATGATTCGCGTTCCGATCGTTTTTATGAAGATAGAATACTGTATAGATAAAAATACCGTGGCGGGCGGTGCGCGGCGGCGCTGCCGCAGACACGGCATAATGTGTAAAAGGCCTTACTTACTTGACAAAGGAGAATGGGTAGACCGTACCCAGACACAAAGTTAATTGCAGCATTATGAACTATGTTGATCTTTATTGCCCTCATAGAGTAGTTTGCTTAATTAATCCTAAGACAGCATGTCTGAATTCACTTGGAGAAAAAAGTTATGTGAGGAAATTGAATTGATTTATTAAAAGGAAATATTTAACCTATCCTTTCAAAACTTATTGACCTGCTAATGATGGACACTTTTTGAAATTAATGAACCTCTAAAAACTTTTTGTGCTTCTAATGATGCACTTTTTTAAATTATTGAGCCTCCTTTTAACTTAATTTAAAATAATTAAAAACGTAATTTAAAATCTTCTATTTTTTTCATTTTATTATTGCTGAATGGGCGGCCCGCTTTTGACCTCGATCACGCCTGATGGAAAGCGATAGATAATAAGTGATGATATGTGATGGTATTTTTTTTATAGATTGGAAACAGTGGTACCACATGAAGATCACGATTGTGAAGTTATTGATAAAAGTACATATTCATCTAAACGTGTACTAGAAGAAATCTTTAGTATACAGGTAATATTCATATATTTTTTTATCAGCCGCACGTTGCAGCCGTTGCAGGGCAACATCACCTTGCCACAAACACGTTGAATTTTAAAAAAGAATTGATTTTAAAATTGAATAATGGATTAATGGGATTTTAGGTGGATAGTGCTCCTGTAAGTCAATATGATATCCAGACTGAAAACCAAGAAACAGAAGGGTTAAATTACAATATAGAAGTAAGTTTTTCCTCAAACATATCGTTACTTACGATTAAATCTGGAGGAAAATGATATTCCAAATGATTTTATGTTAAGTTCTCTGTGGCAGAGAATCTGTATTATGATTCAAGGTATTGCCGGCTATGCTCGAAGTTTACTTCATGACGTAGACAGCAACGTGGTGGAACGCTATCACAGCATCATTGCGAAATACGTAGGAGGGAAGAGAGTTAACTTTTACTTGAAAAATTCATATCAGACGCGATGCATTGCTTCAGCAGTGTCGTTCAATGAAGAAAATGCAATGTCAAAGCTATATAAGAAAATGGCCAATAAAAGCCCAAGAGGTAAACAGAAGACGTGGAAAGAAAGAAAACATAAACAAAAAATCCTCAGTAAAAGGTACACAAAAAAGAGAGACGGCTAATTTTCAGTAAAAAAACAAAGTGATAAGGACTATGGCCAGTCATGTGAAAACCCTGATATGCCGGTAGAAGTACTGGATAAAATGAAAAATGATATCATGAAAAAATTAAAAAAGACGGATGAGGAGCGAGCAACGATTGAAAGAAAAACTATTTTACAAAGTGCTAATGAAGAATGGCTTGATATGAGAAGATCTTTATTGACTGCATCCAATTTCGGTAGGGTTATAAAAAGGCGTACTAATACACCATGTTATAATTTAGTAAAAGATCATATACTTTACCTAAAAAAAATTGATCACGTCCAATCCATAAGCCATGGCCAACAAAATGAAAAAACCGCCCTCGCACATTTGGCTGTACAAGAACACATAATCATTAGACCCTGTGGTTTATTTATAGACCAAGAACTATGTTTCTTGGGTGCATCGCCTGATAGATTAACTATAGAAGATACTGTGGTTGAAGTGAAGTGTCCTTTGACAGCCAATAAATTATTTCCGTCTTGAGTTTTTCTTTTCCTTTCTCCTATACGTCAAAGGCAATATTTTCTTTGGATCAACTATAGCTGTCCTTGTGCTTGGTAATAAATACCAAGCATGTTTTTTGTTGATGACTAGTTTACCTGTTTTTGTTTTTTGCCATAAGTTTACCTTTTTCTTTTCAATTGCTGCTGCAAGGCCCATTTTATTGGCTGTCAAAAGGACACTTCACTTCAACCACAGTATCTTCTCCAGTTAATCTATCAGGCGATGCACCCAAGAAACATAGTTCTTGGTCTATAAATAAACCACAGGGTCTAATGATTATGTGTTCTTGTACAGCCAAATGTGCGAGGGCGGTTTTTTCATTTTGTTGGCCATGGCTTATGGATTGGACGTGATCAATTTTTTTTAGGTAAAGTATATGATCTTTTACTAAATTATCACATGGTGTATTAGTACGCCTTCTTATAACCATACCGAAATTGGATGCAGTCAATAAAGATCTTCTCATCTCAAGCCATTCTCCATTAGCACTTTGTAAAATAGTTTTTCTTTCAATCATTGCTCGCTCTTCATCAATATTTTTTAATTTTTTCATGAAATCATCTTTCATTTTATCTAGTACTTCTAGGCATATCAGGCTTTCGATATGACTGGCCATAGTCCTTATCACTTTGATTTTTACTGAAAATTAGTCGGTTCTTTTTTTGCTTGAGTCACAGTCAGATATCCAAATATAGTGGGTAGGCAAATATTGTTTAAAACCTTCCACTATAATTTTCTTTCACTCTCCATTCCTGTAGACGGACCGGAATAGTTTTTTAAACGAAAATGAAGATAAAAACGAAAATAAAGAGAAAAGCGATGGCAAAAATGAAGATAACGACAAAGAAGAACGTAAAAATTATGAAGAAAATTATTCACAACAAATGTTTGGCATTTGTTGTTACTACACGTTTCTTAGATTTTAGTAAATTTTAGGAACAAAAATAATTTTATAACATGATCGATGCATGGTGTAATATAAACGAGTAATCGTAAACCTGAAAAAAAAGCATTTAAAACTAAATGTGGTAGGTATAATGTTAACCAGAAAAATAGCTTAAAAGTACGTGGTATAATGTAAATGTAAAAAAAACTCGTAAGTAACTACCACTTCCATATTTTTTAAATAAAAATGTTTTAAATTTGATTGAATCAGTTTTATTTCAAAATCATCCACATCCTTAATTTTTTCAAGTCACACTCAAAACAAATTAAATAATTTTTTATAAAAAAAAAACAGCCGACTTCCAAAAAAAAAACACTACAAAGCTACAACCAACGATACCGACTTCCGAAATTAAAGTTATTTTTCACTTTGTAGTGGTTTTTTTTGGAAGTCGGTTGTTTTTTTTTTTTGTAAAAACAGTAAAAACAGTTTTTATTTTTCACTTTTTAGTTGTCCCTACCTACCCCACACAAATTCATATAACACTACTTGCTATGTGAATATCAGCGACAGGAAGCTATTAAACACATCTGCCTACCATTTTTAAGGGTACAGGCGTGATGTTATGTTGTGTGATTGCGTAAATAATGCATACAAATGCGATAGCAGCGATCGCGGTTGATTTGCTGGCATTTATTGAAGAGTTCCGTTGTCTGTCTCCGAAACTCATCATCAGATCTTTACGAAATTTAAATGTGACCCTTTCGAAACAAACCTCTTTCGAACAAAAAAAGAATTTTGCAAATCCGTCTATTTATGATGGAGGTCGTCTATATAGGACCCGAACATAAATAAAAAAAAAAATAATAAACAAACCCGAATTGAGAACCTCCTCTTTTTTAGAAATCGGTTAATAATTTTGTTGTCATAACTACTTGTTTCCGCGTCATCTATTGGAATACTCGGGCGTAATCGTAAATCGTATGCTGTATGTCATAATTGTGATGGGCGTCGTCGTTAGATGGCGTACGCGGCGATTGTGTATATGTGTGCATGCGTTTCTCAAGGACACTTTGCTCTACTAGTCCTCTTAAAGGCTCCTACAAACAGGCGCGACACGCAATATAATCGCGCGCGACACAAAAGCACCGCTCGTTGCGCGACTTGCGGTGCCTTTGTGTCGCGTGTCGTGTATGAGCGATTGGATCTTAATCATAATCGTGTGACTGAGCATCATCATCTGATGATTGGAAAATGTGATAATAAGCATAGCGATAATATCTCCACCAATAATCACCAAAGTTTTTGCCAAGCGAAGCCAAGTTTTTGACTATTCAAAGAAGCAAGTCAGACCAAAATAACCTTATCAGGATACAATAATTGGTTGAAATGTTACTTAAGGAGATCATCGACAATCTACGGTGCAAAGCGTGTTTTTGCTTCTTTAAATAGACTAGGTAAAGATTTACCCCTTTATTCACAAACGTTTCTTATGGGGCTTACATGAGCTAAAGCGCAGTCACTGTCGGACTGCTTAGAAAAGAAAGAGAAGCGAGATGACGTAACGCTGGTAATTTATTGCAAAATATGAAGCAATTATTTTATTTCAAAAATCTAATGTTTGGACTAAAAAATTAAGACACTAGTATTTTAGTATGTTGCTTCTAGAATAATTTAAAAAAAATCAGAATGATTGTATCTATATTAGTATGGTTTTTATTGTAAAAAGAAAGTATTGAAAGGTATCTTCATGATTTTTTTCTATAGTATCAAATTAGTTGTATTATGTTTTCAACACACTATCTACCTAGCATATATCCTGAAGAATATCATATATTTTTCTGATTTTATTTACTGTAGTCGATCATATACTTGTATTGTTTCTAATACTTGCGCTTTTTTGTGTTTAGGTCCTGTTAAGTCCCTTAAAGTTAAGTAGTGATTAGCGACTGTTTATCAATACATTTTTGACGTTTAAACGTCACTTGACATTAATCATCGTTTATAAATAATCCCCCTATATATTTAGGGCGTATGTTAGTAAGCTCATGCGTGTCAATTGCATTCAATAATTTAAAAAAAAGTACGTACTCTTACCTCCATAATGACGACGTGGTAGTCTTCACGTTCTGCGCGACGTTTAACAGCAATAATGTATTAATTTCTTCGTATACTCTCGTTCTTTTAAACGCTTCCGCCTTGATATTCCTGAAATATACAAGAAGAAAACATTAGAAAAATTGATCAATACCTACATACAATAAAATCGTAGCGAAATTAAAACTGTACATTGTTTTTTTTTTAGAAATTTTTGCGAGGTTTGGGAACGATTCTAAAGCCGAAAATATTTTATTTTTATTTTTGTCCGTATTAATTAAAATTCTAAGTCTCGTTTACCTAAGCTTTTTTGTTAACATTAAAGATTACTCTATTTCCTAAAACATCGATTTAAACAGAAGGCCAAATTCCCGTAATTAAAAACGCTTAAAATCTAGTTGCCATCTCATCTCAGCGACAATCAATGTCAAAAACGTGTCAAAAATGTATGGAAATTAGAGGTATTTTTGACAGATTGAGACAGATCAGACTGTGAACATTTTTAAAATAACGAAAATTGCCCCTTGGTTTAGTATGCGCCGCGCCGGGGGTGATAAAACAAAGAGAAAAGAACAATCTGGATACAAACTTATGATTATCCTCGACTCGGAAAAATCTCTATCACAAGGAAAGTTTTCCCATCTACAAGACAAGTAGTTACTATAAATTATGAATCCTTACAATGCAAACTTAATATATTTTCTTCTTCCTCATTGTTATTTAGTACAGTAGGACGCACATCAATGATAACACTTTAGCTCGCCTAGAGTAGTACGGAGGTTCAATAGAATCAGAGATTATTTTGGTTTTTTTTACCACTGACATACGGCCTACCAACCTACAAATAAAATGTTATAAGTATCTTTAGCGCTATAACGAGACGGAATAATTCATCAAACAATAAAGGCATTTCGATTAAATTACTAACGAGAGAATGCTGAAATCAAAAGTAAAAAATGTAATAAAGTTGGTAATAAAATGTAGATTTCGTACGCATTCCCAAACCACATATTGTAATATACGCATCGTTCGCATGGGTTACTCCGCATTGCGTATGTGATTTCAGCAATGTTATACATCATTGGATTTCAGTCCGTATCCAGTGCGCTTCCAGCCTTATTTAACTTGATATAATCCTTCCCTGATAAAAGTATCTTGACAATATGACGTTGTTGAATAACAGATTTAGAGACATAAATTTATACTCAGCTGAATGGACAAGATAATGTATGAAATAAGGCCTTAAGGCTCCTTCAAACAGGCGCGACACGCGATAAAATCGCACGCGACACAATGGCACCGCGAGTCGCGCAACGAGCGGTGCCTTTGTGTCGCGCGTCGCACCTTTTTGCAGGAGCCTTTAGGCATAAACCTATAAAATATAATATTCTTTATGGGACTTCTTCTTTAGAAAAGGAGCACCTTTCTGGTTCTTGCGGAAAACAAAGCATTATCTGACTATAATAAATAGACTAATCATAAAACTGTAAACGTAAACTGTGCCAGCAACTTGTACCAGTTACTGTACTAGTATAAACCACTACCCCACTACAAAAACTGCTTCATATTCTGTGCCGATGCCGTTTCGAATGATCAATCGTTGGCAATAATATTACAACTACTATTATTGCCAACGATTGATCATTCGAAACGGCATCGGCATGTGTTGACATGCAGTACCTACATTCAGTAATGCTTACATAAACATGACCAATGCTTTCAATTACGTTTAGAGCACGAAAAGGTTTTTATGGTCCAATAATTCTTCGAATGTTCCTTTAAAACCTTTCTCGTGAAATACTTTTCCTTTCCACGTGCCTAGGGACATTCTGAAGTGTCATTTCTATTTACGCAATTGAAAATGTGTTTGCCTAACAAGAACTGTTTTCAAGATCCAGAAAGGCGTACTTTATATAATAATGTATGGTCAATTGATATAATGGAATTACTAGCTGTGCCCCGCGGTTTCACCCGTATAAGTTTCAATCCCGTGGGAATATCGGGATAAAAAGTAGCGTATATGTTAATCTAGGGTGTCAGCTACCTCCATACCAAAATTTATCACAATTGGTCCAGCCGTTTGAGCGTGAAGAAGTAACAAACATATAAACACACACACTCTCAAACTTTGGCCTTTATAATATTAGTGTGATAGGTACTCACTTGATATCCATAAGGTCTTCTCTAAAATGGCTGCATGTAAAAGGGGAAACACTTTCATTTATTTGTATAGGAGCGGTTGCCTTTTATCGCATATCTTGCAAATGAGAGTGAAAGGCATGTCCTCCTCCTCCTACAAACAGGCGCGACACGCGACGCGAATCGCGCGCGACACAAAGGCACCGCTCGTTGCGCGACTTGCGGTGCCTTTGTGTCGCGTGTCGCGTCGCGCTTGTGTGTACGAGCCTTAAGGCTCCTGCAAACGCGATAAAATCGCACGCGACACAAAGGCACCGCTCGTTGTGCGATTGCGGTGCCTTTGCGTCGCGCGCGATTTTATCGCGTGTAGCGCCTGTTTGTAGGAGCCTTTATTCGGCTCGGCATAATTTGGCACAGTCAGGCGACAAAATATACAGGATCGAAGTCCCTGCCGACTTCGACGCGCAGGGCGACACATGATTCTAGAATGTGTTTCTATTCAGCGGGGCCCGGCGAGCTAGGCTCATAAAACTAGTGGCAATGCTTTCTTCGTTCAATGTAGGTACCTCATAAATTTACCAAAAGGTCCAATGTAAGTAACTCGATCATTTTGATAGAAATCGCCTCATCTATCTAGCTGGGTCCTCGGCTGTATTGCGCTTGTAATACATAGAAAAAAATATTGATCGCATCTACTCCTAATGTACCTCTCGATTCATGTACCTATTAAATTCAAGGAATATTTGACAGAACAGGAGAAATTCAGCATGAAATGAATCGAGCAGGGCCCTTTGTAATTAGAATGAATACGCACAGAAAACGTGTATCATTTTTATGTGTTACCAACGTACAGATGCCAGCACATCAAGCTACCCGAAACTGTCAAATTTTCCCAATCAACATTAAACCTTATGCTTAAGCGATAGAGTTGAAAATGTATGAAAGAAATTAGACATATTGTAGTAGTTTTGATACAAAGTTATGATGTAGTAGTAGATGAGTAATAGTAAACCCAACCTACCTACCACCTACCTACCTACCTAACCTACCTACCTAGTAGGTACCTACTTAAGAGTCTATATTATGATGTTTTGGTGATATTGGGCGATCTGGATATCGGTATCTGTAAGACTTGAGAGTTTGCTATTTGGACACATTAAACTTGGACTTGTAATCTTTAAATTTGCAGAAGCGAAAACACGATTGGATAAAAAAATCTCGATAAAAAAAAATAACGAAAAAACCTCGTTTTGCACTTATTTTGAGTTAGATCTCTGAAACCCTATGGAATTTAATGATGATTTTTAAACTAATAGATAGGTAATAATATTATCTCAAATCGTGCAGAATTATTTTTTTATTTTTCTACTCGTTCTCCTCGTAATTAGCAATCCAGTGATTTGGCGCTTGCGTCATTTTATTCTAAGCGAGCATACTCTCTTTCTGTCTCTTGTTTTGCACGCGGTAGTAATAGCGCTATCCTTTTCAATTTATTCAATCAGTCTGCTACGGCACCTGTTGGAGGACGAACCTATGTTTGGCGACATTACAGAGAGAGGACTATTTTCGACATTTTTATTTTGTTTAGTGGTAAGTATTACCTACTGTAAAAAGGAGTTAAACCCGTTTGGTGTAAACATAATAAATTATTATCATTATTTAGTGTAAATAAAGATGGGCAAAAAGAAAACTCTCGGAAAACACGACACATGGTTGGCGCCACGGAACAGAAAAAACTGTTCCGTGGTTGGCGCAGTGGCTGAGCGATCGACTGCTGCGCTGCGTGTCGCGGGTTCGATTCCCGACCGGACAAATATTTGTATTGCCTACAGGTAGTTGTTCCGGATCTGGATGTTTGTGTATGTGAATTTAAATGTTTGTAAACGCACCCACGATACAGGAGTAATTCCTAGTGTGGGACAACGTTTTTTAAAAAAAACAAAAACAAAACAAAACGTTTGAGGGAACAACTCCGTATTCTGAACGAAAGAAAGAAAAAAGTAAGTACAGACGCCAGCATGTCAAGCTACTACAATCTGTCAAATTTCTTTAATAGATTTTCAACTTTATCACTGAAGCATAAGGTTCAAAGTTGAATGGGAAAATTTGACAGTTTCGGGTAGCTTGGTGTGCTGGCATCTGTACCTAACTACCGATTTATATAACGGTATCAATTCTTTTATTTCCTTAGCTACTTAGGTATTTCGAATGTCTATTGCCTGGGGAAAAAAGTAAGTAAATTTTTAATCCCCGTTAATATTTTTTTTACCTGGCTCGTTGGTCTAGCGGTCGCAAGCGCTACTGCTGAGCTGTGAGGTCCTGGGTTCGATTCCCGCACCTCTGCCCACCTCATCGGGCAATACAGGCGTGATGCTTTGTATTTATGTATGTAAATTTTAAATCGCATAATGTAACATAATTGAATCTTTCCCGTACAATGAGAGGTCAGCTTATATACTGGAAATGTATAGCTTGGTACGTAGCCGTGTGTTCCTACCTATCTACCTATATAATGCGGGTAAAAATACAATAAGTATCAAAATAATATCATCCTAGTTCAATCACTGATATTTTTACTAATCAATATTACTTATTCAAACTGATGAATTTTATTTAAAGAAAAAAAAAATTTGCCATGATGGCTTTCTCTTTTTTAGGGTTCCGTAGTCAAAAAGGAACCCTTATAGTTTCGCCATGTCCGTCCGCAGTTTAGCTCAGAGGCTCTTAGTACTATTAGAAAACTATAATTTGGCATGGATATAATATGTACAGACGCCAGCACATCAAGTTACTACAATCTGTCAGATTTCTTTAATAGATTTTCAACTTTATCACTAAAGCATAAGGTTCAAAGTTGATTGCGAAAATTTGACAGGTTCGGGTAGGTTGATGTGCTGGCGTCCGTACATTATTAATCACGCCGACAAAGTGGTAAAATAAAATCTTGAAAAAAAATTTTTTTACGCTATCGGTTTTTTAGGTACTCGTAAAGTGGGGATGTTTTTGAAGTGAAAACTTCTTTAGCATCGTTGTGATTTGAAATTTTATGTGTTTTTGTGGATCGATGGATGGATGGATCGATGGATCGATGGATCGCCGGATCGCGATGGATCGATGGACCGATGGATTGATGGATCGATGGATTGATGGATGGATGGATCGATGGATCGATGGATCGAAGGATCGAAGCATCGATGGATCGAAAGATCGAAGCATCGATGTATCGACGGATCGAAGCATCGATGTATCGACTGATCGACGGATCGATGGACCGATGGATCGATGGATGGATGGATCGATGGATGGATGGATCGATGGATGGATGGATCGATGGATGGATGGATCGATGGATCGATGGATCGACGGATCGATGGATTGATGGATCGACGGATCGATGGATTGACGGATCGATGGATCGACGGATCGATGGATCGACAGATCGATGGATCGACGGATCGACGGATCGATGGATCGATGGATCGACAGGTCGATGGATCGATGGATCCATGGATCGACGGATGGATGGATCGACGGATCGATGGATGGATGGATGGATCGATGGATCGACGGATCGATGGATCGACGGATCGGTGGATCGACGAATCGACGGTTCGACGGATCGATGGATCGACAGGTCGATGGATCGATGGATCCATGGATCGACAGATGGATGGATGGATCGACGGATCGATGGATCGATGGATGGATGGATGGATCGATGGATCGACGGATCGACGGATCGATGGATCGACGGATCGGTGGATCGAAGGATCGACGGATCGACGGACCGGTGGATCGAAGGATCGATGGATCGACGGATCGATGGATCGACGGATCGATGGATCGATGGATGGATGGATGGATGGATCGATGGATGTTCTTTAGCATCGTTGTAATTTGAAAGTTTATGAAACGAAAAAGCGACAGTAAAAAGAGACATGTAAATTCATAAGATTAATCGTGGGAGAAAATGAGACAGGAAGCATTATACAGTGTTTTTGAAGGTTTCACCTTCTACCACGTGTAAATTGCACACATGCTGTTTTTTTTTTCTCGTCTACCCATGTTACCGTTGGATGGTCCTTTAAAAAATCTTGCGGGTTTATGAAAACCATTTTTCGATTTAGGGATCAGTTTGTGAAATATACTGGCCTGCAAAACTAAGTAATACACTTTTAAAATTTATATTTTTTCTAAACTATAGAATTTAGAGATTTAAAATAAAAAACGTTTTGTAGCAAATTTTATCGGCTTTCTTTGAAACTAGTAACTATACATTAGTAATATTTTTAACTTAAAAAATATCTAAAACAATAAAAATAGCCATTTTTAGCTTAGTGTCAAAAATACAGTACAGTGCAGTTAAATTTAATTAAATTTTTAATAACTGGTATTGCCTCCTCGGGCTCTGACTACAGCTTCGAGCCGGTTTGGCATACTGAACACGAGGTTTCAGAGCTGATGTTGGGGAATATTCTCCCATTCTTCAATCAGGGCCTGTTTTAGTGCCCTGAGGGTGGTAGGTGGTGGTCTACAGCTTCTGACTAGCCTCCCTAGCTCATCCCAGGCATGCTCAATCGGGTTTAAATCAGGACTTCTTGATGGCGAAGCCATCACGCTGATACCTACCTCCTGAATATACTCTTGCACAACCTGAGTCGTGTGAAGCCGGGCATTATCATGCATCAGCATCGATCCGTCACCCATATTTGCTAAATACGGCCCTGCATACGCGTTGAGAATCTCTTGGGCATAACTTTCCCCAGTCAGAGTGCCATTTTCTATGTCCACTAACTCTGTGCGACCTTCTGAAGATATGCCAACCCATACATGTACACTGCCTCCACCGTACTGGACTCTTCCTGAGAAGCAGTCTTGAAGGTATCGCTCACCAGGCCGCCTGTAGACACTTCGCCTTCCATCGAAAGTGTAAAGTGACAATCGAGACACATCTGTGAACAAAATTCTTGACCACTCTTCTTCATCCCACTGTATGTGTTCAAGGGCGTATCGCAGTCTCGCTACTCGATGCTCTCTCTCGAGTTTGGGGCCACTCGCTGGTCTTCGGGGTTTCAGATTTGCTTCAGCAAGTCGTCTTCTCACTGTACTGTCACTAATGTAGTCCCTTCGGGTCTGAAGAAGCTGTTGCTGGACTTCAACTGCATTAAGGTGGCGATTTCTCAACACAGTGGAAACAATATAACGGTCTTCTTGGGCACTAGTACACCTGGGTCGGTCATTACAAGGTCTCCTCAGATGGTTTCCAATCTCTTCGTACCTTCGTTTCACCTTCTGGACCGTTCGTAACGTCACACCCACCATTCTTGCAGTACAACGCATACTGATGCCTAGTTCCAGAAAAGTCATGATCCTAGCACATTCTTCAGGTGAAAGAAGCACGATAAATAAAATGTATGTGCTGTTGTCTAACTTAGCTTTTGTAACAAGACTCATCGATCAAGAAAAAGGTTGAAACCAAAAACAGAAACAAAAAATTATTGGTAAAATTGTAATTCGAAAACATCGAGATATAGGTACTAACGTACTAGAGAAGACACCGTAAATTCCTACTTTGTCTCGTTCAACTGCGGTGATCGTGCCGCACCTCACTCAGTCGCTCTCTTGCTCTTTCGCGCCTAGTACTTCCGACAATAATAAATTAATTCATAGAAAAAATCGACGAAAAATGCCTTGGTGTGTGTTGAGATATTGTACTAATAATTCAAGGAACACGGCAAAGTGCAAAGGAATTAAGTTTCATCGGTAAGTAAACTAATTTCCTTGTTTTACAAATTAAATAATTACCACGCGCCATATTGTATTGTTTGTCATAGACTAATCAAACAGAGTGCAATGTAGGTAGATTAGACTGACATTACGGTGAAAATATCGTATGTTGTGTTTTTAACCCTTTACCAGGCCTCGGACAAATCCTGCAGTAATAATGTTTTTTTCGTAGATTTAGATGAGTAATAAAATTTGGTATGAGATTTTATCAATTATATTTAGAAAATAAGCTGAAAACCTGAAAAAATACATGTGGGAAAACATAATCCCATTGCCTGTCTAGATGACGACTTTTTATCTATATATAAAATAAAAACAACAAAAAATACACTAAAGTAGACTGACAAATAATGACGACAAAAGTTTACACTACCCACAATTTATATATCGATAAATGACCGTGAGTAAATCCTAAATAAAACCTGTGGCAAAAACCTAGTATAAAATAAAGATTCTAATTCACCGGCAATGGATATAATAACTCCCACAATAATTAGGCATTCACAGGCTTAAGGCATATGGTTCCCCACATGTTTTATTTCGTTATATCATGATATTTTTGAAGTTTTTACTTATAATTTATGCACAAATCACTAGAAAAACTCAAATTCTACAACATATCAAAAAATTGTACGACTTAAGTTTCTCCGATTCTCCATAATGATTAAAAATACGGTACACTTGTCATAAAAATGTTCGTTTAGCGGCCGACCACAGATAAAATGGCTGCAAAAGTGACATTTGCGTTCTGTTCCACTTTTTTTTTGTTAACATAAGTACCTACTATTTCTATGTTAGCGTTTTTGACAGATTGTGGTAGATTTTTTACCAAAACCTGGTAAAAACTCTTAAAAATGTATGTGGGAAATGCTCAATCCATAGCCTGGTTAAGGGTTAATGTTGATATTAATATTTAGTTTTTTAAACTATCGCACTTTAAACAGATAATGTGAGTATCAATATAATTTTTTTTAGCTATTCGTTTAAAACATGAAGCAAAAACAGATCAAAGCGTTGATTATTCCACGAAAAGGCAAAAGATGACTAAACTCATATTATTTAAGGGTAACTAAATAAAATACTTATATCAAAAAAATAAATTGTCTATTATTTATGAAATAAACCCTGTAGGCAAAATACCTACGTTGTCCATTCTGTAGTACTCCTGTCATAGTCTATAGGGAAGACATGTTGTTGCACTTTGTCGAAGAAAACGCGTAAGTGCCGTGATTTACATGGCGCTTAAGACCTTTTTGCCGAGAATAAATACACTTCTGCAGCAAATCTAGCGCTGTGGTAAATTAGTTACGGTTTAGACGAATTGTTATTATTTTAGCGCTGCAGCGAACTAAAGATTCAAATTACGAAGAATAGGACAATTCAGTTATTTGACGTAGCTTCTCTAGTACGTTAGTACTTGTATCTCGATGTTCGAAAAGGATTATTTTTCTTTTTAAAGCTCTTTTCAGCCATTTCTTAAAAGACTTAACTCTTTTTCGAGTCCTTTTTATTTCGAAAGTTCTTCTTTCGAAAATCTTCTGCACTTAAAAAGTTATTCCAATTTCAAAAGTGTGAAGTTTTGCAGGCCAGTGTAATAAGCTTTAAAGTGCTGATTTTTGTTAAAATCAAGTCCTTCTAAGGCTAAATGATTGTTTTTCGATATGTGAAAAAATTCACGCTAGTAGTATAACGATGTTAAAAGGAAAACTATCACAGCTACGTAGGCTTCACAAGTTTACGAGTGAGAACATGATTTTCAACTACAATGTTAAGTTTGTTCTTGGCATAAATTCATTCCAACTACGGAATCATTCATTGTGCGTATCTATTCCATTTCATTCTGTATAAGTCTCGATATTCCCGGGAATTTCCGAGACAGTGTGTGAGTCTTGAAAATCTAGTCTCAGAGCTTGGGACTGGAAGCGCAATACTAAGGTTACTTTTTATTCAGGTACCACGTGAGCAAAGCCGGGCCCAAATGCTACTATTCAAAAAGTCCAAAAAGTTTAAAATCTTATTGTTTCAACAAATCCAAAACGACGACGTGGACGAAGTGAACGACGATGATGAGCTCGAAGACTTGGTTTATGAGAATCAAAGGTAGGTAATAGAAATGAATGCATCGATAATATTGCAGTTCTCGCATTTTTACTGACTTCAAAAAGGAGAATATTCTTTATTTGACGGTTTTTAGGGTTCCGTACAAGTTCTGTCAAGTAGCATATTATATGAAAGGGCTTTGGCCATGGGAAAGTATCGGAGCTATTCAAAAATATACTACTATTTCAGAACATTCATGCATTGCTATTATTGTCTGCTTTATATTTATGTAATAAAATGCATTAATCTTGTAGGTTTCCAGACGAAGAGGACAGGTCAGATAGAAATCAATGAAGAATCAGACGAAAGAAGAATGATAGACTTAAATTTTTTTTAAAGAATTAAAAACCTTTTCTATTCCCTCAACAGCCTTTGGTTGCGGTATAAATAATTTGGAGTTGATAGGGGAGAAAAGGTTAGGCTTCTTGGGATAAACTCATTCCCAACTACGGAACCCTTCATTGTGCGTGGTTCGACACGCACTTGGGCGGTTTTTTTTACAAGCCTAAAGATACAAATGGGGAAGAATTATTTTTTTCAATGCACCCCCTCTTGATGGGTATAATTGAATAGGTCTATTTAAACGAAGGTAATATAAATTAATACATCACTTTTTTTCAGTTATACCGTTTGCGAAATATGGCCCGCCAAATTGCCTGCCTTGCAATGCCAGGGGGCGTTGCAAGGCACTGCAGTGCCCCCCACCCTCCCTGCCATTTCTAACCTAGAAACTTCCACGTTGCTATAACTTAGTAAAAACTGTTTTAAAATAATTTCGCGAACAATGTGATTATAACTTTTCGAATAATAAAGATAAAACTGCAAAATAGACAATAGACGTCCTAGTTCAAAGATTTGCCTTTGCCTTTAGCAAACAATACTCTTTTAATAGCCTTCTATTTATCTTTACATCATAAAAAGTATGTTACAGTCGTTTGTAATTACAGCTACGGAACCCTATATTATGCATGGCCCGACTTGCTTGGTCGATATTTTTATTTATAAGGAACAATGATGTATAATACGTCATTGATAAGGAAACATTATTTTGTTCTAGGTACATGCATGGTTATGTTATGAGAGAGTTTATTTTTGTTTAGGGAACATTACTTTTTGTTATTACGGTAATACGATATTTGTAATAAGTACATACCTTCGAACGTTGCACGTCGCGAAATTTTTTGAAACCTCTTTGTTTTTTATTTTTTATGGGATTTTTATTGTTATTGTAATGGTATTATATATTCTGAATATACATATTAAATTGTTTAATAAATAAACATTGATGAATATTTACATAACATTTTATTTCATACTAACCTTTTAGGTAAGTATACATATAGATTGAGTACCTACGCGAGGATAGAATAACGGATCAGTCTATATAGTATCGAGTCCACAAAAAGAAAACACGAGCCTCTAAATTTCGAAACTCGCGCCTCGGGATGGAAGCCCTAGTACCTATTTACCTACTATGTTGGTGGTAGGTATGTCAGTTTGTAGGTCTATGAACAGAGCTTCAAATAATAATTATGTATGTATTGTATACCGACAATGAGCTCGTTTGTTTAGCTGTGTTATCTTTTACACATCGATCCGTCGTACCGTGGAAATACTTCCGTGAATTTGAACTTTATTTGAATGACATAATTTTTTACGAATACATTTTTATTGCCATACGAATCAAGTTCAAATTCACGGTCCGTCTCCGGCACAGATCGCTGTTGATCAGTTGATTCAAACTCGAACTCGACTCACGCAGTCGATCGCGCTTGCTGCGTCGCCGCTCGCCGCCCGCGCCGCGCGCTTTTGCGTATTATAGTAGAGGGGGCGCGGGGTGGCGCGGGCGAGAGGTACGAAATCGCTTGCGTTGGGCTGCATAGGCGCCGTCTTAATAGGTATTCGCTTGGTAAGGTCAAGAAAACAGATAATATGCTAAATGAAATATAACAGTTTTATTGTTAGGAACGTGTTGTTTTAATTAAATAAACTAAACAAATCTCAGTTCATATAAATGAAAAAAAAAACCGGGCAAGTGCGAGACGGATTCGCACACGAAGGGTTCCGTTCCACAAGGCATAAAACGCCCAAAAAAACGTTTATTTTATACCCCTTTAAATTTTAACGTTATTTTATTTTTATTATTTGTTGCTAAAGCGGCAACAGAAATACATCATCTGTGAAAATTTCAACTGTCTAGCTATCACGGTTCATGAGATACAGCCTGATGACAGACATACGGACAGTGGAGTCTTAGTAATACGGTCCCGTTTTTACCCTTTGGGTACGGAACCCTAAAAACACAGTAACAGTATTGTATAGGACGGAACAAATTATTGTAATTAACAACAATATTACATACCTACCTCATACTTCACAAATGTAATTATAGTCTGACAGATTAAGCAATGTGCTAAGATTTTTCGTGTGTTATTATTTAGTTTAACGGTTATACATAAATCGTCCAAACATTTCCACTTGTAATTTTTTCTTCGCAAATAATGAGCTTTGTAGTGACCTATAATACCTACATAATATCCGAGCTATAATACTATAACCTATACCTACATAATATATTTTGGGGTGGTATGAGATCTACCTCCTAGTGGTCCACCCCGGGCAACGGCACTACAGGCTTGCCTGTGGTACGGCTGAACGATCCTACTTAGCGGTGGTAGGCTCCGCTTGGAGCCGCCTGGCTCGCGACCACCATCCCACCGGAGTCCGGCGCCAAGCAGCTTGCTGTGTTTCGTCGGTGTGTGGGAGTGCCAGTGCCTTTGGGGGAGAAGGAGTTTGTCAGTTGCTCTGCTCAGAACCGGTTTTGGTCCCTGGGCTTAACTTGTCGGGTAACTCATTCTGGAGGGTAGCGGGATCCGAAGCACGGTGCCAGCCGTTGGCCGACCGCAGTCAGTAGGGGGCCCAAGTAGCACGCCAGCCACGTGCCAAAGGCTGCCCCGCCAACTCGCGAAAAATCCCGGTATGCACCACCGTGCCAGTCGGCGACTGGATGGGAGGACCCGGTGGACATATCCGGGGGGGTTCGGGCGTCCCCGCAGTCTCCAAATGAGTTCCCCATAGACTAGGTTAGCTCTAGTGTTCCACTTGGTTCACTGAGCAGCGCCTCGACTAGTCTCCTTTTTTCCCCCACAACTCTACTCAAAATGATCAAAGCAAAGAAGACGAATAAGGTTAAACAACGGCTGCACTTCCTCCCACTAAAAGTGCACCTCACTAATATCAGGGGGTTGCACTCAAATCTCGATCCGGTCCATCACCACCTTGAGACCGAGAAGCCGCACCTGTTTTTCCTGACGGAGACGAAGATAGCAACCCCGTCGGATGTGGCGTACCTCAACTACCCGGGTTACTCTCTTGAACACAAGTTCAAGAAGCAAGCTGGGGTCTGTGTGTACGTCCGCGATGATATTTGTTGTCGTCGTCTCCGTTGCTTTGAGAAATCGGGTTTTTCTACCATATGGCTACTTGTGGACACAGGCGTGGAGAAATCTATCTACATCGGCGTCTACCGATCGCACAGCGGTGACCAGGAGACAACGGCGCTCTTTAATTTCCTCGTGGAATCGACTGACGTAGCCCAGCAACGGTACCCAACAGCGAAGCTCATTTTTCTGGGGGACTTTAACGCCCACCATAAAGAGTGGTTGTTCCCGTTCCAGAGAACTGACCATGCTGGGTTGGAGGCGCGCAAGTTTGCTTTAACGCTAGATCTAACCCAGATGGTGAATGTGGCAACGCGGGTACCGGATGTCGACGGCCATACTCCCAATTGCTTGGACCTTCTGCTGGCAACTGATCCGGACAGTCATTCAGTATCGGTCTCAGCCCCGCTGGGAACGTCTGACCACTGTCTGGTGAAATCCATATCGACCTGCTCTCCTCCAGATGAGAGTCCTAGAGGCACGAGGCGAGTATGGCGATACGAGTCAGCAGACTGGGATGAGATGCGGCACTTTTTTGCGTCTTATCCATGGCGGCAGGTGTGCTTCTCCTCGGGTGACCCTTCGTGCTGTGCTGATGTGGTTGCGGACGTGATTCAGCAGGGGATGGAGTATTTTATTCCATTCTCCGACATTCCGCTTGGTCACAAGTCCCGGCCTTGGTATAATGCGGAATGCGCCCGCGCTGAGGCCCGAAAAGAGTCTGCGTACCAAGCCTGGGTCAAGGCCCGCGACCGCAAAGTTAGAGCGCGTAGGGTTCGCGCGAAGAAAAGAGCCTTTAATTGTGCCGCTAAGTTCTGCAAGCGGGTTTTGCGTAGGGCACGTTTTGACCATGTCGGACGTATTGGGATCAAGCTGGCATCGCATCCTCCGGGTAGTAAACAGTTCTGGTCCCTGTCTAAAGCGGTTGAAACGAATTTCTGTCGTCCCACTTTACCTCCAATGATGAAACCTGATGGGTCGCTTGCTCACTCTGCAGGAGAGAAAGCGAATTTATTTGCATCTCTCTTTGCAAGCAATTCACGTCTGGACGCTGGCTCCAAGCAACCACCCACTGTACCTCATTGTGACTCCTCGATGCCGGAGATCGCAGTTCACAATAAAGAGGTCCGAAGAGTTTTGTGCAGTCTAGACGTGAACAAGGCAAGCGGGCCTGACGGTATTCCAGCGAGAGTGTTGAGGCAGTGTGCGCCTGAACTGTCTCCTGTGTTGACACGCTTGTTTCGCCTCTCTCTTGAAAAAAGAACGGTGCCAAAATCCTGGAAGCTTGCAAATGTACAACCAGTGCCCAAAAAGGGCGACCGTGCTGACCCTGCACATTACCGACCGATCGCCATTACCTCCATTCTCTGCAAAGTTATGGAAAGGGTACTGAACAGTAAGTTGCTGACCTACCTTGAAGACAATGATCTCCTCAGTGACCGTCAATATGGCTTTCGCCGGGGACGGTCAACTGGCGATCTTCTCGTGTATGTCACGCACTGTTGGGGTGAAGCCCTCGAGAAACACGGCGAAGCACTTGCTGTATCGCTCGATATCTCGAAGGCCTTTGACAGGGTCTGGCACGCCGGTCTACTCAGCAAGCTTCCTGCTTATGGCATCCCAGCTGATTTTTGTAGCTGGATATCTGACTTCCTTAGTGAGCGGTCGATCAGAGTAGTCGTTGACGGCTGCTCCTCTGACCTTATGGCTATTGATGCCGGAGTTCCTCAGGGGTCTGTTCTCTCTGCAACTCTTTTCCTGCTGCACATCAATGACCTACTTCAGCCTGGTATTGTTGGGTACGCAGATGACAGTACTGTTTCAGAGAGATACTTGTCCAGCACAAAGGCCAGCGGGGCCGAAGTTCGTTTCTTGAGAGAGGCCATGGTGGAGCGGACAGATTTTACCTTGGGCCTTGTCTCCCAGTGGGGTGCTGACAATTTGGTTTCTTTTAACGCCACCAAAACACAGGCGTGTGTTTTTACCGCCAAAAGGAGTCGTTTCGACCAGACTCCTACTTTTCGGGGTACATCTGTTCCTGTAACAGATCGGCTCGAGCTCCTGGGCATGGAGTTGACGTCTAGTCTCAACTTCGGCGCCACCATCGAGTACAAAGCCCAAACTGCGGCCAAGAAGCTGGGCATCCTTAATAGGGTGAAGCGATACTTTACGCCTGGACAGCTTTTAACTCTTTACAAAGCACAAGTCCGATCCTGCATGGAGTATTGCAGCCACCTTTGGGATGGCTCAGCGAAATACCAACTTGCCGCGCTTGACTCGGTGGAACGCAGAGCTAAGAGGCTCATTGGCGACGAAAAACTGGTGGATGCCAAGCTTCACAGCTTGGCTCATCGCCGCAAGGTTGCCTGCTTGTCGGTCTTCTACAGATTGTACTTCGGTGAGTGTGCCCAAGAACTCCACGACCTCATTCCACCGGCCCCCTTCTACCTTCGGACATCCAGACGCACTGCAAGTTACCATCCCTACCTAGTTGCTATTCCACCAATTCGCACTAAGCGTTTTGAAATGTCCTTTATAATGCGCACAGCAAAAGAGTGGAACTCTCTACCTGCGTTTGTGTTTCCGAGTGCATACAACCCGAATCTCTTTAAAGTAAGAGTGAACAGGCTTCTTCTGGGTGAGCTCACTCCATCGTAGACTTTGTCTCTGTCATCTCTGACCTAGACTAGAGTCAAGAGCAAACCCATTTCAAATAAAAAAAAAAAAAAAAAAATCCGAGCTATAATATCTACTACTATCTAATACTATCTAATACTTTTAAATGTATATGATAATCTATGAACTGTACTGGACACTGCAATACTCCACCACAACATTTATTTACGTATATTTTTAACTCAGTGTTTCGTTTCCAACTGATAAAAATGACATAATATCAATGGTTTAGCACACCTACCTACATTGCGGAAAATACCCAATTTGTTGACCTTACCTTACCAAGCGAACACTACATAAATATATTAAAAAAACACTTTCGAAGAAATTTAGCGAAGAAAATGACTAATCCCAATGATTTCAATATTTTCAAGTTTCAAGTAAATGTCAAAACCAACTTGGCTAAAAGGTCCCAGCAACCAGGCCATAAAAAAAAAGAAAAAAAAAAGAACACTACTATTTACTATTACCATAAACACAAAAGACATATTTTCGAAATAAACTACCTTGTTTTCATACTCAATTTGGCGGGTAATTTATCATTTAGCTTATTATCCTTATAAGTGCTGCGTAATTGAACGCACGAGTGGCTATAAATATTTTTAATAATCAAAGGCATTAAATTGAAATCTCTTTGTTAATAATAAAATATTAACCGCATTCCCGTCTAATATGCTACCATTTTCTGCATATTTTACCATGAAATGTCTGCTAGTTTATTAGGTATTTTGTTGTGTATCATGCCATCACGTACAGTGCGTGCCACGTAAGAAGAGACTTGACCCCGCCTCCCCCGCCTCTTTCCGCCGCCCCGATGACGCCCGGTGCGGGACGGGACCGGGCGTCATCGGGGCGGCGGAAAGAGGCGGGGGAGGCGGGGTCAAGTCTCTTTTTACGTGGCACGCACTGTGCTTACTCTTTAGGGCTGTGTGAATAATAGGAAGCTAACGACTCCAATCGGTCGAGTTGGTTGGCATGGCACAGAAGCAATCGATACCTCAACTGTGCATGAATATTAACCACGAGTACCTGGCCTTCGACATCAATGGACAACCATCATCAAACTCAAAGCATTTATTTCAACTAAACCATGTACAGGCACTTTTGAATTGTCAAAATTAAATAAGATAAGTCTTTATTTGGTTTAAACATGGTATAAAGGTGTTACAGTCTGGTTTTTGTATATAATGTCCACATGTTTAGCTTTACACAAATTGTATCAATTGCATGCAAAATAATTTAAAAGTAAGTACATAATTTAATAGTAATACATAAACATTATATTTCGATCAATTCGTCATAATATATTATATCACAAACATTTGCATTAATTCAATTCAATTAATAATAATACCTGTAGAACATAATTATTTTATATTTACATGTTAAGGAAAACCTTAATCTCATAAAAGTTACGTCCATTCTGCCATTTATATAAATTACTTTTAAATGAGTTTGTATTATTTAGTAATTTTAGTTCGTTTGGTATTTTATTGTATATACGTACACACATCACAAGGCAGCTTTTAGCATACTTGGCTGACTTAGGAGTATCCTTTAATACAAGTCTGTGTGGATCCCTTGTTGGTCGAGTGATTACTTCATACGCTTTTTTGAACAATCCCTTATTACTGTACACATATTTACAGGTTTCGTAAATGTAAAGTGAGGGAATTGGTAATAAACCTAGCTTTTTAAAAAACGGTTCGCAGGACTCATCGGGTTTAAGTCCACAAATGCCCCTGACGCATTTTTTTTTTGTGCAATAAATGCTCTATCTTTATCCGTACTGTTGCCCCATATAATGAGCTCGTATTGTAAAATGGATTCTATATATACGTGGTAGGTAGTTATTGCCGTTTTTCTATTTGTCACATTTTTCAATTGTCTGAGAGAGTAAGCAAATTTATTGATCCTATTGCACAAATTGTCTCCATATACTTTCCAATTTAAGTCTTGATCTATGAGGATCAGGATACCCAAGAATTTGATTTATGTAACTTCTTTGAGTCAACGTTAAGTTTAAAATTGTAGGTTTTTAATAGTCTGTCAGAAGTTAGTCAGAAAGTTGAAGCTAGTTGCCCATTCCGAAACGTAGATCTCTATGGAGAAGAACGGGCAAGAAACTACATGGACACTCTTTTAAATAAAGATATTACATAATCCTGGGCATTAAAGCTTTGTAAGAGACTGGGAGAATTTCAGGAAGGTCGGCAAAGGGAACAAGACGTATGTACCTGCCTACCTACTCAAGATACGACCATCTTGCCATGGCTTTAAGGCTCCTGCAAACAGGCGCGACACGCGACGCGAATCGCACGCGACTCAAAGGCACCGCTCGTTGCACGACATGCGGTGCCTTTGTGTCGCGCGCGATTTTATCGCGTGTCGCGCCTGTTTGAAGGAACCTTTAATAAATAATAATAATAATTTATTCGAGTATATAAAGATTTTGTAGTACATGAGAGACTTACAAAGTATGCATAATTACCTAATTACATGGTCTAAGTACAAGATACAACGAAATGTTATGTGAATCGCTGCTCTCCTATAAGCTAGATTACCGAGTAATTCGGCTAACTAATGAAATTCTGACTACCACCAATTCCGGAGGAATGTCCATAGTAATATACGTTTCGGATCAATGACCCCAGTTCAATCTACCTACTCCGATCTATGCTTATAATATTCTCTTTCTGAATGCGAACTTTAAACATTTTAATTATGTTTTCCTGAAAACAGCAATCCGTTTATTTTATTTATTTAGGAAAACCTACGCGTAGATGGCGGGACCAATTTGAAACTTGTACGGATTGGGTCTCTTTGACTCAGGATCGATTTGAGTGAAAAAAATAAATTATTATATTTTGGACATTATTAATAATTTTACCATTATTATTAGGAAAATAAACGATCACACAATACAGAATTACACGAATCATAGAGTGAAAAAATTCGGTGCAATTTCAACCTACATAAAGTAACTCCGAACCTAATAACCTACATAAAGTAATATTCGAATATTAAATTATTCACTATTATTCTTACGTATAACCACATCTTTAGTAGCCTTGACTCGCTACCACATTTCAAAAACACACAAGAGTTTCCAAGATTAAATAATATCTTTGCCTTTCGTGACGCTGCCGCGCTGGTTCCAGAGATTTGGTGCATGAAAAACAGATTTATTCATATTCTAAGTTTCTTATTTTTTTCCCCTACATGCTCAGATGGCTACTTATGCGGTTTTGGATTTTTCACACGTTGGGTTACGTTACACACAAACAATGATTGACGAATCATCACATCAAAACAAATATGATTCAGATTCATAAATACTTACAGTACGTAAGCCTTATGCAAGACAAACATTACACCCCCTACACGTGTTTTATGACAGAATTTCCAAGAAAAATATCCCGCAGACAGACGTGACGAGACTGGTAAAACAAATTATAATGTAGTTTATATAGAAATTGGTTTACCAGAGTCGCGTCGCACCGTCGCGTTGCACCTTTCTGCAGGAGCATAAAATCTGTCGAAATAGAAAGTTTCAAGCTTCTTCTTTTCTTGTCGATGATGGTACTCTTCCTAGTTGTTTTTTTTTATATAGTTTGAGCCCAGTAGATGGCCATGTTGATGGCGGCATCAGTGGCATTCTGGTCATCCGAGGTGCAGGTAAACGGGCTCTTAGGACACTCTAGCAAGTGGGGCATGGTCTGGTCAGAAGCACCGCACTCGCACTTGGTGATGGAAGTATCGGAAAATACCCACTTTGACAAATTGTGTCTGGAGCGACCTATATGGGTACGCAATCGATTGAACTATAGGCTACTGCAGATCACGCCGGGGAGGCAAAGTTGCACATTTTATTGTTAATTCAAGCATTTAGTTGCTCTAACTGCAATTATTTAGATCAGTATTAACTTACTATAAAGTCATCAAATGATCCTGAATGTCAGGAACACTGGTGAACTCATCATCAATCGTCACGAAAGCCCTTCGTAGAACGCCTCTGAAAACAAATGAAATAAATTTATAGGTAATCTATTATGATGAAAGTAAAAGCATTTCTTCGAGAATACTACATGCGGCAGGTAAATTAATAAAAACTGAGACAGACGACCAGTTACGGGTCAACAGCACCTTAATTGCATTTTGTCAATATTGCAAAATCTATTGCTTCAAATGTTCTAAAAATCCGATTGGTTGACAACCAATTCAACGCAATCCATACTTCATCATCCCTGTCCTGATTTATTTGTGGTTGGTGCAACATGTCACCATTTTCTCTATAAGTCCTCATCTTGGTTTCTCCCCTTTCTAACCATATCATCATTCACACAGTCCATCCATCGTTTCTCTGGTCTTCCCCTACTCCATACTTAGGGCTGATTTTACCATCTTTTATCCGTGGAATAAAATTGACGTCTGATAGTTCTAGTTATTTTTAGTAAAAGAGGTGAAAGACACAATTATATCACTGAAAATAGGGACCCATTAGTTCAACCAGCTTTCAGACTGGCTAAAGTAGACTCGTCTTTAATGGGCTACTGTCTAAAATGTTACAATAAAATACCTACCCACATACTTCAACTGAATGAAACGAAATTTAAATCTTGTATAAAACGCACACTATGCAGCAGGCATATTATAAATTAGGGGATTAAATCGCTAATAAAAATGCTTGACTAAATGCTAGTCCTGCTCCATAAGGACGCACAAATAAATTGATTAGCATTGGAAAATACTGTTGGAGCTGCTGAAGATTTTAAAATACTATTTTTGCATTATATTAATTCAATCTCCTAGTATTGTATAATTACATAGCACATATGTGAGTACTATGTACATACTATAAAGCTTCCATTTACTGGGTACGCCTTTCATTGACTTGAATGTGCCCTGGCGGCTGAGAGTATGTCATGCTCACTCAAATGTTTCGCTGACGTGTCATACGTGTGTTGCATCATTTAGCATGGCTTATTTTAATTTAATTTTATTTGATTTTTGTTTTCGTCTTTTCATTAAGAACGCTTTTAACGTTCTGCTTCGTTCTCACATGCATAATTTTTAACATGAATGATGTAAACAAGACTTTGTAACCATATTATTTTGATTTAAAAGAGTGTCCATGGAGTTTCTTGCCCGTTCTTCTCCATAGGTACCTACGCTTTGGAATGGGCAACTAGCTTCATCTTTCTGACTGACCGACCGCGGCCCCTTGATAATTCAAAAGTGCCTGTAATTGGTTTAATTGAAATAAATGCTTTGAGTTTGAGTTAGTGTGGAAAAACTGTCAAAAATTGAAAATTTATTCTCAGGTAGACTTATCTTACTTCTAGGTATAAAATTTTGATGGGTGGAATTCGCCCTTAAAATTATAAATTCAAAAGTCGGTTACTTTTTCATGACTTAACGGCAGAACAGATTTGGGTGAAATGGATAGATAGACCAGACCATGACCTGAGTCCATACGTCCTAGGTCCTACGTAGGTATGATAATTTTTAACCCGGTATTAGGTACCTACCTATGTCCTCGTGAGATAATTTCACGCGAGCGAAGCCGCGGACTAAAGCTAGTGGTACATAATATATGTCGTAGATAGATTGTAGAATCCGTGAATTAAAGATATTAAAAAAATACCTGAAAATAACTTTACATACCTACTTACCGAATTCTTCGCGCTCAAGTTCAGTTCAGCAATTATGGAAAACTGAACGTATTTCAGTCAGTGGTTTTTCTTAACGGAGCTGTTTTGTAAGACAACAATCAATCAACAACAATATTATTATCTGCGACATAAAATAAAGTCACGAGTCCTAAGACAGCAACTTTACAAAAATAAAACGGATAAGACCGCTGCAAATGCTAGTTTCCTAAACTGTTTGTTTACTAATTTGTTTGTTCGGATAACTGCAATGGTATAAACTCCGCACCCTAACTAAATCGTGTGAATGAAACGATAGCGCGCATTTAAACAGGGCAACGCCATCTATCGAGCTTGTTAGAACTATTTCTAGGTGAATGAAAAATATTTTTTTTTATTCTTCCTAATACTGTGTGTATTATTCATGTTTGTAAATATATAAATATAATCAAATATTATTTAAAAAAAACCGGTCGCAAAAAAAAATAGAAAGAAATAAAGATAAAATGCAGCTGTTAGTTAGTTGGGAAGCGCATCACATGAGAATGTTGAATGTTCGTGATAGTCCGCCCGAATTAGGTTATTTTTTGGAAAGCAAAACTAAAAACCCTCCTCCTCTTCCTTTTTTAAGGGATTTTTGTATGAACTCACTTACTTTGTCTTTTCCCACAGAAAGCCGAACATCGAGCGTTTAAAAAAAGGAAAGTAAGGAAAGAAGCACCTTTTTGCAAGCATACAAAGTTTTTGATTGTTCTAATTTCATGGTCCTGTGTGTTTATACGCATTCCGTTTAGATACCTAAGTATCCTTTTTGTCTATTCTAAATAAATAATAAATAAATAAATATTCCTTATGACCTAATCAAGGTTTTACCAAGCGTCTACCATGGTCTGTGAGTTAGGTATTGGGAAACCCGGGTATGAAGCATAGTATGAGTAATAAGAATAACTGTTATTTCCGAAAATCTATAAAAGATGACGGTAGGTATAATACTTTCTCAAGTCTTGACACTTGCGACCGACGACGCCATGACAGTTCAGCTAAAACAATACGCGAGTGAATTTATTGTGTTAGAGTTAGGAGTTAGAGCTACTTCTGCTGTGATGAATGCGACGACTGATATGAACTAACTCAACATACAACATACTTTTGGCCCTTGGGGCGTATCCGTTTTGCCTGGAGGATTCGGGCAAAACGATAATTAATACTTTCTGTTAATGATCATAATTATTAAAGAAATTGTGTAAGTTTTTTTAATCATAAATAGTGATTACCTACCCATAGTACAAATTAAAAGTAAAGAGTTTTAGTGGTCAGGTACCCTTTTCCTTAACATTATATACGTCTTGCCCGAATTTCCCTTACCAACTTTTTCAAGTAGTTATAACCCAGGTGACAGCTATGAATAATATGCTAAATATAGAAGTTACATACTTCCTTATTATTCTACAAGTTTATACTAAACATTCAAATCTGTCAACAACATCCAAACTTCGGTACTTGCAATAATATTAGACAAATATTTATGTTTATCTGACTGTCCAAACAGGGTTATTTTTCACCGTCCCCTTTTCTGGTGCGCATAAAAATCGTATACACAGTTTTGTTATAGTTCTTTATACGAATTTTCGTAAAACAGCTAGGGGAGCGTAAGACAATCATATTAATCAGGTCAGACAAGAACGTGTGTGTATTCTATCGTAAATATACATTACGATATTTTTCTAACAAAGTAAGTCAGTAGAAATATGTACAGACGCCAGCACATCAAGCTACCCGAAACTGTCAAATTTTTCCAAACTACTTTGAACCTTATGCTTTAGCAAAGTTGAAAATATATTAAAGAAATTTGACAGATTGTAGTAGCTTGATGTGCTGGCGTCTGTACGACATTATTAATAAAATAGAACAGACGATAGACTTACTATGCTTTAATAGATTGCACGTAAGATACCTGAGATACAGCTATATCCTAGTTCAGGTCGATCCCAATAGTGTAAGACTTATTAATGTAAATAATAGTAAATATACATTATTTAATTAAATAAAAAATTAGATCATCTTTCAACTATGTTGGGGTCGGCTCCACTCTAACCGGATGCAGCTGAATACCAGTATTTTACATGGAACGACTGCCTATCTGACCTGATCCAACCCAGTTACTGGGTATTACGATACCCCTTGGTAAGATTGATCGTCAGACTTTCGGGCTTCTGACTACCCGTAAAGACTGTCAAAGATCCACGAATGACAGCCGAGACCAACGGCTTAGCGTGCTTTCCGAGGTCACGGTATGTAAAGATGGTCACCCATCCACAGACACTGACAGTGGATGGGTGATGGGTTGTAAATAAAAAATTAGATATGTCTAAAAAATCAAGAGGCTCCTGCACTGGGCGAGTGGGCGCAGTGGATTACGATCCACTACCTCTCAGTTCCCACAAAGAGGTGACCACTGGAGACCAGCAATCCAATTGCGTAACACAGATAATCACAATTTGAATAATTTTGAAAGATATTGCTAATTCTAATAATGGCGTTCCAGTAGGAGGATAAATAAATTAGGTAGGTACTGAATTTCCATGAACCACCCTTAATGATATGATTTTGAGGTCAAATAACAGGTTCGCAGAAATTGTCGCAAATAAGATAGATAACAACGTTACTATGGTGACATCAGTCTGAATAGCAATAAGACCACCTTTCAATATTTTGTTTACAAAAACAGAAGTAGGTACCCTCATTTTGAGGAAGGAAAACGTACCTACAAACCGTTCACCTGTAACTTATCCCGTGGTGCGATTGGTAGCACTGTCCTGTCAGTCGCCATTTTGAACTCTATTAATATTAGCCAAGCTTAGCAAGCTATGGTGCCAACATGACGGCAAGAGACAGGTTATAGTGAACGTTCTGTAGGCATGATTTCCTTCTGCAAAATACAGTATGTTAACTAACAGAGGGCGTTCCCGTTAACCCGCAATAGTATAGCATCCATACATGCTAAAAAAAATATTACCATTCGAAAATAAAATGTTTTTATTTTTTTTTATATTAAAATATTCACTAAAAATCGTAAATTGATACGTTAAAGAAACACTCTGTACACGCGTACTTGAAGGACAGCAATGTCGGAATTTATTTATGAATGACGGGCCGCGTGTGCGGCGATCTAATTGATCGCCTAGCCCCGCCCCCTGTCCCCGAATGTCCACCTAATTTTATTCGGAACTAATCTCACGCGCTGACAGGACGTGCATTACTTTCGCATTGCAACATCTTACGTCATTCTTGAGTGAATAATGCCGCGTTATCAGTTCAGTGCTCAGGAGTATGTGAACATGGTGCTCATTTATGCTGAGTGTAACTATGATGGTGCACGTACTCTGAGGATGTATGCTGAGCGGTATCCCAATGCACATCAACCGCGGAATTCTCGTGTTATTGTGAGTGCCCTAGTGCGTATTCGTAACAATGAACCGGTAGTGCCGCGACGTTCTGGTGGCCCCCGACCCGTGATCTCTGTGCGGCAGGAAGAGAACGTGCTAAGGCATTTTGAGGAGGAGCCCGGTTCAAGCACTAGAAGAGCCGGCCGCCTGGTAAACATGAGTCACGTCGCAGTGTTTAAAATTTTAAAGAAAAACAAGCAGCATCCGTACTCACTTCAAAAAGTGCAAGGTCTGCTTGGTCCAGCTGACTTCGAGCGCCGGTTAACTTATTGTCAGTGGGCACTGCAGCGATGCGCGGAGGATCCCCACTTCATCGAAAACGTCATATGGTCAGACGAAAGCCTATTTACGCGCAATGGCATGTGGAATCGGCGTGTATGCCATCACTGGGCAGAAAGAGGCCATAATCCGCGTGCCACTCGGCCTTTAGCACATCAAATACGGTGGTCACTAAATGTGTGGGCCGGGATAAAGGGAAACACGATAATAGGACCTGTCTTCATCCTAGGGACTCTAAACCGTGTGAGGTATCTGGCTCTTCTTAACGGCACCGTCGCACGCTACCTCGACAGGTTGCCGCTTGCCGAGCTCCGAAATGTGTGGTTTCAACACGACGGAGCACCCCCTCACATTTCAACAGAAGTGCGATCGCGGTTAAACGAGTTGTTTGATAGCCGCTGGATCGGGAGGTACGGTCCCGAGGCGTGGCCACCACGGTCACCTGACTTAACGCCACTTGACTTTTTTTTTTGGGGTTGGGTCAAACAACTCGTTTATAAAAAAGAAAGCCACTCGCGGGAGGAGATGGAAATGCGAATCTGCACAGCATTCCGCATTATCAGGAACCACATACGCGAAGACCCGCTTTTAATGCGACGAGTGCACCAAAATAATCGTCGGCGATTGCAACAATGTGTAGATAGAGGAGGTCAGCATATTGAGCAGTTCAAAATCTAGGTAAGTTTTTAAACATTATTTAAATGTATCATAATACCTAAAACGTTAAAATAAAAAATAACACTAAACGACTATGCACAAAATTAATAAGTTCAGAAGGCCCACTCTTTCCTAAAACTGATTTTATACTCAGGGAGTACAACGAACGTGTTACTACTGTGACGTTACACGATTGCTATGAATAAACGCAAGTACTTAGGTATTACGAAGGCAACTGCATAAAGTAAAAGTATTTTTTAAATTTCTGTTATTGGAGAAAACATTCCCTTGCTAACGTATAATACCGTCATTATCATTTAAATCCTAGCCTAAACTGTGGCTTAAGTAAATGAATCTTTCTCCAAACTTACCGCACACTATTTATTATACGGTATGGTACATTATTTTTTAGATAAAATTAATTTTTCATATCACTGTAAACCTGTCGTACCACCGCGCCCGCGCCGCCGCCGGTCTGAGTGGCTAGGTAAAACAAATTCAAGTACTTGTTCCGTGAGTGGACCTTCTGTACTCATATCTGTTTATTTTGTGGCCGCGACGAGCGACGTGTATTCTTTATTTTAATTTTAATGTTATTGAAACGCGGCTTAGATAGGTACAATGCGTGCAACGAAAGATGAGACTTGCTTGACACACCACGTGGTTTTACATGCGCAGTCATCGAGATATAAGTACTAACGTACTAGAGAAGACACCGTAAATTCCTACTTTGTCTTGTTCAACTGCGGCGTTCGCGCCGCACCTCACTCAGTCGCTCTCTAGCTCTTTACGCGTAAGTGCCGTGATTTACATGGCGCTTAAGACCTTTTTGCCGAGAATAAATACACTTCTGCAGCAAATCTAGCGCTGTGGTAAATTAGTTACGGTTTAGACGAATTGTTATTATTTTAGCGCTGCAGCGAACTAAAGATTCAAATTACGAAGAATAGGACAATTCGGTTATTTGACGTAGCTTCTCTAGTACATTAGTAGTACTTATATCTCGCTGTGCGCAGTACACGATTTTAGGTATCTTTAGCGGTATGAGGTCTACACCTCCAAAGATGCGTCGATGCCGGCGCTCTCAAAGACCCTGCGCTCGTGTGCGCTGCACACCCGCCGCCGCACCACGTCGACGCCGGGCGCGCGGTAGCAAAGCAAGGCTACTCCTTTTCCTACTCTATTTAAATTTACACAATAACTTTGTTTCAACGTGAAATCAGCCTTAAAACAGATAATTAAAGATTAAATTGGCGTAATGTCGCATCGCTACTAAAGGCGCGTGCCGGCTTCGGCACCTGTTTGCTTTGATTCGTTTGACAACACGCCGTACGCCGACAATCATTGCTAACTCGGCTGTATTAGAATGCTATAAAGTTCAAATTAAAATTCCCAGGGACATGCGGCGGTCATTTTCAAAGGCTTGTGTACTCGGGCCGCAATTTTTGTTTTACCGCTACACCGTAGTTTTGTGAAATAAGCCTTGATGCAATTGGATTAAGTATCATCTTTGAATAAACATGTAAATATGAAGTAAATCGGCTTTTCTTTTGATAAAAAATAAGGTAAGATTTGGTTATTTGCTTCCACAATAATTATTGCGACATGCCTCGAGGTCGGAGGTCATCAAAAACAGCTAGCGAAATTCATGAAAAAAAAAAACAAAACATCGAGTGATAGATAGGTTGTGAAGATATCGAAGTTAAATACTCGTACCTACACGACCTTTTAGTATTCCATTTTGACCCCGCTCCTACTAGACTACAGGACGCCAGGGTACTGGTTGCACACGGGCGCCACAAGGGCTAGAGACGCCTCTGGCTAAAACTAAACATACTTTTAATTTTACTGATAACAATCGGACGAAGACGTGTGTTTGCACTGTCTTTGTAATTCAATAAGCCGCCTTTATGAAATTCGCCGCTCGCCATTCGGCGCGGCGCGGGCGCGGGGCGGGGCGGGGCGGCGCGGGCGCGGGGCGGGGCGGCGCGGCCGTCTCGCTCGGCTTCGTGAACTCTCGGAGACGTTCGGCCGGCATCGTGCGCATTGCGTTTACTACTACTACTACAATACTATTCCGCGCTACTATTTTGATTTTAAACAGGAGGTTTCGAATTTATTGACAATTAATTATTTTTTTGAATTCGGATTATTTTATGCTTATTTTTCTATGCTGATATTTTTATTTTAATCTATTAATGATATATATTAACGAGTTTAAGGGAACGCCCTCTGTTATTTAACATACTGTATATAATGAAAAATCCTGTGGTATGTTTCTACCTATATTTAATTATATACTATTTACTGTAGTAAACAACAATAGTGAATGACTTACAAAGGCTAAAAATAAAACATGCTTTGTAGTTTCATTCATTTTAATATTTTATTGTTAGCACAACCGTACAAGCTATATTTACCTATGTTAAAGGGAAAGAACACATTCATTTATCTCGTCAGTCTATTGTCTAGGCGTGTGCCAACTATGTTTAATTTCGTCGAAACTAGTAGCCTACGGCTAAAGTTTTCTTCACATACGTGGTACGTGGTAACAAGGTGGTATACGGCTCAATCTAAGGAGTCCTTCACACTTGTTCGGTCACATTAGATTCGGCAGTATTTGTTGAACAACAAAGCCATTCATTCGGCACGTACCGATCAGCTAACTACGTTTGGCATCTGCTCGCCAAATTATGTTTGGGTCAACTCGGCATAATTCAAGCTAAGTCTAGCGGATTTTTCTCGAACCTAATAATATTCGATTTTGCCGTCCGGCTATGCCGAATCATGTCTACCCGAAGATGTATAACACCCCTAATTTACATAGAGTGACTGATCTAAAGCACAGAATACATAATAGTACTACGTCTAAAGGTAATACTGGGAATAATCTATATATGTAATTATAAAATTAAAATGACGTTTGTTAGTCTCACTAAAACTCGAGAACGGCTGGATCTATTTTGGCTAATTTTGCTTTTAAGATATTTGTAGAAGTCCAAGAAAGGTTTAACAGGTGAGAAAATATGAAGAAGTTGTAAGGAAAATGGTAAAAGCAACAATTTTATAATCCCATACAAACTGTTCTTACCTGTCAAACAGTGTGCGTTCAGAAATTAAATAATACGGAGCGGAGGTAATAAGACTGTATAGTTTGATTTATTCAAATGTATTTGGTATACCTAGTACTCTTTTAAATTTATTTCTATTTTAGTTTATTATCAAGACAGACATTTTTTTATGTAGCTTGATATATCTTTCTAAGTTTGGTCATAAAATAAATTTCTGAACTCACTATAAATATTTGACAACAAACAAATATGTATGTCATTTCTTTCCTTTGTGACTTTGTGAAAGTACTGTTATTTACCATTTTTGTAGTTTAATGTCTAAGTGAAATAGTTTAGTGTACCTATTTACAATGCCGTTACATGCTCTGTGACAATGCCAAGGAGAAGACGAGCTTATTTTTAATCTTATATTTTGAAATGTTTCTTCGTTTGTGTCTTTTTTTTACATTGTTCTCACATATAGAAGCAACAATAATAATGTACCCAGGATTTTGTAATATCTTGATTTTAAGAGTGTCCATGGAGTTTCTTGCCCGTTCTCCATAGAGATCTACGTTTTGGAATGGGCAACTAGCATCAACTTTCTGACTAAAGGACAGACTATTTAAATTTTGACAATGAGGGTTTTCTGAAATGACGTTCGCTAGGTGGCAGCACTGACACGTCAGGTCCAGGCATCTGTCAAAGAGCCTATATTTTCTTTAGTCATGACTGAATGATGAACGAATGAATGAATCGAATGATGAACGTCATCATATATTTTATATTGGAAGACCTCTTGTCACAGTGGTGCCAACTGGTGTCGTAAATTTTCACGAAAACCCTCATTCAAAAGTGCCTGTACAGACGCCAGCACATCAAGCTACTACATCTGTCAAATTTCTTTAATAGATTTTCAACTTTATCGCTAAAGCATTAGATTCAAAGTTGATTGGGTAAATTTGACAGTTTCGGGTAGCTCGATGTGCTGGCGTCTGTACAAGGTTTAATTGAAATAAATACTTTGAGTTTGACTTTGATTTAGGTCGTAGAAGTCAGTGAAATGTGCAACGAGCTACGTCAAGTGCCTACAGCACTGATGAGCAGCGAGACACAAATAAGGTGAATGCGCAGTTGTAGCCCGCGAAATTCAATTGTTCTTACGTTTTTTGCAATTTGCTGGTCAGTGTCAGGTTGTATCTTGATCAAAATTTGATTCGCGAATATAGTAGACATGTATTAGACATATATGCAACTTCTTTGTTTGAAAAAACAAAGAGCTGCATAATAAAATTTAGTACGACATTATAACACTAGTTTGGATGATATTATGGTTAGTATGTTTTAATGTTGGCATTATGTTATCTGTTTCAGAAACTTTTATAGAGGATTTATAGCATGGGTGTAGATAAACAATATAATAGCATAATCAATCTACCTAGTCTTTTCCCAACTATATTGGGGTCGGATTCCAGTCTAACCTGATGTAACTGAATATCAGTATTTTACGTGAAGCGACTACTTATCTGGGTCAGTGGGTCGTCTTAGTCTGACCTTCACAACCCAGTTACTGGGTAACCCTTGGTAAGACTGGTTGTCAGACTTTTGAGCTTCTGACTACCCGTAACGACTGTCAATGATCTACATATGGCAGCCAGGACCAACAGCTTAACGTGCTTTCCGAAGCACGGAGGGGTGTCGAGATGTAATGAATGGTTTTTTAACCCATCCACGAATCCGACCACGGTAAGCGTAGATTAACTTTCGAACGACCCGTGCGGCTGTTAAAATGTAGCATAGTAACCTACAATTCTTTTGTCAAAAGTTGGGCTAAACATCAAAACAAAACATCATTAGTTTGGAAAATCAGAGTACGGTCCCGTGACGCACGGCTTCATTGTGGCACATGACAATGCGAATAAGTATACCATAATGACTTTATAATTACTAACAAAAATTGTCTCGTCCTTTTAGCTACTAACATAACTAGTAGACTACCACGGAGTGCAAAGTTCGACGGCTCACCACGCTGTCACCACACGACGCTGGCAGAATAGTCGACATCGGCTCAGTTGCCGAAGAAGAGAAAAAAAAAATCGGTTGTCTGTAAAGTCGGTTTACTGACGATAGTTGAACGTGACAACGTCATAAGAAAATACTGATGGAATAGTTGCATTGCATTTGTTAATATTCGCTTGCACTTCAAGCCGCCATGGAACGCTACAGAGCGAGGCCGCGAGGTAACGCTACATGAGTCATGTTTTTTTCGTGAGTGCAGCCAGCTTCATCGATTTATTAGACGTTATCACGTCAAAAGACTTTATAAACTATGTTATGTACGTATAAATGTTATTCAGTATTTTTATTATAGAAAAAACAAATAAGAAAGCCAACTCGGACCCCGAGCGAGCGATAATAGCATAAACACGTAGGGCTGTCACTTATAGTTTATTCCATCGTCAAAAATGCAGTCAATCTCTATACAAAACAATTTTTCCCTGTAGGGTAGGATTAGGGATCTTTAATACAAAGTTTTTTTAATTAGTTTTTCTACATAGACCAGGAGCTGACTACATTTTTTTCATTACCTACGTCATGTTATCTGTTAGGTATTTCAAAAATTACGATCGAAATAATTATGATTATGAAGATATCCTACTCATTTGTATTTACCCTGGTATTACTGCCATTTATACACGAAATGATGCAACAAACAATGTAGGTACATTGTGATAACTATTGCAGCGCGTCAATAGTATTTTGCAGGCGTTTGTATTTGTATCTATTTATATACTTGTGTTTTTCCCTGTCATTGTATGATCCAAGGGTTTTTAAGCCACACGTATACCTACAGGAAAATCTTCCTTTTTGTAATCTAAGTCTGCCTAGTTTTACTAATGACTCTTAGTTTTAGTTATTTATTTTATTGTTGGTATATGCGAATGGTACTGGAAGACTACCTGCAGTATTGCCTCTCCTTCTCCGCGAATTTCTATTTGGGAATTCAGAATTTATAATTATTACAGTTACTGCATCTCCTATTTCGATTTGGCGAAGTTTTCAATTCCATCCTGTATAACATTCAGGGCTGACAGGTAGCTTGTTTTTCTTTAAGTGCAAGGAAAAAAAGGTTTTCGAGGTTCCTAAATAAAGAGCCGAAGGTCTAAGGTCCAATTTTTTTTTCTTATTTCTTGATATCTACTAAGCAAAAATAGTTTATTTACTGTAGTTAAAATAATAGTTATGCCCGTTGTATAGGTGGATTGGCGATTTCAGACCTATATTGATCCTGAAATTTTGCATATACGTTGTCAAGTGTACAGAAACGGACATAGGGTACCTTTCATCCCGAAAAAAAGTGCTGTTCCCGAGAAAAAAAAAACAACGTTATTATGATAATAGATCGCCACGTGTCGCTGCAGAACTCTCAGAGTACAACCCGAATTGATTGTCAAATTCTAAATTATTGCAAGTGAAGCTGCCGGCAAAAGCTAGTCTTATATATAAAAATCTCGATTCACAGTGTTTGTTATCGAACTCCTCCGAAACGGCTTGACCGGTTTTTACTTTTTTTTTTTTTGTGTAAGTACTCGTTATATTTGGTAAGTCTGAGAATAGGTCGTAGGCTATTTTTATACCCCTAGGTGATAAGGGTGACCCTCTCTAGAATTTTTGGAATCGAAACTTACGCGGGTGAAACCGGGGACGCAGCTAGTAAAATTATAAGTCCCAGTTTCCCCACGATGTTTTCTTTCACCAATGTCAATTATGTCTAAGATTAACTTAGAAAGTACCTACATATGAATTACTGTTACTATTAGCCAAAATTATCCCACTGCTGGGCATAAGCCCCTCCTCATGACTTTCAGCTCTACCGATCCAGGGCTAAAATGGATCACACATATGAATTGAAAACGTCAAATTGGTGGAGTACCAATGTGACATTTTAATAATGATAAGCATAGCATAAACAAAATCAGCGTATAATGTTCCCACTGCTGGGACACAGGCCTCCTCCCGGTGAGAGGGAGTGGGCCGTAATCCACGCGGGCCCAGGGTGCTTACTCTTCAATTTAATTCCGATAGATCGACATTGGAATTGTGACGTTTCGTACTCTTGAGTTCGATGCTAGCGCCAAATGATTTTTAGATTGGGTGTCCATTTTGGAGAACTAAGTGGAATTGGGTTCGGGCTTGGCGTGGGGTAATTGTCGACAATATTGTTTTCAAGACTACCGAATCACGTGACTGTAAAATTAACAATGGAATCATATTGGCATCTCATTGGAATTAAAATTAGTTTGGAGAGTAAGCCCCCAGTGCGGGTTGGTAGATGTCACATGTCTTCGAATTTTTAGTTCTAGGACATGCCGGTTTCCTCACGACGTTTCTCTATCACCGTTTTTAGAGCAGTGGTGATAATAATGATGAAATATAAAATTAACTTACACGTCGATTGGTGATGATTTGAGCAGATAATCACTGATGATATGTCTTTCATCTTGAAGACTGATGATGAGATCTCCCATCGACAATATTGTGTTAACCTGCCAAACAAAACAATAAAAGGTTTAATGAAGCTTAGATTACTAAGGGTTGATTTTTCAACAGTCAGATAACTTTTACCTGAAGAATTATTATGACAGTTTGACATACTTTCAATAAAAAATATGTCAAACCAGAATATTTATTCCTCAGATAAAAGTAATCTGACTATTAAAAAATCAGTTTTAAGGCCTGATTTTTCAATCATCTGATAACTTTTTCGAACAATAATTTTGAAATTTTCAAAATTTATTCTGAGGACAAGACTTATTCTAGTTTTCAAAGTTTGGTGGAATAAACAAAAGTATATAGAAATAATATTATTATTATTTTATTTGTTTATTCTTTTAGTATCTATATTACACAATGTATATATCTACTATTTAATAAAAAATATACTTAATAATAAAAAGGTATTCCTAAAAAGTTATTATGTACTTATTACAAGTATAAAGCAAATTGGGAACGCAAGTTTCTTTTTAAAAGCAGGTAGCTAATTGTTATTTAATAGTAAGTAGGTACCTAAGAACGAATAACAGGAAAATACAATTACGGATTTAAATACTTACAGCAATATGAGGATAGTACCTACTTGCTTATTATATTGCAATTTTATGGTGAAGAATTAAATATTTTGAACATCAAGGAAGTTTTACAAACCTAACGTTACATAAGTTTCATCGACCAACATATTTGTTCAGAAACAGAAACATTTTATTGAGAAGCAACTTAATATTTTGAACTTTTATTTCACACAATTATTGCAACGGATTTCTTATATTTTTCACAAATTGTTATCTACTAACATTTTATTGCACGGCACGCGTCCTCACACAGCATAATTTAATTAAAAATCGAGCGTGTTTTGTTTCCTTTTTTTATTAAATTTCACAAATCGAACGTCAGGCTGGTGCAAACCTGATTACTTTTTTTTTTACTTAATTTTGAAGTAGCCATTTACATTCAGCCTTTTTAGTTCTATGAATTTACATTATTTTGAATTTAGATTATCCTTTGTGCACAGTTTTTCTGTCTCTATATTAATACAAATTCGGGTTAGTTACACCATTTATAACTCAAGAACGGCTGGACCGATTTTTATATTCGATTTGTTTGTTTTGTCTCCACCCCGAATAGCAGAATAACTATTAAACTATGGGAAAATTTCACGAAAAAAAAAAAGAATGAAGAAACGCAACATTTATTGATTCCGAGACGGTATGAAGTTTGCCGGGTCAGCTAGTTGTCAATGAAAACAACAATTAAGTGGTCCCCGCCGCCTGGACATTTGCAAAATAAGCATTGCAGATGCGTTGCCATCCCATAGACAAAACTAGAATGTCAAATTGGTTTGTCAAATTACAAAATTGGACCCCACGACAAAGGAATCCTAGTGTGGGGCCCAGGGTATTTGTAAAAACTTAGCAAATAAGGCTCCTTGTAATCTGCTACTAGTTTTTTTTTTTATTGTAACGTGTTTTTTTCTGAACTGAATAAAGTTTTTATTTATTAAGTATTTATTATATTTAAATACGCCTGCTTACCTCAGCGTCCAAATATAATGAGGCGTCTAATGTCTGTGACAGCTGTGCCATGTTGGAGCAGTTCTGGATGAGCAGCGCGACGTGGGGCACGAAGCAGACGATCAGCATCTGAAGTAAGAATATCCTCCGGCCCCGTCTGGAAAAGATACATTTTGCATTGAACCCAAACACTAAAGATAAATATTGCTTAGTGCTGGCTGGTTTATTTTTGTCACTGCTGTAAAACTGTCAAACAACAAATGACAGATAAGACAGATAAGAGAATGACAGATAAAAACCTAATATTTCTTTCATTATTAATTAATAGAAGTAGTTATTCCCAACTATGTTGGTGCAGCTTCCAGTCTAACCTGATGCAGCTGAGTACCAGCATTTTACATGGAGCGACTGTCTATCCGACCTCCATAACCCAGTTACTGGGAAGTAAGTCAATTATTTATTTTTTGTTCAATCACGCAAAACTGGTTTATCAGACTTGTATGTTTGGTATACAGTCGTTGTAATATAGGATATTATCTCAGTAAAATGTAACCTTTTTTTCGTGAGGTAACCTCAACCTGCAGTGCGATTCTGTAACCATCTCACCGTGAAAACTTAGGTGAAGTGAGCTTGGAGTGAGCTGTCAATAGTGTCAATTCCTAGCAAAAACAAACTCACATCACCTAAGTTTTCATGGTGAGATTTTTACAGAATCGTCCGGCTGGGCTTTGAGGATAAGACCAGAGAGTGTGGGATTTTCACCTCACTAAAACCACCCCGATGGTCGCCATCTGCACATGGAAGGGGCACAGCTACCTCTCAAAAGACCGATACCCCCTCGTGAAACCCCTGTCAGGGCACATGTCTGGGGAGCCCGTAAATGGATTTCCCCGAAACCTAACTGAAGTAGGTAGATAAATAATAGAGTGAAGTACACAACAGCAGTAAATTTCACCTTGGGTATTTCGTGGATATTCCCTAACCATTAACACAAGGTACAGACGCCAGCACATCAAGCTACTGCAATCTGTCAAATTTCTTTAATAGTTTTTCAACTTTATCGCTAAAGCATAAGGTTCAAAGTTGATTGGGGAAATTTGACAGAAACTGTCAAATTTATTGATTTATTAATTTGTTTATAGTTACCTAAGTCAAAATTGGTCAATTTCAATATTTCGAATATCTAAATTATAACGATGTTTCATTACGTTTTAATCTCATCACTAGTAGAGATACTGTGGCAACAATTTTTAAAGAAATGACAGTAAGAAGTATCATTTTACTGGAACTAAACTACTAAACTAAAGTCGGACTATAGTTGTCTGACATTTATGCTGAACTGGGCCTTTTTGGCGCAGCCGTGAGGCCTGTTTTAAGTTATTTTTTTCTTTTTCTATTTTTTGTGAATATTGTGTGCCTAACTTAACCAGGGTCAAATAAACTTATTTTATTTCATTCTTTTCTTTGCCATAGAACTTGGCAATGCCTGGCAGCCTTTTGGGTACTTTTCCTGTTAACAGCGATGAGGACGAATAAGTATATCACCCTGAATTTGATACCATAGGAAGCTTTTCCCTCCTTTATAATATACTTGTATAAATTATTTAAACACTGCTTGCTTATAAATATTACGTAAAAAATATTATCTTGACATTTTATGTCAAGATATAATTCACTACGTCGTTCCTACTTGTTTGAACACTTTGAACTACGCACTACAAAGTCCTGAAATTGATCTCGTTATTACTTAAACTCTATTACACTACGTTTGTGTTGAACAAGAACAACCTAATTGATAGCGGTTCCTTTATCCTTTACTAGTGCCTGTTTCGACAGAGGATAAGTTTCGTCGTCTTACAATGTGGTTACTTTGAGAGCCTTTTACATAATAACGTTATCTTCCTGTTTCGTGGGAACACAATCGCCTTGTGGAATCATTATAGCAATTGTTTGCCTCTGACATATTTCAGGCGTCAATGGGCGTTTGACATATTTATGATGTGTCTTAAGTATTTTCATAGTTAGTTTTTATTGCAGTTAGATAAAATGTGCCTTGATTTATTTTATTGTTAATAGATAGTATTCAAAGAAGTCCATTATTTCTTCACTATTGAACGTTGAAAGCTCAGAGCAATCGGTTTCAAGGCGTGTCGAATTTCAATTACCTAACGACATTCAACAGGATTAATGTAAGATTATGACAGTTTCAAACATTATTGTCTTTTCCATCACCGTTATAGTTGCCAGAATGTCACTATGTACATAGAACTTTATAACTACACTAAAAACTAACGCACACGAAGTGTCTGCGTCATATTTCGCTGACTAGTGTCATGTAGCCACAGCCACGAAACTGGCGGTACACAACACCCTTCGGTCAGAACTCCTCCTCCTTTTTTTCTCTTCTCTTCTTCTTCTTATTTTCTTCTCTTCTTCTTATTACAACATTAATGCTAATTGGGATGTCTGAGGGTGTGCGTTAATTACGTTACATGTTGTATAGGATACACGCGAGTCCGCTATTTTGAAAAAAATCAAAATGGCGGAAAGGTAGATAGAAAAATTGAATCCACATAAAAATTGTTTGTTTGTTATGAGTACCTACCGTATAAACTTACCTACTTATTCATTTAGTAAAAAGCTGTTATTAGAACATCACAAACAGACCCTTCAATTTTATTGATTTGTATAGATTTTCAAAACAAAACTAATAACACCAACATTTTATCCCAGTTGACCATTTCCTACAAACGTTAGGTACAGGAACTGCAATCAGCTAGATGAGATCATATAAGCAGTTCAGGGTGGGAGATAATGATCCATTCAAGCGATACGTGCATTTGCAGCCAGCCGGTAAACTTTATCTTCGAAAGTATCTGAGTACACCTGCCTTCTACTCAGGTAATTGCTATTTCCTTGTAAAAATAGTAGGTTACCTTATAACTAACTCCCTTTCAAATCATGTTACTACAAATTTATTTTTTTACCCCGATTTTGAGCATTTAATTTTCAAATTGGATCACAAAGTTAAGTAGTTAAGTTAGCAAAAGCTTCAGGATTTGAAACCTCAAACTTTTTTATGTGATCTAAATTCAATTTTGTATTAAAAATATAAGCTGACTGAGAAGCAAAACATTAATGGCTGCCCGTCAACATTTTGACATAGGTAGGACATTTATTAATTCCATGCACTGACCTCTATCATACAAGTACACTGGACTAACGATACTCTACAAAATGACAGTTGTTTTTTGTGCCGATTCAAAGCCCCCAGGAACTAAAATTGACACGTTCTTTCAAATGGACGTTGAGTCGTTTGATTCATCTCTAATGATTTAGGTCTAAATCGTGGAAAACTACTTTTTTGTGTATTTTGTGTTTAGTACGTGATATTTAGAACATTTTTATTATGAAAGCATGCGCATTTTGTAAAACTCGCTATCAAAAAGGCAGCGGAATAACCTTTTACAAGTATGTGAATTTCATAACTAAGTATAAATGTTCGATTGTTTGTGTGAGCATTTTTATACTATATTATATTTAGAATAAATGTTTTCATTAATATTTCATCATATTTAAGTGTACCTAATTAGGGCTTAGTTTTCACATAATTATAATGAATACAATAATTTGAATAGTGTTGTAAATGTTCCATGTCGATAATTTTCTTCAGACAGTTAATAATTTTAAATTTACGTCTTCCAAATAGAAATTTACTGTCGCCTGACATTTTTGCAATTTGATTAGCTAAAACAAATTAGCAAATACTAGTTCTAATTTCAAAAGATAAATCCATACTAATACAATACTTAAATAAAAAAGTGCCTTTAATGTTACCTACCTATTTGAAATAAATTCTTTGACTTTGTTATTTTTTGTGTTTTTTTTCCATTAGTATGCACGCTATCCAGATATCCGACAATGAAAATGGAATCACTCTCCTTTCCGCTAGTAATCACTACATGGTAAGGTAATTTTACACGGTTCACTTTTGACATTAAATTTGAGTGAATTCGATTGAATTTGTATGGACGCTGTTTGTTAAATGGTTACCTTTTTTGTTTACATGGTTCAATTCTTCCAAATTGATCACCACAAGTGACTATTATTTAAGTAATAGCTATTACATTTTAGTGCAATATAGCTCACGAAGAATACAACTGCCATTAATTTGATTTACTAGGTTACAGCGAAATGGCAACATAATAGCTCAATAGTTTTTAGTTCACGTTGCGAACTAATGGGACCCCAGCTCAGCTGGTAAAAATAGTGTAGTTGAGCCAAGAGATATTAGCTCAAACATAGTATTTGTTAGGCTAAGTTATAAGCCTATCCTCATATTTAAAGCTCACTGATCTGACCGTCATGCGCTATAACTTTACTAGGACACCATCCACTAGTTTATAGCTTGCGATCTGACCGCGCCCGCATGAATTTTCAGTTAGCCTTTGCAGAGCAAATTATACTATTACTTAAAAATGAAGCATAAAAATAACTGGGAGTGATTCGATTTTTTTCTCTAAAATAATATAAATTACTCTCAGTGGTTATAACGATCGATAAAGTTCATAAAAGTATTTTTTATCGAAGGATATATCCCATCTCTAATATTAGTTCCACCGTACCTTCACGTTGCTATCAATGCCAAAATGGCGAAAATCAAATGGAAGACATTTGATTTTCGCCATTTTGGCGATGACAGGATGAAGATCCTGTCATCGATAGTATGCAGTCCAGCGACTTGTATAATACAGGTCAGTGATTCTATGTTTTATTATTGCTGTAAAAAGGTTGCAGTCAAATAATATTAAATTTTAATAGTTATGTGTCTCGTGACAAATTGTGACATTCGCAGCACACCTACAGATAAATTAATACTTAAAACCTGCAATTAATACATCATTTTAAAATAATATTTTCTGCTGAGCTTTAAATACAACATTGGCTGGTTCAGATGAAAAATAAGTAATGGAGGCCATTATCCACGAAGAGCAAATTATAACAAACAAAAGTTAATGGCTTTACACATTTATTTTCAGCGATAACCGCCAGTAAGCTGTTATATTTATAATATTCTTAGAATGAAGAAGGTCGAATTTTAGACATAATATAAAAAATCTATTAATTTTTCGCGATAAATATTTTATGCCCAAACGGATATAAAAAACGCAATGCAGTTTTCTTTATGAAGCATTTTCAGGTCAGTTTCTTGCTAAAATAGTATTATCAAGCTATTTGGGTTGGATTTTTTAAAGATACGCAGTCATGGGTTGCAATTTAAAAACTAGATTTAAGTTGACATTTGATTCACTTTTAAATTTAGGCGCAAAACCTACATAAAATGTTTGTATACAAATCTAAACCTTGATAGAAAACGCTAAGACGTATTACTATAGATTATCTAATAATATGTCATGAGTGACCGGCCCAAGTTACACCCCAAATCCGCCCTAACAGTGATCTATAGAGATAATTTATTATCTCCGCAATGCCCCATTGACCACAATTTGCGAAACTATACGAAGTGGGCATGTAACTATAACTATAAAAATATAATGAATATAACGTTGGGGCAAATGAGACATTGAAATTAATTATGTAAATAAGGGAACTACGACCACTTTGGGAATACCGACTGATTGCTGAGTGGATCATAATAATATGAATCTGTCAGTTAAACTGTGGGGAAATCGGCCTCTTCATAGACAGAGAAGAAATATCCACTGATCGCCACACTAGTTCATAACGTGTTGGCAAATTCTGACCAGTAGGTAAGCTGATTCAGATTCGTAGCGCACATTAGTCACTAATTCACAATACACAGGTATTAAGGTATAGGTAAAAACTCAGCGGCAATAAATAAATATACTTAATAAATTATCAATAAAAAACCGTTGATTAAAAAATGATTCGCGACCGTAACAAATATGTATTTACAGAATTATAATCATTAGAATCAGTAATACAACTTGTTAAAATGTCAAGATTTCATTAAATTAATAGTCATTCAGTAGTATTACTTGGTCTTAGAGAGTTGTGTTGATTACTTTAATGATTATAATTCTGTAAATACATATTTGTTACGGTCGCGAATTATAATTTAATCAACGTACAACTTAATACTGACCAGCAAATTGCAAAAAACGTAAAAAAAATAAATTTAGCGGGCTAACCTGGCGCTTTCGCCTTAACCTATTGGACAGAGTATAAACTCTAAATTTTCGTAAGTGCCACTTTAACTGAAACAACCTCAAACAAAAATGCTGTCTTTAAATTATCCATGAGCATTTTTCTACTTTCCAACCTAACGAAGGGAAACGTTTTCGGAGTGGTGAAAACAATGCGTATTTACGAGTACCATTAAGATTATTTTCGAGTCCGCGTATCACTGGTCAGTTTCCCTCAGTCGTCAGTTTATTTAATTCGCCAGTTTCTTTGATTAGTCAGTTTCACTGATTCGTCAGTTTTACCGATTAGACAGTAAGGCAGTTTCCAGTGCTTGCCAGTTTTCGTCGATTTGTCAGTTTTATTCAATTCGCCAGCCAAAGTACAGTCGGTACCTAACCTCCTCTTTTTGAGAAGTCGGTTAAAAACATTACATTTTACATAAATGCCATTTTTTTTAGGTGTTTGCATAGTTTTGGTTTTTTTGCAAATAACCAGAAAGGTAACGCTCATTTCCATCAAAACTCTTTCCAAATACATAGGTTGCATTCGGCTTCCATATTGATAAATCTGACCTCCTCAACCTAATACTGGACAATACCAATATCCTCTCTCCCTCCTTCCATTTGTAGGGATAATTCCATTGTAATGCACTCTGAGAACCTACCCGTTTACAATTACAAGGGTTACAATTAGCTAAGGCCTAAGTAGAATGTTCTAAAGCACTTCGGACCGAACTTTTGGGATAAACTTGTTTGAAATTAAATTTTCCTGTAACATATTGTTTGGTGAAATTCTATAACTCAAGGTTTAATAAAAAACTAAACTTTGAGTAGTGCTGGGCGTAATGAGGGTTTTCTGAAATGACGTTCGCTAGGTGGCAGCACTGACACGTCAGGTCTAGGCATCTGTCAAAGAGCCTATATTTTCTTTAGTCATGACTGAATGATGAACGAATGAATGAAATGAATGATGAACGTCATCATATGTTTTATATTCATTGTCGAAATGGAAGACCTCTTGTCAAACTGGTGCCAACTGGTGTCGTAAATTTACACGGAAACCCCCAGAAACTGTCAATTTGATAATAACTTAAGCTTTATGCTACGTACACACGCAGCGGCTTTAGTCTTTAAAAGTTTTTAGTCGCTAGCTATGTCAAAATCTGTCTGACATTGCGTGTGGTGTTAGCTACTCAGCATTATGGTAGACTTTCAAACCTGAGCAGTGCGATTCTGTAACCATCTCAATGTGAAAACTTAGGTGAAGTGAGCGTGGAGTGAGCTGTCAATAGTGTCAATTCCTAGCAAAAACAAACACACATAACCTAAGTTTTCACGGTGAGATTTTTACAGAATCGACCGGAAGGTTTCAATATTATCTAATTGTAATTTAGGTCTCCAACGTAACAAACATTTCAAAAGTCTTACAAGTCTAGTCTAGTCCAATTATGGTTATTAGATTTTCTCGGAATTCGGTTAGTATCTAAGTGTCCAGTTTATATCATTTATCTTGTTATTATTATTATGTTATATAGAATTCGATTGAACAGAGGCGTAAAATCGAAAAGATTTATTGAAAAACAACGTCCAATTTAAAAATTCAAGAGATTTTTGGTTAGTGATGGAGAAAATACCTGTGTCCACATTGAGAACTGTCAAAATGTAGGTAAATAATCCATTAAAGTGACAAAAACCGCGTCCCTCGTATGTTAGCACTCTAAAATATCCGTGTTTTAGTAAAGGATGCGGTATCTAAAATATTCCCTAAATCCGACTGTTTCAAAGTTACGTCATGTACTAGGCGGACATAACCGTAAAAGATGTCTTCTTTGCTATTCCAAAATCAATCTCAATAGAGAGAAGTCGAGACGAATTATTGACGATGGCTTTTCCAAGTTTCGTCGTTGAATACCCGAAGATATGCGGATAGCTTAAAAAATAGATGAAATGGAACCGACACGGATGTAGAACGGAGAATGATTGTACCTATATCATGATATTAATAATATTGAATATGTTTTATTTTGAAGAGAAAGCTGGCAATTTATATCCTTGCCATTTACCTTTAAAATGAATTCGTGTACCATTTCTGGGCGCAGAAGTGCCTCTATGTGGTTAGCGTTAGCGTCCTCATGTTGTGTTAGTTATTTCTCTTACCCACCTCTTATCCACTCTCACCCATAAGTTTACCGCGTTTACGTTGGGGTCAGCTTCCAGTCTAACCGGAATACCAGTACCACTCGAATACCAGTATTTTACATGGAGAGACTGCTTGTCTGACCTCCACAACCTGTTACTGGGTAATTTTGACAACCAATCTTACCAAGGGGCAATACCCCTTGGTAAGATTGGTTGTCAGACTTTCGGGCTTCTGACTACCCGTAACGACTGTTAAAATCTACGAATGAAAGTCGGGACCAACGGCTTAACGTGCTTTCCGAGGCACAGAGGAGCCGTATAAAAAAATAAAAAAAAAAACGTACGTAAATTCGATCGCTTTTTGAATCGACAATAGAGAATTCTATAGCATTCTGGTTATTTTTTTTACAACAAGTTCAATTATTAGGTAGTATCGCCTATGAATTCAGTAAAAAACTTAAGAAAAAATATTGTTATCTGTGAAACTATTATTGTGAATTAAGTTCGTTCTGATTTACGCCACATTTACTCCACACGTTCGTGCTAGGCCTGTGAAAGGGCCACTGGTTTACACTCGACTCTATAAAAATATAAAGTTGAATGTGAAACCAATAAAAACTACATTAATAAGTCAAACAAATAAAAGGCCTTTTGAAATACGATTCCATCCTTTTAGGTTTATTTCAATTTTATCTGAAAAGCGAAATCTCTTTCTATATACAAAATGCTAAACAGATAGAAAACTCACTGAACCGTTAATATTTCTACTAAGACTTACCTTTCACAAGCTAGCGATAGATTAGTGAACCATTATTTACTTAACTTTTTTAGGAATTTTCTGTAATTCCACAGTCCGTTCCTCGATTGATAGATCCTATTTCAATGTATCATGCTAGCGAACGACGGGGCGGGATGGCTGAGGGAGAGAGCCTTCCGTCCCAGCCGCCGCGGGAGACGCTCCGGGCGTCGGGAGCCGCGTGACGACTCCCGGCCACCGTAGGCGCGGGCCTGCGGACGGAGATCAATGGGTAGCTCACCGTCCGATCAGAACCGGCCCGTGCCGGATGGCGCGTATGTGTTCCACGCGCGCCTCAAAGAGATGTCAGCATCAGTTGAAGGGGCCCGTTAGGGTTGAAGCGGGTCAGCGGGATTGTCCGAAAGGGTTACCGCTGGCCCGGAACATAAAGGGCTAAAGAAGGAATACGGGTGGGTTTTAGTTAGTAAAATTCTGACACTCCCTTCCGCTCCACCCAGAGCGGGAGGGGTCATTTGATGATTTCCCATCCTACAAAAAAAAAAAGATCCTATTTCATAGTCCAATCCAATTCTATCCATTTCTTAAACATTCTGGCATAATTCAGGGCTATTTTATACAAATTTTAATGTTCCCGCAATCATCATAGAAATGATGGATGGAATGTGTGAATATGGTTCGAAAGGGAAGAAAAGAGATGTCGCGCCGACCCCTAATAAATTGGTATAAGGGCAGAAGAATGATGTTCCCGCAATCATCATTCCATTTTGTTTACGAGCTTAGTTTTGGCCTTAAATCACCAGATGTTAAGTGGTCTCCCCCGCCTACGAAAGGACATTTAGGTCCTAACCTATCTAACCTATGAAATTGCCGTTTTTTTTTATACTGGCTATTGTGAAGATCGACATCTTTTATTGTCTTTAGAATTCCACATTCAAATTAATTTTATAATTTAGCATGAGATTTTGTTTTTCGAAATGAGTTGTTCATTTGTTTTCCCGACGATTTTTTTTTTAAATAGTTGTTTCTTTTACCACGGGAAAATCGAAATTGCGCGCTTTTTTTGATTAAGAGTTCTGTCGTGGCACCGAGGCAGCACAGACAGCACGCAATATTAACGATGTGTATGGGCCGCTTGTGAACGCACGGTCCGTTTTTGATTTGATCGCTTTCGTTCTGGAAATTTTGATCTCAACAATGAGCCCAGTGACCGACCGGAGACGAAAGTTGATAACGATGAATTGAAAGCCATAGTGGAATCAATATCATCTCAAACCACGTTGGAACTTGCAGCAGCCTTCAACGTAAGTGATAAATCGATACTGATTCAATTACTTCAAATTGGAAACATAACAAAGCTCCGTATGAACTCATTGAACAAAAACAATAAAGTCGCGTCGAAATACCGCACAACGGACCGTCTCAAAACTATAGCAGTTGCCACTGGAAACTCTCCGTTACCCACCGTACCAGACCTTGTTCCAACTAATTTCCATTTTTATTCGAAATTTGGATAACTTTTTACAGGGAAAATTTCAAATCCAACGAGGCGGTGAAAAACGCCTATAAAGAGTTAATCGATTCCCGTCCCCAGGATTTTTATAGCAGAGCTATCAACGAACTTCCACTAAAATGGCAAAATTGCATCTTCACTAAACTAAAATTTTCTTTAATAAAAAGATTCGTTTTTTTTATGTTTAAGGGCAATTTCATAGGTACGGACTTACTCAATAGGTACTCAATACTCAATATATTTATTGCTTCAACATGTGAACGTAGGTGCTAGGTTTTACAGAATATTTATGATCACTGTGGACCCTGTCGGGTAGGTACATAAAAAGTAGAAATATAATAAAATCATCATCTGCCTAGCATTTTCCCAACTATATTGGGGTTGGCTTCCAGTCTAATCTAAATTTAATATAATTAGAGATGGGTCTAAAATTAATAAGCTGCTAAATTAACCCTGTTAGGTATATTTTTTTAGTGTCAACACCTGTTAAAATAATAAATTTTAAAATAGCTGTTAAATATAGCAGTCACATCTCACATATAAACACTATTTTAGCCTATTAACACAGATCACAAATCTCTATTGAAATGTTTTCAACTTAGCATTTAGCAATTTAGCAACTGTGAACTGTTTATTTTGTGTTCATTGTGAAGTCAGACAGATTGTTATTTAGTTGATTTAACAGCATTTTGAAATTTAGCAACTGTGAACTGTTTATTTTGTGTTCATTGTTAAGTCAGACAGATTGTTATTTAGTTGATTTAACTAACTAAAGACTGATCTTCGTTACGAAGTATATTTACGTTTTTGTTATCTAGGTAGTAGGCAATGATTATGAGTGTTGTGAGTGAAATTTCAATTGTTTGACTGTTTTAAATACGCCATCAGAAAAAGTTAACAGTCCTAAGCCTGTGAAAAGTATGAAGGAAATGAGAATTACTTTAGTTAGCAATATGTCTGTGATTAAATTAACAGCTAATTTAAAATATAACTGCTAATTTTAAGTGTTAGGTAATTAGTTTTAGCATTAGCATTTAGCAGTGTTATTATTTTTTAACGTTTAGGCCCATCTCTAAATATAATATAAAACTAACCTAATATAAATCTTACCTAATATAATACAACCGGTTTAATTCCATCGTAGAGGCAAATCTGGAATGTCTCAAGCGCCTGTAATTACACTGGTACCAAAACCCTTCGAACCGGAATACAGCAACGCTGCTTGGTGGCAGAATAAGGTAAGCTGGTGGTAAAACTTCTCCAGATAAGCTTCTTCACAAAGACTACTTACTACTAAACTTCGTGATCTCAAAGTCATCGGAAACTTCATAATTTTCTCGTATAACGACTAACTTGAGTAAACTAAGTTCTGGCTTTGTCTCCTTACAAATAAGTAGGTACTGGCCTAGTACAGACAAACAAAAATAATGTTATCAACTGACACTACTTTTAGCTAACTATTTGTAATCTTTGTTTTGTGTGGCTGAGCATAGCAAAAGCATATTTAGACTATAATGTTCCCACTGCTGGGACACAGACCTCTCTTCTAGAGCGAATTCATACTACATATTAAGTCGCTTTTTGACCGCGTTGTTCTTCTAAACTGCGCAACAAATTTTGATGCGGTTTTCAACATTATTTTCGAAAGGTTTATTTGCATAGTATAATCAGCCTATAATGTTCCCACTGGTGGGACACAGGCATGTATACTAGGTTATAATCTACCAAGCGGGCCTAATGCGGGTTGGTAGATGTCACATGTCTTCGAATTTTCAGGTTCTAGGTCATGCCGGTTTCCTCACGATGTTTTCCTTCACCGTTTTGAAAGCAGTGTTGATGAAATTATTTACAAAGTAAAGCGCCTGCCTGGGTTCGATCTCACGACCTTTAACTTGTTAGACACGGCCGTTACCACTGGGCCACCACGTGAGTAGCTGAGAAGTCAACATTTTTACAACATTCTTATATAGTATCTGTCGTTAAGTTTAAAAGTAATTACAGAACAATAATGATGGAAGTGTGCTGGAAAGAAATTATTTTTACCTGTACATCTATCTCTATTGTCGACTGTACCTATGTACAGACGCCAGCACATCAAACTACCCAAAACTGTCAAATTTTCCCAATCAACTTTGAACCTAAGGCGTTAGCAATAAAGTTGAAAATCTATTAAAGAAATTTGATAGATTGTAGTAGCTTGATGTGCTTGGCGTCTGTACCATCTACGGGCATAATACGCCGCACTGGGTCCACCGACCCAAAAGTACCAACGCAAAACATAACAAAAAAAAACACAGGTGTGCCTTTTTATTAAATATTTATGCGCATTTATTAAAGAAATGTGTCACACGAGAAAATAAATTGGCTAGACATAATTTCCATTTTTAGTCTTCATCACATTTTTGTATTGCACGATATCCTTTTCAGTACCGTAGGCACTTAAGGAGATAGGTCATTTGAATACCTGAAATACATATAAATGCACACAAGTGCGAGCTAGACACGCACCAATGGTCCCGCATACAAAGCCTTCAGATTAGGTACTGAAGAGAGAAACGAAATCTTTTCAGATGTTTTCAACATCGATAGAAATACTATTTATTTGATCAAACTAACATCTATAAATAGGGGGAAAAGGCGTTTTCTTTATTTAAATCTCATTAATATAGTTTTTAAAAGTGTCCATAGGGTTGAGCCGTGCAGTTTTTTTTTTCTCTTTATTTATTAGGGACTTGCAACCATTAACAGGTCATGTCAGCCCCATCATTTCCTTAAACAAGTTACTTACAAAATTTTCTTAAGACTATTACATAATGTATAAATGTATAAATAAGCTTAGCTTTATTGCTTGCAGGGTAAGCCAGAATACATTGAAACCGTGCAGTTTTGTTTTGGCCACGTTCCTGACTGAACTGGCCGGAGAAGGCAAATAAACTTGGAAAACCTAGTAGTGGGATAGGTATAATAAGTTTAAAAAAAACCAGGGAGTTTCTTCCGACTATGGTTCTCGATGGAAAACCACATTTTGAAACGAGCAAATCGCTTTAATTTGTATTGTGTGATCTTCAAAAGTGCGGGACTGCGCGACACGCTGCGTACAATGATGATCCAATCTTGGGACAATCATGTAATCAAAACAGCACTTCCCGCCCCCCATCTCTGTTCACCGCCAAATATAACCAAAATTCACTTAAGGCGCTACCTCGAAAATCTAAAATCCTTGAAAACCTACTGCGCGAGCGAAAGTGATGCAATTACTTTTGAAACGCAAAAGAAGAGTGATGGCTATAATGTGCGTGCGCTCGGAATAAAACGACGTATGTGCCAAAACGAATTTACTCCTTTTTTAACAAAAATAAATTTAAAACTACTTTGAGTTCTACGTTTTAAAGTAAATTCCATAAAATAAACTCTTAAGCGTTACGCATACATATCGAAAAAAGTAAAAAAAATAGACATAACTTTGCAATTTTTTTGTATCGAGAAAAAAATCATTGAATCGTGTGTTCCTTTTACATGATACTAGACCAAAGAGCCAAAAAAACATATATACCAAAATGTTAAATCCCTATTTCACATACTTAACAAGTTTCACGAAATAGAAAAACCACATCGACGGCGAAGTGCCAATAATAACACCTAACTGACAAAGTCGGTGATTTACACAAACTGAAAAAAAAAAGTTCAAAAATAGACACTTCGCGTTGGTTTAGTTGGGAGGTACTTCCACATTTTAATTTAATGCTGTTAAAAATGCACTTGCACAAAAAATGCAACTAAAAATGCACTTAGGACATTTCACTAAAACATGCGAATAACACGAAAAAAAGTGGTCAAAACGATAAAAAAGTGAATTCTCGAAAAAATTCAGTTAAGAGGTATTGGCACTTCGCCGTCGACATGTTTTTCAATATATCACCTTAAGAGCATGTAGAGGTCAGAGTGTCATTATATTGTATCCTACCAATTTCCTATATAAGTGGGCACAGAGTCGAATTGTTATGTGTTATGCTCACAGCAGTTGAGTAGGAAGCCCGTGTCACCATGAAGTTATTTATTACTGTTTTGTTTGTTATTTCTGTTGCGTCACACGCTACGTTGTGTTCAGCACAAACTGCTGACGAACCAGCCCCCGATCAACCACAAGCTGCCTATACATTTATTACAAGAGTCAAGAAACAATTTTTAACAGAACCTGAATGCCGGTGCGAGAAAGATGAAGTTTGGCTGCAGACCAATTGCGTTTCCTGCAAAGAGTGAGTACCTACCTGCAGTTTATTTTCTACCTACTAGCGGCCCGCCCTAGCTTCGCACGGGTGCAAGTTTTTTTCGAATTTCCAAAATTTTCTTTCATACAAACCTTGTCCTGGTAATACCGAATACAACAAAAAAGAATTATCCAATTTGCTGCAGGCATTCTGAAGTTATGCGCGTACAGACATTTTGGCGACTTTGTTTTATACAATGTAAGGATGTAAAGCTGGGTCCACACTTGTATCATCTTCAAGTTCAAAATCAGGCGTATCGTACTGAGAATGCGTATCCTAAGTATATACGCCCACTATCTTTTACGTAGCTCGCCGATTGCGCCAAAAACCTCGTCCATACGTGACGATACCTACTGTAACTTGTCAGCGTGTCAGCACACATGTCGTGTTTTGTGGATGCAAACAAATATTCGATAGATCGTGTAGATGCATTGCGTATCCCCTTTGATGATCGGGCAAAAACCACCTAAAGATGGAACGCGGTGTATCATGTATCAAATGACATAGTTGTATCGTGACACAGTATCAAAATGCGTCCATACTTCGTAGGTACATACTGTCGATCACGATACACGAACCTATCCGATAGATACGTGGATACATACGGATCAGGGTATATCAGCTACGGCGTATGGCATGATCGCGTATCATTTTGCGTCCAAATTAGCAACAATCGTCGATGCTACGCGATGGAGATCTGATTCACTAAAATGATACAAGTCTGGACTTAGCTAAATGTTTAACTCGCTTGCGACAAGAAAGTGAAATCTTAAGTGCTTGGCCAGACTGGCAGCGCGGGGTGGGGAGCGGCGCGCATGCGGCAATGCGCGCGACCTGCCCGTCCGCAGTGGAGCGCGGCTTCGTTCTGAGTATTGTCTTGTCCAGAAGTTCTTACGTTTGAGAACGCCGCGCTGCGCCCGCCCCGCGCCTGCGTTTGCAGTCTGACTAAGCACTAAATGTAAAAATAATATTATATTCGTAGTCTAGGTATCTAAAACTTCAAAACAATCTTTATGAGCGGATAAATCTTTAAGATTGCGAAATTGTGTTAAATATCACAATTTTTTCTAACAATTAGGGTTCTGTGTCAAAATCATAAAAAAAGAAACCTTTATGGTCATTGGCGCCGGCAAGTTTATTTTTCAGGGGGATGCATTTTCAGCTCAACGAAGCAGCAGTGCAATTCTGTAACCATCTCATCGTGAAAACTTAGGTGAAGTGAGCGTGGAGTGAGCTGTCAATAGTGTCAATTCCTAGCAAAACAAACTCACATCACCTAAGTTTTCACGGTGAGATTTTTACAGAATCGACCGGCAGGTTCGATCATTTTTGCACTTCACCTATGATGTAGTGAATAAGTTAGGTTATGGTTTGTCCATACATACAAGGAATCACTTTATCGACTTAAGGCTCCTACAAACAGGCGCGACACGCGATACAATCGCGCGCGACACAAAGGCACCGCTCGTTGCGCGACTTGCGGTGCCTTTGTGTCGCGCGCGATTTTATCGCGTGTCACGCCTGTTTGAAGGAGCCTTCACGCTTAGACAGCTGAACCGATTTAGATGAAATTTGCTATAGAGATAGTTTGAGTTCCGGAAAAGGACCCAGGATAGTTTTTATCCCGATATTAACATGGGATCGACACTTATGCGGGTAAAACCACGGGGCGCTGCTAGTCTACAATATTTTAGAAAGAAGAAAGAAAGAAGAAAGAAAGAAAGAAGAAGAAAGAAAGAAAGAGAAGAAATATTATAAGAAAAACAAAGAAGAAAAGAAGAAATATTATTTGTTATTATTATAAGAAATATTGTAGACTAGCCAAAATACCGTACATACATATATAGACTAGACATAAATAGACTAGACAAAATACCGCCTTCCTAAGTGAGGAAGGCGGTATTTTGTTACGGTCACCGAAACCTTTTCTAATATTTATTTTTTTATATTTAAGGTATAAGGAGCTCACGAGTAAAGACGATTGTCCAAGATCGATGTGCCTTTGAGGAAGAAGAGACACTTCCAAAAAATGGTGCGTCAACATAATTATCACAACACACAAAAATCTCTGCCAACTGCAGGGGCGGATCTTGAATTTGTGGGGCCCTGGGCTAATACTGCTTAGGGGCCCTACCTAATTACTCAACCAATTGCCATTTTTTTATGATCCGATTTTGTTTAATTCTAGATAATTTTTATTATTGACAATATCGTCTATTGTTTTCAGTTCAGTTGGGGGCCCTCTGTATCCACGGGGCCCTGGGCTGCAGCCCAAAAAGCCTTTAAGTAGATCCGCCCCTGGCCAACTGACTACTTGCCGATCCTAAGACATTGCTAGGCCGCGTTTAAAATAGCATAACAGTTTTCCAGCTAGAAAGAATATAGGAACATCCTAACTAATATTATAAATGCAAAAGTAAGTTTGTTTGTTACCTTTTCACGCCTAAACCACTGAACCGATCATCCTGAAATTTTGCATATACGTTGTCAGGTGTACAGAAACGGACATAGGGACCCTTTCATACCGTAAAAAAATGCTGTTCCCGAGGAAAACAACAATAACGTTATTATGATAATAGATGGCGCTACGTGTCTTTCGAACGGGATCAACACTTATGCGAGTGAAACCGCGGGGCGCTGCTAGTTATTATATACATTACTAGCTCCCACCCGCGGCTTCGCCCGCGAGGTATATCGATAAAAACTATCCTATGTCCTTCCCCGGGATGCAAGCTATCTCTCTGCCAAATTTTATCGAAATCCGTTCAGTGGTTTAGGCGTGAAAAGGTAACATACAGACAGACAGACAGACAGAGTTACTTTCGAATTTATAATATTAGTATGGATTAGTATAGATTAGCCCGTATTGTCCCATTCCACTGCAGGGCGAAGGCCTCCCTTTCCTTTTTCCATTCAACTCGATCCTGCGATACTATTCTGTAAAAATCTCACCGTGAAAACTTAGGTGAAGTGAGCGTGGAGTGAGCTGTCAATAGTGACAATTCCTAGCAAAAACAAACTCACTTCACCTAAGTTTTCACGGTGAGATTTTTACAGAATCGACCGGCTGAGCCAATATGGACCAATCCCTCGTACAGGCGTCAAGTTCATCCCGCCATCCACGGCTGGGTCTTCCGTAAAGCTGTTGGACGTTTTCAGGGACCCATACTGTAGGCGTCTTAGTACGGACGCCAGCATATCAAGCTACTAGAATCTGTCTTAATAGATTTTCAACTTTATCGCTACAGTATAAGGTTCAACGTTGATTAGGAAAATTTGACAGTTTCAGGTAGCTTGATGTGCTAGCTGCTGCAGTATTTTTTGAAGTGAAAACTTATTTAGGCGCGTCGGGCATTTTTGGAGATGGGAAAAAACCATTGAACTCGCGACGAAAAATACCCGCATTGGATGTGTTCGGCTGTCCTCGGGATGTAGGTACTCGGTTTTAATGTATATCCGATATGTCAGTGAGTGATGGCAAAGTATTTTGTTTGTGTTTTGTTTTCATTTCTGTCGGCACTCCCGGAGTGCCACTGTTTGTTTTGTGACGGCTTCGTCTTCAACTGATAATTTTTGGTAATAATTATGATAACATATTCTATAAGTAGACAGATTGTACTTTCTTAAAATATTTTTGTAACTTTTTGTAATTGCTTTTGTACAAGTTTTTGTAAGTATATGATAAATAAAAAGCTTTATTGTATTCAAATCAGTACTTCAGTGTTTTGTTAATGTGTAACATTCTGTAACATTCTTACTGAGATACCTAGGTATCTACTAACGGACAAACCCAATTAGGTACCTGTCTATTACAAGTTTTGGCATACTGGAGGTAGAAGAACCTACCTATCTATCCTTGGTTTTGACATCCCAATAATGTATATCAAACTCAAACTCAAAGCATTTATTTCAATTAAACCTTGTACAGGCACTTTTGAATTTTCAAAATTAAATAGTCTGTCAGTTAGTCAGAAAGTTGAAGCTAGTTGCCCATTCCAAAACGTAGATCTCTATGGAGAAGAACAGGCAAGAAACTCCATGGACACTATTTTAAATCAAGATATTACAAAATCCTCGGTACATTATTATTGTTGCTTCTATATGTGAGAACAATGTAAAAAAAAAGACGCAAATGAAGAAACAATTCAAAATATAAGATTAAAAATAAGCCTTGGCAGTTAAGAGATCACCAGTCTTAACCGATGGCGCCCGTTCACGAACATGACGCGTGGATCAGCACCATCCAGCTCAATCATTTTGTAGAGAACCGAATGATCCAACACACGCGCCACCATCGATAAGACATTTAAGTGAGCATGACACTTAGCGATCTGTATGATTATATTATACTGGCGGTTAGATATGATTATACTGTCTACCATCAGCTGGCTACGAACTGTGTGTAGCTGAAAATAGGTTCTTGGTTTCAGCCGTAAGAGCTACGGAAAGCTATTGTGACTGCGTGGCACTTACTCCTATTTCGGTCGGTCCATGGTTGAGGCGACTTAGAAACGCATAAATCCTAAAAGCCCTGCTATTTCACGTCAAATTTTCATGCCGACCTTTGGATGCGTTTCGGCGTAGTATTTCCTAACCCAGCTAATCCGCTTAAGTGCTAAGCTTACTTTGGTATACTCACGAAGAGCAAAATGAAAGAAAAACAAGGCACAAAACGCCGAAAAAAACACGTTTGTTGTATGGGAGCCCCCCTTAAATATTTATTTTATTCTGTTTTTAGTATTTGTTGTTATAGCGGCGACAGAAACACATCAACTGTGAAAATTTCAACTGTCTAGCTATCATGGTTTATGAGATACAGCCTGGTGACAGACAGACGGACAGTGGAGTCTTAGTAAAAGGGTCCCGTTTTTAACCTTTGGGTACGGAACCCTAAAAAGTCACCTGGGATGGTTTAAGCAAAAAGCTGCATAGCATAAGCTGACCTAATGTTGAAGTTAAGTCCCATCCGTAACATATTGACGTAAATAAATTCCCTCTTACGGTTCTATTCTGGAAGGGGTTTACAGAAACATGATAGGTAGCTACTCTGTTCATTTAGCAGGTACACAATAGTAGATTGTTTGCCAAGGGAGCAAATAACAATTTTTAGTGTTTCTTTGAATCCAGACCGGAGCGAAGGATTCTAGAGTCGAATCCCGAGCGCAGCTAGGGGTTCTAAAGTAGAATCAATCAAGCTTAAAATAGTGTTGCTCCCGAGGTGGACACTACTTTTTATCACGCTCTATGAAAAAATAAGGAAGTGCAATTTATGAATAAGAATAGTAGGTACGTTTATTTATTTACATACGATTTTGAGTAAACAATGACGAACGAAGGCAGAATACTTGTCGCGCGTTTTTTATTTTTCTAATATTTTTTTTTTAATAATTTGACTCGCGCGCCTTTTTTCTTTATCATACAGCCTGTTACTTGTTCATGCAATGTTCGTGATTGATCTCTTTGGTGATCGGAACTTTTACTAACAATATCCACATTCCAAATTCAAATCACTTAGTCCCTAGGGATTAAAGAGATATTTTACTGCTTATTTACGAAGAATACACTAGCTCTTTTTGAATAGATTTGATTAAAACAATATTTTACGCTATAAACATGGCGAACAATAGTCTGAGTTTGAACGAAGGGCGATTCTCGTAATTTTAAGAACACTCACAATCTGATCTGTCTCAATCTGTAAAAAATACCTAAAATAAGTATTTTCCACAAATTTTCGACATTTATTTGTCGCCGAGATGAGACTGCGACTAGATTTTGAGCGTTTTAAATTACGAGAATTGGCCTTCTCATGTATGAACCTAAACGAAGCAAAAGGAGTGTATATGGATCGTAGCAGGTGACGTTCTGTAGTTTCCACCTAGCCACATGGGACGAAAGCGTGAGTTAAATTAACTCACACCAAATTAAAGAATGTACTTACGTAAAAATAGCTTCTTTTAAAAATTCTTTAAAATTATCAAAAATCGAAAATTACCAATTACACTGAATATTAACGCCACAGCTGTAAAAGGAACATTAAGCAGATGTCCAATCATCCTAAAGTGAACACAGCTTATTAAGTAAGTAGGTACTAAAACCTATAGATGCTAGAACCTCATCTACAAAAATGTAATTGCATTAAGAGCAGATGTTGTTGGCAATCCCCTTAATGAGTTCAAGGGCTAAACTACTAACTGCAACCTCTTCGAGAGTTTAAGGGAGAACAAATACAACATCCTCTAGCTCTCTGTATCTTTAATTTATTTAATTCTTCACACAGCGTGTTTACATTTGCTATTTTTCAACTATTGTTTTGCTGGACTGTCATACTGAACTTCGAAGTTCAAAATATCGATGCATAAAGTTTACAAATACGAATTCTATAATTCGTACTTGTAAACTGTATGAATACAGTACATCGGTATTTTGAACTCCGAAGCTCAGTATGACATTCGTTTAGCTAGTCTGCTGAGAGACCTTTCTTTAACGAAAATCGACTTTGCACCTACTCTATTTTACTGTTATTTTCTATAAATACAATAAAATCGTAGCGAAGTCAAAATTGAACATGGAACATTAAAAAAATTGCTACGAGGTCTGACCACGATTCTAATGCCGAAAATATAAAGGCTCGTACACACAGGCGCGACGCGACACGCGACACAAAGGCACCGCAAGTCACGCAACGAGCGGTGCCTTTGTGTCGCGCGCGATTCGCGTCGCGCGTCGCGCCTGTTTGCAGGAGCCTTAAAGCTTGGAATTTTTTACTTCCACGCAAACGAAGTCGAAAACAAGCCAGTTGTAAATAAATTACTTTATTGCTTTCAGCCTAAGCTTTCTCAAACAATCGTGGAATTAATTTCAACTAAATACAGCTTAACATTTCACAAAACTTAATTAAGTTAATATTATATTTCCAAGACCAAGGAAATACTTTAAGATTGTCTACGAATTTCATAAAAACAATTATGTACCAAAGAAAACATCTTATTAGAAAATTCTTTACGGAATATTGAGAGTAATCTAATGTTTGAGGATCAGAGCCTTGGGTATTTTTTTATACTTAATCATCATCTGCCTAGCCTTTTCCCAACTATGTTGGGGTCAGCTTCCAGTCTAACCGGATGCAGCTGAATACTGGAATTTTACATGGAGCGACTGCCTATCTGACCTCCACAACCCAGTTACTGGGTAATACTATGTTAAAATGGTGGTACAGTCCTAATTTCTTTACCTAGACAAATCTAATACAGCCTAGAAGTTTAAAGTAGGTTTTAGAAATTACTTATAAGCGATTTCATCATTCCATAACTTTATGGTTATACCAAAGTTAAAAATTAAACCTTTAGATCTCACTTTAGCATAATGCTAGCCTTTCTAGAACTTAATCAGGAGGCTACTACAACTATAATATCCTAGGACTATATATGCTCTTGAAACACAAGTCAAAATAACGTTAATTTAAACTCTTGTCAGCGGATCCAAAGTAATAAACATTTATTTTTAGGACTTATTAATGATTCTCATCATATTCAAAGCATTAACCTTTTTACGACTCTTATAAAACATAAAAGCATTTTTTACAACCTAGGCCCGAATGAAATGTTACTTGGGGGCCAATTAGCCTGCCATTTGCCGACACTTATGTCCTTTGTGTCAGACTCTGCTATTTCGCTTCGCACACGTCCTTGAGAACAGTTCTTTAGAAAGATGTTGTTTTTACTGAACTTTATCTACAAACCGTTTGACAACTTCTCCGACTATAAGGGCGGATCCAGCTATGGCGCCAGGAGGGGGTCTCATAGTCGTGGTCAAGTAAAGAACTTACAATTTAATTTTGATAACAATAGATACAAGTAAAAAGAAGGTATTTTATTAATGTACGTAAGTACTGTACTTAAAAATATTTATTCTTTATTGTACACTTGAAAAACCTAACACATAATAAACTGTAAATATACACGTACATATTGCCATCTTCTCTTGATAACATCCAGAGAAGCACTATCACGCACGGAATGAGGCAGCCTATTTATATTCCATAACCGTGGTGAATGATTTGTCATAACAGCTAGAGGTATGTCGAGGGGTATGACGCAAAACTCCGCAAGTCTGGAACCAGCTCACGGTCATGACCCCCATGACTCCCCCCCCTGGATCCGCCGTTGTCCGACTAACAGGGTGTCTTTCTAATTAGCACTTGCCAAAATTGGCCATTATTTTTTTAAGTTGACTTAAGATCGTTTACGCCGTACGGCATTTCATACAAACTTTCAAGACCTTGTTTTTCGAAATGAATGAACCGATTTTAATGAAACTTCATACGCGTAAGCAAGATACAAAGGTCTAAAAAGTTAGTTAAGAAAATTTTCGAAAAATAGTGTTACAGCCAGGTTAGACCGATTTTAAATTATCCATAGAAATCGATCGATCGAACCGTGCGGCTGTTATTTCTTAGCCACAAGCCCATCTATTTAAGTAAACTTAGGTATAAAACTAATAATGAATTAATTAAATTTTAACATTATTTCAAGACTTCTTTAATTCTTTGTTAAATATTGTTAAGAATATAATACCATAACTTATGAGCTCATGTCCTCTAAGATACATGTTTATCCCAGTACCAGGCATTTAATATTATAATATGTACCTTTTTAAATTATTCCTTACACTCTATGTTCATATTTTCCCATTTTTAATACTGAATAAAATATTTTTTATTATCATTTGTGATAATCATGACGCAAAGAACGAACAAAAACACAAAAAGAACAACTGGGGGGAAAAAACGCGTCACATACAAGCAAAACGGCCATTCGCTTAGCATAATGCTACGATCCTGTGCTAGACAGAGCCCCAGCGCTGGTTTGCATCGACAGCTGCCGTTGACGTGATGACGTCGACCGGTGCAGCATACAATGAGTTTTAAATAAGAAATAGAATAAATACACAAAAATGAAAAATACACAGTTAATATTTCTCTATTAGTGGAATATATCAATTGGAATGTGAAACCCACAAGCAATAAGACCAGTCTAGTACAATTACATGCCCCTTTTCTGGGTCTTTGTAATCTGAGCCTTTAACACGAATACGTGACATAAAGGTTACGTAAATCCGAACGATTTTGTAATATTACCGGGTTCACACGGTTCGATTTCAGTACCACAACTTTTGTTGGTTAACAAAAAATAGGTACTTTGTAGGTCTGTTCAGACGGTTCAAATCGGTTGTGACTTAGCAGTTGATCAACTAAAGTCAAACCGTGTGTACGCGGTATAAAATACAACTATCCTGTAACATTTGTAGTTTCAGTTCTTGCGACAAGCACAATTACTATCACCATCACAGAATAAAGTTTCAAAACTAATTAATATTATGTGCGAAACGAGTATTGTCAATTTTAAAATCTTTCCAATTTACGTTACGTTTATGTGAAGGAAAAACATCTTGAGGGAACCTGAACTTCTAGATCGCCTTGAATAAGCGTGGTGTGATCACTACGCTTGCTCAAGACGATTTCAAACTTATGCTCATGCCTTTTCTGCATGACAAGAGTCCTTTGCCCTGAAATGGGATATTAATAGGCTGATATTATTCACTCCGCGCGTTCGTGCTAGACCCACAGTAAGCTAAAACTAATACAGTACACTCACTTGGAAGCTGGGTTGATATGAATCAAGCCGACCTTGACGGAGACCACGTTTTCCTGCCTCTCGGACGGGGTGGTGCAGTGGGACGAGCAGTTCTCCACCTTGAGGGTTTGTGGTGTCATGGCGCTGCAACAATAAATAGCAAATGTCATATTATATGGTCACAACATACATGAAGTTCTGCGTACAAGGAGCGTAGGTACGATATCGTAGATAGGTATGTCGCCGCCAACTAGCTCAAGAGCGTTTACGACGTACGGCATTTTTTTTTTTTGAGGGTGGGAAATCATCAAATGACTCCTCCCGCTCTGGGTGGAGCGGAAGGGAGTGTCAGACTCTTACTGACTAAAACCCACCCATGTTCCTTCCTCCGCCCTTTATGTTCCGGGCCAGCGGTAACCCTTTCGGACAATCCCGCTGACCCGGACGACGTACGGCATTACATACAAACTTTCAAGCCCTTGTTTTTCGAAATGAATGAACTGATTTTAATGAAACTTCATACACTTAAGCAGGATACAAAGGTCTAAAAAGTTAGTAAAGAACATTTTAACAGTTAGTAAAGTCGAAAGACAGTGCTACATACACATAAGTAAAACCACGGCCGTTTTAATAAGCGCTTTAAAGTCACAGGGTATTTTTGGACCTACCAGCTGGAACGAAAAGTTTCAATATATAATATTACTATCTGCGCGCCACGGTTACACCCGCATAAGTTTCGATCCCGTGGGAATATCGGGATAAAAAGTAGCCTATATGTTAATCCAGGGTGTCAGCTCGGTCAGCGGGTTTATCCGAAAGGGTTACTGCTGGCCCGGAACATAAAGGGCTAAGGAAGGAACACACGGTGGGTTTTACCCAGAGCGGGAGCGGTCATTTTAAGAACATTGTTACTAACAAAATGGACACCATGGTCTGAAATAAAAGTATTATTATTATTATTTTATGAATTCCCTTTCTGAAAAAAAGGGTGTCAACGACCTCCATACTAAATTTTATCAAAATTGGTCCAGCCGTTTGAACGTGAAGAAGTAACAAACATATAAACACACACACACACTCACAAACTTTCGCCTTTATACTATTAGTGTGATTGATTTTTACCACACTGCGAAAGCAGACTGGGTTATGTTTTTTTTATTAATTACCAAGTCCCGCAACGATTGTGGATATACGTGTGTGGAAAAGGGAAAGGTAGGCCTTTTGCCCAGTAGTGGGACATAACGTCCTATAAGATAGCAAGTGGTTTCTCGACTGTTTTCATGTATACCGGCCAAACCAGATTTCAGGGTGAACTAGTTTCGCCTAGTCCAAACCAGTTCTCCCTACACGGGTTGCATGGTTGCGGTCGGTCGATAGGCGACGGGCACCCCGAGGTTAGTTGGTTAGGTTACTCGACATAGGATGCAAGAGCGAGGGAGAACTGGTTTGGCCTAGGCGAAACTAGTTCATGCTAAAATCGGCGGTAACATATAGATAAAAATAGATTCAGATAGGCATATAGATATGTATCAAAAAACTGTATTAAAAGCTTCAGAAACTCGATCAGCAGAAACCACAGAATAACTAATAGTACAGAAACTAGAATGTCATGTGTGTTACATACCTACACCATTCGTATCGCTCACGTTCATACATCTTATCGTACACGCGCGCCGGTTTCGCGAGTCCTACGCATCTGACCTCTCTGTATACCAATGAGATTTATGGAATGCCTTTCGAGGCCATCCCTATTCGCGCGATCCCCTGCCATTCGCTTTATACATTCCTTTTGTAAATCGTCTTCCACGTGAAGGTAAAACTTCGTAGTATTTTATATGTGAGTTGGCATAAGTCCTAAGATAAAACTGAAAAGCTAAATGGAAAAATGTTTCACCCCACGCGAAAACGAAACATTTTGCTGACTCGACCGTGCAATGACGCAATTACAGATTATAGCCAAAAGTAGCTCTGCAAAAGTTAAGGTTATTGAAATGTTTTATACCGCTTTTCTTTAGAGTGCTTTTATTCTGAATTCGATTTTCCTTGAAATCCCTCCGATACTTTAAAATTAAAGCTTTGTAGCATTTCAAAATTGGAAGGAATGAAAAGCCTTCGTTGTAACACAGAATATTTCAATTCTCTAATTATACTGAAGTACCTTAATCCCAGAACGCTTTTTGAGGAACAAACATCCAAACTTACAAAATTTAAAATGAAGGAGATGGTGTAAAACTTTGTTCATAATTTTTTACGTTATCATTATTAGGTGTACCTTAGAAAAGGAAAGGTTCTTCTGAGGCTAATTTGGTAATGTTATTAATTAGGTAAAAGGAAACTGGTTCAATGAAACGGTGAAATGAGGCGGTGGGTGTAAAGGAGCTACGCTTTTGTAGCTTTTTGGTGCAAGTAGAATGAAGTCTCCTGTAATTGCCCTCCGGTGGCATAGCGAGCTTGCCATCAATATTTGCTTTGATAATGTAAGTACTGGTGAGACTACTATAGCAGGCTCACTGACGCCGAAAGAAAATAATTATGGTCAATTCCGTGTGCTTTTTACTAGCTGATGAAGAAAAGAGGAGGTTTTCAAGTCGACGCGTAGGTATATTTTGACGACACGGTTGGCGCAGTGGCTGAGCGATCGACTGCTGCGTTGTGTGTCGCGAGTTCGATTCCCGCACGGAACAAATATTTGTATTGCCTACAAGTAGTTGTTCCGGGTCTGGCTGTTTGTGTATGTGAATTTTAAATGTTTGTAAACGCACCCACGATACAGGAGTCATTCCTAGTTTGGGGCAACGTTTCTTTTAATAAAAAATAAAAAAAAAAAAAAAAAAATTTTTATGTTCGACCACGCATGTCTTTTTACAGAGCACTTTTATTTTCTTTTTTTTTTTACTTAAGGCCGATTTTAACAATCCTTTTTGGAACGAAATTCCATAATCAGAAGGAGTTGACTGGTAGAAATTGCCACCTACCTAAGGAAAAAAACATTAGCATAGAGAGAGAGAGAGAGAAAGTCGCATTGAGGAGGCCAATGCGACTTTCTCTCTCTCTCTGTCTCGAAAGTATCTAGATTTGAACAGACGAGCATTGTGCGCGGCCGGTTGAATATATTTTTCTTCTGTTTCTGGCACTCAAACATTGTAAATTTATTTTATTGTGCCTGTTATGGAAAGCAGGACCTAACTTTGCCACGACCACGGCTTAACTTTGTGCAGCCCGCGACATAAGAGGTCTTTACCACAGGAATACTTCTTTCTTTTATCTATGGTCTTTACCTATGAAAAGTTTTGTTAATCGATGTTTTTTGGCTATTATGGTAGATGCAACTTTGCCATTTTAATGGAAGTGCATTTATTTAGACGTTTTTTATAAATTCAGGGGACAGGAATCGATGAACTCTTGAAAGGTGTTTGACATTGACACAACGCTTCGGAGTTGAAAACCCTTATAAAAAGCTATCTGAATTCCGATTTTTTTAATGTAAGGTTAGGTTTGGCGAATAGGATGGGTGACAATAAAAAATCAATAAAAATCAATTGCTTTAGTCCACTCCTTCGTAAAGATTACGCCTGTCAAACACGGCACAAACGACCTTTTTAAAATCACAAATGCTCCAACTGGAAGCTCTAAGGAAAATATTGGACGATAAAAAATAAACACAATTCTTAGGCAATGAATCTGTGAAAACACCTTTTATGAGTTCATCGATTCCTGTCCCCAGGATTTCTGTAGCACAGCCTAGGAATCAATGCACTTCAATTAAAATGGTAAAGGTGCATTTCTAAAAAAGTTAAAGTATTTGTTTCTGTGGCCCTCAAATCTATTTAGATTTTTTTATTGACCCTGGATCGTATCTGATTTGGACAGCCTTGACGTAAAGTGTTATATACAACGAAAGGAACTTCGATCCAACCGGGTGTCCCGCGACACTTCTACTATTTTTATTCAAAAGTGTGTGGGTACCTGAAGTTGGAAATATGAAAAAAAAAATGCATTTCTAAATGGCGCCGACTCAAAATTAGTACCTAATTTACATCCATTTAGGAGCTGACCGGTGACCCATGGGCTGGCTTTTACCTTGGCCAGAGGCTAAGCATCGCCATACAACGTGGTAATGCCGCCAGTTTCTTGGGTACATTACCAGTCGACAGCGATACGGATGAATTTTTCGACTCTATATTTTAGTTTGTGAATATGATTAGTTAAGTTGGGTTATAATTTTGTTATTTTGATTAATTAATTAAGTATTACTTGTTATTTACTTACATTATTATTTTAGTGCTAAATAAATAATAGATATTTTAGGAGCTTAATTAGACTAGAAGATCTAGTTCTTGTTTTTCAGTTTCTTTAATGGTCAATTAAATTTTTTGCTGACGTCACCAATGATATTAATAGGAGACTTTACCGTAACATGAACATGAATAAATCAAGCAACATCGTTAAACTCAAATTAATGCGTCACCATCGACATAATTACGGATACAAATATTGTACAGACACCAGCACATCAAGCTACCCGAAACTATCAAATTTTTCCAATCAACCTTGAACCTTATGCTTTAGCGATAAAGTTGAAAATCTATTAAAGAAATTTGACAGATTGTAGTAGCTTGATGTGCTGGCGTCTGTACCTAAGCGTTAAAAACCGGTCAAATGCGAGTCGGACACGCGCACCGAGGGTTCCGTACTCTGTAGGTATGTAAATAGTTTATCACGGGATTTTTTTTAATGGACCTACAAATTTACGGTTTTCGCATTTTTTCCTTTACTTGTGCTACATGATCTTGCTTCTTGCCAAATTTTGTGATTCTAGGTCAACGGGAAATACCCTATAAATTTTAATTCCCTTGAGAGTGTCGAAACATACGTTTTTCTTGCTGCATAAACGGTCGTATTTTTTTTTACGTTAACTTAGTTGTTTGATTTATTTCACAGCTTCCAGGGACTGTAGATCTGAGTATATGATTTCAATTTCAATTTGATACCTCCATGCGTTCCCGAGGTAAAGGGTCTTGACAGACAGACAAACGGACGGACGGACGGACAACAAAATGATCCTATAAGGGTTCCGTTTTTTCCTTTTAAGGTATGGAACCCTAAAAATGAGATTTATTTATTTATTTATTTATTTGAGGTTAGCCAACAATTGTTTACACAATACATTTTATAAATATTTTCCTAAATAATACATTTATAATAATAATAATAATAATAATAATTCATTTATTTCGGGTAACTAGGCCCATAGAAGACAACATTACAAAACATATTACACAATAATCTGATAATAAAATAATAATAATACTAAAATTCATAATATAATAATATAAAATTCATATATAAATTTATAAGTGCAACAATTACTTATAGGCTAACACAACATGCACTATTTACGGATTATTAGTTAGATCACTTTTAAAAACCAAATAAATTAATATACCTAAAATTGGTGAATGTTATTTAGAACTCCACGACAATGCATTCCCAGTTATAATAAACTAGCTGTTGCCCGCGACTTCCTCTGCGATCCAGAATAAAAAAGCATCCTACGTCCTTACCCAGATCATGGTCTACCTGTGTGCCAAATTTCATCCAAATCTGTTCAGCCGTTTTAAACGTAGCGTAACAAACAAACAAACTTACTTTCGCATTCATAATATTGGTTAGTATAGTTTCCTTTCTATTTACCTAAATATTCTATTTACCACATGGGCGAGGTATTTTGTCCTTTACCACCTGGTAAAGGACAAAATACCTCGTCCATGTGGTAAACACCGGTGTCAACCAATCGCTAAAACAAAGACTCTCACACAATATTACGGAGAGCACATTTAAATACCTACCCTCTTTAAAAGAGAAACGCTAGCTGGCAATAACCTCTTTAAAAGAGAAAAGCTAGCTGGCAATAACGCAGTGGCACGGCCAATCAATATCCATACCCTACAGCTCAGTAATTGCATTGCAAAAACAGATGACAGCCGAGACTTGGTAAGTTAGATGAGCTTTTTCATTAAACCGTGCCTGAATAAAAGCTAGCACGTAAACAACCACGTTTATTTACAATTGAAATGTCTACGCCATTCAAGACACTTTGTTCTTTTAACCTCAAGTAATGATAAAAGCAGGCCGGTGCTCGGAGATTGAATTAACTAATTGTATACAGTGCTACACTAACACAAACAAACACACACACACACAGTACAGTTATACAGTGCTGTATACAATCATTATGATATGATTATATACAGCACTGTTTTTAATACCAAACATTTTCATTCGAAATTCAAGGTGTATTTTTCTTCCAAGACTTATTTAACGAGGCATAAGCTGAACCTTTAAGAAAGGTTCGCTCAACTGAGGCTCTTGTCGATGAAAGAATTTGTCGCGAACATCGAGCATTCGCCGTTTTCGCCGTTTTATAATTTTATCGCACCGCACTTTGATGTTTCGTTACAACCTGATTTTAAAAAACCAACGAGCGTATTGGAGAAACATTTCATGGAGCAAAGTCACGAGCGATCAAGAATGCACAATCATCAACAATTAACGCAAGGCAGAAAGAAATGTTACAGGTAAATGCTCATTAGCCGTGAGCATTACGTCGAATTTAGCGTCGAGCATTCGCAGGAACGTTACCTTACATGTAAATGCTTTTGAAAACTGAGCTTTTGTCTGTATTGTTCCATTTATAAGAACGTTACATGACATGCAAATGCTCGAGAAAAATAATAACAGCTATCCGTGGCTAAATAATTACAGCCGCACAGGTCATTCGATCAGGTTAAGTTACACTTGCCGTGGTTGGTCTGGTGATGGGTGACAATCTTTACATACCGAGACCCCTCCGTGCTTCGGGAAGCACGTTAAGCCGTTAGTCCCGGCTGCCCGAAAGCCTGAAAGTATGACAACCAGTCTTACTAAGGGGTATAGTATTACCCAGTAACTGGGTTGTGGAGGTCAGACAGGCAGTCGCTCCATGAAAAATTCTGGTATTCAGCTGCATCCGGTTAGACTAAAAGCCGATAACATGGGAAAAAGCTAGGCAGATGATGATGCTCGAGAAAATGCTCTAGTGTATAGTCACCTTAAGACTTGAGTTAAAACTTCACAGCATTCCTTGAAGTCTCTCCAAGTCACGCCTAATGACGTAGGCCTAAACTTATAATTAAAGATTTCTGCGGTCACAATGAAAGAAAATATTTCGGCTGGTAGTTGAAATCAATTAAAACTGAAAGGCCTCCCAATTAAGGCCCTCTCAAGTTTGTTGTTTACCCTATCAACTTAATGAGGGTAGTTTTCGAGATGTCAACAAAGATTAAGATTCTCTTTTAGGGATTTTATTCGAGCCGAAAGCAAGAGCGCTCGACTCAATGTCTAATGGCCCTTATAGACCGTACTTACAACTAAGCATCGCAAACATAATACATTCAATTAACAATATCTCATATAGAATCCACCTCTGTCGTCAGTCGACTTCTTCTACCAAATAAATATTGTTGTCATCCAAAAATCACAGTGTATTTGCGCGACTATTCCGCGTTTCATGAAATTGCTAGTCCCAAGTCCCGAGTAGGTACTCCCTACAAACGAAAACATCGTTCGTTGTTAACAAAAAGAACTGTGTACTGTGTCCTTTCAGTGCACGATAACAAGGTCACGTCCGGGGTCACATCCGTGGTCACGTCCATAGTCACATCCGTGGTCACGTTGGTCACGTCGATGGACGATGATCGAAACACTTTAGTGTAGTGTTTTGGTACCAAAATTATCTGGGTCATGAAATAAAAATAAAATAGTTATACTGCGGATAAAATTGCCTAAGACTCCCGGTTCGATTCGCATTGAAATAACGTATACCTACCCTGCAGTTACGGCAAATCATAATTTCAACTGGCTCGGTTGATACTTACCGGATTCATATGAAGTTTTATTGTGTTTTCGTTGGTACCGCTAACATAACCTGTGTCAATTTCTGTGTAACCTTTTCCAATTGAATGGTTCAGAACCATGAATACCAACACGATAGGAGAACGCGATATTTTTATTTTAACCGGAAAGTCGACTGCAGTATTAATCATGTTCACGTCAAAGAGCTGTCGTGATATACATATATAACGACAGTACCTTAACGTGACTTTCCTGGGAAACATATTCAGTGGTTTCATAGAGTGGCAAGTACCTAGGTACCAATGTAACTAAGATAAAGATATCAATATAACTTTGGATGCAGAATATCATGAGAAAGCGAGTGAACAAGCATGATAGTCATAAGACAGACAATTTTTCTGGTAAACAAAAAGAAAAGTGATGTATTGCAAACAACTAAGGCTGCGGACACGAAGTCAGCGGGCGCGGCGCGGCGGAAGCGGCGCGGGATGCGACGCGTTTCAATGCATAGATTTATATGGAACTGGCTTCGAAGGCCGCGGCGCGGGGAGCAGCGTACGAGCGGTGCGCACTAGTCTAGCGGTCCTCCGCGCGTCCGCATTGACGTAGGGTTGTGCATTTTATTTTTTTGCTTTTTAACGACCGACGCGGCGACGCAGACCCGGTCTCAAAGCCAGCGGCAGCGGGCAGATCGCGCGGCGCTAGTGTTGTATTACGAGAAATTTGTGTATTTTTTCGCGAAAAAAATGTCTAAACAGCAACGACAACGTCTATTTGATACAGCATTTTGAAACGTCGCTCATTGAAAAGCAAAAAATAAAATGCACAACACTACGTCAATGCAAACGCGCAGGCACCGCTAGACTGGTGCCCATCGCTCGTACGCTGCTCCCTGCGCCGCTGCCTTCGAGGCCAGTTCCATAATAAATCTATGCATTGAAACGCGCCGCTCCCCGCGCCGCATCCGCTGACTTTGTGTCCGTAGCCTCAGACACTCTTAGCAACTTAGTTCCGCAGTTGCTACAGGTTTTACGAGTATATATTATATTACAATTAGTATCGTAATGTATAGCTAAATACACACTGCATAGCTAATAACAGCCCGCATCGGCCTGCAGAGGCGTCTGTAGGCAGAACCTGTAAATTTCCCCGTGTACAGAATCTATAACACTCAGCTCTAAGGATGTGACATTCATCTATACATACTACATATAAATTTCGTGTGAAGCTCAAGTGGTTACCAATTCGCCTTCGCAGGAATGCTCATATTCTTTCCCTATTGTATAATGTACTCTTTTCCCCTTTCACCTTTTCGCAAACACTCTTTTCGCAAAGATACTGAAAACGTTTTTTTAAGATAGGGAGGCCTATCTTAAAAAAACGTTTTCAGTATCTTTGCGACTCCCACACGAAGTTTTTGAGATCGTCGGATAATTTAAAGCTTAAAATGCCAATGTATTTTACAACATTTTTCGGCAAATCCTTTTCTGTTCAGGCCGCTCGTTTATGGAATGTATTGCCAGTTCAAATAAAACGCGCGCAATCGTTAGCTGTATTTAAGAGCCTCGTGAAGGAGAACATTACTTACTTGCTGTTGTGTTCTTGTTTTTGTAGCTGCAATAATCTATAGTCATCATTTATTTTCGTTGTTTTTATGTATATTTAGTATGTATTTATTTATGTATCTATTATACAGCATTATATATATATATCTATGTATCTATTATAGTACATTATTTTTCACCACTGACAACCCCATTTTTTATATCCACGCATTCACTGTCCATTCCAAGGTTGCCTGGAAGAGATCGCAGAAAGCGATAAGGCCACCCATTGTATGTTTTGTATTCATAATCTTATTTTTTTGTTATATATTTTCTGGTGTACAATAAAGTATATGTATATCAATAAATAAATAAAGTCGCTTTTTGACCGCGTTATTCTTCTAAACTGCGCAACGAATTTTGATGCGGTTTTCAACATTATTTAGAGAATTTATTTCGGAAGGTTTATTTGCATAGCATATAATATTCCCACTGCTGGGACACAGGCATGTATACAAGGCTATAATCTACCACGCGGGCCTAATGTGGGTTGGTAGATGTCACATGTCTTCGAATTTTTGGTTCAAGGACATGTCGGTTTCCTCACGAAGTTTTCCTTCACCGTTTTGAGAGCAGTGGTGGTAAAATTATTTACACAAAGCAAAACGCCTGTCTGTGTTTGAACCCATGACCTACAACTCATAAGTCAGGGTCATTACCACTGGGCCACTACTGCTCTAAATATTTAAATTAAGAAATATCGATGTTTTGTCAAGTCGTAAAAACTGTGTGAAAGAGGAGTGTCGCTAGTTCTAATAGGTAAATAGGAGGCTATAAAAATATGCTTCTTATCATGTGAAGCTTTTGATTCAGCCTAAAAAGTAGCCACGACAATTTTGTTATCAGAGACCTGAGGGGTTAAACAAGTTGCAATCGCTTTTAAAGCGTTTTGTATTTATTTATATACCGACTTTTAGCAAGACTTTTTTTTTGAGGATGGGAAATCATCAAATCACCCCTCCCGCTCTGGGTGGAGCGGAAGGGAGTGTTAGACTCTTACTGACTAAAACTCACCTGTGTTCCTTCCTTAACCCTTTATGTTCCGAGCCAGCGGTAACCCTTTCGGACAATCCCGCTGACCCGGCAGGCTTCGGCCCTGACGGGCCCCTCCGTATGATGCTGCCATCTCTTTGAGGCGCGCGTGGAACACGTACGCGCCGTCCGGCACGGGCCTGGTCCTGATCGGACGGTGAGCTACTCATTACTCACCGCCCGCAGGCCCGCGCCTACGGTGGCCGGGAGTCGTCGCGCGGCTCCCGACGCCCGGAGCGTCTCCCGCGGCGGCTGGGACGGGAGGCTCTCTCCCCCAACCGTCCCGCCGCCTCCTTCGCTAGCATGACTGCTTCGCAAAAGGAGGCGACTGCCCCCCACTCCCTCTCGCCCCGGACCATGGATGGCTTGAACCAGGCCTGAACGCGAGAGGTCGCTGCCGCTGCCGATCGCCTCAACGAGGACATGGCGGTGCTCCGCCCAAGCGGGGCAGTCCTCCACCGTGTGCTCCACCGTGTCCTCTGGGCGATCCTGGCAATGGTGACACCCGGGCGTTTCCTCCCGCCTGATTATGTGCAGAAACCTCCCGAAACTTCCGTGTCCGGTGAGGACCTGCGTCAGGCGGTAGGTGAGGGCGCCATGACGCCTCTCTAGCCACTCCTCAAAGAGGGGTCTTACCGCCGCAATCGTGGCGTGCCCTGCGCTGGGTTGCAACAGTCGCTCTTTCCATGCCGCCATGAGATCGCGAGATGATGCGCGATGAGATGAGATGATTCAGCCTAAAAAGTAGCCACGACAATTTTGTTATCAGAGACCTGAGGGGTTAAACAAGTTGCAATCGCTTTTAAAGCGTTTTGTATTTATTTATATACCGACTTTTAGCAAGATTGACACTAGCTTTTCGGTAGCTTATATCCAACTCAAACATTTTTGACCTTTCCATCATCATTATCGCTGATAGTGTGTCACTTGATCTAGGCCCAAAGGTTGTATTTGGTACAAGTATGTATGAGACAAGAAATACAGCCACTGATGAGGCATTGGGTGTTCATATGACGGGAGAACGACGAATGTGAGGGGACGGCCTTGAAGGAAATACACTTGACCTTCACTAAAAAGGTCAGGAGCGTAGTACGCATGTACAATGCGTGCCACGAAAGATGAGACTTGACACACCACGTGGTTTGACATGCGCAGTACACGATTTTAGGTATCTTTAGCGGTATGAGGTCTGAGTGCGGGACGGGACCGGACGTCATAGGGGCGGCGGAAAGAGCGGGGGAGGCGGGGTCGAGTCTCATCTTTCGTGGCCCGCATTGTAACCTGCGTGTGAATATCACCAGGCGTTGAACGTGGACAAATCAAAAGGAGTATCTAGGATATCTATCCTAACTCTTCTTAAGAGCCAAGCCTGTTGAAGAGTAAGCTATTCATATAAATATGAACCTTATTCCTATGCTTATTCTTGCAATGTGTATATTCGTATAAGCAAATGTGAGCAAAGGTTTCATATGAATATGAACATTAATGATATAACAAATAGTTTACATTCGTAGGACCGCTTACTTAGCAGCAATTAAATTCTGTGATTCGTGCCCTGAGTCTCTGCTTATACTCCCATAGTAAAGAGGTGAATTCTTTGTGTACTATTTTACTAAAATATCATTGGTACTATGGAAGAAAATTGCGGAACAGGAAGCAATGCGAGTCTACCCTTTTCATTATATTATTCAAAAGACCGTCAGAGTTCATGTGTCTCTTGGGACTATACGGAATGGAGAAAAAGTTACGAAGTTCTGTAACGAGCATGCTTTAACCGAGTACTGTGCAACTCTTTTCATAAATAAAGTCGGTTTACTGACGATAGTTGAACGTAACAACGTCATAAGAAAATACTGATGGAATAGTTGCATTGCATTTGTTAATATTCGCTTGCACTTCAAGCCGCCATGGAACGCTACAGAGCGAGGCCGCGAGGTAACGCTACGTGAGTCATGTTTTTTCGTGAGTGCCACCAGCTTCATCGATTTATTAGACGTTGTCACGTCAAAAAATATGTAGTTTAAAAACTAAACTACATATTTTTAACTTTTGCGTCTATTAAATTCCTCAAGTTAATAAGTATAGAGTCACTGAAGTTATGGCGTTTAGAGGCTACTAATAAACTCGGGGGGTGTACAAATAGTCCCAAAGATTTCCACTGTCCTCCTTCTGACTCCATCATCAGACCCTCGACACAAATTGCAATATATTGAACTCATCAAAACGAATCATATGACCTCAAACTCGGGGGATTTACTAGTAGCCGCTAAAGAGTTTCACTAACCATCTCTTGGCTCCATCATCACACCCTCGACGCCAATAATTGATTTCTAAGATTTTATTACATTGTTTGTTAGTTATAATAGTTACAAGTTAATACTAGTAAAACCGTGTTAAAAATATCTTACTTTCTTTATCAAATTTTGATATTTATTAATTTTAAAACAGTCCCCAGTATGGTAAGAGTCACGTGTCTAAAACAATCATCATTCGATACGCTTACACAACAATGTAGGTTATAAATATACATTTTAATAGACGTATCGATTGCTATTTTTTGCTGTTGGATTAAAAATTACAAACCATTGCCAAGGTAACATGTTGTTACAGTACCCGGCGATAAATATTGCACATCGACCTTTATCTTTTTTTTTCAGTTTATTCAAAGAATAAAAATAATTATCAAAAGAAGCAAATCATAATTGTTTTAACAGCTCCTAATAGATACCGGACTGTTTGTATTTCGTGCGACAGAGATAACGCTCTACGAAGCCAAAATTAGCCGATTGTCTCTTTCCAAAGGTCGATGTGCAATATTTATCGCCGGGTACTGTAAGTATATTTTACCATCACAGTTGTATTTGTGTAATCAATTGGGGCCATTATCGACAACTTTTCATTCGAGCGGCCCCGGGAGTGACATTATCCCCGTAACATCCTTAGTCCATGTAGGTATGTACGAATGTCTTTTCATAATCATCTCTTCGTCCCTCTTCAATTACTAAGTCGTCAGTTTTTATTTGAGAATTCCTTCCTTAATTTATTCTGTCCCTCGTCAATTTGAATGGATGGAACATTTTGACTCCGGCCTACTTTCTCATGCTAAGCCACAAAAAATTTCATATTCTCTTTTTTCAATGGCAAAACATTGTTGTCATCGATAGTAATCTACCTAAACTTCTACATTGGTACCTATAACAACATTAGGAAGATGTAAAGTTGTTTGGATGTGTATTAAAAGTAAAGTAAGTTTAAAGTAAGATAGGCTGTGAAAATACTGGTTTGCACCTTAAGGGGACTATAGGACCTAACACAAAAAACGCCATTTTTATAATGCCTAAAAGTATATGATCGACTACACAGTAAACAAAATCAGAAAATTATATGATATTTTTCAGGACATAATTATGCTAGTTAGATAGTGTGTTGAAAACATAATACAACTAATTTGATACAATAGAAAAAAAAAACATGAAGATACCTCTAAGAACTTTCTTTTTACAATAAAAACCATACCTATATAAAAAATTTTGAACGATTGTATTCATTCTGATTTTTAGTCAGATTATTCTACAAGCAAAAATTAAAGCAATAGTGTTTTAATTTTTTAGTCCAAACAATAGGTTTTTTGTAAATAGATAATTGCTTCATATTTTGCAATAAATTACCAGGGTTGTGTCATCGCGCTTCTCTTTCTTTTCTAAGTAGTCCGACAGTGACCGCGCTTTAGGTCATGTAGTCGTTTAATTGCGTAACACACTATCAATCTCAATCTGAATAATTTTGAAAGATATTGCTAATCCATTGCTTCGCATGTTCAAAAAATTTGTCTGCTCAACAACGTAATTAACGCAATGTATATTGTTGAACTGTAGAAATGAAATCCATTGCTGCTGATAATGTGTTACGCAATTACCCTACGGGTTACAAAAGTTATTTCGCTGGTAGAATGTTACACTTGTGTTGAGTGACGACAGGATACTTTTTGCCAGAAGTGTCAACAAAAGTGTAACAAATCTTCACGAGAATTCAAGTGCTGACCCGGTGGTACAATGCGTGCCACGAAAGATGCGACTTGACACACCACGTGGTTTGACATGCGCAGTACACGATTTTAAGTATCTTTAGCGGTACGAGGTCTGAGTGCGGGACAGGACCGAACGTCATAGGGGCGGCGGAAAGAGCGGGGGAGGCGGGGTCAAGTCTCATCTTTCGTGGCACGCATTGTAACTGCCGCGAATTACGAGTTGTAGGTTGTAGATTCAAACCCAGACAGGCGCTTGAATTTGTGTAAAATATTACATCACCACTGCTCTCGAAACGGTGAAGGAAAATATCGTGAGGAAACCGGCATGTCCTAAAACCCAAAAATTAGAAGACATGTGACATCTACCAATCTGCAGTGGGCCTCCCGCTCATAGAGAGTAGGCCTGTCTCCCAGCAATAGTAACATTAAACCCTGATTATATGCTAAACGAAGATATTTTGTTGTAAAAACCAATAATTATAAACAAAATGAAATGAATATCGTCATTGGCAAACCACATTTATAACACGAATAAAAAAGATTCCTGCACTACGGAGTATGGCCTCTCGTGATGTTGGCACTGCGCGAAGGGGTGCATTACAATTTATTAATTGGCTTGTCAATCAGAAACCTTAAACACTTTAATTAAATACCTTTACTTCTCAGAAAACATATTTTCAATTACGTAATATCGTGCCTGCATTTTCTGGAGGTGTATAATACACCTATATGTATCCAGAAACAAGGGGCGACCTTCTTGCTGTTAAATTGACACAGTTCTTGACTCTAAGTCTGCCATGTCCAGAAAATTCCAGATGGAAAATCCAATAACTCCCCATTTTTCTCATTCTCCCCCTGGCAATCGATTCCTTGTGATGGCCTCATTGGAGTATTGGGTAGTACGGCATGCTGAGCAGTTGCGCTACGTCAATAAGCTGTGTTTAAGCCATTTCATACAACTGTCAAATAATTACAGGAAGTTGTGATTCGAATTATACGGACAATTTAAGTTAGTTAATTAACTTGATCAGCTTCCTGTCCTTGTCCCACAAGTAACATGGCTGTCGCAACTTTGATCCATGTACATAAATTATATCTCTTCAAGGATCCCAAACGTGACCACCTAGAGACACTACACTAGGCCGCAAAGAAAGCAGGTCGGTAACAATAACCTCAATAACTTCCAAAATATTGGAGCTAGATTTATGAAATTAAGAATTTAAGACTGTAATATAGAAAATTTTATATGACAGCCTGCACGTGTATGGAGCCTTCGCCGTATGGCACTTTCTCTTCTATGCAAACTTGGTTACAGCGCTCTCCTGGTCTTCTGTAGACCCTTGACCTCCCATCGTGGCACATGGCGTGAACCTCAACTCGACCGTATACATTACTCTTGATCAATCATCCAGAGTCCAATTCAAGTGTTCTCTAGCGGAAGTCAGCCTTGAATTTTGATGCTGCCTTTCGAGTTTTGGACCATTTGCAGGTCTAAATTACTTGAAGTTCGCTCCAGCAAGACGCCGCGACGCCGCCTCAATGTATACGTGCTCGGATTACTCCCTCCAGCACGCAGAAGGTGATTTTTTACTTCAACAGCCGTTTGAAATCGATTTCTCAACATCGTTAACACCATATATCGATCTTTCCGCGCTGTCACCTTGTTCGACCTGTACCTGGTCTGCGAATATTGGATCCAGTCTCTTCAAATCGCTGAAGCACTCTTTAAACAGTTGATTGCGACACTCCAACAGTTCTCGCTGTATAACGTTGATTGCGTCCGTCTTCAAACATTGTCAGAATTCTGGTACACTCTTCAGGGGTAAGTGGCAAATGAATTTCTGCACAAGAAATGTCATATTTATAACCAGGATCAAAAGTAAAACAAATAGTTTCAAAATATTTAAAATTTTAAAAATATCCTTTTTTTTAATACAATTACCAAAAAGATATAAAAAGGCTTTACTTATTCCTATATTTGTGATTAAATAAACTTTAATTTTGTTTTAATTTTTATTTATTTATTTATTTATTTATTAAACATACACACACTATCTTAACAGGATGACCCCAATACAATAGCGGTTTGCAAACACATTACCTACAAAATGAAAAAATCTACTTACAGCTAATACTTAAAATAAAAAATCTAAACTTTAAAAATACAAAGCACTTCACACAATAATACATACATAACAATCTAACACACAATATTAATACTTAAATATAACTAACATAATTCAACAAAACTCTTGCGAATTCACTCAAATTGCACGAAAATTTTAAAACTATTGCTCAAATATTTTAAAAGTTCCAGCATTCTATAAAACCGACCCGCTTTCTTTGGGGCCCTGTGTATGAGTATAATCTGTGGTTATCATTATCCCTTACCGGATGTGGCTATCTGGGGCAGTAGCCACAACATATTCTCCCAAACAAAGGCAAGTAACGTCACCCCCATACTCCCGGAAGGGTACAGCAGAAGTGTATACAAAGGCACGTGTATTGGTAAATGAGTTTACACACCAAACTATCGGCTCTCGTAGTGGTTTCATGGATAAACAATGAACCCTTCACAAAGTCGTCGCGTCCATCCGACAGTCTACCCACTTGACACAGAAACTCGACTAGTGTTCTTGGCAAGTGTTTCGTGTTTATGTTTCATATTAATCCATGGGGCTCGTGGCTATATGACATTAGCCGCACGGGTCGATTAAAAGTTAAGCTACGCTTGCCGCGGTCGTTTTGTGGATGGGTGACCATCTTTACATACCGAGACCGTACCTCCGTACCTCGTGCATGGATTCGCCAAAGATCGACCGAACTCCATAACAACAGATGGTCACGGGCAACAGACTGAGACAGTCAAAATTGGCTTTACCAATGATAAACCCGCGATTAACCAAAAAACTTCTCAGCCTGAGTAGAAATAACCTTAGAATAATAATAGGCACAATTACGGGCCACAACCTTCTTAACAAACATCTTTTCAACATAGGCGCCACGGACAGCCCCCTTTGCAGGGGCTGCCTTGATGCCGAGGAATCAGCCGCCCACGTCATCCTGGATTGCGAGGCCGTGGCTTCTCAACGTGCAGAAATCCTCGGAACAATGAGGTCGCTCCGCGAAGCCTGTGAAGCTCCCAGGAAGCTTCTGTGCTTTTGGGCGGAGCTAGGCTGGCTCTGTTAGCCAGAATCCCCACGCACAACGGACCGAATGGGAGTCTAAGTGCGGAAAAGGGAGTCCCATCATCATCAACCCTCCGTGCCTCGGAAAGCATGTTAAGCCGTTGGTCCCGGCTGTCATTCGTGGATCTTTGACAGTCGTTACGGGTAGTCAGAAGCCTGAAAATCTGACAACCAGTCTTACCTTACCAAGGGGTATCGTATTACCCAGTAACTTGGTTGAGTAGGTCCGATAGGCAATCGCTTCATGTACAGACGCCAGCACATCAAGCTACTACAATCCGTCAAATTTCTTTAATAGACTTTTAACTTTATCGCTAAAGCATAAGGTTCCAAGTTGATTGGGAAAACTTGACAGTTTCGGGTAGGTTGATGTGCTGGCGTCTGTACAATACTGGTATTCAGCTGCAACCAGTTACACTGCAAGCCGACCCCAACATAGTTGGGAAAAGGCTACGCAGATTAGCATAATCAGTTTCCCACTGCTGGGACCCAGCCTTCTCTTGGTGAGGGGGTGTGGGCAGTAATCTCCCACGTGGGCCCAGGCGAGTAGGTAGATGTCACATGTCTTCAAATTTTTGGTTCTAGGACACGGTCTCCTCACGATATTTTCTTTCATCGTTTTGAGAGCAGTGGTGTTGAAATAATTTACACAAAGTAAAGCGTTTGCCTGGTTTCGAACCTACAACTCGTAATTCGAGGCTGGTTCCATTGATCCACCACTGCTCTGGGCAGAATGATTCACATCAATCCATGCGGTTTCACAATCACATGTAGTTTTATAAAACTTCAAAAACAAGACACTCATAAAAACCTACTGACCCTACAGTTACACAACCGCATGTTTTCATTATCTTCATATCGATTCACTTAGATGTTTATTATGTGATACCAAATACTGCAATCTTGTGGCTGTATACACTGTACAAGCATTAAGTTTCAGAAAATTATACACCTAATTACGTAGATTGGTAAATGGTTTTCCTCAACGTTGAAAGGATTTATTCCTTTGAGGAAAACCACTCACAGCCTCCGAGGCGTAAACAATTCATTCCGCATTTCAACTCTTTGATTGTTTTGTTTTATCAGCTCCAGTTGAAAACCAGCGTCAGGCACTAGTTGTCTGGCATTTTTGCTGAACTGGGCCTTTTTGGCACAGCCGTGAGGCACACTTTCCTGCTAATTTCTTACATTGGACTTTGCACTTTTTATTTTTATCTTTTTTATCTTAGTTTTTATCTGCGTTGCTATTCTGTAAAAATCTCACCGTGAAATCTTAGGTGAAGTGAGCGTGGAGTGAGCTGTCAATAGTGTCAATTCCTAGCAAAATTCAAACTCACTTCACTTAAGTTTTCACGGTGAGATTTTTACGGAATCGACCGGCTGATGTACGACTATTATCTAACTATCTAGTGTATTGTGTGTCTTCTAGTCTGTGCTAAATAAATGTATCTTTTCTTTCTTTATTTCTTTTTGGACGAAGGGCCCATTGCTGAATAATAACAGCCGCACAGGTCGATCGATCAGGTTAAGCTACGCTTGCCGCGGTTAGTCTGTGGATGGGTGACCATCTTTACATACCGAGGCCCCTCCGTGCCTCGGAAAGCACGTGAAGCCGTTGGTCCTGGCTGTCATTCGTGGATCTTTGACAGTCGTTACAGGTAGTCAGAAGCCCGAAAATCTGACAACCAGTCTTACCAAGGGGTATCGTATTACCCGGTAACTGGCTTGTGGAGGTCAGATAGGCAGTCGCTCCATGTAAAATACTGGTATTCAGCTGTTAGACTGGAAGCCGATTCCAACATAGTTGGGAAAAGGCTAAGCAGATAGATGATGATGATTGTTTTGGACGATTTAGGAACACGTTTGTCCGCTGATTTTCTAACTTAGCATGATGTATGAATCTCTTTGAACTGGCTCTCAAACAATGTCCCGATTTTTAACAAAATCATTGTCCTACCGCATAGTTTTCTAAGATTTATTCCGGTCTAATCCCCTGAAGTTAGTAAGTTACGCACACTGAATGTAGCGTGGCAGCCAGCGTTTTGTTTCAATTCAAACCAAAACGGCATTCGCTGCCGAACGGCCCTATGCGAGACAGTGCCCCCGCGCTGGTTTTCAGGGACAACCGGCGTTGACGTGATGAAGTCAAAAACCGGCACGACCACTAAAGGCTCCTACAAACAGGCGCGACACGCGATATAATCGCGCGCGACACAAAGGCACCGCTCCTTGCGCGGCTTGCGGTGCCTTTGTGTCGCGTGTCGTGTTGCGCCTGTTTGAAGGAGCCTTAACACGTAGCTTGTTTGTCACCTTTTAACATTAAAAACTACCAGCTTGTCCATAAAAAAGCTTGTCCCATTTATGATAGAACGTCTGCCCGCTTGGACCCAATAACATAACATTATTCAGCAACCCTACCGCGCAACACTGCTCCAGTTGTGTGGCGCCCCTTAAATAGTCCCGCGTGGCAATTACGTCACACGTTATCAATCGGAATCGGTTTCATTTTGACAGTTCAACAGCATTCATTGCGTTATTTACGTGTTGGGCAGACAAATTTTTCGAACCTATAAAGCAATGGATTAGCAATTTGCTCCAAAATGATTCAGCTTCCGATTGATAGTGTGTTACGCAATTTGGGTCCTTCAGAGCTGAGAAAACAACACGATACTGATTATAAATTCCGATCAGTTGCTAGCTGTTTACTCTGGAGCTTTCTTAGGGCAATACCCACAAGAAGTGTTGCTTGCTTACATAGTTACATCACTGGCTTGAGAGGCAGTTTTGATCATGTTGTTCGGAACTTTAAAGGTTAAATAAATTGTTTCATAATATCATGTTATTACTAGGTCTATTTTATCAAGTAGCATGGCTACTCAAATAATAATGATCACACTAATATTATAAACACGAAAGTTTGTGAGGATGAATGGATGGATGTTTGTTACTTTCACGCAAAAACTACTGAACAGATTTTGATGAAACTTTACAGTAACATAGCTTAGACATCAGAATAACACATAAAATACTTTTTATCTCGATTTTCTTACGGAATCTAAACTTATGCGGGTGAAACCGCGGGGCGCTGCTAGTATAAAATACATCCTTTGACACTCGGCAATACTATAGCTGACCATTAGTGAAAGAATTTCCCCCTACATACAAACTCACAAAGAAGACAACGATGCTATTCTGTAAAATTCTCACCGTGAAAACTTAGGTGAAGTGAGCGTGGAGTGAGCTGTCAATAGTGTCAATTCCTAGCAAAAACAAACTCACTTCACCTAAGTTATCACCGGTGATATTTTTACAGAATCGACCGGCTGGTCATAATTGACCCATAATTTTCATAACGCACGGCGCTGAAGAAATGTATCTCAGTTTATGCATTATCATGAGTAAAAAATAACTGCATTTTTTTTTATATTCGATGGCTATCATGTAAATATTGCTATTTCTTTTTTAAGGGTGTCCAATTTTTTTCCTATAGAGTTGCAAATAAATACTTATAGGTTTAGATTTAGCTATTAGTGAATAAATGTGTACCATATATGTAGGTATTGCTACGCATTTTCGATCAGGAAAACATATATATTTCACTTTTATCTATATACTTTGAAGTAAAAACTTCTCTAGCCGCGTTGGGCATTTTTTGAGATGGGGAAAACACCATTGAACTCGCGACACTGTTACCGTAACCGACACCGCGCGTGTTTTGTTTATAAGACGATTCAAAAAATACACACGTAATTTTTTTAATAAATCATTCATTCGTGCGTGAACTTAGTGCCATATGTTTAAAAATAGTGAACAAATAACTTATAAAAACAACAGAAATAAGATAACTAGAAAATAAAATAGAAAACAACAAATGGCATTATCATATTATTGATTTTCAATATCTAATATAGTATTATCAAGTCTGCACGCAGGGTGACTAAATGTGTCCTTGTGGCTAGCCCATCCCAAATAATAAACGATGCTCACGCCGTGTGCGCAGCTACCTAGAATTCTTTGGCCTTGTATACAAGAACAGTAGTATTTATTGCCATAAGGCGTTTCTTTCTTAGCAATATTCAATGACAGCTACGATAATAAAATATAGAATAGAGTCTGTAATAATCAGTTTCACAAATAATATACACTTGTCTGTAAATTCTATACGTTTTCTAATGAAATAAATACATTTTTAAACGGTTTTTTATTTATTTATTTACTAATATTTTTCCTGACAAAATATATGTAGCAATATTACAATGACAGCCACGATTTTGGATAATGGTGTCTACCAATTATTAATATACTAAAAATGTGTGTACAAGTATAACACAAGAAGTAGTAAAACACTACAAATCTCTATTCCAAGAACAAATTATGGCAAATATAATATAAGATTTGAGGGAGCCAAATTACATAATAGTTTCATGATCATCTGCCTAACCTTTTCCCAACTATGTTGGGGTCAGATTTCAATCTAACCGGATGCAGCTGAATACTGGTATTTTACATGGAGCGACTGCCTATCTGACGTCCACAACCCAGTTACTGGGTAATACGATACCCCTTGGTAAGACTGGTTGTCAGACTTTCGGGCTTTTGACTACCCGTAACGACTGTCAAAGATCCACAAATGACAGCCGGGACCAACGACTTTTCTCTTGTAAGTGAATATTGTAAAATCCTTTAAGAGCTTTTTTTCAATCACCTGATGATAACTTTATCCGAGGAATAATTTTGAAATGTTGACAGTTATTTCATACAAAAACTGTCAAACGTTAATTTTATTCCACGAATAAAAATTATCTGTCGATTGAAAAGTCAGCCCTTAGAGAAATAAATTCTTGAAACTTAAAATATACTAAAATTTGACATAACTTTTTGTCCACTGGGCAAGGGTAAATTTTGTATGGGCCGTGACCCGTCTTCTTTAACCTCTAAATACTTTCAGTCGTCCCAGACATTTGGGTCGAGTAGGTATTGAAGTTTTGTATGGGACCACTGATTAATTCCGTTAATTCAGTTAAATCAAAATTCATTTTGGTGGCCTGTACCACAACCATAACTTATATGATATTATAGTAGGTACTAGCTTTTGCCCGCGACTTCGTTCGCGTAAAATTTGGTACCCGACAAGGTACGGGCAGGCGATGCGATGCCATGGGGTGGCCCATAGCATCGCATCGCCTGCCCGCGCAATTCTTTCTGATTTTGTTTTTGTTTTTGCTCGGGTTCTAAGGGTTGTTATGTTTAGTAGTTGTGATGTGCCTTCCTCAAGAATTGGGCTATCAACTGCAAAAATGTTTTTTTCATATCCGACTGGTAGTTCAAGAAATTAAACAAACTCTTCAGCTTTCTTATTATACATAGATAAGTAGGTATATTGAAAGTTTGGTTTGGTTTGGAAGTTTGGTTTGGTTACAAAAAGTTTCTGCGCGAAGGGATCTAGAATCATATGATGAATTCATGCATTGTTACCGTGTCACGTTCCTGCTGTCATGTATATATGATGAAACTTGCTCATCAAGAATGATATTGATGTCGACAAATACCTACGGAAGACTGAAAATCATTACCTTCTTTCCTTGTAACGCTACTTCCATAAAAGAGGCTTTTATGTGGGAGCAACAAGTCTACCTAAGACTGCTAGAGACTAAATATAGATATTTTTTCTACAATCCCTTCCAATTTTTTGCTGAAATCTATAACTGATTGTTAAAGGAAATTCCGCTTCTCAAACGGATGATATACTCAATTTTCTTATTCCCAGACGTCACTCAAAATTCAAAATCAAAAGTAATTTATTCAAATCAGGCTGAGAGAGAATCACCACTTTTAGAACGTCAAAATTACGTAAGACAGTCCCCCAAAACGCCCGCCCTTCACCACTTCCTAGTACTTTCGCTGTGGAGAAGAAGTGACGCAACAAACTCCCCAGCAGTACAACTGACTGATAGAAAAGTTCGTTAACGATTCCTAGCTGTATTAATTAGTAGCTCAGACCGTTGAAGCCTGTTCCATTAGGAAGGGATGGTGCTATTGGTTCTGTATAGCTCCATCTCTCTCTTGCACTGGAACAATTGTCATTGCTGAAATCGTTCAAGCACGACCCCCAAAAGTCAACTTTTTCAAAGGGTAGCCCGCGAGATTCAATTTTTCTTACATTTTTTGCAATGTGCTGGTCAGTATTAAGTTGTACGTTAATTAATATATGATTCGCGGCCATAACAAATATGTATTTACAAAATTATAATCATTAAAGTCATCAACACAACTCTTTAAGACCAAGTAATCTCTCAGAATGACTACTTCATGAAATCTTGACATTTTGGGATTATACTAACCTAACCAGTTGTATTACTGATTCTAATGACTATGATTCTGTAAACACATATTTGTTACGGCCGCGAATCATATTTTGATCGAGGTACAACTTAATACTGACCAGCAAATTGCAAAAAACGTAAGAAAATTTGAATTTCGCGGGCTACCTTAGCGCTTCCCCCTTAAGTCCAAAAGTTTCTTTATATCGACGTAAAAGGTGCTGAAGCTCTTAAGTGCACCTACCAAGTAAATGTAATAATAAAAATAAAATTGCGTGATGTGCTGAACTCTTTCAACGAGAACGTGCTCAGAAGCTTTGAACAGAGAGAAGTGGAAAGAGAGTAGGAAGGCCTTTGCCCAGCAGTGGGACATCGCAGGCTTTTAATAATAACTAGCTGATGCCACGAACTTCGTATTACCGCCTCAGATTTTTCTTTTTGTTTTGCCCCGAATGGCTAATTATGTTTTAATAATTAGCCATTCGGGGCAAAGACAAATCCAACAAATAAAAAATCACAAAAATCGGTCCAGCCGTTCTTGAGTTATAAATGGTGTAACTAACCCGACTTTGTTTCATGTTTATAGAATAAGGGCTGATTTTTCAACGGACAGTTAATATAATTTTTATGCGTGGAATAAAATTGACGTCTGACAGTTTTTTTTTATGAAAGAACTGTCAAAAACTCAAAATTATTCCTCCGATAAAATTATCTGGCGTTCGAAAAATCAGCCCTTAATTAAATAAATAATGTAATATTAAACAGGCAGCGTAAAACCTGTTACGAGTAAATCTCGTTTGCCACGAAGATTTTTCCGTAATTGAATCGCTATTAATAAAGACAGACCAATTTGTGAATATTTAAATTTAATATTCCATCAAAGGGAGCTAATAAATTGATGTTAGGCCTTACACAAAGAAATTCCTATAATTTTGTTATTGAGATAATTTTAAGTATCCATTTCGGTTTTATTTACTGGCTAGATTATCCTGTTTTTGCCGTCGACTTATTCTGAACTCATCTTATGGTAAGAGACGAGTTTTATGTACTACATTAAAGTTGTTTTCGTCAACACGTGCAAAGACAAAACAAATAATGAATCACAAGATTTGGTATCTTTACTTAGCTCAACTTATTGGGCATTGTCGTAATTGAAAACATGTTGTTACGGCCGCGGCAGTTATTCTCTCTTATTTATGTTCTATTGTTTTATATTATTACTAATATGCTATTATCTTTCTCTTTCTGCGATCAACAGTCATCAAAAATAAATTAAATCTTCGTAGATATATTGATTTAAGAGGGCGCCGAACAAGCGCCGGCCGCGCAGTGGCGCCCTCATCGTTTGTTTGGTTATTTCTTTTAGTTTAAAATTAAAATGCAGAAAATCAGCACGTTATGTTCTCCACAAGATTATACGTTAATATTATTATAAACGGTAGTCTTACATTGTTTAGTTTTATTACAATCACTAAAACGGGAAAGTGGCCACTATTATCCGTTTTTTTGATTATAATAAAATTATATTTTCTGCATTTTCATTCTAAAATAAAAGAAAATTAAATAACCAAACAAACGATGAGTGTGCCACTAGGTGGTCGGCGTAGCCTTAAAAGATTGTCCGGGTAATTTCTTGCCTTTCTTCCCAATAGGTACCTACGCTTTGGAATGGGTAACTAGCTTCATCTTTCTGACTGACCGACCCCACGACAATTCAAAAGTGCCTGTAATATCTAAATATCTAAACGGCTGGTTGACACTTCCCGTGACCCAAGGGCTGGCTTTTACCTTGGCCAGAGGCTAACCATCGCGATACAACGTGGTAATGCCGTCGTAATGTCTCTTGGGTACATTTCCAGTCGACAGCGATGCGGATGAATTTTTCGACGCTATTTTTTAATTGTCTGTATAGTTTTAGTTAAGTTAGGATTTAACTTTGTTATTTGTTTATGTTACTTGTGAGAAATACATTATAATGCCTGTAATTGGTTTATTAGAAATAAATATTTTGAGTTTGAGTTTGTAAATTCCCACTAAAATGGTTTTCTCAATTACGTGAATGACCATTCCGCATCCTAAACCTACCCAAGTAGTTACTTATTCTCTGTTACAGCACCGATTGTTTGCCGATGTCGAGCGCTTATAGCCACTGTAATAGCCCCCAGTTCATTGAGATAAAATTTAAGGCGCGAGGCGAAGGACAAACCTAACGTTGTTATGAAAAAGATGTTAAACTTTCGGCTCTAACTTGCACTTAAGTGGTCAGGGGCCATTGAAATACAAAGACACCACAACAGCCGCAAGAAAGCAGCAACAGCGAACATAATAGAACCCATTAAAGAATAATTTAATTGAATCCGTGTTGCTAACCGAAATGGAATCCTGCGTTAAGCCCAGTTGGCTTATCCCGGTTGTGAGAAACGGGCCTTTGCGCCCTGGCCTAGATAATTCCGCCTTCGAATTTTCTCTTCTGAATTATTTTTTAACGCGCCAGTTGCATGACAGTTGAATAATTTCTCTGAGACTCGACGAGTTTCTTTGTCTCAGCGATAACCTATCAGGTTTGTCGCCACTGTACGTTCTGAAAACACACAGGTGCTATTTTAAACTTACCTTGTCACTAACGGGGTATTATAATTCAACACAGGTTTGACTTTTCGTGATCACATCATGCGTAGCTGTAAAAGAGCGTATAGAAATTTAGGTTTTATGCTTCGTACGGTCAAAGGGTTCACGAATGTGAAAGCTATTATAGCATTATATAATGCATTGGTGAGGAGCCAGTTAGAATGTAATGCAGTCATCTGGGCTCCGCATGAAGCTAAATATAGTCTCATGCTGGAAAGGGTACAAAATAAGTTTATAAGATATTTATATAAGCGTTATTATGGAGTCTATCCCTTTTACCCGTTAATGTATCCAACCTTATTTATTTTAGGTATGGTAGGATACAATGAGCTAAGGGTTAGGAGGGATCTTGCACTCACTTCATATATATTTAAGTTACTGAGAGGGAAGGTGCATAATGCAGTTATTTTAGGGCTGGTGAGTCTGTGCGTTCCGGACAGGTACGTGTGGCGACGACGGCAGCCGCCACTGCTAGTGGAACCGCGTGCTCGGACCAACCTTTTAAGGGAGGCGCCCCTGACGCGTGCACTCCGCACGCTCAACCTCATAGCGAGAGGGACTGATTTATTCTGTTGCTCTCTGAGTGAATTCACAAGGAATGCATTATTTATAATAAGTTATAGATTTTAGTATGTTTAAGTTAAGATAAGCGCATTTACCGCATTGGGTTATATCCTGTAATGGTTTGTGTAAGTTGATAAATAAATAAATAAAATAAATAAATAAATAAATAAATAAATAATAATGTATTACGTTATTTTTTATTCGAATTACATCCCGATATTACGACGCTGAGCCAAACGTCATGAGCTTGGTGCAAGCGTCATGAACGTTCATGACGCTTGCTCCAAGCGTCTTGGGTTCTGTCATGAGTTCATAACGCTTGATTCAGCGTCGTAATATCGGGATCTAATTGACTCATGACCGTGAGGTGTAGGTACGTAATACCTTGCAACATTGTAAATTAATCGCTGGTCACTTATACTGCTTCTAACTAAATGGCCTCGATTCCCGGGAGAGATGAGTTAAGTGGTGAGTAAGGGATTACGTCCGGAAAATTGGCACACATGAGGGAGTAGGATTTTGGGAAAGGTCAATAAGGTCAAACTGTTGCTATGCGCGTTTTGTCGTCAAGAAAGGATTTGAAAACGTTAAAATATTTCAGGGACATTTTTTTTTGAGGATTTGAAACCCCCCCTCGTTGCGCGACTTGCAGTGCCTTTGTGTCGCATGTCATGTCGCGCCTGTTTGAAGGAGCCTTTACGCTAGAGCCCTTAGGAGCCAGTAAAAAGAAAAAAGTAGGAAGAACGCTAAGTGAAAACGAAGTTATACCTAACGCGGGCAGGCGATGCGATGCGATGTGGTGGGTCTGAGGAACAAAAAATTTCAGCCGACTGAAGTCGCGGGCCGAAGCTAGTACATAATACGCAGCGAAAGGAACTTCGTTCCAACTAGTTGTGTCCCACGACACCTCTCAACTTTTTATATTACTTAAGTTTAAGTAATTAAGGTGATATATTAAAAAAAAATTGGTTTTTCTATTTCGTGTAAGCTTTTTTTAGGATGGAAATCATCAAATGACCTCTCCCGCTCTGGGTGGAGCGGACGGGCGACTCTTACTGACTAAAACCCACCCATGTTCCTTAGTTCTAGAAAAGAAGGCTTCATCAAAGTTATTTGAATCATTGTTTTTGACTCGATTTCTTCATTCAAAGGAATGGAAACGGAATGTAAATGTTACTCTGTGGTAAAGACCACAGAGTAACATTTACATTCCGATTGACGTAAACCGCAACGTTTGTAATTGAATGCAACGTAATTTCCTTAACAAAATGAATAGAATACCTATTCCTACATTGTACACCAGTAGGAGAAACAGAACAGGAAAAGTAATAGTACATTACTTCAGAGGGAAGAAAGTGACAGTTCCATACCGAGATTATGGCATTTGCGCCACGAGCTTGCGAGGGGCGCAAACCATTTGAGGTATGGAACTGTACTTTATCCTGAGGGATGTATAGTGCTTTTTATTACACCTACGAGGAAAATTATGGACATATAAGTATTGTTGTATCTGCATTTAGATTTTTCCGGCAAAAGATTATCAACAACTTCTTGGGCTGTCTCTAATAGTTCTGGCGGTGTGTTAGGGATAACATCATCACTGTCGCTCGAAGTATCCATATTTTACAAAAAACACAAAGATAAATGTGTTTTTGCGAAAATGCGCGGGCTTTTCCATTTTTTATTCGCCCGTTTCTGGAGTAGGCTAAGATCATAAGGTCATGCAGCCACTTCTTCCGTGATTCCGCGCGTTTTATATACAAAAATAATTTCGTTTTTAATTTTCTGTATGCACCAAGGAGGTTGGTAACTGGTAAAAAAAAAACTGTATGTGGCCAGTAACAATTTACTTGAAATGTAATTAGTAGACAGTTAAAGTCTCTTGGCAGTATGACTGCTGACAAATTAAAAAAAAAAGAAAAACCGGGTATGTAATGGAATTTCATACATACTTCCCACCCTTGGGTCGAAAGGATTTTCATACAAACTTCCATACCTTGGGATGAAAGGATTTGAAGGGCGGGATAAAGGCGTTTCTTCCCTCTAATTGGTATAATTAAGCTTACTGGGCCAAATGGCTCAATGTGTCATGTCATGTCAAATCATGTCAACTCGGGTCCGAGTTCGGTTTTTTTGGATCGTATAGGGATTCTAGTTTTTGTAGAAGATAAATACACCCATTATAGAGAATGTTGGACTAAAGTACGAAAAACCAAAGAAACTAAGTGGGTAAAGGAGATTGGCAATTTGGGTACCTACCTCATTAAATCCAAACCATGATTTTAGGGTGCAGCCCGTATTTTACCATAAATGTTCTTTGTTGTCTGATTTTCTATTTTTATAAAACTCCTAATGTATCCCCAACTTTATAGTTTTTTGCTACCAATTTGTGCCAGCCACGTTTGTGTCACTGTATTGTAAATTTCTGTGCAGCTTTTGTGTCACTATTGCACAACATTTTGTCCATAATTTGCACTTCACCCATATACAAAATTTGAATTTGGATCGAGAAAGGTGAAAAATATTATCTAAATCTTGATTTGCTTTTAACGAAATTGCAAGAGTCGCAACATCCGCTACTTTGTATTCGATTAGGTTCGTAGTATTCAATAATTTCCCTTAAGGGCAAATGTATTTGTGTAGGGATGGTAGCCACTTGCGGGTACGGAAGTACAGACGTGATAATAATGTGGCAAGACAAGGGAAAATGTGACGTTTGACAAACGACAGTAGATAGTTATTGCTTTGAGGACGTTTTCCTTGAGATGTCAGCATGTCTTCCATGCATTCAACGTACAGGATGTATAAGGCCGGATTAGTTGGTTTCTGGCGTTTTCTTCGTGTAGGAGCAATTTTAAGGATTTTAAATATAAAAATGCGTGTGCTCAGGTTCGTAGTTTATTCGAGAGGGGCCACAGATAATATACAAAACTTTTACAATAGAATGGCACAGATAACAGAATTATTTAAAAGGCAATCGACTATTTAATGTTTCCAACACAGGAATGAATTTGTTTTTCAAACCATTTTCATTTCATTTGAGTTGTCTTTTAGAGATCGTTTTTTTTCAGTGGGGCCCGTCCTGATACATAACACCACGCTTGTATAACCCGAAGGGTTAGGCAGAGAAGTGTACCTATAGTATTTTTTTTTTGTTGCTTTACTCTTGACCTCGATCACGCCTGATGGAAAGCGATGGATGAGGTCTATGATGGAACGAGCGTGCCGCCCAGAGGATGCCTCAGGGACTGGAACTCCCACGCATCGACGAAACACAGCAGGCTGCTTGACGCCGGACTCCGGTGGGAGGCTGGTCGCAAACCAAGTGGACGTTAGCACTATCACCGCAAGGGAAGAATTGGCCAGTCATGTTAGTAGTATACCCTCGTTTCGCTAATTATGTTCAAATCCCATGTTATAGGAGCCCCTATTACATGGACTTAAACCTCAATAATTATTTATGATTGCTTGAAAAAGAAAAAATCTTCATCGTATGATATCTATCTACTTTAAAAAAAAAATGAAAGAAAATACTTGTCTCATTCGAATTTATCTTTAATTTCAATGAAACCCTATGTCGGTTTGTAAAGTATTCTATTAGTAGTAGCTCCCATAAAATATTCTATTTAATAATGAAATTTCCTATGGAGAAAATGGCTTATGAACACTCAATATTATTGTCGACTTAACAATTTATTTGTAACGATCGCTTTCTCCGAGCGATTGAACTTGACCGCTCGTCGTATTTCAATAAATTATTAAAGAGTAAGCTTGAAATATACTTCGATCGATATTGTTTGACCTAATATCGATCGCCTGAAGTATGTTTCAAGGGCCCTACGAAAGACGTATTCCACATTGGGCACCCGCTTAAATGGCACCTGAGTGAATGCACTTGACACACAGCGGCACATTCACTCAGGTGTCATATAAGCGGGTGCCCAATGTGGAATACGTCCTACGAAATGATGATAGAGCTGTAGAAATTATACGTGAAACATTAAAAGGTTTGTTTCAATACTTTAGACAAACAATTCTTTTGTTAATCACAGTAATATTGTAAAGTTGAAAGTTTGTGAGTGTGTATGTGTGTGTGTGTATGTTTATATGTTTGTTACTTCTTCACGCTCAAACGGGTGGACCAATTTTTATAAGAAAGGTAGCTGACACCCTGGATTAACATATATGCTACTTTTTATCCCGATATTCCCACGGTATCGATACTTATACGGGTGAAACCGTGTGGCGTAGCTAATAATTTCATATTTAATCAGTCATCATAATGCCAATTTATTTGTGGTCAGCGCAACATTTATTTTTCTTCCATATTTATCTATTGGTCATCATCTTGGTAGTAACCTTTCTCTATGGTATGTATAGACGCCAGCACATCAACCTACTACAATCTGTCAAATTTCTTTAATAGATTTTCAACTTTATCGCTAACATAAAGGTTCAAAGTTGATTGGGAATATTTGACAGTTTCGGGTAGCTTGATGTTCTGGCGTCTGTACGTACTCCCTTTCTTCTCCTAAAATTTTTTGTCCGAAAATCGTTATCCTTATCACGTTTGCTATAAGCTTCAGTAACTACTATAATAATTGAATCTCCTAAATTTGCATGAAATAAAATCATAGGTCCTAAGTATTGTAATAAATAATGTGTCTTATTCCGAATGTTCATTTATAATAAAAATGTTAGTCCTAAATCATTTGCTAAAAATTAGGTTTTAGTGACAGAAACTAATCCCTGTAAATCCGGTTGTTCCATACAACTCGATTCCTACCGGCTTCCCTTTGAAAAACGGCAGTCAGTATTCTATAGACAAATAATATAATCATAATAAAGATATCTACTCCGGCTTACCTCTTACAAAAATTGACCCTTCGCTACTGTTACGCAGTCTTGTCTTCCCTACCCCTAGAGTGTAATTTAGAATCTCGTAGGCACGTGGGGATCGCCAGAGAACCGCAGCGCGGGAACCGTAACAGAAACCATGACTGCTGCATGTTGCATGCTCGCTTGTATGCTGCATCCTTGATGCTTGCTTGCTTGCATGCATACTGCATTAAAAAAAAACATTATTAGGATAAATAAACATTAAACAATTTGATTTTTGGACTGATTGTAATATTTATGACAAACAAATTTAGGGTATGTTCTATTTAGGGATTTCAAATTTATAGCACGTGATATTATGTGACATTAAGTTCGGGCAAGCTATCATTTGGACAAATGATGATATGGACAAAAATAATTATGGCACTTTAGATTATGGATAAAAAAGATAGGGAACACAAAAGAGAACTTTTTCTATCCATATAATCTTTTACAAAGTCCATTAGTCCATTCTTTCATCAGTATCAGTATTTAATCTAAAACCTCGTATAATATTAGTTAACAGTTTATCTTAAGCTTATCTTTAACTACTTAAAGCAAAAGATACGTGTTCACTATTTCAGTTTCAACCGTGTAGCTCAGTTGGTTAGAGCGTCGTGCTAATAACGCGAAGGACGCGGATTCGATCACCTCATGGACCACTACCTTTTTTCGGAAGTTTGATAATTTTCGGAATCCTTTCTTGTGACTTGTTTAAATACTTATCTGTACCATCTTAGATTATCATCGTCATCTGCCTAGCCTTTTCACAACTATGTCGGGGCCGGTCGGCTGCCCCATTTCAAAACCTAGTAAGGACTTAAAATGAAATTTTACAGGAGAGCGCATAAACGTAATATTGGTCAGCCTATGGAAAGTATTTATGTTAAGTAAAAAAAATGCTAATGGTTGTAAAAGAGGTTTTGAATTGGTTAAAGTGACTTACTGGGTTTTAAAATGGTCACTAGGGAATGAAAGGTGCACTTACTAGGTATCGATGCTTAAATATATCTCCTTTTATCTAAGTTTAAAACGCTGGTGTTTTTGTATTTGGTAGAGACCTTCTAGGTAAGCAAGATTATGCAATAAAACGATTTTTGTAAAAAGTGTCCCTTACTAGGTTTTGAAATGGGACAGCCGTGGTTTCCAGTCATGTAATACATGGAGTGACTGCCTACCTGACCGCCACAATCCAACCCAACCCGTCAGACTTTCGCGCTTCTGACTACTCGTAACGACGTCAAAGATGTAAAAATGAAAGACGGGACAAACGGTTTAACGAGCTGTCCGAGGGACGAAAGGGTTTCTGTATGTAATGGACGGCCCAGCCGAGAACTCGACAGTTTATCATTCGATTACCAGAAGCGGACCCTATCAGAATACCAGCGCTGCGACATTTATTTTTTAAACGTCGTAGCATCATGTTGAGGTAGGAGCCTTTTGGCCTCATAGGACTTTCTGTTTCTTTTTTCTTTTTGTTACTTTTTTTATATAACCAGGTTTTTTTTTTCTATTTAGTTTAGTATGTGATCTTCGTGTACTTTCTTGCTTTATTATTTAGCCACCTGTTTTTATAGATGCCAAGATTTTATCCTTGCAGAGTCATTATTGACTGGTCGCACGGTTGCTAGTACTACATACGTACACCGTGCGATCAGCAAATTAGTTAAACATTTTTTGTTATACCTTGCAATCTATAAATTATAACTAAAACGGCTTCTGCCTGCAACTTCGTCCGCGTGTAATTTCACCCTCCCCTTATTCACCCTCTTAGGGGTGGAATTTCGAAAAACCCTTTCTTAGTAGATATCTACTGTTCACAAAGAACACACCCTCCAAATTTCATGTCTCTAGGACCAGCAGCTTAGGCTGTGCGTTGTTTTATCAGTCAGTCAGTACTTTGAATTTTATTTAAATAGATAATTTTCATAAATTGTCATAATGTACTCATGATTATTGTGTGTAAAGTGTATGTTGTAAGCAGTTAAAACTACATTTCTGTCATAAGATTTGAAAGGTGAATCATTAGCCTCATAAAGAGCCTACATTATAATGAGTTAATGCAACTTAGGATAAGTGCATTCTGTTTATTGTTCCACTAGCTTCTGCCCGCGACTTCATCCGCGTGAAATTTCTTGTTACTCCGACCCACCCCGTCGCATCGCATCGCCTGCCCGAGCTATTACTTCGTTTTTGCTTAGCATTCTTTCTGACTTTTTTTCTATTTGCGCGGCTCCTAAAGGTCATAGCGTGATGTTAAATAGCCTATAGCCTTCCTCATGAATTGGGCTATCAAATGCAAAAAGAATTTTTCAAATCCGACTGGTAGTTCTAGAGATTAGCGCTTTCAACCAAACAAACAAACGCTTCTGCTTTATTATTTGTATAGATAATTGGTTTATTTGAAATAAATGCTTCGAGTTTGAGTTTACAGGCACTTTTGAATTGTCAAAGGGTGGGTCGTAGAATAATTATAGGAATAGCCTATAGTAAAATTTAAGCTTTATAGGCGTACTAACAGCGCCCCGCGGTTTCACTCGGGTAATTTTCGATCCCGTGTTAATATCGGGATAAAAAGTATCCTATGTGTTAATCCAGGAAATGGACTATCTATGTGCCAATTTTCATCCAAATCTGTTCAACGGTTTACGCGTGATTGAGTAACAAACATCCAAACATCTTCACAAACTTTCACATTTATAATATTAGTAGAATATATAGGTAGGTACTTACTAGACTTCCAAAAACCTTTCAAGACCAACGATTTGCAGAAATAGGCTACCTAATTACTTCGAATTCGATTCGAATTAGTGTCAAGTCAGCATGACAACTACTCGCATCAATCAAATCAGATTCGATTATGTCATTTATGTGGCCTACCCAAATGTGGTATTGTTCGTCGAATCGTTGAGCTCCTTAAGTCTTGAGTTGAGCTGCACGATTTCTGACAAATGCGTGCACTGACTGGACAGGTCCTCTCAATCTGTGTGGTTCTTTCCTCAAAACACCATCTGAGACATCAACCTACATTGTCTTCATATAACCTGACCAAGATTATGTCTGGACTTTAAAAGAGACTTTTTTGTTTTGTTTCGGCCTTTCTTCTCAGAGTAGTCAGATAGGAAACGCCGACCTTATCTAGTTTAAAAAATATAATATGATTGACGTGTAAAAGTGTTTTGTACAAACCTACTTACAAAAATAAAATAATTTATCATTTGTCAGCATGATAACTACTCCTTACCGTTTCAAATCTGATTCTACTCAAAACGGACAATTTAAAAGTCGTTCTATTTATCTTGATTTAGTGACCCTATGAGTTACCACGAATGAATGTAATGTATTTCCATCGATTTTTTATTAAAAAATACATTTTGGTTTGAAACATGTAGGTACCCATAAATATGAATAAAAGAACCGTCGAGAGGTGTCGTGGGACACCCGGTTGGAACGAAATTCCTTTTGTTTTTGCTTACTTGGCAAATGAGAACAAGATTGAAAAAGTGTAACATTAAAAACAAATGTTAAACTTAACAAACGTGTCTTGACGGTCAAAATTTTACTTTATTTTCATTTTTTTTTAGCGTTACGTGCCTCAAAATAACAAACGAAACCCTTATAAGCATTTCGTCGTCCGTCTGTCTATTTGTGAAGGCCCTTTTTCTCAGGAACGCGTGGAAGTATCAAGTTGAAATTAATATCAAATACGTCTACGTTCTCATGGTGCTCTAAAAAAGTCAAGTCTAAATGCTTGATTTTTGTTTTCGTTGACATAGGTCAACGTACTAAAAAAATATGCGATTTATGGGACATATTTTGGAAATGATGATGTATTAGACGTTTGAGCCAAAAACAGTAGTAATAGCTAAGTATCAGTACACTTTTCCAATCAATGCATGAAGTTTGATTATCTTGCTCAGCCGGTCGCGTAGCTGCGTAGCGTTGGCGTAGCAGTCGGCGTAGCAGATGATCGCGTAGCGTCGGCGTAGCAAAGAAGTAACCCAAACTTAAATGAGAGTCTATTATTCTTTTGTTTATACTACAAAGTTACATTATTAAATTAACTACAATTAGGTACCAACAGGTTCCTGCGGCCTTCACAAGGTCGTCAGACCTTGTGGGAGGCCTTCCAACGCTACGTTGGATGCGAGAAGCACAGAACCGGTCGAAGTGGAGGTGCTTGGGGGATATGTCCAGCAGTGGACGTCTTTCGGCTGAAATGATGATGATGATAAGCACACTAATATTATAAAGGCAAAAGTTTGTGAGTGTGTGTGTTTATATATTTGTTACGTCTTCACGCTCAAATGGCTTGACCAATTTTAATAAAATTTTGTATGGAGGTAGCTGACACCTTGGATTAATATATAGGTAGGCTACTTTTTACCCCGATATTCCCACGGGATCGACCGTGGGCGCAGCTAGTTATATATATAAAAGTGTATATAATATACATAAATATACTTACATACTTAACACACATTAAGTTAGCTAATAACGCCCACACATTTTAACCACAAAGCTATTTGATTAGACGCGTTCCTTATGCAAACGATTGCTGGAAATATATTTATGAAAGTGTAATTAACTCGCTTCCAACTTAATGAAGAAATTAAATTTAAACACTCACAAGATGCCGTAGAAGTAATTTCGCTGGCTAAACATACTTGGGAACTAGCAGGCTTGCAACTTGGATGTGTTTCTGGAGTGTTTAGGAGCAGTAAAGTCTTGTAAAGGACCCTTTTGGGTAATGCTAGCGCAGGAGCAACACGATAAACATTTAAAAAAACTTTATTTTACATCTGTAAATGACGTGGTGCATAACATTAAAGAGTATTTATTCTATTTTATCAATATTATTGACTCAAGTCAATAATATTGATAAAATAGAATAAATACTCTAAGAAAAATCTTGTTTTGTAATAAAGGAAGCTTATTTCAAAATAGCTTCCTTTATTACAAAACAAGATTTTTCTTTAGATCAACCAACGAGCCAGTTATTGAATTAAGAAACTTACTGTATAGAAATGCAATTCTTTAAAGAAATTTCGGTATTAAGAGTAAACTAGTCGCCAGCTCGAACTCACTGGTAGTCATGGCCAAAAAACACGCTGTCTCAACTGGCTTCGTGTCCAAGAAATCTAGTATCAGTGATGAGCAGTTAGACACTAGTCTACATGAACAACGTCTAGTTTTCACGTACAGTAACACCGTCTCGAACTGATAGGCACGTAAAATAATTCTAAAAGTGCGTCGTAAATTCGAGTTACCCTTCGATAACTGACCTTTGTCGGTACGGACTTGGTTTTGAAGATTTTACAGTTCTTTTATTACTTATTTACACACAAATTTACCTTAAAAATAGCGAGAAAAACGAATCTTTGTTGGCTCATAACTTTTTAATGGCTTTTTATTTTACTATTCTGTTTCCGTACATTTTTACATACTTAGACCCCTCCGTGCCTCGGAAAGCACATTGAGCCGTTGGTCCCGGCTGTCATTCGTGGATCTTTGACAGTCGTTACGGGTCGTCAGAAGCCCGAAAATCTGACAACCAGTCTTACCAAGGGGTATCGTATTACCCAGTAACTGGGTTGTGAAGGTCAGATAGGTAACCGCTCCATGTAAAATAGTATATACTATACTCGGCTCCAGTGGCGTGCGGTCTGTATAGGCAAAAAGACACTGCAGACCCTAGACCTAGTAGATGTAGATCTAGACCAGTTACTAATATTTTCAAGAATATAAAAAATATACTAAGTAAAAAAATTATTAAAACTCCTAATGTAAATTAATAGCAACGTTTATACCGTTCGTACTATTGGGTTCCCACCTATGAAATTGGCGTTTTTTTCTCACAAATAAAGAACCTTGTCACTTTTATTATTTAAAATATTCATCAATTGCTTGATATTCTATCGGATTATGAGCATCATAGACAACTACCAATAGTAAAAAAACCTTAGTACATATAGTTTTCTAAACATAAAAAATACCTTAAAAATGACTCCTTTTTTGTTAGTAGAAATGACCACTATGTATTTGTTTTAACTTAGCCAAAACTTATTTTTGTCGCTTAATCTACGTGGCATACGTTATCTTAGTTTTTAAACATTAGTGCATAAAAGTTTTAAAACATTAGTGTTCATGGTTGTTAAATAAATTAAGAAAATGTTCAAATTGTAACTAAAGGGAGAGGTGTACCTAGGGTTACCATATGACAGGCATTTGCCGCATTTGACAGGCATTTTAAGGTTTAGACAGGCGTGCGGCCGGCATTGGTCTGAGACAGGCATTTTTAAATTTCGCGCCCGCGCGCGCATCGCGGTTGCATAAATGCAAGCGCGCGGGCGCGAAATTCATGAAAATCTGCCAGTTTGTGTTCTCTATTTTGGCACACAATGCGAACGTAGAACGTACGTTTTCTCTCGTCAACGCCCAGTGAAGTAAAGAAAGAAATCGGCTGACAATTGAATCAGTAAAAGCAATATTGATTACTCAGGAAAATTACAAAACTGTATCTTGTGAAGATTTTTACGTTTATGTTTTATGAAAAGAACTATTACAGCGTTTTGCTTTAGACAGGCATTTTTCTGAAAATTCAGGCATTTTAGGTATCATAGACAGGCATCCCTCTATTTACATATGGTAACCCTAGGTGTACCTAAGTTACGAGAATTACCCAAACAGCAAAGAGGTAATGTAACTCATAAGTTTCATGGTAATAATTATGACACATACAACTGGCTGTGTGGCTGTGTAAACACAATTCAATTATTTTGTCTTCCTTGCTTGTTTAGTAGTTCGAGTAATTATATTGGTCGAATTAAAACGCAAACCAACCTTTTATGACGATGTTTTAAAATCATATTAAATTTAATAAAGGATAGGCGCGTAGATTTAATTTCAAAAGATAATAAATAAGTTGTTTTACTTTATTTTTTTAACTGTTAGCAAACCAGTAGTTTATTTACTTATTAAATATATTTATATAATGCAAATTACATGAAGAGCCTTTTTCAAGGCCACATCGGATATCTTTCAAGTGACGTATTCTGTAGTTATCACTCACTTGGATTAGATATTTGAGGTAGCCGAAATCTTTTATTTGCATCATTGGAAAATCGTCGTTACAACCTTTTAAACCCCTGGTGAGTTTTATCTTTACTAACTAGTGCAATTGCGAAAGACTTTTTTTTTTGTTTGCGAAAAAAAAGCTGCCTACCCAGGCATAAAACCCTGTGCACGCCACTGCTCGGCTCCTGTCGTTAGTTTCAATTTTTTTCATCCCTGACCGACTGGAGCCGAGCTTACCCGATTCAGCGTCACCGACTCGAGCGTGACGGTTCAACAAAATCAAATATTGCTGTAAACATTGTTGCGCAATTGTTGCGATGCGTTGTTTCCAATAAATGCGGGTTATATATATTTTTTTTAGTGACCGACCAAAAGTTCGGTTTCGGTTTCGGTTTCAGCCAAGGAATCTAGTTTCGGCCTTAGTTTCGGTTTCGGCCAGGAAATGGCCGAAACTTTCGGCCGCGCCGAAACTCGAGTGTTTATGAATTATCGTGTGCTCGCTCGTCGCGTCGCCGGCCCAGTTCGCCGCCGTCCATCGTTAATCGCATGGAGTTGAGGTTGTGTTTTGCACAAAAATGATTAGGTAAGTATTCAACTGTCTGTATGTATAATATACATTGTATATTCAAATAAATGTGTGCAAAACACACCAGATTTTTGTATACGATAGAAATTGTAAATATGTTTAAGTAAGTTTCGGTTTCGGTTTCGGCCGAAACTAAGAGCAAGGCCGAAAGTTCGGTTTCGGTTTCGGTTTCGGCTGAAAAACCTGTTTCGGTCGAAAACTATTTTTTTTTAATTAACTCGTTACCGAGGATAAAAACAATATTTTGTCGTCACTGATGTTGCGGTTTGCGGTTTTACGGTTCCTATGTACTGCTTGTTAGTCAACTCTCCTAAAACAAGTTTTTAGTCATAAATTGGTTCACCTTTATACTTATAAAGATGAGTTATGACTAAAAACTCGTACACAGATTATAAAGTGGTCTCCAAAAGTTAGTTGACATTTTTCAACTTCAGCTGTGACACACCGCATTATGTTTAAAATTCACGAAATTCACGAATTTAATCCCTAGGGACTAAAAAATATTTGAATTTGGAATGTGGATATTGTTAGTAAAAGTTCCAATCACCAAAGAGATCAATCACGAACGTTGTATGAACAAGTAACAGGCTGTATGATTAAGTAAAAAGCGAGAGTAAAATTTAAACAAAAATTGTAAAAAAATAAAAAAAACGCGTGAAAAGCATTCTGCCTTCGTTCGTAATTGTTTACTCAAATTAGGATTTTACTTAGTTTTTTTTTTAATGTATGTCTTTCTCAAGTAATTTTATAGAAATAAATGAACGTACTATTTCTTATTCATAAGTTGCACATACTTATTTTTTCATATAGGGTGATAAAAAGTAGAGTGTCCACCTCGGGAGCAACACTATTTTAAGCTCGAGTGACGTACTTTGAATCCCTCTCGCCTTCAAAATAGTTGTTTGCTCCCTTGGCAAACAATTTACTATTTAATTGACCAATTCAACCACCATTGACTTATCATAAAAAATAATCAAGTAATCCCTTCGAAGTACCTGATTGTTTTTTATTTTTTAAATCATAATATGGCATCATAGCTGAATTGGAAAAATGTCATATAATCCGTGTGACGACTGCTGTGTATTTATGTTGCTCGATTTTCTGCAGCGAGTTTCAAGCATTTTTAACTATAAACTCAAACTCAAAGCATTTATTTCATTAAACCTTGTACAGGCATTTTTGAATTGTCAAAAACTACTTTTACAACATGGAATTACTTTCTTTCACGTGTGCAAAATCCTGAATAAGATACTCATCATACCTACAAGGGAACCCTCAATTTATTCATAGAAAACTGTCATTTACTTCGATTTGAACACAGCTCGCAATAGAGACGCTACGTTTTGCTAACTGACACAACATGTAGTTTCTATTTAAAGGAACGGTTTTCAGCCGTAAGGCTGATATCAGACGCTTAATTCTGTATTAATTTTTATCGTATGTACTCGAAGTGAAACCTTGTGTGTCATATGAACGTGGAAATATACAAAAATGAACATTCAGTCAAGTGAAGCGTCTGATTCCAGCTTCATAAAATGAAAGTAATGAGCTTGTTACATGCCACGTTTTGCCTTTAATATCCATAATTAACTAAATAATTAGATATATGTCACATTAATGAGTAAGAATCGTGAAACTTAAGTCTATGTGGTTTCGACAAAGGGTAATTATTTTTACTAGTAATAGAGGTGGTTTAAGGCAACTTGAAACTAAATTATCAGCCTCATTGGCATTTTATAAGCACTAGAACCCTCAAAAAATGCTCAAAATTGTCACCGTCAACAGAGGCTTAGTGTACAAATTTGACAACTATTAATGAAAAAGAAAAGCACAAGGACACAGTATATATCCTTTTTATTCTGTTAATGGAATATCTTTTAAATTGGTCAAATATTGGAGGAGAAAATAGGCGAGAGCCAAACCTCGAATAATGACTTTTTACTTAGGCTTTTTCAAAAAGTCACTCCAACCGCATTTTCTCTTAATGCCATAGGCATTTTCTACCAGTCAACCTTTGGGTGATGCAGAGACAAACAGAAAAAAAAACAACCATTCCATAAAGAATAGAATTGTGTTTGCGTTAGTTCGATTGAAATTTATAAAAATCCATTAAAATCCATTTTTTTATTGCTAGCTTATGCTGTCTCACTGCTAGGCAAAGGCCTCCCCCAAATCCTTCCATTATTATTATTTATTATTATCCATATCCATGTTACAAATGAAACGTATTCTAACAGAAAAAGTTTCTGCAACAATAAATAAAACCGATTCATAACAGGAAGGAAAGTGATGTTCTGTTGATTCCGTTTTCCTCTCCAGTCCGGAACCCTAATATACCTATAACTCCTCGAAAGTATGTCAATTATCTAATAACCCTGATTTTTTGTAAAAAAGACGTATTTATTTAAGGGACTATGGACATGACCTAAAGCGCGGTCATTGTCAGACTGCATAGAAAAGAAAGAGAAGCGCGATGACACACAATGATGACCAGAGGTCGGAATAGGTAGATTGATTTAAGGTCGTTAACGTCAAACATAGAGGATAATATGGATATGCCTCCAAAATACCGGAACTTCATATTTTATTGTGATATTTGTTCCGGAATTTTGAAATTAGCACGAATTTGTGTTTAAGGTGAAAAACGTATTAATAATATCAATCTACGCTGCCAGTGTTAGCTAATGGTGAAAGAAATTAGTATTTTATTTTATACAAAAATACCTTGGAATAGTTACACCGTATTTTGTCCCTTACTGTTGAAATTGAATTCAATCAATCATTCATATAATAACCGATTTTGTTAGCCTATCTGTCAGTATCTGTATGTTTTTTATTTTATTTTAGTCCATAATTCCAATCCCGGAACTTTTTCCGGTACTTCCCGCACATTGTGGATTAAATGGCATGTCCATATTATAATATCTTGACGCAAGTATATAAAATCAATCTACCTACTCCGACCTCTGATGATGACAGATGACAATTTATTGCAAAATATGAAGCAATTATTTAATTACAAAAAAATCAATTTTTTGTAATTAAATAACTTTTGGTTTGGAATAAAAAATTAAAACACTAGTATTTTAGTATGTTGCTTGTAGAATAATCTGACAAAAAATCAGAATGATTGTATGTATATTAGTATGTTTTTATTGTAAAAAGAAAGTTTTTAGAGCTATCTTCATGATTTTTTTCTATCGTATCAAATTAGTTGTAATATGTTTTCAACACACTATCTACCTAGCATATATCTTGAAGAATATCATATATTTTTCTGATTTTGTTTACTGCAGTCGATCATATACTTGTATTGTTTCTAGAACTTGCGTTTTTGTGTTTAGGTCCTGTAAGCCCCTTAACTAAAGAACACCGCCTGCTACGATGCTTTCTTTTGACTTGTTAGTTGTTAACGTTCATGCATCTGGTCATACACGCGCGCTGGTTGCGAGTACTACGCACCTGACATTTTTGAAGAACATCACCAGTAAGGTCTAAAGATTACACACCCAAATTCACAGCCGTGCAGCCCCTCATGAACAAAAATCTCAACTTTTCCACGTTCCAATGTAATATCTTTGCGAATTATATGTGACATTATCGGCCACATTCATTCTCTTATAAATTATTTTTTTTTTTTTTTTATTTTTTTATTTGAAATGGGTTTGCTCTTGACTCTAGTCTAGGTCAGAGATGACAGAGACAAAGTCTACGATGGAGTGAGCTCACCCAGAAGAAGCCTGTTCACTCTTACTTTAAAGAGATTCGGGTTGTATGCACTCGGAAACACAAACGCAGGTAGAGAGTTCCACTCTTTTGCTGTGCGCATTATAAAGGACATTTCAAAACGCTTAGTGCGAATTGGTGGAATAGCAACTAGGTAGGGATGGTAACTTGCAGTGCGTCTGGATGTCCGAAGGTAGAAGGGGGCCGGTGGAATGAGGTCGTGGAGTTCTTGGGCACACTCACCGAAGTACAATCTGTAGAAGACCGACAAGCAGGCAACCTTGCGGCGATGAGCCAAGCTGTGAAGCTTGGCATCCACCAGTTTTTCGTCGCCAATGAGCCTCTTAGCTCTGCGTTCCACCGAGTCAAGCGCGGCAAGTTGGTATTTCGCTGAGCCATCCCAAAGGTGGCTGCAATACTCCATGCAGGATCGGACTTGTGCTTTGTAAAGAGTTAAAAGCTGTCCAGGCGTAAAGTATCGCTTCACCCTATTAAGGATGCCCAGCTTCTTGGCCGCAGTTTGGGCTTTGTACTCGATGGTGGCGCCGAAGTTGAGACTAGACGTCAACTCCATGCCCAGGAGCTCGAGCCGATCTGTTACAGGAACAGATGTACCCCGAAAAGTAGGAGTCTGGTCGAAACGACTCCTTTTGGCGGTAAAAACACACGCCTGTGTTTTGGTGGCGTTAAAAGAAACCAAATTGTCAGCACCCCACTGGGAGACAAGGCCCAAGGTAAAATCTGTCCGCTCCACCATGGCCTCTCTCAAGAAACGAACTTCGGCCCCGCTGGCCTTTGTGCTGGACAAGTATCTCTCTGAAACAGTACTGTCATCTGCGTACCCAACAATACCAGGCTGAAGTAGGTCATTGATGTGCAGCAGGAAAAGAGTTGCAGAGAGAACAGACCCCTGAGGAACTCCGGCATCAATAGCCATAAGGTCAGAGGAGCAGCCGTCAACGACTACTCTGATCGACCGCTCACTAAGGAAGTCAGATATCCAGCTACAAAAATCAGCTGGGATGCCATAAGCAGGAAGCTTGCTGAGTAGACCGGCGTGCCAGACCCTGTCAAAGGCCTTCGAGATATCGAGCGATACAGCAAGTGCTTCGCCGTGTTTCTCGAGGGCTTCACCCCAACAGTGCGTGACATACACGAGAAGATCGCCAGTTGACCGTCCCCGGCGAAAGCCATATTGACGGTCACTGAGGAGATCATTGTCTTCAAGGTAGGTCAGCAACTTACTGTTCAGTACCCTTTCCATAACTTTGCAGAGAATGGAGGTAATGGCGATCGGTCGGTAATGTGCAGGGTCAGCACGGTCGCCCTTTTTGGGCACTGGTTGTACATTTGCAAGCTTCCAGGATTTTGGCACCGTTCTTTTTTCAAGAGAGAGGCGAAACAAGCGTGTCAACACAGGAGACAGTTCAGGCGCACACTGCCTCAACACTCTCGCTGGAATACCGTCAGGCCCGCTTGCCTTGTTCACGTCTAGACTGCACAAAACTCTTCGGACCTCTTTATTGTGAACTGCGATCTCCGGCATCGAGGAGTCACAATGAGGTACAGTGGGTGGTTGCTTGGAGCCAGCGTCCAGACGTGAATTGCTTGCAAAGAGAGATGCAAATAAATTCGCTTTCTCTCCTGCAGAATGAGCAAGCGACCCATCAGGTTTCATCATTGGAGGTAAAGTGGGACGACAGAAATTCGTTTCAACCGCTTTAGACAGGGACCAGAACTGTTTACTACCCGGAGGATGCGATGCCAGCTTGATCCCAATACGTCCGACATGGTCAAAACGTGCCCTACGCAAAACCCGCTTGCAGAACTTAGCGGCACAATTAAAGGCTCTTTTCTTCGCGCGAACCCTACGCGCTCTAACTTTGCGGTCGCGGGCCTTGACCCAGGCTTGGTACGCAGACTCTTTTCGGGCCTCAGCGCGGGCGCATTCCGCATTATACCAAGGCCGGGACTTGTGACCAAGCGTAATGTCGGAGAATGGAATAAAATACTCCATCCCCTGCTGAATCACGTCCGCAACCACATCAGCACAGCACGAAGGGTCACCCGAGGAGAAGCACACCTGCCGCCATGGATAAGACGCAAAAAAGTGCCGCATCTCATCCCAGTCTGCTGACTCGTATCGCCATACTCGCCTCGTGCCTCTAGGACTCTCATCTGGAGGAGAGCAGGTCGATATGGATTTCACCAGACAGTGGTCAGACGTTCCCAGCGGGGCTGAGACCGATACTGAATGACTGTCCGGATCAGTTGCCAGCAGAAGGTCCAAGCAATTGGGAGTATGGCCGTCGACATCCGGTACCCGCGTTGCCACATTCACCATCTGGGTTAGATCTAGCGTTAAAGCAAACTTGCGCGCCTCCAACCCAGCATGGTCAGTTCTCTGGAACGGGAACAACCACTCTTTATGGTGGGCGTTAAAGTCCCCCAGAAAAATGAGCTTCGCTGTTGGGTACCGTTGTTGGGCTACGTCAGTCGATTCCACGAGGAAATTAAAGAGCGCCGTTGTCTCCTGGTCACCGCTGTGCGATCGGTAGACGCCGATGTAGATAGATTTCTCCACGCCTGTGTCCACAAGTAGCCATATGGTAGAAAAACCCGATTTCTCAAAGCAACGGAGACGACGACAACAAATATCATCGCGGACGTACACACAGACCCCAGCTTGCTTCTTGAACTTGTGTTCAAGAGAGTAACCCGGGTAGTTGAGGTACGCCACATCCGACGGGGTTGCTATCTTCGTCTCCGTCAGGAAAAACAGGTGCGGCTTCTCGGTCTCAAGGTGGTGATGGACCGGATCGAGATTTGAGTGCAACCCCCTGATATTAGTGAGGTGCACTTTTAGTGGGAGGAAGTGCAGCCGTTGTTTAACCTTATTCATCTTCTTTGCTTTGATCATTTTGAGTAGAGTTGTGGGGGAAAAAAGGAGACTTGTCGAGGCGCTGCTCAGTGAACCAAGTGGAACACTAGAGCTAACCTAGTCTATGGGGAACTCATTTGGAGACTGCGGGGACGCCCGAACCCCCCCGGATATGTCCACCGGGTCCTCCCATCCAGTCGCCGACTGGCACGGTGGTGCATACCGGGATTTTTCGCGAGTTGGCGGGGCAGCCTTTGGCACGTGGCTGGCGTGCTACTTGGGCCCCCTACTGACTGCGGTCGGCCAACGGCTGGCACCGTGCTTCGGATCCCGCTACCCTCCAGAATGAGTTACCCGACAAGTTAAGCCCAGGGACCAAAACCGGTTCTGAGCAGAGCATCTGACAAACTCCTTCTCCCCCAAAGGCACTGGCACTCCCACACACCGACGAAACACAGCAAGCTGCTTGGCGCCGGACTCCGGTGGGATGGTGGTCGCGAGCCAGGCGGCTCCAAGCGGAGCCTACCACCGCTAAGTAGGATCGTTCAGCCGTACCACAGGCAAGCCTGTAGTGCCGTTGCCCGGGGTGGACCACTAGGAGGTAGATCTCATACCACCCCGCGTTATTAAATACGCCTCGTGAATTCGTTCGAGTTAAAAGTTGATTATCTCATTTGGTTTTACTCCTGCGGGAATTATGAGACACGGCGCCATATTGGTTTTCATAAAAGCATCAGTTTGAACACCTTGAATGCGGGTTTTTTCATGTTTTTAAATACTAGACTGATTCTCGTGATTATTTTTTTCTTTTTTTTTTTGTTAGAGCAAGCCCGCGCGATCCCATGTAAGTTTTATGGACATTAATTTAGTAATTATATTACCACATTCAATTAAAGGTATTTCATCCACTTCGTAAATTTTAACGATTTTTGTTGATATTCCCATAAGTAAAGAGGCGAATAGGCGAAATATGTATCGTAATAAATTCTCAATTTGCCTTATAGGTCAAAGGGGACACAGTCGCCTTCGTTGACGTCATAAGCAGTTACTGCGCTTACGCAGACTGCTTATGACGTCAACTACTAATGACTAGGTAATAAGTTACTGAATAGGACCTAATCATTCGTAAATGTGGTATTGTGTCACTCTATAAAATACTCACTATAAATTACGCGTTAGTTGACGTTCATTACATTTCGCTGACATTAGTCTGGTAGGAAGGACATTTCGCCATGAAGTTCTTTGTTTTAATTGTCGCGTTTCTCACCGCGTTGTGTTCGGCGCAACCAGTTACCAATTCAGCACCCGATCAACTAGAAGTTTCTATGACACGGGTTAAGAGAGGCTTTTTTATAAATGCTTGCATTTGCCCAGCAGATTTAGTTTATCTGAGAGCACGTTGCGTTACCTGCGACCAGTAAGTACAAAAAACCTTTCATACACCTGTTCATATTTTAATGTCGCTCGCCACCAAGGAATCTTCATCTTGCGAGATTTCGGACTTCGTGAGATCAAGCGCCATTTTTCGAGATTCAATTATTAGCCGAGATTGCGAACGAAATTTCAAGACTGAGCGCGCGAGCTATCGCACTATTACTTGAGAAATCATTTTCAAAATAAGAATTAATGGATTTGTAGTGTGCGTAATGTGTGTAAGCTGAGCTCGATATGAAGTAGGAGCATTATTTCATTAAAAAAACTCATTATTCTAAAAATCATTTTCGGTGCAATAATGTCCATTTGCATCGAGCGCAAAGTGCATTAATTACTCACTTTAGCAAGGTGCGTAATCTACTTTTCTTTCAACTACCAATCTACCTACCGTGATATAATATAGCTACTCAAAATAAAAACTCAAGTTAATGAAAACAAAGTTTTCATAAGCTTTTAAATATTTATCCCGCGTCTTTTGCGGCAAAAGGTTATTAACAATTTCATTTGCAGCTGTTTCATATTTTCTGGAGTTGAATTCATATCGCTATCGCTGTCTATTTCCATTTGTTTTAACTTTTCTTGCTAAATATGAAGTATGTCTCAAAGTTTTACAATGGTACAAAATGCGTGCCATTTGTTTTATTTTTTTTCACCAAGTCGGTTTTATTCAGCCGACTTTTATTTTCAGCCAGTATCTTTTTGATCCAATGCATACATTTTATATTAAACATAATGGGAGACATTAAACCTCTGTGGTAAATTTATATCAAAATAAAAAATAAAAAAACGGTGCATTAATGAAAAACGGTGTAACCATGAGATAGAAACATAATGGGAGACATTAAACCTCTGTGGTAAATTTATATCAAAATAAAAAATAAAAAAACGGTGCATTAATGAAAAACGGTGTAACCATGAGATTAACACAACACATATAACATTTCTGCACTGTTTTGGTTCTAATAAAAAAATACGCCCTTTGTGATCGGTTTTATAGTGATTAATGATAATATTACTATGTAGTTGAAAGAAAAATCTATTACAATACTTACCTAAAAGCTGGCTAGCTCTTTAATTGCCCTCGTCAACCAATATCAAGAAATACATGAAATCATAAAAGACTATTCTTGTTAAACTGTGTAGTATTTTTTTAACCACGACGGTAGGTACGGAGACGGTATATATAATATGCGTTTCTTCTCACGAAGCGACACGCGTGTGTTATCGCTACTCGTTTTCACTCAAACATTAACAGCGCACTTGCAGTACACTTGGTTACCACAAGTAAACAGCGCGTTTTTCGTGAGATAAAAATACTGTACAATCACCAGAACCTTTTCCAACATTGTTATCTTTTACATTTTAGATATATGGATCTCACGGGAGGAAACAACTGTCCAGCATGTGGGTAACAAGTACTGGTGAAGAAAAGAAATGCTACTTAATTTTTAAATTAATATTTCTATTTTATTAATAATAATTTTCTTTTTTTTTCTTTTTTTTTTTTCGCTATTCGGACGAGTACTTCGACGCCTGATTTGTCCTTTATTTTTGTTTTTATTTGTATAGTAAGTTAGTTAGTCATTTAATTTAGTATCTAGTGTAAATAGTTTGTAATAATATAATAGATAATAAAAATTAATATTAATATTTTTAATTCATATTTTTTTTAAATATGGACTTAATTTTATACAGGGTGAAAAGTTGAAGCGGGCCCCAGATGGGAAGTACAGACGCCAGCACATCAAACTACCAGAAACTGTAAAAGTTTCCCCAATCAACTTTGAACCTTACGCTTTAGCGATATAGTTGAAAATCCTGTAAAAATGTGATAAATATTGTCCTGTCCTCCTGTAAAAATGTGATAAATGTGTTAAACTTAAATATTGTTGCTACCAAGTTTGACTCAACGGAAACATTCGATTTCATTCAAAAATAAGTTAATAAGTCTTTAAACTATAATCACGATTATTATTGGGTACATTACCAGTCGACAACGATACGGATGAATTTTTTGACGCTATATTTTTAGTTTGTGAATAGTTTTAGTTAAATTAAATAGTTTTAGTTAAGTTAGGATATAGCTAGTTTTGTTATTTTTATTTATTACTATGTTGTTATTTAGGTACTGTCATAATTCTGAAGAAAGAACATAAAGATTGTCTTGAGTTAAGGCTCCTTCAAACAGGCGCGACACGCGATAAAATCGCGCGCGACACAAAGACACCGCAAGTCTCGCAACGGGCGGTGCCTTTGTGTCGCGCGCGATTATATCGCGTGTCGCGCCTGTTTCTAGAAGCACGACCAACTATTCTCATCGTTTAAATAGACGTTGATAGAATAGTATGCCTTTGAATAAATATTGGATTTTACTTGAGCTTTAAGAAAGAAAAAGAAAGAAAGAAAATTCGTTTATTTGCGGCAAACATGACGCATAAAAATAAAAAAAAACACAAACAACAACGCAAAACGCATTAAAAAGCAAATCTAGCAAAGAAAATGGTACCTTGTTATAAAAAGTTATAACCAAGCCCAACAAATGAGTTATGAACCTTATGGAGCCGGTGAAAGGGTGAGCATGTAGTTTGGAACTGCCAGTCGGGTTTGAAAAATTATTTTAGCATTGGATAGCCCAATTATTTAGGAAGGCTGTAGGCTGTTTATCATCACGCTACCATTATACCCGATAAAAAGAAAAAAGTCAAAAAGAACGCTAAACGAAAACTTGGGTTCGGTGAAACAAGAAATTTCACACGAACGAAGTCGCGGGCAAACGCTAGTAAATGAATAAAGAAATTATCACTATGCACACAAACATTATCAACCATCACGTTTAATCACGTAATTTATATAACTGCGAACAGTCCTAGTTGTTTCAACAGAATATACAGTTTCTGACCTACGTCGCTCGCAAGATTATTCAGATTATTTTACCACGTCTTGCTGAAAACCCGTTCAATTATAACAGTTGACAGTTCAAGTGATTGATTTGGGCAACCAATTAAAACGGCTGAAATGAGATTTGAAAGCGGATTTGCTTTCAGAAACTGGGATAGCTTGAATGGGAAGCTAATAGACTTCGCGAGCCACGAGGTATCCATACTAGAGATGTTACGGATGTCGTTTTATCGGAACCGGAACCGGAATCGGAGGTTTTAAATTTGATTCATCGGAATCGGAACCGGATTCGGAACCGGAATCGGAGCCGGAACCGGGGTGGAAGTAGAAGAAAGATGTGTTAAGGGGCCTTTCCTTAAAACATCTTTCTTCTACTTTCTTCTAACATCCACAAACAAAACAATAAACTGAGACTTCGAGCGCGAGCGTGTATAAAATAAATAAACATTACCCTGGCGACACGTGAAAACTTGTTTGTAGGCGCTCTAGTCACGTGTATCGCTGCGTTTCGAACTCCGGTCTAACTCCGATTCAAAATTATCGGAACCGAAATCGGAATCGGAGGTGTAAAATTAATCGGAAGTTCCGACTTTTCGGAATCGGAACCGAAGCTCCGTAACATCCCTAATCCATACTATCACAATAAAGGCGAAAGTTTGTGAGTGTGTGTGTGTTTATATGTTTGTTACTTCTTCACGCTCAAACGGCTGGACCAATTTTGATAAAATTTTGTATGGTGGTAGCTGATACTCTGGATTAACATATAGGCTACTTTTTATCCCGATATTCCCACGGGATCGACATTTACGCGGATGAAACCGCGGGGAGCAGCTAGGAATATTATAAATGCGAAAGTGTGTCTGTCTGTGAGCTTAAACCGCTGAACCGATTTAGATGAAATGTGGTATAGACATAGCTTGAGTCCCGGGAAAGGTCATAGGATAGTTTTTATCCCGATATTCCCACGGGATCGACACTTATGTCAATGTGGGTGAAACATCGGGGCGCAGCAGTCGCACAGACTTTACAGGCAAAACGTATTTTTTAATACAGTTGCTCAAAAAGTGGTGTATTGCAGGGACGTATAGCGTTCGGGATGTGGGCTATTACATACTCGTGCTTTTCTTTTACCTTTCCCGAACTCGTGCGTTCTCTTTCCCAACTGTCAAAATAATGTCTATTAAAAAGAAAAACCAACCATGAAGTTTTTACTAAAAAAATTCATAGAAGTTTTTATGATTCATGCAAATACGTATATTTGTAAAAAGAAGCTACTAATTTGTTTAAATATCAGATTTAATGATTTTATTGAATGAGTTAGGTTAGGTTTCATTTCATTTCATGTCATTAAATTTCATTTTCATTTCATATCAATAAAAAAATTCTACTGAAGACTTGACTGTATGGGCATAGCTCCCTTTGCCTACCAAAATGGGTGAAGAAAAAAAAATCTATGCTTATATTCTACGGTTGGCGCCATTAGTTAGTTGAGTTTATTGTGTTTTTATTATTTTATTAAATTGCTTCATTTTTTCGCAACTGTATTAAAAATAGTCGTTCAGTACACGTGCGAAACCGTCATTGCAACTTGTTCCGACTGTCAACCCTCGCCTTCGGCTGCGCCTCGGCTCGGGTAGACATTTGTCGGAACTCTTTGCAATGACAACCTTTCCGCACTTGTAATGAAATATATTATACTATATTTTACCACTTTTTTTTTTAATTTGCAATGTGCGTTTTTGTTTGTGCAGAATAAACAATTTTTCTTTCTCACTTTTCTTTTTTTCTTCTTTTCGTTTCGACGGTACATCTACGTTACTTCTACTGCATAGGCCCAGTAGATAGCCACTAGTTCGGTGCTCCAGAACAGACTATGCCCCAGCTAGCGTGTTTCAAATTTATCTTCACCTGCACCCTTGACAATCTTTCCACTATACTGCCTATATTGGGCCTATCTCGGCGAAAAGGCAGCAGGTTGTGAATGTGAAGCTTTGACACAAACTATTCTCCACCTCCTATCCTGCGCTCTGAGCACTAAAACATGTAACTAAAGGCTCCTTCAAACAGGCGCGACACGACACGCGACACAAAGGCACCGCAAGTCGCGCAACGAGCGGTGCCTTTGTGTCTCGCGCGATTATATCACGTGTCGCGCCTGTTTTTAGGAGCCTTAAAGTGACACCCATAACGCAAGAATAACTGTGGTGCCAGCCACACGAACGAGAAGAACACTGTCAATAATCATGTCAATTGTGCGCGTTATAACTTTTTGCGCTTACACTCTTATAGGAGTGATGTAAAGGGCTTGACTACTCAAACACACTCACAACATTGTTTAAGAGTACTTTCAAGTTCTCTGCCTGTACACCAATCTCTTTGTTCGACTGTATATCTTACTCACTCTGACCAGTTAGTCCTGCTACCGCTTGCTGATTAGCTAATATTCTTATCAAACCTTGTGACCAAGTAATAATAACAGCGGCACGGGACGATTGATCAGGTTAAGCTACGCTTGCCGCGATTGGTCCGTGGATGGGTGACCTTCCATTCCATATCGAGACTCCTCCGTGCCTCGGAAAGCCCGTTAAGCCATTACTACCGGCTGTCATTCGTAGATCTTTGACAGTCGTTACGGGTCGTCAGAAGCCCAAAATTCTGACAACCAGTCTTAGCAAGCGGTATGGTATTACAGTACCCGGCGATAAATATTGCACATCGACCTTTGGAAAGAGACAATCGGCTAATTTCGGCTTCGTAATGCGTTATCTCTGTCGCACGAAATACAAACAGTTCGGTATCTATTAGGAGGTGTTAAAACAATTATGATTTGCTTCTTTTGATAATTATTTTTATCCTTTGTATAAAATACAAAAAAGGTAAAGGTAGATGTGCAATATTTATCGCCGGATACTGTACCCAGTAACTGGGTTGTCGAGGTCAGATAGGCAGGCGCTCCATATAAAATACTGGTATTCAGCGGCATCCGGTTAGACTGGAAGCCGACCCCCAACATAGTTGGGAAAAGGCTATATAGGCAGATTGATTGATCTTTTCAAAGCAGGCCTATCGTTAAACATATTATAAATTAAAGTCACTTCTCAGATCTGTCAGTGTGACCGCGTTGCTCTTCTAAATGAGATAAATGGATTTTGATTCAGTTTTCACCATCATTAAGAGAATTTATTCCGGAAGTTTTACGTGTTAACTTTAAAATAAAGAAATATTGATATTTGTAACGTCGTAAAAAGCGTGCGATGCAGGGGTAGGTCGCTAGTTGTTATACAATTCGAACTGTCGGGATAAGAAATATTGTCACACACTGAAATTACTTTTTCTCATGTTGGTACATTGACCTGCCATCGCTCGCTACGGGAAATTGCCATATTTATACAAATTGCCATATAAATGCGACGATATTGGAGCTTACAGTTTATTATAATAAGCAGACAGGATGACGCTACCATTCTATCCTCCTTTTGTTATCCCCTTTTACGACCTCGTCAGGTAGGGAGGGGGTGTTTTATGCCTTGCGTTAAATACGAAACAGTTTTACGTTACTGACGGTCTAATTTTAACCACTACTAGCGTCTGTCTGTAACTTCGTCTTCGTGAAATTTCTTGCCATATATAAAACAAAGTCGGGTTAGTTATACAATTTATAACTGAAGAACGGCTGGACCGATTTTTATGATCTTTGATTTGTTGGATTTATCTCCGTACCGAATAGCAGAATAACTATAACATTATGAAAAAAATTCACAAAAAAATCATAATCTCATACATTTTGTATGGAACGGCTTTTTTATCATATCTCAAGAACGGATTGACTGATTTCGATAGCAGTACGAAGTTCGCCATAAAATATAACCTACGACACTCGGCAATACTGTAGCGTCTTATTGGTGATAGGATCGGATAGGACAGTAGTTCCGAAGTTAACCCCCACAAAAACAACAAACTCATAAAAGAACATCATTCATTTCGTACCCAAATATTAAAGTGCCGCCGGCCAGAAAAAAAATACTTCTGTCTTAAGGCTCCTTCATACAGGCGCGACAAGCGATATAATCGCGCGCGATACAAAGGCACCGCTCGTTGCCCGACTTGCGGTGCCTTTGTGTCGCGTGTCGTGTCGCGATTGTTTGAAGGAGCCTTTATGGGAAATGACCTCTTGAGCATTTTTTTCTATTACAACGATAGTCTACCATTAACCCCTCGACTGCTATTTGAGGTTGAAAATGCCACAAATCATATTTTAATAACAAGTTTATATTTAAAACATGTTCAGGATGTTAAACTCAATTAAAAGTCGGTATTTTTTAATGCTTGTTATAAAAATATGATTTTTGGTAGTTTCAATCTCAATTATCAGCCGGGGGATTCATTTTAGACTGTCGCTGTAATAGTAAAAAATGTTAAAACAGTATTTTTTTTTCTGGCCGGCTCTTCAATTTCTGGGTATAAAATGGTCGACACTTGCATGATGTCCTTTTGTTTTCTCTCTATAATATTATAAATTTTTGCCCGCGACTCAAGAAATTCCACTCGAATGAAGTCGCAGACAGAACCTAGTACAATCATAAATTTTTGTTATACACGATATTTTACTCCACTTTCTCAACACTCAATGATCTCTAACGTACCAATTAAGCTATTGACTTGCCACTGAAAACCACACTTATGGAGTATTTTAATAAGGATACGTGAATAATAAGACATTTCTGCTAAAGTTTGTCATAAAACCCACGCATATAATAAAACGAAAATGATCTACTATTGTGTTGAAGAACCTTTGTTTAGTTAAATTAATAATGATGTGGAGATACACAGGGTGCGTTTATTTAAGGATGTATCTATAACAATGGACTGCTTTTGAAAGCTCAGATAGCTAACCATCATAATTATACAGGTTGTAACGAGACCCTTCACGAAGCCGTCATCTACGCATTCTGTACATCAAACAATATGTAACATGTGCAAAAATAAAATTGCTGTGACACGACTTTTATTTTTGGTGTGAAAATTCTGTTTACGGTAGTGCGTAACTTCAAAATAATTGAGCTTATGGGTGCTGCAACAGTACAGGAATCGTGGGAGTATTTAAAGTGACCCATGGTCACCCATCCGCAGACCAACCGCGGCTGTTATTATTTAGCCACGGGCCCCTCGTATGTATTTGACTTGATATGTAATAATTTGAAAGGTTTAGAAATTAAAGTCATCCGTAATCTGGACTTCATCCAATTATTTTCTTCATCGACTTCGACTTTATCAAATTATAAAATTTTGATAGCATCTAAATATAAATATTATAAATTGAAGTCGCTTTCTGTCTGTCTGATGGGTGACCGCGTTGCATCTTTTAAACTACGCAACGAATTTTAATGCGGTTTTCAACATTATTCGGAGAATGTATTCCGAAAGGGTTATGTATGGACTAATTTCTGAGACATTTCCTAGATTCGATTTGACCGAGGTAGCTAGGATTTGAGCCAATTATTTAGCGGCACATTTATTGTGTCAAAGTGAAGGTACAGTTTTATTTTTATTCTGTCCATTAACTACATTAATGTCCGATTTTTCATCCGTCAGGACTTATCTACATACCTAAACCATTCGACAGGATGTCGAATCGAAAATGACACATTATACATTATTAGTAATTGGCCTTGCCTCTGACAGCAAACAGCTGTCGAAGGAATGTCAGTTGATATCAAGTACCGTCAAACGGGGCTACTTTGCACATATTTCGATAGTTTTTTAAGAATAACTTTTTTAACAACCAAAATTAAAATGATGTTTTTGTTCCAACAGAACAATGTGTCCTTTAACTATCAATCTCACACCAATATCAAGCCCTACAGGCCCCCCACAAATATAATATATATTTTTTATTTTTCATGAGTCAAAGTAACCCCGAAGGGGGTTTCTTTGACAAGGCTTTAAAATGCAATCAACGGCAAAAATCTAAAGTGTAAGGATTACTTTGACATCATTTTGATAAAAAAATATTAATATTTTATACATTTTAGGGGAAATAGAAATAAAAGCAAAGAAGAAGTTGAAGGTATAGGTTCGAAGATCGGGACGCTACTAGCCACCAATCAAGGTCACTAGCGTTCGTTTCACACACGTTTAAATCATTATTTGGCGCGCTGTTAAAGTAGCCCCATAAACTGTTAAAGTTACCCTTACTGTTAAAGTAATCCCGTTTGACGTATTCGACTATTTGATTTAAACTGACAACATTTTCGGATTTTGGTTTTGTGAACAGCCTTTAGATGACTCTTTTGATAACATTGATTGATGGTCGTTTTGGCACGGAAGCGTATCGAACGGTTGTGAATAGTTATGCTGTACTATATAGTAAATCACTGGCGGAACCATGGAGGGGGCACAGGGGAACGTGTCAGTAAAGTAGAAAACTGGGAGATTAATACGATAACGTTTTAACTGTAAATGTTACTGTTTTAAATGTAGTTACATTGGTATCTTCGCAGTAATATGAATAAAGATCAACAGAACTGCCTTTTTTTTTTTTGATGATAGGAAATCATCAAATGACCCCTCCCGCTCTGGGTGGAGCGAAGGGAGTGTCAGACTCTTACTGACTAAAACCCATCCGTGTTCCTTCCTTAGCCCTTCATGTTCCGGGCCAGCGGTAACCCTTTCGGACAATCCCGCTGACCCGGCAGACTTCGGCCCTGACGAGCCCCTTCGGTTGATGCTGACATCTGAACTGGCTTTAATGCATATCTATCGCCTTTGCTTCAATTGCGAATGCTGAAGAGTTCGTTGTCGTGCCCGGAAGTCACCGATGCACCGGCCTAGACCCTCTGTCGGCGAGAGAATTCCAGGATAACATATAATACTAAAAAAGATAGCGCGGATTGAGGGGCCCCGCGCTTCTAAAGTTTATGCATATTTCCTCAACTCATGAAAATGTTTAGCTAATACCTATTATGAATGGTCGAAAGAAAAACTACTCTTAACTAAACTTGCTTCGCTCGCTCTTGCATCCAGCAGTGTGTGAAAACTTAGGTCAAGCGAGCTGTCATTCCACCTGATGCCATAAATTGACACTATTGGCAGCTCACTTCATCTAAGTCTTCTCGGTGAGATTTTTAGAGAATAGACCGAAAGGTTCTTTTTATTCTTAATTTTACTAACTATGTCGACAAAGTAACTCTTTGGGGGTACACGGGCCACTAGTCACGACCACAAAACGAAGCCACGGGCATGTTTCCTGTAGTTTTCATACATTTTATGTGGACTCGCCGCACACGTTTGACGCCGGTGGCCGCCACACGCTACAAATCGTCGTCTAGCTTCTCGTGGCAGCGTTTGTGGCTGTGGCCGGTGGCTCGTGTGCGGGGGACCCTAAGGTCAATAGGACATTTTATCCTTTCCGAGGCTGGGTACTAAAATTGCATTATATTTTTGGTAATTATTCAAATAAATAGCATGTTGTGTGTTATGGTGCTTTTAGTGTTTTTTTTTTTTGGAAAAAATGCTCTATGCTCATTGTTTTGTTAACTTAGTTTGTTAGTTCTTAAGACCTTTGTAACTAATAATTATTATAGACGTACTAACACTAGTGTTTAAGTTGTGCAAGTCATGTGTCTATTATTAAATTGGATTGTGTCATGTGCCCCTTCCAGAAATGAATTCTGGATCCACCCTTGTACATACTAATTCCGTGCTTTTATGTTAAGAATAATAATTAAAGTTTTTTGTCATTTTTCTATACAAAAGCCAATTTTCCTCAGACCAAAAGTTGCCTGGCGTTTGAAAAATTAGGCTTTAGTAAAGACAATGGAAAAAAGAAAAGTCGTCGTATAATTGGTTAATTAAGAACGGATTTTTCCATATTTGGGGGTCAGCGTGAAGCCTATATAAATAGCTAAAAATTTATCAAGATATTAGAACGTGCTAAGCACAGCTTTCAATTTGCCTGTTCCCTAATCAAAATCCAGGCTTTCAATCTCTAAAGCGGGCTACTCACACACATGCCACAGGGGCAATCTAGGGTGTAAAAGTGGGGATGACCCTTAATTGCCACCTTAATTGTGATGTGTATAGGCATACAGGGTGAAATAATAGTCAAAACCTATACTGTAGGTTTTAATTAGCAAAACGTAACATATTGATGAAAATGACAATACATTCTTAAGACAATCGAATTATGATAAATTAGAAGTATCTATGGTCACAGAAGAATAAATGTGGTAAAAAGGTTCACCACATTCACCCCGGCCAGATGTAATCAAGTAAAAACTTCGGCGGGTTCCGTGCTCTGGCCGACCTCCGGAGTGGCTCCGAAACTGGGAGCTCGTTCCCGTCCGAGCTCATTTGTTCCGGTTCCAATGCCCCTTGCAAATCCTCTGATGATGGCGGTGACGAGGGAGTAGCTGGCAGCGAGACTGGTGTTGAGTATGTTGTCGGTGAAGAAGGCGAAGTTGTTGGTGGTGAGCAAGATGGTGATGGTGACTGCGATCTTTGGGGTTCGGCGTCCACAAATTCGTTAATTGTGGGGATATCTTCTCGGTTGCCTCCCAAAGGTGCTAGATGGCGGTTGGATACAGTAGTCTCTCGACCATCCATCGTTCGAACGTACGAATAAGTGGGGTTAGTGTCCAGTACCTCCACCTCCTCGGCTAGTGGTTGATATTTTGTTCTCCGGTCAAAGCGTCGCATAAGTACTCTGTTTGAGCCAGATAACCATGTGGGAATAGAATCTCCATTCGTCGATCTCCGAGAGTGGCGGAACATCCTTTCATGCGGCGTACAATTTGTACTAGTACAAAGAAGCGAGCGTATGGAGTGTAATGCTTGCGATAGGACATCCTCCCAGCTCTCCATTGGCAGATTCTTAGTTTTCAATGCTAACTGTACAGTTTTCCAGAGCGTAGAATTGAGCCTTTCAACTTGGCCATTGCCTTGAGGGTTGTATGGCGTTGTACGACTCGTCGCTATTTGCCTGGAGTGGAGAAAATCTTTTACATCAGCAGATAAAAATGATGTCCCTCGATCCGAGTGCACGTAGGCCGGCATGCCAAACATGTTAAAAATGCTGTCTAAATGCTTGATTACAGTTTTTGCGCTTATATCAGAGCACGGAAAGGCGAACGGAAAGCGGGAGTACTCATCGATTACTGTTAAAATGAATCTGTTACTCGATTTAGATGGTACTGGTCCTTTAAAATCCATGCTCAGTCGTTCAAATGGCGCTATCGCTTTAATAAGTTTATTTTGCGGATCAGCTTTAATGAATCTAGGCTTAACCTCAGAACAGATGCGACAGTCTTTAGTCATACTCTTTATCTCTTCAATTGAATAGGCTAAGTTTTTGGAACGCACCCAATGTGCCATTCTGGTTACACCTGGGTGACAAAGGGCTTCGTGAAGTGATCGTAACTTTGCAGGTGTTTCAACGATGGCACAAACACGGGAGAGGGCGTCCGCTACATGGTTCTGCGTGCCAGGCCTGTATACGATGTCGTATTTGTATGGAGATAGTTCCAATCGCCAGCGCTGTATCTTCTCGTTTTTTATTTTACTGATGTGCTTAGCATTAAACATGAAAGAGACGGATCGTTGGTCAGTGACGAGCAGAAATGATTTCCCTATAAGAAAATGCCGCCACTTCTTCAAGGACTCTACGATTGCATAGGCTTCTTTTTCAATAGCTGAATGATTTTGTTCACTTCGATTAAGTGTTCTCGAATAGAACGCTACAGGCCTGCCCGCCTGCGAAAGGGTTGCCGCAATTGAGTGCTCCGAAGCATCAGTTTCTACAGTAAATGGCATATTATTGTCAATGGCGTGAACACAAGACTTGATTATATCATTCTTTAGTTCTTGGAAATCGTTAATCATATTGTCACTCAGCGGAAATGTCTTGGTCTTCGATAATTCATGTATCTTTTCGGAGAAGTTTCGTATCCACTTAGAGTAATGAGCGAACATACCCAGGGCTCTTCGCAAGCTGGGCAAGTCTTGAGGTGGAGGTAAGTTTAGAAGAGGTTCTAATCTATCATTGTCAGGTTTGATGATATTATTGGCGATTGTATAACCAAGTATGTTGATAGAAGTTTGTTTAAATATGGATTTTGCTTCATTCAGGGTTAGACCGTACTTCTTAGTTGCTGCAAGAAAATTTTGCAGATTATAGTCGTGCTCTTCTGGTGTTTTGCCGAAAATTGTGATATCATCAAGATATGCGAATTTGCCTTACAATTTTTCCGTTCGAATAAGCCAATCTATAGTTCTCTGGAAGCTGGAAACTCCATTGGTTACTCCAAAAGGTATACGTCGGAACTGGTATAGATTTCCAGCTGCTTCAAACGCTGTGTATAGTCTCTCCTCTGGCAAAATAGGGACTTGGTGATACGCACTTTTTAAATCTATGGCGCTAAATACAGAGTATTTTGCCACTTTTGATATCAGTTCCTCAATACTGGGAAGTGGATAGGCGTCCAGTTCTGTGAAGCGATTTATAGTTCTGGAGTAGTCGATTACAAGACGTTTCCGGTGGTTCGCATTCTTAGTGATCAGTACCTGTGCTCGCCATGGGGACCGGCTCTCTTCAATGACACCTTCTTTTAAAAGATTCTTCACTTCCTCTTCAATAAAACGTCGGTCGTCATCACTGTATCTTCGAGACTTAATAGCAATCGGTTTGCATTCGGGAGATAGGTTGGCGAATAAAGGCACAGCAGGGACAGATGCTTCGGCCACGTTGCATACGACGAGAGGCTCTTTCGGACCACCAAATGCGAATTCTAGTGAGGAATGTTTCTCTAATACGTCGTGTCCTATAATCATATCTGAACATAAATTGTCGATCACAAACAGTTGAACGTTCTCATATGTGTGTTTACCCAGGGTAAGTGTCAGGCAAGTTTCTCCTTTGACTGATGATGTATGATTAAGAGAGGCCATAGATATTGTCTGCTGGCTTGGTTTTATTTTCAGAGAAACCAGTTTAGAAAATTCGAAATTAATAAAACTTTTAGAACTGCCTGTATCTAATAGTGCTTCAGCTCTAATGCCTTTGATATATGCAGGGACAATGGCTTTGTGTAAGGACGACGGTGATGCAGCAATGATGCAGGCGGTGACATTTTCCTGGTCAGACGTGGCAGCACTAGTTAGGTTTTTACTGCGACAGACTTTTGCGAGATGCCCTTTCTTGTTACAAAGTTGACAAGTCACATTGAAGGCGGGGCATGTTTTGCGCGGATGCACCCGTCCTCCACAGAAAAAACATTTGCGATTTGAGCCATTCTGGAAGGCCGGCGTGGCTGCAGAGGCACTTGCATTTCGACCGTTATCAGAGATGTTTTCTGTAGCCGCGTTCATAGATATGTTGTTATAATGCAGCGTATTAACTTCAGCCATCTCCAACGAACGCGCCTGGTTATGTGCTTCGTCCAAAGTTAAGCAAAGGTTTTCGAGGAGTCTCTCTCTTATTTTTGTCGAGGAGATGCCAGCTATGAAAGCGTCGCGAATGTTGTCATCCCGGTTGGTCTTACTATCGACAGCCGTGAAGTTACAATCTTTGGACAGTTGCTTCAAGGCTTGGATGTATGTGTCGATAGTCTCGTGGCTACTTTGTCTCCGGGTGGCGAGAGCGTGACGTGCATACAGGATGTTATTTGGTTTAACATAAAGTTTGTTTAAGAGATTCAATGCCTGTTCGAATGTTTCACTCTCGCTTATGTGGGTATACACGTTCGGAGACACGTGATTAATTAGTATGGTAAGCTTGACCTTATCAGTAGTAGTTTCCGGGTCCTGCACCGCAAGAAAGTTAACGAAAGTTTTCTTCCAGTGTGCCCATTCCGCGGCCGCCGTGCTTAGAGACGGGTCCCCATCGAACCGCTCCGGTCGTAGATATTTGTCCATGGGATCTTAGTCGTTTCGTATGCTAATTAAATTGAAATAATAGTCAAAACCTATACTGTAGGTTTTAATTAGCAAAACGTAACATATTGATGAAAATGACAATACATTCTTAAGACAATCGAATTATGATAAATTAGAAGTATCTATGGTCACAGAAGAATAAATGTGGTAAAAAGGTTCACCACACAGGGGTAATTTCCTAGATTGGCCCTGCAGCAGGACAGCAGGGGCGCGAGACCATCCTTGGTCCCTAGATCGTCCCTACCGCCCTGCTACGTTACCGCGTGTGCCGCGCGATCGGGGCAATTTCTCACTCAGTTGGTTCTTTAGTACTTATGACAATCCACATTAATGTACTTTTATCTACTTCTAATTCTTTCATAATATTCATGTAGCACCACAGAAAGAGCCAGGCCTATACCGATCTTTTGCATAAGCCTATGATGTTCCCACTGCTGGCACACAGGCCTTCTCTCCCGATCTTTTGATTTTTCGATAATAGTGGTGCCATTCTCAACGCGTTTGCTTGGCTCAACTTATACCCGAACACTGAACGGCAGGCATGTGTGTGGAGGCAATTCCGATATTGCCGCGACCGCCGTGCGCCCTAGATTGCCCCTGCGGCAGGTGTGTGAGTGGCTCGCTTTAGCGCTTCAAATGATGTCAGTGTTATAATTTTGTGCTGATCGCGTTCAGTTTCATTGGCTAAATTCGCCCTTAGATTTGACGAACCATCAGTACCTACTTTTATTCCCATATTCAATCTACACACATATTGTTGTCCAATTCCCATTTAAAAATAAATAAATTGGATACAAATTTTCTCCCATACATATTCATGGGAAATTAGCTCTCGGATCGCGATCAGGAATTCCGAAGTGGTTTCGACCGCGGTCGAGGGTTGGTATATAACTATGTGTAGGTACGACCATACAACAGAAATGCAATCGAGCCATGCGGCACCGCACAAATGGTTATAGATACAAATTTCCGCCATTCGGAAATCGGATATAGAATGTCTGATGAGTTTCGATTTTACGCGAGCGGCTCCCGTCTTTACGATTTCATCGGCTGAAGTAAATCTATGCAAAGTTCAGTTTATTCTTCCAATCCTATTACACAGAACAAAATGTTATTTCTGTGCTTACGTACAACAATATTCAAGTAAAAGTTTTAATAGAATTCTTCAGCAATAATTGTGAAAATAAAAAGACTTGAACTTTTTAATAGGATTATTTTACATTTTGTTTACAGTGTCTCATTAGACGATCGATAATATACCTATTTTATTATATACAAAATTATCATTTCGAAGAGGCAACTAAAATTCTATATTCTTGTAAATGATTTGACTTTGATAGAATCTAAGTTTTGGCAACTGCTCTTATAAAGATCTATAGATAAAATAAACCCAAGCAATCGACAAATGGGCATCTTACAGCTTCTCCTACGCTATTTTTCTTTATCCCGGTAAACACGTCAATATCTCATCTCTCTCTCTCTTAACAAACATCAGTAACCCAGCCTCTCCCCGGGATCTATACCTCTCTTGCTCATTCGCACACCATCTGACACACACAATATCCACGAAAAACAAAGGAAGAAAAACAACGTGTATTAGCACATTTGTTACAAGTATTTTTCTATCTCCCAAAAACACGAACGTTCTCACATAAATTATTTACTAGCTTCTGCCCGCGACTTCGTCCGTGTGAAGTTTCTTGTTGCCCCGTTTTTGCTTAGCGTTCTTTCTGACTTTTTTTCTTTTTGGTCAGCTCCAAAGGGTTGTAGCTGATCCCATGGCCTTCCTCAAGAATTGGGCTATCAAATGCAAAAATAATTTTACAAATCCGACCGGAAGTTTCAGAGATAAGCGCGTTCAAACAAATACGCTAGTAAATCGGTGTCGGTAGGTACTTATAAATTATCTTCTTCGTTTAGAGGCTCCTGCAAACAGGCGCGACGCGCGACGCATCACAAAAGCACCGCAAGTCGCGCAACGAGCGGTGCCTTTGTGTCGCACGCGATTCGCGTCGCGCGTCGCGCCTGTTTGCAGGAGCCTTGAAGGAACCATAAATGTTTGTTGGCAGGTGCCTAAATGGCAGCGACATAAAAGAAAATACGTATCTACAAAAGTAAACAAAAATACTTTTATATTTGTGTCCGAAATCCGGGAATCTTCTTCATAACAACAACGTAAATCTAATTTAAGAAATAGGTGTAATTTTATGAACTATATTTGGTTGTGACACGCTCCCTCGCTAGTTGGTACGGTCCCAGGGCATTGTCCTTTAGTTTAGTTTGTGAACAACAGAATCGACACCATTGTCAATTTCGTAGTTCCCTAGAAACGTACAATAGCTTTAATCCCGTAAATACCTACAAAATCGCGCAAAAACACGACTCCTAAACAACCAAGTGTAGTTACGTGAGACGAATTCGTTCTAAGCTAACCTTTTATGTATGTCCATTTTCCTCAACAAATAATACAACAAACGCCTTCCTATTTTGTCTATTTTCTCGTCTGTTTATCCAGCCACGTGATTTAGAGTAGATTGATTATAGACATTTGAGATGATAGCAGATCAAATGGACCATGTGATTATCATAATCCTCCCTCTAGTCGTATTATTAGACCTTGGAGAATAATATGTCAACGCTTCTAAGGGTGAATATCTTAGACGGGTTCACGAAATAAGTCCCCGAGGTTTTGTACAAGTAAACGTAAGCGCCAAGATAAGGGTTTCAAAGCGTTTACGGAGTTAACAGTATTTTTAACCACAAGTTAAGCGCGTGTCGCTTCGTGAGATACAAATAGATACTATAGCACCTTTGTTGTGTACTTATAAAATGATAAACAAAAGTGCTCCGCTCATTTATTCAAGCTTTTGGAACCCTTAGATACTCGCATGTGGTTAGGATATGTTTTGTATTGCCTTCCAATTTCCAGTCTATAGCCCGTATTAGAGAACCAACCAATCAAATGGCTTCACACTCATTTTAAGTACCTACATACAGCTCGAGTGAGATTCTTGTAATAAGGGCCTAACGAGACCCGACTGAATTGCTATCACACAGTATCAGCCATGACTACGATATCATCGGCAAACCGAAGGTGAGTTATGTACTCGCCATTGATGTTAATGCCAGCCCCATTCCAGTCCAGAACCTTGAAGACGTCCTCCAGTGCAGTGGTGAACAGTTTCGGAAAGATAACGTCTCCCTTTCTCACACCTCGCTGCAGAAGGATAGGTTTGGAGGTCTGATCCTGGAGTCGGACTGACATAGTGGCGTTTTCGTACACTTCAGCACCTCGATGTACCATAGTCGATCTGGCACCGTTGAAGAGACTGCAGCACAGCCCATGTCTCGAGCGAATCAAAGGCTTTCTCCTAGTCCTAAGCAGAGAGGCAGGTTATACTCTTCGGTCTTCTGTATAACCTGTCGCAGCATATGTATGTGGTCTACAGTGCTGAAGCCTTTACGGAATCCGGCTTGTTCGGGAGACTGAAGTCGTCAAACCTGCGCGCGAGACGGTTCGTGATGACTCTCGAAAACAGCTTGTAGACATGGCTCAGAAGTGAGATGGGCCTATAATCCTTAAGAAGGGCATTGTTCAGATTACACAGCAAAAAAAGAAAAAGAAGACAATCATTACGTAAATCGTACTGATAAAACCAAATTACAGTCAACATCCTTATCAATCACAGCATTTATTATAGAACAAAGTCCCTCCCTGCCGCATCCGTCTGTCTGTCTCACGGATATCGATAAACTCAACAACTACCGAACGGATTTTCATACGGTTTTTTTACCAATGGACAGAGTGATTCATGGGGACGGTTTAGGTGTATAATTAATTAAGGGTTTTGTGTAAATTGGCTAAAATATGACGATGATTTTTGAAGCTCACTCCATCGTAGACTTTGTCTCTATCACCTCTGACCTAGACTAGAGTCAAGAGCAAACCCATTTCAAATTAAAAAATAGTGGCCATTGCGAGTCGGAATCGCACACGAAGGGTTCTGTACCACAAGGCAAAAACGCGGAAAAAAACACATTTGTTGTAAAAGAGCCCCCTTAAATATTTATTTTATTCTGTTCATAGTATTTTTTTATTATAGCGGCAACAGAAATACATCATCTGTTAAAATTTCAACTGTCTAGCTATCACGGTTCATGAGATAATTCCCTGGTGACAGACTGACAGTCGAGTCTTAGTAATAGGGTCCCGTTTTTACCCTTTGGGTGCGGAAGCCTATAAAAGATGTCAGAAAAAATCATGCTGACTGGGGAGCTTTGCTGGCGTGCGACGCGTAAACCTATTGGTTTTTGGTAATTGGTTATTGGTACGTACGTTCCCGTGGGATATTTTCTGACATCCATGCGAGTGAAGTCGCGGGCAAAATCTAGCATATATTAAATTTACATTATGATATTATAAATGCGAAAGTATCTCCGTCTATCAACGTTTAGGGGTCAAGGGGGTGAAGGGACCCAGATTGTACACAGATGTTCTGAACAGACCAGGAAACGTAATCAGCTTCTGGAGGGAGGTGGGCTGGTTGGAATAACCACCGACGGCCGCCATGGCCCACGCACAATAGTCCATTTGAAACGGAACCAAACGGAAAACAAAATCCATAACATAGATACGGGGTGAAGGGTAAGCCTACCATAAAGTACACTTTCTCCGCTTGATCGCTAAAGGGATTTCGATGAAATTTGGCACACAGGTCGACCATGACCTGGGTTAGTACAAAAAATACTTTTTATCCGGGTAGTGCGGTTAGCAACAAAAGTCGATTAACACTTCAGTTTTTTTAATCTCAGTTTTTGAGCAAAATATTAATACTTCAGTTTTTTTAATCTCAGTTATTGAGCAAAATATTATTAACACTTCAGTTTTTTTAATCACAGTTATTGAGCAAAATATTTGTTCAAAATTGCATTGTTCTTTGCTGCAATTTCGAACAAATATTTTGCTCAATAACTGACATTTAAAAAACTGAAGTGTTAATGTTTTGCTCATTAACTGAGATTAAAAAATCTGAAGTGTTAATCGACTTTTGTTGCTGGCTGACTTCCACGCGGGCGAACCTGCAGTCAAATGAATACCGTAATCTAGACAAATCGTAATTTGAAATAGCTATCTTTCATTTTATTTTTTGTCATATTTCGTTACGTTCTTTCAAAATCCGAGGACACAAGCTACGTGAAACTTCACTGGAATTATTAGCGCGAAACGGAATAAAGTTACTTTCATGGTGACAGAAAGTTTAAAAAATGACTTGAAAACAACTGAAGATACACTTGAAACTGGACTTAGTACAACGGAGTTAAGGTTTATAATCCCAAAAATTGTTATTTTCTCTTTAGCTAAACTAGTACTTTTTTCACAGTGTCCACAGCGTCGTAAGTAATTCGTATTCACGTCAAAACGCGCCCGAAATCCAAAGTGATACATTTTTCATATCCTCCGTCAACGAAGGGTTTGTTCGGGTTATTTCGGGATAATTGTTTTTGTAAGACCCTGTTTACTAACCTTACCTAATGGTGCTCTTACACGGGCAACTTTTTGAGCAATAATTGCTTGGCAACACTAATGGATCAATCTGGATCAATTAAGTGGAGCAATCTGCTCGCTATAAAATATTGCTTCTAATTGCTCCATATATTTTACATTTCCAATGTCGCCAATATGAGTTGCCGAATATCCAATCGGCTTGGAAATTTTTAGTTAATTTTCTATCTATCTCGTTTGTACGTATAACATCGTCTCGTTTTTGCGAGAGGAACCGGCCGGCGGCGGGGGCGGAGGGGGGTGCGCTGCCGCCCGCGCCGCCGCCATTTTCTTCCTTTATACGTGCAATAAATAATTGTCCCTATCATTACACAATATAGATGGTTTTCTTCTTGCTAGATATGTTCGCACCCAAATCCGTCTATTTCTTTTCTTTTTTTTTTCATTTACTCATGATCACAAAATCCACCGCTGAAAGCAAAACTTCGTCCATGACCAGAGATTGCTAATATATGGGCGTATTGACTTGTACTACCTAGTTTTTTAAGTTGCTCCATATTGCATGATATTGTGTGGCCGTATCTCTGGCAACAGATTACTACACGTTGCCATCGCCCTAAATTGCTGGATGTAGTCGTGACGTTGACGAGAATTGACCAGGATTGAGCAATATTAGTTGCCCGTGTAAGCACACCTTAAGGCTTCAGAAAGTTTATTCATTTTAATCCGCTGTCAAACTTGATGTCAAGTGAATTGATCACGTGATGAGGCTTTCAAAAGCCCGGGAGTGTTGAGATAGGAATAAGTATAGCAGCCGTGAGCTAAAAATAGATGGCCCTCTTTATGGCAGCGCCGGAAAGGTGACGAGGGCACTGAGTATCAGATTTAGTAGAATGTAATTAATAACTCAATTTGATTTGCAGTTTCGTTACAGCGATGCTATTCTGTAAAAATCTCACCGTGAAAACTTAGGTGAAGTGAGCTGTTAATTCCAAGCAAAAACAAACTCACTTCACCTAAGTTTTCACGGTGAGATTTTTACAGAATCGACCGGCAGCACACTGTAATTAGAGTTCATAGGAATACTGTAGTTACCACAACTTTTAGCAAGGTTGTTAGTGACAACAATGCTCATTAATATAATCTTCTTTTTTTATTGCTGAATTCCTGCACTAGACCTCGATCGCGCCTGATGGAAAGCGATGAATGAGGTTTATGATGGAACAGCGTGTCCCAAAGATGGCCTCACTCACTTTTGAATACAGAGATTTGAAGGCATACGGGTTAAGGGGCTTACAGGACCTAAACGCAAAAACGTAAGTTTTAGAAACAATAAAAGTATATGATCGACTACAGCCGGTCGATTCTGTAAAAATCTCACCGTGAAAACTTAGGTGATGTGAGTTTATTTTTGCTAGGAATTGACACTATTGACAGCTCACTCCACGCTCACTTCACCCAAGTTTTCACGGTGAGATGGTTACAGATTCGCACTGCAGTAAACAAAATCAGAAAAATATATGATATTCTTCAGGATATATGCTAGTTAGATACTGTGTTGAAAACATAATACAACTAATTTGATACGATAGAAAAAAATCAGAAGATACCTCTAAAAACTTTCTTTTTAGAATAAAAACCATACTAAATACATACAATCATTCTAATTTTTTGTCAGATTATTCTGCAAGCAACATACTAAAACACTGTTTATTTTTATTTTTTGGTCCAAACAATAGATTTTTTGTAATTAAATATTTGCTTCATATTTTGCAATAAATTACCAGCGTTGTGTCATCGCGCTTCTCTTTCTTTTCTATGCAGGCCGACAGTGACCGCGCTTTAGGTCATGTAAGCCCCTTAAGTACCTACTTATATTCCACAACCTAACTTGGCTGTAACTCGTACCCGAACTTAACGGCGGCATAAAAGCTAAAACTGAACTTTGGAGATATGAGGGTGCAATGCTCTGGTCGTGTGCGCGCATGCTAATGAGACCCTCTAGTCCTAAGTCCGGACTTATGTGACTTTTACCGGGACATCGCAGTGAAGAGTTCCCGGGAACTGGACATTTCAAATCAACTTTAATTAGGCTTTTTTATTGTATTGTTCGTTTTATATGTTTTGTTTCTGCATGTGATAATTTTGTTTAACATTTAATTTGGTGTTGTTTCTGCACATGATGATTTTGTTTAGTATTTAATATGTAATGTTCGACACAATGTAAATTGTTTAAGAATAAATAAATGAATGAATGAATGAATCCCGGGACTGTATTCAAAGTGTTTTGCGAACATCCCTAGAGGGTACACACTTACTTCTAGTACAGCTCTACTTAACGTGTTCGTATATCATTGTGACGATTTATGTCGGTGCTCTCGAAAACCTCGAGGTTTCCCTCCTTTTGAAATATATATGAATAATTTTATGAATGAAAGAGCGCGGGACTTGGAATATATTTGCATGAATCATGTGCTTGTAACCTACTAAATAAATAAATGTAATAAAAATCAAGTCAGGAGGCATTCCATACGCTGTGAACATACCAACTATATATACCAGTGTGCTAGGGACATCCACGCGCAAACTGTAATGATTCCATGAATTCAGCACATGATTCTAATAGGCACCCTAGTGTAGAAATGTTTCATCCATACTAATATTATAAATTCGAAAGTAACTTTGACTGTCTGTATGTTACCTTTTCACGCCTAAACTACTGAACGGATTTCGATAAAATTTGGCAGATAGATAGATTGCATCCCGGGGATGGACACAGGATAGTTTTGGGTAGTAATAAAAGCTCCGACAAAAAAATAAGAATTGTCCTTACTTAAAATATTAAATCTACTGCCTAAAATACTTACCTTTCCGACTACTTTTGTCCGAATAAAAATGACGAAACGACCGAATGAAATACTGATATCTTCGAAAATAAACATGACTGTTTATTGCTATATATACTTTTCTACCAGCTTAAATTACGTTCTACTGAAAACTATGAGTCTCTAATCAATCACTCTAATTCTCATACGCTCGCTCTTGCATTCTATGTCGACGTAGCCCCGCTTCGCGGGGCTCCTATTTCTATGTAAAGGGTTTAAAGTAACCTAACCAAATCTAAGCTCGGGGTGGGCACCCCGAGCTCGTTCATAAATATGTTTTCGGAAACTTGGTATTTTTGTCGGAAGTTTAGCATTTTTGTTTGACCACAGATCGCCGGAAGTTAATTTGTTTTTCGGAAGCAATATTATTTTCCGATAGTTTTTATCGACATACCTCGCGGGCGAGGCGGAAGCTAGTTTAAAAAAAAATGCTGTTTCGTAGAAAAATGCAATATTTATTTATTTATTTATTTATTAATAATATATATATAATATATTTATTTATTAATATATTTCCCTTTGCCCGTCAAAATGAAGAACAGCTATTTTTTTTTGTATAACCGGCGAAATATTCTACTTCCCGTGGTTAAGAATCATGTACTTACTGTGTCCATGGTAACAGGGTAAATTTTATCTGTCATGGCTTCATTATTAATTCTTTTACCTATTGTGTGATGTACAGACGCCAGCACATCAAGGTACTACCGAAACTTTCAAATTTTCCCAATCAACTTTGAACCTTATGATTCAGCGATAAAGTTGAAAATCTATTAAAGAAATTTGACGGGCTGTAGTAGCTTGATGTGCTGGCGTCTGTACACAAACCATTATAAAAGAGTAACGGTGGAGTTTCCTGCCCATTCTTCTCCATACTACCTTTTGGAAGGGGCGACTATAATCAATTCTATTTTATTGTAAATTAGCGGCCCGCCCCAACTTCGCTCGGTTTGCATTTTTTTTTTCAAATTTCCGAAATTTTCTTATACACTAACCTTGTCATGGCAATACCAAACACAACAAAAAAAGAATTATCCAATTTAGTGCAGCCGTTCCGAAGTTATGCGCGTACATACATTTCGGCGATTCTTTTTTATTAGGGTTCCGTAACCAAAGGGTAAAAACGGGACCCTATTACTAAGACTCCACTGTCCGTCTGTCTGTCTGTCTGTCACCAGGCTGCATCTCATGAACCGTGAGAGCTAGACAGTTGAAATCTTCACAGATGGTGTGTTTCTGTTGCCGCTATAACAACAAAAAATAAAGTTAAAATTTATAGGGGTATAAAAGAAACGTTTCTTTCGGCGTTTTATGCCTTTTGGTACGGAACCCTTCGTGTGCGAGTCCGACCCGCACTTGGCTGGTTTTTATTTATGTTGGCGTTCAAACGTGCCTTGTATGAGCCTATTTGAAATAAATGCTTTGACTTTGACTTTGAGTTTGCGCGTCTATGTGCCTGCCACCCTGTATAAAAAAGGTGTTTTTCAGTGGAAATTTTTCAGAGGTTGATATAATTCTTAATATAACTACTACCCCCATAATACAAAAAAAAGGTTTTCTTTAGATCTGGTTTAAACCACCTAGCCTGCAGTTATCGAATTAGGAACCTAACTGTTAAAGAAATGCAGTTTTTTTTTATACAAAAATTATAACTTAGTTCGGTGCTAAGTTGTCATTTTAGTATTAAGCACTTTGCCTAAATCGAAATAAAATTTGAAAAACCAATACTGGCTCAAAGGTTTAGGGCTAGAACTAAATTTAGATTTCGTTTTGTAATAAGACGGCTAGGGTTTATTTACAGCCAAACTGGCGACCTGTTGCTACTCTTTTATGACGAAAGTAGTAGCAGTGACGTCAGTAATCGGAGGGAGGGGGGGGGGGGGTGAGAAAGCAAACTGTCGCAGTGTCTGTGTATTATCAGTGTGAAAGAGGATGCCCCAAAATTAAGACGTTTTGAAGTATGCCCCAAAATAAAGATGTTTTAAAGGACAAAGGGAAAGGCTTTACCCAGAAAAATGATCGAAACAACTTTTAAAGAAGAAACTTTTATCTTATTCGTCTGTATTTTATTAATTAAATTACGTCGGTCAGCTTTTATGGGCTTACGGATAGAGACCGGCCTGTGCTTCATTCACGATATAGGTCCTTGGGAAAAGTCCGGGATTAGAGTGTTCCTTTTATTATTATATTTGCCTCACGGACGATCGTAACTTCAAAAATTTGGTGCAAATTCGCTGGGTGAAGTTTTTTTGTGCTTGTTCAGGGCTTTTGTAGGAACAATAAAGCGTTTTTCGGGCATTAACACTTACTACGTATTTCAAAGGAAATAGGTCAAAATACTTTAGTAACATGATCTGCTACTATTAGATTTACGATCAAACACATCATTCACAAACGAACAGACAGCAATAAAACTTACCTGTATAAAACTTCATCCATCTAAATAAGTCTTCGCTCGTCTCTAAGTTTTCCCATTAGTAACTTTTTAATAACACTGACTTTCATTTTTCAGACGCAACTGCGGAACAAATCACTCCGAGACAACTTTGACATGAAATAACCACTGGTAATTTTAAATAACTAAACATTCTCACAATACACAAAGTCTTCCACAATACACAAGCCGTATCATATTAAAACATAAATATTTTAAAAGTTCATTCAGAACATTACATCGTACAGAAAAAAAGGGGAGGCTAAGCTCTGAACGCGAGCGCCTGGCTGAAATGCCCGAGCAACACTGAATGAACACACGCAGACATTGAATTGCAGAATCTACACAGGCGCTCTCACGAGCTAACTTATGATCGTTATCCATAATGAGGTAATATTGCTGTAATAAAAATATAAAAAGAATTCCAATTATTTTCGTTTTATATTTTCATTCAATGTTGAGAGGCTAAGGCGGTAACACTCAAGCATTGTTTAAGTCATAACTTATGTTGACTTTACCTTTACCCGGTACTTCGAATAAAGTAATCCTAACGAAAACATTACACATAAAAGCGAGTTTCAAGGTATTAAAAGCTTATTTAATGCATATTGATCGATGTAACGTCGAATTCAATTTTGCGTGACTTCAGCTAATTGCACGTGAGAATATTTGCACCTGTTCATTACGACAATATACATAGGACTAAGTGAGCACTCAGCCTTCACGTAATATTATAAAAAACGTGGAATTTTGTTTATGTCGGTGGTTTGTCCCGTTTTCGCGCCTCGACACCTCAATCGATCTCCGTGAAATTGAGCTCACAGATAATTTGTGATATACGAAGGATGCCATAGGCTGTTACAACGCGGGAAAATTTGTTACTGAAAACGTTGATAGTAACCTATAGTAGCGTATATCAAATCTTTATACTACATAGTACAATAATATATATAATTATTTTACTTCGTACACCTTCATACATTTGGTCGCACGCACCAACAAGCATGTTGTGAACTCATGTGATCTAATAACACGTAAGATTAGCCTTTCATGTATGTTCTACTAACTTGTTTGCGACTGAAACCTTATATTATTATGTCGCAGGACAAAAGTATTATATGTGGAGTGGAGACCGCGTATCGGAAAGCGTAGTGTGGGACACGCGCACTAAGATTTCCGAATCACGAAAACTGTTGTCTGTTGGTTGAAATTTGCCAAGATATGAGTAGTAACAAACCTAGTAACAAAAACATTTGTGAAAATTTCAACTGCCTAACTGTTACGGTGCTGATATGTGTATTGGGAAGGTCATATCAACCGTATACACGATGACCGCTGGGCAAAAATCTCCACACAATGGCTGCCTGAAGATGGCCGGCGCCGCCGAGGCCCATAAAGAGATGGCGAGATGACCTGGACGCGTACCGCGAGGACTGGTTCGAAGTGGTGCGGGAAAAGAGTTCCTGGAAGGATTTGGGGGTAGCCTTTGCCAAACAGTGAGACAGTATAGGCTAAAAAGCTGTCCTGTGACAGACATGCAGACAAACAGAAAGACAGACGGGCGTAGGTTTAGTACGATAAGGGTGCGCAAAAAAGCAAATTAATTACGTAAAGCATAACATTACTGTAACTTGATTGCTCTTCGTTTATTGTTTGTTTGGCGCCGCTAAATGATTACTTTGTTTCATTTAGGCGCTTAGTTAGGCATATTTTTCGCTTTTTGTAATTACAAATATAACAAAAAAAACTAAGTCTCCGCGCAGCCAGCCACGATGCGACGGTGCGACACGATTCTGGTAGAACGATTTCCATGAAGTTTTCATAGAAATTGTTCTATGAAAACTTCGTGGAAATAATAATGGTCCTTATTTGCACTACGTAGGGGTCACTCTAGCTTTAGTCATAAATGCAAATGTGAAAAGTTCTTTGCAACCAGGACCACAATGGATCGCAAAGACATAACCATTACTTTAACGTGGTCGCTTTACTTGCTAAGTTTCATGTTGAAAAGAGTCCAGCGTTACATCTATACCTACTAATTATTGTTACTGATTATTTTTTAATGTTGTTATTATTGTTTATTTTTATGGTGTCCACAAAAAAGAATATTCTATCAATGTATCTAATATTATGTTTATAGTTAAAACATGTTCAGAATGTAAAATTCAATTAAATGTTGGTATTTTTTTTAATGTTATGCTTAAAACACTTATTATAAAAATAAGATTTTTGGCATTTTCAATCTCTAATAGCAGCCGGGGGGTTAATTGTAGACTTTTGCTGTAATAGTAAAAAATTCTCAAGATGTTATTACCAATAAGAAAATAGTACTTTTTATATTCTAGCAGGCACTTTAATTTTTGGGTATAAAATGTGCGATGTTGAAAGATATAGTAAGAGAAATCTCGATGTTTTGACATGCCGCCACATCAATAGATTGTACCCGTGCGCAGCATGAGTGGCAGAAGACATTGTGGAATATATCGACGCGCAAATTTTCATCATAAATTCTGTACGCACATGATTCTACACTACACCCCCCAGCGTAAAATTTTTCTTCGGTTACCAAAAAAAATCGGCTGTTTCATAGAAAAGTCCCCCAAACCCAAAACCAAGACCTACGCAGCCAAATTGTATGGAACAGAAGCTTTCTTTTAAATAACCGAACACTTTTCGCGTCGACGTCCCTTATAGACTCTAACATATTATATTTTCATGTATATCCTCCACGCGTGTCGGATTGTCGCCGAGATTACTTTAGAATTCTGAAGGTTGTCCTAATCTTGTTTGGAAAATAAAATAAAGAAAACAATTGGATTCCTAGTTGTTTCTTGAGCTCCTTCTGTAAGAATTCGTCCGGAGAAAGGGGAATATCAACATGGATCAGCATCATCATTTCAAGATTGAAAGAAAAGCCTACGCCAGCATCGCCACTTCGACCGGTTATGTGCTTCTTGTCAGCGCCTGACGTAAATTGACGTAATTTTATTAGGCAAGTGTTTAATCACGTCTTAACTTGTATGGAGTAGTGTCAAGCGCTGATTAGTTTGACAGGACTAAACTAAAATGTATCTTCTGTCCTTTTCTTAATGAAATAGAATGCAAAAGATTCTCTTAACTTAAATTTAGGTTTAGTTTGTGAACAAGGGAATCGGCACCATTATCTCCTTACATCAAGTCGGGCAGTTGCCAGGTTTATCAAATGCTTTGCATCGAATTGGCAATTTGCCAGCTACTTATATATGTTATGGACCAAGTAATAAATACGGGCATTTTTCATAATGCCCGCGTATTATGAATAATGACAAGCTACTTCGGGCCAAATAAATAATTATAATTTGAGCTGATGTAATCGTAACTAAAGGTATTTGTATTCTCATTCGCTCGCTCTTGCATCCTATGTCAACGGTGCTCCGCTTCGCGGGGCTCCTATTTCTGTGTAAAGGGTTTAAAATAACCTAACCAAACCTAACCTCGGAGTGCCCTTCGCTCGCTCTTGCATCCTTAGTCGCCTATCGCCAGCAGAGTGTCTATGAATGGAAAGATGTTGTTTGATTTTAAATATTGATTCTACGGTTGAAATAAAAATTACAGTACCTAATTAAACCTGGTTTGAAGGTGACTAGCATTATAAAAAATGCCTGATCGATTTGATTATTTCAATAGTTATTGTCACACTGCCCTGTCATATTGGGCATTTTTCATAATGCCCGGGCATTTTTTATAATGTCCTAATTATCACTTGGTCCATGACATATACATACATAAACTCATGCTTTCTTCCCAAGGGGGTACAAAATGCCACCTGCTGTTATTATTGCATACTCCTTTTACTTCACTTACGTTCATGAGTCTGGTCATACACGCACAACGGTTAGTTACAAGTACTACTACTAAAGAAAGAAAGAAAGAAAAAGTATTTATTGCGACTCGTACAGGAAGATCACAACGCACCTGACCTTAATAAGGAACATCACCAATATGTCCTCCGTGCCTCGGAAAGCACGTAAAACCGTTGGTCCCGACTATTAAAATAACCATAGGCGCGGGCCTGCGCACAGAGAGTTATGGGTAGTTCACCGTCCGATCAGGACCAGGCCCGTGCCGGACGGCGCATACGTGTTCCACGCGCGCCTCAAAGAGATGTCAGCATCAGTGAAGGGGCCCGTTAGGGCCGAAGCCTGCCGGTTCAGCAGGATTGTCCGAAAGGGTTACCGCTGGCCCGGAACATAAAGGGCTAAGGAAGGAACACGGGTGGGTTTTAGTCAGTAAGTCTGACACTCCCGCTCCACCCAGAGCGCAAAAAAAAGGCGTTGTTCCCGGCTGTCATTCTTGGATCTTTGACAGTCGTTACGGGTCGTCAGATCGAGAGCCCGAAATTTTGACAACCGGTCTTACAAACGGGTATCGCATTACGTCAAATGGGCAGTCGCTCCATGTAAAATACTAGTATTCAGTTGCATCCGGTAAGACTGGAAACCGACGCAAACGTAGTTGGGAAAAGGCTAGGCAGATGATGTATTACTATGATTTTGTAGTGACACTAGCTTTTGCCCTCGGCTTCGCCCGCGTGGATGTCGGAAAATTATCCCACGGGATTTCATGAGAACATACTACCGGGTGTACTAGGATTTTTACCGGGCTTTTCATGTAACTTTATTGGTTTACGCAACGCACATCAATAAAGCTCCCAGTCGGCATGGTTTTACCGACATCGTCATATTCCAGTCAATTTACACAAAACTTTAACGAAATATACACCTGAACCTTCCTCATGAATCACTCCGTCCTTTTGTGAAGCCGTATGAAAATACGCTCGATCGTTTTTGAGTTTATCGCGTTCAATCAGACAGACAGACGCGGCGCCCCGGACTTTGTTTGGTAATGGTAATTGTTATTTTCCGCGCTAGAGAGCTCCGATAAACGCGTGCGATCGCTGCTAATCATAAAGTGCTATAGGGCGAAGTGCGTTTTTTTTCCTATATGGCATCTCGTAGTTGACCTTGAGAGGTCGTGACTACTTAACCAGACTATCCTGTGGTTGCCTTAAGTAAACTCAAAGCCAGGGGCGAATATCTAGTATACTAAGCGACTACACGCTAAGGGCACCCGTGGGGTACGAACCTCGGCTTAGGGCGTCGCTGGGGAGAGGGCAGCAAGATGGGACAGGCTGGATCAGATTATTATTATTTAAGCTTGATGAGATCCGCTTTTCCTATCTGACTACTCTGAGAAGAAAGGCCGAAACAAACTCAGAGGTCACAGTCGGGAATTTAAATCTACAGGCTCAGCTGCGGCGCGGGGTTGGCACTATATCGAGCAAGGGTCGGGGGGGCATTTAATTTGGGATGTCGCGAGGGAACTCGTCGGCGAGGTCGGTATGACGATTTTTTGTTTTTTTCATAAGGATTAATGCTGTATTGCTTAAAATCGCTTCGTAAATAAGCCATTATTTCTCATAAAAAGTAAAGGATAAAAAATGGTTATTGTGGGTTATCCCTAAGATATAGACATATACCATTGCGAACTTTTTTGTAGACCTTTTTACGGTGTACAATACTGTAGTACATTATTTTGATCTAACTCGTAGGGTTCAACCAGCGTTTGTAATGTAAGCGCAAAAAAATATTGTGCTTATTTACGATATCACATAAGAAACCTCTAAAATTGTCAGTGTGTCTCTACTATATTATGCATGTATTATACATATAACCTTCCTCTTGAATCACTCTATCTAGTAAAAAAAACCGTATCAAAGTCCGTTGCGTAGTTTTAAAGATCTAAGCATACATAGGGACAGACAGAGCGGGAAGCGACTTTGTTTTATAGGTACTATGTAGTGATTTTCCAACACATCTCACAACTCGTAAACCCAACAAACCAATAAAATAAAAATACTACACAATAAAACACGACAGTCAAAAGATAGTCTTACACTAGTAACCACATTTTTATATAGTCCTGTGAACTTGCTCGAAATAACAAACAGACACGTATATAAAATGAATAAAATTGGGAAAACATCGCGTGAATTCTAATATCATAACCGCGATCCTTTTTCCAATGGATAGAATAACAATGAATCTATACATGTTATAAATGGGCGTGGCTCCGCATCGCTGCCAATGCGGTGAAGGTGTCGACTGCCTCGGGCACCATGGCTTATCCTGCAGTAAAAGCGCAGGCCAGATAGCACGGCATGACAGCATCTATGACATCATCATCAGCTCTTGTCACCACCGGGTGCCAGCTGTTTTAGAACTCAATGGCTTGGCACGCGACGATGGGAAGAAACCAGACGGAATGACCATAATGCCATGGAAGGTTGGTAGGCCTTTGGTGTAGAGTGCAACGTGGGTCGACACCCTTGCGCCATCCCATCTTCCAAGTACGGTGAGCTGTGCTGGGGCGGCTGCTCAAATGGCGCAAATACTCTAATCTCTTTGGAACTTATATGTTTGAGCCGTTTGGGGTTGAAACACTAGGGCCATGGGGCCCGAGTGCCCACTTAGTGTTTCGAGACATCGCCAAGCGGTTGGTCGACTCTTCACATGACCATGGAGGGCTGGCCTGTATTTTGGCCAAAGAATCAGCATTGCCATACAACGTGGCAATGCTACCAGTCTTTTGGGCACGTTTCCTGTTGACAGCGATGCGTACGAATTTTTTGATGCCCTTTGATTATTTCGCCTCCTTTTTATATACTTGTACATGGACGTAGTTAAGCAGAAAGGACTCAATCCACACTTTGGTCAAAATTGAGTTAAGTATGCCATCGTACTCCTGAGGGTCGAATCTATCATGTAGTGAAAACCCTATTTTGAAAATGAACACGAAAACTAGTTTTCTCACTACCCTGACTCAACCCACAGTATGAAGAGCATACAAAATGTATTTGCTGAATGAACTCAGTCCGCTTGACTTGTTTCTGAGTAATGACATTTCTATGAGTATGTTCTTAAGGTTGATAAACCAGAATAAACTCAAACAGTTTGGATCTTTTCTGAGAATTAGTTTTGATTGGAAATATCATATTATCAAATAACTGAATCGACTCAAACAGGTTGGGTCGTTTCTGTGATATAAGTTTACTGACATAAAATATTTCGTTTTGTTTATCAGAAAGGACTCAATCCGCGCAAAGCGTTTGAAGTTTTAGCTGTAATTTCTCTGACCAAAAGTTACATTTTTTTAAATGTTTACCTTATATTATTAAGAAGATAGTTTATATTTTATTTTTCCATCAAAATAACTATAAATTTTGCAATAGATTTTGAGATATTAAGTGAAATGTGGGTTGAGTCCTTACAATTAAACTTAAGTTTGTAAAGACAGGTATTTTTTATTACTTTCTCAGAATGGACTCAAAACTATCCATCGACTAGAAAATACGTTATTAAAAAAAAAAACAAGTATTATTATAAAAAACGTCATATAATAAATTGACCTTAATCATAAAGTTACCAAAATCACGTAAAAACGCCATAATTCAAATTTAAAGAATAGAAAAAACAGCGCAAAGATAAGTGCTCATATCAATTTCCCTCATCTTCCAAATCAAAGTCGAAGAGTTGGCCCGTATCCATCAACATCAAAGTAAACATAGATCTTAGATCTTCGAGCTTTGCTTGAGAAATGGCTTTTCCCTGGGGCCAAAGAACTTCAAAATCTTCTTCTGAAAATTGGATTATAACCCCTTTGTTTTTTTTTTTTGACAAACCTATCTTTTGAATATCTCCACTATCTGACGTCATAGTAATTAAGTAAGGATCTTCTTTTTTCAACAAAATTTAATTAGTTTTTAGCCAGTTTACTTTTTCTTTATTTGTACATATTTTGCGGTTAACTATATGTACTTAATAAATCTTATACTTGAAAAAAAACGGCCATTCCTTTTTGCCTAACGACACTGATTTCAGCAAGATTGAATGTGAGCTTGAGCGTATTTACACCGTAGAAGAATATATGAATATCATAAAAATCAAAGAAATCTGTAAAAAGAAAAAACCCCTTAAAGTTACTAGAATGAAGAAGATTTTGTAAGTACAAAAAAAATAGAAAAAAAAAATAGTTAAACGCAAAATATGTACAAATAAAGAAAAAGTAAACTGGCTAACAACTAAACAAATTTTGTTGAAAAAAGAAGATCCATACTTAATTACTATGACGTCAGAGAGTGGAGATATTCAAAAGAAGATTTGTCAAAAAGAAACAATCCAATTTTCAGAAGAAGATTTTGAAGTTCTTTGGCCCCAGGGAAAAGCCATTCCTCAAGCAAAGCTCGAAGATCTTAGATCCATGTTTACTTTAATACCCGAAGATTGTCACGCATTTTATAATAACCTTAAAGGAAACAGCTGTATCAACGAGGATGTTGATGGATACGGGCCAACTCTCGACTTTGATTTGGAAGATGAGGGAAATTGATATGAGCCCTTTGCGCTGTTTTTTCTATTCTTTAAATTTGAATTATGGCGTTTTTACGTGATTTTGTTAACTTTATGATTAAGGTCAATAATTATTTATAACGTTTTTTATAATAATACTTGTTTTTTTTTTTAATAGCATATTTTCTAGTCGATGGGTAGATTTGAGTCCATTCTGAGAAAGTAATAAAAAATATCTGTCTTTACAAACTTGAGTTTAATTGTAAGGACTCAACCCACATTTCACTTTATATCTCGAAATCTATTACAAAATACATCATTATTTTGATGGAAAGATAAAATATAAACTATCTTCTTAATAATATAGGGGAAACATTTAAAAAAAATTAACTTTTTGTTAGAGAAATTACAGCTAAAACTTCAAACGCCCATAACTCAAAAGTGACATATTGTGGATTGAGTCCTTTCTGCTTAACTACGTCCCATATTATTATTATTATTTTAAGACTTGGCTTTTTAAATTACTTCGTGTTCAAATAAAATGGCATTTATCACTCTTAAAGATTATGTGTAATTACAATTCAATAATCATGTTTTTTAAATACAATTCAATGTCAAAGTAGTCATTAAATAAATTGGTCAATAAAAATATTAATTGCTGTTATAAATCAAACTCGCTTTTCGTGTCTGTGGATGTGACCGCGTTTTTCTTCTAAACTACTCAACGAATTTGGATGCGGTTTCACTATAATTTAGAAAATTTATTCGGGAAGGTTTGGTTTACAACACATAGCCTCTGAGTCTGCCCGCAACTTCTTCCGCGTGAAAGGAGACTGAAACGATTTCATACAATCTTGGGCCCAGGTGTAAGAAGATGAAAGTGATGTCAATTAATAGCTTATATATTATCAATCTTTCACTGAAAATTCTGCGGATTTTGTCAATCTGAGAACAGAGATATAAGAGATTAAGTAAAAGTGAGGTTATGTTACAATCTTTAACTAACAGCTGATTCCTGAAGTGCAAAATGTGTTCTTTTGCAATAATAGATATTATATTTACTAGAAAATGTTTGAAAAGTCATATGAATGAACGTCAACGACTTCAAGCGATAGGTAGGTAACAGGTAAGGAGATAGGGAGAGGATGTCTAAAATAAAATAAAAAATCATTTAATATAGTGTTTTATTCGTCTTCTATTATAATTAAAATGTCGTCTAGAAATTGTGCAGGTGGTACTATATGATCTTGGTACCTAGCCCAGCTAAGGTACCATATAATGCACATTATATGAGCGCAACAGCATACAGTTCGTTTCCCTACAATACAATTACAGTAATGCATTACTATAGCCCCCCTTCCTCTACGAGAGCCGTCGACTAAAATATAAATAAAATAAGTTTTTCGACTTATATGTCGGGATTGTATTTGTATGCGACCCTAAGTAACCAGGTATTGGCAGACGACAGCTCTCGAAGAAGGCTACTGCTGATCTCCCTGCACACTTCTATATTAAAACCATCATTTCCTCTTACATGTTCACCATAGTAGGAACGTGCCTGCTTGATTTGGTATGTTCCTAAAGAAATCAATATTAGTTCACTATCGGAGAACTGTGGAAAATCGTTAAGGTTATCATCATGTACGGTGATAGCTTCAAAATTAGCTCGACGCCTATTATAATTATTCCTAATGATAAAATCAGTCAATCATTCATATACCTATCTATTTCTTGTATTATTTCCACAGCATCTACACGATCAACTATAGGAGGATGAAACTTATTTAAGAGGGCAGCAGCCACCTCAAAATAGTACAACTTCTTTTAAGTATCTACAACTTCTTTTAAGGACATCATGTCCTGAATATGTTTAGCTGTAAAAGACTGAACATAATTGGATCTCAAGCTGTCTAGTAAATCCCATGCTTCTATAACCAAATGTTGATCACAAAGATGGTTATTTTCGGGGATATAATATTTATATTGATGAAGCAACATTTTCCTAGTCGAAAATGGAACTCTGTACCTTTCTGTTCTCTGACATCCTTCTATGAAGCACCTACGTTCAGTTTCTATAGCTCTCATGTAATCTAGCAAAACAATAGTAGGTTCCGATTGGTTGCTTCCAAGACCTTCATTCGGAGACATAGTAGGAAGATCTTGTCCCTGTGGTTGTATATCTTGAGGGGGGTCTTGTTGGGATGAAGTTGATGGGCGTGAGACCATATGGCCAGCAGCTCTGTCTGCAGCCACCCAACAACTATGACATATTTTACTTGCTGCTTGTATCTGCAACAAACATATATAATCAAGATTAGAATTTATTGAGATAATAATGAAATTGTTAATTACCTAACATGAATGAATTATCTAAGCTGTTTGTTTTTAGATTTTGGCTAAGAATGCTAAGATACTGTTTTTATTCTTCTGCATTTTCATTCCACAAAACTATTAATAAATAAATAACAGATATACAATGACTTCTGAAAAAATGTTTTCACTTGACATGAAATAGATTTACTTTGATTGGGTTGCAATATACAAAGTAACAGACAAATACATTAATTAATACATTAATCTCTTCAAAGTAAGAGTGAACAGGCTTCTTCTGGGTGAGCTCACTCCATCGTAGACTTTGTCTCTGTCATCTCTGACCTAGAGTCAAGAACAAACCCATTTCAAATAAAAAAAAATAAAAAAAATGTTATGGGACAGGTCTAATTATTAAAATAGATATTATCTTTTTAACTTGCAGCAAACCACATTGTAATCTGATTTAACTTACAGTTCGAGGTATAATCCACTCTTGTATAACATTTTAAATTCTTGATTCACGGGTTGTGTTGGTATGAAGTAGGTGATGGGTTCGCGATGCAAGAGAGCGTCCGCAGCGGAGGCAAACATTACGGTGGCCTAGTGGTCTTCTTTGGTCATCGACATGTGGGCTTTGAGCCAAGTCCCAGCACGCTTGACAAACAGTCACTACTGCTTACCTAAAAATTGAACATTTTTATCAATGTTCAGTTACATAATTAACCATTGTGTATTAGGGTATTATAACATTGTTTGATAAATAAACAATTCTTTGCCATAACTGTAAACAATTTCCATAGACCTTCTAATTGAATGTATTTTAAACCTGCCAGGATGGTAGCTGGCTAGATGAGGTTATATTTACTTACAGACTGAGGTGCATTCCATTGCCGAATCACTGACAGAATTGTTTCATCGTGTAAGGGTCGTCGGCCCAGTGTATTGCAGTGAACAGTAGATATCCCACAATTCACACAGGGATCCATAGTTTGAATAATATCCAATCCAGGTGCCGGCGGTAAAATCCAAAATAACAATTCCAAGTCAAACGTGTGAGCGATCTTCGGTGTCCAAGGTGAAAGCAAGGGTCGTACAAGGTAGGCAGGGTCAGAATCCGTAAAATACAAAGCAGTGGTCGTGAAAAATGACGAATAATCGGGAAAGCACTCAAAACGCATCGGAAAACACGAAACGAGTGAACAAACAAGAACAGTCGGCAACTGTCTAGTGTCAATGTCAGTCAGCTGTCATGTCAGTGACATAGACTAGAAATATAAGAGAGATTTGAATCGATATGAAATCAATAATCATTAATATTGGTTTTTCAGTAATTAATTGATATTTGATTTATTAATATGACTGTAGTTATATGCAATATGTTGCATATAAGTATATATAGTGCATTTAATTACTTTGAGTTAATTGTTTAGTGCAAAAGTTTTATTTTCGTAACTGTGTAATCGATTACTGAATCGAAAATCTCACGAAAACTATCTTTTTCATATTTCTCCGCTTCCAGATTGAGAATTGAAGTGATTTTTCATATTCTTAGATAAAAAAATATGACTAATTTTTTAGATCATATCTCAACTTATTACATTTGGGCCCACCGTTTTCCATCTCCTTTAGTGTTCCCCCGACTCACCCCGTCGCATCGCATTGCCTGCCCGCGCTATTACAGTACCCGGCGATAAATATTGCACATCGACCTTTACCTTTTTTTCATTTTATACAAAGAATAAAAATAATTATTAAAAGAAGCAAATCATACTTGTTTTAACAGCTCCTAATAGATACCGGGCTGTTTGTATTTCGTGCGACAGAGATAACGCTCTACGAAGCCGAAATTAGCCGATTGTCTCTTTCCAAAGGTCGATGTGCAATATTTTATCGCCGGGTACTATACTTCGTTTTCGCCTACCGAGCTTTCGGAATTTTTTCTTATTGCTCGGCTTCTGAGGGCCCTAGCGTGATTTTAAATTAATAGCCTACAGCCATCCACAAAAATTGGGCTTTAAACAAAATTCAAACAAACAGACTCTTCAGCTTTATTATTAGTATAAATTGAATATTAAACTTACATATGTTACAAAAACCTGGATGTTTTTTCAGGTTGTGAAAACCGTGGAAGGCAGGGGCGGGTCGCTTTTATATTTATAAAAGGGTTAAGCCTAAAACGGATAAGCCGTTAAGCCTCCACTTAACTAAGGATAGAGGGGTATGGCTGCCTATTTAATCCCCCAATGATGATGCCAGCTTCTAATTTAAAAAAAGGATTATTATGTTAATTGAATTTTTCGCGTCAACGCGTCCCTTTTAAAGGCTCTTACAAACAGGCGCGACACGCGATATAATCGAACGCGACACAAAGGCACCGCTCGTTGCGCGACTTGCAGTGCCTTTGGCGTGTCGTGTCGCGCCTGTTTGAAGGAGCCTTAATTTAGTGCCAGCGCAAACTGTGTGTCCGGTTGCTGCCTCTAGCCGCTGCAACAAGACGCAGACCTGTCATTTGCGTCAGCGACTATTCGATATATTTTTTTTTATTATTCATTCGCTTCGACGTCCGATTTGAAAATATCGACATCGAACGTGTCCATGTTGGGATTTGCAATACAAAACACAGGCACCTTCCTCAGCGCTTACAATTTACATCAAGATTGACACTGACCTGTCGCATGCGTCTAGTTGCTATGACAAGTAGCGACTCCCGATGCGTTTCTGCAACTCCAAAAAACGCAAGTTTTAGAAACAATAAAAGTATATGATCGACTACCTACAGTAAACAAAATCAGAAAAATATATGATATTCTTCAGGATACAGGCTAGGTAGATAGTGTGTTGAAAACATAATACAACTAATTTGATATGTTAGAAAAAAATCATGAAAATACCTCTAAAAACTTTCTTTTTACAATAAAAACCATACTAATATACATATAATCATTCTGATTTTTTGTCAGATTATTCTACAAGCAACATATAACAATACTAGTGTTTTAATTTTTTCGTCCAAACAATAGATTTTTTGTAATTAAATAATTGCTTCATCATTCATTCATCATTCATTCTTCATCAGTCAAAAACTCAAACACAAAAAACACTATGCGCTTTCAAATTGTCAAGGAGTCAGTCCGTCAGAAAGCTGAAACAGTTGACACCAGCTCAGTGCCCAAAAAGGAATAGAAAAAAAGGTGCACGTGCCAGAGCGTCGATTCCTGCGGACAATAACGGGAAAGAAACCCTTTTAAATCCACTTTATTACAGTCAGCCAATCTGAACGTTTAATTACTTGGTAGTGGAGCGAAAATGATTACCTCCATTTTTTATTATTTTTTAAATTTCGAAATTGAGATAAAGTCCTGAATTAAAATCTATCGTGATAATCAACATGTTCAATAAAAAAAAGTCATACATAGTTTGTTTCATAAATGATAAATGATTTTATTTTTGTAAGTAGGTTTGCACAAACACTTTTACACGTCAATCATGTATTTTTTAAAATAGATGAGATCGGCGTTTCCTATCTGACTACTCTGAGAAGAAATTCTCTAAGAAACTACTCTGAGAAAAAACTCTGAGAAGAAGTTCGGTTCCTATGTAGAGATATTAGGGTTATAAGGTGCATTGACCGTAATCGCCATGCTAAAACGCAACAACGATAGGCAGGATGGAACTTTAAGGTTGTGTCGTACTATGCCCGGGTATTGATTGGGGTAGCAACAGGTTACGTCGGGGGAACCCGGGCAAACGAGATAACATCCTACGTTCAATATTGAGCGCTCCAGACTGTGTCTTGATTCCTACCTCCCCAGGGTAATGAAGCTGTGTGAGAAAAGATAGCGTGATGACGTCACATGTAAAGGAGGAGTCATTTACAACGATACAGGGTGTTTTACTATTATATAATATTAATGGTGATGAACTTGAATTATTTAATGTTATTAAACAATAATAGTGAATCAATTTTTATTATAATATTAGTAATGATATATAGAAGCCCGAAAGTCTGACAACCAGTCTTACCAAGGGGATATCGTATTACCCAGTAACTGGGTTGTGGAGGTCAGAAGTCGCTCCATGTAAATTACTGGTATTCAGCTGTATCAGGTTAGACTGGAAGCCGACCCCAACATAGTTGAGAAAAGGCTAGGCAGATGATGATGATAATTAGTAATGAATAGAAGAGGTATCTTGTTTCTTAACACATTCCCTGTCCCATGAATCCCATAGGATTCATGTTGATTGTTTAACTATTGTGTCTACTTTATGAACAGTGAATCTATTAAAATTGATAATTGATTATTACCTACTGAGTGTTGAATGAAATATTAATTGTATGATTGTTATGTTTATTTTAATCTATATACAGTGTGTTAGGTTAAACGAGGGACATATTTTAAGGGAGTGTAGTACTCATGAAAATGAACAACTTTTAATATGGGCCTGACTCAAAAATATGAAAAAAAAAAACAGCTGTTCCCCACATTTTGTCCAGTTATGCGGACAGAAATGTATAGAGCGGCTGTTTTTTTTTTCTCGATTTCAATGTTGGTTTCTTAGTAAAAGTTCTTCATTTTTATGAGTACTACACTCCCTTAAAGTATGTCCCTCGTTTAACCTAACACACTGTATAATAAATAAAACAAAGTCGGGTTCGTCACACCATCTATAACTCAAGAACGGCTGGACCAATTTTTATGATCTTTGATTTGCTGGATTTGTCTCCGCCCCGGATAGCAGAATAACTATTAAAACTTGGGAAAATGTACAAAAAAAAATTATGACATTTTGTATGGAACGCATTTTCTGGTATTATCTCGAGAACGATGATTTCGAGGCGGTACGAAATTTACCGGGTCAGCTAGTTAATGAATAAATAGAGGCTAAAATACAGGGTACTTTATAAGGTTATGTGTACAACCAAAAAAAAAGAAAAATAAAAACTTTATTACAAAAAAAAAAAAACCTACTTCAAAAAAAACACTACAAAGTGATACATAGCTTTAATTTCGAAAGTCTGGTATAAAAATATGAAATTCTTAACAATATTTATTTTTTTTGCAGACAGATAGATTGTTGTAAGTAGGTATTTGCGATGTAGCCGGCCGCTAATGCGTGGTCGTGCTTGTGGTTGCCTTGATGTGGTCGGTATCGCCCACACGGTTGATTTCTTGTTCATTCTCTTATAAATTAGCGCCCGTCCACGTGTTGTCATTGTGCTGTGGTACCACAACCACGTGAGATTGGACTCTTCAGAGTAGATTTCCTCTGAATCTTTTTGTTGAAAGAATAAGCTTAATAAAAAGAAAAGTATTGATTTTAATTTGAACCAAAGCTTTTTATATCAAGAAGTAATGAAGTGACAAGAATAGAGAAAAGAGTACAAACCCATAACTTTTTTTAACACACCTAAATAAATACCTATAAATATATGTACAACACTTTTAATGAGTCTGCTCTTCAATAATGTTGGCAAAGGTTATGATTTCAGTTAGACAGATTATTTACTGGGTTGATTGCTCAAAATGCTCTAAACGTAGATACTAATGTATACGTACGTACAGACGCCAGCACATCAAGCTACCCGAAACTGTCAAATTTTTCAAATCAACCCTGAACCTAATGATTTAGCGATAAAGTTGAAAATCTATTAAAGAAATTTGACAGATTGTAGTAGCTTGATGTGCTGGCGTCTGTACCTTCACTCGCATAACCTCTTTTTACAACATAACGTAACCTCACACCTTTTTTCCCCGCACGGTTTGGCAGAGGTGTACATAGTAATATTTGTACTTATATTTTAAAAATATATTCTAAAATGTCTGGAAATAGTTATTTATGATACTAGTGCGGTAAGTTGGTTTTTACAAACGAGTAGACGAATGTAAGCCCGAGACGAAGTCGAGGGCTTACCATAGTCACGAGTTTGTAAATACCAATTTCTGCACGTGTGTCATACAATGTTTTTCAACACATTTGCGAGAAAACAGTACAGTATGTAATTAAACAAAATTTTTCATTTGACTATTTTTAGTAGCAAATAAGAAAATAAACAGATAGGTCACTACTCTTGGAATTTAATAGTAAAATTTGAACAATTATTGAAATTCAGTGAAATTTGCTACTTTGGAAGCTTAACTGACTGACTGACATTATTAATTTCACACTTAGTACATATGTTGAACTCATATTATTATTTTGTTTATTTAACAGTGGGAAAGTCGCAACAATTTTTGAAGTTTCTAATATGAAAATGGCGCGAATATGCAAGTGGCGCCACATGCACGTGGTGAAAATTAGAACTACATCTTTCGTCTCATTTACTCTTTAATATTAAAGTGAGACAACGTATTGAGCAAAAGCGCTTCCAAGGAGGTTTGATCAGTCAGGTTGTTTATTCTCATAATGTAAAACTCTTTGGTGGAATTCTTATATTTTTTTTATGGAAATTAAAAAAAAAACCGTAAAGAAAACGCACGGTGCTATACAACGGAACGTGCGGTAAAATAGGTACTTAGGTGAGAGTACCTATTTTACCGCACGTTCCGTTGTATGGTGCGTAATTTTTAACTTTCGAACAATGTATACAGGCTTTGTAAATGCATTTTTCGAGCAAATGTGTTGAAAAAAAATTTGTAACAATTTTTTTTTCATCTCTGGTGATCCCGTAAAAAAATATAGCAATTTAGTAAAAGTCAATGTCGAAAGTTACGATTCATCGACCCTGTTGCCATCAGCCGGACACAAATTCAAACTCAGGGCTTACTGAGAAATTAATATTTCATGAAGCCCTTTTATCTGCAATACAAATCTAGAGTGTCGGTCCAAAACTTTATATTGAATCTACCAGCTTATCGTCTCTTTACCCAGCTGCCAACATTAATTTCAAATTGCTGTCAAAATCAGTGTAAAACAAACGTAATAACAAACATAAAACTTTTATTACAGAGAAACTCAATTGTGTTTTGATTGACGACATCACCTCACCTAACTACTTAACAAATACTCTTATAATAATATGTACGTATACCTGAATGTTTTGTAAAATTTATATGAATGTAAAAAATAGAAACTTCCTTCAAAGTCAAAGTCAAGTCAAATCATTTATTTCAAATAGGCACATTAAAGGCACTTTTGAACGTCAAAACTTACAGTAAAATTGAATTTATTCTAGTTGCCCCTTCCAAAAGGTAGTTTTCGTATGGAGAAGAATGGGCAAGAAACTCCACCGTGAAATTCACACGCTGTCCAAATTACACAAAGCGACTTTAAACTTAAAATTGTATTTGTCGCAGCGTTTTTGCGGTACGGTGGTACGCGACATAACGTGTTTTCATATAATTTTGAACCGGCAATATTGCCTGTTAACAGCCGGCCCGGTTATTCCCGACAACTGTGTCTAGTCTGTGTCTAATGCACCCGCGATTAAATGTGTGGCTCGCTGTTTACACGTAGGAATATCTTATTTGTTATAGTGTCATATATATTTTGTTTTATATAGGGTATTTGGAACCTGTATACAGTTGCCACTAGAGCATTTTGAGCCATACATGTCTTAGACGAAGTAAGTTTTTTTTTTATTTTTTTCGCAGTTAAAGTTAGTATGTTATTTTTGACATAAAGTTTGCATTTTTTTTTTTTTGGAGACAAATCATCCTATCATCATCCTATTTTTTTTTCAAAACTATGTCGTGTTATCGACCTCCACGCGGGCGTAACCGCATGCTAAAGCTAGGTTATATAGATCATGGTTATAGTAACGGACTGGTTTCTGCAACTCCACGTCAATGCGCGTATTTTGCGTGCGGGTGGCAATAAGCCACCCCAGCTCCTCAAACAAGGCCAGCAATTACTTGGTGTTGCTGACAAATTACGGAGGGTACCTATACCTGGGTCACCGAAGTACTTTGCCTTTTTTTTTTTCCAGGATGGGAAATCATCAAATGACCCCTCCCGCTCTGGGTGGAGCGGAAGGGAGTGTCAGACTCTTACTGACTAAAGCCCATCCGTGTTCCTTCCTTCGCCCTTTATGTTCCTGGCCAGCGGTAACCCTTTCGGACAATCCCGCTGACCCGGCAGGAAGTACTTTGCCTTGGACGTGGTGACCACCGGGCAGTTTAGAAGCACATGAGCTGCTGGCTCGTCGTCCTCCATGCAAGCTCTGCACAGCGGACTCTCTTTGACTCCTATGACCGTGGTGTTTATTAAATGACTCGTGGCCAGTTAAAGCTGCACAAAGCTGTTGTTTAGTTAGTCGGAGAACCTATTTCGTGAGGCGGCCATTAATTAAATATAGGCCTTCGTTTGTGATGTTAGTCCCTGGTGCGTTTCCTTAGGGGCTGTTCGTTTATTACGTAAGACTCAGTCTTATTTTTTCTTACGTGGAGGTGGGAGGGCTCTAGATTGTTCTTACGTAAGATCTCAAAAGTAAGCAAAGAAAAGTGGTAAAAATTGTCTTACGTAATAAATGAACAGCCCCTTACCAGAGTGCGTAAAAGGCTCCGCAAGTCCCGCAACGAGCGGTGACTTTGTGTCGCGCGCGATTATATCGCGTGTCGCGCCTGTTTGTAGGCGCCTTAAGTCCCGAAGGGGAACGGCGCGATCCCACTGGCTCAGTCACACTGGTACCATGCTCAAGCCCCTTGTGGCAAGTTCGTCGGCTGTCTAGCGAACCGCTGTATCCTTTGATCCATTGAACGGTTATATTATTGGGGCCACCTAATAATGATAGTGTATTATAATGTTTTTTTAATAAGGATAACGGCGAAAAAAAAGAGTTTTACGTAACAATAAGTTTACTATGAAAGCTTAATTCGGTATCACAAACACCACTTCAAATATGACTGTAGTTAATATCTTCAAATATGACTGTAGTTATCATCTTCAAATATGACTGTAGTTAATATCTTCAAATATGACTGTAGTTAATATCTTCAAATATGACTGTAGTTATCATCTTCAAATATGACTGTAGTTAATATCTTCAAATATGACTGTAGTTAACATCTTCAAATATGACTGTAGTTAACATCTTCAAATATGACTGTAGTTAATATCTTCAGTCTTCGGGTCCCTCATTCTGTTGACAATAAAATTGATCTGTATTTTCTTAGTAATAATACAAACTGTAAAAAATAAATATACGATATTAAAACATGCTTATGTCTGAGCAGGTTCAAAGTACTGAACACTGTATTTTATTGGAACGAACTTCCCAAGTTATAATCTGCACACTTGGCGAATATGAACTAGACTGAAAAAAGTGTAACATTTTTAACAGTTCTTTTATTATTTATTTAGTTAGTAGTATTTTATAGACTATTTAACATTACGCTAGGGTCCTTAGGACTTTAGGAGCCAGTAAAAAGAAAAAAGTAGGAAGAACGCTACGCGAAAACGAAGTTATAACGCGGGCAGGCAATGCGATGCAAAGGGGTGGGTCTGAGGAAAAAAAATTTTTCAGCAGACTGAAGTCGCGGGCCGAAGCTAGTACATAATACGCAGCTTACCTCGGGCAAATTCTGCAGTTAGGTAAAAACAAATTTGAGAGGGAGGCCAAGAGAAGGATCCAGCTAGGCTGGGCAGCGTTTGGGAAACTACGTCGAGTCTTCTCGTCATCTATACCGCAGTGCTTGAAAACGAAAGTTTTCAATCAGTGCGTCCTACCCGTCATGACCTACGGGGCTGAAACGTTGTCCACGTTTTAGCCCCGTAGCTCACGATACGGCTGGTCCACCAGTTCAAAGTCGCTCAGCGAGCTATGGAAAGAGCTATGCTCGGAGTCTCTCTGAAGGATAGGATACGTAACGAATGCATCCGACAGAGAACGAAAGTTATCGACATAGCTCAAAGAATTAGCAAGCTGAAGTGGCAGTAGGCCGGCCATATCTCGCGAAGAACCGACAACCGCTGGGGTAAACGAGTTCTTGAGTGGAGACCGCGACTCGGCAAACGTAGTGTAGGACGCCCTCCGGCCAGGTGGGATGACGATCTGCGAAAGACTGCAGGCAGATGCTGGATGCGTCAAGCTGAAGACAGGGCGCTATGGCGCTCATTAGGGGAGGCCTATGTCCAGCAGTGGACTGCTATAGGCTGATGATGATGATGATTTTTTTTTTAGGATGCGAAATCATCAAATGACCTCTCCCGCTCTGGGTGGAGCGGAAGGGAATGTCAGACTCTTACTGACTAAAACCCACCCGTGTTCATTCCTTATCCCTTTATGTTCCGGGCCAGCGGTAACCCTTTCGGACAATCCCGCTGGCTATTTCGTGTAACTTGTTGAGTATGTGGAATAGGGATTTAACATTTTGGTATAGGTATGTGTTTTGACTCTTTCCAAAGTTATATCTATTTTTTTACTTTTTTTGACATCACGGCATATTCAATGGAATTTACTTTAAAACAGAGAATTATCACATCAAAGTTTACTCAAAGTAATTTTAAATTTTTACTTTGTTAAAAAAGGAGTAAATTCGTTTTGGCACTGATACGTCGTTTTATTCCGACCGCACGCACATTATAGCCATCTCTCTTCTTTTTTAAAAGTAATTGCATCACTTTCGCTCGCTTAGTAAATCAGTCGCTATGATTTATTTTCGAGATAACGCCGTATCTAACCTTTCAGAAACCCGCAGAAAGTCCATTTTAATACCAAACAATAACTTTAAATGAAATTATTGGCACTAAACAATTTCTATGCTTTGCAAATAAATTATACCGACAACGACACACCGTGACTTTTTAGACGTTGATAAATATATGCCCAAGAGTACCTACTGAACTCGATCAAAAGTTGATGTAAAGGCTCCTTCAAACAGGCGCGTCACGCGATAAAATTGCGCCTGTTTGTAGGAGCCTTAATAATACATACTCAGGATCAGGAAAGCAGATGGCGCCCCTTCTGTAGTATCCTTTCGGACAACAGAGATCTAAAATTGATCTCTTGAATCGTAGATCTCTTGAAGTGTCTGATTGCTCGTGTGCTAAACTGTCAACTGGTTGCGCCGAACACACCGCGGCGAGTAACGCGACAATCACGAACATGATAAAGAGCTTCATGTTGACACGTTGACACTACTCGATCGTTGTGAGAGGAACAATATGGCATGGCATTCGTGATTCCTATTTATACCATTTCAGTGCCTTAAGGAAAACCCATATTAGGTTGGTACCTAATCCAGTAAATCAGAATGTCAATTAATATTTTTTTCCTGTTTGACCAACGTCAACACACTGTATTAAAATAAAATATACTCGAGAGCAATGAAATAGGGTCACATAAAGATACCTGAATATCTCAGAAACTAAGAATGCTAGCTTGAGGGGCTTACAGGACCTAAACACAATAAACGCAAGTTTTAGAAACAATAAAAGTAGGTATTTGATCGACCACAGTAAACAAAATCAGAAAAATATATGATATTCTTCAGAATATATGCTAGGTAGATAGTGTGTTGAAAAATCATTCTGTTTTTTTGTCAGATTATTCTACAAGCAATATACTAAAATACATATAGTGTTTTAGTTTTTTAGTCCAAACAATAGATTTTTTGTAATTAAATAATTGCTTCATATTTTGCAATAAATTAATACCAGCGTTGTGTCATTGTGCTTCTCGTTCTTTTCTATGCGGTCCGACAGTGACCGCGCTAAGGTCATGTAAGCCCCTTAATGAAATAAATTGTGTTCAATACACAATTAAATGTTCCTTTAATGAAAGTAATTAAACTGTAAAGTTGAATAGGTAATTCATCACCTCGTCCTACACGCCTACGACCCATTTAGGACGACTTGCAGAAATCAAAATAAATTATATTTTGATTCTCCAAGTCGTCCCACGTTGTTAGAAAAGGTACAGACGCCAGCACATCAAGCTACACGAAACTGTCAAATTTTCCCAATCCACTTTCAACCTTATGCTTAAGCGATAAAGTTAAAAATCTATTCAAGAAATTTGACAGATTGTAGGTACTCCGTTTATTTAGGTACTTAACCAAATGTAAACAAATAATAATAAAGAAACGGAATATAGTTATTTTTATAAGTGGATCGTATAGGTACTTGAAGATTTCTTAATCTCCTTAGAAATTGATTTAATAAATAATATAATAATATAGTGTTTTTGTTTTAGCCCAAGAAAATCGTACACCAAATATATTGTATATAAAAAAGCTATTACGAAAAACTAAAAATAAATAATAATTAAACTAAAAATGCAAAAACTAAAAAAAAAGAACTAAATGGAGAAATATGTACAAAAACAAAATATCCATTCATAAAATAGAAGAATTTCATTAAAATATTCATTCAAATATTATTTCAATATTTATTTTCATTAGGTATTTCTTTACGCGAAATACAGAATTAATAAGTTATCGTAAACTCTGCGAACTGAACAATAACTTTTTTGTTAAATTCCACGCGGACGAAGTCGCGGGTAACAGCTAGTCGTATAATAAACTTGGTGTACATCATGCCAAACCGCATAACCGCAGTGATGACAGCACATGGGGGTAATACAAAGTACTAAAACTCAACACATTTTAAAATTATAGAAAAAAAAAATTGCTTTTCTATTTTTGTTATGATATTGGTTATTTTTGTATTTTTTTTTATGAATATAATACAAAGTGACACATACATTTTATTACTTTCATTTAAGGAACATTTGATTGTCTATTAAACACAATTTATTTCACTAGCATTCTTAGTTTCTGAGACTTTTAGGTATCTTTATGTGACCCTAATTCATTGCTCTCGAGTGTATTAAGCTATGCGTAATTCATTACACATCAATATTAATATCATTGTTGCTAATAACTAACTGCGACGAAAAGATGCATAACGTTTGAATCAGAGACCGCAGCAGTTATCGCGTACCTACACAAGCAGTGTTGACTAGTTGACACACATGTAGCAACCACTGAATTCACTAACATTGTTTCTTCTGCTGTAAAATTTACACACGAACCCCCTTACTAGTAAATACTAATAAACGTATTAATCCAGTTTTTGGAAAAAATAAGGCAAATTACTATAGTTTTCACAGGTCCAAGAGAGCATATAAACAAAAAAAATATTTGAGAAGGTAGACAGAAAATGAATACCTATTAATATTTATAACAATAGCAATTTAATTGTGTCTCATTAGCCACTACCAATTAAGTTACGTGACGAAAAAAGATATCACAAAGATTCGATTCGATTCGATTATGTAACGATATAACGTCTGTAGGTAGATATTCCTACTCAATATGGATTATATTTGTGCGCAGTCGCGCAATCAAATTAATTACTTTTCACTTTGTTTCCAAACCATTAACAAGTGACGGATTTAGGGACGCAATATAAAATTCAAATTGTTGTAGTACCTATCACGGACATATACTTAAATATGCATATGACAAATATAATATTTTATAATAGTCAAATGGTCAAATGGTCATAGTATAAAACAAAGTCGCCAAAATGTCTGTACCCGCATAACTTCCGAATGACTGCAGAAAATTGGATAATTATTTTTAGGGTTCCGTAGTCAACTAGGAACCCTTATAGTTTCGCCATGTCTGTCCGTCCGTCCGTCCGTCCTCGCATAATCTCTGTGACCGTTAGCACTAGAAAGCTGAAATTTGGTACCAATACGTATATCAATCACGCCGACAAAGTGGTAAAATAAAAATGGGGAAAAAATGTTTTATTAGGGCAGCCCCCCTATATGTAAAGTGGGAAGTGATTTTTTTTTTATTTCAACCCTAACGTATGATATATTGTTGGAAAGGTATTTAAAAATGAATAGGGGTTTACTCAAATCATTTTTTGATAATGTCAATAATTTCGGAAATAATCGCTCCAAAAGTAAAAAACAATGTGTCCCCCCCCCCCTCTAACTTTTGAACCATAAGTTTAGAAAATATGAAAAAAATCTGAAAAGTAGAACTTTATAAGGACTTTCTAGGAAAATTATTTTGAACTTGATGGAAACAACAGTTTTTGTGCAAAAAAGACAAAAAGTTATACAAAATAATTTCTGGACTGTTTGTAGTACCTATAATCGTATATGCAAGCATTTTTTTAACTTCGTTTACATATTTTATTACCCTAAACGTATCTTTTTTCAAACAAAAACAAAAAAAAAGAATTATTAAAATCGAATCCCATTATTTTAAGAACTATGATCGACTACGATTATTACGCGAACATAATGGATACCCACTTAAATTCATAAGTGGGAACACTTATTGTGACGGACGGAAAACTACGGAATCCTACACTGAGCGTGGAACGACACGCTCTTGGCCGGTTTTAAACACGCCGTCGACGCACATTTGTATCGATAAAAACGCGCGTTTGTACCGCTACAAGTGCAAACTCAAACTCAAAGCATTTATTTCAATTAAACCATTTACAGGCACTTTTGAATTGTCAAAAAGTCGGTCAGAGAGTATACCAGTATACCAGTTATACCAGTATATCTTTACCGAGAGTACAGTTCAGTTCTAGCTCATACCAGTTGTCCAAAATCCACATGCATTAAGACTCGTTCAAACAGGCGCGGCACGCGATAAAATCGCGCGTGACACACAGGCACCGCAAGTCGCGCAACGAGGGGTGCCTTTGTGTCGCGCGCGATTCGCGTCGCGCGTCGCGCCTGTTTGCAGGAGCCTTTATGAATAAGTACTTCCACTTCTCTAATTCCCTGATAACGACTTGATCTAGGATTAAAAACTTGTAAATGGATAAATTTATGCAAAACTTCACGAATTCAGTTGAACACTCAAGCTGTGAAAGTGGCACGGACAAACAAACTTTTGCATTTATAATATTAGTGAGTATTGATCCCCCGGGAGTTCGCCGGCACGTTACACCAGTGTTAGGCTCGGTACAGGATAGGCGAGATCGCGCGTTTGCATAACATGAAGATCTTTACAAGTATATCTATTACATACTTTTTTTTTTTGACGTGACAACGTCTAATAAATCGATGAAGCTGGTTGCACTCACGAAAAAACATGACTCATGTAGCGTTACCTCGCTGCCTCGCTCTGTAGCGTTCCATGGCGGTTTGAAGTGCAAGCGAATATTAACAAATGCAATGCAACTATTCCATCAGTATTTTCTTATGACGTTGTCACGTTCAACTATCGTCAGTAAACCGACTTTTTTTTTGATGAGAAATCATCAAATGACCCCTCCCGCTCTGGGTGGAGCGGAAGGGAGTGTCAAACTCTTACTGACTAAAACCCACCCGTGTTCCTTCCTTAGCCCTTTATGTTCCGGGCCAGCGGTAACCCTTTCGGAGAATCCCGCTGACCCGGCAGGCATACATACGTTACATACTTTACATAGTAAAAACAAAGCTGCTATTCGTGTTTGTCTGTGTGATCGCTTCAACGGATTTTGATACGATTTTTACCATCATTTACATAATTTATTCCGAAAGGTTATAAAAGTGTATGAAAAGTAATAAAACATTAATATTACATTTAAATAAAGCACAGAAATCTAGATGTTTAGACAATTGTACAAAATTTAAATCATCATTGGTTGCTCATAAATCACAAAATTGTCACGCGCATGCGTGATCAGATTCGAATATTCGATAAACGATTAATTCTTGTCAAACGATATTAAAAGTTAATGTTTCATTTAATACAATTCAGTGCAGTGTGAAATTAGCCTTATATTATATTGTACTCAGTGGAAACACAGACGAGAAACTGAAATAATTTATTTAGATTAGATATAAATATCAGGTTTCAAACCGTATTGAAGCTTGTAAAATTCTACTGCAGAACTTGAAATGCAACTTGTTTTTATTTCGCAGACAATGCGGGCTACCGTTTTAAAAGATTCACTTCTTATATTTAAACTCGCGTCGTTTATAACTGCATTTATAAACAAACGAAAGTTTTCTACGTATACGAAACGAAATTGGCATTTTTGAATTTAAGATCACCGGGAACGTAAGCCAGCAACACATTTGTTACACCCCGCTCGCTCCGAGGTCTCTCGATGAGAATAAACAGCAGCTCGGGCCACGTATAAAGGCTCCTTCAAACAGGCACGACACGCGATAAAATCGCGCGCGACACAAAGGCACCGCAAGTCGCGGAACGAGCGGTGCCTTGGTGTCGCGCGAAATTTTATCGCACGTCGCGCCTGTTTGTAGGAGCCTTAATACAATTCGTCCAATAAGCGCACGTCATGCGAGTCGAGTGGCGTGTCGTACCTTAGGTCTGTTCCTAGCTGTACATACAAATCTAATCCTGCGCGCGGCGGTGGTACAATCTTGTCTTAATTTGATTTTTCAAAGAGGGTTTTTGCTGTTAGTTGAATATAAATGTCGGCGGCGTTGTCGAAAACAACATATGCACCGACGATCACGCCACCGACAAGTACGTCACTCGACTTCTCCCACCGCCCCACTGCTCGACTTGTTTTGACACCAGTATAAAACAGCGAGCAACGAAGCGGCAGGGGACTTGACCATTGGACATCGTACGGACGTCATGTGCTCAGAAACTATATCGCGTTCGTATCTGGTTGTATCGTGTACCTATAGTGCTTGATTTACTAATGTGATTAAATTGTTCATGAAATTATAATCTGATGTGAAGTGCAAACCGTGTTTCTATTGCGCATTAACCAACACTACCCACTTAGTACGCCCACAGTAATTAAGATATGCCTGATAATAATGACACACACTTTACCTTTTCCTATATCAGAAGTGGGATTCGTGTTGGTTCATGCGCAAAATGAAAACGCTAAAAGTGAAAGTGACCGTTGACATTTTAAAAAACAAAGTGCAAACTGCGAACGCTTATTAAATAATCGTGTGGACCTGTTAGAGTTGAACCCAGACAAGCCAGATACGGATGCGCGATCATAGTGAATATAGTTTTGGGCATAGGCTGTATGCCGAAATACCTTTGCCCAGTGACGCGCCAGTTGCGCCCTACCGCCATGTTAGGAAAAAAAAGTGTTCCCGTAATTAGAAAACGCGATAGGACGCGTGTGCAAACGTAACCGCACACAATACTACAGCTGATTTGCTGAAAATTCACTGCAAGGAGGTCAACTTGTGGCCGTCATTAAGGCGCACAAAGGAAGCAGTATCAACGTGGCTATCGTAAATAGTACGAAGGACGTAACGTGGAGCTACCAGTGACGTTGGGTGACTTCAAGAATCGAGCCAAGCAGCCCGCAGCCTTCGGTGAAGCCCTTCGTGTGCTGCAAGTGAGGGAATCCTGGACATGTCGTGACCCGGTGCACGAGAAGTGGCAGCCAAGCAGATGATGGAGGTGGAGCACGCGCTGCAAGCAGCAACGGCGAGTGGATGTTTGCGTCGTACAACTACGCTCAGGCAAGTTAGAACAAAGGTGAGCTGTATCATTGTTTTGTTACGATTCTGGTGCTGAATGCTCGTTAGTAAAAGCGAGTTGTGCAGCCAAATTAAGTGCCAAACGAGTTAATAATGTTATTGCGTTGACTGGTATTGGTTAAACGCGTGTTTTCAGCACAAAACAAATCATAAGAAGCGTTGCGAATAGCGAGCCACAACTTGAGATTTTATTTCATTACTGCACGACATTTACTTGCAAAGTATTATTTTGGGTAGGCTATTTTGTGTTATTATAAAACGAAGAGTGAAATCAGATTATCAGACTAATCTAGATCGGAAGTTCAGAGGTCCATTTAAGGTTGTGGAAGTTTTGACAAGTGATCGCTATACGTCATAAGCTTTAGATTCTAACCGAACTTACTAGTATGCTCACGATCGCATACGAAAGATGCCTCTAAGTAGTGTTCCTAACGTGTTAAACGTAGAAGGCGGTGAGGATAGTTCCTTCACCGAGTAGTAGAGCACATACCATGGCTAGGTCGCACTGTACGTACTTGTCTGTAGTCGTAACTGCAACTCGCTTGTGAGTTGTCCAGGGAGCGATGGGCTCTCAAAGGAGACTATTGTGGTGTTGGTTTTCTAATGACCTGGGAGTCGTAGACTATATGGGATGTGATGTGTGTTGGTCGTATCACTTGAGGTGATGACTACATGGGTGGCATGAGTGTCACTAGATGCTGCGGCAGCCGGGTCATGAGCGTTGTATGTGATCTATTACCAAGGCTTAGAGGAACCGCCCCTAAGACGAACCACCGACCGAATCTTTTATTATCAATGATTGTTATTGTTTTTATTAAATGTGGTCAGAATTGGCCGAGTGGAACATGCACTGCTGTTGATTTTTTTTGGTTACAGGTTTACACACAAGGACGTGTGCAAGCAGAATGACAGTGGTGGACAGCGCTGCCTTCTTTGGATCTCCTGTACGAATAATCGCTGATCAAGGACGGTGCTTTTCGAGCGAGGAGTTTCACGACTTCTGCCAAGGAAACAGTGGATTGCAACCACTACAGCCATTAAGCCAACTACAGATCTATTGTCTACTGAATTTGGTGAGTCGTTTTCATTATGTTTTGACTCTGGTACCGAATGCTACCCTGCTAAACAAGTGCAAAAAAAAAAAAACTCTTACATTGTTAGGTATAGCCCATATCTAGTTAACGATGCAATTTTTAAATACGCTCACGATAGGTTATGAATGATGCCAGTAGGTCATGTACCAGTCGAAATAGATGGTAATCATAGTGGTGATGAGCTATGAGCAAGCCTAAGTAGTGGGAACCACGCGAGTAGGGTTTCTCTATCGGCCGTAGTAAAAAGTGTGTAGTCACAGGGTGATGCACATGGATCCATGCGCTGGATGGGTGAGAGCAATGCGATTGCTGGTCGGCCGGAGCGCCGTGGCGTTAGAGTGGTTTACTCGTCTGTGGGTTTCCAGGTGTCTAAGGCTCTTAGTGAAAAAGATTGTTGTAATGTGGATAACGATGGTACATGGCTCTGGTTGATATTTTTTTTGCTATGATTAATTAAAGTTTGATTACATGGCTCTGGTTGAATCAAGTACGCTAATGAGGCTAAGGCATATGCCATGGCACAGGCCAAGGGATCAGAGTATTAATGACGAATTTGAGGAAAGCTAAGTAAAAGTCTTGTTGATGAAACAGAGTAGAAATTAAGTCTAGTGATAGTGGTGAATCTTAGTTCGGCTGGTCGGGGACCATACCAGTAGTTATTACATAGTCGTAGCCCTGTAGAAATCGGTGTCTCTTGAGGCAACTCAAGTAGTCCGTGGGTGCGCGATGCGTGTTTAACTCTGGCGGAGGTCAGGGTCTTGTAGAGACCATAGAGCCCGTAGGACTCGGAATTCAGGAGGAATTCAAAGAAACAAAGATGAAGTTTGTTGTAGGGGCTTAATGAAAAGCCACAGGTCATGAATAAGATTCCTGCTGTGTTTTGTGATGCTCTAAGGATGTTTTATTGGCTGCTCCATCATGTTTAGTTGATTATTTAGTTTGTGATCTTGAGATTTGGGAATCAAATAGTGATACTATCTCTGCCAATAGTGATACTATCTCTGCCAATAGTGATACCATGTCTGCTAAAAGTCCCACTATATCTACCAGTTCTCATAATAATGCAAATTGTAGAAACCCTGGTTTACGTGCTACTTCAGTAGAATCAATTGGTCCTGAGTCAATTACCATTATAACAGAAGCACTTGTACATCAACCAAAATATTGAGCTATTTGTTAATTAAGCTAAAGGAACGATACTTGTTCGGCCTAGCTACGTCCGGTCCAGTTTAACTGTAGGGACACACCTGAAAGGCAAAACAATTACCGGACCAGGAAGCTAATCTTGTAGGGTCAAAAACTGATCGGACCAGGAAGCTAATCCTGTAGGGTCAGAAATTGACCGGACCAGGAAGCTAATCCTGTAGGGTCAGAAATTGACCGGACCAAGAAACAAGTCTTGTAGAGTCATGGCTGACTGGACCAAGTGGTTATATATCTGAAGGGTCTAACTTGACCGGACCAGAAACAATAGCAGGATGACCAAACGGTAGTTAATCAGTTTTTCATGCTTTAGATGTAACATTGTAATAATCGTAATTAGTAATCAAATAATGATTAATGCTCTGAACTCAATTTTTTTTAGTTTGTGCGAATTTTCAATGTGTTTTAGTCTGTACCAAATTCGGTCAGAAGTGACCGAACTATGTGATACTTTGCGGGGTATGTTTCTTTGCAGATTAACACACGAGAATGTGTGCGAGCAAGATGGTCGTGTCGGCGTCATTCATGGACTATTCTGAACGCCAGTGTCACCCGGCGGCGCTCGACAGAGTCTAGCCCGAGTTCGTGTGGAGTGGAAGAGAGCGCGCAGTGGTGTAACGAGACAGTCTTGGCTCTGGCGTGTCACGGTGAACGTACGTTACGGAAGCATCGTACGTTCCCGCGACCCCTGGCGCAGGTGTGAGATGGAACACCGGGGTGGTTTTTAGTCAGTAAGAGTCTGACAGACCCCTCCGCTCGCCCCGTGGCGGAGGACATCCATGAGGATTTTCCACCCCGGAAAGTGTATGACGGGGCACAAGTTGCACTTTATATCCGTTTATTCGGAACCGATCAATAGTAACGCGAGCTGATGTCCATAGAACTAATGATGACAGTTAAATTGCAATAATCATTGTAGGGTTAAACCGGTCCAATGACAAATCGGCTATAGGGAATAATAATATTCCGGACTAGCCAAAATAAGATAAAATAAAATCTGTAGGGCTTGTAGCCGGACCAGAACTTGTATCTGCAGGGCTTGTAGCCGGACCAGAACTTGTTAATCTGTAGGGCTTGTAGCCGGTCCAGAACTTGTTAATCTGAAGGGTCAATGAAGACCGGTCCAGAAGTTTTAATCTGAAGGGTCATTGAAGACCGGTCCAGAACTAATTCTTACCAGCCTGTCTGTAGGGTTTAGATAAACCGGTCCAGATTGTAAAGTACGATTTTTGGTCAGGATAATCGAACGATTTATGCTTATTACAGATGTGTGAATTGCAAGCGCACGAGGACGTCCGCACGTCAGTATGGCCGTGTCGGCGGCGTTGTCGAAAACAACATATGCACCGACGATCACGCCACCGACAAGTACGTCACTCGACTTCTCCCACCGCCCCACTGCTCGACTTGTTTTGACACCAGTATAAAACAGCGAGCAACGAAGCGGCAGGGGACTTGACCATTGGACATCGTACGGACGTCATGTGCTCAGAAACTATATCGCGTTCGTATCTGGTTGTATCGTGTACCTATAGTGCTTGATTTACTAATGTGATTAAATTGTTCATGAAATTATAATCTGATGTGAAGTGCAAACCGTGTTTCTATTGCGCATTAACCAACACTACCCACTTAGTACGCCCACAGTAATTAAGATATGCCTGATAATAATGACACACACTTTACCTTTTCCTATATATACATCTGGGAGAAATTTGCTCCCGACAAAAAGCTAAACAAACGTCGTGATGATGACTCAAGAAGCAAGAATGTGTGACGTATTTGGGAAAGGCGTGATTCCAGTAGCATATTAGGCACTATACAGGATGGGTAAAAAATCGTGGATCAAACGAAACAGGGCGATGGCGATAGTTGGGGTTATTTGCAGAATTTTATTTTTTATTAATATAATATAATAAAAAAAGTATCATTACTACAACAGTGCTTTTATGACAGTGGGTACCACGATTTATCAGTATTGGCGCTTTTTTTTCAATATTTTTTAAGTCTCACGAAAAATTATTTGTAACTTTAGAACCTTAGTGTAAACACTGAAATTGTCATAACTTTTAAGGAGATCAAGTTAGGGCTCTGGCACAAATATATTTTTTACTGCAAATAACCCCAACTATCGCCCTGTTTCGTTTGATCCACGATTTTTTGCCCACCCTGTACAGGAAGGCTTAGTAAAGCAAAGCTTAGGCGATTGATAAGTTAAAATTCAGCAGTGCGATTCTGTAACCATCTCACCGTGAAAACTTAGGTGAAGTGAGCGTGGAGTGAGCTGTCAATAGTGTCAATTCCTAGCAAAAACAAACTCACTTCACCTAAGTTTTCACGGTGAGATTTTTACAGAATCGACCGGCTGTTTTTGAGGTCAGCTGTTGATGTATAATATTGGTATCAATCAAACTCAAACTCAAAGCATTTATTTCAAATAAACCAATTACCTACAGGCACTTTTGAATTGTCAAGGGGTCAGTCAGTCAGAAAGATGAAGCTAGTTGTCCATTCCAAAGCGAACACTCTTTTAAACCATAAAATTTTTACAAAATATTGATAACATCATTCATGTTGACAATATAAAATAATGTGAGAAAGATGTAGAAAGACGTGGACGCTAAAAGCGTCCGTTGTAAAAAATATAAAAACAAAAAAAGTATTCAGAAATGAAAATAAATTAAAATAAACCGTGGCGACTAAGAGATTACCAGTCCCCGCCCGTTCACGAACATGACGTCAGCTCCAGCACAATTCAACTCAACCATTTTGAAGGGAACCTAATGATCCAATACCCACGCCACTGCCAGCGAGACATTTGAGTGAGCATGACATACTGGCACATTCAAGTCAATAAAAGATGTACCCAGTAAATAGTAGCTTTAAGGCTCCAACAAACAGGCGCGACGCGATATAACCGCGCGCGACACAAAGGCACCGCTCGTTCCGCGACATGCGGTGCCTTTGAGTCGCGCGCGGTGCCGCGACTGTTTGAAGGAGCCTTAAGTCTCGATCCCGTGGGAATATCGGGATAAAAAGTATCCTATGTCCTTTCCCGGGATTCAAACTATCTCTATACCAAATTTCATCTAAATAGTTTCAGTGGCTTAAGCGTGAAGAGGTAACAGACAGACAGACACATTTCGCATTTATAATATTAGTATGGATTAGTGATATAAAAAGATATTTCAGCCATCAACATCAATAGATGTTCAACCGTGACACTACACGGTTGGACACTACTGGGCTGTCTAATATAACCAAAATAAATTGGCATGCAGCATGCATAGCTATGGGTTGCGATTTGGTTTAAAATTAAGTTCAAATCATAGTTCCAACTATAGCAGGATATTAGATAGAATAAAGAACTTTTGAACAAAAAAAAAATTTGCAAATCCATCTATTTACGATGGAGTTATGCCAGAACATACACAAAAAAAAGTAGAAGTATCCGAATTAAGAACTTCCTCCTTTTTAGAAGTCGGTTAAAAATACTAAGTGCTAATAAATAATTAATTTCACAAATGCGTCGTTAAAATCACTCTGAATTTAGACCTCCCTATTTTGTAAGATTGAGCAAACTAGGCTTCACTTGGTCTCGTTCAGAACACAGCCGCGTTTCTTAGCGCTTGAATAAATCCTCCCAGTATGATAAGTACAAAGATCTAAACGCTCTACAATAATGACAAGATGAATCCACTGCTAAAATCGCTGTTATTCTGAATGATATTACGTTATGTTAGCTCGAGTTAACTGGTTCTGAATAAACTATTTCTAATGTGAATGAGGCTGTTTACACAATGGGCATAACGGGTGGTTAAGTACCTACCATATTATTTGCGGATCAAGGGCGTCTAATGAAAACTATCCCGGGTTTGCTAACGTGTGTGGTGAAACTTTCCCTAAATAATAACTTTTCTACACGATACTTATATTTCTTTCCTTGCCTATTTATGGGAAGACTAGCTTCTGCACGCGACTGCGTCGACGTGAAATTTCTTATTTCCCGGATCGTTATTACCTACATCGTTTTAGCTTAGAGTTCTTTCTGACTTTCTTTCATTTTACTCGGCTCCTATGAGTCTACAGCCTCCCCAAGAATTGGACTATCGAATGCAAAAACATTTTTTCAAATCCAACTGGTAGTTCTAGAGATTCGCGCGTTCGAACAAACATGGAAACCAAAAAAAAATCTCTTCTGCTTTTTGAAGTGAAAACTTCTTTAGCGGCGCTGTGTACTTTTTTTGGAATGGGTAAAAACTTCTAAACTCGCGTCAGGTCACGTGACCCTGATCGAAAATTCGTAAGACGTTTACGTCTTACGAATTTGACGACGGGTGACGTTTTAACGTAAGACGCGCGTTGTTGAGGACAGCGCCATCTATGCACATCGGGAAGAACTACGAGGGCCTCGCGTTTTATCCAACAACGACGAGTTTTAACGTAAGACGCGCGTTGTTGAGGACAGCGCCATCTATGCACATCGGGAAGAACTACGAGGGCCTCGCGTACTAACTACGTAGTTCATCCAACAACGACGAGATGGCGCTGAACCACGGATATGATAACTGACGACGAGCTCTGTGTGCTTATTTGTAAATCTGAATAAATTCCTTTCACGAGAAGAATAAACCAGTCACTTTGGTCATCATACCTGATTTGCAAAAAACCCTATAAAATAAGGAACACACCTTAACACGCGTGTTTTGTTTATAAGACGATTCACAAAATACACTCGTAATTGTTCAAGTTTTCACTTCTGTCGGCACTACCGGAGTGCCAGTTTTTTTTTATTTCTTTTACATATCTCGGGAACCTGGGGAAGGCGTACCAGGGGCCAAAGCCAACTCGCAGAGGCTTCTTAGACAATTTTAAATGATAAGGAAGCACCAACCGACAATTATCCCCGTATGCACTGTGCAAGTGCACCCAAGGACAACCCCCGGTTGGTGCAGGACTATTGCAGAACATGGAAATTGGGAACAAACTACATGTCAAAATGCATAAAAAAGGGTTTAGGGGCCCCTTTTTTGCGCTTTGACATCCCTACCACTATATACTCCTCACTAACTTTAAAATTCACTCACACACACACACAAACACTCACTCATTCATTCACTTTCATTCCTTTTAATTTAATTTTTTTTATTCTTTCTATTCTATTCTAATTAACTAAGTATGCAACTAGAAGCAAAACAGCCAACTAATTAAAATTGAAACTATAAATTAATATAACAATATGGAGCTCGCGTTTCCAACATTTGACAATACAAGTTCATTAATGCATAACGGTAGACCAGGCAATTAATTTAATGTTTATTTTACAGCCAGTTGTAAGTCATAATATCTAGTTTGCTAACGAAATAACAATATTAATTTTACCAGAAAGGGCAATTGAATAGGTATATTGGGGGTCGTATACAACAACTAATTATACGGAAGTTTGAAGAGGTTCTATGTATGTATGTACCTAACTGGTAATTCAACCTTTTGGTCAGTGTGCCATAAAAATGATTAGGAGATTGAAATGATTAACAGAAGAAAATATTAGCATAGCTTCCTTACCCTTTTTAAATTATACTACAATAATAAATCCAAATGTATTTGGGTCACCACATTGCAAACTTATCTTATTTTAGGATTTAATAGGAAAACAATGATCGTGGACGTTTATGAGCTGAAATATTTGACAAAAAAGTAACTTAACCATCCACAAGACACATGCAGGGGCGCCTTATGATCTAGTGTTTTTTGCCGTCGCGTGGACACCGCGTAGACGCTATGCTAACGTCATCGCGTAGATGAGATAGTCAGGATTGGGAGCGCCTTAAAGGGCTTTTTAAAAATAAACATAATTACTTAATTAATTCTATTTAATTGAGACGTGTTACATAGTTGGATGCAAATCACGAACTGAACTATTAGCTAAGACTTAAACTAAACAAACATTATTTAATTGAGACGTGTTACATATTTGGATGCAAATCACGAACTGAACTATTAGCTAAGACTTAAACTAAACAAACATTATTTAATTGAGACGTGTTACATATTTGGATGCAAATCACGAACTAAACTACTAGCTAAGACTTAAACTAAAAAAACATTATTTTTAAAGTGTCAAGCTCAGCGACCTCACAGGTCGTGGGACAAGTGCTTATACACTCAATATAATTATAAGTGGTGGGGTTCCATAACTCCTCCCTCATCAAGTGCGAAATTATCGGTAATATTTGGATTCCGATGATTCCGCATACAAGACAATTTTCTCCAAAGTACTATACTAAGACATACTATCGCTAAAATAACATAGAGTAACATAGTTGCTAAACTAACACTATTTGTTCTCACTGCACTACCACTTTCCACTATTTCACTTTTTAATGTATATGATAGATGTTTTTTTAAGTCGTCAAAGTCAATTTGTTTAGATTCACTGTTTTGTTCCAATCAATAGATGTTTCCTCTAATTTGGGTAGAACCGCGACTGGAGTTACTCGATATTGTATTTTTCCTGAATGATGTTGCCTTTTGTGTAATTTAATGTCTTTCAGATAGACACTGCAGTTTCCATCAATTTCCAATAAATATGTGCCCTTAATCGGTTTCCTGATAACATCATCGGCACATGTTTCGGTAAGCATTATGTATTTAATTTAATTTCTTTTGTAAATTTTCCAGTTGAGGAAGTCAATAGGCTGTACTTTTAGACTTTCCAGGTTATCTGCAAGAGGTTTGCACAAACTAAAGTTTGAGGCAAAGTTCATTAATTGTTCTATACACGTATTTTCAGGATACAATATCACATGGTTTTCCTTGCTCAGGAACTGGTTGGCTCCCACCTCTTCACATGGGCTGGCTAGCGGTAGGTACGAGTATGTAAGACCTTTCACCATAAGGTATGGATGTTTAGGGATAATGGTGGTAGTTTTGTTTTCCTTGAAAATTGGTAATGAATAGATTTTTAAATAAATAAATGTGTTTTTTTTTTATTAATGTGATTTCCATAATGAATGTTATGTGGTTTTCTTTTACATAAGCTTTAACAGACATTGTTCTTTCTAGCATCAATAACGATTTTTCAGTCGCAGGGTAAATTAGGCTTTCAGTTTCATAAATATTGCTTAACAGTGCTAAGAGTTCAGATGGCTCAACAATTGATCGAATGTACAACAGACACTTTTGTAAAGGATAATGCAGTTTCGATTCCATTTAAAATAGTAGGTATAAATTGACTTAAAATTACTTATAAACATATCAAACATACTTAAAACATATGTAGAGTAAATAGGTTATCTTCTTTAGTACCTAAGTGTATTTTTTTACTATTCTTTCTCTATCACAGCGTGTCCTTATTTAATAGGTAATATGCCTGGGTTATTTTTTTATTGTTGCATCATTGGCATCGGTCTGAAACCTGGTGGTAGTGGGGGTAAACCAAATTTAAATGTTGATTGCGGTGGAATTGTGCCGAACGCCTGCGGTTTAGTATTATGGTGTGGATTTAACATTTTGCTACGCATCTGATACTGATCATAGAAATTAACTTCTTCTAAAACAACAGATAAGGCCTCTTCTAATGTGCGTGGATTTTTCAGACGTACAATACGTACCATGTTTTCTGGTAAGTTATATAAAAATACCTGAAGGGCTGAGTTGTTATAAATAGTAGTCTTACTTATTCGCAAATTTTGATCACTAATTTGGTTAACCTTTGATAACAAAACTGATTTTAATGTTTGAATTCTTGCACAAAAATCACTGTAACTCTCATTACTTTTAACCTTTAAAGTTTCTAACTCGATAGCCAAACACTCTTCGCTTCGCGGATCGCCAAAGTGTTTCTCAAGCAATTCCTTGAATTCCGCCCACGATTGAATGTCTCCGCGCTCACTGATAAGCGCGGCTGCGTCACCCGTTAAGCGGCTGGACACAACATGCATTAAGTATTCCTGTTGTAATTCTGATGATTTAAACTTATCAATAATATACTCACCTTTGCGTAAGAATAAATTCAAATGTCGTTTATTACCTTCAAAACTGGGTAGAATTTTGTACAATTCGTTTGGAATAAGATTTATTTCTGACATTCTGGTACTTAATCAAAAATTCTATGTAATAATTAACTCTATGAACTCTACTAATTTTACTTATTACCTACATAAATTACTACTAGTATATTTATTAAGTGTTTCTGAACTCAATATAAATTATAGCTATATCTAATTAGTGTTTTAAATTAGTTATACAAAACAATTGTATGTTACGTATTCTTACAGCACACACACGCATAACTTAATTATTTGAGAAAACCATCAAACAGTCAAAATGGAAAACTTCCAATTCCAAGTTTAACGAAGGATGTGGACATGGATATTAAGGAGGTGAAAAGTCGTACTCACCAGCCTGCCACGCCCATCATCAGCTCTCAGGACTCCTCGTCGTCGACGATATTTATTTGGTTCGTTGGATCACCTTGCCGTACACCACGCGTACCGTTTTGAAAATCGAGAAAAGTCTTATCGCGATGAACAATGTAACGCGTGATAGCTTCCTCAGTGATCCTACCGGCTGCGCCAGTCAGGATTGGGAGCGCCTTAAAGGGCTTTTTAAAAATAAACATAATTACTTAATTAATTCTATTTAATTGAGACGTGTTACATAGTTGGATGCAAATCACGAACTGAACTATTAGCTAAGACTTAAACTAAACAAACATTATTTAATTGAGACGTGTTACATATTTGGATGCAAATCACGAACTGAACTATTAGCTAAGACTTAAACTAAACAAACATTATTTAATTGAGACGTGTTACATATTTGGATGCAAATCACGAACTAAACTACTAGCTAAGACTTAAACTAAAAAAACATTATTTTTAAAGTGTCAAGCTCAGCGACCTCACAGGTCGTGGGACAAGTGCTTATACACTCAATATAATTATAAGTGGTGGGGTTCCATAACTAGATTGTATCGAAATAAAGTTGCGTTGCTACCGCGGAGACGTTGCGCTAGCGTAGTTGCGTAACGTGTATAGAAATAAAGTAGCTTTGAAATCATGGGTGTCGTGTCGTGTTCATAGTTTTTAAACGTGCTGAAGCATAGCAAGGTCAAATGGAAAAACGAAGATGGCGACTGAATTTTTTTTTAAATTTTCCTCTTTAAAATTTTCGCTGCCGCTATCTTTTTTTTTTTTTATTATCTTGGTTTTTCATTTTAAATTTCGTTCTTGCCAGGAGTCCCCCGACCAGTAACGATTTTTAATTTAGGCTCGTGTATGCAGGAATTATGGGTACAACATCATTTGTTAATAAAGATGACCGCAGTGTGTTCATCCATAGAAGCAAGTAATTACTTTACTTACTGAAAACTATCTGTCTCGTAAATCTAATAATAATGGATGGATGGATGATAATTTGGACCCATTTTAAACTTTACTTCGTTTGAATAGAGTTCATATTTGTGTGAAAGTTTTATTTAATAACCTTTGTTAAGGCTTCTTGTTCAGAAAGCTATAATATCGGTTGTAAATTGGTAATGAAAACTTCCTTTGTATAATTAATTTGATATCCAATATTATCGAGGTTTTCTTCAGGAATTGAACAGCGTAGTTGATTTTATAGTATAGAATACTTAGTTTACTCTTTATTATGTATATTATATAAATTACAACATAAATTTGGAAATTTTACAACGGGCGACACAATGGGCGGTCTTATCGCTAAGAGCGATCTTTTAAAGACAACCTTTGGATCGATTAAGGCTCCTACAAACAGGCGCGACGCGCGACGCGAATCGCGCGCGATACAAAGGCACCGCTCGTTGCGCGACTTGCGGTGCCTTTGTGTCGCGCGCGATTTTATCACGTGTCGCGGTGTCGCGCCTGTTTGGAGGAGCCTTAAAAAGAGACAGTACTGTACTGTCTGTGGACTATATGGTGTAGGTAGCCATTAATCATTTAAGGTAACCATTGTAGGTACCATTTAATCTGGATTCATCACACTAACATTATAAAGGCGAAAAGTTGTGTGTGTGTGTGTGTGTGTGTGTGTTTATATGTTTGATACTTCTTCACGCTCAAACGGCTGGACCAACTTGATAAAATTTTGTATGGAGGTAGCTGACACCCTGGATTAACATATAGATTTTTTATCCCGACATTCATTCGGGATGGACACTTACGCGGGTCAAACCGAAATCAGAATAATTGTATGTGTATTAGTATGGTTTTTATTGTAAAAAGAAAGTTTTTAGAGGTATTTTCATGATTTTTTCTATCATATCAAATTAGTTGTATTATGTTTTCAATACACTATCTACCTAGCATATATCCTGAAGAATATCATATATTTTTCTGAATTTTGTTTACTGTAGTCGATCACATACTTTTAGGCATTATAAAACTTGTGTTTTTTTGCGTTTAGTTCCTGTAGTCCCCTTAAGAAATTGTGAGTGCCGTTTATCCACCCCAAAAAGTCCACCCTAAGCTTATAAACGGAATTTATGAGTTGTTTATTTGTTACCGTCAAGATGGAGGAACCAAGTCTTGGATTTCAAATCACCCTAAATAGGATAAACGAAATAACCGGTTATTATTGGGAAATGAAATAACAATATTACAGTTATATAAATAACTTATTCATAGCCTACTCTTGGTAAACGATTTACAGCGGCACAATGATCCTGTCGCCCAATGGGAATACGTAGAATTCCGTAGAACTATTGATAAATCGGGTTCACGTCGTCAAAATCGTAAAATAACAAGACTTCACAACTTTTCCATTGGCACTTTAAAAAGGCCACACTATGCGACAAGCGACTGCGACAGCTGGGCTACTAGACTCAACGACAGAATGCGGCAGACAAGTTTCATAAAACATGTTTTGTTCAAAGTCGCAACGACAGGCTAAGGGAGTCGCACGCTCTCGCTCCGGGTCGCAGCGACTAGACGCACGGTGCACACGCACACCTGACGAACGCTGAGGAAGGTGCACGTGTGTTTTGTATTGCGAATCTCAACATAGATACGTTCGATGTCGATGTTTTTAAATAGGACGTGGAAGTGAGTCAAATACTTAAAGAAAATCATCGCTTTCTGCACAACGCACGACGTCTGTCGTAATGACTACTCGCAGATGCAAACGATAGTCCTGCGTCTAGACGCAGATGTACCTATACGACAGCTCTGCGTCTAGTCACAGCGACAAGACTTAGATGCTAACGACAGCTCCGCGTCTAGTTGCAAACACAACACGCAGATGTAAACGACAGCTCTGCGTCTTGTCGCAGTGACAGCTCTGCGTCTTGTTGCGTCGACAAGACGCAGATGTAAACGATAGATCTGCGTCTTGTTGCAGTGACAAGACGCAGATGTAAATGACAGATCTGCGTCTTGTTGCAGTGACAAAACGCAGATGTAAATGACAGATCTGCGTCTTGTTACAGCGACAAGACGCAGACACAAGACACACAGTTTGCACTGGCACTAATCCCTAAGGCGCGACAATCTTTGAAGTTTGAAACGTAAGTACACTTCCAATCCGTGTGCCCGTACAGCCTGTTAGTAAAGTTGATGCAAAACTTTTTATTTATTCACAAGCTTCAAATTGTTTTCGGCCTTTTAACTCAATTGGAACAGTCGGCATTGGACGAAGGACTGTCCTGCCACAATTATTCTGCATCACTGTCAAAATCACAATGATCTTTATGTTGGGTTACTTTACTGCCCTTGACAAGTCTGTCAAAATATGAACTCTAGTGAACTTTATTGTCGTTACAACAAGGTTGTTAATGGGTTAGCTGCTGTCGTAAGTAAAATAACAGTGAAAGGACTGTAGTACAAAACTTTCGGGAATCATTATTTAAGTTGACAGTTACACGTGACATTTACAGGGTTTAGAAAACTACTGTTTTGAAATGCGGTCTAGCATTGAGTGATTGAGTGATGAGGAGCTCGTGGCGTTGTATGTACTAATAGCCACACGGCTCGATCGATCAGGTTAAGCTAGGCTTGTCGCGGTCGTCCGTGGACAGGTGACCATCTTTACATACCAAAACCCCTTCGTGCCTTCGAAAGCACGTTATGCCGTTGGTCCCGGCTGTGACTCGTGCGCCGTCATCGCCGGCTGTCGCTGAAAACCAGCGCCTCTCGGGGCTCTGTCTCGCATAGGGTCTTAGCATTATGCTGAACGATGGCCGTTTTGCGTGAATGCTAGCATATCCCCTAACTTGTTTTTTTTAATGTTTGTGTTCTTTCTCTGCGTCATTTTTATCGCAAATAAACATACTTTTTGACAGTTGTTACGGGTAGTCAGACGCCCGAAAGTCTGACACCCAGTCTTATTAGGGGGTATCGTGTTACCCAGTAACTGGGTTGTGAAGGTCAGATAGGTGCCTATCTGACCTATTCAGCTGCATCTGGTTAGACTGGAAACCGACCCCAACATAGTTGGGAAAATGCTAGGCAGATGATTGAATGATTAATGATTATTACAGATTCTATTGAGCAACTTTGAAACGCACCAAAAGTATTCCTCAAAAAAAAATCAAAATAAAAATACATATTATAATTTTATTCCTCGAAATGCATCAACGATAAAACATAGAGAAGAGCATGAAGGATTCGTAATCTAAACTAATATTATAAAGCTGAAGAGTTTGTTTGTTTGGTTGAACGCGCTAATCATCACGCTAGAACCCTTAGGAGCCGAGCAAAAACCAAAAAAGTCAGAAAAAAGGTAAACGAATTAAAAGCGCAGGCAGGCGATGCGACGGGGTGAGTCGGGGGAATAAGAAATTTCACGCGGACAAAGTCGCGAGCAGAAGCTAGTAAATGATATCGATAGACGTTTCATTTGGTGCGTTTCAAAGAGTACCCCCTAAAAACGCTCTCTAGGAAAACACACCAATCTACTTTAATTTATAACGTTTCAGTGACGTCATTGCGTACATTCTCCGGCAGACTGTATATTTTAGGAAACCGTAGCTGTACTAACAATTTTTTAAATTTTGTCCGTTTGATTATATGTTTGTGCCGGCTAATCTCCGAAACGGCTGGGCTGATTTTGACAGGACGTTCACTGGTTCACTTTTATTGTAGAAAAACAATTAGGATTCCGCGCAAAAAAAACCCCATGAAATCCAATTGGTTTTCCGAACGAAGTCGTGGGCGCAGCTAGTCTTATTTAAACGCTCACTTATCAGCTAAGTATACAAGGTATTGAAAATTCAAATCATAATGAACTCCGACGAAAACCCCTTTAGGCACTTCGATAAACTTACAATATTCCGTCAGCATTTTATTATAAAATTTTGAATTTACTGGCGTGGAACAATTCGCAGCAATTAATTCCAGGAATTCAAACGGTTTCTGTATTCCTTGAAGGACCCTCCACAAACATACTCAAATGCAACAACAATTTCTCTCTATTACTTATCCGTTGACGTTTTAGATGAACCTCGTCAGCATACGTCCCCTTGCCAAACGGTAATGGATAAATAACATTACGATAATGTAACATACAAGGTTGTGACATAATTGAATGGGTTGTCCTTAACTTGTGCCATTCTACACGTGACTTGGTGTTATAATAAGAGATCTCAACAAAGAATGTCGGTACTGAAGGCACTTTAAAATTAAATTTTCTTTACAGTAGACTGCCAAGATGTCATTAGAGGCATCGGGGTCAAGTGCAGGCGCTGCCGATCCCAAGAACAAACATGTGTATAATGGCTTTCAGCCCGTGACTTCGTTGGCGTGGAAGGATGATGGGCATTTTGGTTTAAAATTAGGATTTCGGGATTTTGTATTTAAATAATCAATCTCAATTTGTAAGTGACACTACAGATTAGCATCGACAGGTAAATTTTCTAATCCATTTGTTTACATTTTCATCGGATACTTTTGGAACAGACCATCCACCACCATCACCTCCACCATCCACCACTATCACCATCACCATCCACCATCCACCACCTTCACAACCACGATCCACCACCATCTTCCAACATCACGACCACCATCCACCAACATCACGACCACCATCCACCACGCACCACTATCCACCAGTCACCACCACCATCCACCATCCACCATCACCATCCACCACTATCACCACCACCAGCCACCATCCACCATCACCACCAGCCACCATCCACCATCACCACCAGCCACCATCCACCATCACCACCATCACCATCCACGAACATCAACACCACCAACCACCATCCACTACCATCACCACGACCATCCACCAGCCACCGCTATCCACCACCATCACCACCACCATCCACCATCCACCACCACCACCATCACCACCACCATCCACCGACCATCTTTACATACCGAGACTCCTCCGTCCCTGGGCCCGGGCTACCATTCAATGGACAGTCGTTACGGGTCGTCAGAAGCCCGAATGTCTGACACCAGTCTTACCTAGTAACTGGGCTGTAGAGGTCAGATAGGTAGTCGCTTCGTGTAAAGTACTGGTATTCAGCTGCATCCGGTTTAACTGGAAGCCGACCCCAACATAGTTGGGAAAAGGTTAGGCAGATGTTGATAACTTTTGGCACAGACCATAAATAATAAGGTTAATTCAATTATTTCCAAACGTAACTCAAAAATAAACATTAATTAGGTGCCTATTCCAAACTTCAGCATTTGATGTTGGATTTCTCGGAAAAGCTCAGCTATTACGTTTTCTAATTAGTAAGCCTTGTGAAGGGCGCCTAAAGGATTACCTTAAAAGGGGCCGCGTCCTGCTGCTATTATGTATTTATTTCATCTAAACATAATATTATGTAGGTGTGTTTAAAAAGTCCAGGAAGGCATCTCTCGCGCATCTCGCATTCGTTATTGTCATTCGATTCGAACTTTTCCTGCGAAAAAATCAAGCCGACCTATTCTCGCCATGCCGATTCGAGCATTTCTCGCAGGAAAGACACGCGACATGCCCTAGTTTACATGCGACATGCAGAGTGGTCAGAACCAGTCGACACACACAGACACAACATTGACGTCATGTCGAGCGGCGTACGAACACTACGAACGTCAAACAGTTGTGTCAAACATCATTGTGTGAATTGCGGAATAAAATAATACATATTTTTTAACAAGATGTGTTAGAGTTCATAAACATCTAGCCGTTGCGATCACCACAACAAGGAAAACACACGAAGAAAACTTCAGGCCTCCGCCAAAGTTGTCAACTGTCCACTGCTTGTGCGGCGTCGATGACATGACGTGAGATGCAGAAGCGAAAGGCGACGGCTTTAAAGGGGGACCACAATAAACACGGTATCACTCTTGCAAGCGAGGATTTTTGAGCTGCAGTGCTCACCGTCTTTCTGTATATTTGTTGGACCCACATACATCGAGAGAGAAGGATCCAAGGCTAAATCAGTACAGAGGAAGGGCGTTGGTGAAGCTGTCGCGGATGAAGTCGAGCAGTACCTAGAGGCGAATCTAATATTTTGAGAATCTGGTATTCTGAGAATCTGGTATTCTGAGAAATTCTGGGCTAGGGACGACAGCCTTTTACAGAGCGAGCTCTGTAAAAGGCTGTCGTCCCTAACCCAGAATTTTGCCCGGTTTGTGTAGATGTTACAGGGAAGCATGACCAACCCAAGTGTGGTGTGATAATAATTATGTTTTTGTGGTTTATACATAATTTATGTATGTTTCCGTAATGTATTTATGTAAAGGCACAGAATATCTAATAGTACTTGGTAGTAAAGGGTCTTTTGTCACCTGTATTATGGTATACATACCTATTATTATTGTATTACAACATGATGGAGATTTTCTAAAGCATTTCAAACAATAAAGATTGCAAAAGTCTTTTTTTTTTCAATGTAAAACTTTTCTAACTAAAATAATATACACAAACAATACATTATAATAATCACAAGTTTACACGAATGGTCGGCATCATAACTCATGAGTCAGTCGCGCGCTGTCCGCTAGCTTAGGAATCAGCGGACCATTTCACCTCTCGCCCAAAGTCTTCATGAACTTCAACAGATGTTTGTGCGGCACTTTGAACACGAATTCAAAAGGGCGAAATTTGCAAGGATTTCCTAACAATCTTTAGGGCCTTTGTAAAGTAATGTACCCGGGAATCGTAAGTACTGCAGCGTCGTTGGAACAGCATGTAGAAGGACGATCCGGTTGGTGCAGTACCGCACTCTTTACGACAACCACACTTCCTCTTCTTCTTTTCTATCTTGATGTCATGTTATTGTCGTCATCAGCTTACATATAACATTAGCAGTCATTCCGGTTTTATGTAGATAACCAATGTAAACAAGCAATACTTTGACTTTATTTTGATGTGACAAATATTATTGACATTGACAAATCAGCAAAGGCCGTGCATTTCGTTGTAGCCAATACTAAGGAGAACTTATTTTAAGGGTGTCAATGGTGTCAATTAAATGGTTAGCATAGTATTGTTATTTCTGTGAGCAGAAAAATATAATCGGTGAGCAGAAATAGCTAATTGGTCAGCAACTCATGGTCAGCAAACATTTCAAAATCAATCAGCAATTTATGTCATTCTGGATGGCTGTAATTATTTTTGTACAGCATAAGGTGGTCGATAATAATAACGACAAACGCACATATAAACTTTTATTAGTGGAGAACGTGCTGATATTAGAACAAAAATGAGTGACGACGAAAAGAAAGAACTTCACTCGCTCTTGCATCCAATGTCGACGGAGCCCCGCTTCGCGGGGCTCCTATTTCTGTGAAAAGGGTTTAAAGTAACCTAACAAAACCGAACCTCGGGGTGGGAACATCATATGAACATTATACATTTTGATCAACAGCGCAAATGTTGTTATCGCAAATAAATATTCGATGAAATGAAAATTATGTTACCTTTTCACGCCTAATCCACAAAATCTTGCCGCGCATTATAATTGTTGACCCATTTAATTACATTTCTTATTTTAATGTTAATAAGAAAATAAAAATGGAGTAACAAAAATAATAATGTTGATAAGAATGAAAGAATAAAGTTTATTTGAACACAGTTCGTGCAACACAAAATATAAAATTAACAAAATAAAAACAATGTTTCAAACAACTACAGTGTGTGCCTCACGTCTGCGCCAAAAAGGTTCATTTCAGCATTTTTTTTTTAATGCCAGACAGATGCTGTGTGAGTCTGGTCTCCTAATGAACCTTTAGGAACAAGTGACGGGGTGTACACACAGTTTCAACATACCTAATACATCATTTTTATACTTATAAATAAATAAACTCAATCAAGAACGGGTTATAGGTATCAATACAAAGTCATGGTAATCTTCTATGGTTTTGAAAACGCCGTTCTACATGTAAACTGTCTAATTTACATCTCGTAACTGAATTAATCTCCAACCCTTGCAACCAAGCTACCGACTGCAATAAAAAAGAGTCTATCTAACTTATAAAATAGAGTCTATCTAACTTATAAAATAAAATGAATAATATCTACTATATTACACAGGCGCAGGGCCGGATTAGCCACGTGGCAGGTGTAGCAAATGCTAAAGGCCCCGCGCTGTAGGGGCCCCGCGCTTGGACGTACAAAAAAGAAGTGATGGTACCATAAACCATTAGATTTATTAAATAAAATATTAGGGAAGAATGCTCGAACACAAGAATGGAGAGCAGTTTTTTTTGTTAAATAATTTGATCTACAAATAATAATAAATTTCAGAAAAAACATTATCGGTTCACAAAAACCATTTTTCATGTAAAAATGAACATTCCAGAAGTACATCGTTGCTGTCTGTACTCATGAAAAAAACATTGTATCACAAACACCAGCGCCTTTCAAACTACGTGACTGACATTAATAACAACATTTTCGAACGAGATACATGGAGAACTTGTAAAAAAAAACAGTAAAGACTCCTACAAACAGGCGCGACACGCAATATAACCGCACGCGACACAAAGGCACCGCTCGTTGCGCGACTTGCGGTGCCTTTGTGTCACGTGTCGTGTCGCGCCTGTTTGAAGCAGCCTTAAAAGTAATTTAAAAATAATAAAAACAAATTCTATACACTACAATAAAGCTACCTATTTACTTATATTGAAATATTTGTGTGTGTGCGTGTACGAGAGCAATTAGGACTCGTTCTAACTTTCAACAGCGGGACTCCCTATTGTTAGAAAGAAAATAGCCCACCGTAAATAAATCACATAATTTAAGTGGACGCGAGCAGCCAACTAAAGTTAAGGATCAAAAAGGACACTGGATAGATACTGCTAATCTTGTTAAAGTGGGCACTGACAACTCTTGGACGGTCTCTTCAAAAACCGGACAGTTGGTCATCCCTAGCGACGTCTTCAGTTTGCGGCGAAGCGAACAATGCTTCAAGTACTCTTTTAAATCTCCTTTTTTTATTAAAAATATATTTTGTAGAGTTAAAGAAATTATGAAAAAAGGTAAGTGAAATATCTACTTACTTATAGAATATAAAAATATAAAATAACTTATGTGACATATAAGATATTTATAACTTTTACGGATTAACCTACCAAATCCTAATAGCAGGGTTTCACTTAAGTAGGGTAGGGGTTTTAACATAAGTAAAACGTTAAAAGCCGAATAAAAACATAACCCTCCCTCTGACGCAGTCGGGTAAAAATAACAAGTTTATAAAAAAAATTGGTAACATTAGCTGTTCATCACTAAAAAAAACTGATGTCACTCGGAAACCTGCCACGCTTAAATGGAATTGGGATTGACACATCTGCCGCATGTCAAACGATCAATGGGCCAAATTTGGCGGGATGCGGGATCAATGGGCCAAACTTGGCGGGATGCGGGATCAATGGGCAAAACTTGGCGGGATGCGGGATCAATGGGCCAAACTTGGCGGGAGATGGCGGGATGAGCTGGACTCTTTTAATAAAGATTGGTCCTTGGCAGCTCAGTACAGAGAGAGGTGGAAGGAGAGTAGGGAGGGAGGCTCTGCCCAGCTGTGGGACTTTAATGGCTAATAAAAAATTGTGATTTCCCAGTATAAATAGTTAAATAAGATTTGATAGAAATTACGTTAGAAGATCTAAATTCATCGAAAAAAATAAAACAGTGGCATTCCGGGAGTGCCGACAGAAGTGAAAACAAAACACAAACAGAATACTTTGCCATCACTCACTGACTTATCGGATTTATAACCGAGTACATCCCGAGGACAGCCGAAGCCGAACACATCCGAATGTAGCGCGAAGTCGTTAACAGTGTCGCGAGTACAATGGTTTTTTTCCCATCTCTAGAAAAGCCCAACGCTTCTAAAGAAGTTTACACTTCAAAAAAAAAATGTTAATCAAAATAAAAATAATAATTTTATTCCTCGAAATGCATCAACGATGAAACATAGAGATGGGCATGAAGGATTTGTAAAAAATTATATCGATAGACATTTCATTTGGTGCGTTTCAAAGTTGGTACATTTCGAGGAATAAGGTCAGGTGGGGTAAGAGAAACATACTTTATTTTCAGAAAAATGTTTTGACAGCTAGGAAGAACAGCTTAAGTTTTTTAAGATCTTTGAAACACACAAAACTTGCCGTTATGTATTAGTTTCCCGTGGGCTAAATGTCATTACGCTAATAACAGTTCTTACGACGATATTGACGTAAATGTCAAGATTAAATAAACGTTCCTCTTCCCCCTCACATGGGGTAAGAGGGACAGTCATTGTATTTCTTAAGATTAGAGTTTGAATTCAAATATTCGTTGCTAAATGTTCGTTAATTTGTAGGTAGAACTGCTTCGGTCAATACTGGATCTTAATGTCGATGAAATAAGGTATCGTTTGGAATGAAAAAGAAGAACAAATCAATTCGGGGTAAGAGGGACATACAGGTTCGATCAGGGGTGGCAAACTAAAAAGAAGTCGACAAGTAATAATTCAATATTTATTTAATCATACAAACATGATTTGATTTTTTTGTTTTGATTGCTCCTTGGTCTCTGGTGTGTACCAGTGGATCCAGGTTTCATCGACGGTCACAAAACGACGCAAAAACTCCGCTGGATTCCGCTTAAACAGCGCCAAACAGTAAAACACAGTCTATAAATTATACGATAAAACGGCAATTTACGGGAAAGTTAAGTTACACACGGAAGAAGTCGCGGGAAGTTTCTAGTTTAGTTAGAATTTTAGTAGGTACAGACCCGTCAGTCAATTCTTTTCATTTTATCTACCTATAAATTATTCAAAATGTTGGTCAGCCCTGACATGGGGGAAGAGCAACATATGTTCCTCTTTCACCGTGAATAGTGAGCCTCTTACCCCAGCTATTGTGTTTGGAAGTTAGGATTTTCAAGCGAAAGAAACTCATATTATTAGTTGTTTTTAAACTAAAATTATTAATAAAATGAAATACTTATAGTGTTCTCCGTGTATCATTACATTTAAAATATTTCCAGCACTCTTTTTTCACCAAAATATTGGTTCGCAAAAAAACGTGCTAACTTTGTGCTAGTCGAATTCACAACTGTCAAACGTGTCTTCATTTTTTGTGGCTTCTGAGTCACGTAGCGACATCTATTGAAAACCGTCAAACTATTTCGCGTTCACTGTTTTATCGACGGAATAGTTCATCGTCATAAAAGCTTCGGTTTACTAGTTATGGTCACTAGTCAAACTCAAACTCAAACTCAAACTCAAACTCAAACTCAAAACATTTATTTCAATTAAACCATTTACAGGCACTTTTGAATTGTCAAAAAGTCGGTCAGTCAGAAAATATGAAGCTAGTTGCCCATTCCAAAGCGTAGGTACCTATGGAGAAGAACGGGCAAGAAACTCCATGGACACTCTTTTAAATTATAGTTGTACAAATATATTAGTTACATCAATAATGTGAATTTATAATTATATGTGAGAACGATGTACAAAAGATGTACGCGTTAAGTGTCCAGAGTACAACAAATGGCAAGAAAACAACAATTCAATATTAAAATAATTAAAAATATGCCGAGGCAGCTAAGTGATATGACCAGCCCCAACTGACGGCGCCCGTTCACGAACATGACGCATAGATCGGCACCATTCAGCTCACCCATTTTGAAGGGAGCTAAATGATCCAACACACACGCCACCGTCAGCGAGACATTTGTGTGAGCATGACATACTATCAGCCGCCAGGGCACATTCAAGTCAATGAAAGACACATTACCCGGTAAATGGTACATAGTGTATAGTATATACATAGAACTCACATCTGTGCTATGCAATTATACAATACAAAGGAAATTGAGTTTATACAATGCAAAGATAGTCTTACAATCTTCAGCAGCTCCAACAGAATCTTCAAGTGTTAATCAATTAGTTGTGGTTGTGGAGCAGGACCAGCCTTGAGCCAGGCATTTTTATCAGCGATGTAATCCCCTAACTTATAATATGCCTGACTGCATAGTGTGCGTTTTATACAAGACTTGAATTTCGTCTCATTCATTTCAAGAATGTGGGGAGGTATTTTATTATAACATTTTAAACAGTACCCCATAAAAGATGAGTCTACTTTAGCCAGTCTGAAACCTGGTTGAACTAATAGGTCCCTATTTCTAGTACTATAATTATGTCTTTCACCTCTTTTACCAAAAAGATGTAAGTTTTTTCTTACATACATGATATTTTCGTAGATATATTGACAAGGCACCGTCATGATGTTAATTTCCTTAAACAGTTCCCTTAGAGAATCGCGCCTGCGGAGAATATAAATGGCTCTGATAGCTCTTTTCTGCAGAATAAAAATAGAATCGATGTCTGCAGCCCGTCCCCAAAGTAAAATACCGTAAGACATGATACTATGAAAGTAACTAAAGTAGACTAGTCTCGCGGTATCTACATCAGTAAATTGACGGATTTTTCTGACAGCATAAGCTGCTGAACTTAGCCGTCCTGCAAGAGATGTTAAATGAGGACCCCATTGTAGCCTTGAGTCGAGCGTGATCCCTAGGAAAACAGTTTCATCGACGAATTCTAGTTTCTCTTGATTCAATATTATCTCACAATCACTACTCTTGACATTTGGTAAAGAAAATCTTATGCACTTAGTTTTTTTCCCATTTAATACTAAATTATTAGCAGTGAACCAATTTTGGACCTGCAGTAGGGCGTTATTTACGTCGTCAAAATTTGTAGCACGTCTATTTACCTTAAAAATTAAGGAAGTGTCATCAGCAAATAACACCATTTGTGGTTGATTTTTTAATAAATGGAGTAGATCATTAACATACACTAAAAAGAGGAAAGGACCCAATATCGAGCCTTGTGGCACACCCATTTTTACTGTTAAACCATTCGAATTGACACCATTTATTTGAACTTGCTGTTGTCTATTATTTAAATAAGAACTAACTAAACTGAGCGCAAGTTTTCCAAGTCCGTAATGCTCAAGTTTCAAAAGCAAGGTTTCGTGATCGACGCAATCAAATGCCTTGGAGAGGTCACAAAAGATTCCTATGGCGTCTTGGGCCTCTTCCCACGCGTTAAAAATGTGTTTTAATAAAGTTACACCAGCGTCGGTCGTACAACGTCCTTTGGTGAAACCATACTGTTGATCGTGTAAGATTTTATTCGTGTTAAAATGATTGAGCATTTGATTAAGCATTATCTTTTCAAACACCTTGCTGAAAACCGGCAAAACGGATACGGGTCTATAATTATTGGTGTCCTTACTGTCCCCGGATTTGTAAAGTGGTATTACCTTACTGTATTTCATTAAATCGGGAAAGACTCCTTGATCAACACACGAATTAAATACTAAGGCTAAGTAAGGTGAAATAGTCTCAATTATAGAGGTACAGACTTTAATGGACATTCCCCAAAGATCTTCGGTCAATTTGATTTTAATTTGCTTAAAAGCTTTTATTACTACTATGGGGTTAATATGTTTAAATTGAAATTCAACCGGGCAGGCTGGAAAGTTCACTCTTAATAAATCAATTGATACGTCTGATGAGGAATCTAAGGCTTCCGTCGTTTTTGATGGAATATTAGTGAAGAAATTTACAAATTCCTGAGCTATTTCTAAGTTAGAGCTTATGGCACCACGTGAAGTCTCCAATGAGTAATCAGTGTTTCGTTTTTTATTCCTACTAGTTTCGTTATTTATAATTTTCCAAACAGTTTTTATTTTATTTTCTGCTGATTTGATTTTATTGCTAATGTACAGGGATTTGGCTATTTTACAAGTATTTCTAAAAATTTTGGAATATGTAGCAACATACTTGCTGAAAGTTTCAGTATTGATGTAAGGCTTAAGGCCATACAGCTCGAACAGTCTTTCCCTACTTTTCCTAATACCTCTAGTTGCCCAGTCACTAAATAAAAAATTAGGGCAAATGTTTTTTGTTTTCTTTTCAAAAGTTATATTGAATTGAGTGTGCACTATTGAAAAGAAATCCTCGTACAATTTATTTGCATCATCCATATGATAGCCCAGATCATTCAACTTATTATTTAGGGTGCTATTGAATCTATTTAGTTTACCAGTCGTTATTGGTCTAAATTGTATTTGCACTTTTTGCAAAGGTGTTTTAAACTTAAATGATACCGTTTGTCCACTATGATCAGACGGCAGACAATTAACGATGGTTTTATCTAAATAATCACAATCGCAAAAGACATTATCAATACAAGTAGCAGAAGTTGGAGTTATTCTAGTCGGTTCTGTAAAAACATTAAATAGATTAAACGATTTAAAAAGGCTTAATAATCTACTGCTATTTGAATTATTTTCCAAAATATTAATATTAAAATCACCACAAATAATTGCGGCTTTGTTATTGGATGCAAGTTTCGCTAGGACATCTTCCATTATTGACTCAAATACAGAAAAGTTCTGATAATTAGGGGGTCTGTAAACGCACACTATAACATGCTTATCTAGCTCAACACAGGACAGTTCGATGCAATGTTCAATTGATAAACCCACTATGTCATTTCGTTGCTTGGATTTTAAACAATTTTTTATCAAGATTAGAGAACCACCACGCAACATAGATTTACGGTTAAAACAACTGCCCACACTATAGTTCTCAAAATTAATTAACATTTGGTAATCCTTTAACCAATGTTCAGTACAACAAACAATGTCAAACTTTGTTTTTTCTAAAAACATTTCAATTTCTAATAATTTGGAAGACATGCCTTGAATATTTTGATGAAATAATGTCAAGGCATTCTGCTGATCTCCTTTTTGATATTTAAGTATTTTAGAGCAAGAAGATACCTTGTTGTTGTTAGGTATAAGAATATTATTACTGGTACCTTCTGTTGTCTTACAAACTAGTTTAAATGATTATCCGGAGTTAATCCCAAGACTTCAATGTCATCACCAGGCAGTGAGCTCATAGTGCGTGAGGGAAATGGAACCTCCTTCGTACAATTTGTAAAAATATTTATAGCATTCGAGCTACATTCATTCAGGCAAACCACCTTATTATTAGTATTATTACTAACTGTTGTGGTGTTAATAATACAAGACTTCGACATAATACTTATGTCTGAGTTTATATAAAAAGCTAATAGCCTTGCTATTATGTGTCTAAAACTAACAGGCAGATACACAGTATCCCTAGTCGACTTTAAAGTTTCTACAAAACTGTTGGTATCAAAATATACCAGCTTGTCACTGTAATGACTAACTAAAAAGTGCATATGCTTATTAAGCGTATGAATATAATTGTTTTGTCTATTTGTTAATTTTCTAAAATATGGGAAAGCACACAATATTATTTTCTTACAATTTAACTTTAACAACTCAGTTACACAGTCAGTTATTTCATATTTTTTGACCTTAGAACTGTTACCTACAAATACAGTAATGTTAGTTTTAGGATTAAATACATTTCCTGTTACTGATGCCATTATTTGTTTGTAGGTTGACCCTGGCATACAATTATTTTGAGTAGAATAACTCAGGTTGTTACTAATTAATTTACCTAACCCTCTTCCTATACTATCCGAGAACATAACTGAATCATAACAATCATGACTACTGAAAGATGGAGAACTACCAGTCTCAAACTGTTCCAATTGAGAAAGATCTTGTACTATATCAGATACATCCTGGTTAAGGATACACTCTTGAGACAAACTCTCAGCCTGGGATGGGTCCTCCGTTACCTCAGGCTGGACAGCGACAGTGTGGGGAACTCTCTGACAAGTACACTGACACTTAACTAACTCATTAGCAGCAAGAATGTGTTCTTTAATTTGGTTCTGAGACCCCACATATTTAATATAAAGGGAACTAAGTCTGCCCTCAAGTTCCTGAATGTCAGACTGTAAGCGCTGTGTATCAATTTCATAGAATTTTTTGCTGTCTTCTAATTTGATTTGATAATTGGTTAATTTATTCATTAGATCAACACGTTCTTTCCTCAGTGGAATATTTTTGGAAAAGTGTTTGTGTTGTTTTCTAAATTGATTACATTTTTTAATTATTCTATTCATTCTTGCATATTTTTTCATTTTCTTATGACTAAAGTTATAACTATAATTCTGATTTAGCAAGGAATCTTCAGTAAGGTCAATAGTTGTTAAGGAATGAGGGTTACAATTACTATTTAATAATTCATTATATAAGTGGTTTGTTTCTTTAACCTGATTACATTCTATTTCTTTTTCTAACTGGATGATACGACTATTGGCATGAATTAATTCATCTTCTAGGTCCCTAACTTTAATTAAGGCCTCTTCATACAAATCACTACAGGAGTTGAAACCGTCCGTGACTACCTTTAGTTGATCGCGTTCATCAACAACATTCTGATACTGTTGATGTAGGTCTACTAGCTCCCGTTTAAGGCTTGAGTTTTTGTCAACAATTTTCCTGATTTCCTCCTCACTTTCATCATTCTCCAGTAGCAATTGGTCACATTGGAGTTTTGTTGCTTCAAGTTTTTGGAGGGCCGTTCTCAATTTAAGGTCCATCTCCTGAGCAGTAGCCTTACGGGTCATCACAGGCATGGTTTCAAAATATGTTACTGAAATTAGAATAAAGAAACAGTGAAAAAAGTGGACAGAAAAAAATAAAATAAAGTTTGAAATGATAGGGAAAATGGGAGAAGTTATCGTAGTTCAGTAGAGAGAAATTAGGTTGGTTACTGGATTGGTTTGAAGGACTATTTTCAAGGCTAAGGATATCAAATTTGGATGCTTTTTATCGCCTTACGATTTTACTTTTCTGTATGTGGGTAGGTTGCCTAGATTTTGAAGTTATTTTTTCTTATATATCACCGTAGGTATAACGGCAATGCGAAAACAATGATCATGAATGTTTTTATTGTTGTATATTATATTAAAGATCAGAATAAGAATAACAGAATCTTCGCTAAGTTTCGTTTTATACGATGTAAACAATACGATTTAGACCCAAGGCAGGGTGCTAAGCGAACTATTTTATGCTAAACTTCACAAGGATGTGTAACAGAGTTACAGTGACAATAAATGAGTGCAATTATAAAGTAAAAGTAAACAAATACTCCCCGTTTTAATCCGCAGATCGAAAGTCAGCTGTTGGTTTTAGGTTACCGGTGTGTAAAAACACTGTGTTAACTATATCTATTTACAGGAAAACAATAATCCTGAGTATTTATGCAATTAAATTACGTTAACACATAAAATTACACCTTAATTTTACTTAATTACTAATTAAAATTAATTTTAAAATACGGAACAAAAATTTGACATTTCACTCGGGCAGTGTTGCCACTTTTTTTTCACACAAACTCTACTACTAACTAGTCCCTCTTCCCCCGGTGTCCCTCTTACCCGACCTGACCTTACCTAAATTTCTATCCAACGGTCACACTGCATAAATAATGTTGTAATACCGGTTTTACTAGGAGAAACATTTTTAATACTTAAAATCTCATTTGAAACTTGGTGGAACTCGTGGCTAAATAATAATAGTCGTACGGGTCGATCAGAGGTTAAGCTACGCTTGCCGCGGTCGGTTCGCGGATGGGTGACCATCCATTCCATATCGAGACTCCTCCGTGCCTCGGAAAGCCCGTGATCCCGGCTGTCATTTGGTAGATCTTTGACGTTCGTTACGGGTAGTCAGAAGCCCAAACGACTGACAACCAGTCTTACTAAGGGGTACCTACCGTGTTATCCAGTAACTGGGTTGTAGAGGTCAGATAGACCGTCGTTCCATGTACAAACGCCAGCACATCAACCTACTACAATCTGTCAAATTTCTTTAATAGATTTTCAACTTTATCGCTAAAGCATGAAGTTCAAAGTGGATTGGGAAAATTTGACAGTTTCGGGTAGGTTGATGTGCTGGCGTCTGTACAATACTGGTATTCAGCTGCATCCGGTTAGACTGGAAGCCGACCCTAACATAGTTGGGAAAAGGCTAGGCAGATTGATAAATTTCATTTTAAACAGCACAGTCAATTATTTGACAAACAAAAGGCTAACACGCATTGTTCTAGCAAAATAGCTTGTTACATACAATGCGTGCCACGAAAGAAGAGACTTGACACACCACGTGGTTTGATTTGCGCAGAACACGATTTTAGGTATCTTTAGCGGTATGAGGTCTGAGTGCGGGACGGGACCGGACGTCATAGGGACAGCGGAAAGAGCGGGGGAGGCGGGGTCAAGTCTCATCTTTCGTGGCACGCATTGTACTGTCGAACTGGACAGCAATCAGCAAGGCAATTTTAGACAGGGTCAGTGCACAAGTCAGTTATCGGCGCCAGTGCCCGCGCCTAGACTGGCTTCCACTGTTTACATGGTGTCAGTAGTCGCGGCTAGTTTTCACGGTGAGCACACGTTTGTGAAGTCAGTGAAGAAAAATGAATTCGCGAAACGGGCGAAAAAAACATTTTCTCTTACTAGCCAGATGCAACGTCACCCCACAAAGCGGCGCCAGTAACCAGGCGGGGTCGACTCATTGGGTAAACTTTGGAATACCTACGGGGGCTAGACCTGTGTTGCCAAGTTTTCCTCTATTATGTAAGACCTAAAAGTTTCGGTCTCTAATAATGACGTTTTCAAAGATGGCAACATTAGTAAAACTAAAAAGTTGCTTAGGTGTTAAAAAGCTACCATCTGGTAGTTTTAGCGACATTTTTGTTTAAATTATTAATCAACAAATTAGCCGACATAATATTTCGCATATTTATTCAACGTTAATTTTATTAGAATACAATAAATATAACTATAATTCATGCCGAATATAATAGTTATACGCTCGTATAGCATAGGTTTTAACTTTAAATAAACAAAAGGGTTACCAATCAAGTCAATACATAAATAATAAATTTAATTTACTGCAACGCAACGGGCAGAGGCTACTTTCTTTCTAAAATTATTAATTTTACAAGATTAGGTGGGTACGATTTTGTTTAATGTACATGGCAGCCCCACAAATACCACTTCACATGAAAAATGTCTGCCGGCGTAAGCGCATATTGATGTGATGTTATTTCTTGTGAATTCTCTTTTTGCAACGTTAAGTGTTATCCTCGCTATTAACGACGTTGAGTAGAGCCTACGTTCCACCGTCTGTGTGCCAAATCACCTGAGTGTTGTGTACGAGATAGTGATTATAGTTTGTGTTTATGTTGTTTGTTGATAGGTATAAATTCAGTTGCCCATTTTGATAGCTCCTATGTATGCAATACCAATTGTGTAATTTATAATAAAGTACTTTTGACATAAAAGACACACTACTGTTTTTATTATAATAATACTAGTAAAAACATTTGACAAAAAATTGTGATTTATGTCAAAACTCAAACTTTTTTACTAGAAGATTTATTATCTCCTATAAACAATAAGGCTGCTTGACCACCAAAGCGGAGCTGGAAAATTGTAACCAGTAAAATAGCACAATTAAACATCGGTTACAGTTTCTCAGTTCTGCTTTCGTGGACCATCTCAAAGAAACATCTCAAAGAAAACATCTCAAAGAAATCGATTTTGAATATCCCGCTTTCACAAGTTTTTGGGGGCACCCACTAGGTGGCGCCAAAAACCGTACCATTTTATTTGTTCGTAGTTGACGTTCTTCTCCTAGAGTAAATATGTTCCTTGCCAGTAACTGACCAGGCTGTTTACACGGGGTTTTTGTCACTGGCGCGGGTGGGCGCGGGTTGCGGGGGGCGCCGACTGGCTTCTAAATATTCGTGTGCGAATTTACAAGCCAGCGCTGAGGCAGATTTACTGCCACACTCAGAGACGTTTAATGGTTACTTAAGTTGCTCCTTAGTATAGATTTAAAAAAGTTCCGTCTCAGAGACAGTTAATGGTCCGTTACCGTCCCTTAATGACAATTAAAGTTAAGTACGGCAAAACCTTCACTTAACTTGCTAATGATTGATTTTGACATTTACGTTTGAGGTTATATTTTACTTATATCTATAGAATTCACAGGAATATAAGTGTTTTAACAATAGTAAAGATGAGTGATCTGCTAGACTTTATTGATTTTGTAGACTATACCAGAAGGTATATAGAGTAGTAGGGCCGAGGCGGTATTTTCGTGATTATTCTGATCCCTTTTCAAAATACTCGGTTCAAGAATTTCATGCACGCTACAGATTTACGCCAGAAACCGTAAAAAGTGTAATATTGCCTTTGCTGGCACCCGACCTAAGTAAACCAACCAAAAGAGGATTACCATTCGCCCCGGAACTAATGTTACTGCTGACATTACGCTACTTCGCTACAGGTAGTTTTCAGGTTAGTACCTACTTATAGCATAAGTACCTATTTATTGAATTAAACTGCATTAGGTAGGTATTGTAAATAATAATAGAATTTGTTAGATAAGTCATATAAATATGTCGTTGCTTTTTTTTACAGAAATTGGATGGGGATGTCATTAATATCTGCCAGCAGTCAGTTTCACGAATTATTGCAAAAGTCTCTACATTGATAGCAAACAAAATGAAATATTTTGTTAAATTGCCATCTCTCTCTGCCACGCAACACAAAACAACTCTAAACATAACCTTAACACTGACAGTTTACAACATTGACAATTAGTGATACCAGAAAAAAAAAGGGTCCGTGTACTTTATTTTATTTACATGAAAATAGCTGTTTCGTTTTGTTTTTTATGTAAAAACGATCGGGAAATGAACGAATTCTTATTTATATTGTTAATATAAAAGGTTTTAATGTATTTAAGTGAAGTTTTTTGCTACATAATAATATCACATTTTCAAGTGTGGCTACACCAATCGTTTATCGATATGCGATCTCCAAGCCAATTTGACGTAACTCTGCTCTACGGATACTTAAAGTTGTCATTAACTAATGAACCCTTAAATATTGTCTCTGGGATGTATCGTTCATTAACAGATTTAATGATAATTAGTTAAGTACTCATTAGGACTAATTTAATGAACCTTTCTGAGTGTGGCAGTTAGACAGATCCAGTGACTGGCGCCGAAATTGAGACAAGCCAGCGCTGACCCGAAAAAAAACCCGTGTAAATTGATTTCAAGTCAATCCAGTGGCGGGAAGTCTGCGCTGGCTTGTAAATTCGCACACGAATATTTAGAAGCCAGTCTAGGCGCGGGCACTGGCGCCGATAACTGACTTGTGCACTGACCCTGTCTAAAATTGCCTTAACGCTAATCGGCCAAACGCAATCTTAACTGTGGTCGCCTCATGTCTTATCTGTACATTTGCGCTAAGCAACCGATCACGTGAAATTGTTTTTTAAACAGCATTATTATGTATCATCATGAGTGACACATAATAATACTGTTTAAAAAACAATTGTCATGCCTCCACCTCCAGTCCCGCGCCAGCCAGCTGCGCCGACGCACGCGTGACAGCGACGCCATCTTGGTTCTATTTTTTAAAATGTCATTGAGGTTATTCTTGTTTTTGTCCATCACCGGCTTGATTGCCGCTCAGGCCCCGAGCCCTACCATAAGAGTGGCTCATGGGCTTCTTCAGGGCGCATGGAAGGTGTCCACGAAGGGACGGCCCTTCGCCAGCTTCCAAGGTGTACCATACGCGCGGCCGCCGATCGGAAAGTATCGATTTAGGGTAAGTTATCAATTCTAATTTGTTTTTGTTTAGCTTGTGTGTGTGATTGTACTATTAAAATAGTATTATAAGATGGACCTGTTATATTTTATTTCAGCTTGGCTTTTAATAAACTGAACCCGATAGTGTAATACAGATAATAAAATAACCCATAAGTTCTGGCGTCACCTTCAAATTAAAGGGAGTTAAGTTCTCTCTGCTCTTTAAAATTTTATCAACATCTATGGTAAGCAAGTTTACCATAATTTATAGAGGTTAAATGGGATGGACGTGTCACGGTTTCTTAAAAAAACTTTACTTATTTTCCTTAAAGCAGTAATAAAAAACATCCTTTTTATGGGCATTAAAGTTCGCCTCAGAGTTAACCCGCGGCCAAAATACATAAATAATGTTTATAGGTAGGTATATATATATAGTCGAACTGCTCAGAGTTTTCCAACTAAGTAAACAAAGCATTATTATGACTTAGTCACTTCATAGTTCTGTTAATAAACAACAATATCAAACTTTGTATTTGTATGGTTGACCATGAAAACAAAACTGTTATCGTCAGGGAATTAATTAATATTGTTTTGGTTATAATCCTTGAAACTTCTATTAAAATCCATCATAGAATTTACATACTCGTATGTGTTACTTACTCTCGTGGAAATTACGTAAATATACAACCAAAAGCTATTTGCATAAGATCTCCTAACGTTAAATATTTAGAATCTCGCATCTCTTTAATAAACATTAAATGCGTGTCGTGATCTTCATCTTCTACGGAATTTTGCTAATGTACAGACGCCAGCACATCAAGCTACCCGAAAATGTCAAATTTTCCCAATGAACTTTGAACTATATGCTTTGACGATAAAGTTGAAAATCTATTAAAGAAATTTGACAGATTGTAGTAGGTTGATGTGCTGGCGTCTGTACAATAATGTACCTACTTCTCGGTAGCAATAAGTATGAAATCTTAATATAAGGAAATTAAGATCTAGTTATCATTTTAATTACGGTAGATTATAATGAAAGTGTCTGGACTGGACTACTAACGATGTCAGTTCTGCGCCCTTATTGCGAAGCACACTATTAATCTCAATCTGAATCATTTTGAAGTATATTGCTAATCCATCGCTCGGCTGGGCAGCGTTCGGGAAGCTACGCAATATTTTCTCGTCCCACGTACCGCAGTGTCTCAAGACGAATGTCTTTGAGCAGTGCGTGTTGCTAGTGACGACTTATGGCACTGAAACGTGGTCGCTCACAATAAATTAAAGTCGCTGTTCATGTAAAATAAAATGAAATGTCTGTCTATGTGACAGCGTTACTCTTCTAAACTGCGCAACAAATTTTGATGCAGTTTTCACCATAATTTAGGGAATTTATTCCGGAAAGTTTATGTTTATATACCACAGTTATATATACACCTAGATAACGCAAGAGCAACTACTTCAGTACTTTGCGTGCCCAGCTTACGTACAAAAATCGTAAGCTTTCGCGCCCAGTCCTGTAGTACTGCTGGCTGGCTGGGTGAGCGTGAGCGCTGGCGCTAGGCTCCGAGGGTGGGACGTGACGGGTGCCGCACGCGGTGGCGTCTTTTAATTGATTTGATTTTCCCATCACTAAATAGCGCTTGTGACGACATAGTTGGTCTATGGCACGTTTGGTTTTCATACAGATCGTGATACTTGGGTGGTGTATCTATATCTGTGGTATATACAGGGTGGCAGAGACACCAATACGCAACCTGTTACTACGGATTCAGTACATGATTTTGAAACCCCTGCGTTGAAATTGTTCGTAGATTATTAAAAAAAAAAATAGCTGTTTCAGAGAAAATTGCAATACCTACGCGGTCTAAATAAATAGGTACAATTTTTTTTTTAATTACCGTTGTAAAATTTAGAATCATTTACTGAATTAAAAGCTTAGAGACTCGATGTTGTCAAGTCCTAAAAAACATGCGAAGCAGGGCCGGACGCTAGTCTTACTTAAACAATTCAAAATAATTTTAAAATATATAAGAAGAATATTTTTTAACCATTTTGATTTATTTATAGTTGTTAGCATTTAGCAAAGGTCTTCAGACTCATAATGATAATAAAATTAAAAATATAATAAAATTATATATTAGAATAAATATCTTTTTGATCATTTTGGCCCGTTGAGTGACACGCTGTCACATCAAAAGCGACGAAAATCTTTGTAAACAAACATGACTTTCTAGAAAAAAACCTTTCATTCCTACACAATAAAATTATGTTTACGCTAGAGCTCCAAATATTTTTATAACTTTTTCAATAGTGCTACTCACTCTGAAATCAACTTATTGCCATTAAAATAAAGTTGATATTTGTTTAACTTGAAATAACATCAATTGGAAGCAAATAATAGATAAAATTACCTATAACTTGTACAGACCTACATACATAAATATATTGAGATCGCCAGGCCAAAAGCTTTTATTAATCGTATCAACTGATTTCATAGCGGGTATATAGGCAGTAAAATCCCCCTCCACCCTCCAGCCCTCCTCCCCCCTGGAGATCCCGCACGTTATTGATCGTTCTTGGTTTCTTTGGAGACTAATGATAGATCCCGGTCCTACTTTGGAGACCATTAAGGGGACTACAAGACCTAAACGCAAGTTTTATAATGTCTAAAAGTTTAAATGATCGACTACAGTAAACAAAATCAGAAAAATATATGATATTATTCAGGATATATGCTAGATAGATAGTGTGTTGAAAACATGATACAACAGATAAAAATCATGAAGATACCTCTAAAAACTTTCTTTTTACAATAAAAAATACAATCAAACTGATTTTTTGTCAGATTATTCTACAAGTACTAGTGTTTTAATTTTTTAGTGCAAACAATTGATTTTTTGTAAATAGATAATTGCTACATATTTTGAAATAAATTACCAGCGTTATGTCATCGCGCTTCTCTTTCTTTTCTTTGCAAACTGAAAGAAATAAGCAGTAAATAAAAATGAAAAAACATTAATCTGAAAGCTTGAGGCAAAATGTTACCGTCATGACAGTAAACTTTAACGTTTTAAGTAACTAAAAGGGCACAAAATTAACTGTTTTATTTATTTGGTGATATCTTTCAAACCTTTGAAATTTACTTGCATTACAGTAATGGTGGTTTTTGTTTTATTCAGAAAATAGTATGTGTTTTGTCTTTTACTGTCTTACAAACATTTCTTCTTACTGTATAAAATCATAATGAAGTGCAGTCCGACAGTGACCGCGCTTTAAGTCATACAGTCCCCTTAATAGATGATGTCGGGGTATATGAGATAATTTTATTATTGGCGTCGATCATAGGTTCTCAACCTGATTTTTCCCACCAATTTTTAGAATGTTTTTAACCTAAGACCCCCCAATTCTTCTTACTTAACATCTGTCGCGAATCTGAAACAGTTATTGCCGCGATTGAATTATATTTAAACGCGTAATATTATACAGTCGTAAGATAGGATATATAATTTTCTCTGGGTCTTCTACTGGAAGGTCTCAATCGCCCACGAGGAGCATTAACGCCCACGTTGAGAACCAATGGCATAGATAAATCAAAGTATTTTTACTAGGGATGCATCCGATACCGATACCGATACCGATATATCGGCGATACTTCAGGTTTGCCGATATATCGGTATCGGCGATATTTTTATGGCCGATTCAACGATACTTTTCAAATTTCGCTCTTTAAAAATGTAATGTAAACGCGCGTGTTGTCAAATAAGATTAAGAATTACATATCGTAATTGTTTGTGTATTATATGTCATTTTTATAACTATTCGTTTGAGTCAAATAAAATAAATAGTAGTCATATCAACTTCAAAACACAAAAGTGCTATATGGAATCACTTTCAAATTTCGACAATTGATAATTCCATAAAAATCTTATAAATGTTAATTTTGATTACTAAAACTATTAATTAATTGTGCTTTATTTAATCTACCTTCCTTTTTGTATTCAGTCAGCGTATCGGTATCGGTATCGGTATCGCCGATATTTTTATAAGAGTATCGGTATCGGTATCGTATCGGCAAAAAGGCGTATCGCGGCATCCCTAATTTTTACTTACCACTCTTTTGTATTTTGTAGATCCATAATGTGGTAGGGGAAAAATGTCTTGGAAGGCCGTTTTGTAGCCAAAGGGCATTAGAAATGTCAGGAATAAGAATTGACATGAATATAATAACAATATTGTAATTATAATTAGAATTTAATTGTGTTATTTTTGGTTCTGTTTCTCCTTTTTTGTCCAGAATTGTTTTAGTTTCTCATTTATTTATTAATTTTATCGTAAACTAGGACAAAATCTTTATAAAACAATACCACAGTATGATTGACTTCATCGATATCATAATAATATTATAGGCGACAAACAGTAAAGTTTCATAAACTTTTAACTGTACAATTTGTTATACATCTGCGTAAGCCTTTCATGCAGCAATAGATGGTAAAACGCTGTGCAACAATTCCAATTGTTTTTAGCAGCTCAAAGGGGGCAATTCTCGTAACATAACATAGAACGTTCACAGTCTGATCTTAGTCTCAAACTGTCAAACATATCTCCAATTTTTTTTTAAAGTTGCCCCACACTATGAATTACTCCTGTATCGTGGGTGCGTTTACAAACGTTTAAATTCACATACACAAACAGCCAGACCCGGAACAACTACCTGCAGGCAATACAAATATTTGTCCCGTGCGGGAATCGGACCCGCGACACGCAGCGCAGCAGTCGATCGCTCAGCCACTGCGCCAACCGTGTCGTCATTACCTACATTTTTGACATTGGTTGTCGCTGAGATGAGATCGCGACCAGATTTTGAACGTTTTTTAAGTACAGACGCCAGCACATCAACCTACCCGAAACTGTCAAATTTTCCCAATCAACTTTAAACCTTATGATTTAGCGATAAAGTTGTAAATCTATTAAAGAAATTTGACAGATTGTAGTTACTTGATGTGCTGGCATCTGTACCTACGAGAATTGACCTTCAGTTCGAAAACATTTCTAATACAAGAAACTAAAATGAAACTGCAAATGTTTGCAAACACAAAAATAACAATGGACTCTAGGTTTTATATAGTTTTAAACAATGATATATCATTGGTTTTAAAACAAAGACGCCGCGCGCCGTTCATTGTGGGTTGGGCGGTTGGCTGCTGGCACTAATGCTAACAATTTATATCAATATCAGTACCCAGCTCGGAATACAAATTAGTTGCACTGTTCTTATATAAAACGTTATAAAAACTTGAAATTGAAACCCAAGTGTTCGGTATTAAATTACGTTGTTTTCATAATTAACTGGAGTCCGGGGACAGATACGATGTCGGAAAAAAGGCTTGAGAAACTATTGTGAAAATGTAGTCGATCTTCAGGGTTCCGTCTTTATCATAGATATATTTTTTACATGTCAATGGTCTTTATCTTTATGAAAATATCAGCCTGTATTTATGTACATTTATGTCCCATTGGAAGGCAAAAGTGCTCATACAGAGAAACTCTTTGCTGCCACTTTTTTTTATTTTTTGTTATTGCTGAATGGGCCCGCTCTTGACCTCGATCACGAGCGATGGATGAGGTCTACGATGAAACAAGCGTGCCCAGAGGTTGCCTAAGGCACTGGAACTCTCACGCATCGACGAAACACAGCAGGCTGCTTGACGCCGGCGACTCCGGTGGGAGGGTGGTCGCAAAGCAGGTGTTAGCCCTACCACCGCAAGGGAAGAATTGGCCAGTCAAATAAGGTGTTGGGTGTGACTGTCCAGGATGCGCCGAGCGCTCGGTTCAGTTGAGTAACTGGCGGAACAAACTGCGCTACACGAGGAGGCTTCTTCATGCATCGCACCGATTCGAGGACCTCTGCTTGACATGTTTTTGCTCCTTTCATATATTATTAAACAGAGCAGTGTGGTGGCTCAGTAGTAACAGCATCGGCCCCGATTTACGAGTAGCTACCTATGGACTTGAAAAAGAAAATTGCTTCATGAATAGTCATGGTAAATTTTTTTTTGTGGGGTATCAAAAGGGCTTGAGGAGACGATTCCAAAAGTATCCACTAAACGATGAAAATAAAATAAAAATTGACAAAATCAAAACCCCGACTGCAGCTAAGATTCAAAACAAGCTCACTTTAAAAGCAGTCTTGATGTAGTTACCAAATTGTTACTTTGTTTTTCTGTTGTTTGTGTTTTTTTTATTTTTATGCGTCATGTTTGCCGCAAATAAACGTATTTTCTTTCTTTTCTTTCTAGTTGGTAGGTTTTTCAATTTTTTTATTCTAAAAATCTAAATCTGAATCTGTTGGTCGTGAGTTCGAAACGAGACAGGTGCTACACTTTGTGTATTTAATATCATTACCACTTCTCTCAAAACGGTAAAGGAAAACATCGTGAGGAAATCGGCATCATGTCCTCAAACCAAACATCTGAAGACATGTGACATCCACCAACCCGCACTGGGCCCGCGTGGCTTCTGTACACAGAGAGGTGGCCTATGTCCCAGCAGTGGGAACAACAACAACAACAACAGCAACAACATTAAAGATATTAAAAGCTGAAACAAATAATTTCTTACTACAGCACATTAAAGCCATTTCATTAAGACTTACTGACAGTGGCGGACTAACAGGGGGGCGGAAGGGGCGGCCCGCCCAGGGCCTCCGGTTTTGGGGGGCCCCCAAATGCCTCCGCGTTCCCCTGATAAAATCCAAAACAAGACTTTAAAAATGTGCTTAGTACCTACATAATTTCATCAAGATCAAAACACTACAGCCATCTAGACTTTTTAAGTGGTAGGTACTAATATTCTTTTAACTTTGCTGAACGCGTCCAATATGCTGGGAGAATTCCCGTCTTTGTAGCGGGTACTTCCCCAGGAATCCCTGAATGAATGAAGTGCAAATAATTCACTCTTGTACGCCTACATTTACATTCACTACATTCTATTTACGTCGAAAAATAAATATAGGCCTCATTTAACAAATATTGAATTTCATTACGTTGATATTTAATAGTTTATTAGTGTGTACCTACTGATATTTTCGCGAACAGATAAGACTTTTTTCAAATTGTAAAATAATAAACGCCATCTTATCCGTTCAAAGTAATTTCATTAAAAAGTGTAGTAGTGTTTTTGATTTTTGTTGCGGTATAAAAGTAAATGAGTTCAGAGTTACTGTATTTTCGAGTACTTATTTGAAAAAAGTAAGTAATTCTTCGTATAATTTAACCTAGCAATTATAATCCGGAGTTTTTAGTCAATATACACCTGCGAGTACATTGGTCCTTATTTTATTGTAGTGCACGTTTATTAGGGATGTGGTATGTACTTGTTCTCATCGTGAGACTCAACATGGCAAAGTCTCTGTACATTTGTATATCTATATCGTCAAATCAATAATGAGGCTTAGTTTAGCTATCTTTTATAAAAGTTTCTTATTTATCTCATTATTTTTATTGAAAAGGATTCAACCATCTGGCTCTCAGAAAAGGAAGCTAAAAAAACGAAGACTGAAGAGGCAAAATCGCTTGCTGAATCTTTATCCAATTACTTTTCGAATTCTGAAGAGGAGAAAAGTGGCGTTGCCGAAGAAATTAACGAAATAAGCAGAAACACTTATTTATATGTACGGTCAGCATCAAAAGTCGATTAACACTTCAGTTTTTTTAATCTTAGTTATTGAGCAAAATATTAACACTTCAGTTTTCTTTAATGTCTGTTATTGAGCAAAATATTTGTTGAAAATTGCACCGTACTTCTGCTGCAATTTTGAATAAATATTTTGCTCAATAACTGAGATTAAAAAAACTGAAGTGTTAATCGACTTTTGATGCTGACCGTACCTACATAAAAATGTGAACTGAATAAAAAGCTTGTAAAACTACATTTTTTTAAAGCTGGGGGGCCTCATTCAGCTTTGCCGCCCCGGGCCTCTGACGGGCTTAGTCCGCCACTGCTTACTGACTATATAAAGTAAGAAGAAATGTTTGTAAAACAGTAAAAGACAAAACAGTAACATTTAATGATTGTACATATTACTATTTAGTGAAAAAAACAAAAAAAAAGGAAAACCACCATTTCTGTAATATTGAAATTAATTATTTTCAATAAATTTCAATGGTTTTGAAAGGCAATTTCAACGATATCACTCATATGATATCACCAAATCAATATAACATTTAAAATTAACTGTTATATTCTTTAATGTTTCAAGTAGCTGCTACTTAAAACGTTAAAGTTTACTTTCATGACGGTAACATTTTACCTCAAGCTTTAACTGTTTTCGGATCAGTAAAAAATACTGTTTTGAACGTTAGGCTCATATGAAACAGTTTTAAGGCTCCTTCAAACAGGCGCAACACGACACGCGACGCAAAGGCACCGCAAGTCGCGCAAACGAGCGGTGCCTTTGTATCGCGCGCGATTATATCGCGTGTCGCGCCTGTTTGTAGAAGCCTTAACCCTAGATAGCTAACGTTCCTAAACTTCTATGATAAGCTAACCATTCGACATTTTGACGACCATTTTTAAACGTGTTTTTTTATTAAAAAAAATTGTTATTTTAATCAGGTTTATTATATTTATAGGAAATATGGGATGTAAATTAAAGATCATTATAACAAAAATGAATATTCATCTAACTTTTAAGTATTAAATCATAAATCTTAAATGGCACATGTTTTATTGAGATCATTAAGGGACTCAATCTTGACTAAATTAGGAAACTAAGTATTGTTTAAAAATTTCTATTTTTATTTGTAGAAAAAAGATTAAAATTAATCTTGAGTATCAAATTACTTAGATTTTTTTAGCACAAGTTGGGCAAAAGTCAACCATATGTTCGCCACAAATGGGAACTCTGCAACTATTGCAGTGCTTCTTGATTATGCGCCTTTTTTATAGGAACACAAACTGCCGCTTTTCCTTTTCCTTGTTGAGGTATTTTCAGGTATCAGAAGACTACTTCCAGAACCAGATTGCTCAAGGTCTTGACCTTGACCTTCAGCGCGATCCCCATGGTTCAAACCCATGACGTCTCTTATCTTGTCTTTCATTCTACGAGGCCTTGTTGGTATATCCAGTCGACGTTTTAGCCATGGTTCAACGAGTTTTTCATGCAGTTGTTTCATATAGCTCGTTCGTGCCAGTGGTTTACCTCCAGACACCAATACATCACAGAAGTTCGGGAAGAAGTATGTCCTTTGTGAGTTGCCCACACATTACGATTTTTGCCACGACTATTAGGTTGAGGCAAGTGGATTATGCTGTTGGAAGCAGATGATGAATCCTCACTGAGTGGACAATCATCGGAAGGTGACCTGTCTTGTTCCTTTTCAATATCTAACGGTGGACTTACTGAAAGTCACTTTCAACGTCATAAGTCAACAAATCATCCTCATTTTCACTATCAAAAACACCATTGTGTTGACAGAATCTTCATCATCTAACGCCCGAACTATGTCATCAACTGTGATCAAACTCGCAGCCATTCTTCACTGTCAATTAAATAATTAAAAAAAAAAACGAAGCAAAAATCAACTCCAAGCACGTAAGCTGAAAGTTACGCATAAGCTAATCATTCGTCAAAATGACGAGTACGCAGTGGGTATCTCAAAAACAAAAGTACTTACCGGCTAAACGTAACCACCACGCGACACAGTCTAGCAGACCCTAAGTTGGCACGAAACCGCGAGTGTGTAGGTAAAACGATGACAAAGGCAGACGAAGATATTTATTAGATGCTCGTCATTTTGACGAACGTTAGCTATCTAGGGTTAAAGCAGTTCAGATTAATGTTTTTTAATTTTTATTTACTGATTATTTATTCAGTGCTATCACAAAAGGTATGTTAGCGGGACAAGGACATAATGTTTGCAGAGTTATATCGGCGATAATATAAAATAAACATATGTCCAATCGATAACCCCGGTTACTAACTGCCGTCGCTAGTATTATATTATCGTGACAGTAGGTATATATATATCGTCTTATCATAACCATAATCAGCCTGTCATCATCATCATAATCCTGTGATAAACTATTTACGTACCTACAAAGTACGGAACTCTCGGTGCGTGAGTCCGCCTCGCACTTGACCTTTTTATTTAGTGTTTATTTTGCTAAAACCTCCCCTCAGCGGAGTCAAGCCCCTCCCAAACGACAATCCTGGATGCGCCACTGCCGGTCGATTCTGTTAAAATCTCACCGTGAAAACTTAGGTGAAGTTAGTTTGTTTTTGCTAGGAATTGACACTATTGACAGCTCACTCCACGCTCACTGCACCTAAGTTTTCACGGTGAGATTTTTACAGAATCGCACTGCTGTATGTACATAAGTCTTCGCTCGCAATCAAGTTTTTGATTTGATTAACAATATTATTCATCACAGTTTACATAGAAACTGGATATCAACAAGGATCCAAGGAAATTCATCTCCATTACCCGGCTAAGTTATTCTAAGTTTTGACGGCAAGTTAGTTCTGTTCCCTTATCTTATCAAACTTATGTTAAGACTATCGTGTTTGATGAAATAACAGAAGGTTTAAGTTACAGTCAAATGCGGTCAGACGGAAAATTTGCTGAGATATAGAAATTCAAGCTCGTAGAGGAGGGGGCAATGAGGGCATTGTGGCTAAATATTAGGTAACAGCCGCACTGGTCGGTCTTCAAGGTTGAGCAACTCTAGCCGGGGCCAGTCCGTGGATGAGTGACCATCCATAACGTACCGATACACCTCCGTCTTCTCCTACGTCGACCATCTAAGAGATAGGTACTCTGTCAGCGACGCTCGCTTGGCGGGCACACTCGCTGAGAGACTCACGCTTGGTACGGTCAGCAACAAAAGTTGATTAACAATTCAGTTTTTTTAATCTCAGTTATTGAGCAAAATATTTGTTCGAAATTGCAGCAGAGGTACAATGCAATTTTGAACAAATATTTTGTTTATTATCTGAGATTAAAAAAAACTAAAGTGTTAATATTTTACTCAATAACTGAGATTAAAAAAACTGAAGTGTTAATCGACTTTTGTTGCTGACTGTACATACGCAAACCAGCGACAGCCAGCGAGTAAACGCTCGTCGTCGTCGCGCACTCACTACTCGTGAGGCCTCTGCCTCGAATTTTGCGGGCAGCGGGGCGGCAGCGGCGGCGGCATTGACCAACCGACTGCCGCTCCCGCGCCGCCGCCCGCCGCCGCCCCGCTGCCCGCAAAATTCGAGGCAGAGGCCCATAGACTAATATAATCAGAGGCCTTAGTGCTTGAACACGTTGACTCGCGGGCGCGGTATCGAAATATCAAACACACAGCATAGTATGCAAGTGTTCACGTACATAACGCAGGTGCGGCGAACCAAGTCCACCGCGCCCGCACCCGTCACCGCGCCCGCGCGTTCCTACGTGAACAAGCACTTACTCGCTAACTCGTTTTTAGTTGCTAACTCTACTCGCTTCTCGTTCATCGCCGGCGGTGGAGCAGGTGCCTTAACAACCTATATAACTTCCCTTAAGTTTTTTTTTCTTTTAAGGGGCTTACAGGACCTAAACACAAAAAACGCAAGTTTTAGAAACAATAAAATTATATGATCGACTACAGTAAACAAAATCAGAAAAATTATGATATTCTTCAGGATATATGCTAGGTAGATAGTGTGTTGAAAACATAATACAACTAATTTGATACGATAGAAAAAAAATCATGAAGATACCTCTAAAAACTTTCTTTTGAAGTGAAAACTTCTTAAACGGCGTTGTACACTTTTTTGTAATGGGTAAAAAATGTTAAACTCGCGTCAGGACACGTGACCTGATCGAAAATTCGTAAGACGGATGGCCGTAGCTGGTACCGCGAGTGTTTTGTTTATAAAACGATTCACAAAATACACACGTAATTGCATTCAAGTTCTCCCTTCTGTCGGCACTCCCGGAGTGCCACTGTTTTTTACAATAAAAACCATACTAATATACAATCATTCTGCTTTTGTCAGATTATTCTACAAGCAACATACTAAAATACTAGTGTTTTAATTTTTTAGTCCAAACAATAGATTTTTGTAATCGAATAATTGCTTCATATTTTGCAATAAATTACCAGGGTTGGGTCATCGCGCTTCTCTTTCTTTTCTATGCAGTCCGACAGTGAACGCGCTTTAGGTCATGTAAGCCCCTTAAAATCCCATCAAAGACGAATTTCTAGAACTACGCAGTTTCTTAACAAGTTCAATCTAAATCGCTACAACCCCTAGGAACATCCAGATTGCATTAGTGGAATGTTCAAATGCTGTTACCACTTGTACATAATGCCCTAGTCACGCCCCGGTTCTCGCGAAACCTATTTATAGTTATCTAAACTTAGGCTACTTACAATTATCTAAACTTAGGTTCCGAATTATACCATAATCGCTCAAAGCGCGCTCATAAGTAGCGTTCCGATTTAGATACAACGATTATGACAGCTGAGAGCTTTTAACAATTTGGAACGCTCGTAAACGCGCTCACAGTGCTCGCTGAACGTCAAAACTATATTCACTTGAATGTGACTTGAATACATGGTTGGATTACAGTATTTCTTCGTGTACACCACTAAACTAATAAAACTGAAGAATTTGTTTGTTTGAACGCTCTAATCTCTGAAACTCATCATCTGCCTAGCCTTTTCTCAACTATGTTGGGGTCGGCTTCCAGTCTAACCGGATTCAGCTGAATACCAGTATTTTACATGGAGCGATTACCTATCTGACCCCCACAACCCAGTTACTGGGTAATACGATACCCCTTGGTAAAACTGGTTGTCAGACTTTCAGGCTTCTGTCTACCCGTAATGACTGTCAAAGATTCACGAATTACTCCCGGGACCAATGGCTTAACGTGCTTTCCGTGGCACAGAGAGGTCTTGGTATATAAAGATGGTCACCCATCCACGGACCAACCGTGGCAAGCATAGCTTAACCTGATCGATCGACTTTTGCGGCCGTTATTCACCACGCGGACCCAGTGCGGGTTGGTGAAAATGTCACATGTCGTCGAATTTATGGTTCTAGGACATGCCGGTTTCCTCACGATGTTTTCCTTCACCGTTTTGAGAGCAGTGGTGATGAAATTAAGTACACAAAGTATAGCGCCTGACTCCGTTCGAATTCTCACGACACGACCTACAGCTTGTATGTGTTGTAGGTCGAATCCAGCTACAATAAAACCTTTTTCTTTTTCGTTTCTAATGATCTGCGCTAGCGTTCATTGATATATGTACATCTGTGACCACATCCAGATGGCAGTCATACACATTCATAACTATTGTTTCAGTCCAATGAGGACGGAATACATCAGGAATGCCAACGAACAGTGTGATTGACCTAACATGTAGATGTGCTGAGCAATGAGGTTGCAAGATGTCTCTTGGATGAAAACCATCATGCATAGTTTAACTCTCTTGGTAGTTTTTGTACAGACGTTATTGTATTGCAATCGTTGTAAGTTCACTTTCCACCAATTCTTCCACCAATTCGCACTAAGCGTTTTCAAATGTCCTTTATAATGCGCACAGCAAAAGAGTGGAACTCTCTACCTGCGTTTGTGTTTCCGAGTGCATACAACCCGAATCTCTTCAAAGTAAGAGTGAACAGGCTTCTTCTGGGTGAGCTCACTCCATCGTAGACTTTGTCTCTGTCACCTCTGACCTAGACTAGAGTCAAGAGCAAAACCATTTCAAATAAAAAAAAAAAAAAACTTTAATAAGATGTAAATGATAACTCCGTCTTCTCCTACGTCGACCATCTAAGAGATAGGTACTCTGTCAGCGACGCTCGCTTGGCGGGCACACTCGCTGAGAGACTCACGCTTGGTACGGTCAGCAACAAAAGTTGATTAACAATTCAGTTTTTTTAATCTCAGTTATTGAGCAAAATATTTGTTCGAAATTGCAGCAGAGGTACAATGCAATTTTGAACAAATATTTTGTTTATTATCTGAGATTAAAAAAAACTAAAGTGTTAATATTTTACTCAATAACTGAGATTAAAAAAACTGAAGTGTTAATCGACTTTTGTTGCTGACTGTACATACGCAAACCAGCGACAGCCAGCGAGTAAACGCTCGTCGTCGTCGCGCACTCACTACTCGTGAGGCCTCTGCCTCGAATTTTGCGGGCAGCGGGGCGGCAGCGGCGGCGGCATTGACCAACCGACTGCCGCTCCCGCGCCGCCGCCCGCCGCCGCCCCGCTGCCCGCAAAATTCGAGGCAGAGGCCCATAGACTAATATAATCAGAGGCCTTAGTGCTTGAACACGTTGACTCGCGGGCGCGGTATCGAAATATCAAACACACAGCATAGTATGCAAGTGTTCACGTACATAACGCAGGTGCGGCGAACCAAGTCCACCGCGCCCGCACCCGTCACCGCGCCCGCGCGTTCCTACGTGAACAAGCACTTACTCGCTAACTCGTTTTTAGTTGCTAACTCTACTCGCTTCTCGTTCATCGCCGGCGGTGGAGCAGGTGCCTTAACAACCTATATAACTTCCCTTAAGTTTTTTTTTCTTTTAAGGGGCTTACAGGACCTAAACACAAAAAACGCAAGTTTTAGAAACAATAAAATTATATGATCGACTACAGTAAACAAAATCAGAAAAATTATGATATTCTTCAGGATATATGCTAGGTAGATAGTGTGTTGAAAACATAATACAACTAATTTGATACGATAGAAAAAAAATCATGAAGATACCTCTAAAAACTTTCTTTTGAAGTGAAAACTTCTTAAACGGCGTTGTACACTTTTTTGTAATGGGTAAAAAATGTTAAACTCGCGTCAGGACACGTGACCTGATCGAAAATTCGTAAGACGGATGGCCGTAGCTGGTACCGCGAGTGTTTTGTTTATAAAACGATTCACAAAATACACACGTAATTGCATTCAAGTTCTCCCTTCTGTCGGCACTCCCGGAGTGCCACTGTTTTTTACAATAAAAACCATACTAATATACAATCATTCTGCTTTTGTCAGATTATTCTACAAGCAACATACTAAAATACTAGTGTTTTAATTTTTTAGTCCAAACAATAGATTTTTGTAATCGAATAATTGCTTCATATTTTGCAATAAATTACCAGGGTTGGGTCATCGCGCTTCTCTTTCTTTTCTATGCAGTCCGACAGTGAACGCGCTTTAGGTCATGTAAGCCCCTTAAAATCCCATCAAAGACGAATTTCTAGAACTACGCAGTTTCTTAACAAGTTCAATCTAAATCGCTACAACCCCTAGGAACATCCAGATTGCATTAGTGGAATGTTCAAATGCTGTTACCACTTGTACATAATGCCCTAGTCACGCCCCGGTTCTCGCGAAACCTATTTATAGTTATCTAAACTTAGGCTACTTACAATTATCTAAACTTAGGTTCCGAATTATACCATAATCGCTCAAAGCGCGCTCATAAGTAGCGTTCCGATTTAGATACAACGATTATGACAGCTGAGAGCTTTTAACAATTTGGAACGCTCGTAAACGCGCTCACAGTGCTCGCTGAACGTCAAAACTATATTCACTTGAATGTGACTTGAATACATGGTTGGATTACAGTATTTCTTCGTGTACACCACTAAACTAATAAAACTGAAGAATTTGTTTGTTTGAACGCTCTAATCTCTGAAACTCATCATCTGCCTAGCCTTTTCTCAACTATGTTGGGGTCGGCTTCCAGTCTAACCGGATTCAGCTGAATACCAGTATTTTACATGGAGCGATTACCTATCTGACCCCCACAACCCAGTTACTGGGTAATACGATACCCCTTGGTAAAACTGGTTGTCAGACTTTCAGGCTTCTGTCTACCCGTAATGACTGTCAAAGATTCACGAATTACTCCCGGGACCAATGGCTTAACGTGCTTTCCGTGGCACAGAGAGGTCTTGGTATATAAAGATGGTCACCCATCCACGGACCAACCGTGGCAAGCATAGCTTAACCTGATCGATCGACTTTTGCGGCCGTTATTCACCACGCGGACCCAGTGCGGGTTGGTGAAAATGTCACATGTCGTCGAATTTATGGTTCTAGGACATGCCGGTTTTCTCACGATGTTTTCCTTCACCGTTTTGAGAGCAGTGGTGATGAAATTAAGTACACAAAGTATAGCGCCTGACTCCGTTCGAATTCTCACGACACGACCTACAGCTTGTATGTGTTGTAGGTCGAATCCAGCTACAATAAAACCTTTTTCTTTTTCGTTTCTAATGATCTGCGCTAGCGTTCATTGATATATGTACATCTGTGACCACATCCAGATGGCAGTCATACACATTCATAACTATTGTTTCAGTCCAATGAGGACGGAATACATCAGGAATGCCAACGAACAGTGTGATTGACCTAACATGTAGATGTGCTGAGCAATGAGGTTGCAAGATGTCTCTTGGATGAAAACCATCATGCATAGTTTAACTCTCTTGGTAGTTTTTGTACAGACGTTATTGTATTGCAATCGTTGTAAGTTCACTTTCCACCAATTCTTCCACCAATTCGCACTAAGCGTTTTCAAATGTCCTTTATAATGCGCACAGCAAAAGAGTGGAACTCTCTACCTGCGTTTGTGTTTCCGAGTGCATACAACCCGAATCTCTTCAAAGTAAGAGTGAACAGGCTTCTTCTGGGTGAGCTCACTCCATCGTAGACTTTGTCTCTGTCACCTCTGACCTAGACTAGAGTCAAGAGCAAAACCATTTCAAATAAAAAAAAAAAAAAACTTTAATAAGATGTAAATGATAACTGAAAACCTCTTAGGGAGTCATCGAGGTAGGTTGTGAGAAACTTTTAGTGTGGGACCAACCCTGAAATCGCGTTGAAAAGAATCAGCTGTCAGGTACGCACATCTAGAGATAGATAGAATACTCTTTATTTTGTACACCATAAAAATTACAGATAAGTAAAACACACACACAGTACATTTTATACAAAGGGTGGTCTTTTTGCTAAAAGCGGTTTATGTCCGCATATGGCCCGTCGTATCCACGGGTATTTTTGCCGTAAAAAAATACAGTTGATTCGCCGTGTGTGGACACGGTCGTCAGTGTTGTAGATCACTAGGACTACAGCACGATGCCATCGCCGTATGCGTCGCCCGGTGGTTTATCGTATCATATACAAGCTCACATGATTATTCTACGGTGTAAAGAAACCGTGCAGTGGTCTCGACGCTCGACAAATTGTAGACGATTTCAGGGCTGGTCTTATATGTCTCAAAAGTTGTTCATAATGATGAGTAGAAAATGACCCTTAAGAGGTTTTCAGTTATTTCTATTACACTTTGAACAGGGAGAGAAGAGGAAGAGCCAAAGATTCTATAACATCCCTTTTACCAGATGATACTTGAACACAATATTAACACACCTACGAACAATCGTTTCCCAATGCAAAACTTTACTGTAGAATAGGTACATAATTTATTAACGTGTCGGGTATACTTACAAAACTTCACTCTGCACTTAACACCTGTCACAACACCAATTTATCTCGTCTGCTCAACGTCCGTGTGTCACTGCAGGGATCCAGCAGAATATCAGCGTCAGGTACATTTGCCTGACACATTCTGAGCTACAACTTCCATTTAAGGGGATTACCTCGCTCAAATCCTGAAAATACCGTGTGTTTAAAGAAGTTTGTAGATGAATCCTTTTGTGCGTTTTCAATATAAAAAATATATATTAAACTAAAGGTCATCCATCACAAATATATTGTAGTGTTTAAAATTTTAATAAACTTACTCAAATTTTATCAAAAAATCGTAAATAGGTTTTTTTCAACCTAAATTGAAAAATTTTCTCTATAACGGCTCAATAACTCGGCATGAATTTTATACCAAAAAATACGTATAGACGTATTTAACAAAGTGTATTGATTTTTTTTCTCTTGTTTCTTTTAATAATAAATATTTTTAATAAAAATCCGAAATTTCGCGAAAAGCACTAATGTCACTCCCGCACTCGTCCCTCTCTCTCGTCGTTTCGTCATAAGTTAGTACGGAGCAGCATGCTCAAGGTCATTGGGCAATGTAATGCCCTTAATTCAACCTTGAGTCGCACACCGCACTGTGTTTTTTTTTTCGTTACTGATTTTATTTTAAATTTCGTCATAGTGTTACTTTTTATCCGATATGGATTGTTTTTTTTTCCTTTTGTTTTATATCGGCACCTTGTTTTTATATTATATTCATGTAGGTTATCTTATCAATATTAGGTTATCATCTAATATTGTACTTTGGTGTGTTATGCTGTCTTTTGTGTGCGCCAAATAAATGGTTTATCTATCTATCTATCATATTTACCTAAGAGACAGGCGGCATTACCATTCAGGGAACCTAATGTTAAATAATGATTAGCAACTCTTAGCCATACATTTTTGACGTTTAAACGTCTCTTAACCTTAAGGCTCCTGCAAACAGGCGCGACGCGAATCGCGCGCGACTCAAAGGCACCGCTCGTTGCGAAACTTGCGGTGCCTTTGTGTCGCGCGCGATTTTATCGCGTGTCGCGCCTGTTTGAAGGAGCCTTTACATACGCGTGACTGTGTAAAAAACCGGCCAAGTGCGAGTCGGACTCGCACACGAAGGGTTCCGTACCACAAGGCATAAAACGCCGACAAAAACGTTTCTCTTATACCCCTTTAAATTTTAACTTTATTTTATTTTTATTATTTGTTGTTGTAGCGACAACAGAAATACATCATCTGTGAAAATTTTAACTGTCTAGCTATCACGGTTCATGAGATACCTACAGCCTGGTGACAGACAGACAGTGGAGTCTTAGTAATAGGGTCCCGTTCTTACCCTTTGGGTAGGGAACCCTAATATTCCTTTATACATGGTCAAATTAAATTAGGTACCTAGTGAAACTCCACAGACGTGAACGTCTCCACATCTCATTCGCGATTCGCGTCGTGTGTCGCGCCTGTTTGCAAGAGCCTTTATCGATAAACATCACGTCTTCGCAGTTTCGCTAGCTAATTAAATTTGACCTTGTATTGGAACAAAATTAAAACCATGCTCAAAATATACGAGCTTTACATTTCTATGATACAAGCTATTCCAGAAAAGAGATTTAGAAAAAAAAATTGACAGATGGCAAACGATACTGAGGGTCTGCTCAATTAGTCCGTCAACGAAGATACGGGCCCATCTGAAAGTTTTTGATGTTTCAAAATAAGTGTCCAATTCAATATTTCGGACGGGCATCAACATCAACACGTCGAGCGTAAGGACAACTGTCAAATCGTGTTATCATTCATTCTTAGTTCGGGCCCCGAACTAGTCATATGCCTGTAAGTGCTACGTAGTAGGAAAAACCCGTAACTGGACGAAACTACGGAGGCCGTGTTTAGGGATTATATCATTAGACCAATCATTAGACCCCCTAAAACCTCCTGTGACTGAAACGTACATTTATTTTTTATATAACTAAAACTAGCTACCCGGCGCGACTTCGTTCGCGTGGTGTCCTACCCTACCCCTTCCCTACTCCTACTCTACTCCAACCCTACCCTACCCCTTCCCTACTCCTACTCTACTCCTACCCTTCCCTACTCTACTCCAACCCTACCCTACCCTTCCCTACTCCTACTCTACTCCAACCCTACCCTACCCCTTCCTTACTCCTACTCTACTTCAACCCTACCCTACCCCTTCCCTACTCCTACTCTACTCCTACCCTACCCTACCCTACTCCTACCCTACCCTACCCCTACCCTACCCCTACCCTATTCCTACTCTACCCCTACTCTACTCCTACCCAGTATATAAGATTGAAATTATCATTCGAAAGAACGGGGATACATATATTCCTACATTATTAAATCTCCCTATAATTTTCCAGCTGCTGAGGCTCACTCTGCGCCCTAATTACGTAACACACTATCAGTCTCAATTTGTATGATTTTGGAGGATATTGCTAATCCGTCACACCAATATTAAGGCGAAAGTTTGTGAGTGTATTTGTATGTTTGTTACTTCTTCACGCACAAACAGCTGGACCACAGCCGTCTTGAAAATCTGTAATTTCCACCAGTATTTTCATTACATTTGTAATGTGTCAAAAAACGCTCGGTATTTGGAAAGCCGCTATTGTGTGACGGTTCACCAGTTTTTGGTTAAACATAAGTGAATGTTAATCACACTAATTTATGTATTATAAAGGCGAAAGTTTGTGAATGTGTGTGTGTTTGTTTATATGTTTGTTACTTCTTCACGCTCAAACGGCTGGACCAATTTTGATAAAATTTGGTATGGAGGTAGCTGACACCCTGGATTAACGCATAGGATACTTTTTATCTCGATATTCCCACGGGATCGACACTTATGCAGGTGAAGCCGCGGGGCGCAGCTAGTTGCTTCATATACTATGTTCGAAAAAGCTTACTCAACAAAGTAAATAACGCAATGAATGTTGTTGAATTGTCAAAATGAAAGTCATTCCTACAGTTAGTGTGTTACGTAATTACCCCGAAGGCTTCCTCTATGTGAGAAGGAAACGTATATATATATATATCTGTTTCGAAAAGCAATTAATTTGGTAGAATATTGCTGTAAGATCTGTATCATAACTATTTGAAACCTTAGAACATAATTTGAATCTCGTGTTTCATGTAATTTGGAACCACTCGTCTGGAGTTAATCTATACAGAGCGGAAACTTTCAGCGGGGCAGTAAGGGGAAGTACCGTTGCAGCTACGCGAAAATGGTCTTAGGAGACTATCCATAATTTTTTATGGAATTTTGATCCCCAATCACAGATTTTCAAAAAAAATTACAGTTAGCAAGAAAATAGCCATTTTACACAAAAACATTTTTTGATGCCAATCGATCCTGTTTCTAATACTGAACAAAAACTTCTATGGGACCAACCATCGTTGGAGTACTCAAATAGTCACAAATTGCTGAAAACTTTTCCCGTACATTTTGTGTGAAAATTTAAATAGTCTGTCAGTCAGAAAGTTGAAGCTAGTTGCCCATTCCAAAACGTAGATCTCTATGGAGAAGAACGGGCAAGAAACTATATGGACACTCTTTTAAATTAAGACATAATATGATAATTGTTAAATATATAATAATTGTCTAAACGCATGTCCAATCACGACACAGTTGATTGCGTCACGTCATGTCCAGCTAAACCAGAATTACACTACATAGTACACTTAAACAGTACCTACATTAATAAATCATGCGTCAGTTAGGCTTACCGTGGTTAGGCTTTCGTCTGTGATAGATCATTAAGTAATTAGAGCGTGAGATACACGCACGTGCCGCAGGACGACTAATAGGGCGAATTTCACCATTGAAACTAAACGTTAACAACATATCTAAACCGCGTTCAATCAAGAGTCATCAGTGACATCCATCATTGTCGTGACATTGACACTGACAGCTCTTGAACGTGTTCAGTTTTATTTATGTACAGACGCCAGCACATCAACCTACTACAATCTGTCAGATTTCTTTAATAGATTTTCAACTTTATCGTTCAAGCATAAGGTTCAAAGTTGATTGGGAAAATTTGACAGTTTTGGGTAGCTTGATGTGCTGGCGTCTGTACTAGCTTCTGCCCGCGACTTTGTCCGCGTGAAATCTCTTGTTCCCCCGACCCACCCCGTCGCATCACATCGCCTGCCCGCGCTATTAATTCGTTTAAGCATAGCGTTCTCTCCGACTTTTTTCTTTTTGCTCGGCTCCTAAGATTCTTAGCGTGATATTAAATAGCCTATACCCTTCCTCAAGAATTGTTCTAGTAAATGCAAAAAGAATTTCAAGTCCAACTGGTAGTTTCAGAGATTAGCCCGTTCAAACAAAGAAACAACCACTTCAGCTTTATTATTAGTTTATAGATTTGCGATGACTCAGGGCAAATTCCATCAACGAAACTAAACGCGGATTAGATAACATGCTGATCGCGTTCAATTTCATTGGTGAAATTCGCCCACGGAAGAATCTGAACCTAATAGATTAAACGTTCCATTAAATCAATATAAACCATTAGAGCATTGTATTGTCAAGGATATTATCCAGTTCCTCTGGTGAAGAACCGGCTACAATTATCTGACCGGTTCCTCAAATGAGGAATTGGACTGTTACGAGCTTGGGGTTCGTTACAATAAAAACTGCCGATTTAATAACCAAGAAAATGACACTTTACTCACCAACACTAATTACAGCTCAAACACACTAATTAAGAAGCACAATGTCACTTACTGATCACTTCTAGTCGCACTCGAATATCGCTTTCGATGTTATCGCATGTATAGCTTACTCAAAACTATCTGTCTCGCTGAGATCGCGACGCCCCCGTAAGGGGGCGTGGCGAGCGGTACCGGGGCTTCGCCCCCCGGCCGCGAAAAGCCATACGGTGGCCCGTAACCACGGGCCCCTCATTGTGTCGGCGACAATGGCCTTTTAAAAATCCCGGAGCCGCGTTGAAGACGCGCGCCCCTGTGAGTGATTGCATGTTGTGTATCTGTAGGCGCGCCACGACGCTGCTCTTCCCGCAGCGCCGCTTTCTTCACGACACCTCGGCGGTCTGTCCCCGCCAGGTGAGACCCCCAATTACCTGGGGGAGGCCCGGCGAGAGACGACCAGCACGTCGAGGTGCCGACTCGACGCTCCTACAGAGTGGGTGTATTGCTCCCGCCCGCCCCGCTCCCAGAGCTAGCCGGTCACGGTCCGGGCTAAGAAGCAGTCGTGTGTGTGTGAGCGGCATTGTGTTGTACAGTAACACCGCTCAGTGTCTACGTGTATCGCGGCCCGCGTACGCGTACACGTGTTGTTTGGGTGTCTGTATAGTAGTGGGTGTCTGAGTTCGCCGCGCAACGCGCCTATATTAACCTAGCACGCGCCACACGACGAATGTATGTTATGTATGTAGAGTTCTATTGAGTCAGGTGGGCCGCGTGTAACCTGGGTGCGGCTCACCTGAGGCGTCAGTCCGGTGCGATGGGGTCGTCGTCCGCTACCAGGTCGCGGGGCAAGGGTCTCGCGTCGGGGGGGCGCGCGTGCCAGGGCGCAATGTCCTGGACATGGGGCCAGGCAGATGCGTCGGCACGCGCGAACATTCCCGTCGCGAGGCGCCGCACAAACTCATCCAGGCTCTCAATCCCGAGGTCTCGCTGGATGACATCGTTCCTCACGAAACGAGGCGCGCCTACTATGGTCCGCAGCGCGAGACTCTGCTGCGCGCGGAGTGTCTTTCGGCGCGACTCGCTCGTGAGGGCGAACCATGCCGGAGCGGCGTACGTCAAGATTGGGCGTATGTACGTCTTGTACACACCCAACTTGACGCGCGCCGGGATGCGGGACGAGAGCACTGGTTTGAGCAAGGTGCGGGCGACCTTACCCCGTGCGGCGACCGAGCGGACGTGTGGCCCCATCGTGAGCCGACGATCGATAGTCACCCCCAGGTACTTGACCCGGGGCGACCACGCGACGTCGGCTCCTTGTAGCTTCAAGGGTGGTGGGAGGGGCGCGAACCCGGTGATCATCGCCTGCGTCTTACCCACGTTCACCGACAGCCGCCATTTAGACAGCCACTCGGGAAGTTGATCGAGCGCGCGCTGCATCTTGACGGCCGCGTACTTCGCATGAAGTAATGTACGCGGCGTCGTCGGCGTACAGCGCGAGCATTGTGTCCCGAGTGGCGGGGATGTCGTCGGTGTAACGCGAGTAACACGCCGGCGATATGCAGCTGCCCTGCGGTACGCCCGCGAGCACCGGGCGGGCGCTAGACAGCGCTCCGTCCACCACCACCCTGAAAGTCCTGTTCGAGAGGAAGGAAGAGACCACTTTGACAACGCGACGGGGCGCGTCCGTTGTGGCCAACTTGAAAATGAGGCCGTCGTGCCACACACGGTCGAAGGCCTTCTCCATGTCGAGGAATACTGCCACCGAGTATTCCTTCTTGTTGAGCGCGGCTGCGAGGTGGTGCAGTACCCTCGACAGCTGGAGCGTCGTGCTATGTTCCGCCCGGAACCCAAACTGCTCCGGTCGCGGTGCGATGTGCGGCTGTAGGTGTCGCAGCAGGAGTGTCTCGAACACCTTGGAGATGGTTGGCAGCAGCGTGATCGGCCGATAGCTCTCCGGCTTCAGTATGTTTTTCCCCGCCTTGGGCAGCATGATGACGCGCCCTTCCTTCCACGAGGCGGGAAAGGCCCCCGTGCGCAGCATCGCCGTGAACAGGCGCGCCAGTGCCGCGACCATACGGTACGGCAAGTGGCGCAGCACTGTATTGGTGATGCCGTCAGCACCGGGGGCCTTCCTGGGCCTCGTCCTAAGGATGGCGCGTCTGACTGCGCCCGGCGAGAAAAATACCGGGTCTTCCTCGGGAGCTATCGGCGTAGCGAAGTACTCTCCAAGGTGCTGCTCGACTGCTGCGACATGGCCGGTGTCGCTGGTCGGGTTGGGGCGGAACTGACGCTCCAGGTGCTCGGCGAAGACCTCCGCCCGGTCCTCCGCTACGTATTTAAGCGCCCCGTCGCTGTCTTGCAGTGGACGCACCGGAGCTGGGGTACTCGTGAGTTGGCCGCACAACTTGTGTAGAGACGGCCAACTGTCAGTGGCCTCATCTATTCTTTCCTCCCAGCTCTCGGCGGTCTGCGCCTTGAGCTCGGCCTTTATCTTTTCCGCGAGACGGTTTAGCTGCGTCCGCAGCGTCGGACATCTAAGCTGTTGCCACTGTTTGCGAAGGCGCCTCTTCTCGGCGATCATCGCACTTATGCGGGCCGGCAGGGGCGGCAATAGCCCTCTCCCCTCCGGCTGCGTGCTCGTCGCCGCTTGAAAGGCGCTCTGGATGCAAACAGTGACGTCATCCGCTCTCTCGTCTACGTCCGCGGAAGTGACGATAGGCCGAGTCGGCGTAGTGGTCTCAACTTCCTCTACGAACTTTTTCCAATCCGTGCGTCGGCGTGGCGCTATGGGCTTCAGTCGGGTCGGCATCCCCGATAAGACGACGAGTACAGGTTGGTGGTCCGACTGTAACTCGTCGTCTATCACTTGCTGCGTGATCTGACGGTGTAGCCCTCGGTGGACTACGATGTCCAGCACGTCCGGCATATTGTGCCTGAAGTCCGGGTAGTGGGTTGGCATCTCCGGGCCGGACACCGTATAGCCGAAGGCTTCCGCGTCCGCGAAGAGTCGTCTCCCCTCGGTATTCGTATTGCTTGAGTTCCACGCCGGGTGCTTGCAGTTGAAGTCGCCGGCGAGGATGGTGGCGCGTGTGGTGCTACAAAGCAGGGCCCGCAGCTCGGAAAGGCCAAGGTGAGCCGCAGGCGGCTTGTAGCACGCGTAGATGTTGATGTCCTCGCCGGCTACGTGTAGCTGCACACCCAGCGCGTAAAACGTGCTGAGCGACGGCAAGGGGAGTTCTTGATGGACGACCCTTCGCCTCACCAGTACCGCCAGACCACGGTACGCCATGTGAGCCGACCGTTCATCCTTCCGATAAGCGAGGTATCCCGGGAACCTGATCTTGTCCGCAGGCCCCAGTAGCGTCTCGCTTATCAGCGCCACGTCGACGTCTTGTTCCCGAAGGAGGTGGCGGAGGGGGGCGACCTTACCCTTTAGGCCGCGAGCATTCCAGTGTATTACCCTCAACGGCCTATCCATGGTACAATGTCAGTAACGTGGCTAGGCCGTCGAGGATGACTGTCTCAACGTCCTGTCCCTGCCTAATCGCTTTGATTAAATCCATTAGTAACTTAATGGCGCAGGCTGTAAATTCCTTCTTTGTTTTTAAAGTAGCTGCGCTGGTGGCCCCAGCGCCGGCACTCGCAACTTTCTTCATTGTAGATGGTTCCTTGTTTTCCCGCTGCGCAGTGCCGGCGCTAGTGGTAGGTACTTCAATGGCTATCTTCTGTTGTTGTTGTTTTTGTTGTTTTACAGCCTGCGCCCCGCGCTCGGCAGGGACGGCGGCCGCAAGGGTAGCTTCCTGGGTCGCTGTGGCTGTCTCTGTGGGGGGGGGGGTTGGGCTTCTTCCCCTTCCTCTTCCCCCCGCGCCTCTTCTTCCTCCGCCCGGAGGAGGTGGCTTGGGTTCTCTCTGAGGGCCCGTTGGCCGCCGCCATCAGCGTCGTGCCTTGGGCCTCTTCGGTGGCCGCCTCTTGCCTCTCGGTCGCCGCTTTGGGCTGGCGTACTGTGGCCGTGATGGCGGCGGTCCCCGCTCGCTTATTCCTTATCTCCCTCTGGAATACGGGGCACTTTATATTGCACGCGGGGTGCGGGCCACCGCAGTTCGCGCAGGTGGCCGGCTCCTCCCGCGGGCGCGGGCAGTCGCGCGCCGCGTGTTCGCCCCCGCATCTCACGCAAGCGAGCGGGCGGTGACACAGGTGCGAGCTGTGTCTGAATCGCTGGCACCTGTGGCACTGAGCGGGTCCGCGTTTTCCACGCCAAGCCTCGATCTTGACACCACGCATATACATAAATATGGTGGTGTCGTAGATGGCCCGGACGTCTGGAGTCTTCTTCAGTATTGCGTGAAATACGCAGCCGGGTCTTCCTGCCGCCCCCTTGATGTGGCGGACGTACTCCGGCTGGTATCCCAGCGTCCGGAGCTCCTCCTCTATCTCCTTCGGGTCAGTATCCGCCGGGAGTCCTCTGATCGCCACCTTCAGGCTCTTGTCCGCCGGCAGCGAGTACGCGAACCAGGAGACGCCGCTGTCCTTCTCCAGGCCCGTCAAGTACCGCTGGACCAGCCGGTACTCGTCTTCGGTGTCCGGGGTAAAGCGTACCCCGGTCCCGTACGGACGAGCGTTAGGGGGCCGGCCCAGCTTGGCACTGAGGGCCCGGAAATGCGTCGCCCAGTTCGGCAGTCTCTCCGCTACCAGCGGCGGGTAGCGCAGCTTCTTCCCCGGCTTCTGCTGGGAAGCAGCAGCAGCGCCGGGGGCGGTGGCAGAGGTGGGTGATGTAGCAGTGGGGGGGGGATTAGTACTCACCCCCGATGTAGTTGGTGTCGGTGTTGTCCGCGCCGGTGGCGGCGACAGAGAAGGCGAGCGCGGCGGCGTGCGGCGCGCCGTCACCGCGGCGAAGGTGGGCGATTGAGGCGCGGCCCGACCCCGCGGCGCGCTTGCGCGCTGTGGCCGCGGCGGGTCTAGGCAATACCTCTTCGCCCCCTCCTCCTCCGCGGTCTCGCCGGAGCTCTTCCTCCGTCTCTGGGGTCTAGGCTCGTGTCCGAGCCCTCCCCGCGTCGGTGCTGGTGTGGGCGCAGGTGAGGCCGATGTGGCCGGCGACTTTGGCGCGGCGTACGCAGCTCCCTCGGTGGACCGCGGTCCGGATCGCGGAGTCGTGTCTCGCGACACGTCTGAGCGACCGGACGCGGCCGAGCCCACCGATACGAGCGACATACTCGACCCCCCGTCCGACGAGCATGCCGAACGCATGGCGGGCGAGTCGTACGCCGCGTCTCGGGGTGGTGCCGGCGAGTACGGTACCTGCGTTTCCGTGGCTGTCCTGATGTGTGCCGGGCGGGTGTGTGGCCCTGCACTCGCTGGCCGCTCCCGCTCCGCTGTCGCCGGTCCCGCCAGCGAGAAGTGGGGTCCGGGTATGGCGGTGCTCGGAGCTGGCACAGCTTGCGGCGACACAGTGTCCGGCGCCGGCGGCGACGCGAAACGCGGCGGCGCGGCGCTGCGGGCTGTAGATGCGGTGGTTATTGCGCGGGGGCGCGCGGATGGCGCAGGGGTATGCGCGGGTGGCGCGGGGTTTGCCTGCGGCGCGGCGGCGCGCGCGGTGGTAGGCGCGGTGGCGCGCGCGGCGGTAGGCGCGGCGGCGCGCGCGGCGGTAGGCGCGGCGGCGCGCGCGGCGGTAGTCGCGGCGTGCACAGCGGGCGCGGTGGAGCGCGCGGGGGTGGGCACGCGCGCGGGCGGCACCGTGGCACGCGCTTGCGGTGCGCGACCACGTGTCACGGTGGCGGGCCCCGGGGCCTGGATGGGGACCGGGCGGAAGGACGCCGGGCGAACCGGCACGGCTTGCTGGCGACTCGTCGACGGTGCCGGCGCAGCGCGCGCAGGCGCCGATGTCGTCGGCGGGTCGGCGGCGACAGCTGGGCTCGACTTCCCCCCTCCCTTCCCCTTCTCCTCCTTCTTCTTGCGGGCGGCGGCTCTTCCTTCATCCGAGCTGGGTCCGGCCTGCGGTGCACCGGACGACGCCACGCCGATGTTCGGCAGCGACGTCGCCCGGTCCAGCGCCGGGCGGGGTTCCTGGGACCCGGCATCGCGGCCCAGGGAGCCGCGCATGCCGGGTTTCGGCATGATGTTGGGCGTGGTCACTCCGCGACCGCCGGCGGTGAACGCTCACCGAGCGGCGACAGTGACTCCCTCTGCGCTTGCACGCGCACGAGTACTAACGCAAGCACAGAGAGAGACAACAATATTTAAAATTAAGCGGTCCGCGCGGAACTTAGGTACGACCTCGTGCGACCACGGGCCGATCCAGTCATGGCCTGACTTTTATTCCACCCGTTCGCCTTCATGACAGCCTCAAACTGGATTTTGTAGGCCGACCAGGAAGAAGTTCCGTCGAACGGTGGCACTTTGAATCCACGTAGCGAAGGTGTTGTAGCTACGGGAGCTGCGATTCCATCCCCCAATTTAAGGTAATCCAGCGTTTTCTTTACGTCAGCCATCACGGTTTGCTTCACGTCAGCCATCACGTTGTCAACCCTGTTATTCACTTGCTCGATTCGGATTTCAGCTTCCGACAGGCGGTTGTCATACTGAGCAACCTTATCCTTCATCTCCTTCATGTCTTTCCCTAAGGTAGCGTGAAGGTCCTTCATAAGGAGCATCTGCTCCTCCTGGCGGCGCGCCTGCTCCTCCTTATCACGTTGGAGCTGTTCCTCCAACCGGCGAGCCTGTTCTTCCTGTCGACGAGCCTGTTCCTCCCTGTCACGCAGCAGCTGTTCTTCCAACCGGCGGGCCTGTTCCTCCTTGTCCCGCTGGAGCTGTTCTTCCAGTCGACGGGCCTGTTCCTCCTGTCGGCGGGCCTGTTCCTCCTGTCGGCGGGCCTGTTCCTCCTGTCGGCGAGCCTGCTCCTGCAGCATCATCATCAGAGCAGCAAAATCTGGTGCTGATGATGCTGGAGCAGCTGTGGACGGGCCGGCCTCCGTGGTCGGTAGCTGGCCTTCCGACCTCTGTGGCGTTGTTCCACCGAATCGCCTCTGGTCCGTCTCTTGCTGGCGTTGACTCCGGGTACGGATACCCTCCATGTCGTCTTTGGGTAAAATCGGCATGGTTTTTAAACCTCGCTTCTGACACCAATTGTTACGAGCTTGGGGTTCGTTACAATAAAAACTGCCGATTTAATAACCAAAAAAATGACACTTTACTCACCAACACTAATTACAGCTCAAACACACTAATTAAGAAGCACAATGTCACTTACTGATCACTTCTAGTCGCACTCGAATATCGCTTTCGATGTTATCGCATGTATAGCTTACTCAAAACTATCTGTCTCGCGGCTCGCGCCCGCCTTATATAGTCCCACAGAGCCACTCGATAAACATCTAGTATGTTCGAGTACATAGCGGTCCCGACCGACTCGACGTCGATAGTTCTCGGAACTACTAGTACCTACAGGAAGGGTCAATGTCCTAGTACCAAGGCCAAGGTACTAGTTCTGCTACCCGATACAAGATGGCGCTAGTGGTAACTAATGGCGATACATGGCGATGTATCAAGCATTATTTTTGGCGCGCAACACTGCCCCCTCCTAAGACATGCTCGTCCCGAGCATTATTGGCTCCATAATAACGCGCCAGTCGATCCACATGGACGATCTTAGGAGTACCTCTTGCACCTTTCTGTATCCGGTAGGTTACATCATTGATCTTTGTCACAATCCGGTACGGTCCGTCCCATTTAGCTTGAAGCTTAGGAGATTTCCCTTTGCTGCGGACTGGATTGTGCAACCACACTAGTGAACCTTCGTCGAACCCTTTATTATTCATTTTGCGGTCATAACGGGTTTTCATCCTTTCAGACATTTGCTGGCCCGATTGTCGGACGTGCTCATAAATGTCATTCATCTTGTTCCGCAAATCATTTGCATAATCAGTTACACTGCGTGGGGCATCAGGTGGTATTCCGGTGATCAGGTCTGCAGGCAGCCGTAGTTCTCTTCCGAAGTTTGCGAAAGCTGGCGTCACCGATGTACTTTCGTGGACAGCGCTTCGATATGACAACAAAAACGGTTGTATGTGCTTGTCCCAATCTCGTTGCCGATTTTCCACAACTTTTGCTAGATACCTCTCCAGTGTCTGGTTAAATCGTTCCACCATTCCATCCGATTGTGGGTGGTAAGAAGTCGTTCTTGTTTTATGAGTACCCATAACTCGACAAGTTTCCTGGAATATTTGTGACTCAAAATTCCTTCCTTGATCACTGTGAATCTCCAAAGGTACTCCAAAACGACAGAAGACTTCATGAACTAATTTATCCGCAACTGTCGAAGCTTCTTGATTTGGAATGGCGAAGACTTCCGGCCACTTCGTGAAGTAGTCCATCACAACCATGAAATACTTGTTACCACTTTCACTTTCCGGAAACGGCCCCGCAACGTCAAGGGCTATCCTTTCCCATGGTGCACCAACATTGTACAATTTCAATGCACCCCTACTACGAGTCTGAGGTCCCTTTACAGCTGCACAACTTGTACATTTGCGACACCAATCCTCGACATCGTCCCGACAGTGGACCCAGTAAAATCGTTCTCTTATCTTCAGTAGAGTCCGTTTTACACCCAAGTGACCTCCTGAACAACCATTGTGGTAAAGCTGTAGAACATCCGGTACTTGAGCTTTAGGGACAACCATTTGCAAATGACAGCTGTCTCCCCGAGCATTTTCCCATTTACGGCACAGGACTCCATCCTGAACCACCAAGCTGTCCCATTGGGCCCAATAGCTTTTTGTGACCGAACTCATCGCTGAGACGTCACTCCACCTGGGCTTAGGAGCACTGGCCTTCATCCACTCCAGAATCGGCTTGATGTCTGAATCTTCCTGCTGTGCACGTTGTAGGCTTTCCTTCCACTCGTTGTTGAGGTCTGTCTTGAGCATCCTCACAGGTACCACTTCCTTACTCTCTTGTCTAGTACAATGCTTGCAGTCTTCAGGACAAGGTCTTCTTGACAATGCATCTGCGTTGCCATGAGATTTTCCGCTGCGATGTTCGACCACGAAGTCGTATTCCTGCAGTAGTTCAATCCATCTCGCAACTTGACCTTCTGGATTTTTGAACTGCAATAGCCATTTCAGTGCAGCATGGTCAGTACGTAAGTGGAATTTCCGACCCAGAAGATATTTGCTAAAATACTGCAATGACTTTACCACCGCAAGCAGTTCCCGTCTCGTAACACAATAGTTCCTTTCCGGTTTTGACAACGACTTGCTGAAGTACGCTATCACAACCTCTTGATCACCATTCCGTTGGGACAACACACCGCCAAGTCCTATGTCACTTGCGTCTGTGTCCTTTGGAACTGGCCAATCCTTGACAGCTGCAATTTTCTCTGGATCCGTGCGGATACCTTCTTCAGACACGACATATCCCAAAAAGCTAACTTGTCGTTTGAATAGTGAACACTTCTTCGGGCTTAACTTGAGGTTAGCACTCTGGATCTTCATGAGCACGCGTTCCAGGTTTTGAAGATGTTCTTCAAACGTGCGGCCTACGATGATGATGTCATCCAAGTAGACCAGGCAGGCATCGCCAATTAACCCGGTAAGTACAAGTTCCATCAACCTTTCGAACGTTGCCGGAGCATTGCACAATCCAAACGGCATAACTTTAAATTGCCACAGACCCTTTCCTGTCGAGAATGCAGTTTTCTCCTTGTCCTTGGGATCAATTTAAACTTGCCAGTAGCCACTTTTCAGGTCCAGCGTGCTAAACCACTTTACTCCAGTAAGCATGTCCAGCGTGTCATCAATTCTTGGCAAAGGATAGCTGTCCTTCTTCGTAACGTCGTTCAGACGACGATAGTCAACACAAAACCGCATGCTGCCATCCTTCTGTCTCACCAGCACTACAGGCGAACACCATGGACTAGATGAAGGTTCAATAACACCATCCTTCACCATTCCCTCTATCATGGTTTCCACATCCTTTTCACGTGCTACCGGCAATCTCCTTGGCCGCTGACGGATAGGCAATTCTTCTCCTGTATTTATTTTGTGTTGAACTAAGCCAGTCCTCCCGATGTCAGCATCGTTTGCCGAGAAAACATTGGCGTACCTGAGTAACATCTTCTTCGCTTTGACCATTTCATTTTGGGACAGAGCGCTGCGGCAGTCTTCTAAAAGGTTGGTCACTCTCGTTTGTGCATCCTTGCTGAGGGTCCCAGTCGATAGATATTGGCATCGACGCAACCAATCCACTTCCTCGCAAGTACCAACTAGTGTGCCTTTTTCTATAATGTGTTCCTGATCACAAAGGTTCAGCACACGTACCCCTGAGATGTCGGTGGCTCTGACCAAAGTTCGTGCCACTTTCCATGGAAGGTCATTGTCTACCCTTTCCACGAGTACACAACGAGGAGTTCGCCCAGGATTCCGAGGAAGACTAACCGGCACAATCGTTTCCGATCTCGGCGGAAGAACAATCTTCTTAAGGCTGTACACATTTCCTGGTAACGCCCCTTCCACGAAAACTTCCTCTTGTCCACATTTCAATACACCTTGCTTAACGTCGATCTCGCAACAATTCTTCCTCATAAAGTCAAGGCCCAGGATGCAATCGTCCATTATATCAGCCACGATGACATTATGCAGGTAGATTCTGTTGCCTAGTTTCAACTCCATCTTCTTCTCTCCATGGACGGGTATGCGCTGACCGGTGGCTGTCACCAAATTAATGTGTTCTCGGTTGTGTGCGGAGTCCCCAAGGAACCGACTTATAAGTTGGGAACTGACGACCGTACGAGAGGCTCCAGTATCTATGGTCAGCTTACACGGCGTTCCGTTGACCTCGCCCTTGATGATTAGGCTATTCCCATCATGGGTTTGTGAGATCGAAATCCTTGGGGCTCCTTGAACATCAGCCAGCACCCGCCCCGCAGTCCTGGCTATTACTCGTTTCCCTGCTGCTGGTGTTGGGCGGTGCTGTTAGCCGCACTGCCCTCTGGAGATCGGCCGTCTTCTCTTTCTGCAGTTCGCTTAGGGCAACTGGATCGAAGGCGGCCCCTTTCCCCACAGCCGTAGCACCTAGGGCTGTATCCTTTACTGCGCTCGCGAACTGTAGCCGCTGCAACCTCCCTGACGCGATGGGAACGATGATCTTGCCGCACAGCTTCCACCTCCAGTGCATGGGCCAAGGCGTCCTTCAGCGTCCCGTGGTGACCGAGCCTCACAGCAACTCTAACTTCAAGGTCGCGGATGCCGTCGATGAATGCCTGCACCAGGTTCCCATCAATAAGTGCAGGTACGGACTGGTACGCTTTGCGAACCAGCTTCTCCACTTCCAGGGCCCACTGCTGCAGGTTTTCATTGCTGCGTTGCACGCGATCCTTGAGCTGCGCACGGAACACGTGTTCCAGGTGAGCGTCGCCATACCGAGCCTCCAATGCCTCAAGGAGCTGCTCGTAAGTCACTTCCTTACCGAGAGCTTCCAGAACAGTTAAGGCCTGGTCGCGTAAGCCCAGAGTGAGGGCAGTCATGGCCTGACTTTTATTCCACCCGTTCGCCTTCATGACAGCCTCAAACTGGATTTTGTAGGCCGACCAGGAAGAAGTTCCGTCGAACGGTGGCACTTTGAATCCACGTAGCGAAGGTGTTGTAGCTACGGGAGCTGCGATTCCATCCCCCAATTTAAGGTAATCCAGCGTTTTCTTTACGTCAGCCATCACGGTTTGCTTCACGTCAGCCATCACGTTGTCAACCCTGTTATTCACTTGCTCGATTCGGATTTCAGCTTCCGACAGGCGGTTGTCATACTGAGCAACCTTATCCTTCATCTCCTTCATGTCTTTCCCTAAGGTAGCGTGAAGGTCCTTCATAAGGAGCATCTGCTCCTCCTGGCGGCGCGCCTGCTCCTCCTTATCACGTTGGAGCTGTTCCTCCAACCGGCGAGCCTGTTCTTCCTGTCGACGAGCCTGTTCCTCCCTGTCACGCAGCAGCTGTTCTTCCAACCGGCGGGCCTGTTCCTCCTTGTCCCGCTGGAGCTGTTCTTCCAGTCGACGGGCCTGTTCCTCCTGTCGGCGGGCCTGTTCCTCCTGTCGGCGGGCCTGTTCCTCCTGTCGGCGAGCCTGCTCCTGCAGCATCATCATCAGAGCAGCAAAATCTGGTGCTGATGATGCTGGAGCAGCTGTGGACGGGCCGGCCTCCGTGGTCGGTAGCTGGCCTTCCGACCTCTGTGGCGTTGTTCCACCGAATCGCCTCTGGTCCGTCTCTTGCTGGCGTTGACTCCGGGTACGGATACCCTCCATGTCGTCTTTGGGTAAAATCGGCATGGTTTTTAAACCTCGCTTCTGACACCAATTGTTACGAGCTTGGGGTTCGTTACAATAAAAACTGCCGATTTAATAACCAAAAAAATGACACTTTACTCACCAACACTAATTACAGCTCAAACACACTAATTAAGAAGCACAATGTCACTTACTGATCACTTCTAGTCGCACTCGAATATCGCTTTCGATGTTATCGCATGTATAGCTTACTCAAAACTATCTGTCTCGCGGCTCGCGCCCGCCTTATATAGTCCCACAGAGCCACTCGATAAACATCTAGTATGTTCGAGTACATAGCGGTCCCGACCGACTCGACGTCGATAGTTCTCGGAACTACTAGTACCTACAGGAAGGGTCAATGTCCTAGTACCAAGGCCAAGGTACTAGTTCTGCTACCCGATACAAGATGGCGCTAGTGGTAACTAATGGCGATACATGGCGATGTATCAAGCATTATTTTTGGCGCGCAACAGGACTATCATTACTGGAGCTGCAGTAATCTGTTATTATTGTACTGTAGTATCCTTAGTTACTGTGGTCTTAACTGTAGTAACTGTACCTACCCATAAAAACTAGCAGGGGTTCGGGGGGGGGGGGGTTGGAGGGGGAGTCAGGGAACTATTATGTCACAAAACAAAACACTGTCTATCGCATTGAAGTAAAATTCTACTTTCCATAACTTTTATTTGTCAAACTTTTCTACTTGAGCCTATGAAATTATGCAAAGGAACGCCTCAAATCCACCCTCGAATCGGCTAATATTTACTTGGATTTCGAATTATGCGTGACAAATGACAAAAGGGATCTCAAGTTTATTGAATTTGATTATGCGATAGATTTCCGACAGACCCTTTGCGATTCGAAATTCCGTCATTTTTAAGTCCGGAACGACTGCCTCGTTAAGGCTCCTTCAAACAGGCGCGACACGACACGCGACACAAAGGCACCGCAAGTCGCGCAACAAGCGGTGCCTTTGTGTCGCGCGCGATTATATCGCGTGTCGCGCCTGTTTGTAGGAGCCTTTATTATTTGTATAGCGTAGATGTCGTGGTTATTATGACGTCACAGTTCATGACGACACCCCAATTGGGCATTGTTCTGTAATTGATTGCGTTATCTGGCTGGACACACTATCAAACTGTGTTTTTCCTTTCAAGACAATTCCTTTCGGATGTCTATTTGGTAATGCAAAAGAAACTTTATATCTGATGTGACGAAGTTTGCTTCTGTTTACAACTAGCGGACCCGGCGAGCTTCTTACCGCCTCGGAATCAAAAAGCCGATTCATACGAAATGTATGGGAAAATCGTATTTATTTTTCTTTTTGGATTTTCCTCATGTTTTAATATTTATTCTGCTATTCGGGGCGGAGATAAATCCAACAAATCAAAGATGATGAAAATCGGACCCGTGGTTCTTGAATGGTGTAACTAACCTGACTTTCTTTTATATAAACAGACTAGCTGCGCCCCGCGGTTTCACCCGCATAAGTGTCCATCGCGTGGGAATATCGGGATAAAACTGTCCTATGTCCTTTCCCGGGATGCAATCTATCTCTCTGCCAAATTTTCAGTGGTTTAGGCGTGAAAAGGCAACATACAGACAGACAGACTTAGTTTTGCACCGCTCGTTGCACGACTGCGGTGCCTTTGTGTCGCGTGTCGTGTCGCGCCTGTTTGAAGGAGCCTTAACACGACAAAACAAAAGAAAACAGATTGGTAAGGTAAGGTGTGACGTGTCGCGCTCTGTTTTGCGTTGTGAATATCACGTGACCAATAGATTATTTTTCAGTTATTATTTGTCAAAAAATGAATCTGTCGGCGCAGAATGAAGGACACACGGGATTCGCTGTGGTATACGTCGGATTAAAGTGACATTTTACAAGCTGTCATTCTTACGGAGCGTCGCATCTGTGGTAGCGAGCGGGTAGACCACAGAGTACAATAATATTTAGACTCGGACACGTGTGTCAATACAATTTTTGTCGCACAGTTTTGTCGCACAAGCGTTAATCGCACATCCATTTGTCGAGTTCACGTAGTTACACTCCACGCACCGACAGCCGTCGTCGCACCATAAATATTAACGACGAATCGTTTAAATCCGGCACAATCACTTAAGTGACAATGGATCATACTGATATAGGTCATCCTAAGCCTATGAATCTATAATCATTTAACAAATAAAGTAGATTATTCATTTTTCTAGCTCAGAACCATTCAACGATATAAAATACATATGGTATTTTTCTTACTGTCAACAAATTTATTCAATAGACGTATTCATATCCGTGGTTATGCGATAGGTTTCCGTCTAGGGTTACCATATCTCAGGATTTGTCCTGAGATCTCAGGATTTTTAAAGTCTTTTCAGGATTTCGTAAATCTCAGCAAATCATAGGATTTTCTGAATTTTCAATAAAATAGAGTAGAATTTTTAGATATTTTTTATTAAAAAGGTACAGACGCCAGCACATGAAGCTACCCGAAACTGTCAAATTTTCCCAATGAACTTTGAACCTTATACTTTAGCGATAAAGTTAAAAATCTATCAAAGAAATTTAACAGATTGTAGTTGCATGATGTGTTGGCGTCTCTACAAAACAGAAAATAATTTTCTTTATACCTATAATAGTGACTAATTAAAAAATCAACTTTGGTCATGTTAATTGCACAAATAAAATCAACACTCATTTATCTTCTATGAAACTTACCTACAACTACTTAATCAGTTTTTTCATTTTTTTTTGGTATGATACGGGAGGGATGGAGTGCATTCGCGCCAAACGTGTGGGCATGACTCCCGAGAATCGAGATCCTCAGTGCACAAAATTATGAATAATATGACTTTTTTAATAGTACAGTGCGTTTGAGAAAAAAATCTGAAATTGCGACAAATTCTCAGGATTTTTTAAGGAAATCAGGCTTATTCTCCGGACTTTTAAATTTTTTCACCTGGTAACCCTGTTTCCGTCAGACCCTTTACGTTTCAATATTCCGTCATTTATATAACTCCGAATCGATCCGACAATTCCACAGACAGCTAATCAAAGGCTCTACGTATGCAAATATCGTGGTTATGACGTCACACTTCCACACTACCTTCGTAAATGAAAACGCAGTAACTCCGAATATGCCGTTTTGTAACAAACGCGGTTAAAGTTGACTATCCGGAACAGAATTCTTCGTGGTCAAATCAGTTTGACCATTAAGTTTGACCACGAGGAAGGAACGGAATGATTACCACGTTTTGTTATGAACAAAATATTTTCAACCTAACTTAAATATTTTACATTTTTAAATAGTCAAAGCTTCATTTAGTGTATAACTTACCGTTGTTTTCATTTACGAGGGCAGCACAGTTCATGACGATACTCCAATAAATCGCATTGCTCTGTAATTAATTACTTTGTCGGTCTGTTGACAGTGCGTCGTGTAGTTGTAGTCGTGTGCCGAAATAATTGGATTGTTTCGTCACATCTACACTAGCCTGCAAAACTAAGTAATACACTTTTAAACTTTTTTTTTAAACTATATAAGTTAGAGATTTAAAATAAAAAACGTTTTATAGCAAATTTATCAGCTTTCTTTGAAACTAGTAAACTATACATTACTAACATTTTTAACTTAAAAAAAATATAAAACAATAAAAATAGCCATTTTTAGCTTAGTGTCAAAAAACCCTTTTAGGAGCCTTTTAACAGCCGCAAAGCGAAAGGAAAAAATACGCAAAGAACGGTAAGCAAAAACGAAGTTATAATGCAGGCAGGCGATGCGATGCGACAGGTTGGGTCGGGGAACAAAAAAATTCAAACGGACAAAGTCGGGTCAAATTGGGGAACAAAAAACGCCAAAGAAGTCACGGGCAGAATTATAAAATAATTTAATTATAGTAATTGAACTTACATGTGTTTTCATTTAAGAGGGCAGCACAGTTCACGACGATACTCCAAATTGTGCATAGATCCGTAATGATTTAATGAATAGCTTTGTCTGTCTATCAACCGCGAATCGTGTACTGTTGTAGTGGTGTGCCGAAATAATTGGACGGATTCGTCACATTATTATTATACATATATTTCCTGGAACTCATTTAGGAGTACACCTTGTATACCACGTCGTTATTTAAGTTGTTCAGCAGACAAATTTTTCGAATACATGAAGCAATGGATTAGCCATAATATCCTTCTTTCTTAATATCCTATAGCCTTAATATCCTTCAAAATGCGTGTGATTACGATTGAAAATCACAATCTGAATCATTTTTATCATTATTTCGCAATTAGGGTGTTGTATGTTAGTGTAGCTGGAAGCAAACTATTTACAGGCACTGTTGAATTGGCAAAGTCGGCCAGTCAAAAATAGTTGCCCATTACAAAGCGGAGTAGTCAGAACTGGTTGGTAGGTAGGTAGGTAGACCTATGGATAAGAACAGGCAAGAAACTCCATGGACACTCTTTTAAATATAACTCTACAGTTTCTACAGAAAATCAGAATACTGCCGGTCGATTCTGTAAAAATCTCACCGTGAAAACTTAGGTGAAGTGAGTTTGTTTTTGCTAGGAATTGACACTATGGACAGTTCACTCCACGCTCAGTTTACCTAAGTTTTCACGGTGAGATGTTTACAGAATAGCACCAGGAAACACTACTTGGTTTGGTCGCTGTTTCCCAAAAAGCCATCATCTGCCTTGCCTTAAAAAATCAAAGCCATTTAGAGTTACAAAACAAGCTATGTAATGTACCCTGGTCTGTCCACTTGAGGAAACAGTCATTAGTGTAATAACAGTTTATAGAAACTTTTTGTTTACAAGCCATTTACAAACGGAGTTTAAGTGGCCCGGAACCCCGTCGCGCGTCGTAAAAAATGTTCTGGCTGGACACATCTGAAACAATTTACGCAGGGTTGGCGCGGGGAGAGGACGCGTGAGTGGAGGCAATTTTGCTTAAGCTCGCTCTTTTAATAGCCTTGACGTGCGTATTATGCCTCGTCAGGGCAACCAAAGAGACTTTTCAAACAAATGACGCCCGTTTACCCGAAGACCTCGCTAGATACCAAATCCATTGTGCACCAAAAGTAAAATTCCAGTTTATTCTATCACAAAACATAGCATCGCACCTATTATCCGCGAAGGGTTAGGCAGTGCCTATATCTAGTACCTACACTTACCTACCCCACATTCACTCCGGAAATACCTTCAGAATGCTGTTACCGTTTCCCCGTACTGCGTAAAAATTAATCCAAATGTTTTCTATTTGTCTACAGGAACCGCAGCATCTGAAACCATGGCTCGGAGTGTGGGATGCCACCAGGCCTCTCCCCGCCTGCCTCCAATACGAACCATTTGTGAAAATCATTACAGGTACCTATTTAAACGGCTATTACAGTTCGTGCCACGTAAGAAGAGACTTGACCCCGCCACCCCCGCCTCTTTCCGCCGCCCCGATGACGCCCGGTGCGGGACGGGGACCGGGCGTCATCGGGGCGGCGGAAAGAGGCGGGGAGGCGGGGTCAAGTCTCTTCTTACGTGGCACGAACTGTACTATAACCAATCTCCCCTGCGAGGCCCAAGTCTTCATCTCAAGCTTCAATCATTTGGCTTAACCACTTTAATTTGTATAGAACTCACGAAAGTTTTTAAGAATTTATACTTTATAGAAAGAAACAAAACTTGGTTTATTGTCACAAAAACACGTGCGTATAAAAACGATAAGATAGCTCGAATAAATCGATCATATTGTTTGCGGAGCCAACATGGCCAGACATCGCACAAACTAAAGCGGTTTGGAAGGAAGAAGGGGAGGCCTTTGCCGAGCAATCGCAGTGGTTTATATCACAATCAGCCTATAATGTTCCCACTGCTGGGACCCAGGCCTCCTCTCAGTGAGAGAGCATGGGCTATAATCCACCACGAGGGCCCAGTGCGGGTTGGCGGACGTCACATGTCTTCGAATTCTTGGTTCTTGGACGTGCCGGTTTCGTGGTTTTCATAGCAGGCTAAAAAGAAGGTTGCTAGGCTTCGAACCAGAAAACCAATGCTTAAGGCGAAAGCGCCAGGGTAGCCCGCAAAATTCAATTTTTTTTAGGTTTTTTGGAATTTGCTGGTCAGTATTAAGTTGTACGTTGATTAATATATGATTCGCGGCCGTAAGAAATATGCGTTTACAGAATTATAATCATTAAAGTCATCAACACAACTCTCTAAGACCACGTAAGTTTCAAGAATAACAGTTTCATGAAATCATCATTCTTTGGACTTACGTGGTCTTGGAGAGTTGTGTTGATGACTTTAATGATTATAATTCTGTAAACACATATTTCTTACGGCCGCGATTCATATATTAATCAACGTACAACTTAATGCTGACCAGCAAATTGCAAAAAACGTAAGAAAATTTGAATTTCGCGGGCTACCTTAGCGCTTCCCCCTTAAGAAGCGACTACTTGGACGAGTACAGCCATTATTGCATACAATGTAACCATGGAACAGCAAATTTCAACGCAGGGGGTCCAGAATCATGTACTGAATCCATGGGAACGTGTTGTGCGTTGATGTACTTACCACCCTGTATTTTACAAGACAAAGAAAGAAATAAAACTTCTTGCACTGCCTCCCCGTTACAAAATTAATGCCACCAGCACCTCACATTACCGTCCGTTTCTTATCAAAAAGAGGAAAATCTAGAACATTTATGAACTTTGTAGATGTAGTTGTGGTGTGCTTGTAGTTGGCGGTGTGATACCCCCATGCCTCGGAAATCACGTTAAGCCGTTGGTCCTGCTCCTGATCTCTCTCCGGTCGTGTCGGATTGCCGTCACATCGGACTATGAGAGTGAGGGAAGAGGGAGTGCACCTGTCTCTCGCGCACTATAATATCTCCCGCGCCGAAGGCTAGTCTCCGTTGAGATTGGCCGCCGTGGCCGAAATACGGTCTGGAGAACTTTACATCCATCGGTTTCTTACTAAACTTCAACTATATCCGACGATCCTGCATACTTATCTCTTTTGTTGACTAGCTACATTTCATTTACAATTTCACGAGTTCATTTCACGAGCCTCGAGTCAAGTCATTTGTCGTAATTAAAGAGTGGAGCCCCCAAATTAAGAGACATCGCTGCTTCTGCACTGAGCACAATTGGTTTTGAGAAAACTTTTGTTTCGGATAGATCGTTAACGTCTTTATTTTACTACTAGCGTCTGCCTGTAACTTCGTACGCGTAAAATTTCTTATTCCTCCGTCCCGGGCAGGTGATGCAATGCGACGCGGTGTCGCATCGCATCACCTACGGGGGTAGGGGGTAAAAATTGTAAACGAGAACGCGAAAACGAACTAGAAGCGGGGGCTTCTAGTTCGTTTTCGCGTTCTCGTTTACAATTTTTCTATTTGCTCGGCTCCAAGATAGCCTTCCTCGAGAATTAGGCTAACAAATGCAAGATTTTATCAAATCCTACTGGTCGTTCTAGAGATTAGCGCGTTCAAACAAACCAACTCTTTAGCTTTAATATTAGTATGGACTAATTTCCAACTAAGATCGAATTTTATCTTTATTCTTCAAGTTCTCTTTAAGATCGAATTTTATCTTTATTCTTTAAGTTCTCTTTAAGATGTCACCAAGTTTTGTTTCCAATCTCTTTTATGCTACAGTTATTGACGAAAACTTTCACACTTATAAGCTGAAACATCACTGAAAAATATATAAAACGCGCTCGCAGCAGAATTACGTCAGCTGAGTCGGCAAATAGTGACATTCTCTTTGATTTATTAACGTAAAATGCAGGCGAATTGGCAGACGCAGCTGGGCTTTATTGGCATCTTTTGTTACACCGAAGCTAAAGTTTTATGGTAAACATGTCTAGACAGTCGGATAGAATAACACAGTATTTGAAGTCACCGCAGGTTAATAATGTTCCTGAAAGCCCCATTTACACGTTGCAAGTTACTTTGCCTCTGTCATGGAATAAAATGAAAGCAACAAAAGAATTTTAAACGGTACAATTATTATTGTTGCTCATGATGATTAAATAGTAATTTAGGAAAACAAAGTCTCAGATATAACCCGAAGTACAACAACCAAGCACAATCTCTCACACACACAAAATAGAACATACTTACACACACATACAAAACAAAACACGCACGCACACAAACACACAATACCACACCAGAGCATGCATCCACTAAATTATATAATTTTTTTTTATTATTACATTGTTACAAATGGGTAAAGACACTGACTCCTGCAACACAGGGACCACATAGCTCAGGATTTAGGGCTTCAATTAAAAATGTCACGCCTTCTCTAGAAGGTTTTTAATTGAAGCCCTGACTAATAAAAAAAAAATTAAAAAAAAATTATGGATGATTATGGTTTTTTGTGGATTAATAAAAATGTTTTATAGACTTAGAAGTCTATAAAACATTTTTATTAATTAAATCGCACCCTGGTCCACCTTAGCCCTGGATCGAAAGAGCTGGAAGTCTTAGGGAGAAGCCTTTGCCCAGCAATGGGATCATGCAGGCTAATAATGTAAGCCTGCAACCCAATAACCAGTAACCGTGTAAAATCACAGCACTAGTATCATATCACGTAGTATCACCAAAGTAATTCCATAGTAGCACATAATGACAGCACCGAAATCAGTTCATCCGTTTTTGAGCTATGATCCACAAGATAGACTGACAGAGCCTCAACATAACCCTTCACCTTTCTCGCGACGTCCCTTGTACCCCTATAGCTATATTACGTCCCCGTTGACAAAATTAAGCTCTGGTCACATTGAGGCGAATCCAGCGCGGTTCAATTGTTTTTAGGGTTAGACTATTCGCGCCAGTTTGAACATCTCCATCCATACAAGTTAGTTGAACCAATCGGTGCGAGCGAATTTCGTCCCGCATCCCAACCGGGCTTCGCTTCAGTTTGGCCAGAGCTATGATCTTCCATTAACCATTGACTCTTCTTTTTCATCAGGTAGCGAGAACTGCCTGTACGTGAACGTGCATACTCCCAAGATGAACCCTGGTGCCAACCTGCCGGTCATGGTGTACATCCATGGAGGAGCCTTCATGTATGGGAATGGAGCCGCCTACGACGCCAGCAACCTCATGGATTGGGACATGGTCGTGGTTACCGTGAACTATAGACTTGGACCTCTAGGTGAGTTGAATTTAAAAAGAAAAGCTTTATGTATTATATTTCTTTTTTTTTTTTTAAATAATTTTTTAATAATATTATGTAATTTGATTAGCTATCCTCACTGCTTTACCGTACCGGTAAAATCGGCCATCATTGCCCTTAGCGAATATCTTTGCCCGAACCACCCCGAAACGAAAAATAACTAAAATCTTGAATTGTAAATAAAATATAGCCGACAACATTTTTTAATCTTTAGGGTAAATAATATTTTTCTGACAAAACTAAATATTAGTTACGTTGCTCAGGTCACTCAGTTGTCGGTGAGACCAGGGGCCTAAAAAGGCCACTATGGCAGAATCATAAAAGGATAACATTGTGAATCATAATATGGCGAAGACATTCCGTGTTTTTCTTTTTTAGCTGTACTAACGTAGGTATAATCAAAGAGATTGGGATTGGATTTGGATTGATTGGTATTTTTTGGTCGGACATAGAACAGCAAGAGAAGCGCGATGACACAACGCTGGTAATTTATTGAAAAACTAGCTTCTGCCCGCGACTTCGTCCGCGTGAAATTCGTAATTTCCCCAAAAAATTTCGAAAATTATGTATAATTATGATCTTTTTCATTTATTTCTAGATAAATAAGTATTCGGGCCAATTTTTAGGTTTACAAAACAAATGAAGAAAGAATATGGGGAGGCCTTTGCCCAGCAGTGGAACAATAATAACGAAAAAGAAAAAATAACAAATAAATATTGATTTTTCATAATAAACTGGATCCCTGCTTTTCACCCCCAGAGAGATGGAATACGAAAAAATCGTTTGGGGGTGGTCATTATTTAACTGATAGATTATTTATAACAATTTTCGAGTTAATCATGCTACGCAGTAAAATCCTCCTTGTAAAATTAACTACCCCTTTTCCATACCCCGTTAGGGATACATTTTCCAAAAACCATGATACACGTTATGCTTTGCTTATGTCTTAAGTATAAATACTAAGTTTCGAATTAATCGGACAGCTCGTTAAAATTCTTCCATACAAATTTTGACACCCCCCAATCCCCCTCTAATGGGTAGTTTAAAAAAATGCCATACTTTATAATTTACTTAGATAAATATTCGTGCCAAGTTTCAAGTTTATTAACTCGAGGAATAAGATTTTTTATACAAAAAAAGTCCCTCCATTTCACCGTCTTAGGGGTGGTATTTCGAAAACCCCTACATACAAACTTTACCTCTTTATAATATTAGTATAGATGATGGATGAGATATTACTAAAATATTTAATTCAAAAAAGCAGTTCGCTGAGCACAACGGTTTCGTACGTAGCCAGTAAGCCGACCGCCCGGCCCGGCTGAGCCGCGCGGTGCGGTATGGTACCTCGCAGAGCTGCCGGCCGCCTTGCGGAGTTATTTTAAAACTATGATAACTATCTCCTAAGATATTCATTGAAATCAAATGCTGTCAAGGGTAATTTTGTTCAAAATTAAATACTTGTGATGAATAACGTATTTATTTGGATAAAGATCAATATCATGTTTATAAAAACACCTTCGCAAGTAATGCATTATTTTAGAACAAATTTGATTACCCTAAAAAAGGTAATGGTTAATCAACCTTAACAGATAGATATATACTGTTGCGGACTTTTTTATAGGACTTTTATAGAGGAACAATTGCGTCCTACATGATTTTTATGTAACTTTAACCGTTTACGCAGCGTACGCAACGGAAGCTCTCAAAAGGAATATTTTTTCCCGTTTTTGCAAGATTTTTCATTGACGCTCCGCTCCTTTTGGTCGTAGCGTGATGTTATATAGCCTATAGCCTTCTAAAAAGCCCGTTAAATGGACTATCCAACACAATTTTTTTAAGAATTTTTCAATTCGAACCAGTAGTTCCAGACCGCAAAATTATTATTTTTTTTTTTGTATATACTTTTCCGGGATAAAAAGTACCCAGTGTGGTGCCCAGGATATTAAAGAATAATTATACCAAGTTTCATCGTAATCTAACCGGTAGTTTTTGCGTGATGCCTGAACAAACAGACAGACAGACAGACAGACAGACAAAAATTTTTTTAATCACATTTTTGGGTTCGGTGTCGGTATAGTAACACCCCCTGCCATTTATTTTTTTGATATTTTCAATGTACAGAATTTTCACTTCTACAGATTTATTATATGTATAGATATGAAACAATTATTTAATTACGAAAAATCTATTGTTTGGACTAAAAAATTAAAACACTAGTGCTTTAGTATGTTTCTTGTAGAATAATCTGACAAAAAATCATAATGATTGTATGTATGGTTTTTGTTGTAAAAAGAAAGTTTTTAGAGGTAACTTCATGATTTTTTCTATCGTATCGAATTAGTTGTATTATGTTCTTAACACACTATCTACCTAGCATATATGCTGAAAATTATCATATATTTTTCTGATTTTGTTTACTGTAGTCGATCATATACTTTTATTGTTTCTAAAACTTGCGTTTCTTGTGTTTAGGTCCTGTAAGCCCCTTAATACTTACATACTCGCTGTTGATTGCGTTTTCCTAAAGATCGCACTTTCAGGAGGACCTTGTAATGTTTATCTGAACGTCTAACGTCCGCACGACGACATAAATCAAGCTATACATTTCCAGTATAAGATGACTTCTCATTGTTCGAAAAGCCTTTACAATGCTAGGTCAAGTAAAACTGGAAATTAATAGCTTGTTATGTCGTCGTCAACTAGGTACTATCATCAACTACAGTCCTATCTCGTTTCTACTGACATTCCTTGTGCTTACACAACCATTTAATCCAAATATCTCGGGGTCATAAAAGTAACTTTACAAATAAAGACAAAACAAATACTCAGAAACTACATAACCCTTACTTAGAACTTTAATTTCTTTCAAGCGAAGCAAGTTCGTAAAAACGAACAGTTTATCGTTAGTTTTAGAGACAATAAATAGGAGAATACCGCCCGAAACAAACTCCACAAAACTCATTTATATTTAATCGAAGTCAACCATCCCTTATCGTTGGCCCAAGGGCGAAGAATAATTCACGAACCAGCCCAACGATTTTACATATTATGGCCAGAATAACAATGGACCAATAAAACTGTTTATCTTTGTATCGTAATATTGGTTTTTCTTTCATTTAGATAAAAGATAATTAAAAGATAATCCATTTGCCAAGCGTAATGGTATTTATTGATGGCAGTATATCCCTTCGATTTAGTTACTGTAGCAGATTATATGAGGCTGTTATTCAGTCGTAACTTTATTTATTTATTTATATATACTTTATTGTACACCAGAAAATACATGACAAAAAATACAATTATGAATACAAAACTAACTTAACGTAACTTTGTTGTTCGATACGGCTTATTAGTCGATTCGCAAGAGTTTACTCGTCCGAAACGAAAGAATTGACAATTTTAACCGACTTCCAAAAAGGAGGAGGTTATTTGTTCGACTTTATGTTTTTTTTATGCATGTTCACCGATTTCTCGGTCAATTGTGGACCGATTTTGATTTTTTTTTTCTATAGCAGACTGTTTTTCTTATTTTTCTGTCGTTTTATTTTTGTCTTCTCAAGCGCCCACCCATACTTTATACCCAGTATATAAATGATAAAGATAAATAAATGATAAATGATTTTATTTTTGTAAGTAGGTTTGCACAAACACTTTTACACGTCAATCAAATATTTTTTAAACTAGATGAGGTCGGCGTTTCCTATCTGACTACTCTGAGAAGAAAGGCCGAAACAAACTCAGAGGTCATAGTCTCTTTTAAAGTCCAGAAATAACTTTGGACAGGTTATATGAAGACCATGTAGGTCGATGTCTGAGATGGTCTTTTGAGGAAAGAACCACACAGATTGAGAGGACCTGTCCAGTCAGTGCACGCATTTGTCAGAAACCGTGCAGCTCAACTCAAGACTTAAGGAGCTTAACGATTAATAATATACGTATATAGGTAATTATTCCTCTTTCGCTATCTTCTCCAGGTTTTCTCAGCACCGGTGACGAGATCGCCCCCGGTAACTACGGACTCAAGGACCAGGCCTTCGCCCTGCACTGGATTAAGAACAACATCCTGATGTTCGGCGGAAACCCTGACAGCATCACACTGGCGGGATGCTCTGCTGGAGGCGCCAGTGTTCATTATCATTACTTGTCGCCTTTATCTAGAGGTAAGAAATAGAAAATAGAAAAATATTTATTGTCCAGGTAATACAGTAAGCAGGTGTTAACAGTAAGTTAAGACGACATGAGTACCTTAAAATATTAGCTACAGGTAGGTTACAATATAGTATTAACTAGTGAGCCCCAAACTAGACAGTTAGTCTGTATCTTGGGGCTCGGAGTACGAGTTCCAGAGTGGAGACTAGAGAGGTGATTTCAGGTATGGTATGGTATGTGTGTATGTGTGATGTTGTGTGGTGTGTGTGTGTGTATATGTGTGTTGTGTAAGTGGTGTGTGTGCGTCTGGTGTGTGTGTGTGTAAGTGTGCGTGTTTGTTCCATTGTGCTTCGTTTAATTTGGTGTCAGGTGAGGGTCTTTATATTAATTGTACCGAGTCATCATAACCAGTGTTATGCAAAATTAGAAGGTAGTATTTTCATATCTGAAACGCGTGTGTAGCTGTTACGCGAATGGATATAATAAGAAATGTGTACATCATTATGAGGAAGTCTGAAAGTAGCACCGGTGACTGAAAAGTTGTGTGGATATCGGTTGTCATGGTAAGGGATGCGGAGGATTGAGGAAAATGTCGTGAGGAATCTTCCTCGCGACATTTTCCATTATTTATTTTCTGTATTTTTTTTTCTATTTGGGAAACTCACAGCTCATAATATAAATAGTGCTCATAAACAATATGCATTTGAAAACAATTTACAAGTTTCCACTGATAAACACTTGAAACAAAAAAGGTCTACTATAAAGGCTCCTACAAACAGGCGTGACACGCGATATAATCGCGCGCGACACAAAGGTATCTGTCGTTGCGCAACGTGCGGCGCCTTTGTGTCGCGCGCGATTTTATCGCGTGTCGCGCCTGTTTGAAGGAGCCTTGAATGTGACTATAAGAATAGGGGAAGACCAAAGAAACGATAAATGGGCTGGGTGAAAGATGGTATGACTAGAAAAAGGGTGACTACCAAAATGACGACTAATAGAAAAGTATAAAAGAAAAAGATATATTGCAAAAAAAAAACGCGAAAAAATGCATACCTACTTATAAATATTATTTATTATAAAACATCTCGGGTTATTGATACCTTTTAATAATAAAAACTGCCAAGTGCGAGTCGGACTCGCACACGAAGGGTTCCGTACCACAAGGCAAAAACGCCGAAAACAACACGTTTGTTGTATGGGAGACCCCTTAAATATTTATGTTATTCTGTTTTTAGTATTTGTTGTTATAGCGACAACAAAAATACATCATCTGTGAAAATTTCAACTGTCTAGCTATCACGGTTCATGAGATACAGCCTGGTGACAGACAGACAGACGGACAGTGGAGTCTTAGTAATAGGGTCCCGTTTTTACCCTTTGGGTACGGAACCCTAAAAATCACATGAGTAACGCCATAAATTCTTAAATATGAAGTAAGTCTTTACGCTGTCAAATGTTATTTTTGCTGGAGTTCTATTGACCAAACGGACAATTCTTTTTTCCAAATTGATTGACCCTCGGCTTAGGGCGTCGCTGGGGAGAGGGCAGCAAGATGGGACAGGCTGGATCAGATTATTATTATTTAAGCTTGATGAGATCGGCTTTTCCTATCTGACTACTCTGAGAAGAAAGGCCGAAACAAACTCAGAAGTAACAGTCGGGAATTTAGAGGTACAGGCTCAGCTGCGGTGCGAACTAGCACTTCATCGAGCAAGGGTCGGTCGGGAGCGAATTTAATTGGGGGCGCGTCGTCGCGAGGCCCCTCGGCGCGGCGAGGTCGGAATGTTGGTTTTTGTGTTTGTGCACTGTACTGGTTGCCCTATTGCTATCTAATCTCGCTAGTGATTAGCGAGATTAGATAGCAATAGGGATATTAATTAGTGAATTAGCTACTGTTTAGCTTACTAATTAGTTAACTCAACTTTTCTTTACCGCTAGTTAGCAGGTGATTAGAAGCGAAACGAAATAAAGGTGAAATTATGCGTTCGGCACAGATTATAATCTAAATAGTCGATTAAAAAACGGAATGTTTAGAATAAAATTGTCAAAACTACGATTTTGTAGCTGTCGTGACCCCAAGTTGTGACTTTCGCAGACAAAAGTCAGAAATTTAATCGGATAATTTGAATATGAATAAATAGTAGATTATTAACCAAGGGGATAAAGCAGTGTCTTCTGTCGCGGGTGACGATTTAAATCGCGAGCGTAACCAAGGACTCGAGGTTTACTCCCGAGCGTAGCGAGGGTGTTAAAAACTTAAATCACGAGCGAAGCGAGGGATTTAAGACGAGTCCTGAGTGTAGCGAGGGATTTAAGTTCACCCAAGACTAAGACAGCTTTATCACCGAGGAAAATACTCTACTTTTCGTACCATTTGCGAAAAAATTAACACAATAATAATATGAGATAAGCATTTTAGAACATTAACTTATTTATAAAAATAAATTAAAATAAACTTAATGTTTATGTATTTGAAGAAAACAAAAACGCGGCAAATTCCTAGACTAATATTTTTTTGTCGGAAAAGCAAAGGCATCAAGCTCATACGGCCTCGTCGGTTTTCGTAATTTTATTTAATAATCATAATTCTGCATAATAAATGCGTATTCCTTTTTCAAAAAGATTAATAATGCTTTATATACAAACTCAATGGTGTAAACACAGATGTAGTTCAGTATAAAATATTTCGGTAAGTATTCCAAATTTAAATCACATTCGGGGAGAATGTGATTTAAATTTGGAATACTTTAAATAATTGTGTTTGCCATGGTAACAATGAAAATAATAAGCTCCAATAATTGGAATAAATAGGAAAAGATATTTATCTCTGATTTCAACCTTTTTTCAGATTATCTAAAGTACATACATCTTTTATGGGGTACTGTGTTAAATACTACAACAAAATACCTTGTGACATATTGCAATTAAATGAAAGAAAATTTAAAACTGATATTAAATGTACACTATGTGAACAAGGATATTACAAATTAGAGGATTATATCCAAGATAAGAATGCTTGGAAACATGCTGGTCCAGGGTCCTGCTCCATAGGACAATCTAGACAAAAACAAACTGGTTCCTAATTTAATTTATATTTTTAAGGTTCCTAAATTAATTTATATTTTTTAAATTTTTATGACATTGATTTTTACAATCTGTGACTACAGTAACTTGTGTGAGTACTGTAGTCACAGATTGTAAAAATCAATGTCAAAATTCTAGAAAAATCATCTACTTTTACAATATTTGTAAATATGTGAGCACCATGTATCTATTACATAATTGATTTACCTGTAATTGCTTCATTTTTTTTTAATTCTTTCTTTCTTTCTATTCAACCTCGCAAAGACGGTGAGAGAGGAGACCATGCTACGTGAAAAAGATGAATGAGAGTGACATGAGAAAACAAAAACAATGATTATAGAACAAAAACAGCTTGAGCTCATAGTCTCGATAATCAGCTAATCGTTTTTTGGTCAAAATTAAAGGCATTGCAATCATTTGTGTTAGGGTGCTTACATAAAGATGCGGGTTTTCGAGCCCGACTCCCGGTACAGATCGCTTCAGGCTGATTTTCGAAAGAAACCGTTTCATGTTTTAGCTGTTTCTTTTTATGTGAGCCCATAACTTAACACGTAACTATTTCTACACGTACCGATCTGTACCGACTTCTCCTTACCGGGAATCCACTTACGTAATTACCCACGCAGATGGGGTCAAATTCTTTATTTAAATTCAAAGCGATCTGCCCTTTTTTTTGGTGGGAATTTATCAAATAACTTGTCCCGCTCTGGGCGGAGCGGGACGGCGGCGTGTCACACTTTTACTGATTAAAACCCACCCGTGTTCCTTCAGTTGCCTGTGCCAGGGGCCACGATATCTCTTTCGAACAACCCGCGACCCTGGCAGAGATCAATCTGCCCTGAGTCATTTTTGTATTTAATGCATAGATATGACTCTAAAATCACGCAGGCAACGAAAAATTTCTATCAGTGGTGTAAAGCATAAACAAAAATGGCTTCGAGCTGCGGGTCAATGAAACAACGCGTCGAATAAACAATTCGAAATTCAAACGCGCATAAAGTAATTGGAATCTTTTGTTCAAAATGAACGGGTTCAAGATGGACATTCTTTATAAATTAATGTCAAACTTTTGCCAAATTCAATTTAAAATGGAAAGAGCACAGTGCGCCATTTTCTTCTTGCCATATATATTTTTTATTACCTAAACCTTTGCCCGAGGTTGTATGTCGTTTTATTGTTCACAAAACATTGTATTACTTATTTGAAACATTGATGTTCTTTTTCTTTTGTTTATTATCTCGAGCGTGATTTTTATAGCTTTTATGATGTTATTGCTTATGACAAAAGCTTATGGCACCCAATCTTTGATCATTTAACTTATGGACCCGCCTCGTATGATTCTACCCCTCATGTCAAGGTAATGGATTTGAAAATTTAAGACGTTTATAAAAACTATTTTGGAATCGATTTTTATCATAGTCATGATAATTTTCGCTGAGTAAGGAGCTCTGTGAAAAATGTCAACCTGTACCAAGAAAATGTAAAACTCCAAACACCTACAATAAATTCCAAAAATATGGAGTAACATTCCATATGTAAATATTTTCCGTAAAATACTCACCTTCCAAAGAGTACCAGGAGCCAAAATTAAACCACACAAGCATTTTGACACGTTCGCGGACCTACAAAATTTCATTAGCATAACACGAATATGTGCGTTGTACCTTAGTGATGGGCCGACTATAGTATTTACCGACTTACCGACTAGCCGACTAATCGGCAATGCCGAACATTCAAAAGGCTCCTACAAACAGGCGCGACACGACACGCGACACAAAGGCACCACAAGTCGCGCAACGAGCGGTGCCTTTGTGTCGCGCGCGATTATATCGCATGTCGCGCCTGTTTGTAGGAGGCTTAATACCTACTTGTCGGAGGTGTTCGGACATTTTCGTCACCACTCGGCTTAGTCACTGCGCGGCCGCTAAACATGTTGTAGGCATAGAATTATAACGCCTAGAAACCGAGTACGCGCGATTTCAGTGAGGCACTTTCAAGTGAGCCGGAACGGCTCACTACGTTCCGAACGTCCGCCAGTTGTCAAGGTCAAACGCTAGAGCAAACATCTCCGAGCTTTCCGAGACAATATCATTAATAATGACTTATTGTGTAGTGAATGGGTGTCACAATGCATCAGAAAAGAATAAAAAACCTACCAACATATCATTTCATAGGTAAGTACTACAATTCGACTTGTATTTTGCTACAATAATGAATACAAAAATTAAATACGACAACAAAATTTTAGGCCGCCATGTTATGAAGGTGTTACCAGTTGCAATGAATTACCCTATTGTTCAACGAAAGATAAATACACACCCGTATTTTTTTTTACAATGAACCCGAGATTTTTAACACAACTGCCCAAAATTTTTTTAGAGAAAAATCAATATGGCGGCTTTGTAGCGCCATTTTGAGATTTGAAAAGAAACTATTTATTTTAAATTATTACAACATGGGTATCAAAATTAAGGTCTTGGTGAGCTCAATTCAAATATACGGATATTAAAAACAATAACAATGAAAGTTGATTTATTAGTATTAAGGAATAATGGAACCCAATTGTTGATTTTTTAATTCAAATAAAAAACATTAACAATACGAAATTTTATTTTATATTATTCCTCTTTAAATACCATAACACATACATAACCATGATGATTTTAATTGATTAGTTGTTCATGACGTATTTTCTCATAATTTATCAGTAACATCGATACATTTTCTTCTCCCTTTTGCGTGTTTTTCCTTAAAATGATTAAAACCATTAATGCTGCTCATTCATGTACCTATTGAATGTTAACTTATAATAAATATAGATTTTAATTACAAATATTCGTTTTAATGTAAATTAACATGTTATTTTTATAACAAGCTTTAAATAGAACTAGTAGGTACGTTACCAAGTACAAGATAAATAATCCGATTTTACGTAAGTATAAAATTTCCCCACTTTCGGGGAAACTACTACTGCACTGTACACACTCCACAACATCAGAGTTTTGTTTGTGTGCGTGTCGGCGATCGTAAATACGCAATGCTCACGCATACATCAATAGATTGATGTGTGCGTTTTTGCCTCACTTGAGACGAAGCGCTTGTATGAAGACTATCGATCTAGGCGTTATTAATCTAAGGTTGTAGGCATGTAGGTAACGCGTTTGTTTACATTTTTATTTCGTTCGTTTTGTGTTTGCTGCGACGCCGGTATAATTAAATATATTTGAAATAAATAAAACAGTGCTGTTTATAGTGTCACGATCACGAAATGTCGAAAAAGAAATCGCGCGTGTGGACATTCTTTGATGATATTAAAGGTGAACCGTCAAAAGTAAAATGTAACCATTTAAGTGATGGCACCAGAACAGCTCCAGATATCCTGAAATGTCTCGTATCGCCAAAGTATACCTTTGTTGTCCCGTCAGCACAGTTTATAGCGAACCTCTCTTCTCGGAAGCTGGCAACATCTATGAGATGAAAAGAAATCGCCTAATCCCTGATCGAGCCAAAACATTGACATTCCTGCATCACAACTTGCCTCTAATTAAAAATAAAAATATTTAAGGACTTTTTAACACTAAACATTAAGATATTATTATATAGGTACTTAATTACCATTGCCATGTTATTTGATTATGTATGTGCCATATTTCGTTGATTAATGATGTTAAGTTTATAGCTTACCTAATTACTGACTTAATTATTGTAAAGACTGTAACTTCAGATACCTACTCAAAGTAAGGTTTAGAAATTATAAAACAAGTTCAAATTATTTTGTTTATTTCATTTGTTAAGGCTCCTTCAAATAGGCGCGACCCGCGATAAAATCGCGTGCGACACAAATGCACCGCAAGTCGCGCAACGAGTGGTGCCTTTGTGTCGCACGGGATTCACGTCGCGCGTCGCGCCTGTTTGCAGGAGCCTTTATGCGCCGATTATAATCGGCATAAATTTTGCCGAATAGTCGCCGACTGCAAACGATGCCGAATAGTCGGCTTTCCCGACTAGTCGGCCCATCTCACCTATATATGCGTTATAAGGGACGGGGTTTCTATTCTTATTAATAAGGCCGTTTTCCCATTTATCCATAAATATTTTTCTGACGAGTTCGTCCCAAAAATTATATTCACTTTGGTTCGTCCCTTATCAAAGGTTAATTGAAACTATTCCTCTTCCAGCGCTGAAGCAAATAACGATTCTTTTTAACAAAATAAGTAACGTTAGAAGAAAATGCATTAAGTAGAAAAGTAGAAATTTCCAGTATTCTAAGCCCCCAACCAGCTAAGTATAATATTCTCAAAAACCGCAGAAAACTTAAAACTAACTCCCAAATGGTAATTTTATAAAACGAAAACCAACTGTAGTTTCAAACCACACTGAAAAAAAAGAATGATTGATTTTACTAAATTCCGCGTAAATTTTATCAAATCCGCGGGTTATATAGGTCCTACACACGAAATTGTTGATTTTACCAAATGATTTTGTTAAATTCACTCTTGTTATAGTAAAATTAACTATGAAAAGGTAAAATTAACTATGAAAATGGTTGACTATGGCAGTTCATTACTCAACTTACGCTACTTTAGTACATTCAACAATTCTTTTTTTTCAGTGCACCGTTTTAAACAGCACTAAAATGCGGTAGAATTTTCATTTAAAGCTTCCTCTGAAAACAATTGCAGAGAGACCTGACGTAGTGTAAATGCGAGCTTTCATCAGTTCATCTTTTCATGTATGTATTTGCAATTTGCAGATCAGTATCAGGTTGTATGTTGATCTAAAGAATGATTCGCGGCCATAACTATAATTTATTTATCCATAGGTACTAATATTATAAATGCGAAAGTGTGTCCGTCTGTTACCTCTTCATGCTTAGACCGCTGAACCGATTTAGATAAAATTTGGTGTAGAGATAGTTTGAGTCCCGGGAAGGGACATAGGATAGGTACTTTTTATCCCGATATTCCCACGGGGTCGAAACTTATGCGGGTGAAACCGCGGGGCGCAGCTAGTAGAATTATAATTTAAAAAAATCATCAATACAACTCCTTAATTTCTTAATACCCTATTGAATGACCATTTTATGAAATCATGACATTTGAGGCCAATTCTAACTTATGGAGTTGTATTGCTGATTCTAATGATTATAATTAGAGATGCGCCGAGTAACACTTTTGCCGAGTAACGAGTACCGAGTTTTACTCGGCTCAATTTTTTTTCAACCGAGTACTCGGCCGAGTAACTCGGTTCAATCAAATTCCCATTTCGCGCGCGTAAACAAGTACAAACAGGTTCGCGCAATTTTAAATATGAATTATTATTTATTACTGTTCTCTTAATTTTGTCTCATTACTACTCATTCATTAGCATAATTTTGATTTTATTAATTGAGATTGTCAAAGTTTTCCTAAATTAGTAATAAATACTTTTTGATTGTATATTTCCAACTTTATAACAATTTCTTTTTTTTCTTTCTTTTTGATTAACACTGTTGTTTTAATTATATCTAGGTACCTAAATATATTGCTTTTCTTAAACAAAGTATACTCGGCATTCAAACCGAGTTATTCGGCCGAGTACGAGTATCAAAAAACCCGCCGAGTACGCCGAGTACCGAGTATTAACCGAGTACTCGGCCCATCTCTAATTATAATTGAATTGAATTGAATGAATTCGCAAAAATAACTGCATACCATTTGTGTTACAATTTGTGAAACAAGTATAAGCAAAGTACCACCCTATCTTATATATTGACGTGTAAAAGTGTTTGTGCATACCTACTTACAAAAATAAAATCATTTATCACTTTGGGATATCCTGTAATGATAGAAGTTAAAAATAAAATAAAAATAATTCTGTAAAGCCTATTCAATTTTTAATTATAGCAAGTAAATCCGATGTCAACTACTCTGAAATTGTCAAAAGAGAATAGGAAAAGCAAGTGTGCATTATCTATTAAAAAAAATACAGTTGAACTTTGTAGATCTTGTGGGGGTTAGTACTGGACTGAACATCACACAACACAATCACAATCTGAATGATTTTGAAGCATAATCCATTGCTTCATATTTATGTTCGAAAAATTTGTCTATACTCAACAGTTGTTGAACTGTCAAATTAATGAAAACTATTGCTACAGATATGGTATTAGGCAAAAGCCCCGCTGCAAATTGCAAAAAACGTATGTCATTTTTTATTTCGCGGGCTACCATAACGCATCCTCTTTAACAAAGAGACTCCTTTGTTCTTACTTAGTTCATTCACTTGGACCACATCGTTATCTTAACAAACATTACACACTATTAACAAAAATACACAGACAATCTCAGAAACTACAATATTATCAGACGCAAGTAACGTAAACTTTCAAGAAAGTCTTTGTAATTACAGGGCGGCAAACAAGCCATGTTTGTAAAGTCAACAGTGTGACTCGGAGCTCATTGTAATATGATATTATGACGTGGGATGAACGTCGAGATGAACCCATCTATCATAGTGTTATGGGGTCGTGTAACTAAACAAATGTGGTTGAATGTATCTTATTTGGGCGGAAAGGTTGACCTTTATAACTATTCAATGGGATTATTATCCACTAGCGGCCCGCCCCGGCTTCGCACGGGTAGATAATGGTATTTAACCAAAATAAGGTTTTTTCGGCGTTACCATTGCATATTTTAAAATGGAAAAGTAGTTATTGTGACATAACTGTAATAGTAAAACATATAGTATTGTGGACTTTTTTGTAGATATGGATGTCCTCTATAAAACTGTAGTACATTACTTTGCTCTATTGTCAATAGTTTCCGGAGCGTACGCGATATAAGGATTTCTTTTTTTGTATTTTTTTCACACCTTGGGGTACATTATCGAAGTTTTCATACGGATACCTAACTTTTTGAAAATATTCTATGGCCTATGTTCAACAGGAATAATTTAGGATTCTAATGGTGAAATAATTTTTCAAATCGGTTTTCAGGACTTTCAGAGCCTATTCAATTCAAACAAACAACTGTTTCCTCTTTATAATATTAGTTTAGACTCGAATATCTATGGTGTAGACTAACTTCTGCCCGCGACTTCTGTCCGCGTCAACTATGCCATAAAAACATATCCTAGCATTCATAAAGTCAAATCATTTAGATCTAGTAGGCACATAAAAGGGACTTTTGAACATCAAAATTTACAAAAAAATCTAATTGGTTCATATTTAACACAACTAACTATTTACATTATATACTAAATATGCATTTATTTACTTAGACATATTTACATAATTTAAAAAGCTAACAGTCTTAAAATAATATTATATGTACAATTATATAAAAAAGGAGGGGAAATAATCATAGGGCATCAAAAAATTCGTCCGTTTCGCAGTCAAAAGGAAAAGTGCACAGAAGATTGGCAGTATTGCCACGTTGAATGGCAATGCTAATTCTTTGGCCAAAGAACGACCCAGCCCTCTGGTCACGTGAAGTTTCGATCAGTCGGCGAGAAATTTCCTTAAAAAGGAGACGCGAACTTGGGCCACTTTTTTTTTAGGATGAGAAATCGTCGAATGAGGGGTCATTCGATGATTTCCCCGCTCTGGGTGGAGCGGAAGGGAGTGTCAGACTCTTACTGACTAAAACCCACCCGTGTTCCTTCCTTAGCCCTTTATGTTCCGGGCCAGCGGTAACCCTTTCGGACAATCCCTCTGACCCGGACCCGGCAGGCTTCGGCCCTGACGGGCCCCTTCGAATGATGCTGACATCTCTTTGAGGCGCGCGTGGAACACGTACGCGCCGTCCGGCACGGGCCTGGCCCTGATCGGACGGTGAGCTATCCATTACTCTCCGTCCGCAGGCCTGCGCAACTTGGGCCCCTTGACATCCTATTATCATTGTCCTGCACTTATCCCAATTTATTTGGGGTTTGCCATGTACGTTTTTGTTTGTGCAGAATAAACAAATTTTCTTTCTTTCTTTCAACATGTCTTTTCATCCATACTTCGTCGTCATCTCGGTAGTCATTCCTTTCGAACTATATCATCTTTCACACAGTCCATCCATCGTTTCTCTGGTCTTCCCCTACTCTTATAGCCATTCACATTCATACTCAAAACTATGGAACACGGTGATAATGAAGTTTTCTATATAAACTTATGGAATTCTTGTAATTGGATAAGTAGGTATTTTCATACATAGGTGGCGTATCCACATCGCTACGTGCGAACCACGCATCACACTGACGTCACGCAAAATCCTGCATCGCGCAAGCAGAGTTTACCGCGCAACTAATGTTAGTTGCGCGGTAAACTCTGCTTGCTTGCGCGACCATTCCGTTCAATCAATCGTTGGGCAGTTGCCCACCAGACACGACACCCGTCTGGTCGGAGGATCCTCCCTTTTCTATGGAGTATGAGAAATGATACACCCTGTTTTCCTCATACCTCTATACTTATTAACCAACAAACAATTTTACATCATTATAATATTAGTTTAGTTAGCCCTAAGATATTAAATTACCCTTCTATTCTCCTGAGATGAGCATACAGATGAATAAGTTAAAATTACGTTATTTAAATTGAGTGAGTCGTACTTAGTTTCCATCCATGTAGTGGAAACACTACAATACTAAGACATTACAATAAACATCTGTACCTAATCGTACCATCCTATATAATATTAACATGTGGCACGCAAAAACGGCTGAACGGATTTGGATGTTTGGCTTACATAATCATTTATTTGTAATAGGTATTGTTACAGCGTTGGTCTTAAAATTTAAATAAGTTTCCTAATACATAGTCAGACATTTGACATGCAAAATTTTACAATAAGTAGGTATATGAGTATATTTACGTCCAATGCATGTTTTAAATACTAGTTTCTAACAATCGTTATTTTTCTCATTACATTGAATGTGGGCGATACAATAAAGACCGACCTCGTTGAGTAGATAATAAGTTTATTATTTAAAAATTACAATATTAATATGTGTCGCGACAAATATGGCGGTGCGCGCTAATTCCTGAAGTTCGATAGTGAAGTGAAGTGTGGCGCGAGCGCCGCCGACATCGGGCGCGTTCGCATCCTCGCCAATATGAAAGGCTGCGTTCAGGCGTAGACATCCTCCGGCCCTTGAAAGACTAGCTTTCAACTGGTTCAATTGGCAGACGAACAATGTTGTGAATCGCCCGACGTATAGTGCCCCTGGCGGTGTAAATATCAACCACTCGACACACGTTGTCTGGTCCCAAATACAAACATGTGATACGTCCAAGACGCCAGCGTTGCGGTGGTGAATTATCTTCTTTAATTACTACCATCTCTCCTATTCTCGGGCCATCAGTAGAAGTCTTCCACTTTGTTCTATTCTGTAGTTCAGCCAGGAATTCCTTCTGCCATCGTACCCAGAAATCTTGACGAATCTTCTCAATTCGATGATACTGCGGCTGGCCGTCGTCTGCGGGACGCGAAGGCACCGACATCAGAGGCCGCCCGATGAGGAAGTGCCCGGGAGTGAGGGGACTCAGGTCAAAGGGATCAGAAGAGATAGGAGAAAGAGGACGGGAGTTCAAAATGGCTTCTATTTGAGTAAATAATGTGGTCAATTCTTCAAAAGTAAATGACAGATTACCAACAATTCTAGATAAATGATACTTCGCTGCCTTAACACCTGCCTCCCATATACCTCCAAAATGAGGAGAATAAGCTGGACTGAACACAAATTTTATACCTTCGGAGTTAGCAAACTCTGTGACAGACTCACGACTGGAGCGTAGAATATTACCCAGTTCATTATTTGCACCGACAAAATTGGTACCGTTATCGCAAAATAAGACATAAGGTTTACCCCTGCGTGAGACAAAACGACGCAAGCACAAAATAAACGCATCTGTAGTAAGATCACTCACTACTTCTAAGTGCACCGCTCGAGTATTCAAACAAACAAATAAACAAAGATAAAATTTTGTTTTACGGTTACCCCTCCCCTTTTTACTTGATATCATAAATGGACCTGCAAAGTCAGTGCCACTCGAATAGAAAGGGAAGGTAGCTTCTGTCCTAACTGCTGGTAAGTTTCCCATAATAGGCTGAACAGTCTTACCGCGATAGCGAGCACATATAACACAGGATTTTGCGACCTTGCGCGCCAACTGTCTACCACCAATAGGCCAATAATCGTCACGTACGGAGGACAGTAGTAGTTGCGGACCTGCATGAAATAGACGACGATGTTCATGTTGCAATAACAAACATGTAAAATGATGTTTCCCATCTAAGATAACAGGATGTTTTTTGTTATAATTAAATGAGGAATTTCCCAATCGACCGCCTACTCTCAACAAGCCATCCGCATCAATAAATGGATTTAACTGTAATAATTTGGATTTTTTATTTAATTGTTGACCACTAGACAAAGCCTTTAACTCCATCCTAAAACATTCACTCTGACTAAATGTTATAAGTAAATTAAGTGACTTACTAATTTCCTCAGTTTGCAAAGAGCCAATTATTTTATTATCTTTATTACGTAAGTTTCCTATAAATCTTAAAACATATGCATAAAACCGTTTTAACTTATTGAAACTAGAAAAAATATAAAAATCTATAAAGGATTTATCAGGCGTTTGAGCAGCGTTTACAAAAGCCTTCAGCTCAGGCAAGTCTACATTAGCATGTGGCGGTTGCGGCCAGGCCGAAGAGCCTTCCTTCAAGAAGGAAGGTCCTTCCCACCACAAGGGCTCAACGAGTAAGCGTTGAGGAGCAACCCCCCTAGAGGCCAGATCAGCAGGATTAAATTCAGTGGGGACATGCCGCCACGAACTACCTTGAGTTAACTCAATTATCTCGACTACTCGATTGGCAACAAAGGTTTTCAAAAGCTTAGGCTGAGCTTTAAGCCAGCCTAGAACCACAGTTGAATCGGTCCATATAACCTTTCTAGTAATAGAAATACGAATGGATTGAAGTACCTTTGTCACCAGTCGAGCACCAAGCAAAGCACCACACAACTCTAACCGAGGTGTGGTCATGGCCTTGAGGGGCGCAACCCTGGACTTTGCGCACAGTAACCTGACGACTATATCATTTTTGCTATCCATAGACCGCAGATAGACGCACGCCCCGTATGCTTCGTGCGATGCGTCTACAAAACAATGTAATTCAACATTAGTAAAATTTTCATCACAAAATACACATCTAGGTATGTTGATATTTGACAATGTTTCAATATTTTCTGCTATATCTAGCCATTTTTTAGCTATGTGAGATGGCACTGGATCATCCCAGGCTAATTTCTCATTCCATAACAGTTGTAAAATAATTTTAGCCTTTATAATGCAGGCACACAATAAACCTAACAGATCAAATATCTTACAAGTAAGTGAAATTATAGAACGCTTAGTTATCTTATTATTTCTACTTATATCTATGCTAAAATGCAAAGTATCTGTATCTGGTGACCAATTTAAACCCAGAACAGACGATTCCTTATTTAATTCTAAAACTGAAGTTGTGGTCTCACCTTGAAAGACTTCAGGACAATTAGTCCGTATTTTATGTAATGGGAAACCAGCAGAAATTAACAAATTTTCGACGCCACCATAAATACTTTTTATAGATTCCTTAGAATCTGCACCTGTGGTTAAATCGTCGATATAGACATCGTGCTCTAAAATATTAGAAATGACAGGATCAGAACACTCACGAGCCAATTGAAGAATACATCTTGTACTCAAGTAAGGGGCGGATGCCATGCCATATGTAACAGTATTTAATTGAAGTACCTTAATTGGCTGTGGTTGCCCCTGTTCAGAACCTGACCCAGCCTCATCGTCCCTCCACAAAATGAGTTGCAGGTGGCGCTGACTGGGATCAATCTCTATTTGTCTGTACATTTTTTGAATATCTCCTGTAATTACATATCTAAAACAACGAAAACGTATTAGTATAGATATTAAATCATCCTGTATAACTGGACCTACGAGCTGAATATCATTTAAAGATTTGCCAGAAGTGGTTTTGGCAGATGCGTCAAAAACCACTCTGAGCTTAGTTGTTTCACTTTTTTCTTTCAAAACAGCATGATGAGGTAAATAATAACCAAAACTGGGCCTTTGTATTTCACATAAATGACCCAAGTCACGGTATTCTTTAATAAAATTAAAATATTGTTCTTTCAACTTAGAATTCTTATTTAACTTATTCTCTAAAGACAAAAAACGCTTTTTTGCTAAATAAAAAGAATCTCCAAGTGCTTCTTCAGGAATTTCCTTCAGAGGCATTTTTACTGAAAATCTACCATTGGTAAGACGTTTAACATTCTCTTGAAAGTGGGACTCAGACAACTTTTCTTCAGGAGTGAGAATATCACCCTTTGAATTCATTTCTTCGATTTCCCAAAATTTTTGTAAATTATGATTTATGTTATGAGTAAAATTACAAGTCAAGTGGCCAGGTTTATAATCACCCACTGGACCACTGACAAGCCAGCCTAACTGTGAATCTTGAAGAACTGGTCTACCTACACCTAAAATTATACGCTTGGATCCTACTAAATCCCAAAAAATATCAGCTCCCAACAGCAAATCAATTTCCGAGGGGCGATGAAAACTTGGATCTGCAAGCTCAATATTGTGAGGTAAGTCTAGCTCTAACATATCAACAGAAGCACCTGGCAAAGTACTTGTAACCTTAGGGACGACTAGACATGTTATCATAGTACTGTAAGAATTATTTCGTGATTGTATCCCTAAAGTGACACGTTCTGTTATATTAAAAGAAACATTATTAATGCCCGAAATACGGAGCGGTTCAATATTTTGAACAGGTAAGTTTAATTTTGTTTTCAGGTTGTCCGTCAAAAAGGAAGATTGGCTACCACTGTCCAACAATGCACGAGCAAGGTAAGTTTCATTATTAATCATATTCTTTACTAGTACGACAGCAGTACCCAACAATACCTGACTAGTAGACACACCTGACAACGTCACTGGAGGCGATGGCTCCGACTGCGACTGAGAGACAACAGAGGAATTAATATTTTCTTCATTTTTATTATTTTTATTTAAATGCAATAATGTATTATGAGTATATTTACAGTGATGACACATGGGCTTCAGCCGACAATGCTGCGCGTTATGACCCTCACGTAAACAATTATTACAAAGTTTTAATCGTTTTATTTCTTTTATTCTATCAGAAACCTCCAAATCTTTAAATTTAGTGCAATCATAAATACGATGCCCTTGGTTATTGCAACATAAACATACATAGTCACACACAGTCTCACCTGAATTAGTAGGAGAATTTGAATTTTTTGAATCTTTAGTTGTATTGTTGTTTTTAGATGTAGAATTGTTATTATTGTTATTCTTATTCCAAGACTTTTTATTGTTATTGTTTGAATTAGAATTATTTCCTCCATCACTTTGGTGCGATGATCGTAATGCTGCACTTTCTAAAACATTCGCCCAATTACGGATAAAAGTATAGAACTGATCTAACGTAGGAGTATCTGAAGAATTATTAATATATTCATCCCATTTCATATTCGTAGTGGCATCTAACTTCAAAGTCATAATAAATATAATGTGGCTATCCCAATATTCTGTGAGTTGACCAAGAGCTTTGAGTGCCCTCATATTTTTAGTAACTTGGTCTATTAAGTTTCGCAATGCTGTGTGTGATCCTGTAGTGATAGGATTTATGAAATGTAATGCTTTAAAATGATTATTAATGAGAACTGTCTTATTATCATACCTAGCACACACTAAATCCCATGCAATCTTGTAGTTAATCGAAGTAAACTCTATTGACTTTATTACCTCACTAGCGCTGCCCTCTAAAGATGCCCTTAAGTAATGAAATTTATTGATGTCTTGTATTGATGCATTTTCATGAATTAAAGATAGATAAGTGTCCCTAAACTCAAGCCACTTTAAGTATGAGCCGTCAAATGTGGGTAATTTGATAGTAGGTAACTTAACAAAATTTTCTGAACTTTGATTAGGTAATTGTGATTTATCATGACTAACAACTGGCTCTAACTGTTGAGTGATATCTTGCAACAAGGAAATTGATGTTATAAATTGACTTTCTATTGTTGATCTTAAATTAATTTGTTCTTGTACCTCTGACTCTTCACAACTTAACTCGATTTTATCTTGAACAACCTCAAACTCTTTGTACAGGGATTCACACTTTTTTAAGTATAATTTAATTTCAATAACTTGTGCACTAGATAAAGTAGTATAATTTACCAACTTTAAATCATTTATATATTGTGTGTGCGTTGTCAAACGACCCCTTATATTCCCACGCTGCCTAATCAATTTGGCAAATTCAGTGTTTTTAGGAGTAGACATCCTTAAACACAATCAACACTCACAACAACAAAACAAAGAAATTAAGAAAATAATAATGAACTAGGCAAATGAATTGTGCATCTAACCCAATTGTTGTTCCTTACTCCAGTCACAGTATGTAGCACAGGAAAGATGACCGCCTTATTGTAGTCCGCAGTACGTCCCAGCAGTGCTGAAACCTGGCGCGGCGTAGACACTTGCCACATGCAGCACAGGCGCACTCTTTCATGCAAGACAGGCTGGATATTATATTCACAGCTCTGCCAAACATGCAAACCTGGAACGTTCGGCAATCTTATGAAGCAAAGCAGGCCAAAAATAATGCAAATAAGGACGGTTATATTATACAATGGGATGGAAACCCACCAGGCTTTATTTGCAGGAAGTAGGTAAACCCATGCCGCGTATCACACACCAGAAAATTGCAAAAATGCTCAGCCGCAAAGGCATGAAAATATAATTATGTGGAAATGGGCAATGGGCAGCAGGTGCTTCAGGCAGCAATAGCTATCTTAATTTCTTACGCATACCTACTATGAATTTATCAAACTTTTGTTTTTACGTACATTACCATACATATTTACGTATTACGTAATTATCACGACATTAGTAACGAAATATGAGTTAATTTAATTTAACTATTATTTAAATTACCAACCAAATTGTCACGAACACATTTTTTATTTTATTTTATTTAAAATGGCGGGTGAAGCATAAAAAGATTTGACCACACTATTCACCCAAACAGAAAATGAAAAAGGAAAAGAAAGGATACGAGCACTTCCCTCGGTACATCTGGCATGGTTTTCTGGATGGTTCCTCAGCACGTATTTTGCCTCGGGTTGTACTCGATCGATGCTCGATGCGCCAACGCAAACGTCACGTCGCGCCGGCAGACAAAAGGGCTCCTCCAAATTGACTCGGCCCTCGATTCCGAAGATTGCGTAGTTTTTATTTAGAACGGTCGCCAAAGATGTGGGCGATACAATAAAGACCGACCTCGTGATAGTTAAAAGAAAGTTTATTATTTAAAAATTACAATATTAATATGTGTCGCGACAAATATGGCGGTGCGCGCTAATTCCTGAAGTTCGATAGTGAAGTGAAGTGTGGCGCGAGCGCCGCCGACATCGGGCGCGTTCGCATCCTCGCCAATATGAAAGGCTGCGTTCAGGCGTAGACATCGAATATTCATTATCACAATAAAATACCTATTTAAAACACATTATTCACATTAAATCAAAATTAGTCAATGCACTAAATAATTTAAAACACATTATTTATAAATTCATTAAAGTATAGAGTAAAATCGCTTACATATAGTTTATAACCTGGACTTTTGTCCCGGTAGTACGTTCCCATGGGATATTTCCGACGTCCACGCGAGCGAAGCCGCGGGCTAAAGCTAGTACTGAATAAAAAGAAAGTACCTAATACCTGAAAAGATATTATTTACTTATCTACAATAAAAAAGTAAAGTGTGAAAGAAAATCTGTGATGGAAGAAACAAGAATTAATGAAAAATTGGACTCTATTATGTAATAATACTAATACCTCCTTAAGAAAAATAGATATTGTGTTTCGTGTTACTGATACCTTCTAACAAAAGATTTGTTTGTAAAGTAGATACCTAGTTGGTTTCTTACCGAGGAAAATCTGAAGAGAAAAAGGAAATAAATGAAGATGGATGATCCGTCATGCTTGGCAGGTGTCACAGATTGATACGGAGCATGTCTGTTCCAAAATATAAAAGCGCTAAGTTAGTTTTTTGTCATACTTGGTGGCGCAAAAATCATCACCTTATCAGAACATGCTGCCATCATATGGCTAGCCTTTTCCCAACCATGTTGGGGTCAGCTTGCAGTGTGGATGCAGCTGAATACCAGTATTTTACATGGAGCGACTGCCTATCTGACCTCCACAACCCAGTTACTGGGTAATACGATACCCCTTGGTAAAAGAAAGACAATACGTTTATTGGGGGCAAAAATGACTCATAAAAAAAACACAAACAAAAAAAAAACAATATAATAATTTCACATTACGCAAAACGGCCATCGCTCAGCATAATGCTAAGACCCTATAGGAGACAGAGCCCCAGCGCTGGTGTTCAGCGACAGCAAAGATAAGACTGGTTGTCAGACTTTCAGGCTTCTGACTACCCGTAATGACTGTCAAAGATTCACGAATTACAGCCGGGACCAGCGGCTTAACGTGCTTTATGAGGCACGGAGGGGTCTCGGTATGTAAAGATGGTCACCCATCCACAGACCAACTGCGGCAAGCGTAGCTTAACCTGATCAATCGACCCGTGCGGCTGTTATTACTTAGCCACAAGCCTCTATATCGGAAGATGCTATATTTTTTGGAAATGGCAGCACATGTCAATTCTACTTTGACATTTTTGAAGAAAACATACTGTTGCGCGCCACAGTTAAGGCCTGGAATATGGTCACATTAATTACCACTAGCGCCATCTAGTATCGAGTAGCAGAACTAGTAGAGCCAAGATCCTTCTAGAAATTTCGATGCTAGAACTTTCTAGAACTATCGACATCTGGTCAGTCGGGGTTGACCCCGACTGACGACGAACGACGATAAACTTAAGGCCAGGACTCTCGGAAATCTCGGAATCGACCTATTTTTGATTCAACATTAAACAATCAAATATTCTTTGTTTTAATCTGAAAAAAATATATGGCATAGTTTAACTAACATTCTTGATTATTCTATGGTTCAAAACACGATATTTACAACTTCACTCGATCATAAAAAATCGCAAACAAATCGAAAACAGCGAAGTTTTTAATCATTTTTCAAGTCGTATTTGAAGTAGACTTAACTTTTACTCGCAAAAAATATATGAAAAAATAGGCAATGATGTATAGTAGAACATTCTACGGTTAATTTTTCTCAAAACTGATTTTTATTTTCTTAACAAGATATAATCTAAAAAGGCGGCCTGCGCGCTTCACTTCAGTAGCCCGCCGGGCGTTACCGAGGTAGGACCTGTGTCGCTTTTGCTGGCTCGCCGCGTTCCCGCTAATCGATCGAAATATACGTTATAATATTGTTAGTTAATTTCCGTGTTTGTGTATTAGTTTCAAAAATCTGTCTGTAAATATTGTTTAGGTTCTAGTATTAATAATTAAACTAAATATTAGTTTGTTATAATATAGTTGTAATATATAGTGATAATTAAGATTAAATTATGGGGAATAAAAACAGAAGAAAGAAAAAAAAACGTTCAGCATTGAACTGCAAAGCTTAAAAAAAAATAAGGTAAGTTTGATTATTATTTTTCTACGTATTTATAACTACCCACTTATAAGACGACGCGACAGAATAATATTGTAGTTGTATAGGTTCTCTTGCTTTCGTCACAGTACTAGCAGTAGCAGGTCGGTACTATAAATTTACAATTATCGTAATATCTGTAATAGATTTTCAACTTTACTACAAAGGAATAAGGTTTATATTCAATTGCAAAATTTGAGTTTTTTGAGTTTGTGTTTCTAGTTTTGTGATTGTATAGGTAAAATATTATATTTTTTTGAAGTGAAAACTTCTTTAGCATTATTGTGATTTGAAAATTTTATGAAACGAATAAGCTACAGTAGAAAAAGCTACAGTAAAAAGAGACATAAGATTTAACGTGGGAGAAAATGAGATAGGAAGCATTATACAGTGTTTTTGTTTTTTATTATTACAAATGACATCACATTTAATCCTATGCTACTAATTTGTGATGATGATGGTGATGGTATTGGCGATGGCGATGGTGATGGCGATGGTGATGGCGATGGCGATGATGATGGCGATGGTGATGGCGATGGTGATGGTGATGGCGATGGCGATGGTGGTGGCGATAGCGATGGTGATGGCGATGATGATGATGATGGTGATGGCGATGGCGATGATGATGATGGTGATGGCGATGGTTATGGCGATGGTGATGGCGATGGTGATGGCGATGGCGATGATGATGATGGTGATGGCGATGGAGATGGTGATGGCGATGGCGAGGGCGATGGCGATGGTGATGGCGATGGCGATGGTGATGGTGATGGATGGATGGATGGATGGATGGATGGATGTTCTTTAGCATCGTTGTGATTTGAAAGTTTATGAAACGAAAAAGCGACAGTAAAAAGAGACCATCTAAATTCATAAGATTTAACGTGGGAGAAAATGAGATAGGAAGCATTATACAGTGTTTTTGAAGGTTTCACTTCTACCACGTGTGAATTGCACACTTGCTGTTTTTTTATTTAAAAATATGAAATTCGTTGTGAATGAAATAGGAAGAGTTCAATAAAAATACGTATTGTGGTGTTTTTGATTAGTAGATTTAATTAAAAAAACTTATTGACGAATTCAAGCAACCAAAAAAAGTGTTTTACAAAAAAAACAACCGACTCAAAAAAAAAAAAACACTACAACGTGAAGAATATATTTTCATTTTTTGACACCGACTTTCGAAACTAAAGTTATTTTTCACTTTGTAGTGTTTTTTTTTTTTGGAAGTCGGTTTTTTTTTTGTAAAAAAGTTGTTATTTTTCGCTTTTTACTTGTACTTACCTACCCCAAACAAATTCATATGTCACTACTTGCTATGTGAATATCAGTAACAAAGCTATTGAACACATCTGCTTTACCCTTTGAAGGGTACAGGCGTGATGTTATGTTGTGTGATTGCGATTACATATGCTATAGCAGCAATCGCGGTTGATTTGCTGGCATTTATTGAAGAGTTCCGTTGTTTGTCTCTGAAAGTCATCATCAGATCTTTACAAAAATAAAAAAAACAGCATGTGTGCAATTCACACGTGGTAGAAATGAAACCTTCAAAAACACTGTATAATGCTTCCTATCTCATTTTCTCCCACGTTAAATCTTATGAATTTACATGTCTCTTTTTACTGTCGCTTTTTCGTTTCATAAACTTTCAAATCACAACGATGCGAAAGAACATCCATCCATCCATCCATCCATCCATCCATCCATCCATCATTCCATCCATCCTTCACCATCGCCATCGCCATCACCATCGCCATCACCATCGCCATCACCATCACCATCGCCATCATCAACATCGCCATCACCATCACCATCGCATCACCATCATCATCATCGCCATCACCATCGCCACCACCATCGCCATCACCATCATCAACATCGCCATCGCCATCACCATCGCCATCACCATCACCATCGCATCACCATCATCATCATCGCCATCACCACCACCATCGCCATCACCATCGCCATCACCATCATCGCCATCACCATCACCATCACCATCGCCATCGCCATCACCATCATCCTCATCATCATCATCACCACAAATTAGTAGCATAGGATTAAATGTGATGTCATTTGTAATAATAAAAAACAAAAACACTGTATAATGCTTCCTATCTCATTTTCTCCCACGTTAAATCTCATGTCTCTTTTTACTGTTGCTTTTTCGTTTCATAAGATTTTCAAATCACAACACAACGATGCTAAAGAAGTTTTCAGTTTTCACTTCAAAAAAAAAATTGCAAATCTGTCTATTTACGATGGAGTTATGCCCTAACATACATAAAAAAAAATAGAAATATCCGAATTGAGAACCTCCGCCTTTTTTGAAGTCGGTTAAAAATATAATATTTACAATCACAAAACTAGAAAGAAACTAAAGTAGGATGATGAAATTAAAATACTGTAGACGAGCAGCCCTATATTTCAAGAATAGGGCCGATTCACAATACTATTACTTATAAAAATAACCGTGACAGGGGTCAGCGAGTTCATTCGAACTGCGCTTTCGCGGCATTTGCCACGCGAGGACGGAGGTAACGCTAAATGCCTACTACGCTCGAAGATCCTGGCCTTAAAACTACCGACTAACGATTCATGTCTTGTTGACAAAACATGAATCGCGTCGCCTAATCTCACCTTTTGGCCATTTGCACTGGACAGCATATAAGTAAACAGCAGATAACCTAATTTAACCGTTCCAGACTTCTTTTTGTGGGGTTTTTTGAAGTCACAAGTCTATGTCAACAAGCCTCAGACTCTTGAATCCCTCAAAGAGAATACCCGTCAAGAATGCGAGGACCTATCGCCGGAAGTTCTGGCAAGAGTGAAAACCCGAATGGTCATCAATTCTGGCGGCGGCCACTTAACCGATACCATTTTGGAAAATAATAAGACATCAAATAAACATAATTCAAAAGAAGAACAAAGATTTTCATTAATAAAAAAAATTACAGCCATCGGGTGACGAGGTTAAAGGTGACTTATAAAAAAAGTGGCGCAAAACACTTTTTTTATAAGTCACCTTTAACCTCCGAAAGTACACATATTTACCAATAGAACTCCAACTCTAGTAACAACGTCTGTAATTGGACCAATTGGGGCCCACCTTTCTATGTCAAAAGTTCCCTAAAATGAAAAGCTGTGGCAGGACATGGGGCAGGGCTGACACAAAGGCGATTACCAAAGTGTTCAATTTTCGACAGAACAGCTTTACAGGGATTTCCGGGACACGGAAAAAAGATCTAACAGTCACACGAATCTCGTATCTATGTGACAGGTAAAGTCGGTATGTCAGACGAATCGATTCTTTTAATCAAATGCCAATTGTTTTTCGGATTTTCGTTTGACATGTTTTGCTATAAACACATCGTTGGATTTTTGGATGAAAAGATGAAAAGAAATGAAAAAGATGGTTTATCTTTTTAACAAAACCTTAACAACTAGCGACTGGAGCCTCCTTTTTAACCGAGAAAAAAAACGGAGGAGGGTCTCAAGTCAACGCGTATTTTTTTTTTTATATGACCACGCATAACTTTTTAGAAGATAAGGTTGTGATAATGAGACAAAAAGCAAGGATAAAAAGAGTCGGTTTTCCACTTTTAAATGTAAGCTCTTAAAATGTGGCTTCTCTTATGGAATTTTTTTCTTTCCACTCTGAGTGGACACAGAAAAAACGATTACAGATGTCGCAGACGAATTGCCGGCATCCGGCTTGAAGTTCCAACCTCTATCTTCAAAGTGCTCAGACGAAACAAAAAAAAAAAATAAGTGAAGATAATATGCATTTATTATCTATATACCTATATACGAGTACCTATCTATACTTACTAATAATATAGCTATTTAACATCTCGCTAGCACCCTTAGGAACCAAGAAAAAGTCAGAACGGAGTAATAGCGCGGGCAGCGATGCGATGCGACGGGGTGGGCCGAGGAACAAGAAATTTCACGCGGATCTTAACTATTCAAAGTGTGCTAAAAAGAATTAATGAAAGTTAGCAGCAGGAATCGCGAGCACATTTTATTTAAGTTACGGAAACATGTTATTCTGCCAGAGTCATCATCTGCCTAGCCTTTTCCCAACTATGTTGGGGTCGGCTTCCAGTCTAACCGGATGCAGCTGAATATTATAATATTGTTATTCTGACAGAGTATCGTTCAGAAAATACGAAACGTACATACTTTATTCGCTTGTTTCTCGTTCCCATGTAGCTGGTCACATCTGGTGGATGCCAGCATTTGAATGCGTACTTAAACAGAAAAAAAAAAACTTGTTTGTTTTTAATTTTAGCACAGGGCGTCGCAATACGGTTTTATTAAAACTCTCGCATATGTAGCTGAACCGTTCTATTTTAAGAAAGAATATTGTTTTTTTTTCTAGTCATTACACTGAAGCAATGATATTCAGCGGGGTAATTGCGTAACACACTAACAGTTGCAACGGTTTTCATTTTGATAGTTCAACAACATTCATTGCGGTTTTTACGTTATTAAGCAGACAAATTCGAAACATATGAGGCAATGTATTAGCAATATCTGAAAATTGATTCAGATTGTGACTGGAACTGAAATCGTCAACCCGTCTTGAGGAAGCATGGTGATCAATGCTTGTGCCTTCTCTGTATGAGAAGAGCCATTTGCCCTGCAATGGGACATTAATAGTCTGGTATTTTTAACAGACTTCTAAAAAGGAGGAGGTTCTCAATTCGATGCTTATATGTTTTTTTTATGTATGTTCGGTCATCATAAGTCATCACACAAACTCGTGTAAGTACTACTTTATAGAGTAAACCATGAAAACGACACCAATGATGAAAACGAATGAGTCTGTGAAAAACACCTTTCATGAGTTCATCGTTCATCATCCATCCCCAGGATTTCTTTAGCACAGCCTAGGTATCAATGCACTTCCAATAAAATTGTAAAGGTGCATCGATCATAATAGCGAAAATATTGATTACTTAACAAAACTTAAAAAAAAGCAGTTCGGGCTTTTAATAAAAGTCGGCGACTTTATAAAAATGTTAAGGTTTATGGTTTTTGTGGCCCTCCAATCTATATGAAAATTCGTATCTGGATTGGGCAACCCTGTATTAAAATAACTAATGATACCTTTGTTCAAGACTCAAGAGAGTTCTAAACGAAAGGATTTATAATTAAACTAAGTTCGGGTCCAATGTCTAACTGGACTGGACTCGAGAATAATTCATGTTTATCCGAACCAAATATTTAGGGCAGTAACGTCGCTATAAATAACGAAAATACCGACATTTCACAAGCATGTGTTATGTGATAATTATGTCCTACAGGGTAATTCTGTAAAATCAGAATCAGAATTACAATCATCACAAAAACTTTTTTTAACTGTCCCCAATTTACACTAATGTTTTATAAACAATCGATAGATTTTGACGAGAGCTGACGATTGAAACCTAAACGAACTTCGTAGCTTTTCCGAGTCAAAAGTTATACTAAGTGGAAATCTCGATACGCAGCAAAATGACCTCAAAATGGCGCTTCCCACTCCACCGCGTGCAACGGGTCACAGTCCTCATTTAATGACGGCATAATGAATTCTTTGATCCTTTAGCTATCCAATGGTGTAATTGAATTTAGGATAGAGATGACAGATATGAAGCTGCAACACCAAACTGTATCCCCCGATTTAGTTATCATTGGTTTTTTTGACTTGCCTCCCACTATGGAAGCAATTTTAAAGACGTATTCATGTCAATAAATGTTTCTTTAGGAAAGTTGTTTGTTATGATGACTACAATCATGTGTTTAAGTAAGTAAGTATAGGTCACTAAGTACCCGTCACCCTATACATTATGGGCAATATGCATATAATAATAATAATATTTTATTTCTACAAGTAACATGACTCATTCGTGTTAGTAACAATATTCCTTACCGCTATGTTAGTATTCCTATCCTAATTATGTACCTAGTCTAAAATCATGACTACGAGGAACATACATATGATACGGAGGAATGAGAAAAATGTCTTGAGGAAAATTTTAAGCATGAACGTGGGTGGCTTACTGGCTATAAGAGTAGGGGAAGACCAAAGAAACGATGGATGGACTGTGTGAATGATGATATGGTTAGAAAGGGGGAGACTACCAAGAAGACGAATAATAGAACGAGAGAGAGAGAGAGAAGTATGTATTGAGGGAAAAGAAATGTTGCGCCAACCCCAAATAGATTGTGTTAAGGGCACTGCCGGTCGATTCTGTAAAAATCTCACCGTGAAAACTTAGCTGAAGTGAGTTTGTTTTTGCCAGGAATTTACACTATTGACAGCTCACTTCACCTAAGTTTTCACGGTGAGATGGTTACAGAATCGCACTGCAGAATGATGATTTATGAATCTAACTCCCCAAACGTCTTTCCAGGCACATTCTCCCGAGGCATAGCCTACAGCGGCTCTGCGCTCGCCGAGTGGACCCACTCCATCAAACCAGCAGAGAAGGCGAAGACCCTGGCTTCTATCGTGGGATGCCCCACCACAACCAACAAGGAAATGATGGATTGCCTCAAGTACAGGCCTGCTGAAGTCATCGTCAACGCGCAGATTGAGATGTTTGTACGTATTCTGCATTCGCGATTTATTTGCCAAAAATATAAACAAATATGAATTTATGGAAAAATAACTTTAAATCCGTGTAGTATTTAAAAATATAACTTTTTAAATAGTGCTAGTCACTCTGAAATCAACATAATTCCCGTTAAAATAAAGTATTATAGATATTTGTTTAACTTGAAATAATATTAATTCGAAACATAAGTTTGAATAGACTTTATATCGCAACACATTACATAACATCACGCCTGTATTCCCTAAAGGGTACGGCAGAGATATAACTAAAGTACACCCACATTAATAGTCAGCTATGGTTAAGTCCCGTGTAATGGAGGACAGCCTGGGCATAAACCCAGGCTGCTATTGAGAAATTCCTGATGAAATAACCTAATAACATTTCGCCCGACTCGTGAATCGAACCCAGGTCCTCATGCTCAGCAGCACTTGCGACCTCTAGACCAACTAGGCAGTTAGTCGCAACACATTTCAATTTGCAAACTCCTCGTTTTTGCCAGTTAGAAAAAAATCGGTCTTGCGACCCCAATTTACGCCAGAACACCCAATTATTTCTTTATCTTGTACGTACCGCGCGGTTGGTTTTTAGGTCATTAATCTAACTAAGGGATATCCCATTGTACGGTGAGCAGCAAAATTCCATTAACATGCACTGTCACGTTTACACATCATCAAAATTACCACAAAATGATTCGATACACTCCTTTTCAGTATTTCATATAACAGCTAACAGTTTATATTCTTAAAATTTTACTTCTGTTCCGATTATAATTAAATATTTTGCTCAATAATTAAGATTAAAAAAATTAAAAACTGAAGTGTTAATAGACTTCTGTTGCTGTAACCAACTGTACCATCACTGCATTCTTACAGCCGGTCGATTCTGTGAAAACCTCACCGTGAAAACTAAGGTGATGTGAGTTTGTTTTTGCTATGAATTGACACTATTGACAGCTCGCTCCACGCTCACTTCACCTAAGTTTTCACGGTGAGATGGTTACAGAATCGCATTGCTGATATATTATGTAAGAATCACACCGTGAAAACATAGGTGAAGCTATAATAGTGTCAATCCTTAGAATCAGGTGGAATGACAACTCACTTCAAGCTCACTTCTTCACCTACGTTGTCACGATGAGAATTGTACAGAATAGACCCTATAAGCGATGACAGATCGTGATTCCTTTCCCATTAACTACATCACAAACTTTAGCTCACAACTAATTGGATAAGTACTTTTAATTGAACAGCCACTTTGCCTAAACAAATTCCAATTTGCATATAGTTTGGGAGCACTTTATCCGCGCCAGCATCACAATTTATGCCTCAATCAGCCGCAATACGTTCAATATTGGCAAACAGCCAGGAAGCTGTTCTCTGGTGCTTTACGACTTAATTGTGTGCTATCAGAACAACAAATATAACGTTTTGGATATCAAAAAAATTATAAAACTATTTGATATGAACACTTGCAGTAAAGATTGGCCAATTATTAAGACGCTGAGAATTTCGACAAAGAATATTTTTTTACGATTGTTTTTTGGGCAGCGCGCTGCCCAAAAAACAATCGTAAAAAAATATTCTTTGTCGAAATTCTCAAAAATTTGAGCGTAAACTATCCTAATTTATGTAATGATAATAAAGGGAATTCAATTAACTAAAGAAGTACGTAAAAATTATTCCACTGAGTCTTGCATTTATTTTTTAATTTAATTAAAACTGCAAAATTTCTTTTATTTTGTTGGTCATTTGATGAACTAACATCAAACGCATCGCTGTTTTGAACCTTATTTGTTGTTTAAATTGCTTCTTACCGCGCCTAAAATTACATTTCGGAATCCGATACTTCCTTTGTTTTTGTGAAATAGAGGATTTTTTTTGTCAAAAGTATGTCCGCAAACGCCTTAAATTCTATACATAGTCTCCAGCATAAATAGCTTAAACTTAAGCAAAATTTAAAAACGATTATCTCGACAAATAACGATTAAAACGTTCAGAAATAAAAATTAAATACGAGTAAGCACAGTTTCGAAAATACTGTATTCGCAACACCATAAAAATTTCTATCAATTCTTTGGTGAAAATCCCTTTTCAATCTTGAGTAAGTGTAAGGTATATGGTATTTATGCTCGAGAGTGTACCTATCATCATCATGACGAATCTAACTGTTAGACATGGCTTCTCCAATAAAAGGTCAAAACTACCAAAATTCATAAACGAATCCTCCTTCTTCAGGACTGGAAGGTGCACATGTTCACGCCGTTCACACCCGTGGTGGAGGCGCCCGGGGTTCGGGAGCCGTTCCTCCAGCAGTACCCCTACCACGCCACGATGTCGGGCAGCATGATGAACTTGCCCCTCATCACGTCGGTAACGTCTGAAGAGGGACTGTATCCTGCTGCTGGTAAGTGATGCGTTTCTTGTTTTTGACGTGACAACGTCTAATAAATCCATGAAGCTGGCTGCACACACGAAAAAACATGACTCATGTAGCGTTATCTCGCGGCCTTGCTCTGTAGCGTTGTAGCGTTCCATGGCGGCTTGAAGTGCAAGCGAGAGCGCGGAACGAGCGATGAGAGACAGATGATGTCGAACGCTGCCGAATCGGCCTCCGCGTTCGGCAAATGCTTTGTTATGACGTTGTCACGTTAAACTATCGTCCGTAAACCGACTTTACAGACAACCGATTTTTTACCCGACTACGGAGGGTTATGTTTTTTACCGGTATGTATGTATGTTCATCTGTTCCCTCATAACTTCAAAAGTACATATAATAATTTACAAATGATGTATCGTTGGAAGCGTCTTGACCGTCCGCTCGTTATAGGCTATGGTGACGTCACACTTAATTAAATATGGCGCCCTCTAGAGGACATAAAGTAATGAATTAAAAAATAAATATTTTGCGATGGTGCCTTGTTGGTTATTAAATGAAAGGGCTTAATTAACACATTTTATAAATATTACTGAAATAAGCCCCAAAATAATTAAATAAAAAAATTATTTTAAAAACTAAAACCTGACCTGAAAAGGATGAAACCAGAAAGTACATTCCCGTGGTCGCATGCCACTGTACTAACATAATTATTATAAACTGTCCCTGCCCTATGCAGGTTTTCACTAGCAATCCAAAAGTCTACCTCATCAAAACCTGTTGCCCCTCATTCTAGGACCACTATAACTACATTCCACAACCTTCTCTGTTTCAGCCTACCAGGAAACCCCCGACATCCTGCCAGACCTGGAAGCCCACTGGAACGAGTTGGCCGCCAACATTTTCGAGTACAATGATACTCTTCCGCTGAACCTCCGCAATGACGTCGCTATGAAGATCAAGCAACACTACCTGGCTGGTAAGCCGGTCAGCCAGGAGACTTTCCCGCAGCTTGTTCAGGTAGATAGACCGAGACAATTGCGTAACACACGAACAGCCGGTCGATTCTGTAAAAATCTCACCGTGAAAACTTAGGTGAAGTGAGTTTGTTTTTGCTAGGAATTGACACTATTGACAGCTCACTCCACGCTCACTTCACCTAAGTTTTCACGGTGAGATTGTTACAGAATCGCACTGCAGTAGAGCAATGGCTTTCATTTTGACAGTTCAACAACATTCATTGCGTTATTTACGTTGCTGACTGACAAATTTTCCGAACATATGAAGCAATGGATTAGTGGGCGTCCATAAATTACGTGAGATGTTTAACGGGGGGAGGGTGTCGAGTCAAATCTCATCTAATCTTACGTTGGAGAGAGGGGGGTCTCGGCAAATATCACGCATATTTTTTTCTGATTGAAACAAAAAAGAACATTATACTATTTTGGTCCATTTAATCCAGATTGTACATGCTTCAGATTTAATTTTAAGCGTATATCGTAATACGATTAAGATCATTCACTAATTCGTTCGAAAGAAAATAATTTCATTCATACTTCGACGTTATAGGTACATCTACTGACTGTCAAACCACCATATTTGTTTTATACCAACAATCCAACGTGTTTACGTAAGAAACCCACATTTTGAAAAATCTCACGTGAGATTGGGGGGACAGAAAATTTAAAAAAACACCTCACGTAATTTATGGACAACTAATAGCAATATCCTTTAAAATGATTCAGATTGTGTTTGATAGTGTGTTACGCAATGAGGGTGCAAATTTTTGTGTAATTTCGTCTGCTTAGGAGTTTCTTTCCTACAGAAAAGGCAGCAACAGCTAAACGCCACGTTAGGAAACAAGCGTGGTATCGTGTTGTGAGTTTAAAATCCGCCCGTTGCGCTATTGGCGTAAAACCAAAAATTAAGTTAAAGAGAGGACTTTTTTGTAATTCCTCTATTGCTCTTCAGCAAATCTTTCGTTGTTTTTCTCTAAGTACTTAGTGCACTGACTGTTTTTGCCTTTACACTAAATACTTATGGAAAAACAACGAAAAATTATATGTTAAGTTCCGAAAAATAATGTCATACGTACAGACGCCAGCATCAAGCTACCCGAAACTGTCAAATTTTCCCAATCAACTTTGAACCATATACGTTAGCGACAAAGTTTAAAATCTATTAAAGAAAGACAGATTGTAGTAGCTTGATGTGCTGGCGTCTGTACGTAGCCGTAGCCATAAAACGCAACCATAACTAAGTATAGGTACCTACCTCTTCAGCTTTAGGTAGCAGTTACTAAGACTGATTAATATGTATTACATACACCCTTTCCAGTTCCGAATAGATGACTCACATGAAAAGCTCAATGATAATGCTGAATCCATTTAATTAATACCTATTGATCTGCGGCCATCGCCCATTATGTAATCAACTAGCTAGCTATCCGTAGTAGGGTTCTATCTTAATGGTTCCGTACAAGGTCCGTCACGAAACCACCATTGGTTTTATTTTTTTAGGGTTTCGTGGATATACAAAAAGACATTTATTTACTTTACTTTAAGCACACAAATGTACAGACTCTGTCAGAGGTGGACTTATTTGGCATATGCATTTTCTACCAGTCAACCTTTTGGTGATACAAAAACAAACAAGGTGCAATAAATAAAAATTAAGGAATACATAAGTATAATGTATTTAAATATAAAGATACCTATTACTAATTATTAAATTACTGGTATTCAGCTGCATCCGGTTAGACTGGAAGCCGACCTCAACATAGTTGGGTTTTTTTTCCATGGGATTCTCGTAAGTTCGTAACTTATGGTGTGTCATATCAGCCGAATACGTCGGAACGTAAAATCAGCCGCGGAATTTCGGTAGCGTACCTTCGGCATAGTGTGTTTGGACACTTACGTTCGAGCCTATCGAGCTGACTGATTAAGTTCAAATCTTAACCTATTCCTATTTTAAAAAACCGGAATTTCCCGTCAGTAAAAAAACTTTCGTTACCTATTTAACCCTTTTAGATGAATTTAAAAAATCCTTCCTTAGTGCTCACTTTCGCGATATGAGGAACTCTTGTGCAAAATGTAATGTTACCAAACCCAGTGGTGTAGGCTCAGCGTTGTCTGTCAATGAACGAATGTAAGATTTTTGTAAAGTAGATTTTATTCTAACAAGTACTTCTATCCCGCAGGCTCTGAGTGACCGCCTCTTCGTGGTGGACGTGGGTAAGATGGCGCAGATCCACGCGGCCAAGTCTGGGCAGCCCACCTACGTGTACCGTTACGCCTACCGCGGGGCCGCCAGCCTGTCCAACTTGATGGCTCACAACGACGCCAATTACGGTGAGTGTCCAACGAACGATTAGCTGGTTATCGAGACTATGAGCTCAAGCTGTTTATCGGGACTATGGGCCGAAGCTGCGAAGTAATTGCGTAACACTATAAGGCCGCATTCCGAATTAAGACAATATCGCTCACAGCGCTCATAGCAATAATTTGCGTTCCGATTTAGATATCACGATTATGACAGCTGAAAGCTGTCAACAATTCGGAACGCTCTTGAACGCGCTCACAGTGCTTACTGAATGTAAAAACGATATTATTACGTCATGACGTCATCTATGACGTTTCACGAGACATCGTTATCGCGCTCACGCTAATTCGGTACGGGTTTAAGCACGCTCAAATTGATTATTTCCCAAATCGGAACGCAGGGTAAGTAGCAATGGCTTCATTTTGACAGCTCAACAACATTCATTGCGTTATTTACGTTGTTGAGCAGACAAATTTCTTTAACATATGAAGCAATGGAGAAGCAATATCTTTCAAAATGTTTCAAATTGAGATTGATAGTGTGTTACGCCATTAGAGTGCTGGTTATCAAGACTATGGCTGGTTCAGCCTGAAACTAGTACGGGCACCTACCGCGAAAGAGCACGGAATCGCCGCGCCGCGCTGTCAACTTCTAGAGATGTTGAGGGCACAACTTCTGTCACGCTCACGCACCGTCTTTAAAGCCGTCAGTTTCTATACGTGATTTGTGTCACAGTGCGAGTAAGGCACCTGTCTTACAGAGCTAGCAGCTTAAAACATGTTGACAGGCAACAAGCAGTGAAAGCGCGACGATGACGAGCGATTATTCGCTGGTATGCGTATGTCTTTCAGCAAGTGTTTTTATTTTAAGTTTAAGTATAGATATTATATTAAAAAAAAATTAATGTGCCCAGGTGTGAGCCACGCCGACGATGTGCTGTGGATCTTTAAGGGCCGCGGCATGACCAGCAGCAACCCTCAGGACGTCGCCATGATTGACGGACTCATCAATATGATTTACACCTTCTCTACCACTGGGTAAGTTCCATATTTCACTAGCTGTTGCCGCGGTTTAATGTGTAAAATATAAAAATAGTTACTGTGGGTTATCCTTAGGAGATAAACATATACCATAGCGGACTTTTTATCGATCTTTTTAAGATATACAATTCCGTAGTACCTACATTAATTTGATCTATCTCGTAAGGTTTAGCCAGCATTTGTAATGTAAGCGCGCAAAAATATGTTTGTTACATCACATTACAAATCTTTGAATTTCTCGGCTTTTCTCTACTGTATTATGCATATATTATACATATAAACCTTCCTCTTGAATCACTCTAACTACGCGGGGCCGCTTTTTCGGCCCTTTCAAACCTGCCTCAGTTCAGGTAAACTCAAATCGCAGCACTTAAAAGTTATCGTGAGTGACGAATTTCTCATGAGAAATTCGTCGCGCGTTCGTCGTCGTTCGTCGTTCGCAATGTGCCTAATATGTATACGGGACTCTTATAGTCTTATTACAATGGCTCTGGTGTCCGTCCGTCTGTCACAGGGTTGTATCTTTGAACAGCTACGTAGATGTTGTAATGTTATTGTACTGTCAAAATGAAAGCGATTGCTACTCATAGTGTTACGCAATTACCCCGCTGAGATAAGTAGATACTTGCTCCAGCAAATCTAACATCGATTCTTAGACTATAATTGAACTTACCTATACAGTATGTTAACTAACAGAGGGCGTTCCCGTTAACCCGCAATAGTATAGCATCCATACATGCTAAAAAAAATATTACCATTCGAAAATAAAATGTTTTTATTTTTTTTTATATTAAAATATTCACTAAAAATCGTAAATTGATACGTTAAAGAAACACTCTGTACACGCGTACTTGAAGGACAGCAATGTCGGAATTTATTTAATGAAATAAATTAGAATTCATTAAATAAATTAGGAAAAAAATGCGCAGGCCGGATAGCACGGCATGCCAGCATCAATGACATCATCCGTCGTGCTCTTGTCACCGCCGGGGTGCCAGCTGTTTTAGAACCCATCGGCTTGGCACGCGTCGATGGGAAGAGACCAGATGGAATGACAATAATGCCTTGGAAGGTTGGTAGGCCTTTGGTGTGGGATGCAACGTGTGTCGACACCCTTGCGCCATCCCATCTTCCAAGCACGGCGAGCTGTGCTGGGGCGGCTGCTGCAGGTGCGGAAAACCTCAAACGGCGTAAATACTCCAATCTCTTTGGATCCTATATATTTGAGCCGTTTGGGGTTGAAACTCTAGGGCCATGGGGCCCGAGTGCCCACTTAGTATTTCGAGACATCGCCAAGCGATTGGTCGACTCTTCACGTGACCAGAGGGCTGGCTTATTTTTGGGCCAAAGAATCAGCATTGCCATACAACGTGGCAATGCTGCCAGTCTTTTGGGCACGTTTCCTGTTGACAGCGATGCGGATGAATTTTTTGATGCCCTTTGATTATTTTCCCTCCTTTCTTTTTTTTACCTTGTACATATTATTACTATTATTAATATTGTATTTTATGTTTTAATAAATAGTATTTCTTCAAAATTAAAAAAAGACATATCCATAATAATTTAATTTAATAGTAAAACGCACTATAATTATCTCTAACAGTTTTTCAATAAAAGCTTGTGATTAAATAAATAGAGTATCAATTTACGATTTTTAGTGAATATTTTAATATAAAAAAATATAAAAACATTTTATTTTCGAATGGTAATATTTTTTTTAGCATGTATGGATGCTATACTATTGCGGGTTAACGGGAACGCCCTCTGTTAGTTAACATACTGTATATTAGATTAGATTGTGTTTATTTCTATGATAAGATATATTTACATCAGAAGTACCCCGGGGACATGCTTCGATTAAATTATATTAATATCGTAATTTTCTTTGAATACGAGCAAGATTAGATGTTTGTCTATTTATATGATCGGGATATTAATAAACGATGAAGGAATAAAGGTTACCCGAATATATTTTTTAGGGATCCGTACCCAAAGGGTGCATAGAGGCCCCTATTACTAGGGCTCCGCTGTCCGTCTGTTCTTCCAGCTGTCACGGCTGTATACCTACGAGAATATTAAACCATAATATTATGTAGGTAACCATTTTAAATTTTCAAAGTGTGTATTACACCGCTACAACCACAAATAATAAACTTTCTTTTTTTTTATTAAGAACTAAAGTTCTTAGTAATTGATTACAATCTAGCTTAATAGACTAATAAGTAATAAGCAATTTAACTCTAACTTAACATTTTACGTGATAGATTACAATTATTATGACTAAGAATAGGTAGTGTCAATTTTCACTTTTACACAGTTTCGAAGCACTTTCTTAGGGTCTGATAATCGATAAAACGCTATGTTCATGTGTTACATGTATAGCACAATTAGCACCGCACTATTATTATTTCATTAATTAAATACTACACTAACACAAATGGTTTAGTTCTCTTTAGCCTACGTGCTATGTCCGTGTTGTTTAGCAACTTATTTCCTCGACATTCAATATAATAAACTAAAATAAAGTTAAATTAAAGAGGATCCCCAATGTCCCTATACAAGAAACAGTTTTAAATAACCTACAATTTTTTTTTTATTTAAAATAAGAAGTATATTTTTAAATTGTGTGTTAAATATATTGTGGTACGGAACCCCTTCGTGTCCGACTCGCACTTTGTGATTAGGCGCTTTTTTTAATAGAAATCAAAGAAATGCCAAGAACAACATAATGACAGTCAGACAGTTTTTTGCTCTATTTTTCTCTCCTCATTTGTCGTCGGCGCGGCGTCGCGTCGCAAGCGCTATAGTCCACGCGGAACTAGTTGGCCGCGCCTTAGGTATGTGAGCGGTGGGACGGAGGGGCGGGAGCGCTTTGTCATTACTCAGTACGTGCGTTGCGAACAATAGGCAACCCCGCCGCCCTCGCCCCCGTCCCCACCTAAGGCGCGGCCAACTACATAGTTCCGCGCGGACTATATAGTTGAGCGTGTAGTGTTCCTAAAAAGGTTCGATTCCAAACTCAAGCGAAAATCAAATCATTAGAAAATCTCGTTAACTGAGTAGGTACCTAATAGGTTCATTCCCTGTTACATTGTTGGACTTGTCCTAAACATAACATGGCAATGTGGGGAGTTTGAGGACACTACAGTCCTACCTACTCATACAGCTGTGCCTACCCCTCCGAGAAACAAGTGTTAAGTTAAATTTTGTGGCTTAATTTTCCATCCCTTTTGTTTCCAGAATCCCAAAGCTGAACAACAACGGACCCGCGTGGGATCCAGTGAAGCCAGGAGCTCCCGAACTCAACTACTTGGACATCCTGTCACCTACTAAGATGGAGATGAAGTCCTCGAGCGATTTTGGCCAGAAATCATTTTGGGACAGCTTGGGTTTCAACGAGAATGAAAACTACCGTGCCTACCTTAGGGATGAACTTTAACTTTTATCTCATTCTATATTCCTATATTTTATAATTATTTTTTTTAATAATTATATTACGTACTTTTTGTGTTAGTGAACAAACTAAAAAATAAAGACTTAATTTGCCATAGATACTATTGCATTTTTATTTGTTTGTTTCTAGGCAAATATAAAGCCGGTATCCGGTTAGATTGGAAGCCGACCCCAACATAGTTGGGAAAAGGGCTAGGCAGATGATGAATCAAATATATGGCCCGATGAGCAATTCCCGTACCTATTTAAAAGAACGTTCGCATTCTAACCTGTCTCAATCTGTCAAAAATACCTCTAATTTCCCTAAATTTTTGACATTGATTTGTCGCTGAGATGAGATTGCTACGAGATTTTGATCGTTTTTAATTACGGGAAATGCCTTCAGATTTCTAATAGATTACATTAATAAAGTTAATTTCAATTAGATACCTACGTATTTCTTTTTTCGCTTCGATATTATTTCATTAATTAATAACGACCTTTGCTATCGAAGCCGTACATTATTCAAGATGGCTGATTGAGACGACGACGCCGACGGTCGGTCAATATTTTTTATTTGCGTAACATTGAGCCAAGGAAAACATCGATTCTGCCAGAGCAAAGCTGACAATAAATATAATTTTACGTTGGGATAGCGACAGGAAAGCCACCGTGCCTTCCGAAATGTCCGATTATGATCTATCGACGTTGGCCAAACAATGTTTTATGGCAGAAACTCAGCTATGTTTAATGCATTTGGAAGAATATTGGCGTTTACCTTGGTATTCTGTAGTTAAAACTATGAACTGCGGGGTAATTGCGTAACACATTAACGTGGTTTTCATTTTGACATTTTCGAACATATAATGCAATGGATTAGCAATATACTTCAAAATGATTTAAATTGTTATTGTTAGTGTGTTACGCAATTAAAATAAATTTCGCTGGTTCCGAAAATAAGTTACAAACTGTCTTTCTGTCTGTAGGTATTAGCATCGTTTAATAAAGTATGTTATTTAATTGTTTCTCTAATAATTCTCATTTTGCGCTCCTAAAAATATTATTGAACACTCTTTAAATAAAGATTGCGCCTTTTTTGCGAACCACACATAATTCCTATTTTGGGGTCCTAAAAATGCTAAACAGCCAAGTACCTAGCTTAGTTCTGCCGTACTTACAATAAGTGCAATAACTCGGATTTTGGATTCATGCAAAATTTGCTGATTACGGATATGTATCCGAGTATAGTTAGAGAGTAGATATTGCACTTATTGTAAGTACGGCACAGTTACTGCGACCACCTGTGAGAAAGGGCAGAAAGTTAATAAAAAAAGGTTTCATTATTAAAAAGTGTGCAGCAGTGCAAAAAGTTTTAGAGATTCATTAATTTTAAAAATGTGTCCATCATTAGAAAGTCAATAAGTTTTTAAAGGATCAGAAAAATAATTTCCCATTTATTTACTCCACCCCGTACCCCGTTGGTTGACCCTTGCTATAAAAGTTAGAATTTATTAAGCGACATGTATGTAATTATGGAACAATCCAACATGATATCGGAATTCCAAAGCTTCCGGAATGTGATGATACGTTCGAAACTAATAAAGTTACGTAATATTACTTGCTATATTTAAATATAGTTTGGTAGATGGATGGGTACGTGTAACCTATTCAATATACGTATGTATAGGTACCGACATGCCTCGAATGCTGTTTCTGACGCCAAGCATCACCAGGGTGCTTACTCTTCAATTTAATTCCGATAGATCGACATTGGAATTGTGAAGTTTCGTACTCTTGAGTTCGATGCTAGCACCAAATGATTTTTAGATTGGGTGTCCATTTTGGAGAACTAAGTGGAATTGGGTTCGGGCTTGGCGTGGCGTAATTGTTGACAATATTGTTTTCAAGAGTACCGAATCACGTGACTAAAATTAACATTGGAATCATATTGGCCTCTCATTGGAATTAAAATTAGTTTGGAGAGTATGCCCCCAGGACGGCCTTTTTTTTGGGTGCGGAATTATCAAATCACTTCTCCCGCTCTGGGCGGAGCGGGAAGGCTTGGCAGACTTTTACTGACCCGTGTTCCTTCAGTTGCCTGTTTCAGGGCCACGGTAACTCTTTCGAACAACCCGCGACCCTGGCAGGCATCGGCCCTGGCGGACCCGTCAGCCCTAGCGGACCCCGTCAGCCCTGGCGGACCCCGTCAGCCCTGGCGGACCCCGTCAGCCCTACGGACCCCGTCAGTCCTAGCGGACCCCGTTAGATCACCAGTATGGCCTATACTACTATGTAGAGGCCTGTTTTCAGGGAATTCCTGTAACCTTTGCTTTTCAGAAAAGTTACCTTAGTAGGTACCAACCGCTAGTATTTCTCCCGAGCCGTCAGTCGGAGCGTATAATGGTACGTTTACACGTTTGCCAAGTCTTGGCAAACGGCAAACAGCTCCAAGCCTCCACAAATCTCGTTTGGCGTTTGAAAGGCGTAATACACGCTTGTGAATGCGTCAGTCTGCAACATACATCCAAGCATGGCGGACACCGAACTTGTGACGGCTTTCGGATTCCAGATGCAGGATTCCATCTGGTAATGTTCCAAAAACGAAAGACTCTCCTCATTCGACCAGCAACTCATTTTTTGTAGGTACCTACAATCAAGGAAGCGTGTACTCGCCGCGAGATCACAATGGCTACTAAACGCCGACCAACGTGTAAATACGTCGCAAGCGCTTGCCGCAAACGCCCTTTGATCTGCGTAAAGAAACCGACACTCGACTGGATCGGAAGCAAGCACCCACAAGCTCACGCAAGCCAAGCCAAACGCCCTTTTTACATGCTTGCGATTGTCGAGGCTTGCCAACGCTTGGCAAGCGTGTAAACGTACCATAAAGTTTGGGAATCGAACACACAACCCGAAGCTTGGCATGTTAATTTACTCAGCTACCTTGTGGGTATTGTGTTCGTGTCGAAGACGTAAAGAGAAAAACACTGATTGATTGATTTATTCTATTCATGTGACAATGTAGATGCCACTCCTCTCCGACGCATAAAGGTCATAGCACATGTATCAAACCGAAAAGGGATCGGCACCGTATCAACTCGAGCCGTTCAGTATTCTTTTATGAAACTCCCTACTGCAATGCACGCTAATCGGAATCGTAACGTAATCGCCTCGCCTCGGGACAAGCTCACGAACCGCGGATCGGTGCGTTACGGCTCGTCGTGCCTTCCTAGCAGGTACAGTACATTCATAGTTATTTTACCTCTGACAGCAGCAATCTTATCATAATGATAATAAAGATCACAATGATTTTGACAGACTTGTCAGTGGCAACAACCCAACAGCAACCTTATTAGAATGAGAATAAAGCCTCCTACAAACAGGCGCGACACGCGATATAATCGCGCGCGACACAAAGGTACCGCTCGTTGCGCGACTTGCGGTGCCTTTGTGTCGCGTGTCGTGTCGCGCCTGTTTGAAGGAGTCTTAAAGATCACTGCGATTTGGACAGTGATGACTGATGACTAACTATAACCCCTGTGGAGTCGGCAACCTTTTTCCCCTCGAAACTTTTCGTCTCAACTCAAACTCAAAGCATTTATTTGAAATAAGCCAATTACAGGCACTTTTGAATTGTCTAGGTGTCGCGCGGTCGGTCAGTCAGGAAGATGAAGCTAGTTGCCCATTCCAAAGCGTAGTAGGTACCTATGGAGAAGAACGGGCGAGAGACTCCCTAAAAATGTTGCCGACTGATGACATGATCTGTGTCGTTTCATCAGAGCTTGATAATATTTTAGTAGCTACTAACTCGTCATGAATAGGCAATTCATTGATTAGGTACCTAACCTTTCTTGTTCTTAAATGTACAGACGCCAGCACATCAAGTTACTACAATCTGTCAGATTTCTTTAATAGATTTTCAACTTTATCACTAAAGCATAAGGGTCAAAGTTGCATGCGAAAATTTGACAGTTTCGGGTAGGTTGATGTGCTGGCGTCCGTACTACATACTTACTTACTCATACACTACGTAATTTTATTCTAGCTCATTCTGACTAGGTAGATACGTATTTTTGGTCTTTGGCTGAGGTCAGACTGAATAATTAACTCGGAACAGACTTACAGCTGACCTCCGGAGTCGAAACTAACCTACTGTTCTGAGTCTGCATACTCTGTCAGGTACATAATTAAACAAATTATCCAAGCGTTACCTTGAGTAACCAGGAAATGATTTGTAGGTATGTATTGTATAATAACAAAATAATTTAGTAGGTATAATGCTATGCGCAAACTCGCAACTATGAACTAAGGCGATTAAAACACTGCCACGCAACACGCAGCGGTGTGCGGGACACGGAGCCAAATTCCACGCGCGTGAGTGCGTTATCTGCGCCCCGCTGCGTGATGCGTGGCAGTGTGAATTATCACCTAAGGCTCCTTCAAACAGGCGCGACACGCGATAAAATCGCGCGTGACACAAAGGCGCCGCAAGTCGCCTGTTTGTAGGAGCTTTAATTCGGGTTGCAGACCAAGAGCTAAGTTAGTCTAGCTTAGCTCGCATGTAATTTTTTTTTAATTCAAAATCCGTATCAACAATAGCATGCATAAAGTCTGCCAAACTGCATCAGTTTGTTGGCAGTTGTTCTCGTCTAACAATGGATTACAAATTTTGAAAGCGCGAGTCGGACTCGTGCACCGAGGGTTCCGTACCATCATGTTTTTAATTTTTCATCGGCGAGGCCTATATTCGTCAGAGAATTTTAACACTGCGCACTGCGGTATAAATATTGCAGTTTTACGTCAGCGCCATCTCTTGACTGATAGTGGAACTAATGTAACTTTTGTTGATGATTTGACGAAAAAGTGTGCTATTTAGAGAGTTCGTTTTATTTTTCCTGTAATCTTTACATAAACTTCTATCACATAGAATAATTTCAGATTTTTCTCTTTGCAAACTTCGGAGATAAGGGGGGAACGGTATTTTTTATTACATTTTTCATTAAAAGACAAAAACTATGCGGCCTAAAAAAAATGTTTGAGAATGTGCAAACTCCGCTTTTTCATGATACCCCCACATGCTCTAGTAGCCCCCTTTCAAATTTTTCAGACCCCCTTTCAGTCCCTGTTTTTTAAAAAATATACCTACATATATTTTTATTTTACTTTGGGTGCCAGAGTTCATCGAAATCACTCTATCCCTTAGTTGTAACGCTGCATAGTGTTTAGATAAGTGTTTTTGTACAACTAAAGTTAATAAAGAAACTTTTTATTTATATTTATTTTATATTTCTTTCTTATTTGCAAAAGAGTTCGGCAAACGTTATCTAAAACTATTCCAATAATCAAGTTGATAGCATTTAGTAGTTCTTGAGATATCCAGCTGTGACAGACAGACAGACTGAGTCTCACCATAAGGGTTCCGTTTTACCATTTTGGTACGGAACCCTAAAACTACATCAGCTAAGCTAGACTAACTTAGCTCTTGGTCTGCAACCCGCAAAAGGTTCGCGTGAGACATGCCTACAGCTAGGCAAAACAATTGCCTTTGGAATTTGGACTAAATGACCGCTTATCGGAAGGTCGATGTTCGACGTTTAACTGTCGTTATCTGTAAAGACTGGGCCCATTTTTATTTACATAAGTTGTGATAACTTACCAACTTACATCAGAATTATTGCTCATATACAGGGCAGGGTTATTGGTAAAACATTAACAACCTCTTAAGTGGTCATTGTACTCATCATTATGAACAACTTTTACTATGGGACCAAACCTGAAATCGCGAAAAAAAATCAGCTGTTCCCTACATTTTGACGAGTTATACGAACATAAATGCGCTGCTATTCTGTAAAAATGTCACCGTGAAAACTTAGGTGAAAGCGTGGAGTGAGCTATCAATAGTGTCAATTCCTAGCAAAATCAAACTCACTTCACCTAAGTTTTCACGGTGAGATTTTTACAGAATCGACCGGCTGGTTTGGTCCCATAATAAAAGTTGTTCATAATGATGATCACTTTACGCTTATGTAAGGTTAGGTATTTCGTTCGCAGCGTCTAACGACTCGAAGGTCGCTGAGTGGTGAAGGCTACGTACATATAGCAGTAGGTATTGAAAATTTTGTATGAAGTGATTTAAGGCCTCTAAGGACACAAAGGCACCACTCGTTGCGCGACTTGCGGTGCCTTTGTGTCGCGCGCGATTTTATCGCGTGTCGCGCCTGTTTGAAAGAGCCTTTATCTGTAAGTGATCTATGGTAGAATATCGAAACAAAAGACCACGTATATTACGACTTGTACTTTTATGCCACGTATGCATTAACGCGGTTTCACAATGCAGCGAACAAATTTCGTCATCCCGTTTCCCGATCACGGTTATCTAAAAACAATTATTATGATACCTACTCGTACGATTCACATCGTGAGGAGTTATTTCTAAAAATAGTTTCGATAACTGACGCTTTGGCAGACACGCGCTTCAGACCAGACGAACGAAGTACCTAAGTAGGTATGTTTGGTCATGGTGTCTGACATAACATAAACAACTTTATCATAAGGAAGATCAGTGGTCTATGCCTGTATTTGAATAGAAGCCAAATATAACTAGCTTCTACCCGCGACTTCGTCCGTATATTACTTGTCCGTCGCATCGCATCGCCCGCCTGCGCTATTCCATCGGTTTTCGCTTACCGCTCTTTCTGATTTTTATCTTTTTGCCATAATTTAAGCTACCCGAAACTGTCAAATTTTCCCAATCAACCTTGAACCTATAATTTAGCGATAATTGTAGTAGCTTGATGTGCTGGCGTCTGTACTATTATAGGTACCTACACCTCCGCTTAACCTTTCTGAGAATACAGGCGTGATATTGTGTTAAGGCGAAAGTGTCAGGATAGCCCGCGAAATTCAAATTTTCTTACACCATTTTTTGCAATTTGCAGGTCAGTGCCAGGTTGTATCATCATCAACTGCCTAGCCTTTTCCCAACTATGTTGGGGTAGGCTTCCAGTCTAACTGGATGCAGCTGAATACAAGTATTTTACATGGAGCGACTGCCTATCTGACCTCCACAACCCAGTCACTGGATACTACGATACCCCTTGGTAAGACTGGTTGTCAGGCTTTCGGGCTTCTGAGTCTGACTACACGTAACGACTGTCAAAAATCTACGAATGACAGCCGGGACCAACGATTTAACGTGCTTTCCGAGGCACGGAGGATGTAAAGATGGTCACCCATCCACAGACCAACCGCGGAAAGCGTAGCTCAACCTAATCGATCGACCTATGCGGCTTTTATTAATTAGCCACAGGCCCCTCGGGCAGTATCGGATTGTGTATGTTGATCTAAAATATTATTATGATTCGCGGTCGTAAAAATATTTATTTATAAAATTATAATCATAAAAATCATGAATCTCGTTCATATTACCCTATTGGCTATTTCATGAAATCATGTTATTAGAGGCCAATTCTAACTCAATGAGTTTGTATTGCTGATTCTAATGATTATAATTATGTAAAGCCGTATTTGTTACGGTCGCGAATCATATTTTAATTAACACACAACCTGACACTTACCTCCAATTTGCAAAAACGTAAGTTTTGAATTTCACGGGGCACTTTAGCGCATAACAAAATTAAGAAGTAAAAATACAAATTTATTTTGAAGCAACACTGAAAATAGTTTATTAGAGAACATACAAATCACAAATGAAACCCAGTTGGCTACTAAACTACCCATAACAACCCGCCCACAATATCAAAACCATACATTTACTTACTAAGCAAAACACACTTACCTGCAAGTATAGATGGGCAATCCACCAGGTTTAAACATGATGCTTATGATAAACACCCACAAAATTAGGTGTTTACGGGTGTATATCAAAGCACCGGGTTTAAACCCGGGTGGATTGCCCATCTATACCTACAAGAAACATTGAGTAGGAAACAAATTGGAGGGAACCTACCGACTTGCACACATATGTGGGTAGAATAACAGGACTCAAAGTTCAATGAACCATCGCCAACGAATTACGTATAGGTATATCCTACAATATTATTTGGTTTGCTTTTGCGACAAGATTCTCCCGCATTTTAACTTCTACTTCGTGTTTGTGGTAAACCACAAAAGCATCAAAACAAACAATCCAAAGGCAACATGGATAATGATATAAAGTATTTTTAATTTGTTTGTATTTTATGAAAGTTATCATTTAATCATTTTCATCATCTTTCATCATTTCATCAGCAGCCAATCTTCGCTTTTATTTATGTTTCTTTTAAGAACTGTGCCAAGTTTCCTGACAGCTAAATGATGATTCACAACATAGATGTTTTGCTATTCACAAAATGTGCACAATGTTACATGACTCATCGTTTATTATAGTCAAATCAACAGGTATTACATACCTACATGTACCATGAACTTTGATCGCAAATATTTTTTCATACCAAACCTGTTACTGACCAACAAAACCAATATTTAGATTAAAACTAAAGTTCAAATATGTGTGGAAGAGGGTAAATTGATAAAAATAAACAAGAATTTTATGATTTTTTCTACAATCACCTGCAAACTAGTTTATATTATATAAAAACAAATAAATTAACAATTCAGACTTTCTGTTACACAAATCAACTTCGTACTTACATCATTAATGTTCATACAAAAATACCTTTGGAGAAGTACTGTGTGCACAAAAAGTGCTTCAGAAAAGCAGTAAAAAATATACATATTCCTGCTAACACACTCAACAATTATATAAATATTATTTATCAATCATCTGTTCTGCGAACCTTATTAATTTTTTAATGGAATCAAAAATTTGGACATCAATGTTCTAATAGAAACATCACTTCTTCTATGGAACAGATAATATTGAAACTACCTTCATTTTATAACAGTAAAATGAAGGTAGCTTGTGTAGGCTACCATAAAAATAAATGCAAAACATTGCTCTTAATGCCTTATTAGTATCTAATTAGTTATCAATAATTATGTGGACACTATAATTCCAAATTAATTAGTTTTATGATAAACTCTACGAAGTAAACAAAAGGCAAATTTATTCATAGATGTATTTATATAGAAATTACTGGAATCACAGTTGCATCATTGCATACATTTGATAGAAAGATAGCAAAGATGTTAATAAGTTGTTCATTAAGCATTAATTAGTTATGTGAAATTTTGATAATAGATTAATAGACCTTATACATCACTAACTTATATTCAGACCATGATTTCTATACTTTCACAAATCTATTCATCCTTCTTGGAGTCACCACCGCTAGCCACTGTCAGTTTCTTCTGCAGTTTGCTGTGCTCCTCAGCGAGCCTGTCATACTCCTTGGTGAGGCTCTCGGCCTGGGATTTCACAGCCTCCTTGTCCTTCTTCTCTCTGGTTAAATCTTTCTCAAGTGTGTTGATTTGATTCTTGAGCTCCTCAAGTTCCTTCTTGGACTTTTCGTCGCCAGCGCCGGCCTTGTCGAGCAGCGTCCTGGCGGTGACGGTAGCGCTCTGCGCTTGACGGAAGTTCGCTTCAGACTGCGCCAACAAAGTCGCCAACTGGGAAATCATCTGCACCAACCGGCGAATTACAACCAGCAAAAATAGCGCGAAACCGGAGATGTAGAAGTTCCTCTGGGCACGGAACAGCCTCATGTTACCTTGCATCTCCGCATCCAAGTGTTGGTGGTCTGTAGACTCCATGTTTGAGTACTTCTGCATTTCGCGGATGGCATCGAGGAGGCATAGTACCAGCACGCCGATCAGAATTAAGAAGTAAATAGAAGCTTGACCACTTATGTAAGCGAGGAATTTCGACTTGAAAAACTTCTGCCATTTTGATGGACTTGCGATCGGCAATGTCAAGAGAAGCACGATGGCTATTTCGGCGTACAAGAATGTCGCGATGATTGTCCACTGTAAACTCATTGTGGCACTTTACAAACTCTACTCTTACAACGAATTTAACAGCTGCACAATATTAGCAGCGGCACAACACAATAAAGAATCAGATAAAACAAAACTCAATGTGGTTTTTATATTAAAAATAATCTGTGACTAACGAAAATGACAATTGATAAATGACGTATGTAGACTAATGGCAGAAAGTAATGACGTGTCTTTAGCACAGTGCTGCTATCGTAAAAATCTGAGCTGCCGTATGTCACAGTCTGGTTTGCCGTATTTTATGGAAAAAAATACTAAATTGCCGTATTTAATAAAAAATGTCTATTCCTCATTTGTTTCTTGTTTGTATTAGCGGGGCAATTGCGTAACACATTATCAATCGGAATCGGTTTCATTCTGACAGTTCAACAATATTCATTGCGTTATTTACGTGTGGAGCAGACAAATTTTTCGAACTTATGAAGCAAGGGATTAGCAATTTGGTTCAAAATTATTGGGATTCCGTTTGTTAGTGTGTTACGCAATTAGGATGCTGATTCATGTTTATTTAGAGCATACTAACGTACGTGGTGTCATTTGCAACCTTTTCAATCATTATTAACCAAGGCGCAAGAGATGCCACTTTGGCGTTACAATTACAACTTCATGTTTGTTGTACCTAGTCGGGATTTTCCCGGCTGTGCTCATAAGTTTCCTGTGTACGTTTCGTTTCATTCATTAAACTAGTGAAAAACGTTTCGTTTCAACTATAGTTAATTGCCGTATTTTGTGATCCGGAAATCGCGGATTGCAGGTTGTAAGTCGAAACGGCCTAAAGCGGCCCGTGCACCAACCACTATTATAGACTATTTTAAAATTCGTTATTCTTGATTTGTAACTTAGGATGACGGACTTCAAATAAAAAGGAAAGTATTTATTTGATGATACCTACCGATAGAAGACACAGTTAGCAACACACAATTAGTTATACATATCTTTGAACATACTGTTGTTTAGGAAATTTTCAGAACGAAAATAACGTTCCTATACTCCGTTATTCGTTCCAATCAAAATGTTTTTTTTTTACCATTCATTGATGTCTCAAATATTTGTAATTTTGGATCAGTGCGGTGGGTCTTAGGGCGTATCAAGCCGAAACCATACCAGTTATTTTTTTGCTAAATGGGTAATAATTATTTCATTTAAAAAAATATCTGAACATGATAAAAAATATGCTTGTGTCACTTTTGTGTTCTGGCTCTGCTCAATAGCATTCTGAAATTAAAACGAAACGTTTCTGTCAAAAATGACTACTCGTCCCGTTGTCGAGTGACGTCATTTTATGCAAAAATTAAATTATTCATTTAAATTATCCTATTAAAAATAAAGTAAATAATACAATAATCCACTATAACCATGGCTGATCCTAAATATGAAAATCTTCCGGGCATAGTGAGTACATTATGTCGAGCCTCAGAAAATTATTGATTTTACTTTGTGGACTTAGTGGTGCTCAATTTTTATTTTTCTCAGGCCTACGATCAACCTGATGTGTATGAAACCGGTGATTTGCCAGAGGCCGATCAACCCGATCCCTCCGAGGAGGAAGAAAACGAATGCATTGAACAATTACACTTATCAGTGAAAGATTCTTTCAACAAGTTCAAGGGAAGATTTTTGACTGGCGCAGTGGACTTCTCTGATAGACTTAGCAGAAAATCTAGAATTGGGTACAGGTATTTAGTAAATCCCGTATTTTTATGTTCAATCCCCTGGAAAATATTTTCCTATTTTCAAACGGAATTACAGAAATGCAATGACGCAAACTTATACAGCCTTAGATGTCAAGTAAATAGTCAAACTTCTTTATTAATCTCACGTAAACTAGGGCTGGAGAGTGGGAACTGGCAGCAGAAGGTGAACCCGAGACTCCCCTGGAGCGTTACAACAGGCTCCGCTGTGAGTTCTCAGAGTTACTTGAACAAGTTGCAGAACAGCAGAATAAAGCCACTGAGAGTGAAAAGGTAAATAAGCAATATCTAAACTTAATTAAAACAGCATTTTTATACTTCATTTACAAATCATGGTAGGTTTATAAGGGGTCTTAAATCCACAAGGCATATACATTTTACAAACTATAAGATTAAGGGTCAGCTCACACCGAGACGCGACGCGGCGCTACGTGATGCAACAATAGTGCAAATGTGTATCTTTTTGTATAGTAAATAGAGTTAGATTTTGAATAGCTCAATTGAAATGTGCGCACAGCGTCGCGTCTCGATGTGACTTGACCCTAATTGCAACATAATAGATTGTGGAGTGTAATAATTTTCTCATTATGATTTTGTATAAGTACCAAGCAAGTGAATTAGTGAAGTGGCTCTTGGAGAATATTTTTTATTGACTATCATAATTTCATCATTCTGAGACATTAGACAATATGATTCATCAATCTATACTAATAATAATGCCAAAGCTTCTTTGTTTGTTTGAATGCGCTAATCTCTGGAACTACCAGTCAGATTTTAAAGATTCTTTTTGCATTTGATACCTCAATTCATGAGGAAGGCCACTAAACATCAGGCTAAGACCCTTAGGAGCCAGGCAAAAACAAGTCAGAAATAATGCTAGGCGAAAACAAGGAAATAGCGCGGGTGTGCGCTGCAATGTGACAAGGTGTGTGCTTCTAAACTGCCCGATGGTTGCCACATACAGGGCAAAGTACTTCGATAACCCAGGTACCCTACATGAGACGGTCAGTAACATCAAGGCGTTGCTGGCCTTCCTTGAGGAGCTGGGGTGGATCGAATGATCGATTTTCCCACCTGTACGCAAAATACGCGCATTGACGTGGAGTTGCAGACAACAGCCCGTATTACCTAATGCGACAGGGTGGGTCAGGGGAAAATAAATTTCACGCGGACATTGTCACGGGCAGTAGCTAGTACAAAGATATTTCAATTGAATCAGGTACTTTATATATTAAATCTTTTACTTTTAGGATGAGTACACCAAACTGGCAGTTCAAATCAACTCCACAAAGAAATTACTGGAGGAATTGAAACTGGAGGAGGGGGAACAAATTGACCCTAAGGCTGAGAAATTAAAGTAAGACCTATTTCTTATTCATATTTTAGAAAAAAGTCTGTTTGATATACAACTTTTCATGGATTCATTGATGAACCAGTGGTCCACTTTAGCCGTGGATCGAAAAAGCTAGAAGTCACTGGAAGAGGCCTTTGTCTAGTAGTGGGATAATTTAGGCTAACAGTGACATTGATGATAGCACTGTTTGTATATTGCCACATGTCACAGCCTCACTTGTTTTATTTCTGCCTGACTTTTTAAGTTTCTCTACCTTAAAAGGAAACATGGAACCCTTATAAGATCACTTCCTTGTCTGTCTGTCCATCAGTCAAGACCCTTTTTCTCAGGAACGCATGGAGCTATCAAGTTAAAATTAATATCAAATACTCAGAGCTGCAATCCCTTGAAGCAATGAAAAAATCAAACTTCTAAGTCAGCGCAATCAATAGATACGTATGTTTATGTTCCGAAATCAAAACCTATAGGGTACTTCCCGTTGACCTAGAATCATGAAATTTTGCAAGAAGCAATGTCATGTAACACAAGTAAAGGAACAAATCCGAAAACCGTAAATTTGTAGTTACATAACAAAAAAAAAATTATTTCAAAACTTTTTACATACCTACTTTGTACGGAGCCCTCAGTGCGGGAGTCCGACTCGCACTTGACAGGTTTTTTTTTTAAATCTGCAAGTAGTCTTTCCAAATTTCCGACTATGGCTAACGTGAGATTTGTGTTCTTAAAATGCACCCAGAATACAGCAGAAATTCCTAACAGCGGCAACATTGTATTAACAAACATAACATTATGCCTGTCTACCCTGCAGGACTAGGCAGAGGGCCCACCCACATTTAGCCAGTAATGTTAACAAAAAAAAAGTTTCTTAGAAATACAGTGTATGTTCTTAGGAAAGGAATTTAATACAGTATTTAAATTTTTAACCAGTGCTCAAACCGTAACATAAGTACACTTAACAGATATTTTTTGTTGGTTACAAAAATAGTAGATTATTTGCCGAGGGAGCAAACAACTATTTTGAAGGCGAGAGTGTTTCTTTGAATCCAGAACGGAGAGAAGGATTAGAGAGTATCCCGAGTAGAATCCCGAGCGCATTAAAATAGTGTTCCTCCCGAGGTGGACACTCTACTTTTTATCGCAATTTATGAAAAATAAGTAAGTGCAACTTCTGAATAAGAATCATCATCATCATTTCAGCTGAAAGACGTCCACTGCAGCTGGACATAGGCCTCCCCCAAGCACCTCCACTTCGACCGGTTCAATGCTTCTCGCATCCAACGGGTTCCTACGGCCTTCACAAGGTCGTCGGACCACCTTGTGGGAGGCCTTCCAACGCTAGGTCTTCCGGTACGCGGTCGCCACTCCAGAACCTTTCGGCCCCATGGCCATCTGTTCTGCGAGCAATGTGCCCTGCCCACTGCCACTTCAGTTTGGTAATTCTTCGGGCTATGTCGGTTACCTTGGTTCTCCTGCGGATCTCCCCATTTCTAATTCGATCACGCAGGGGAACTCCAAGCATAGCCCTCTCCATTGCCTTTTGGGTGACTTTTAGCCTTCTTAAAAAGCCCATTGTGAGCAACCGCGTTGTGTCATCATTGGCAACACGCACTGGTCAAAGACTTTCGTCTTGAGTCACTGCGGTATGTGAGACGAGAAGATATTGCGTAACTTCCCAAACGCTGCCCAGCCGAGTCGGATTCGACGATTGACCTCGTATTATGAATAAGACAGTACAATGCGTGCCACGTAAGAAGAGACTTGACACACCACGTGGTTTGACTTGCGCAGAACACGATTTTAGGTATCTTTAGCGGTATGAGGTCTGATACGGGACGGGACCGGACGTCATAGGGGCAGCGGATAGAGCGGGGGAGGCGGGGTCAAGTCTCTTCTCACGTGGCACGCATTGTACGTTTATTTATTTACATACGATTTACTTGAGGAAGACATACTTACTCGTTTTTTGTAAAACCAAGTAAAATCCTGATTTTTGAGTAAAGAATTACGAACGAAGGCAGAATGCTTTTCGCGTGTTTCTTATTTTTTCGCAAACTTTTTTTTTAATTTTGCTCGCGCGTTTTACTTTATCATAGAGCCTGTTACAGTGCGTGCCACGTAAGAAGAGACTTGACTCACCACGTGGTTTGACATGCGCAGAACACGATTTTAGGTATCTTTAGCGGTATGAGGTCGGAGTGCGGGACGGGACCGGACGTCATAGGGGCGGCGGAAAGAGGCGGGGGAGGCGGGGTCAAGTCTCATCTTACGTAGCACGCACTGTACTTGTTCATGCAATGTCATGATTGATCTCTTTGGTGATTGGAACTTTTACTAACAATATCCACATTCCAAATTCAAATCATTTTTAGTCCCTAGGGATTAAAGAGCTATTTAAGTCCTTTTTTAAGGAGAATACACTAGATCTTTTTGAATAGATGTGATAAAAAACGTTCACTAGACATTAGGAGTATGACTGAATAGGTATTGCACTTTTCTATGAAAAAACAATGTTTTTTGTTTGATAACCGATGAAAATGTTTTACGCTGGGGGGGGGTCTAGAATCATATACTTACTGAATTCAAAGTCACAGATTGCGCACTGGTTAAAAATGTATCCTGTATAAGTCATTGACTGCCACCGCGGTCACCCGTTACCGCGAACAATAGATTTTCTATCGTGTCTGTTGTCTGGCAAGTCATTGACTGCCACCACAGTCACCGGTGACCATCAACAATAGATTTTCTATAGGTCTGTTGTCTGGTAGTCAACATATTAAATAGATTCATAGAGCCTTGGAATAGAGTTAACCTGACCTACTACTTTTTTTTTCAGGGAATACTTATCAAGTACCAATAAGAAGAAGCAGGGAGAGGTAATGACAGCTCACCTGAAACTGAAACCTGAAGTGAACCTGGCTTACACCACTAGGGTAGCACAGCTTGAACACAGGTACGGCATAGCATTTACCTGAACATTTACCTTGTAACTTGCTTTACCAAACTGTAAACTTAAAAGAAATTTTACCAAACCATGAATATATTAGCAATTTCCGTGATTTTGTTATGTAAAAATTTAAGGGTATATATCCCTTATCATTACCCTTTAGGTTACACAAACTGGAGCAGGCAGCAGGTGTAAGAGATGAGGAGGCATTCAGGAGGTTGCAGGCAGCTACAGGACAGGCAAGTGATAATTGTCATACAATGATTTTGAAAATAAATTACTTGAACTAATTTAACCGACATGACAGAAGCTCATTGTTACATATGGGTACTAACAATTTCGATTTCAATTATAATACTAAGGACTGACTATGTATGTAGACGCCAGCACATCAAGCTACTACAATCTGTCAAATTTCTTTAAAAGATTTTCAACTTTATTGCTAAAGTATAAGGTTCAAAGTTGATTGAGAAAATTTGACAGTTTCGGGTAGCTTGATGTGCTGGCGTCTGTACAGTAGAACTGCATAACAATTTTACACTCATAACGCCTTCATATACGACATGAAGGCCGCTAAGCCACTGATTGATTGACTGTAGGTACATATTATTATGTTAGGAGGAGCTACTGGTGAAACTGTCAAATGCACGCCTGTGCTATAGTATAATGGGCTTGTGACCGCAACGCCATGTCTAAGCGCGTATTTTAACCGACTTCATAAAAGAGAAGTTTTTGGAAGTCGGTTGTTATTATTTTTTAAATACAGACTTATCTCAACTAACTAATTCATAACTGTTCCCAGGCGACATTATGTGGCGCGGCGGCGTCGCTAGCAGCCCAGACGTCCCTCCTGCGGCCCGGCGAGCTGGCCGCGGCCGAGGCGCGCGTCACCTCCCTGCTGACCAACGTGGAGGCTCTGAAGACTGCCGTCAAACCTGCAGACCCTGAACTGGATGCTAAGGTACGTAAATTCAGGAACTCTCGGTACCGTCCGAGACAAGGCGAAGCCAAAAGTGTGTGTGTAGGCGTCGCGCACACATTCTTCACGGCGTGATTTTACACTTGGTTACCACAAGTAAAGCGTGTGTCGCTTCGTGAGATAAAAAATACTGTAAGTACATGGTTTTCAAGAAAAAGTATGCGTTTCATTATCATCGTTTATTTTCGGAAATACGAACGTGCGATGATGACATCTAAACCAACCATGGAAGTACTTCAAGTGCTAACCTATTTTGTACTACTTTTGTAGTACTGTGTGTATTGTAGGGAGTAGCTGTGGGTGCTACGCGATATAATTGAAAAAACTTTAACTTGAATTAAATATATTCACGACTTTACATCAACACGGTATTTCTAGCACTGCTTCAACTAAACAAGAAAACCACATTAAAAATATTTGACTATTTCTTGAACGTTCGAATGGAACACACCGGCACTTATAACCAGCCTGTATTTACTGCTAAAGGTAGAGCTACACAGTTTCTACAGTATTATAGAAGGAAAATAAGCCATTACGACTTGATTGAGAAAGTCAAAGACAATAGCAAACAGAGGAAACAAGTCATTATGGCTTATTTCCTCTGTTAGCTACTGTGAACACCTGCCTAACTCAAGACTCCACGGCAACTCCTTAACAATTTCAAATTGAATTATTACAGGTTAATGAGTTGTACAAACTGCTGAAGCAAATAGATGGTATATCACATTCCGAGATACTGGAGCGCATGGAGGCTCTGGAGGCCTTACATAATCAGGGTGAGTACAATATGATGTGGCTTAGATTTTGTCTGCCAGAAGAATATCAACATTGTGGTCATTGAAATAAAGTCGAATATAATTAATCATCATCCAGTCAATGTGGCGGTGCTTGGAGGTCTATGTCCAGTAGTGGACGTGTTCCGGTTGAAAATGATGATAGTTATTCATCAAAGCAATATATGTGAGTCGTTATTAATTTTCAACTTTATTTCAAGGCGTATAATGTTGAACTTTAATTGAATCTTCATGTTTTCTGGCGGTAAGAGGGCTATCGTACATATAGATAAGATACAAGTATCTCGAACAGGTACTTTCTAGTCGTAATCCTTATCTTTATAAGTACTTACTTATTATGTTTATGTGGAGGGCTGCAGCACATAAATGTGACGACCACAGATACACCAAGATATCGCAAGAGGAACTACTTCGCGTGCCCAGCTTACGTACAAAAATCGTAAGCCGCGACTTTCGCGCTCAGTCCTGTGTACTGCTGGCTGGGGGAGCGTGAGCGCTGGCGCTAGGCCCCGCGGGGGGGGCGAGGGGGGTACCGTACGCGGCGACGTCTTTGAATCGATTTGATATTCCCATCACTAAATAGTGCTTGTGACGTCATAGTAGGTAGTCAAAAATGGCACGCTTGGTTTTCATACAGATCGTGATACTTGCGTTATTTAGGTCTATCTATATATGTGGTGACGACAGTACTATACAATTGCACTACAAGGTTAAGTTAAGTCCTTTTTTTTTTAGTTCAGGATGGGAAATCATCAAATGACTCCTCCCGCTCTGGGTGGGGCGGAAGGGAGTGTCAGACTCTTACTGACTAAAACCCAACCGTGTTCCTTCCTTAGCCCTTTATGGTCCGGGCCAGCGGTAACCCTTTCGGACAATCCCGCTGACCTAAGTTAGGTACTAACGAAACCTTGAAGTAGGGGCGCTGTTGGTAAACATTTAGGCACAGCATTTATTCAAGACATTTTTCGAAACAATTGCACAAAATTGTTTTCTAACAGCGCAGGACCCTGCCAACATCGTTCGAGAGCAAAAGAGCAGTAGCATCAGCAGTGTATTTCATTAACTTCTTTTTAATTTTTCTCCTCACAGCGAGCAACTTCGGCAAATCCCTGACAGAACTAGAAACACTTCAGAATACAATAGCTTGTGGTGTTCAAAACAACAAGGAGTTACTACAAGGTGTTCAAGAAGTGTTCGCACATAATGTGGAGAGCGTACATAAGGAGATCAAGAAGTTGGACGAAAGGATTGGCAAGCTGGCTGCTGCGTGATAAGGGGATGCGATAGTGTTGTTAGGAAATCGTGTGGCTTATCGATAAAGTTTATGGTGGACTATCGATACTAAAATCGCTTGTACCATCGATTCTTCCGCTTGTATTTTTCGCAAATCGATTGTTGGATGTTTTTTAAGTAGATATTTAACAATTGTTTGTTTAAAAAAAATATTCTAAATAGATTGTGTTGTCTTTATCTTACTGTTTGTAAGCTATACGAAAAAATTCCGAAACGATATAGCCAAACTATATTTAATGTTGATTTTGCATAATTTTATTTAATCAAACTAATAATTCATATAATTATCTTATTCGAATCATTCCAAAACTTAGACAAAGCAAACGATTTTCTAACGACACTCGAAATAAAAACTATTTGGACAGCAATGCTCTCGAATCATTCAATATTATTATTTGAGATTCAAGTCATAACCATTTACCTATTATTTGCTCATTATAACGTGCTATAAAGCAGTTACCGCTATTACTAATAAATTACGCGATTCTAAACGGATTGACCACAACCTATGTTCCGTTTTGATAATCGCAGTCCACAGCTGGACACAAATAAACCCATTCTGATAATACCTACCTATATGTAACAAGTAAATAAACAATTACTATCGAAACCTGAAAATATAATGAATTTTAACAATAACAACACCGAATAACGATAAAGGAAAACTCCGTAAGCAAACCTCCCAAAAAATTCGAAGACATGTGACATCTACCAACCCGAACTGCGCCCGCGTAGCGGATTGCGGTACACTCACAGAGAGGCCTGTGTCCCAGCTGTGGGGACGTAATAAGCTGATTACGATATCTCGTGTATCTTTTGTGCCTAAGATCCAAATTATCGATGTATGAATCTAACAGAACTGGATGTTATAAAGAATGATCACTTGCAATTAATATTGTTATTTGCATCGTACAGGGCTTTTAATTGTAAAGTATAATAAGATAGTCCAATTTATATCAGAGAAGAGGAGAGAATTTCAATATATCTGTTCACCAGTGATTTTTATTTTTCAATTTATTATAATAAAAGCAGGAACGTTCGGCATTTTATATTTTATACTCAATTATTTCCAATGTTGAACATTCACTACTAAATAACTAACTCTTGTATCGTACGTTATCTATAAGAATAGACTGCTTAAGAGAATATAATTTATTTAAAATAAATCGATTATGTAGCTACTCGTTGTTTCATTCCATATTTTTTTCTTCGCGAAATGATCATACTTAGCCCTCGCAAGCAATGGCGATTTTTAATCGCGCATTGAGGGGTAATTGCGTACCTAACACACTAGTACTTATAGTAGCAATGGCTTTCAATAGGACACTAACAACATTAATTGCGTTATTAGCCGCGTACTGACTGAGCGAGCAGCCTCGTCAGGCTGCCTCGAACGTTTGCCGTGCGAGGCAGCCTCGGTCTGTATTTAAATATGCATGAGGCTGCCGCGCGCGGCAAAGCCGAGGCTGAGCCAATTTCCCGGCTTTATGTTTCTCCACGCATCTTGTCTTAGTCCCCTGTTGGTATAATCAGGACATAGCGTATCCCAAAGTAGTCTATATTCGCCATATAATTGTATTAATTTGAGACACTGTTCTTTGTAAATGGTGTTCTTCGAAGAAGCGAGGCAAAACACAACCGTCTTGAGTGCGGCAAAGTTACTGAGGCGCTTTAGAGCGCTTTCACATTTAGGCGACTTTAGCAGCGCGACAGTCGCGCGACTGTAGCGCTGTCAGAATTTCATAGTTTAAACAGAAGCGCGGCGGTCGCGCGCTGCCGCCGCGGCCGCCGCGTGCGCTCAGTCGGTGATGAGCCAGTGTTGCAAACGTACGTAATTATTATAGACTACACAATGAGCGACTTTGATACCGAACGATTTATTATTGAAATTCAAATGCGTCCTGTTTTGTGGGATTCAAGAAGCAACAACAGGACCCTAAAAAAGAATAACTGGTAAGAATTATGTGCATTGTTTATTACTGATTTCGAAAATAAAAGTGGGTTCGAAAAAAGTGCAGCAGGTAGTTTTATTATTTTATTTAGGTACTTAATTATATCATTTTATTCTGCCACGGTACTTATCCTTCGGGTGGTCAAGGTTGTTTCACCGTCGAAATCCGTTTTAGAAATGAAGTGCGCCACACTGAACTTAACTGCGGCGCGGCAGCGGCGCTGCTAACGCGCGGCTGTTCTTATAATGTGAAGGAATGCGCTTCTGCCGCGCTACTGTCGCGCTGCTAACGTCCTAATGTGAAAGCGGCCTTAGAGCATGGACAAAAACTACAATGTTTGGCTCGGGCCGCGGCACGCTCGGGCGAGGCAGCGCGTGGGTTTGCCTCGGGCGAGGCTCGTCTTGACCGACCGAGGATTTGCCGCACGCGGCTGCCTCACGACGCTGCTCGCTCAGTCAGTACGCGGCTATTTGCGTTGTTGGGCAGACAAATTTTTCGAACTTTATAAAGCAATGGATTAGCAATAACCCTTAAAATTATTCATATTGTGATTGATAGTGTTACACACAATTATGGTGCTGAATTTTCAACTCTCTGTGTCAACATAACGCATCACAGCGCTTCAAAAAAAACTGTTGGTTTTTCAAGTCTGCTAAGCCGAGCGTTGAAAACCCAGTGCGCGATAATAATCGCCCGTGGGTACAACAAAGGCTTACCCGTTCCGTATGTTCTGCAGAATTTACGGGTTGTCTACAGATTAATGGATGACCTATAAATTAATTGAGCTTGACAGTGACCTTTGTCTAATTATTGTTCGATTTACATTGCATGAAGCTGTGTTTACTCATTACCACTACTGTTATAAGTTTTAAGTGGCAACTGAATTTTGAAAACTGTCAGGAGAATCTAAAGCGCCCATTTCATTTGACTGAACTTTGTCGTTTGTGTACGACGCAATTTACGATTACTTACACTGTAGTCTAATCGTAAGTTGCATCGTGTTAGTTTATCTCAAAAACATCCTAGGTCAATAATAATGTAATTTTAGCTTTTTAGACCAGTCAACGAATGGCCCAAAGGGGGTTATAGTATAGAGTACGTGAGCAGGGACCTAAGCAAATCCGACAAAATGTACATTTCAACCGCGCGGCCAACTCATAATATTTGACGAAACTTTGCCAGGAATTAGTGCTAATTTGTTACTTTACACACCCCTTTTCGTGAATTTGTTACAAAAAAAACTAAGACGCTATGACAAAGAATAGTTGGCCGCTAGAACCGCCACTTGCCGTAATCATCGCCCGTGATTACACAGAAACTATATAATACAGATAGACGAATGATGCATCAAAAGAAAGGTCTTAATTTGTTCAATTTGTTACAAAATTTAAAAACGTCATAACGTAAATAAACAAAAAGTTACGCAATATTTAGTTCTCAGGTTATGAGTAGGTAGGTATCTCACCATAAATATCAAATAAATAGAGGCTAAAAACAGAAAAAAAATACTAGAAAGTAGGTTCAATAATTTGTTAGAGTCGATTTTAGTTGGCCGCTCGGACGGCAATATGCCTAAAATACAATGGCGTTTATCTCGTTATAAAAAGTAGGTTTAAGCTAAGTTTTAGTACTAATCGGCAGGTAACGTAACATAGTTTGGATAAATATGGCGAACATAACTGCAGCAATCATATTTTAGAAGATATTTACAATAAATAGTAGTATGAAACCGTATGAGCGTAGGGTGACCATGAATTTTCACAATGAAGTGAGACTGAATAGGGATTATTGGAATGTTCGATATTCATATCTTATTTTTTTAGGGCGAGTGCTTATATAAATGTTAAGGCATCCTGTAGCATACTTTATAAAAGTAAAAGTCACAAATCGATTAAAATTTCTTTATTCAAAATCAACACAAAGACAAAAAAATCAAGTAATAAAAGTCAACAAGGTAAATATCAAATCTTTATAAAATAACATAATATTTATAAATTAACTGACACGAATATAAATGACACAGAATGCAGACATATTTTCTTACAGGTACTTATTTCGATTTTAAAAGAATTGTCGTCGTAACAAAAATATGTATTGTTATTTAAAAAATAACATTTATAGTGGCCTATTTTTTTTTTCTTCTTCGAGACGACCACATGTGAAGTGAAATCACATTAAAATGTGGCAGAGACGAATTTCATGTCTTTTTATAGATACTTAGGTAATATTTCCGAAGATATTATAATACGTACTACAGTTTATTACTTTATTCAAGTCATCATAAAATTGTGAAAATTAAACTTACCGCAGTTGATTTGGATTCCTCTGCAATACACTTTTTGGTGGTGAGTTCTACATTAACAAATCCAACATATAAGTGTGCACAACTCATAGCTAAGCACTTTTAGATACTTCTGGATTTAGTAATAATTGTCTCAATAACTTAGTTGTATGAAAATCACGGGAATTAAATACGTACGAGCACACACCACAAAATATTGCACAGTAATGACAATATTCACAACAAAAAATAATCGCTTTGCAAACCCTTTGCAACAAATATTTTTAACAATAGTTTGGAAACAAAAGAGATCCTTTTTCTGGAATCGTTCCCATCATAAAACACCTGCGCAAAGTCAAAGAAACGATAATTTTATCAGTACCTACCTAAATACTTTAAAGAATTAAGAACAATAGACATCAATATGGCCGCAAAACGAACCGCATATTCGTTCGAACAGAGTACAAAATTAAAAACATGCTTTCGTAGGTACTAATGTAATCATGGTCACCCTACTCTCATACGGTTTCATACTACTATTTATTGTAAATATCTTCTAAAATATGATTGCTGCAGTTATGTTCGCCATATTTATCCAAACTATGTTACGTTACCTGCCGATTAGTACTAAAACTTAGCTTAAACCTACTTTTTATAACGAGATAAACGCCATTGTATTTTAGGCATATTGCCGTCCGAGCGGCCAACTAAAATCGACTCTAACAAATTATTGAACCTACTTTCTAGTATTTTTTTTCTGTTTTTAGCCTCTATTTATTTGATATTTATGGTGAGATACCTACCTACTCATAACCTGAGAACTAAATATTGCGTAACTTTTTGTTTATTTACGTTATGACGTTTTTAAATTTTGTAACAAATTGAACAAATTAAGACCTTTCTTTTGATGCATCATTCGTCTATCTGTATTATATAGTTTCTGTGTAATCACGGGCGATGATTACGGCAAGTGGCGGTTCTAGCGGCCAACTATTCTTTGTCATAGCGTCTTAGTTTTTTTTGTAACAAATTCACGAAAAGGGGTGTGTAAAGTAACAAATTAGCACTAATTCCTGGCAAAGTTTCGTCAAATATTATGAGTTGGCCGCGCGGTTGAAATGTACATCCGACAAATACTTGTTCAAGGTGCTACCTGCAGGGGGTACTTATATGCAGATTGCGAATGGCTTTCCCTCTAGACTAGCTTGTGCAGGGGCCTTATTCTCTAAAACACAATAAACGCGCGCGAAATGAACGCAAGAATACCTAAGGAATTGACGTGGTTTCGAGTAAGGAACGAATTAGGGCCGTGTGTCGCATTGCTTTACGTATGGTTTTAGCTTATTTCGAGCAGTCTGCAACAATAATGAGCTGTGCAGTGCAGCTGGGAGGACACGTTGCAGAAGCACAACAAACTACTGTAGGTAGAACGCGTTTCACTGCCAGCATAATACACAATGCCCAGCTAGAACGAAACCTTCACTATCTCCGATTGCGCATGGCAGTGAACCCAGCCCTAGTTTCTTTTTAGAGCTTGCCGTTTGCAACAGGGATACAAAGCCCCAGTTAATCTACATTATGATGATTAAAACTTCTATAGATATCAAAATAAAACAACAAATTGCATTACGGGTGTAATGATTTATTTTTTTAAATTACTTAGAACCTAAGCTTCTGGAAGAACCACTTGTTCTTTCCGCTCTTGTATCTCTCTTCAAAACGCACTCTGGTGTTGAAACGGAGCTTCTTGCGCTTTGCAGGATCTTTGAGGTCCTTTGCGCTGAACTTCTCAAAGCTGAAGTCTACGGAGTAGCGAGTGGGCATCAAGTGATTGTAGTTGACAACCTGTAAAGAGGAGAATAACATTTTACTTGACATAATATGGACATTTAATAGAGATGTCAGTTATGCAGTGGCAATATTAGCTCAATACGGGCACAGATAATACCTGATCAGGAGTATGAATACTGGATACAATCAAAGAGAAGCCCTTACACATTGGATCAGCTGAAGGGTTGGGGAATGATAGTGAACTATATTACAGTAATGATAGTGCCTGGATCTCACAACACAGGGAATCCTAGTGTGAGGTCTAGGAATTCAATCCACTTGAATGTACAAGTAAGTTTGCTACAAGCCACCATAAATTAATTTCTAAGCTACTGCTTACAATTCATTTATGTTGGCTTGTTGATTTGTGGTTCTACTTTCTAATGACCCTGATTGCCGGGATCAGGGAGATTCCAATAATAGTTAAAACTTTGCAGGACACTAAACACCCCAAGATGTAACAACAATAAAACTTTTAATGTGTCTCATTCAGTGTCATGTCAATGGGTTAATATCGGATAAGTACTATAAGAAAAATATAGGTATCTTGAGGAATCTTTCAATATATTGCTAAAATGCCAACCAAGCACTGGAAATGAGAAAATGCTCATTACTTCTTAGCATAACAGGCTACCCTAGTGTGGAACATAATTTTATTAGCTGATAATATGCTAATCAACTAAGTGCAGTTTTCCAAGATTTAAGCCAGCCAACTTGACCCATATAAAGTTTTAAAAATCTAAATTTATCAGCTGTTTGAAAATACACGTTATGCAGTAAGTACTACCTACTTTATCATAGGTTTCAGTATCTGAAGCCACTACAGTAAACGTAAACATTACAAATAACCACATGTGATAGGGAATGTGCAGCTTGCAATTGCTTACATTGATTATCAATTCACACAAATACAGTATAGCATTATCACAAAATTATTTAATGAAATAATCTAACAAATTATGAGGTTAGTATGCAGTTAATGAATGAACTATGTCAAGAAATTACTTAAACAACAACAAAAACGAGGTTATGGTAAAATAAAAGTACGACTCACCTTCACGAAAGGCTTTACTTTGGAGCGCTTGTGGATTTTGTTTTTGCCCATCCTCTTGTGCACTTTACGGGGATACCTGTCGATGCCGGCGACGAAAGCGTGTCCGTAGGGCTTGTCTGAGGTGCCTTCATCGTAGTTCTTCACAACGATCGCCTTGCGGCCCGCGTACCGGCCACTGAGGACCAGCACCACTTTCCCTGGTTTCATAATCTTACCCATCTTGGGTGGATCTGGAAACAACAAAACTAACCTTCAAAACCTGTTTTTTGTCTATTTTTCTGTTATTTACAGCAAAAATTCCTATCAACAATGACGTGTATTGCTGTTATCACTCAACACGAACAGTTAGAGTGAGTATTCACTAAAGAATATGCACAAATAACATGATATCCACCACTAACAAGTGTACAACACGAACTTGAGTTTGACTTCTATTTTTACGACAAATTATCAGTGTTAGCAAAAAATAAGGACACTATTATGTCGTAGGGATCACTACTTTGATATACGTAAAGTATTTTGTTCAATTTATTCCCTCATTTCACAGATTTTTACGGATATTTTTATAAAAGTTTCCAAAACTCACATTCCCTTTACCCGTCGACTGAAAAAGAAACTGTGTTGCTATTACAAAAAAATATGTAGATTTGACAGTGACAGTTGAGGATTTTGAGATCGCGTTCATTTCATTATCGAACAATTTACTAAAACATTACACCGTAAAATGCAAGCATAAATTAACTCAGCTTGTATTTTACGCATAATCACCATTCTCCTGCCAAAATTTATCTAGAGTCGACCAATAAAAATCATTCTAATATTTCAAGAACACGGCGACAATGAATTACTTAATTTGACGTCTTCGCCAGTGAAATGAACAAACCCAAGATCTTAGTAATTAGTCGATTAAAATATCGGTTTTAAAACCACTTATCTAGTATCTGTTTTTATTACATCTCTAGTTATCATAATGGCGCCAATTTTAAACTTTAGGCTCAAATCACCGCTTAATTTCATTTCTTCCATTTTTTTTAAATTCCCGGTACCAATAATGCATTAATTTTAATAACGTTTTGGCCGAGCATCGGACATGAATACATACCCCACCGACACAGAGGAGCTCGTGCATGACCACTTCCGAAAACACAAAGTTGCATATTATGATTCATATTACAATTGTAACATAACATCACGCCTGCGTTCTCCGAAGGACGGGCAGAGCAGAGGTGACCTTTTTCCACATTGCACCAGTTATGTTATTGGGCCAACAAATTCTAACACTCGCTATAAAAAAAAGCAGTTGGTCCTCGCCAGACAGGAGGAAGGCAAACAGGAGAGGACAAATTCAAACAAGTTGATTAATTGAGTTTAATATCAATAAAATAAGAAAATTATTTACACAAATTTTATCAAAATACAAAAATAAAACACTGTCACATACATATAGGTAATAACGTTTGAGGAGGTACTATTATAATTACTCATTAGTCTTAGGTATGTTGCAGCGCAGCTGTATTGCAAACCTATTATATCCTCAAAATACACATTTTCGGATTTAGGGAAACGTCGAAAAAAATATCTTTTGTACATTTTGTACACTTACATTGTATGATATTTGGATTTAAAAGCACTTTCAGTTGTTACTAAATAAAGTCTATCGAAATTAACTACATATTAATTACAATGACCTTTCGGTAATACTGTTTATCACGAATCATTTATGACGTTACATATTTTAAGTGATTTTTTTAATCTAAAATATTCGTTTCATACAAAACATTTTAAAAAATTGTATACTTTGTTTCATTATCACCATTTCTAACGTATGCATGTTGCAATTAAATCAAAATGTAATAAGTAACGTCTAAAGTATTCATGCTACGAGTACATCCATACTTAATATTATAAATTCGACAGTAACTCTGTCTGTCTGTCTGTATGTTACCTTTTCACGGTTAAACCGCTGAACCGATTTAGATGAATTTTGGTATAGAGATAGTTCGAGTCCCGGGAAAGGACATAGGAGTTTTTATCCCGATATTCCCACGGAAACAACACTTATGCGAGTGAAACCGCGGGGCGCTGCTTAGTCTCTAAATAACTTCAAAACAACTTGCTTTTATACCTAAATATCATACAATTTAATTTCAAAAAATTATCTCTAACTATCATAGTCTGTCTAAGATATTCCTGGACATAATATCTGGACATTAGTAAACTCAGGTTACAATCAACTTTACGATGACGTGCATTGTTATTTCAAGTGTTAATATAGCACTAATTGTGAATTTAAGTACGCACAATCAAACTAATGCGAAAACGATAACTAAATTAAAATAAATATGACAGACGGAATGTGCAGTGATGAGAGGCAGACGAATGAATGAAAAGTACTAAAACGTTCACTAGTAGGCCGTTCAAAAAAACCTTTGCTACGTATTAAAAAAAAAATACGCTGCTGATATGTTCATGTAGTTTAAAAAAATATTGTATTTACTGGCACCGAAACTAAACAGTTTTGTTATTACATACGCAAATTGTAACATTCACAACAAATACTATTACACAACTTCTATACAAAATTGTCCTTAGATATTTCTTTTACATATATCTCATGAATATTTACATACTTAACCCTTAATAAATAGAAGACAGTTATTGTATTTTTTTTTTCTATACATGTTCAAACGTATCACTCTCAAACGTCTTGGTAAACGACGTTCGCAAACAAACTCGTGTATCAAAAACTAGTGATACGTTTTATATATTTTGATATTTATAATATAATAGATATTTATATTTATTTATTTATGTACATAATGTAATCTCAACTGACTCACTTCTATTTTAACGTGTTCAGTACATCTCATGTAATTTAGAATAATATATTCTTTTTTACATTACAAATAGTATAAGTACAGTTTATCCAGGGCAAAATAGGAATTCGGAAAGTTGAGATCCGTTTTTACAATGAAAACAAAATGGCGAAATATAATTTATATTCGCTGGTTGAAAATACTAGTGTTGTTCAGCTATACTACAGGCAAAATCAACGTAGAATGAGGGACTGTCTCACTATATCCCAAAAAGCAATATCTAGCAGATTAATTCAAAACTAAAAGATAATTTGTATGTTAAATTCGTTTGAATTTGTATCTGTTAGATACGCCGGCCGCTTTTAATCTAACACCAATTCTTCAGTCGGTGAGAATCGGTTACCGATAAAAAGCGGCCGACTAATGTCAATGTTCTGCGTTAGCGCACGTTCAAGGCTCCTTCAAACAGGCGCGACACGACACGCGACACAAAGGCACCGCTCGTTGCGCAACGAGCGGTGCCTTTGTGTCGCGCGCGATTATATCGCGTGTCGCGCCTGTTTGCAGGAGCCTTCAATCGTTTTCTTGCCTTGTCACCTTGACACCACCGACAGAAATCAAACGAGTATCGGCCATATTTTATTTACGACCGATTTTTTAGCCTGACTTTTGCCAGCGTAAAGAATTAACCCGTACTTATAAGGAGGTAGTGAAACGGAGCACTTAAGTAAATATTTTACACTGTTGTCTCGTTTTTCAATAAAAAGGCTACCTTCAAACGCAAAAACAAAAATATATAAGGGTGGTTTACATAAACACTACATGGACTTTGTCTGAAGCATGGAATAACTCTTGTAAGAACCGTAATGGACGAAAAAAAGATGTGTGCTTCAATCATTCCCACTGGACCCGCGACGATGGCCATACGATCAAATTAATATTCGCAAAATTCAAGCAACTGTCCTGCCGCCTGGCGAGTTAATTTAGAACTAGCAACAAGTCAAATAATACAGTCAATTGCATTGTCCTTAAAACTTTCACAGCTGACATGATAATATCATTATAGTATCATTTTGTCCTCGACAGTTGCTTGAGTTTTCGACGTTTTACGTTATTTTATATTTAATTATAAGTAAATTTTAGTGCGGTGTAATTAGTTTACACAACAATCAATCAATGATATTATAACTATTATAAGTGAAAGAGATAGATAGGTTCCTACCTACCCAACTACTACCCAAAACCGACACAACGTCATACTATTAGATGACACGTGGAACTCAAGTTGTAATGGAGGACTTCCAAGTTGTAATTATCAGGAACGAAAAAGCGACAAGACGATACGTAACTAGACTAATTAGCCAAGTTTTGACGTGCCACTTGCGGAGCGTGTAAAACCTATCAACCTCTTTCTACTTATAATGTGATTGCAATCAATCCACATTTTCAAACACGCAGATATGATATTAACGTGAACATTTCTTAAATTAGACACGCCGGTAATTTTAGACATAAGAATTTATCACCATCTAGCTACCCGCAAGCCGGCACGAAGCCGCGTCACCTCGTGCTCATTCGGTATAACATTCCACATCATACACTAATAATTTGTCACTAATCATAAAATAGGAAAGTATTATTATCACTAGATTACAAGAATTAATAAACTTGACGTTTTCAATAAAGTCAAAATAGCGCAAAAAGGGATAATAAGATATAGCAATTTGTTTACCAGTAATGTGGCGGCATCACAACAAAATTCAGGAAATATAATTATTCCCACGTCGAGAAGAAAATCAATAAATCAATGAAAGAGAGGCGTGCTCTGAGCTACCTGTGACTACAGAATATTTGGCACATTATTATCTCACGCGTCGTGCATTTTTTACTTTGAAAAAATCGTCATTGTTTATTTCTGTCAAACCGCTTTGCTTGAATGAAGACTAATGGAAGAATGAATTAATAAGATAAACATCTGCTTCCAAATGTACTGAGTTCACAATAATACACTTGTAATTTTTAGATAAAAAACGTCAAGTAAAAAACGCACGCTGCGACATTTTCTAAACCTCGCTGCGCCCGCAGAAAGTTTTAACTAAAAAAATTGAGGCAGATTAACGAATCAGTCAATTCCGTAACCTCCGACTACCTGACACGTCGACATTAAACCTAAAGGAAAAACATACAACAGCTCCTTGAAAAACAATTTTTATAAATATATTTTTTACACAATAATTGAGACACTCGGGTGCTGATACATTTACTCTTTTATATACTTCTATATAATTATTATGTCATCTCGGAATCACAACACTGAGGGGACTATGTACACTCTCAACAAATTCACAGTTAAATATAGGTCAACGTTACAAATTACTCACAAATATACATACATATAAAACTCTAGTCACTCGTTACGAGTCGTCCCTCGAGCGGGGTCGGGCACCGGACAGTCAGCCGCCCGCGCGCGGGTCGGGCGGGGCTCACACGGAGATCTCGTAGTTGCAGTCGTACACCGAGGCGCGGTCGGGCGGGTCCGGCGGCGGGGCCCGCGCCTCCAGCTGGTCCTGCACCTCCAGCGCGCGCACGAACGACAGGGGCCGCGCCGGGCCCCCGCCCGCGCGCCGCCGCGCCAGGGGCGACGCGCCCGCCGCACCCAGCACGCCCGGCGGGAACACGGCCACGCCGCCGCGCGGCACGTGCGCGTGCGCGTGCGGCAGGTGCGCGTGCGGCGCGTGCGGCGGCAGCGGCGGGTGCGGCGGGCGCTCGGCCCACAGGTAGTTGCCGCGCTGCGGCGACGCTGCCAGCTCGCGGATGTCGTCGGCCGTGGGCCGGTGCGGCGCGGGCGGGTCGGGCCGCAGCAGCTCGCCCTCGGACAGGAAGCGGCGCTGCGGCGAGGCGCGGCCGCCGACGCCGATGAAGTCGGGGCGGCGCGGCTGCGTCGGCGTGCCCGGGTTGGACCTGTCAGGCGCGGCGCTCACGTCAGGGGTTTAATCGCGCGAGCTCGTCCGAGCCCTCGCTATCGTTATCGTACGGCCTACGGACAGAAGGAGAAGGGAGCTGCGGGGCGAAGCGTTTGCACGTGCGATCGCGCGACTGGCGCCGCCGCCCTCGGACTGCGCACGCTCAGAACGTGAACACGCTGCGCCCGCGTTGGTCGGCGCGCTCTCTCTCGTCGGGTACGATCGAGAGCCGGACGATTCACCGCGGGCGTGTGCTTCTTCAAAGTATCGGTCGGTTATTTACATCAATCGTCACAAGACCGTACCGCAATCCCGACTACGTTCCAAATGTCACAATTATATATAAAAACTAATCTACGTATAACCATGAGCATATAACACGTGTTTGGGATCAGAGTATAGTCATCGTTAGAGCGAGGAGATGACCGGGTTCTGAACGCGTAGAACTTTGGGTCCGGAGGCGGCGACCCCGCCTGCTACGGTTGCGGGGAGCATGCCAACGCCACATGCCACAACTATGTTACACTATCATATCATACACACTACAGTCGCCGGCGCGTAACTTGGCAAGGTTTTCGAGTAGTGGGAGTAAGTTAGCGCATGTTCACTTTGTGCAACAAGAAAATGGTCACTTTTATTGTTTATCATTATACTATGGTTATTGCCATAGCCATTTTTTTTTTTGTCTGTTTACAAGAAAGTTAAAGAAAGGAAAAACTCATCTAACGACTCTTGCCAAGTTACGTGCAGGGGACTGTACCACGGCTACGGTAACTACTGCATGCTTATCCTGGTGAAATAAGAATTTATAGCGGAAAGTTAGAATCTCCTATGAAAAGTAGATATGTAGCAAGATAGTTAATATAGGTCGATTTAAAATAGTTAATTTAAAAAAATAATAATAAAATAAATCCAGATTCACTGTCCTTTTAAAAAAAATTGTAATGTGCAGTGTGCTAAAAAAACTTTGTGTGTTCATTTCGTCAGGATAAAACAAATAACATCGGCAAGCAACGACACGATATATACAATGGCTTTGTACAATATGAAAATTGACCATTTTTATCTTAAAATGAGAAGGAAAGTTCAAGCTTTGGTGCTTATGTAACAGACTTTCTGCAAAACGAAGAATTCATAATAAATTCCATACAAAAAACCAAGAATCGGGATAAAAATCAAGATAAATAGCAAAAAAAATACTAAAATATAAAGAAAAATGCTAGCTTATGACGTAAGAGCGGCGTAAAAATATATTTTAAAAAAAAGTATTTATAATGAGTTTGACTAGCAATGGTTCGTTTACCGTGATCATATCAGAGTTTAACGTGTCTATGATCATAAGTCGACCATAGACAGGCGTTGGTAGCCGTTATCAGCCATTGTATAGTGTGTCGAGCTACGCCTGCGCCCCGTGTCACAACAGCTTGCAAATAAAAAAGTAATGTATATTTTTATGTGGTATACATATTTAGGGTGAATCCTGTCCTAGTTTATTCAAGTGGCCTACATATAATAAATAAATACTCATAATTTTGGCCTGCGTCAGCCAAAGATAGGAAAACGTAGACAGCCGGAAAGTATTTTAACTATATAGATTGATATTCCAGACAGAATTCCCAATATAACCTAGTTACACCATGTTTTAAGTTTCATTACATATGCTAATTACAAAAAATTGCAGAATAAAAAAAAACCATGAAGATCTTTTGTCCTTCCCCCCCTTCTCCCCCATTAAAAGTATAGAAATAGTTAAATTCTGCAGGTTATTTTACCATACTCCACATGTTGCCAAAATACTATAAAATATAATAAAGATAGGTGTAAAGGAAGAACATGCAAATTATTTAAAATACGGTGTAACTGATTATTGAATAAAAAAAACTATTAAATATACAGAAAATCATGCTAAAGAAAAACTGCTTTATGCTTAAAGATACAATAATAAACAAAGCAAAAACAAAGTTTTCAGTACTTTCAGATATTTATTGCGCGCGTTATTTACAATGTTATTACGTCGCATTATAATGTCCAAAAGTACGCCACTAAAAATACATATTAGTAAAAAATAAAAGGAAAAACAACTCCAATTAGAGTCAAAATCCAGAAAACCCTATCGATTAGGTATTTTTAAATATACTTATTTAGCAAAAATCAAACCGAACAGTGCAGAGCCATGTCAAAAAATTATATACAAAAGTAAGTTTCTGAATTAGTGGATATTTTTATTGTAGCTCTAGATCAAGTATTTACAAAACTTACTGTTGGTAATCTGGCATCTAGAAGAAGAAATAGTTAGAATGCTTGATTCTAAGTGGGTATTTATTAGGAAATGTAGAAAAGAAAGTCGAATCTAACGTCCGGTTTCTGGAACTAAAATTATCGACGCGTAAAAATTAAACACAATTCAAGTGATGTTTGGCTGTTCATCTAGGGTTGCCAACTTTTTTTAGAAGAAATAGAGTATATCTGATTTTAAAGGAGGTAAAAAAAGAGTACGGACTTACAAAAAAGAGTATCATTTATTTTGTACTTTTAAAAAGGTATTTTTTTGTACTTTTTGCAGCACATAACAATTTTTCATTGTTCTTAAAGGAATTGTATGAGTCCAAACATTCAAACTCTAAATTTATATATATCAAGAACTTATTTTTGATCAATTTCAATGAAGCTCTGTTTCTCTCTTCTCGCCACGTCACATTCATGACCGAAAAGACTCTTTCAGTAAATGCTCATGTGGCTTGAACAGAGAGTATATAGCTAATCATGTTTTTAAACAATCAAATTCTTTAGGACATTGTTAAAAAATAAATTGCCATTTTTTTGCAGTGGATTTTTGCAGTGAATTTTTTTTTAAATCTGTGTTATTAAACAATTAGGCATGGAGTTCTTTTAAAATTATTACTTCGGAATATAAACTGTCCATGTGTATGTTTAGTCTTTGTAAATTAAGTTTTCCTTCTATAATTTGTTATAAATGATTAAATTAAACAGTAAATAGTAGACTTTTTATTCTGATTATGGGTTTTGCATATTATTACAGACTGGCACTAGTTAAGTAAACATTGTGTAAAAAAGAGTATTTTAGCGTACTCTATTAGTGTTATAGATTATAGAGTACGCCTACATGATATAGAGGACAATACTCTATTTTAGAGTACGGTTGGCAACCCTATGTTCATCATTCATACAACCAATACCAGCGTACGAGCATTTGAAAACTTGAGTTAGCTATTTTTGTGTTGATTTTCGTTCTAGAAACCGGGCGTAAGTAATGAAATGATGAAAAATTGTAAAAGATAACTACATAAAATTAAATGTATTGGTTGACAGTGTAAAAACTAAGATAAAAAAAATGCAGCTAACAGTGAGAAAAGCTTTTTAAAAATATCCACAAATTCTTTTGTAAGTAAAGAAAAATGGCCATAAACACACAAACACACACAAGAGCAAACAACGACAGTTAACGAATTACCGTTGACACGTCGGCTCTATGCGTTAGGTCCACCTGACGCGGTAAGCGGTAAATCACAAAGTTTATATTTCGTGTCGTACAAGCTATGAGACCACAAATATTGTTGTTGTATTTATTTATTAGTAAAGGGTTACCAAGAGCTTCTGTATACAATATATCTTATATATAAACCAATACCCTTGGACTTACACGTCGCCAATTACAAGTTGACCAGCAAAATATTTATTTTTAAATTCATTATTTGTCCTCTAGAGGGCCCATATTGAATTTAGTGTGACGTCACCATAGCCTATAACCAGCGGACGGTCAAGACGCTTCCAACGAAACCTCATTTGTAAATTACATATTATATTAACTTTTGAAGTTATGAGGGAACAGATGAACATACACATACTGGTAAAAAACATAACCCTCCGTATTCTGGTAACTAGAAACTAGTTATAGCAACCAATTTAAGTTTTTTTTTTTCGAAAATAGTTTCGGTTATCGGAATAAAAATAATAAAAAAATTTTATTACAGCTCAAAAATTATCTAAACACGGGGAAGAAAAGTTAGAAGATCATGAAGATGGGGGGGGGGGGGGGCGATCTTTGCGCATTATTGGGGCAGTTTAGATTAAGAGAAAGTACAGTGTGCCCTAATGCTTTACAAGATGAAAGGTGGACGAAATAAAACCATGTAGGAACACTGGAAACATTAAAGATGGATAAAGTCAGTGATTAAAATCATTTAATGGGCACTCATGAATAAAATAAATCCACTAAAAAGCACTTTTTTTTGTTCTGTTTTGTTTGTGGTCTCACTGCATTTCGTTTAAGATTTTTTTTTTCGTTTATATACGGTTTGGTTTTGTTTTTAAGTGTATTACTAACATAGTTTGTAAGTATATTGTTACTAACACTATGAGTCGTGAGTTACTTGAAATAAAATTATTATTATTATTATACAATGTTTACAATCCCAGTTTAAATACTATGAACAAAAATAAGTATTGAATTATATTTTTATGGCACAATACGAGGGTAGACTGAGATATATTTTCGTGGATTTTCAATTGATTATAAATTTTGGGAAGTTTCCAAATGTTTTTAAGTCAAGTTCAATAGTCAGTGTTACGATATTATATTACTATTATTCCAATTCATAATTAATATTTTGTAGTGCAGTAGGGCGACATTTCATATTCTCATTCAATAATATTGACAAATTTATTAAAACAGAGTAGATATTTGACAGCTATTTGCGACGTTGCCAACTTTCTGATTGCACCCACCCACTTAACGTTTATCACTATTGTCTATGGTATTCTTTTAAGAAAGTTCATTGAACTTTGAATATAATATAATAGAACATAACCATAATAGGCCTATAATGTTCCCACTGCCGGGGCACAGGACTCCTCTCTGTGAGAGAGAATGGGCCGTAATCCACCACGCGGGCCCAGTACGGGTTGGCAGATGTCACATGACTTAGAATTTTTGGTTCTGAGAACTTTCAATGAAATGCCCGATAATTATGCGTGTTGCACATGAATTTATAATTATGCAAAAACAAGTAAAATCTTAACCTATTGACCGCCCAGTCGGATTAATATAACAAAATAATGTTTTCGTACTCGTGCCAGCTCAGACACTGATAAGATCAGACATGCATCAAAATTTATAGGGTACTTCCCGTTGACCTAGAATCATGAAATTTGGCAAGAAGCAATGTCATGTAGCAAAAGTAAAGGAAAAAATCCGGAAACCGTAAAATTGTAGATACATACCTACAAATTTGTATGGAACCCTCGATTCGCGAGTCCGACTCACACATGACCGGTTTTGTTTTTTATTTCTTTGCACGACCCTATTTATCGTAGATATTTATTTGCCAATTTATGAACTGGGCGCTAGGGGGCACTGCAATTGTTATAAAACAAAGCGGTCAATAGGTTTATTAGAATGTTTAGAAGTGGAGACATACTCGAAACAGTATGGGACCCGTTGAATTATTTCAAAGTGCAAAAGGAACTTAACAATCTCAGACTACCCACAAGTTGTCCACATTTTAAATATATTAGTAAGCAACCCTTACATCTTACAAAGCTAAATATACACCAATGACAATAAATATCGACAGTTAATAGTGTTCCCAAACTTAGTAACCTCTAATACGTGAATGCAAAACATTTTATACATGCAAATAAACACTGAATCAAATCAAAAACGTATAAGCACAATACCGACTACTGACAGGAGTATAACTTTGATCGACACAATTTTCAACACTAGGAAACCGGTTTACCGGTTTTCGGTATTAAACGATTTTATTTAGAAATCTAAAATGTCAAATTCAAAATTATACTTTTGGTTTGAGCCGTACCGTGTTTTAAGCGATGCATTCCCGGTTTTAGGTAGAAGGGGATCAAAACCATTTCTGTTAATGATGGGAACAGGCCATGATACAATGGGAAATAATATAAATACCTATTTAATCATTATGGGAACATTTTCTCCTCTCAATAATCAGCCAATTAGGTAATCCTTTATCGAAATTTTGATCTAGTAACATTTAAGTAAAGTATTACAGTGTAAAATTCAATTTGTCGACCTTGAATTCGAGGGTAGTTGTAGATTCTTTGAAATTAAATTGCGGAAACTGAAAGGACATTCTTAAAACTGAACCTTTATATTTTTTAATTCCTTAATCCGAAAACATATTTTTTGTCTTTTTATGCGTTTTTCATGTCATGCAGATTTGCTCTCGCACACGGAATTTGCTCGCATACGTTGCACGCTCAATGCACCTATTATGATGCGTATTTATGCTTGATATTACGCGGGACACTTTCGTCCATAGCGCACGTATCATCGCGCCTGCGAGCCTATCCCGCTTACGAGAGCAGTTCCTCATAACACTAAAAACACTGTTACTGTGGCAACTGCACCCACATTCAAAATGCGACAGTAGGGTTACTACTTCATCACCATTGATCCTTCAGTCTCCGCCTCTCCGGCTATACTTGTTGATACATACCTTCTGACCGGACTGCTGACTGCCAGCGGCGTGGCTACTCCCAGCGCCTTGATCCTCTGCTGCATGGTGGGTGAGGGCCGGGCGCCCCCGTTGGAGCCGGCCTCGTATCTCACCGGCTCCATTACCACCCGGTAGCCTGACGTCGTGGTGCCACCGTGGCTGGAACATTTCGTTACCACGTGTGAGAAGTCGTAAACGAACCTAGCTCAACGATTAGCGACATTTGTGACGCTTTTTCTATGGTTTAGTGGCCATTAAAGAAGAGTCTTGGGGTTCTGTAAGGCCAGTTGATATAAATATCGCATCTATTTCCTTCCAACTAACAACTTCCTTTTGAACAAAGGGCACAAAATTAATTTTTTTTTTGCTCACCTGGTATTTCTTGAGAGCGGACTGAGTCGTGGATAATGGTGCGGCCTTGGCGGCAGGTGATGGTGCTGTTCTGGCGGGAACAGGTTCGCGGCGGAGCCCCGTCGCTGCATGGAGGGCGGCGTAGGCTCACAGTCAGCCGACTGCGAAGCCCCCGGCCCGTCCAACTCGCCCTCAGCCTCCTCTCGCCCCGGAGACAGCTGCGAGGGCGCCGCCCACACCAACTTTACACTCTAGCTCTTACTCACTCTCCGTGAGAGGGTTTATGGGGGAGTACTACCACTCGGTTTGAGAAAGGGTTTGAAGACAGTTTGTCTTCAAATAATTAATTTTTTTTTTGTCTTAGGACTTTACAGAATGAATTAATGGTAGACAGGGAACAAAAAATGGGATAAAAACAAAAATACTTTGGCTATTTTCCTCTCATACACGTAAAGCAGCTTAATTAAGGGCGAATTTCAGAAAACTTTTATGCCTAGAATAAGTTTTATACTGAGAATATTTTTTTTCCATACTAGAACTGTAGTTCTAGTATGGAAAAACTGTCAAAAATTCACGTCTACAGACGTGAATTTTATTCCAAGGATAAAAGATATCTAGATAGACTTTGGTAAAATCAGTTCTTAGTCAAAAGTAACTGAAACCAGAGAGTTAAGATTAAGGAGGTACAGATAGATTTAAAAAAATATTGATATTAAAAAGGTATAAGTAAAGATAATAAGGACAGCACCACCACACTTAACATCAATTCAACGAAACAAAATTAATATTTGATTAGTTTAAATTAAACAGCGCCATTGCATTATGCATTAGTTTGGAAAAGCGTGTGAATGTGAAACATTGACTTTATGGCACACTTAAAAGATTTATTAGTGCGATGTCAGACTCGTACTCAAAGCTATAAGAAATATGTCACAAAATAGAATACATACATAATTATATTCAACTTAGGGCTGATTTTTCTAACGGTAGATAATTTTATTCGAGGAATAATTTTGAATTTTAGACAGTTCTTATATACACAATCTGTTATACGTCAATTTTATTCCACGAATAAAAATTATCTGTCGATTTAAAAATCGGCCCTTAGAAATAAGTATTGTATGAGATTAGTGTTTGAATTGTTGGCTAAGTCGGAATGATTATAAAATTGATTTTAGATATTGTTCTATAGGTTATAAAAAAATATACAAGATCTAAACATCACCAGTCTTATTACAAAACTGTGTGTGTCTAACTTTAGACCTACCCAAAATCTTCGAGCCAGTTATTGTATTTGGAACTTTATTGCGACGAACGTAAAGTTCTTAATACAAAATTGACAACTGAGACTCGGGTTTAATGTCAGTTTTTGTAAAAGAACTTTAACTTTGTCGGATTATAGTTCGAAATTTAAAAATGGCTCGACGGTTTAAATCTTGGTCTAAAGAAAAACCTTGTTTTGTAAAGCCGCGCTAATTTAGCCCCTTTACTAATAAACGTTATATTATATCAGATTAATATTTACACACTGATTTCTCTCTTTCAGATACAGACGCTATATAACGTTTATTTATCCATAATAGGGCTAACGCCCGCTTGCACTACAAATTACTAAGCGAATTTAATTCATCGTTCTGTTTCAGTCAATCGTTTGAAAATGACAGAGAAAGAATTATGTTTTAAATATGTTTAACGCTAGTGATTTGCGGTACAAGGGGGCCTAAGATCTAGTATTTCTAAATTCTAAACTACAGTTTATTCCGACTTCAACCAATATGGTTTACTTTCACAGTGCACAAAAAACAAGTAATTGTTTCTAAAAACCTAAATATGCAAGTTGATAAAAAAAATGCGTGCGGCACCGTACACGTAATGGAAGTGAAACTCCCATAATGATTTAGCGTGAGAGACAGAGAGAGTTACATCTTTGTTTTTTCTCATGTAAATTAGCGTGCGCACGAGCAACACGCGTCAACGGCGGAGGCAACTGCGGCCGTCGCCGTCACTGTTGTTGCCTCCGCCGTTAAGAGCGTTTACTCAGTACGGCATTTCATACAAACTTTCAAGTTCTTATTTTTCGAAATTAATGAACCGATTTTAAATAAACTTCATACGCATAAGCAGGATACAAAGGTCTAAAAAGTTAGTTAAGAACATTTTCGAAATGTCTTATTTATAAAAAGATAACTGGAAATCTCTGTTTCTATGGAAAATTTAAAATCGGTCTAATTTGGCTGTAACACTATTTTTCTTAACATTTTTGGACTTTGTATCCTGCTTATGCGTGTGAAGTTTCATTAAAATCGGTTCATTCATTTCGAAAAATAAGACTTTGAAAGTTTGTATGAAATGCCGTACGGCGTAAACGCTCTTAACGCGTATCGCTTGTGTGTATGAGCACGAAATGTGCCGAAACGTGACGCGTCCTTGAAATTTCACTTTCAATTCTCATTCAATTATCGAATCGCCGCCTAAGAAGTTTCACTTCAAAAACAGACCAATCTGAGAAAGCTAGTAACATAAAAAAATGTCAGTAAAATGACAGTGCAGAAAGAAACAAAAATATCGATATTGTGCATTATAAAAGTGAGACCAAAATCACATGAGAGAAATCAACGGTATAAGGCTCCGACCACAAGTACCACACCACAACGACAACACGTGGGCATGTGCTAATTTGTATGAAAATGAATAGTTTATTCACACAGACCACATTTGGCCGTCAGAATTAGCCGTGTGGGCGATACCGACCACATAAGGCCACGTCGCAGCCACTTTGCAAACACAACGATCTATCTCTAAACACCAGTCACAACGCAACCACATCGCAACTACTAGCAACAACGCAACCACATCGAAATTTTGTAGTTACAACAACTCAATTGCAAGAAGCTGCAGCAACACTATTCTCATGTAACCACTGCTTGCCCACACTTTTGTCGCTGCGATGTGGTGTGGTCGTGTCGTGGTACGTATGTTCGGGCCCAAAGTATATTGTTAAACCGTCGATTTACAGTACAGTACCATCACCATGACATTACCTTTGAATAATTTCAGAAACATTAGTAGAGAGCCAGACATATCATGTCTTCAATTCACGTGAATAGGATTTTAACAAAAATGTGCAAGTGCTAATTTCGATCTTATGTCTGTGAATTGAAGGTATGTAATTCGCTCTACAAGCATGATAACTAGATGATGCTACTGCTTTACTTGAATGAAACAAGCTGTATTCTCGTTTAGTGAAGCGTGTGATGATATAAAGCTAGACGCTGTAGTTAGAAATTGGTTGAAAATGAGAAATGAAAGTTATTTAGATAGTGTATTAGTAAAAATGTAATAAAAATCTATGATTTTATTTAGTTAAAAATTTTTTGACTAAAATGATATGACAATACAGACACATACATTACATATGGAAAAAAACAAAAAAAAACCAATGATACCACCCATTTTTTATATGTAATATTTCACCTTATTACGAATCTAAAGACCCTAGTTGTGATTTTTTATAATCTGAGTACAGAATTTTTAACAGACTCCCTTACATATAGTTTTGGGTCATGGCTTCTAGGCTCCAGGCTGTCTTCGGAACACTGGGGGCCAGCCCAGAACTTAGAAGAGCCTGGCTCTAATATATGTGAAAAGACCTTGAAAATTATGACATCTGGGTTATATACCCACAGAGTTAGATACACTTGATGCACTATCTTTATCTTCAAGCCCAAAAACATTTTTACAAGTTCCCATCCCTTGTTTGGTTAAGGTGGGTCCACATTTATACCATTTCGACGCACCCTACACGGTGACCGTGTCAGATACGTGTGGTAAAAATAGTTTGACAATAAACGTCTACATTTTCAAGTTAAATTAGCTTGAGAAACTCCGCAGACGTGATTGATATCGATATGTAAACATTGTTTTTTTACTACACTACACTGATTTTCTAACCTCATACTTCAAGAAACTACAATACCTGCGATCGTTGACCCTAAAAACATGATCAAAGTATATTTCTATCGTTTTATCATGTTTAATTATACATTTTAAAACTTAAAAGAGTAACCGTGGAGTTTCCTATTGGCTATTCTCCATAGAAACGACCAATGGGGGTTTTCGTGAAAATTTACGACACCAGTTGGCACCACTTTGACAAGAGATCTTCCAATATAAAATATATGATGACATTCATCATTCGATTCATTCATTCGTTCATCATTCAGTCATGACTAAAGAAAATATAGGCTCTTTGACAGATGCCTGGACCTGACATGTCAGTGCTGCCACCTAGCGAACGTCATTTCAGAATACCCTCATTGGAATCACGCACTTAGCTTCTGGCGTTTCATAAGCGCCTAAGTAGGTTTATGTGAAATATATTATTTTGATTTATTGATACCCCATCTCGTCTGCGGAGTTTCGCTAAGTAATCTAATTTGACACTGTATATTGTAAATACACTGTTTTGACACTTCTACACACGCTGTACGGTGCGATGAAATGTCACAAAAGTGCCCCCCCCCCTTTAATCATCTTCTCCCCACCAGTTCAGTTCATAGCTTAGCTTAGCAATGACAGCAAAGCGTCTGGCTCTCACCTTGTTATAGTGTGCGTGCGGGCCGGCGGGCCGGTGCGCGGAGCCGTTGTCCGCCGTGTACGTCTTTACCTGGTGCTGCGTGTCGGTGGCGATCGTGGATATCGCCGACGCCGAGTGCGTGCCTCCCGGCATCGCTTCCCGCCGCTTCTTACCACCTTTGTAGATGTATTTCGACGGTCGGACTAGACTGTAAATTACACATAATCTTTATTAAAGTGAAAGCTTCTTTAGCCGTGTTGGACATTTTTTGAGATGGGAATAAACCATTGAACTCGCGACACCGTTACCGTAACCGACACCGCGCGTGTTTTGTTTATAAGACGATTAAAAAAATACACACGCAATTGTTCAAGTTTTCACTTCTGTCGGCACTCCCGGAGTGCCATTTTTTATATTAGGGTTTGAGTGTATATGGCATTGGAATAGAAAGAAAGGGGTATAGTTCATTTTTAGCTTTTAATCAGGGCGAGCGAAGCGAGCCCTGCTATATCCCACAACCTGAGCATTTTGTGGTACACTTTACGGAAAAACTATTACACCTATTGATTTGTGCTTTAACATAATAATTTCTATTTATATGTAGATGTGTTATCAGTAAAAAAAAAAATTATTTAAATTACGAAAAAAATATTTAAAAAAACGGCCTTAAAGATTATTACCACGCAGGAAAACGACGCGAGCCCTCACAAAGCTCTGCTTTTAGCTATTGTAGTTATTTTAACTCCGTGGTGTAATCTTCAACTATTACTGTTGATGAGATACAGCCCGCTGACAGACGGACGGACGAGCAACGGAGCCTTAGTAATAGGGTTTCGTCGGCATCCTTTGGTTTAGGAATCCTAAAAATGGATAGTGTGTCTCCCGAAGAACTCTAGCGACGATTGCCTAGCTAAAGAAGAAAAGTAGCTAAATAACGAATATTTTCTCTTCTCTTCTACTGCAATATAAGGTCTCATGTGTCCCGTCAGGGCCGAAGCCTGCCGGGTCAGCGGGATTGTCCGAAAGGGTTACCGCTGGCCCGGAACATAAAGGGCTATGGAAGGAACACGGGTGGGTTTTAGTCAGTAAGAGTCTGACACTCCCTTCCGCACCACCCAGAGCGGGAGGGGTCATTTGATGATTTCCAATCCAGAAAAAAAAAAGAAGGCCTTATGTGTATCTATTTACTCTCCTAAGCTACCATTACCAATATACTTGAACCCTACCTAAACGTTGCAACAAAGCAGGATACGCATCTTCAACGTATTCGGTTCTTGTTTAGTGCAAATCCTCGTTTCTATTTGTTCGTTATTATTTGAATCTTTTGGTCTTTTGAATCTGTAAACAGGTATCAGTGAAGCTGAATCAAACCTAATTAACTCTACGATATGCAACAGAATTAAAGCAAGACCTCATACACCCCAATAAGAGGATTGAGTTAAAAGCATAAATACAAGACATCAAGAATGCCACTGATGCCATGCATGGCCACTTACTGGGCTCAAACAATCCATACTAATATTATAAATTCGAAAATAACTCTGTCTGTCTGTCTGTATGTTACCTTTTCACGCCTAAACCACTGAACGGATTTCAATAAAATTTGGCAGAGAGATAGATTGCATCCCGGGGAAGGACATAGGATAGTTTTCATCCCGATATTCCCACGGGATTAACACTTATGCGGGTGAAACCGCGGAACGCAGCTAGTATAAAATATCGAAGAAGAGTACCATCGACACGAAAAGAAGAAGATTAGGTATAATACAATGACTAAAACTTATTTTTTTTTACGAAGCAGTGACGAGCAGTGGTTATCCAGTGCTAATGGTCGCGATTTACAAGTTCATAGGTCGCGGGTTCAATTCAAACCCAAGCAGACACTTTATTTTTGTGTAAATTATGTTATCACCTGCACTGCTCTTTTGAGAGCAGTGCAGGAAAGAAAACATCGTGAGGAAATCGGCATGTCCGAACCAAAAATTCGCTCCCTCTCACAGTAAGAGGAGGCCTGTGTCCCAGCTGAGGGAACTTTATAGGCTGATAATGCTATTATTAGTAAGAAAATCAAGTTGAGCAACAAATTATGCATTTAAAATTGAGTCTTATTGCCTTGAAATAAGATTTAATTTTCTTTGGCTCAATCGGAGACCAAAAAATATTTTGAAAAAAAAAACTGTATATTAAAAGTTACTGAAATCGATTCAATAGTTAATTATAAACAAACTACTTTATATAGGTATGAGGAACAGGGTGTTAACTCATACTCTATAGAAAAGGGAGGATCCTCCGACCAGACGGGTGTTGTGTCTGGCGGACAACTGCCCGATGATTCATGACGGGCCGTTGTATTTATGCTAGTTCCGCGGTAAACTCTGCTTGCGAGATGCAGGATTTTGCATGACGTCAGTATGACGCGTTGTTCTAATGTGGCGTTGTAGATACCGCTACAACTTTCAGGACTTGCGTTTATTCTGTTGCACGTTGCTTATCTTACAAAATGATCCGACAAAATTGATTGAACTAAATGAGTTTACATAATTCTACAGTAACTATCTAGAATCGACCAGAACCTAAATTCATGTAAGTACGTATCTACAATCCAAATTGAAATGTAGAAAGCAAACCTCAGAAGGCGCGACAGTCAATAGAGTAGTTCTTTTATTTCTTTTTTCTCGGAAGTGCTAGGTACTAGTTCGACCCTGAGAAAGAGAAAGCTGATAATACTGAAAGAAAGAAAACACGTTTATTCTGCCATCATACGGTGAATAGCCATGATTGCTTATGCCATATGGCTTTTCATTTTGAAGAGCAATGTTTTCGGGACTAAGCTTTTTAACTATTTGTAACTCTGGCTACAAACCAGTTACAGCTTTATCACCTACATAGAAAGGTAGACAATTCCTTGGCAAGTCCGAATATGTAATATTTGATAAAAATGTTAGTTACGGCTTTTCACCGTATGACGGCAGAATAAGGCATTGACTGGCGCACCATCTTGTACCTTGAGGGATACACAATATTGCCAGAAATAATTTTCTATTAGTATAAGTGCAAATATTACCAATGTAACTGAATTTTGTCAAGAAAAGAACAATTTACAAGTCGGTCAAAAACGTTGTGATCTTTATTATCGTCACAATAAGGTTGCTACAATATTAATGTACACGGACTGTACATCTAAACTGTGCAAGAGCTGTCAGTGTCAATATTTCACAACAATGATGACACTGACAGCTCTTGAACGCGATTTAGATGTGCTGATCGCCTTCAGATTCATTGGTGAAGTGGTTTTTCTTAGAGGGGAAAATATAAGGGTATTAAACAGTTACACCAATGAGGGTTTTCGTGAAAATTATGACACCAGTTGGCACCACTGTGACAAGAGGTCTTCCAATATAAAATATATGATGACGTTCATCATTCGATTCATTCATTCGTTCATCATTCAGTCATGACTCATGACTAAAGAAAATATAGGCTCTTTGACAGATGCCTGGACCTGACGTGTCAGTGCTGCCACCTAGCGAACGTCATTTCAGAAAACCCTCATTTGATAGCATCGAAAGCAATATATCAGCAGTCTAAGTTTATACAAAGCTACTTGCTAAACGTAAGTTTTGGAACATTTTATTATTGGGCGGGATTTCGCCCGCGACTTTCTGCCGCGTTCGCCCCTTCGATCAAGAATACACCAGATGCAGTATCACGTACCAAAACTCAATGCTCAACTGGCCGCGATTGATAGTACTGAACATTTATATTCTTAATAAAAAAGGTATTATTAATATCATGAACTACAGATTATTATCAACCTTAACACTCGAACATAAAATTGGATTATGTTTGCGAAACATTAATGTGTAGAACTGCCTGTTGAGAAAAAATAAAAACCAAATTCGCTTGAATATAAAGTAATATTAGAACAAAAATATTTATGCTAAAATAAAACTTGAAATCTAAGCAATTGGGTTGAAAAGAAAGTGTTGGTAATTTGAGCTTGTTCTCTTTGTGATCGCACAAGACCAGGTTACCCTAACTTTTGACCCACCACCAACTCTGAATATAGTGTATTCTTGATCGATGGTTTTTCCACTCAAATAAATCCCTAGCCTAATACAAAAGGCCACTTACCTAGGATACTGTGGCCCAAACTGCGTATAACAGCAGTTGTACCAGCATCCCTTCGAGAAGGGGTTGTACCCGCCGGTGAACTTCCCCGTCACCTGTTCGTTGGTCGTGCGGCCCCGGGAGACCAGCACCATGTGGAACCCGGTCAGACCAAATATTGGTATCGCTAGTAGCGCGATCACGCCCATTATAACCATTCTGAGAGTGAAGTTAAGGATTGGATGAATATTTCGGTAATTTTGTAGACACAAGTGTTTTGTGAGACCAGCTTTTGCCCGCGGCATCGGCCGCGTGGAGGTCGGAAATAATACCACCCACCAAGTCCTATCGCAGACAGTTTTTTTCCCAAGTAGTCCCAATTCTGTAAAATTCATCGTGAAAACAGGTGCAGTGAGCTTGAAATGATGTCATTCCACCTGATGCTTGGGATTGACACTATTGACAGCTGACTTCGTCTAACTTTTCACGATGAGATTTTAACAGAATACACCGGCATGTCATGGTCTATCCGCGTGCCAAATTTCATCGAAATCTGTTAAGACGTTAAAAGGTTACAGACAGACAAGAGTTACTTCCGCAAGTTATTTGTAGTAGTATTGATGGAGGTTGCAGTATGAAATTGGCGACAATTTTAATAGTGACCAGAATGATTGAGCAATTTATCAATTAGTTCATCCATTTAGCAATCTAGGTATTACACGATATTATGTGTATCATCAAGCTGAACAAAATATTCGTTCAAATTGGCGCCAAATTGATGTTGCAGCCTCCGTCTAAGAAGTTTAATAGCGAAGAATCCTACTAATATTATAAATATGAAATTTTGTATGTTTGTTACTCAATGATACAAAAACGGCTGAACGGATTTGGATGATATTTGGCACAAAGATAGTTTATAACCTGGACTAGTTTCTGCCCGCGACATCGTCCGCGTAAAATGCCCCCGACCCGCTGCGTCGCATCGCATCGCCTGCCCGCGCTATTAGGTCGTTTTCGTGTTCTTCCTTACGTTTTTTTTCTCTGCTCTTAGCAGTCCTAGTGTGATGTTAAATAGCCTATTAGCCTTTCTCAAAAATTGGGCTATTAAAAAATATTATTTCAAATCCGACTTGTAGAGCGCGTTCAAACAAACTTCAGCTTGATTAATAGGACAGATTAACCCATAGGATAATTTGATTATTTCCAAAATCTGCGCGGGTAAAGCCGCTGGCGAAAGCTAGTTCTTCAAAATTTCCTTAAATTCTGAAACGAATAGTGGTTATAAATTGTAATAAGTAGACTATTTGTAAAGGATACGACACAATAGGCTCGACCTGCGTCAAAGTTTTGTTATTGTTCATGATATAATATAAACTGAGGCCGAATATGCTCAGCATGTGTATGGACAATGATATTAAGAAGAAAAAGAAGAATCTGTAGTTTCGTCGTCCGATGCAGTTGTTCACCCACGGGCAGTGGTGGTCAAACGTCTGGAAACAAACAAAAATAAGACACTAAAATAAAGTCGCTCTGATGGAGGCGCTTATAAGATGCGATAGCCAATCGCGTGTACGGAGCGCGAAAAACTGAATGCAGACCTAAAATTGCAGTATGCTATTTACGAAAGTTTCCCGAACATAATACTCACTTCTATGCAATGATTGCAGACCGAGCAGTGTGAACACCGCGGCGGCCGGTAGAACTTGCACGTCACGCACCATTTCATTCGCACCGTGATACCATTTATCTCCACGCTGCGATAAAGAGGTGCTCGAAAGTCATCCTCCCGGTCCTCGTCAGGTGGAGCTGGGGACAGGAGATATTATCAAATTAAATATATGTTTATGGCAATAAGCACGCCCTGTTTTTTATTTTTTTTTTGGATGGGAAATTATCAAATACTTCTTCCGCTCTGGGCGGAGCGGGCAGGCGTGTCAGACTTTTACTGACTAAAACCCACCCGTGTTCCTTCAGTTGCTTGTCCACTGGCCACGGTATCTCTTTCGAACAACCCGCGACCCTGGCAGGCATCGGCCCTAGCGGACCCCGTCAACAATAGGCACGCCCGTGTTACATGGTACTAGCGAAATGTAGAATCAGCCTATAATGTTCCCACTACTAGGAGACAGGCCTCCTCTTTCTATGAGAGGGAGTGGGCCATAATCCACCACGCGTGCCCAGTACGGGTTGGTGGATGTCACATGTCTTTGAATTTTGGTTCTAGGACATGCCGGTTTCCTCACGATGTTTTCCATCACCGTTTTGAGAGCAGTGGCGATGAAATTAAATAAACAAAGTAAAGTGCCTGTCTGGGTTCGAGCTCCCGACCTACAACTCGTAAGTCGTGCCTGATACCACTGGGCCACCACTGCTGCGAAACGTACAGACGCCAGCACATCAAGCTACCCTAAACTGTCAAATTTACTCAATCAACCTTGAACCTTATGATTTAGCAATAAAGTTGAAAATCTATTAAAGAAATTTGACAGATTGTAGTAGCTCGATGTGCTTGGCGTCTGTACCTTATTATAACTAGTGAATAAAGTAAAAGAGTATCTCTGGCTAATCTACGTCATGTTAGGAGGATCTCGCAAGAAATTGTTGTGAAGTATCCTAATTGAGTCTCAAAATGCTTCGATCAACAATAAACAGCACTCAATTAAGAAATAGGAACAAAAACACATCGCTCAAGTGACCACGATTGCATGTAACTTGATTATAAACCTTAACTTTCAAACGTTAAGTTTATTATCGTTTGAAATTTATTTACTACTTTGAACGTATTTTTAAAATAAGACAAAAATTTTTACGGAAAATTAAAACAATATTTGAGCAATAAGGTTGAAAAAAACTGTGTTGTAAAATAAGAACACAATTTGTGGTCTATTTTTCCGGTCGTTTTAATGCGCTCATTAGAATAATACTGCCCCCGATAGTTAAAAAGACGTATCTAACAAAAAGTAAAAACGGAGAAATAAATGTTTTAATGAATAAAACGGGAAATCGTATGCTGTCTTCGAGTAAATTAATATTTTACATACTTAAAGTTGAAAATAATACCCTCTAATAATAGGCTTTAACCTGGTTTAATAATAATATGAATTTATTAAATTATTATAATAAAAATAATGAAAAAACAGTTTCATCTTAGCATAAAAAATTAAGGAAAATATTACATACTTAATTGAATAGACGTAAACGGCTAGATGCGTCCTTTAAATTTCAAACGCTTTTGGCTGTACTTTTTTTCTAAGTATTTAGTTTATCTATCTAATAAATGATTTTAACATAAATGGGCGCATATAGGTATTTCCGCCTTTTTTCTTAAGAATTAGAAAGTATGTAGATAGCCCTTGGCTTAGGTAAAATGTTTATAAAATATTTAATAATCCTTTTATCTAAGGTAGTATGTACCTATATCAGAAATAGTACAGTAGGTTCGTGGTTATCATATAAGTCATAGCCTAATTTATTATTTGTAAATAAAACACAATTTTTTATTCAACGTAAAGTAATTAAGACGATTATGGCAAATGCGCCTATGCTAAAACAATTTTACGAAGTAAATAGAGCGCAAGTCGTCGGATGTGGTCTTTTTTTCTTAATGTAAAAACAGTTTTTTTTTTAGCGCGTTAGTCGCAAATACCTATTTGCGTCTTATTAACTTCCTTTTAGAAATAGGGACAAATATGCGCCTTTTATATTACTGAACTAAAAAAAAAACTATAAAGTATAATGACATTATCTACATAAATGCGACTTTTTAATTAAGTTTCACATAAATTCGTCTTTTCATCTTCAATCGGGTGTAAAAAATGAACAGAAGCGCCCTATTTTGTTGTGCTAAAACCGCACTGGAGGAAGTTAGAGAAATATAAAAAATACAGGCAGATGCGCGTTTTTTTTCTGATTTCGGCAATATACATAACTCAAATCTGGAAAAACTGTTAGATGCGTCTTTTTTCCTATCGGGGGCAGAATAGTACTATTGTTAATCGAAGACAAAATGCCTTAAAATAGAAGAGTGAGGTCTCTCCGTCGATGTTCTCAATTTATAATAAGGATCATTGGGTAAGGGGGCGTTCAAGTATTACGTAACGCAATTTGGGGGGAGGGGGGGGTCTTGTAAAACGTTACGATGCGTTACAAGGGCGGGAGGGGGGTTCGAACAACGCGTTATGTAACATTGTTTTATTTATTTAAATAAAAAACTAGGGAATTAAAGTTAAGTAAAATAAACAATATACGCATGCATTCTGATTTAGAAATCTTTAAATTTCATTTATTAGTATTATTACCGTAAACGCGATTAAAACAATAATAAAGGTATTTTAGCGACTTTCCGGTAGATACTTTGCGCAACTAAATCGTGACTTTTAGGTAAAAATGGTCACTTGGGTGTTACGTAATCTTTAGGGAGGGGGAGGGTACAGAAAAACGTTACGGCGCGTTACATAGGGGGGAGGGAGGGTCAAAAATCTTCAAAAATTGCGTTACGTAATACTTGAACGCCCCCTAATTAGATAATTTTCGGTAGGTGAAGGTACAGTTTGCAGTCGACTGGTTTTTATCGGGCTATTTTTAAGAAAGAGGGTTCTATCGTGTTAAATAATTTATTAATGTAATACACTAACAGCGCCTCGCGGTTTCACCCGCATAAGTATCGATCGTGGGAACATCGGGATAAAAACTAACCTATGTCCTTTCCCGGGACTCAAACTATCTCTATATCAAATTTCATCTAAATCGATACAGCGGTTTAAGCGTGAAGAGGTAACAGACAGACACACACTTTCGTATTTATAATATTAGTATGGTTTTTTTTATTCGAATTAGCGGTAAATGGGCACAAATTAAGCCTTTAGCATCAGACAGCAGTGATGGCCCAGTAGTAACGGCGCCGACTTACGACCTGTACGTCGTGGGTTCAAACACAGTCAGGCGGGTTACTTTGTGTTATTTATTTAATCACCGCAGCTCTCAAAACGGTGAAGGAAAACATTGTGAGGTAACCGGCATGTTCCAGAAAATTCGAAGACATGTGACATCTACCAACCCGCACTGGGCCACCCGCGTGGTGGATTACAGCCCACTGTCTATCGAAGAGAGAAAGGACTGTGTCCCAGCAGTGGGAAGATTAGGTATAGGCTGATTATGTAAGTATCAAATACAGTATACCCGGCGATAAATACTGCACATCGACCTTTGGAAAGAGACAATCGACTAATTTCGGCTTCGTAGAGCGTTATCTCTGTCGCACGAAATACAAAAAGTCCGGTATCTATTAGGAGCTGTTGAAACAATTATGATTTGCTTATTTTGATAATTATTTTTATTCTTTGTATGAAATACAAAAAAAGGTAAAGGTCGATGTGCAATATTTATCGCCGGGTACTGTAGATACATCTCATTCAAATCACATTCGCTTTTGATTCAGAGGGGCATATCTCGCAATTTTAAGAACGTTCACACTTCACTTTCTGATCTCAGTCTCAATCTGTCAAAGATACCTCTAACTTCCAGGGCCTGATTTACCCACAGGCTAACTAGGCTCGAGCCTGGGGCGAAAGGACCGAGGGGGCGCTGAGCTTGCTCTGCAAGCACCACTTATTTACAGAATAAAATTTGGTACTTAATTTAAAATATGGGCCTAAATACTAGTAGAAGAACCGCGGTTCGTAAATCTAGTAACATATACCAATTTATTAAGTATATTCGTGGGCTAGGCAGGACTGGCCCGGGGGAGGGGGGCGCATATTCATAATTAGCCTAGGGCTGTCAGAATTCTAAATCAGGCACTTCTAACTTCCCTACAAATTTGATAAGTTTTTGACATTGATAACATTGATTGTCGCTGAGATGAGATTATAACTAGATTTGAACGTTTTAATAGCCTTTTGGTTAAAAAAAGGTCTGAAATCCTCAAACATTTTAGCTTGAAAACTTTAAGGCCGCTCTCACGAAAAAAGCTTGAAAAAAGCATGCAGATGAAGCCATTTTTTGTCGGCATTTACAGAGAAATTACATCTGAAAAAAATCCTTAGTAATCTTCATGATATAATACGTAATTTGGTTTAGCCATAATTTTTCTACCGGTATCACTTAATTTAAAAAAAAATCACCAAATCACCTCCAAATCATTGAGATGAAACCGTTTTACTCCTTCATTTTTTATCAAAAGAGTGTAAAAAAATATATCTACATCTTCGCAATACAAAGGAGAATAATTTGGTTTTGTTACTTTTTTAAAATATGTATTATTTTTATGACAATAAATTAAAAAGGCCTCTGATAAAGGACTGCGTCTACATCACCCCCGCATTCGTCCATAAATTTAGTGCGGGGCGCATCGTGTTGCTAGGTGGACGTATGTCGCGTTGCGAGAACTCCGCACTACGAAATAAAATCGTAAAATATTACTGCAAAAACAAAAAGTGTACCTACCCAAGCGGGGTTTTATGAAACTTATGCGCTGTCCATTACTCTGTGTACATAGGTACTGTTTATAAAATACCTACCTCATTCAAACGAAAGTCGTAAGTACTAGTAATGAATGATCACAGAAGGTCCACGTCCACGAAATGATTCAGCCAATATTATAAATTTTACTTTTCGGTGCCTAAGTAAAGTCTATTATTCTGATGCGTTGCGATTATTTGTGACATATTGTGACACAAAACTGAAAATGCTCCTAAAGTAGGTATTAATTATGATTATAGGTTACGTACTTGCTAATAATTTGTCAATTTATTGATTACCGGCGTAATTATTTTCAAATAAAAAAATCAAATCAAATCATTTATTTGCATAAAACAGGTTCAGTGGATGTTAAAAAAGGTCAAATGGTACACTGTTAATAACCATATAAGGTGTGCAAATATAAAACAAGAATGTTAACTGTTAATTTCACTATTCAATAAAGTACGGACGCCAAGCACATCAACCTACCCGAAACTGTCAAATTTTCGCAATCAACTTTGAACCTTATGCTTTAGTGATAAAGTTGAAAATCTATTAAAGAAATCTGACAGATTGTAGTAACTTGATGTGCTGGCGTCTGTACAATGTCATTGAAAATAAAATTATCGTAAATACAGATCAGTCAACAAAATAAGGAATTAAAAATAATAATGTCATACAATAGTAAAAAGTAGTAGTTCAATAATATATATGTATATACAGGCTGGAGTTTTTTAACCTCACCTAGAGGGCAAGTACTCTAAACACTGGAGATAGCAAATTTTACTCAAAGGAAAATCCCTTCATTAAAAAAAAAACAAATCTGCAATCAGAGATGTTCGAAAATTCGCTTGCCGCTCTCGGGAATCGAGCCGCCTAAAATCCGAAAAAAGAATACCCTGTACTTTTATGGCATCAATCGATAGGGTCAATCATAAGGATCAAATCTCTCTATGGCAGATCGAAAGTCGAATACTTTTTACTCGACTTCTATCGTCGCGGGTGACATCAATCAATCAATTAAATCAGCCTATCGGAGACCGCGGGTGGCACAGACTACATAAAATTAGAAAAACAAATTGGTAGTCATGTTTTTTATTATAATTATCACTTATCATTACTATCCATGATGGCTAAAGTGGGTCAATAATATTATTCAACTAATTAAATCAAATAAAAAAATCATTACCTATACGTAGTGAATCAATTAGTTCTACCAGAGAAGTTGAAGGTGATTCTGTTGATTTGGATGTGAATGTATTTTTTTTTACAAATTATGAACCTATATTTTTGTTTTACTTGTAAATATGTATATGTATAACTGCATTCATTTTAGGAACAAGATGATTTGGGCATTCAAAAACTACGGTCTCTATTGGATGACATGGTGACTCACAAGCATCTTGTAAGGTCTGTCGAAGAACTTGAAGATTATTCAGCTGAATTTTAGTTATAATTATATTTGTTTATAAAAAATATAACAAATAATATGACATACACTAGTGATAATTATACTACCTATACCTACCTACCTACCTACCTTACCTGCCTACCTATCTACCCTACCTTCCTATCTGCCTTACCCTAACTACCTACCTACCCTACCTACCTACCCTACATACCTACCTACCTATCTACGTACATGCCTACCTACCCTTCTTCTCTTCATAGAAACCTTCCTAAGACTTCAACGAATATTTAAAAAAAAACCGAATTGGTCCAGCCATTCTTGAGTTTTGCGCTTAGCAGCACATTTAGCCATTAATTTTAGTTAAAAAGATACATTAAGTTGTTTACCACATGGCAAGCCAGGCTGATTTATATTAAGGGTATAGCTTCTACTCACGGCCTCGAAAGCTTTTAACAATTTTATTCGTAACCATAGCCCGAAAAGTACATCCATATCAATAGATAATACCTAAATAAAACCAAAACTGGACCATTGTAAATACAGGGTGTCCTAGAACTCAACGTCAAGCCGAAACGGGGTGACAGGATTGATCATAACCATCACGAGAAAAATCTGAAAAAAAATCTATCCCATGCAGTTTGAAAATTATGGGCATTTTAAGAAAAACCTAGAATTTTGATCAAACTGTAACATTTTTCGGTTATTGTGGTTATTCTTTTTTATTTTTGTTCATTTGAACTTTGGAAACGTAATCCTAAATAACATTTCTAGAATCCCAATAAAAAATAATGACACAATTGCCTCAAGTTTCCGAGAATTGAGACTATTCGTTAAACTACGAATTTAAAATTTTCAAGATTCGTCGACTTTGATAGGCCCTCCTTTAAAAAAAATGTACTAGAGTGCCTTGGCAAGTGGCATTAAAAGTTGGTGCATTTAATCAGAATTCTAAAATGGTACAATACTTGTTAGTTCTATACAATAAAAAAGAGTAAAAAAATTAAAACCTCAAGTAACCCGATTTTTGCTATCTCAGTTAAAATGTTTTTGATTCGCACAAGCTCTAGGTAGGTTCTTAATTTTAAGGCAAAATGATGAGAGAGATGGATAGTGGGTATGTTTGCCATGAGTGAGCGAGACAGATAGTGACGCCACTTTTATTAAAGTGAAAAAAGTGAAAAAAAGTTAGTAAAATAATGAAAAATCTTGATCTAGTTTAATTTAGGTTTGTTGGAATAAAAGTCAGATAGAGAAATAACGTTTTTTATTACAATAAATAAGCCCATTGAGAACGTAGCCGACCTGCGTGAACGCATTTCTCAAGCAGCTGAGGAGATCAACTCTTGAAGATATGCCCGACTAATAAGTAGATCTTTTTTAAGAAGATGTAGGGCTTGTATTGAGGCTGATGGTAAACAATTTGAACATTTATTGTAATAAAAATGTTATTTCTCTATCTGACTTTTATTCCAACAAACCTAAATTAAACTAGATCAAGATTTTTCATTATTTTACTAACTTTTTTTCACTTTAATAAAAGTGGCGTCACTATCTGTCTCGCTCACTCATGGCAAACATACCCACTATCCATCTCTCTCATCATTTTGCCTTAAAATTAAGAACCTACCTAGAGCTTGTGCGAATCAAAAACATTTTAACTGAGATAGCAAAAATCGGGTTACTTGAGGTTTTAATTTTTTTACTCTTTTTTATTGTATGGAACTAACAAGTATTGTACCATTTTAGAATTCTGATTAAACGCGCCAACTTTTAATACCACTTGCCAAGGCACTCTAGTACATTTTTTTTTAAAGGAGGGCCAATCAAAGTCGACGAATCTTGAAAATTTTAAATTCGTAGTTTAACGAATAGTCTCAATTCTCGGAAACTTGAGGCAATCGTGTCATTATTTTTTATTGGGATTCTAGAAATGTTATTTAGGATTACGTTTCCAAAGTTTAATTGAACAAAAATAAAAAAGAATAACCACAATAACCGAAAAATGGTACAGTTTGATCAAATTTCTAGGTTTTTCTTAAAATGCCCATAATTTTCAAACTGCATGGGATAGATTTTTTTTATATTTTTCTCGTGATGGTTATGATCAATCCTGTCACCCCGTTTCGGCTTGACGTTGAGTTCTGGGACATCCTGTATATGTGGTACACATAATTATTTAACTTTCACGATGACTTGACCTTCTGTGATTTCGATACTCTGTGACGAGACTAGGCGAGGCAAACCGTGGTGGCGGCGCACACAACCGCACATTTTCTGTTACATGCGGGTAGCGGAGTGGCGCGGAGAAGGGGTCGTTAGCTCCGCCCAAATGCTCAAGGTTATCGGCATTAATACAGGCCTTAAAGAATTACGTTCTTGTAATAGATAGTCATCATCTGCCTAGCCTTTTCCCAACTATGTTGGGGTCGGCGTCCAGTCTAAACGGATGCAGCTGAGTACCAGTATTTTACATGGAGTACCCAGTAACTGGGTAATACGATACCCCTTCATAAGAGTGGTTGTCAGACTTTCGGGCTTGTGACTACCCGTAACGACCGTCAAAGATCCACGAATGACAGCCGGGACCAACGCTTTCCGAGGCACGGAGGGGTCACGGTATGTAAAGATGGTCCACAGACCAGACGTGGCAAGTGTAGCTTAACCTGATCGATTGACCTGTGCAGCTGTTATTTTTTTAGCCACTGGCTCGTAATAGATAGTATCAGGAGAATATGTTAAAATTAATGACTAACAATATTAAAAGGTCATTATTAAACCATTACAGAGTCGTGAGTCACAGCGGTAAATCTTGTTTATTATTGCAAAGACCCGTTTTGAATTGGACATATTTTTCATAATTATACCTATAGATAACTACAGTAACTAACAAGTGGCCATATAATTGTGCCTGTATTTAATACTGTATTTATTCTTCTACTAGCTTCGGCCCGCGACTCCATGCGCGTGAAAGTTCTTGTCCCCAAGACCCACCGCGTCGCATCGCATCGTCTGCCCGCGGTACTACTTCATTTTCGCTTTGCAATCTTTCTTATATTTTTTCTTTTAGCTCGGCTCGGTTATGTTAAATAGCCGATCTGTTATGTTGAATAGACGACCGTGCCTAGACACGTCTAATCAACCGTAGTTTTTCACGGCAAAGAAACGTGTGTGTATAACGGGTCTCAAACCGCAGTGGTACGAAATCACGTAACAAGGGCATTCACATTGTAGGCAGTCCAAGATAAGATAGTGTTTCACGGTATGAACAAATCAGCACAGACAAACACGTGGGCTATAAAAAACCTCATTTGGTCTACCAAGCCTCGATTTGCTTGTATTGCGTAAACAGTTCCTCGCTAGAATAATATTTGTCTATGACTTTATTTAGTTTACTAGCCCGCAACTTTGTTCGCGTGAAATTTCTTGTTTTAACAATCTTAGGACACTCGGCAATACTGTACCTTCTCAAATGGGCCCTATCTCACTAGGACACCAGTGGCGGTGCAACCATGGTCGCACTGCCAAAAAATATACATATATATTTGGTTGCGCAACCGATCGCATGGTGAGATACGCACCATAAGGGCCGTATTTCACTGGGACACCATGGCCGCGCAGTCAGGTCGCGCTGCCAAAAAATGTACTATGTATGGTACAGCAAACAGGCAAAGACCATGTGAGATACTCTCTATGGAGTTGTATACATTTTGTTAGTGGCGGGTGGCGGCGACTAGTTGTGCCGCCATGATGTCCCGGTGAAATATATTAGCCCTAAAGCTGTGTATATTTTGCTGGCTTACTTTATGTATCTTATAATTCCCTTTTCATTAGCAAAAGATCTATGTAAATTTGACACAAAAACGATTCCATCCAAAATCAAACTGTTTCGAATTAATCATACGGATCAGAACAGCATTTGATTAAAAACAAATAATTATCAAATTACTCATTGTACCGAACCATTATTATCAGAGATAAAGTAAAATAACTGCTGACTTATGAATTACAAAAATTTAGATAGTGTCACTAGAAGTAGATAGCAGATACTGTTATACATATTTGAGTACGAGAAGTATGGAAAACGAAGATGTAGTATGGAAGCAAGATTGTAGGATTGTAGCATTCTTCAAAGTGTAATAAAATTTAAATCATCATTATGAACAACTTAAAGGCTCCTGCAACGAGGCGCAACCCGCGACGCGAATTTCGCGCGACACAAAGGCACCGCTCGTTGCGCGACTTGCGGTGCCTTTGAGTCACGCGCGATTTTATCGCGTGTCGCGTCTGTTTGAAGGAGCCTTAAATCGGATAAAAAATATATTATCAGCTGCGTCACACATGTTCTCATAACTCTACAAAATGTAGGGAACAGCAGATTAAGTTTTTGCAATTTCGGGGTTGGTCTTCATAATGATGAATTATAATGACCCTTAAAGGTGTGTCCAGACCTGGCGAATGCGCCGCTCGCGAGCCGCTTGCGAACTGCGCGCGTGTTGCTCGCGTTTGGTTACAGCCCTACGTTTGGTGCGCCGCTCTAGTGCAACTGCGGCAAGGCTCGAATGGGGCGCGCGTGCAGCGCACACGCAGCTCATGCGCACGAGCTGAAAAGAAGCTATGTAGCTTCTTTCGCGATTGAACTATGAGCCTCAGTTGTGAATTTGAGGTGGGCCTCAGAGGTGCACCGCGAGAGGCACGCGCGCACATCCCGCGCCGCTCGAGTACGGCGCGTAGTTTGTGCGCAAGCGGTGCGCGGATGGCGCAGGGGCTGCGTACAAACATGAAATGCACGCGCGTTGTTCGCAAGAGGCTCGCGAGCGGCTCATTCGCCAGGTCTGGACACACCTTAAGAGGTTTTTAGTTATTAATCAAATTACATAATCAGCCTTATGCCTGAGAGCCAGGTATCCATTCTTCGAGAGGGAGCGGACCGTAATCCACCACGCGAGCCTGGTGCGGGTTGGTGCACTGAGAAAAACGGGCTACTTAAAATTGGCAAATTTGTAATGTACCGGCAGCCAGATACGTATAATGTGCTTTTCACATGAAAATTATAAGAGCCATACTTATAATGAAACGACACCATGTTAAGTAAGTATGCGGCATAATGCTCTGTAAAGACCATGTAAACAAGTTACTTGTAATGAGGCCGCATCATGAAATTACTGTGCCCGCATTATTAACGTTTACGTATGCGGTTTAATGATGCCGCATATGTATTAACAGAGCAGCATACGTAATTTACTTACCCGGAACCAGGAAAAATGTATGCGCTATACGAACGAAGTTATACAGCCGCATTATTTCAGTATCTAGGCTCTTTACAACAGTAACTGGTTGCCAAATCATTGTACTGACTCCGACTCATTAAGTAATGGTTCCGGTTACGTACATAATATACGAGCATGCGTCGGGGATATGCCGATACATTTTACGCACACTGGATAATTAATAATGTCTCCGCCTACATCATCATTTACGTATCCTGGCTCATTTTACGAACTCCGTTTACTTACTGACTGTGTTCGGTGCGTGTAATCTTTATGACGTCAGCCGCATCATGAAATTACTGTGGCGCACTCTTACCATTTACGTATGCGTTTTAATGATTCCGCACAGAGCAGCATACGTAATTTACTTAACCCGTAACATAAAATATGTATGCGCTATACGTATGACGTTATACAGCCGCCTTATTTCAGTATCCAGGCTCTTTAAAACAGTAACTGCTTGCCAAATCATTGTACTGAATCCGACTCATTAAGTAATGGTTCCGGTTACCTACGTACATAATGTACGAGCAGAGTAAGGGATATGCCGATACATTTTACGCACACTGGATAATTAATAATGTTTCCGCCTACATCATCAGTTATTAGTGTTATTAGTGTTATTACGTATCCTGGTTCATGTTACGAACTCCGTTTACTTACTGACTGTGTTCGGTGCGTATAAACTTTATGACGTCAGCCGCATCATGAAATTACTGCGGCGCACTCTTAACATGTACGTATGCGGTTCATTGATTCCGCACAGAGCAGCATACGTAATTTACTTAACCCGTAACATAAAATATGTATGCGCTATACGTACGACGTTATACAGCCGCCTTATTTCAGTATCCAGGCTCTTTAAAACAGTAACTGGTTGCCAAATCCACTGGGCTCATTATAATACTTCATGCTGAAAACAGCTTATGCTTGAAATAATGTTTTTTTTTTCATGAAATAACCTCCATCCTTTGAGTTTTCATTCATATTTTAAGGTTAAGTATGCCCTTTTTCTTGACACAGGTAAAAACTATCCAAAGGCGTGGAAGATCGAATACCTAAACATAATATTTATTATTGTGTAATTACCTTGCTTTTTTCACTCCCTTTATTTCAGTAGACGTAAAATCCGAATTTGATGCGAAATACGTGGCCATCATAAACACATCAATTTTCGGAAGATTGTCCGATTGTGCCTTGACCGTAACCGATATCAGTCATTTTCGTGTGAATCTTCTACTACTCTATTATAAAACGTGGTCATGGGCGTCATGACCACCCCGCCCTGGGCTGGGTCCAGGCTATCCGATCATTTTTCTGACCTCTTTGACTAAAAAAAATACATGGCGTGATGGCAAACGACTACTGTGTGTAATCGTGTCTCTGTATGAAAGCACCAAAAGACCCTAACGTAATCGAAGGCCAGCTCACTTCGCTCGCTATTGCATTATCTTCATTTAGAGCTTGAAATCAAACTCATCTCGGGAAACCTCCTCCCCCCTCGCCCCGAAATTGAAGCGATCATCGTATCCGAGGTGAATGAATGAAAAGAATCAAATTTATCCGAGGATGTTAAAATATGTGAAAAAATTTTCGAGCTCGCTACGCTCGCTCATACAATTTTTCTTTTCTTTCAAAGGTTTTCACATTGGCTGTTTAAATACTGGGTGCTCGACAAAGTAGGTACTTCTTGCATGCATCGACACACAAAACCATAGGATGATCATCTGCACGTTTGCATAAGTAAACTTTTGGTTTTCATAAGTTCGGCTCTTTGTGACCCCCCCCCCCCTCAAATCGTAGGCTGGGACCGCCCCTGTGTATGGCCCACATCAGTTCTATTTTTCTTCCAAAATATTAGATAATTAATTGTTCCACCAACTAGCACAGGGCGCAGAAAAGGCTATTTACGGCACTGCAGGCACATTTAGTCGTTTTATTTTCCTGAACCCCCCCCCCCCCCGAATCTAAAACCTGGCTACGCCCGTGGTATGGACCACCGTGGCCTGATGTGTCTGGAATGATCAGAATAAATATATTTTTGTTTTATCTCATGAGTTTTAAACAGCTCGATAAAGAAGTTTAACAATAAAATAATTTATTATTTTTCTTTTATTGACAAAATCATAAATAACGATATCTTTAAAGTTCGTCTCTGAGACGTAAAAAAAACGTGTAAATAAAAGACTTTTAATTTTGCCTTTGATTACAAAATACCTATTTTAATCAATAACATAAGATCAGGCTGCATGTCCTTTCCCTTGCCTTCCCGCAAGGGTAAGAAAAAAAAAAAAAGAAGCATCGCGAAACTCGAAACGTTACCAAATATGGTAATGTGTAGCATCAGCCGGTGACGCCACTCCCGCCAACCGGCGCGGGCGGTCCCACTCCCACCCCGGCCGGCCGGCTCGCGGCATTCGCATCGCATTGTGTGTGCAGCGGTCGCCCGTACGTAGCGGCAGTTTGATCCTGCAGTCTTCTGAGAAAATTGGAGTGATTTTGTGCTAAAACGCGTCGGAGCGTAGCCATCATGGAATTTATGGAAGAGATATTAAACGCCGGTTTAGATGAAATAATAACAATCCTTGAAGGTACGTAAGCCAGTTGCTTGGTTTTATTTAGTCAAGATTTTTTTCTCTGGTGTGGCATGTTTGAACTGAACTTGTTTGATAGCTTTTTCACCGACAAACAACAGACAGACGTATTTTTGACAAGTAGGTACTTGTATTGTTTTAGTAGGTTTTGTTTTTATTGATTATTGATAATTTTACTAATTTACTAAATTTTCAATTGAACCTACTTACATAAAAAGTTTTGTACATGTTTGTATTTGTATTTTTCAGACAATCATATAACAACGCTTGAAACTGCCATTCTGTTAAACGATGAAGATTTGAAAGAACTGATTCCAAAGATTGGCCCCAGAATAAAATTTAAAAATTGGCTACTACAACATCAAAAAGCGACCGGTGTCAATGTACGTACCTACTTGTTTACTTGTATTTTAGCTAATAAAAATGTTTTCTTTGTTTTTTTCTCTTGGACCGATGCCGCATACTTTTGTAATGCATTGTAATAAAGCCTTTAAATTATTTTTCTAGAACCTTGAAATTAAGAATGCTGAGCTACTAAACGACTACTCAAAACGCTGTACGGGACACTGATGTCAGTGATAATGCAAAAATCTCTACAGATTGTACTATTGCAGATAATAACACTGTGAGTTACTCATAATCATAACATTACTCAGCTTGATAACAAAACATATTTCGTCGGCCTAATTCGTTAACCTGCTAAGTCCATTTTTGCATAGTTTACAGTAATTGTAATACAATACTGACAGGCGGCCCTACCCTTTTTTGGTACTTGTTATGGCTTTCTTATAGGTTTTCCTGTAATCTATTAGGCAAAGAACTATTTATTGTATTTTCTTGAAAAGTTTAGGCCTTGTACAGTACGATAAATTTCAACTCGATAGGTCCAGTATTTTCAGAGTAAATGTCTGTGACAGATGGACAGACAGACTGACACTCGAGTGATCCTATAAGGGGTTCCATTTTTCCTTTTGAGGTACGGAACCCGTACCTGTGTATGTTTGTAATAATTCTAAGATTACGTTTTTTTTTGTTTCAGGTATTGAAACTATTAAATGTAATGTTATTTTCTTTAGTAGATTTTATGAGTATTTAGAAGGCACTAGTCAAAGTTAGTTAATAACACTTGTGTTGGGGTTGTCTCGCTCCTCTCTTGAATTGCTAAACAGCATTGAGACTGACAATAATTAAGCTTGTGTTTTTTTTGTATGTCTCAATTTTACGATTGAAAATAAATAATATGAATATTTTATGTCTATTTACTTAAAATTACCCTTTACACTATTTCTTTCCTTGGCCCGTCCCATCCCCTCTGCCCCGCTCGACCGCCTGCTCAAGACGTACTGTGGCGGACACAGTAAAGCACGGTGAGTACGTGTGTACCACGGCGGATGTGACTTTCGAGTGTTTAATATTCAAAATAAGTATCTGAACACATTTGTATGTACCATGCGCCAGCATAAGGAAAGATACTCGCACCTGTATTTTCCTTATGCTGGCGCATGGTACATACAAATATGTTCAGATACTTTTGAATATTAAATACTCGAAAGTCACATCCGCCGTGGTACACACGTACGGCTCACCGTGCTTTACTGTGTCCGCCACAGTACCGTACGTATACCGCCGTGGTACGCACGTACAGCTCACCGTGTTTTACTGTGTCCGCCACAGTATTGTACGTATCCCGCCGTGGTACACACATATGGCTCACCATTATTTACTGTGCCCACTACAGTGTCGTACGTATTCCGCCGTGGTACACACGTACGGCTCATCGTGATTTACTGTGTCCGCCACAGTACTGTACGTATGCCACCGGGGTGCACACATATGGCTCACCATTATTTACTGTGCCCACTACAGTGTCGTACGTATGCCGCCGTGGTACACACGTACAGCTCACCGTGTTTTACTGTGTCCCCCACAGTACTGTACGTATGCCACCGGGGTGCACACATATGGCTCACCATTATTTACTGTGCCCACTACAGTGTCGTACGTATGCCACCGTGGTACACACGTACAGCTCACCGTGTTTTACTGTGTCCGCCACAGTATTGTACGTATGCCGCCGGGGTACACACATATGGCTCACCATTATTTACTGTGCCCACTACAGTGTCGTACGTATGCCGCCGTGGTACACACGTACGGCTCATCGTGATTTACTGTGTCCGCCACAGTACTGTACGTATGCCACCGGGGTGCACACATATGGCTCACCATTATTTACTGTGCCCACTACAGTGTCGTACGTATGCCACCGTGGTACACACGTACAGCTCACCGTGTTTTACTATGCCCGCTACAGCATCGTACGTATGCCGCCGTGGTACACAGGTACGGCTCATCATTATTTACTATGCCCGCTACAGTATCGTACGTAAGCCGCCATGGTACACACGTAAGTTTCACCCCGTTCTACTGTGCCCGCAACAATAGTAAACGGGTGTTGCAGTCGTAGTTTCAGGAGTATTCAGTGCGACTTGCGCACTACGTATTACGTAGCCGGATGTCGGGCTACGTACGTACGTACAAAAATCGACCACGAGTAAATTACGTAACCCGCTCCATGATGAGCGTCAGTATGCCGACTACGTATGACTGACTACTTACGCGTAATGGACCGGGTTACACACGTCATGGTGGTCGATTTTTGTCCTTATTTTACGTAGTGCGGCAGAGGTAATTTTTCTCAGTGTGGATGTCACATGTCTTCGAATGTTTGATTCTAGGACATGCCTGCTTCGTCACAATGTTGCCTTTGCTGTTCTTGGAGCAGTGATTATGAAATAAATTATTGCTCAAAAGTGTGCACACCAGCTGTCTAGTTTCTGCCAATCCCCCATGGGTAAAAGGCGTAAGCTTATGTTTTTTTTTTATAAACCTGGATTTTACCACTTCTCTCTAACTAGGGCTATTTGGGATGAGTCTATATCGAAGGGGTCCAGCCAGCTTATCCCGCCATCTCCTTCCGGGCCTGCCATGTGAAGGGACCCATTGGGTCGTGCGTTTGGCCCATTAACCGGTTAAATGCCTAATTACATAAACAATTTAAAAAACATTGTCTCGCGTGGATCCACTATACGAAGGGTTAATCGTCTGACATGCAGAAGTTTATATATTATTATGTAAAAAAGATATACAGACCTTTTGGTATAACTCCCGGGTCCATGAAAGTGGCCAGGGTAAAATTGGCCAAAACAAAAAACGTTATGAAGCCTTGGTACGCGGGAACCCATGGGTGCTTGTGAAGGTAGTATTGACACCTGAAATAGACAATATATAGAATGTTATTGATACATATTTATACTTAGAATAGATAGACAGACATAATTATATCAGATATAATTATGTATGACATAGTTATTATTACTAGCTCTTCGCTAGAGAATACAATCCCGGGATCCCTTATCTCGGGATCCCGGGATCCCGACCGTTTTCTAGCCCCGAAAATCCCGGGACTGTACTTGGCTAATCTCGGGATTTTCGGGATTGCCACAAACAAGTCTAGTTTGTATTCCGTAGTCCGTTGCGCCTTGAAAATAACCTTGCCTAGATTATTTTAATACATTACGACAAAAAGCAACTCGTATAATACGTAGGTACCCACTATTTACTACACAGGTACAGTTAGAGAATACAATCCCGGGATCCTTTATCTCGGGGTCCCGGAATCCCGACCGTTTTCTGGCCCCGAAAATCCCGAGAACCTGAACGAGCGTTTTCAGCTGCTGCTTATGTTGGCAATAAACTACGAAGCAGGCTCGGAAGTCAAACATTGGATGCTTTGATATTTCTGCGATTATATTTTCGAAATTCTAAATAGTTAGTATGTGCTGTTTTTTAATTTCTTGCAAAAGTATAGTATTTTTTGGTTTGTGTTTTTTCTTTTCTTATTATTATTCTGATTTGTGTTGTGCAAAGACATTAAAGACATTTTTTTTTTAATTACTGGTTTTTTTTTAATTTTAGCCCAATTAGAAACCACATAGTCTAATCCCGGGATAGGCCCGGGATCCCGGGAAAAGGCTTCAAAAATCCCGTAAGCCCGGGATTGAAAAACATGCTCGGGATTGTATTCTCTACTCTTCGCTCACGGCTTTGCCTGCGGGTAAAGCAGACTTTCTCATACAAAATTTTTAAATATGACCATTACTGAATATTTTTTTTTTCGCAATCGGATTAGCAGTTCCAAAGATTAATCCCTACATACAAACTTACAAATTATCACTCTTTATAATACTAGTATAGACAGGTAAATTTATTTGAAATTGGTGAGTGAATCTGGCTTTCCTGACTAGATCACATTATCTATAGATCAATTTCTAGGTGATAAATGATTATAATTTAACTAGCTTCTGCCCGCGACTTCGTCCGCGTGAAATTCTTGTTCCCCCGACCCACCGCGTCGCATCGCATCGCCTGCCCGCGCAATTACTTTGTTTTCCCTTCAGGTTCATTATTAGTATCCAACAAATAATAAAGTTGAAGAATTTGTTTGTTTTATTTTAACACGCTATTCTCTGGAAGTTTTAGTCGGATTTGACAAAAACCCTTTTGCATTTGATAGCCCAATTCTTTAGGAAGGCTATAGGCTATTAAACATCACGCTACGACCCTCAACAGCCGAGCAAAAAGATACAAAGTCATAATGAACGCTAAGCGGAAACCAAGTAACACCAATACGATGCGATGCTGTCGGAGGACCAAGAAATTTCACGCCGGCGAAGTCGCGGGCAGAGGCTAGTAGATTAATAATCCTGCAAAGAGGTTTAGATATTTAACAATTTAGTAAAGAATAAATAAACCTGTCGCAGTATTTTGCACTGATATTGAAATAGAATACTTATTCTAATTAAATGTTAACTTGTTAAATATAATTTATGCATAGTAGCTCATTGAGGAAAAACTATGATTCATTGTGGTTCGCGGATCAATGTCAGAAATTAACAACAGGTGAATCGGTATGTTGTTGTGTGTAAGTAACTACGAGCTTTGTAGGTCCACAGATGCGATTGTCACTGCGGTAAGCGTGTAGGATTACGCAGAACTCCATCCTAAAAAAAATACTTGTAGTAGATATCGCAAAATCACGTCGCGTAACAGAACTGAATACTGAAACTGAATATTATCACACTAATAATATTATAAAGGCGAAAGTTTGTGAGTGTGTTTGTATGTTTGTTACTTCTTCATGCAAAAACTACTGAACGGATTTGGATGAAATTTGGCACACAGATAGTTTATAACAAGGATTAACACATAGAATACTTTTTATCCCGATAATCCCACGGGATCGACACTTATGCGGGTGAAACCGCGGGGCGCTGCTAGTGATACTATAAAAAGGTACAGACGCCAGCACATCAACCTACCCGAAACTGTCAGATTTTCCCAATCAATTTTGAACCTTATGCTTTAGTGATACAGTTGTAAATCTATTAAACAAAATTTGACAGATTGTAGTAACTTGATGTGCTGGCGTCTGTACATAATACTTAATAGTGATGACAATAAACAGAACATACTCTTCTGATTCACACACTTGTGATAATGGAAATTGAAACAAACAGTTAAACCATAGAAGTTGTTAAGATAAAAGATTATCTACTTAAAAGGAATAAAGATTGCTTAAGATTTATCCACTTCATCATCTGCCAACAATGCAACAATGCTGGGGTCGGCTTCCAGTCTAACCGGATGCAGCTGAATACCATTGCAGTATTTTACAAGGACCAATTGCCTATCTGACCTCAACCCAGTAATAAATACGATACCCCTTGGTAAGACTGGTTGTTAGATTTCGGGCTTCTGACGACCCGTAACGACTGTCAAAGATCCGCGAATGACAGCCGGGACCAATGGCTTAACGTGCTTTCCGAGACACGGACGGGTCTCTGTATGTAAAGATGGTCAACCATCCACGGACCAACCGCGGCAGCATAGCTTAACCTGATCGATCGATCCGTGTGACTGTTATTAGGTACTTGCCAAGAGCCCTTCAAGATATATGCACTCAAAATACCTAACTATTATTTTGGTTGTGTTGTGTTGTGACCAATATTTTTCTCACAGTTACAAATATCTAAGTAACGGGAATCCCATAAGGAAAGAATCCATAATAACGTTAATCTGAGCTGTCAATGAATGTTATATATTCATACATTTGTCAAGACATATACACAGATTTCCAAGTAAATTAATAACGGAATGTATCAACAACTGTGGCCATTGTTTGCATTTCCTATTGATGGAATAAGGACCATAGCACAGTTAATATTAATTATACCGTGACCATAGCCATATAATAATATATATTATATAGCCATATAATTGATATAGTAATAAATTAATAATAATAAGGTAAAGTATACTTTGCAATTATGAAGGATTAAAACTTGTAACATCAATAAATAATTTTTCATACAATGTTAATAATTTAAACTTGACTTGGCTCTTGATCTTGATGGAATGTTTAATTGTTTACATTAGCATAATATTGCGTGTACAATACTTAATCTATTTTTTACGATTTATTTCATTAAACTTCTGAAAGATTGAAAAGGTCAGTTTTATGAGTTAAGGGGCTTACTGGACCTAAACGCAAAAAACGCAAGTTTTAGAAACAATAAAAGTTTATGATCGATTACAGTAAACAAAATCAGAAAAAGTATATGATATTCTTCAGGATATATGCAAGGTAGATACTGTATTGAAAACATAATACAACTAATTTGATATGATAGAAAAAATCATGAATATACCTCTAAAAACTTTCTTTTTACAATAAAAACCATACTAATATACATACAATACAATCATTCTGATTTTTTGTCAGATTATTCTACAAGCAACATACTAAAATACTAAAGTTTTCATTTTTTTGTCGAAACAATAGATTTTTTGTAATTAAATAGTTGCTTCGTATCACTACATAGTATAAAACAAAGTCGCTTTCTCTGTCCCTATGTCCCTTTGTATGCTTAAATCTTTGAAACTGCGCAACGGATTTTGATGCGGTTTTTTTTAATAGATAGAGTGATTCAAGAGGAAGGTTTATATGTATAATAACATCCATTAAATAGTGGAGAAGTACTGTTATTTTTGAGGTTTCTAATGTGATGTCGTAAATAATTACATTTTTTCCGCTTACATTGCAAACGCAGGCTGAACCCTACGAGTTTTATCAAAATAATGTACTAAGTATTGTACACATTGAAAAGGTCTACAGAAAAGTCCGTGATGGTATATGTCTATCTCTTATGGATAACCCACAATAACTTTTTTTTGTCATTTACTTTTTACGACAAATAATGGCTAATTTTCGAAGCGATTTTAACCAATACAGCATTAATCCTTAACCAATTAAATACCTTGAATACATTGTTCATTTAATATAGATCTATATGGCCCTTTACACCGTATGATTTAAGTGAATATTACAGATACCCATTATTTTATACCCGTGCGAAGCCGGAGCGGGCCGCTATGTTTTTATATACCTAAACGTATACCTACAACGTTCACAGTTTTTCTGTAGTGTATTTAGTATCAGCATTGCACCCGTGCGAAGCCGGGGCGGGTCGCTAGTATATTATATATTGCAATAAATTACCAGCGTTGTGTCATTGCGCTTCTCTTTCTTTTCTATGCAGTCCGACAGTGACCGCACTTTAGGTCATGTAAGCCCCTTAATACTACTTCATATTAGAAGAATTGACATGGTTGTTAACGTAACACAAATTGGGTATGCAACTCTTCAAAAATAGAAAGAGGGAACCCAGATTTTTATTTAAATATGTGTTATGAACCTTTTATTTAAGAACGTTTTTCTTGCACTATAATTAAGAAGCTACACTAATGGTAATACATTAGTTTACCAAACAACCTAACATTATGTTTACCTATCGGAAATACTTGAACCGAACTAGGGTAAACAGTACGAGAATAAATCTACAATCAATATGTTTGTGTTAACAGATTTCACACATACTAGTCGTAGTTTAACATACATTTGAAATGCCCGCCACATTTGAACAGGCTGCAGTGATACGAGGTGTCAAGAACAAAATTACATTATTCGGGACCTATCAGAATACCAGAAGGCCAATTCTCAATTGAAAACGCTCAAAATCAAGTCGCGATCTCGGCGACAATCAATGTCAACTACTTATGTAGGGAAATTAGAGGTATTTTTGACAGATTGAGACTTGATATCAGACTGTGAACGTACAGACGCCAGCACATCAAGATACCCAGAACTGACAAATTTTCCCAATGAAATTTAAACCTTATGTTATAACTGTTATAAGTAATAAAGTTGAAAATCTAATAAAGAAATTTGACAGATTGTAGTAGCTTGATGTGCTGGCGTCTGTACATAAAATTACAAGAATTGCCCCTCAGTGCTGCGGTACTTATTTTTTACATATCGCAGCATTTTGCTGAGATTATGAGCATTTTGCTGAGATATATCGCAGCATTTTGCTGCTTTTTTTGGCCTCGTACAGGTTTTATTGTTTTATTTTTTTTTTGTTGTTTTTACTGAACTTTATTAGTTTTAGTCCAGTCATTATAGTAAGTTCACCTCGGAATTCGAGATACCCAGCTGTAAGTCTGTAAATAGTTGTATATTGACACCCTAAAAGTTGTCTCAAAACCTACATATGGTAGGGTGTACGCAACTATTAAATTTCAAGGTCAAAGGTCACAAAAATCGGTTTTTTGCGCTTGTTTTGTAAATATCTCATTTCCTATGGGTTTTTTGCTATTTGTATTTATGATCAATATTGTAGAATACAAAATTCTCTACAAATTTTGTTTAGAAAAATTTTTCATACGGTGAACCGTTTTCAAGATAGAGGGCGGAGAGCGCGCGGTCACAGCATCACTTCAGACCTGAGGCACCGGTTGGCCAACCGGTGCCTCCGGTCGAAAACGCGTCATATAGTCGATGAACTATCGATAAATCAATGATTATATAAATATTTGTCAATTTTTATTAACTATTATATTATATTTTATCATTTTTATCCTAACCTATCCACTTTTTATTCAGTACCTATTAATTTATTTAACAACACTTACCTGCCCATGTAATTGCAGAATTGTTAATGAAAATATAGGAATTATATTTGAATTTTAACCCAATTAATATTAATAACTTCTTACATGATGAAAAAAAAACAAATAAATTATGAATTAATCTTTTTATTACAAAATATCATTCAATACATTTATTTTTATTAAAAGTAAAAAAATGGAATAAAGGGTACAAAAACTACAATTTATAATTTTAATCATCTTCTTTCTCTTGATCGTCGTCTTCCGGCTGCTGGTAAATTTCAATCTGGGGGCTTACTCTCCAAACTAATTTTAATGCCAATGAAATGCCAATATGATTCCAATGTTAATTTTACAGTCACGTGATTCGGTACTCTTGAAAACAATATTGTCAACATTGAAATTAAATTGACATTGGTCCACGATCATTTTGTTACACGTGAAGTTAGCTATGTTACGGGCTGCAATAGTGTGGTTCAACTCATTACGATAAACCGGTAATAGGGCTTTAAAATGCTTTATCCTTTAAATAACAAGGCTAATTAATAAATATAATATAAATAGTTGTTTAATTGATTATTTGTAACGTATTAAATTCATTTGGGCGTAAGAAAACGATTAAATCAAAAAATTAACCATGACTTTGGATGCATGCGGAAGGATCGTTGCCTACACTACAAAAAAAGGTAAGTCAAGTAGTTTTAGAAGTAAATTCAAAATCAAGTTGTTAGTTTTTGTGATCGTTTGGTTCCTTTTTAGTATTAAACTAATAAAGTTGTATACAAGTGGCAGGTACGTAAATATACAATCATAGTTAGTTACTTTATTGTCTAAAGCAATGTTTTACATTTATGTACTTTATTCAAGTACATTGTTAAGATTTTTTTGTTTGGTTAATGTAGTTATTTTATTGGTCTATGTTTTTTATAATAAAATTATATTATGTTGTCCTTGTCATAATAAAATATTTCCAATTTTAGTTACCTACAATGACAAATCGTCCAAGTTACCACCAATTAGAAGTTTTAGTGGAATTCTTGGAGCAAAACCCAGGCATTGCCAAAGGTTTGCTTCGGACTGCTCAAGGAAAATTGGAAACGAAGAGGAAATGGGAAAATTTGTCAACTACTTTAAATTCTCTCGGAGGAGCAATTAAAAATGGTCAAGGCTGGGCTAAGGTAAATCGAAATAATGAAGTAGGTGATAAGAATCATTATATACTTACAGCAATTTCATTAACATTAATGCATGTTTTTAGTATTGGACTGAGAAGAAACATGGTCTGAAGAAGCAGTGCGCACAACTCTCAGCTTCAATGAGGCGCACTGGTGGTGGGATGGCAGACAACTTGCCAGAATTGTCTGCCTTAGAAAATAGATTGGTGGCGGTGATGGGTGGACAAGAGTTTGCGACTGGAGTTCCAAGTTTGATAGTCAATCCATTTCCTCAAACAGTAATATATTTTAATATTTACAATTTTATCATACCTATCATATTTATTTTACACAAAATATTTCATTTATCTAATAATAATAATCATTTCCTTGTTTCAGACTAGACCTACCGAGTCACCAGTTATGATAGAAGATTCATATATTATACCAGCAGAAACAGAAATGCATATCAATCAAATATCCCCTATTCCTGATACGTCACTCAATGACTCAATACCAGCATCATCCACAAGTAAGTTTGAATTTGTAGGAATGTTTAAGAGCCCCTAACAATTTCGCGGACTAAAAACAGAAAAATCAGTTTTTTTCAGCGCAAATTTCTCAATATCCTTAAGTTATCTAGTTTTTTAAAAAATACACAAGTATTTATCACCTATCTATCTAGTAAGTCTACGAATTTAAATTTTGATAACTACTTAATATAAATTCCAAAAAATAAAAAACAAACACACGTTTTTACGTAATCACGAAACACCAAGTTTTTCGATTGCTTTTTTAGCTTACTGGTAGCAAATAACGATCTGAAAAAAAATCCTAAATACTAGGCATATAATATATTAGTAAGTCTACGATTTATTTTTTTTAAGGTTAATGTATTAGTACCTGTAAAAAAATGATAACTACGCTGAAAAATCCCAATAAAGTCATGTGCAAAACCGTCGTCTACGCGTAAGAATTTATTGAAAATAACAAAAAGTGTTAAATATTTTAAAATTTGAGATGTTTTTCTACCAAACTCAATTTTTATATTTTTATTTTGACTACTAATTTAATTGTAGTAAAATATCTAAATAATGCCTTATAAACCGATGCGCTCGCTCGATGCATTCAGTCGCGCCCAAAGGCTTCTAGACGACGGACCTGTGTCGCCTGTGACGTTCGCCGCTCCCGTCGTAATTCTTGAATCGCGAGTGATTTTGTACTACGCCTAACCAGTTTTGAGACTGTATGAATATTTATTTTTTTATGTCAATAGTGTGACACTTTGTGATTTGTTAATGTTATTCATACATATTAATGTTTTGTATTGTACTTTTGGATAAACAAAATAATGTTTCGTTTGAATAAAGCTATCTTCAATATTAAAGTAATTTTCCTCCATGCCCCGCTCGTTTTCTCCTTGTTCTATACAAATAAAGTGATAAGCTTTATAAAATAGGACAAAATTACTTGCTATACTATACTCTCATGGTCTGCGGTCTTATGGCGAGGGAATACTACAGACCTCCCCGTCGTTCTGTATTACGTAAACAATAACACGTGCAATTCGTTTCAGACGTACCTTATAATACGCTTTATAATTTGGTTTTACGAGTACTATAGTGAATGCCGTAATAGGTTACGATATTTTTATAGGGTACCTGAACATAACATGTCATAATCACAATAAAATCCATCCAGTATTACGCAATCTAGTAAGTAAAACTATGGAGTGCTAATAATAGCGGTTACGGACCAAGATTATTTGTTCCCGCTTCAACGCACACTACGATTATCAGTTTATAGTTCGAACGCACACAGACACACTGCGCTCCTATAATTACCTAATCTAATAGTGCGCCGAAACTGTTAGGGACTCTTAATTAAACATTTGGTATAAGCCGTCCATCAGTCACACAGCCCAACTTAAGTGTGTAACATTGAAGTGTTTTGGGACTAATCACTTTCCAGGCTATAGCAAAAAAAACTTCATATTATTTTTGCTTTGTTTTTGTAACAACTCGGAAGTTTGAAACTTGTTTGGTCAAATTCCGATTTTACTTACATAATTTTATTTTTTTATATTTCAGTACCTGCGCCTCTCACGCCACTTAACAATACCATGCCATCACGACCCCACCGGCGCCGCCGCGCTTCAGTTCAGAGGCCGTTGGATGCAAGTATGGACCAGTTCACGAGTATCGAAGCGCGGAGGGTTGAAGCGGAAATGATTACAGCGCAAGCATTTGCCCAATTGTCCGAAAACATTGGCAATATCGCAAGTGCTTTGACATCTATTGCTAATGCAATTTCGGACTTAGCAAGAAAAATGCCAAATCCTTGAAAACCATACCATTTTTTTGTTACCATTACCATTTTTTAGTTTCTTAATACATACACTACCGCTCAAAAGTATTTGGCCACCTAGTAAAATACATTTTGTAAAAGTCTAATTGAGTGAAACTACTACATAACTATTTTAACATGTTTATTAGCCATTTTTAGACATAGCTCTCAGCTATGTCTAAAAATGACTAATAAACATGTTAAAATAGTTATGTTTAAAATAGTTATTAGCCATTTTTAGACATAGCTCTCGCTATGTCTAAAAATGGCTAATAAACATGTTCAAATAGTTATGTAGTAGTTTCACTCAATTAGACTTTTACAAAATGTATTTTACTAGGTGGCCAAATACTTTTGAGCGGTAGTGTAATTATTATCATCATACAATCATAGATAGAGTACCATCCACGAAGACGCGCCCCACACTTTTCCTAATGCTTACAGCACAAGTGTGCAACATTCCGCTAGTGTTTTAGTTTTGTTGATACTAACTATTGTTAGTGGGTAATTATGTGTATCGAAAAAACTAAAACACTAGCGGAATTAACTAGCGATAACCACTAACGATTAGGAAGAAGAGTGGGGCACGTCTTCGTGTATGGCGCTATCTGTACATATTATTCACAATGCATTAGCGATGAATGTCAAAGCTTTATTTATTGCTAATGTTTTAGAATAAGCCTTGATTAAATGCTTGCGTACTTCAAATATGCTTTGTTTTTATTATTTAATTTGATTTTTTATTGTTTAATCTTTGTCATTAATAGTTTTATGAGTAAGTAAATAAAAGTACAATAAAATATAATAAAACAATTTATTCATTTCTCCATCAAGAAATATGTATGTAGTAGGGGTCTTTAATCCCTAATGTTATATTGCTTTCTATTACAGAAACCAATATAACATTTAGGAATAAAGAATTTATAAACATAACATAAATACACACACAATGTCACAAATATCATGAAATACTATCATTAAAGAAAATAACTAATAACAAAACTTAAACGCTTTTACCTACCTTCTACTTGCCCACAACTGCTGAACTAAAGCATTTCGCTTTTCGATGCCTCGTCTTAGTTCAGCAGATGTGGTGCTAGTTGATGCTTGAGAAGTGACAGCTGGGTAATCATTTATATACTCTGCTGTACTCTCTATAAGATCAATACCTACTCTATTGATACACATATTGTGTAAGACACAACATGCATTGATTATTTTGGCTGCTGCATCAGGATGATAATGTAGCACCCTATGCCCGAGTAAGCACCGCCATCTGTTTTTGAGCACACCAATGGCACGTTCCACTGTATTTCGGGCAGAGCAGTGCAACTTGGTGTAATATTGTTCTGGGGAGCCTTCAGGAGCATCTACTATAGGTGTCATCATATACTCCCTCTGGGCATATCCAGAATCACCTGAAAAGTAAAACTAATTAAAATATATTCACAATCAAAAAAATTAAATTTCTGATCCGACTACTTATTTACATTATTTACTTGCCTAGTAAAAACACATTTTCCCCATCATTGTTCAAATCAATTAAATGTTGTTTCACAGGATGTTGATTCCAGACAAAACTGTCATGTGAAGCTCCTCCAAATGAAGCATCTACTGACAGAATTCTTAAATCTGCATCACTTATCTGAAAATACATATATAAAACAAGGACATTTAACTAATTTGTTATGAAATGTATTATAATATAATTAAATATTAAAGATTGCCTTACAATCAGAACATTTCTTGAATGGAAATGTTTGCGATTAAAAAATCTCTCTTCATTTTCTATAGGTCTAATTATAGCCACATGAGTGCCATCAATACATCCTATAACAGATGGTATGAGAAATTTTTCAAAAAACCTGGAACATAAAACATTATATATATAGGTACTATAAAACAAGACATTTCAGATAAATAAAATTAGGTAAGTACTTAGGTACTTGTTGTATTTGTCATTAGCATTACCTTCTTTTTAAAGCATGTCTTTCCTGACGGGTTTGAGGAAACTTAATCCATTTACTTTGTACTGTTGGATGGTTAAGAGCAGCCGTTACATCTCTAAAGGTACAGTTACACATGCTAGTTATCAGCATGCTTTTTAGTATGCTCATTAGCATACTAGTTTCGAGCATGCTCTGCAGTTGTCTACATTTGCTAGATAAAAGCATGCTAGTTTTAAGTATGCTCCTGAAAGAGCATGCTCAAAGCAAACACTCCGGTACACATGCCATTTTATAACGTGCTCTCTGTCAGTTCAAACAAAACCATGGACAATCAAACAGCCATTCGTATGGAGTTGAATAGAATTATTCTTTTGGTGGCGTTGCAATGCGTCCAAAAACTTCTCTCAGATAGAAAGAAAAAAACAAGGAATAGGAAGATTTGGGTCCGCACCTGCTGCTAACGACTTATCGATACTAGCATGCTCAATAAGCAAACCTGTTCACACACGCTATAAGCACGCCCCCTTCCACCCGCGCTGCAGGTAGCATGCCCAAAAATCGCACGACCGTCGATTTTTGAGCAAACTCGAAACTAGCATGCTCATTATTAGCAATGTTTCGACACACGTACCACTAAGTAGCAATTGCTCAATAGTAGCATGCTTTCGTGCTACTAACTAGCATGTGTAACTGTACCTTTATAGTGCGAGAAACAGATTGCTGCGACATTAGGGTCCCATATGTGCCTCCAACTAGTCTTTGGTAACTCCCAGTCGCATAAAAGGACAATGCCACTAAAACCTGCAAGAATTATAATAGTATTATGCTATTATTCTTTCAAAAAAGCCATGATTATCATTGATAAAAGTCATATAACAAAGACAAAATAGGTACCTTATATTTTGGTGATATATCACTTCTTCTTTTAGGAGTTGGCATAAAGGGCTTAATGTTTTCGTAAATTTCCTCAAACAAATCCTTGCTCACTCTATAATTTGCTTTAAATTCGTATTCATTCATAGAAAACGCTTTGTCCGTATACCGCATGATCCGACGCTCATCTCGTCTTTGTTTTAATTGTTTTCTATGGGAATTACGTAAAACACTGTACACTACTGCTAATCGTGCCATATTTTACTCTTATAAACCACTGAAAACCACTTTAAAACGCAAAACAATTTCTAAAAAGTTACACTTTTGTTATTGGAAAAATCACTATCAACAAACTATCGCAACGCAATGTTGACGCAATAGACAGCTGTCAAAATACACTCAAGAGTACCGTTTACCCCACGCCAAGCCCGAACCCAATTCCACTTAGTTCTCCAAAATGGACACCCAATCTAAAAATCATGTGGCGCTAGTATCGAACTCAAGAGTACGAAACGTCACAATTCCAATGTCGATCTATCGGAATTAAATTGGAGAGTAAGCACCCTGGTCTTCATTATCGTCTTCAACGACATTTGTCTCAAGTTCTTCCATGATTTTGGGGTCAAAGGTTCCATCTTCGTTAATGTCGCTCTGATATGGTAGAGCATTGAGACAAGCTTGCCCATTACATTGGCCACAAGCTAAAGAGCATAGCAAGCCCGCTTTCCTGCATCCGCATCGCGAACCCCAACCACTCTTGCAGTTGCAGAAAATTGTATTTAGCAAATCTTCTGGAGCACGTGGTAAAATCGTCATGATAGACTCCAGAAAATCGTTTCGCATTGCCCAACCCCATACCTGGGGTTACCATTACCTTTACAGATTTTAGAGAAGATGCACTTAATTATTTTCTATTTAAAATGTCATTAGTGTAAATGGGAATATAATTATATTAGGTCCCCACCTATGAAATCAGCGTTTTGTATGGAGAATTTTAAAGAAGTTACATTTTTCATACTAACATTTTCTTAATTTATTTAACAACCATGAACACTAATGTTTTAAAACTTTTATGCACTAATGTTAAAAACTAAGATAACGTATGCCACTTAGATTAAGCGACAAAAATAAGTTTTGGCTAAGTTAAAACAAATACATAGTGGTCATTTCTACTAACAAAAAAGGAGTCATTTTTAAGGTATTTTTTATGTTTAGAAAATTATATGTACTAAGGTTTTTTTTATTATTGGTAGTTGTCTATGATGCTCATAATCCAATAGAATATCAAGCAATTGATGAATATTTTAAATAATAGAAATGACAACGTTCTTTATTTGTGAGAAAAAACGCCAGTTTCATGTACCATATTATGATTTAAGTTTTTCCTTTATTTATTTTTTAATTTTAGGAAACGGTTATCAGTATTATTGAATATAGATTTAATGCATGAAGAAAATGATAAAATATAATATAATAGTTCAATCATTGATTTATCGATGAACGCGTTTTCGACCGCAGGCACCGGTTGATCTGAAGAGATGTTGTGACCGCGCGCTCTCCGCCCTCTATCTCGAAAACGGTTCACCGTATGAAAAATTTTTCTAAACAAAATTTGTAGAGAATTTTGTATTCTACAATATTGATCATAAATACAAATAGCAAAAAACCCATAGGAAATGAGATATTTACAAAACAAGCGCAAAAAACCGATTTTTGTGACCTTTGACCTTGAAATTTAATAGTTGCGTACACCCTACCATATGTAGGTTTTGAGACAACTTTTAGGGTGTCAACATACAACTATTTACAGACTTACAGCTGGGTATCTCGAATTCCGAGATTCTTACCTAATTTAAGCTTAAATGACTGGACTATTTGAATGCTCCTTTTTTACTATTTGTATTTCCTGGGTGTGTCGGAAATAGAATATTTTTCTTTCTTTCTTATTAAACTAGCTACAACTTTCTGACTACCTGACCAGCTCCTTGACAAGTCAAATGTGTCTATAAATGGTATAATTGAAATAAATGCTTTGAGTTAGAGTTTAGTTTTTATAGTAAACTATACCAATGGTTAGTAATCAATTTCAAATATTGCTTTTCGGTTTGAGCTAAAGTAAGGTAGATTAGTCATAATATCAACTTGTAAATGTCCAGTTTAATATGAGCCTAGTTCTTGAATAATTATAGTAAATTATAAACTTAATTCATACTTTCCTTATCTTTTAGATCTGTTTATTTATTGCTGTCTAAATATTTAATTAAAGTAATTACTCTCATCAGCTTCTGTATTGGAGTTGCAGACTATTTTGTGTAAACTTAACCTAGTTTTTTGCACTGCTGTGATGCAAAAAATCATGTCACGGACGGTTGTTGGTACTGGTTATTTTACAAGTTTTTCAACATAGGTCAGGGCTTACAGCATAATGTGTTATCAAGAAACTGTTACGTAAATACCATAGAGTATCACCTGAAATGCCAAGTGTAAAATGTTATTTCATACATACACACATAATTACATAAACTCACACCTTCTTCCTATGGGACTTTTTTTTTTTTTTTTGAGGATAGGAAATCATCAAATGACTCCTCCCGCTCTGGGTGGAGCGGAAGGGAGTGTCAGACTCTTACTGACTAAAACCCACCCGTGTTCCTCCCTTCGCCCTTTATGTTCCAGACCAGCGGTAACCCTTTCGGACAATCCCGCTGACCTTTCGGACAATCCCGCAATTCCTATGGGGTTAGGCAGAAACTACAGAACGGCACCCACTACAATCCTTACATACTCCTTTTGTCTCGATTGTATTCATACATCATCATCATCTGCCTAGCCTTTTCCCAACTTACATATTGGGGTCGGCTTCCAGTCTAACCGGACGCAGCTGAATACCAGTATTTTACATGGAGTGATGCCTATCTGACCTCCACAACCCAGTTACTGGGTAATACAATACCCCTTGGTAAGACTTGTTGTCAGACTTTCGGGATTCTGACTACCCGTAACAACTGTCAAAGATCCACAAATGACAGTCGGGACCAATGGCTTAACATGCTTTCCGAGGCATGGAGGGGTCTAGGTATGTAAAGATGGATTAACCTGATTGATCAACCTGTGCAGCTGTTATAATTTAGCCACGAGCCCCTCTATTATATTCTTACATAAATCTGTTTATTTATTTCATATATCTTTCTTCTTCATGTGGCTGGCACAACAGTTAGTTAAATTTTATTGGCCCAAAACTTCGCACTTCCAGGGCATTATTGGTTTCATATATACAAATTATACAGGGTGTTTGGAAGCTGAGTGCAAAACTTTAAGGTAGTTATAGTTGACACCATTTACAGCATTTTGAGCCATACATGTCTTAGACGAAGTATGTTTTTTTATTTTTAATTACAAACTATTAGTCAAAAATAACATACCAACTGTAACCGGGAAAAATAAAAAAACATACTTCGTCTAAGACATGTATGGCTCAAAATGCTCTAAATGGTGTCAACTATCACCCCCTTAAGGCTTTGTATCACCTTACAAACACCCTATATATATATAAAATATTACTAATACTCTATATTAATTAGTGTAATAGCTACAATTAGCCTAAACAATTAGGAATCTGGTTCCAAACTGTGCCAACACACCACAGGTATGTTTAAGAGATTGGATTGCTCTAAATTGTGTTAGTAATACACACAAGATAGTGTATTTATATCAACACCAAGTATTTAAGTCTAGGAAACAGAGGGGAAATTCTCATAATTTTAAGAATGTTCAGTCTGATCTCAATTTCAGCCTGGTCAAAAATACCTCTAATTTCCCTACATTTTTGACATTGACTGTCGATGTTGGATGAGATTACGACTAGATTTTTTTTTTTTTTTTTTACGGTTTTATTTAGCTCACCCCGTTTGTTTTATTCTTGTTAATTATTTGAAATGACCTTCTGAATTATAACAAATCTTACTTATAGGAGCACTATTTCCTGAAGGAAAATAATAAAGTAATTATATTTTATATTACAAACTATGTATGTATAATTTTTTATACTACATTGTATTGTATCACATGTATTTTAAGAATCTAATTCAAATTTACTAAATTACATCAAAGCCCTTTCATGAAGTTACTCTCAAACTTCACAGGTGCACTTTTTATTAACTTTAAGGTAACAAAAAAGCTGCATGCAAGAACAAAGCTATATTATAATAAAGTTACGGAACTATGCATAAACTCTTTTATTTTCATAAAAGAACATTTACAAGACCATAATTATAGGCAATTTGTTAACTGTAGCTAGTTCTTACATAATTGGTTTATGTATATAAGGTATAATAACTTGATATTACACTTTAATTTGTCATAAAACTAACCTATTTATTTTTGAGGTCATACCTCATGAACTCTATAAAAAAACAGATGTCTATTATCATCACAGATGGAATTCACTGATAAAATACATATTGTATGTGTTAATCAAAACTACCTATAAATATAGTGTTAATGCTACATAGTGCATTATAAATAATAGATGTAAAATTTATTATGTTGTAATATTTACAAAGAGATAACATCAATGAAACTTCTAAGTCTTGTTGTAACAACTTATCTCCTGTAATGGTTTGTTAAAATTTACATTTCTATGTAAACAACAGGAAAATTATTCACGAAAATCAGCAAGAAAATGATACAGGCATTGGGAAACTTATAAGGTTGACTGACTCATATCTATCACAACCATGATACATCTTTTGTTTATACAGATTTGGAAACCACACAGGAAGTACCTGGCCATTGACACGACAACACACCACTAGGTACTTACTTCGAGAAACACTAATTACGATATAGATATTATGTTAATGTAAATAAGATATATAATTAAGTACTTAGAACATGGCTCTTACACCGTCTATGGAACTGATAAAAATACTCTTACCGTTACCGCCACAGGCATAGCAGGGGTATAATTCACACACAGTCACACAGGGCCACTTCACATCCCCAAGATATTAATAGAAACAATTCAACAATCTCATGTGAAAGTTGTCAAACCGATAATGAGAATTTACAGACGATCGACGACATTGTATACTTACGGGAAATAAAAAAACAGGGATGTTGTGCCCAACAAGAGAGTCCAGGCGAACGTCGCAGGGATGTATCTCGTTTTGAGGTCGCATTTGGGCATATTGTGTCAATTTTATTTCCCTAAAAGAAAATTATCTCAATTTTATTCACTACAGATCAACATGGCCGCACCTATTAACCTGACAGAAACAGTGTGGCAACTGTGAATTTTAGGGATGTTATTAAACATTAAATAAATAACCGATAATAAAATTCAGTTCACTAACTAAATCGGTTTTGAAATAATAAAAAAGTTCAGTCGAGTGCTAGTAAGTGGAACAAAATATGAGCGATCAATTCTGAGATAGCGATTTATTGTTTTAATGGCTGATTTTTCATTCGATAGATAATTTTTATTCGTAGAATAAAATTGACGTCTGACAGATTTTGTATAGAAAAACTGTCAAAAATTCAGAACTATTCCTCTGATAAAATTATCGGGTGTTGGATATAAATAAATCGCTATTTAAGAATTGATCGCTTTGTTGTATTTCATCGAGTCCCAGTGAGTTAGAATGGTGTATGTATGATACCTTATCTCGAAGATAGAGCCGTGCGAATATAGAACTGGGCCCGGGCTCGGGCAAAGCCTCATCCTAGCGAAATCATCTTGTGTAGGGACACAAGATGATCTCCTAGCGTAGATGCTCTGTCATTTTTAACCGACTTCAAAAAAGAGGAGGTTCTTAATTCAGGTGTTTATATGTAATTATAATATATTTTTTAATGTATGTTCAGGCATAACTTCGTCATATATACACTTACACATATCTTATAAATTATTTTTTTATTGGATACGGTATGCCTCAGGGGTGGTCCCATATAAATTTGATTAACTTTGCTTGAATAGTTCATTTCATTTCAGTTTTTTAGTTAGCATCAATAATAGGTACGACTTTTTTCCATTTAGTTATATTGATGACGTTTTAATAAGTTCCTGTTACTGATATTTACATAGCACGTAGTATTAAATGAATGTGTGGAGTAGGTTATACAATAATCAAAACGTGAAAAATAAAAAATAATTGGTGTAAGTAGGACATAAAGGCGATTGTATACTTAAGGCGAAAGCGCCAGGGTAGCCCGCGAAATTCTATTTTTTTTAGGTTTTTTGGTATTTGCTGGTCAGTATTAAGTTGTACGTTGATTAATATATGACTCGCGGCCGTAAGAAATATGTGTTTACAGAATTATAATCATTAAAGTCATCAACACAACTCTCTAAGACCACGTAAGTCCCAAGAATAAATGTTTCATGAAATCATCATTCTTTGGACTTACGTGGTCTTAGAGAGTTGTGTTGATGACTTGAATGATTATAATTCTGTAAACACATATTTCTTACGGCCGCGATTCATATATTAATCAACGTACAACTTAATGCTGACTAGCAAATTGCAAAAAACATAAGAAAATTTGAATTTTGCGAGCTACCTTAGCGCTTCTCCCTTAAGGCGAAAGCGCCAGGGTAGCCCGAGAAATTTGTTTTTTTTAGGTTTTTTGCAATTTGCTAGTCAGTACCCGTCGCATGTTTGATTAATTTAGACAATAGAATTTAATTGTTCTTATGTCGCACTGTGTAACATAAGACATTCGAGAGGTTAGGTTGTACGTTGATTAATATATGAATCGCGGCCGTAACTAACATGTATTTACAGAATTATAATCATTAAAGTCATCAACACAACTCTCTAAGACCACGTAAGTCCAAAGAATAACTGTTTCATGAAATTATCATTCTTCGGACTTACGTGGTCTTAGAGAGTTGTGTTGATGACTTTAATGATTATAATTCTGTAAATACATGTTAGTTACGGCCGCGATTCATATATTAATCAACGTTCAACTTAATACTGACCAGCAAATTGCAAAAAACCTAAGAAATTTTGAATTTCGCGGGCTACCTTAGCGCTTCCTCCTCGCGAAATTCAAATTTTCTTGTGTTTTTTGCAATTTGCTGGTCAGTATTAAGTTGTACGTCGTTCAAAATATGATTCGCGATCGTAACAAATATGTATTTACAGAATCATAATCCAATTACCATGTGCAAATTGTGAAATCGTCACCTGTTTTTACATAAGGACTATAAACTTAGCTATATGATGATGGTGATATAGCCTTATACTATTGGTAATACCACAAAGTAATGAACGGTACTTATACCTTTTAACCTTTACCTGCCTACCTGTCTGCCTACCCATATAGATCGTTATAATATGAAGTTTGAAACCGAATGATTACTAGCTGAAACCATTTACCTCGTTACCAGTTTAGTACCGAGAAGGTATCGTTATTATTGGTCACATGTAGTAAATAGCGGAACTGCGCGGTGCCCTTTATGTCAATAAGATGTATATGAGCGTATTGAGCATGTCGACAAAAAGTTATAAAGATTTTTTAATTTCTAGGATAAACCGTAATTGTTTTGAAATTGGTTTATTTGATGTGGCCACATTTTTTTCTTTTTACTTTATTGTTCTGTTGTTCGAAATGGTCATAAATAATTTAAAAATTGTTGTCATTTGTTAAAATTATTTTTACGTCGCTGTAATTGGTTTACAATTGCAATGACAGTTGATAACATTGGATCTGATTGGCCCGATAATTTCCCATTGGCAATTTGGCAGTCTCGCGGATAAAAATGGCCGTAGTGTTGTCTTGTCGTGCTTCTGTGGTGTGATATTTTTTCGTAAATCTTTACTAGATTTTTTATCAAAGAACTTATAAGATTTTTTTTCACAAGAGTGTTGACTAACTGATCGTTAAAGTGTGACAATGTCTAATGGTACAAGTCCGAGTGTGATAAGTTTTCTGAGACAGTACAGGTTCCAGAGGAAACCGAACGACCCTGCTGGACCCAGCAGTCCAGTAAAAGTCACGTCGGCTCCTTCTGGTTCTCGTGAGTAAAAAGGTTCTATTCGTAGGACAAGGTCATTGCGAAGGCAGCACGTGCTTGTGACTTTTCACCACGAGGAGTTATTACCACGTTCAGTGACCCGTGTTTCCGAAGTTTAATTTCTGTACCGGTTATTTGACTATAAAATAATCGTGCCTTGACCATGAAATTGCGAGATTATGCCTGTATTAGACTGCAACTCTTCATTACACATTCACTTACATTTTTTTCTTTACCCTTCTAACAAATTTTCAGGACTTTTAATAATTTAATAACAATCTTGTTTAGTTGCATTATATCATCACGCTATAACAAAAGGGTACAAGGCTGACCCTCATCTTTTATCAAATCTGTTATCATGGCTATAACTGAACTTTTTCACAACATTGATTGCACCTACCTCTGTCCAACTAGTATTTGGGCAAAATAGTACATGCCAAGTCTGCAATGCTTTTGACCTTTTTTTTTTCTTACTGTAATCTGCACCTAAACATAAGTGTGGGCAAAAAGTAACATTAACCAAATTTATTGATTATTGTACAATATGTTTCTTATCTAAGAAGCTAACAAGAAACATTATTTCTACCCAGCATTAGTGTAACATCTCAGACAGCTCTATCTATAACCCAGAATTAAGCCCTGAAACAAATAAATAAAAAAATGATTCAATTAGGACCTTTTCTTTTCCTTTGTAGTTCTCAATAAACCATCCTGTAGTTTCTACTCATCTTGTTTTAGTAGTGTCCAATATTAATGAAATTCAATCATTTTCATTAGTTAAATAAGAATATAAGCTATTTAAAAAGATCTAACAACCTCCTTGAATGTATTGATTTTATTGATTGAAGTTTGACCCTTCTGCAAGAACATTAATGTCTCATGGCGGAAAATATGTTAGCAACTTCTCTTGCTTAGCATTCACTATTAAACATGAGGTTTTATAACAAAACCTCATTGCTGTTGTGATTTTTATATGTGTAGGTCAAAATTTTAATTGTTATGCAATAAAGAAAGAATAGATTTCATTGTATTAAGTATCTTTATCAGTTTTCATAAGAATAATTTTGATTGATTGCTTCGTTGGTCTAGTGGTTGCAAGTGCTACTGCTGAGTTTGAGGTCCTGGCTTTGATTCCCGAGTTGGGCAAGGTGTTTTTGGGTTTATCCATCTGGAATCTCTCAGTAGTAGCTCGGAATCTGGATTTATGCCTGGGTCATAGCAATAGGCTCACCCCCCTGTTACATGGGATTTAGACATAACTAGTAAAATGTGTGTGAACTACAGATGCATGTCTGCTTGAACCTTTGGGGAATACATGTGCAATTCAGCGGGATTGTCCGAAAGGGTTAACGCTGGCCCGGAACATAAAGGGCTAAGGAAGGAACACGGGTGGGTTTTAGTCAGTAAGAGTCTAACACTCCCTTCCACTCCACCCAGAGCGGGAGGAGTCATTAGATGATGTCCCATCCTGAAAAAAAAAAATACATGGTGTAATGTTATTTCAAAATAATGTAATTATGTTTGTCATGTTGGAGTTAGGTTAGGCTCAGTTAAAACAGATGATAGTACGAAAAGTATTTTAGATTGGTTATGATGCTGTTTTCTGTGTTCAATAAAGTAACAAATAGTTGTGTGTTCCCTATATTTGTAGTAGTTTAGAAGAGGGTTATTAATCTAAGATTTAGAATGAGTTCAAATTTTTCTTTCTACTTAACTATTATTACTTCTGACTGGCCAGATTATTTTATGCCAATAGTATACTTATGGTAACACAATATGCATAAATAAATAAATACAGCTTTCTTTCCATAGACACAGACAGGAAAATCTAGCAAAAATATAATTATTTTACATTTTAATACATAAACTTGTATAATAAACAGAAAAGATTTGTCTTTTTTTATGTTGATGAACCTTTGGCACATGGGTAGACCATAACCTGGATTAGGACATTCCCACGGGATTAAGGCTTATGCGGGTGAAACCATGAGGCGCAGCTAGTCTATGAATAAAATATCTGCTGTGGCTCTTGAGTTATTCATTATTGCACTAACAGAGAAACATTGCATTTCATTAGGGAATAACAGATGACTTACTAACCCAATCTTGTATTAACCTACTGTAAAATTGACTAACATTTATAAATATAAAGCTAACAAAGTAACAAATCCTTATGGTGTTGCCTCATTTCTACCTAACTTTATCTTCACGCTAATTTTCATTACAGGCTAAGCAGAATAGAAGCAATAATAACAATAAAACTATTTGCATTACCACCATCCAAAGCCACAGTTAGCTGTAAATGTAGAACAGTTATAGCAATTAAACATGAGATTTACATTCTTGTGAGGGTTTTGTATTCACTGCTTCTTCTTATTTTGTTGATGGCAATTTAAATGAACTTGGCCCAGAATTTGGCTATGTGTTTGGTGCCATCACTAGCGTCACTCAGTCACTGTAACATGCAGCTGACAAGACACGTTGCTTTTCGAGCATTCACTGCTCAACCAATAATTTTATTGCCTTCATACTACTTGTTGCCAATCACACAGATGCAAAACTTATATTTTCTTGTAGACTGTAACAGTGGCCCATGCTGTAGACAATTTAGTCATCTACCTTGACCATTCACCGTCACCATGTTTGAAGCAATGGGTAATGTGGCCAACTCATCCCTTTTCCAAAAGACGTTGCAGCTTGTGCGAGATAAGAACTGATACAGTCCATGTTAAATTACCTTAATCAGTATGAAAATTGTTCTTTCATGCTTGCAGTATTTCTAATTTGACATATTCTTTTTTTTAGATATTAATCAGAACAACAAAATCAGAATGGCAGTACCAAATACAGTAGTAGTGAACAGGACCAATGGACCCGTAGTCTACAAACGGATACGGGTACAGAGCTCAGACTCTGATGATGCAGCAAGTCCCACTGCTAAGAAGCCGGCTGTTACTGTTGAACTCACCACCGCTATCAGAGAGAGAAGATTTAGAAATATGCTAGAAATGTTCCCTGAGATATCTCCAATGGTAAGTATTTTCATTTCAGCATAGCTATTCACAACCATCCGACAGGCCATCATATCAAAAATGACACATTTCGATAACCTGATTTGCCTTGCCCCCGACAGCAGACAGCTGTCGGTAGAATAGCCGTCGTCTATTTGATTTGACTGATGTTCGATACCGTACGGAAGCGTATCGAGTGGTTGTGAATAACTATGCAGGTAAGGTTTAATGATGTGATAGAAGATTGTTTAAAGTATGAAGACTAACGAATATCATATTTTTTTATTACAATTCACAATATCTTTTGCTCATCGCATATTTGAAAACGTGGCAAAATCAGAATTCTGCCACCTCGTTAATTAAATATTTTAGCACCTACTGGTTTTCGTCAAAAACATGTCGACATGAAATTCCTTTGTCGTTGCTAACCGACTTTTTATAGATCGATTCTGCCCTCAAGCTGCATGTCAAACCCATTATATCTACGATAGGCCGCCAGTTACGCATATATCATCATGTAGATCTGGGTATCTACTCTCGTAAGTCTGGCAACGAAGATATAAGCCCGTCCGAAGTATCTGATCCCGTAAAACAAGTGTCAAATACAATTTCTCGGACAGGCAAATACATATCGGGATTAGGAACAACTGACAATATCTGACCCGTACGCAAAATACGCACATTGACGTGGAGTTGCGGACACCAGACCGTATTACCTAGGAACAACTGTCAAATCGTGGTGTCATTCATTCTTAGGTTGGGCTCCAAACTAGGGATGTTATGGATATGAAATTTCGGATACGGATTAATTACGGATATAGGAATGATTATTATACCGGATACGGATACGGATACGGATATGAAATTATTTCGGATTATCCGTTAGTTTCGGATAATTTCGGTTACGGTTATTAATTTTTTTAGGAATTTCAAAAGTACAATACAAATAGTTAATAAAATAGTTTTATTTATATGTAACTATTTGGTAGGAATTACAATCAGTCTGTGAGTTATTATTACAGCTATTTAAATTAAAAATGAGTATAAATAAATGTTGAGTGTTATCTAATCTACCTAAAATGAAAATGTTATAATAAAATTATTACTTATACTTATTTAGTAATTTCGTATTCAAAGAAAATATTAAAATTAGATTTAAATTTAGAATGCACATTGCACATATATATTTACTATGATTTAAGTTTAACATAACAATCATAGCTATCTTTATCTTGTGCCTCAATTAGGCTCCGCCTCTATCCGATATTATCCGAAACTTTTATTTCGGATTCGGTTACGGTTACGGATAATTTTTTATATCGGATATCCGATAGTTTCGGTTACGGTTACGGAGCTCCTTAACATCCCTGCTCCAAACTTATCTTATGACCGTAGGTAATACGGATTAGGAAATGCTCGTAATTTCGGCAGTAACTACGGAATTCGTGATTTTGATTCAGCATTTTGACTAATGAATGGACATTCATACCTGCTTTCTATTGTCCACAGTTCGTAAAAAACACACTGGTAAAACACGGCTGGAATGAAGAACGTTCTCGGGACGAGCTGCTGATGCATGACCCTGAGACCAACGACAAAGGCTCCACATCCACAATCTTCGGAGCCAAGGCTTCTGGGTCACAGAGCATACAGCGGCCGTACACCAATATGGGTGTCGTCAGGGTAACAAGTGGGCCTAAGACTACTGTGATGATGCGGAAACCCTTGGAGGCTAAGGGGGGGAGAACGAGAAGAGGCAGCAGCGGCAGTGAGGATGACGACTATGGTGTTCGGAAAGGAAAAGATGATAGGGTTTATGATAGGTATGTGTTCTTATATCCATAAAATGCCAGACAGTCATACCAAAAAATATATCAATCTATATGTAAATAAAAATCAATGTTTGTATGTTTCTCCTTTATGCATTTCGAAAGCATTGGTCAGATTGTGTTGAAACTTTGGTAGGGTGTTCTGGGGACGCCCGTTCCTAGTTATATAATAAAGCTGGATAGTTTGTTTGAACGCGCTTATCTCAGGAACTACCAATCGGATTTGAAAAATGTCACCTTTACTCCCCAGCGAGGACTCAGACAACGAGATAACAGATGACCTGATAGGTGACAAGAAGAAAGTGTATGAGTTCCTCAACAACAGCAATATGAATGAGCTGTCGCTGCTCAGTGGATGCTCGCAGAAGAAGGCGGAAGCTATTATCTCCCTGAGGCCTTTCAAGGGCTGGTTAGATATGGTAAGTAGGAAATCTTACATTAATTGTAAACGAATATCTGTTCACAGTCCAGCAAACTCTCTAAACGTGTTCTTATAAGCAACAGTAATAAGAATCGGATAAGGTCATCACAATATTATTATTACAACCACTTCCCCAGAGCGGTGCTGCATACTGCATCTAAGCCTGGATCTACTTAGTGCGGAATCAACACTAAATATTTTTGAACTGAAACTTCTCAGGCGGCGATTCTATAATTGGACCAGAATTAAGAGTGAAATTACAAGGACGCGTCACGTTTAGGTACATTTCGTTACATGAGAGAGATAGAGATATTATACTGTCATGGATTTCTGCAAAGCAATGCCTGATTCCATAACTTATTATTTTTATAATTCCAGTTGCTAGCCACAATTTTCCGGTCAGTTTTTCGTGATATTGGCTGACTAGAAATAATGCACTATCTTATCACTATACCATCTCATACACTCAAATTGAATCTTGACCAGCTCACATGCAAAAATTTTGTTTCTTTTCTCTCAACAGGTAGAAAAATTCAACAGCAACAAGATGCTAAGCACAGAGCTCCTGAACTCGACCCAAGAGTTGCTGACGACCAGGAACAACATCCAGCGGCTGATGAAGAAGTGCATCGGTCTGGCGACACAGTTAGAGTCCGCTGTGGCTGCTGGGGCTGGCAGGCTCAAACAACCCGCCATATTGCATGAAAGGTAATGGAATACCATCGTATAAGTAGGATTCGCCGACCGAGGCATACCCTTACTATCCTCGACGGCGCCACGACCCTCCTCCAGGAGAGTAGTAAGGCCACCCGTACTCTCAGAAAGTACAAGTCCCGACAGCCGTCGTTCCGTCTTCGCCGTCGAGACCCGTCGCGACGCCCCATACCATGCCCGCCCCGACTTTTGCTCGAGCCAGCTCGCGCCGCTGAGCCTGTTTTAAAATTCTTCCCTAAATAATTCCGATTCAGCCTGTCCCTTGCTGCCCTCTCAGAGCGACGCTCTAACCCGAGACCCGTACCCCACAGGGGGTGCCCTTAGCGTGTAGTCGCGTAGTCCCTTAGTTTTAAGCCCTGGCTGGAGGCCTTAATTTATTGAGGCATCCACAGGCAAGGCCGGTTAAGCAGACGACAACCTCGTTACTGTTTAGTCAATTCGGAATAACCAACTAATTTATAACAATATCTTCTTTCAGCCTAACCCTCCCCCCATACCAGCTAGTAGGGCTGAACTGGCTAGCAGTACTTCACAAGCAAGGAGTCTCCGGTATCCTGGCTGACGAGATGGGGCTTGGTAAGACGGTGCAGGTCATCGCGTTCCTGGCACATCTGAAGGAGACTGGACAGGCGAGAGGAACACATCTGGTGGTAGTGCCTGCTTCTACGCTGGGTGAGTTAATGAGTTTGGATTTATAATTATGTATTTATAAGAAAAAAAATTCTACAAATAATTGATTAAAAGTCTGTTTAATTATTGTCACACAGTAACAATTAGCAAGCAATTAGTAACCTGGTGCTTGTCTATAACAAAATGAGAAGCAACCGCGGGCACGCTGATGAAATAACAAGCGGTGCATGAGATATTCAACTTCGTTCCTACGTGTGGCAACGCATCAGCAACCTGCCCGTAAAGTGAGCCTGTTTGCGAACAAATTACATAAAATCGATTGAAAAGGGTCTTCGTCCGTCTAACTCTTCATGAAATACAAGTTTGATGTTTACCGACTGTGCGACACCAAAGACACGGTTATGTTTTTTACGCGTGTCTATGATTTGTGTGTTGAAAGCAGGGACTTGATACTGTTCCACCAGGATCGTATCAAAATTAATTCCTTGGCTATAACGATACTGACAAAGTGAACGAAATCTTAAAATGTTCACTAACAATATTATCAATATATCGTTATTAGTATAACGATATAATAACGTTAATAATTTCAACACTCAACTTTGCTAGCTTCATGACTTATAAGATGACGAAAAAGTATGAAGAATAACATTACAAATGAATCTGTAACGTTTCTCCTGTAACATTATTACAAGCGGATAAGCTTAATGTTACTGATACCTATGACGATACTTATAATATTGTTCTAGGAAAATGCTATTCTATAACATTTTCTTTTGTAACGTTATTGATATTTTTAGGTTTTAGTGTCGTTACTAACTTTGGAACGTTATAGGATAACATTAGTGGTAACGTAACGAAATTCATTTAGTTTTCAAGTCCCTGGTTGAAAGGGTCTTCAAATCGCAGTTTTATTTTTCCAGATAACTGGAGCAGCGAGCTGGCCCGCTGGTGTCCCGCGCTGAACGTCAGCAAGTACTACGGGCACCCGGAGGAACGTCGGCAACTACGCATACAGTACGCGAGAGGATTGGAAAATATTGACGTCGTGCTTACCACGTGAGTCAGCATTCTCACTAGCTTATGATTGTTGCGTTGTTCACTGACGGAATAGGTCTCTCATTTGTTTATGATCCGCCGTAACAAACTTAGCTGAAAAAGAGTTGTATTTATGGTTGTGACCCCCTGTTAATAGAACAGTTTAAGCTCATGGCGATTAATGATCACCATTGTACTAAAAAAAAAAACAGCGAGGAGTGCCGACAGAAGTGAAAACAAAACAAACAGAATACTTTGCCATCAATCACTGACATATCGGATTTAAAACCGAGTACATTCCGAGGACAGCCGAACACATCTGAATGTAGCGCGGTGTCGGTAACAGTATCGCGCTTAAAGAAGTTTTCACTTCAAAAACAGCCGCGCTATTCTGTAAAAATCTCATCGTGAAAACTTAGGTGAAGTGAGCGTGGAGTGAGCTGTCAATAGTGTCAATTCCTAGCAAAAACAAACTCACTTCACCTAAGTTTTCACGATGAGATTTTTACAGAATCGACCGGCAGTTCAAAAAGATTCGAGATACACTGTGAAGCTATAACGTTTCTTAGGTCAGATCCACATTAATGTGACTTGTTCGTAACTATTTATCATATAACCGGCCAACTAGACTGATTAATATGCTTGTAATAAGAGTAGGATCCCGACATCTAAAATTTCTACAAAGCTAAAGCTTGTTCATCATGTTTTCAGCTACACAATGGTGAACAGCTGTCCAGAGGAGCGCAAGATGTTCCGCATAACGCCGATGCACTACGTGATCTACGACGAGGCGCACATGCTCAAGAACATGTCCACGCAGAGATACGACAACCTTCTCAAGATCAAGGTAAAAAAATCGTAACAAAATTATTTACTTGTTGGATATAGTCCTTTTTTTTTGGGTGGGAAATTATCAAACAACTTCTCTCGCTCTGGGCGGAGCGGGAGGGCGTGTCAGACTTTTACTGACTAAAACCCACCCGTGTTCCTTCAGTTGCCTGTGCCAGGGGCCACGGTATCTCGAACAACCCGCGACCCTGACAGGCATCGGCCCTAGCAGACCCCGTCAGTTAGGGCTGACATCTCTTTGAGGCGCGCGTGGAATAAATACAACGCACCGCCGACACGCGCCTGGTCTTTACCGGACGGCGAACTGCCCATTGCTCGCCGCCCGCAAGCCCGCGCCTACTGTGGCCGGGAATCGGTGTAGATTCCCGACGCCCAGGGCGTCTCCTGCGGCGACCAGGGGCATGAGGGCGCAAAGATTACCTCTCCCTCACGCGCTCCGCTTCCTCCTTCGCGAGTTTTACTGCTTCGCAGAAGGAGGCGACGGCTTTCCATACACTCTCGCTCCGTACCATGGCCTGGACTAAGGCCGGACGCAAGAAATCGCCGCCGTGAGGACGCGGCGGTGCTCTGCCCAGGCTGGGCAGACCTCCACCGTATGCTCCACGAAAGAATAGTTTTCATCAGATGGTCGCTTAATCTTTAGTTGATAAACTGCGCTAGAGCAATCATTACAAGTGGTGCAGGCGCTCGATCTATGAATTAGAGAAACTTGCTACTTGAATTGTCGAATATTTTTATGAAATTGGTTGTCCACAATTTTTCTCTTTACACGTTAGAAAATCAACCTTAGATAATAGGTAATACAGGCTGGTGTCCGCAACGCCACGGCAATGCGCGTATTTTGCGTACGGAAAAATAATCAACCTTACTCTGATAATGATGAAGTTGTATTTCCCTTTCAGTCTAAGCACAGACTCCTGCTAACGGGCACACCTCTTCAAAACAATCTATTGGAACTGATGTCACTGCTATGCTTCGTGATGCCGCACATGTTCTCCGGCAAGACGGACGACCTGAAAAGCTTGTTCCAGAAGAATTCTGTAAGTTGATATTTACGTAACATCCTGCTTGAATTCTCCAAATTGGGCAGACAGGTGTACATACTAGTAACTAGTACACTCCCCATTTTACCACTTTTGTTAAAGTCCCGTGTAAAATGGAGAGTCTATTGCTACCTACTGAGATTTGTAACAGTGCCATGTAACAGGGGAGCGAGCTTATTACTTTTCAAGTGGGCACAAATCTATGCTTTGGGACTTATTTTTAAATTCAATAGTTTTTACTCTGGGCGATGCGTTCGTGGTCATGAAAGAATATAATATGGAAGAAAAAGTAGCCTATGACACTGGCCCTATGTGCAAAAAATATCGTCGAGCTCTGACAGACTTCGTAGATGTATGAAAGAGAGACAAAACAAAAAATACACATTTATATAACCAAAATTAAGTAGCGATCGCTTAGATACGTCGTAGTGGACCAAAATGAAAGTTGAGTGGACTGTATAACATGTAAGTAGATATAATAAGAAAAAAAAAAGAAATAAAATGATATATACAAGAAAATAAGGACGTAAACAAAACGCGTGCGTGCGTGCGTGCGTGCATGCGTGCGTGCGTGCGTGCGTGCGTGCGTGCGGGCGGGCGTGCGTGCGTGCTGGCGTGCATACGTGCAGCCCTGCAGCTGCAGCCTGCGGCGCTGGCCGGCGAGACGCTTACGTGGCGCTGCCGGCGCGACATGTTGAGAGGAGCGGTCTCAACACGTAGGATTACATTACATTGCCAACTTACATTATCATTTTTAATCACAACCAATTGCTCACTCACCAATAATGTCCACTTTTCAGAAATCAAAAACCACAAAGCGAGCGGAAAGTAGCAAGGAAGACGACGAACTTCCGTTCGAACAGAGTCAAATAACGCAAGCTAAGCGTATCATGAAGCCGTTCGTCCTACGTCGGTTGAAGAGAGACGTATTACAGGACCTGCCTAAGAAGACCAACCACAGAGAACTGTGCCCTATGTCGGAGAGACAGGGGCTGCTGTATAAGAATCTTATTGCGAGTTTCTCGGCTACGGATGGTTCGGTAAGTAAGATTGAGGTGCCTTTAGCACAACGAGTTTTGGAAAGACTTCGCCTTTGTTCTATTCTATTTTTTTGAGGTTCTGGCTCCATCGGTTACGTTCGATGATTTTGCCAATGTCAAGGTATGAGAAAATAATGATCGTAAACTTTTACACAACTATTGATCAGTGTTTGCAGCGGTGGCATCCATGAACCCCATGCTAAAAAAGGACAATCCATTTTTTTTTTATTAGATGTAAAACGTCACAAAATAAATGTTAGAACATTCAGTAAATATATATAATAAGTAAATAGGAATATCAACTATAACTGAATTTTATTAATGCTAATGAATTTATAAAGGATTTTAACTGCAGGGGTATGGGCTAGAGATAATAGGAAAGGAATGTTAATTGGGCGGGGAAAGTCAGAAGGGAGTATGTCGTAAAGGCACTTGTTTTTTTCCTATTCTCGTTTAACCACTCCGGTTAAACGAGGACAGGAAAAAAACAAGTGCTCCAGAGTACCCTCATCCAGCCCGCATTCACACAAAGAAGTGTCCCTCACGCGGATTTTGTTCGTCTTTGTTCAATGTCGTTTCTGTCAAAATGAAGTTAACATTCCGAGTTTGAATGTCAAGGAAATTTATATTCTACGAATGGTTTGAGTCCCAAAAGAGGGGTCCGTGGTTAAATAATAACAGCCGTACAGGTTGATCGATCAAGTTAAGCTACGCTTGCCGCGGTTGGTCTGTGAATGGGTGATCATCTTTACATACCCAGACCCCTCCGTGTCTCAGAAAGCACGTTAAGTCGTTGGTCCCGGCTGTCATTCGTGGATCTTTGTCAGTCGTTACGGGTAGTCATAAGCTCGAAAGTCTGACAACCAGTCTTACCAAGGGGTATCGTATTACCCAGTAACGGGGTTGTGGAGGTCAGATAGGCAGTCTCTCCATGTAAAATACTGGTATTCAGCTGCATCCGGTTAGAGTGGAAGCCGACCCCAACATAGTTGGGAAAATGCTAGGCAGATGATGCACAGTTTGAGTCCCACACAGAACGGATCGGTCTACAGATAATTGTCTCTAGTCTGTTTGCATCGGACTCACTGGTGTCTCACGACGTCATTGTAGAAATATTGAAGAAGAATATTTGAATTCAAAACCTCTAGTTTTACTGTAATCATCTCGCTCCAGATCCGCGCCACAATGGAACAGAGCGGCATGGCGATGATGATGGACATGCGCAAGCTGTCCAACCACCCGCTGCTGCTGCGCTACCACTACCTGGAGCCGCAGGTGCGGGCGCTGGCGGCGCGGCTGGCGCGGGACCCCGGCTACAAGGAGAACAACGAGCAGTACGCCTGGGAGGACCTCATGTGCATGTCTGATTTCCAGATACATCAGCTTACTTTGACGTATAATGTAAGTAAACAATTAAAAAGCCATTGTGTCTCGCGTGGATCCACGTTCCCAGCATACGAAGGTTTAAAATGTAATACAAGGAAAGAAAAAGTATTTGTATGTTTTTCTTTATTTTATTTTTTTGTAATAGGCAATGGGCTGAAATATGTTACAGCCACATGTACAGTTTAACAAAGATTTTAGTATACAGGCGAAAATATTTATCTTTCCGCAACACTGCCACTCATTTTAATTTTGCGCTGTGTACCCAAGTTCTGTCTGTAATGGGTGGAATGTACACCTGGAGAATGTCGCAGGATACCGCTGGATGCGGCAATTACAGGTGCCTGATGAGTTGTTTTAGCGATGCTTCAGCAAGACCTATGTCCAGTATTAGACTGTAGCGGTATCTACAACGCCATATGCGAACATCGCGTCATACTGACGTCACGCAAAAATCCTGCATCTCGCAAGCAGAGTTTACCGCGCAACTAGCATAGTTCAACGGCCCGACATGAATCATCGGGCAGTTGCCCGCCAGACACAACACCCGTCTGGTCGGAGGATCTTCCCTTTTCTATGGGGGTTGAGTGAACTTTACACCCTATTCCTCATACCTCTATAAGACCTCCTTCAGCTGAATTATTATAATAGTGATAATATCATTGAAACTACTCATTCCAGAGTATCCGTTCCTTCGGCCTCCCAGAGCACCTGATCTTGGACTCCGGCAAGTTCCGAAAACTAGACGAGATGCTCCCGCGGCTGAAGGCCGATGGACACCGCGTCCTGATCTTCAGCCAATTCACCATGATGCTGGACATCCTGGAGCCCTACCTCACCATCCGGAACTACCGGTATCTCAGGCTCGACGGCAGCACTAATGTTACTGACCGGTATGAATGGCATTACTATTTAATAATTGAGAACGTAGCTTTAATAATTGAAATCTGGGGGCCTAAAAAGGCCACTTTGGCAGAATCATAAAAGGATAACATTGGAGGCGGCTCCTTAGAGACTTGATCAGGATTACCACCAAGCGAGATCAAAGTGAAGAGCTAGCCCATTTTGCAATATAACAAAAAAAAAAGAAACCATGGGTGAATTAGCAACACATCTTTTTCTAACAATTTTTGAAGTGAAACTTCTTTACGCACGCTTGACTTGGGGAGTAAGCTGGCGAACGCGTGACGTAAGCGTTACGAAAAGTGTGATCGGGCGAGGCGAACGGGAGTTGAGTGGGGGATATTAGCAAGAGAAAGCAGTGCGCGCGCACATTTTCTTTCTCTCTTCCCCTCATAGCCAAATACGTTCCGTATATCTAAGCACAGTGCAGACCTATTGTCTGTATCACAGTGTAGGAGCAAGAGAGAGCAGTGCGCGCGCACATTTTCTTTCTCTCTTTCTCTTATAGCTAGTAAATGAAGTATGTATATTATATCTCAGTCAGTAGTTCGTTTGCGAGTTTACTAGCGTTACGCGAACGGTGATTCTTTGGTTATTTTTTTTCGTAATTCAAATAATTGAAAAATTTTACTCCAAAATGCGGAAGCGATAAAGATATACATGCAGACCTATGTATATATACAGATGGAGCTAAAGAAGTTTCACTTCAGTCGTGTGGTCATAAGCACACTCGCTTTTTTTGTTTCTCCAACTTAAATGACTTTATAATAATGTTCCAGGCAAGATCTAATAGACCAGTACAACAACTCGGACATCTTCGTGTTCCTGTTGTCCACGAAGGCGGGCGGGCTCGGCATCAACCTCACGGCCGCAGACACCGTCATCATACACGACATCGACTTCAACCCCTACAACGACAAGCAGGCCGAGGACAGGTTAGACTCTACATTACGGCGTTATGCCCCGAGGACAGGCAGAAGTGTACAACATAATTAGCGAAATATGCGAGTAGCATACACCCACGTTACAGTGCGTGCCACGTAAGATGAGACTTGACCCCGCCTCCCCCGCTCTTTCCGCCGCCCCTATGACGTCCGGTCCCGTCCCGCACTCAGACCTCATACCGCTAAAGATACCTAAAATCGTGTACTGCGCATGTCAGACCACGTGGTGTGTCAAGTCTCTTCTTACGTGGCACGCACTGTACGTCAGTTTTGGTCAAGTTCCACGTAAGAGAGTGAGCTAATTGCCACTGCAGAAGTCTGTGTGGCTGGTGATCTGCTATGCAGGTATTCGTGCAGGCGCCAGTCTCTCACAAACTAGTGTCATATAGTTTTTAAGCTCGTCTAAATTAATATGATGCCATTGTTTGTGAAGAGACCATAAATTATTTGAATTTGAAAAATTTCCTAACAGAAAATCCAGTAACACTTCCCGAGCCACGGACCTTACCACGCATTATTTGGACGATAAAAGCTACTTCCAGATGAGGTCTATTCTACGCTCAAAGGACTCCTAATAAAGACTAACTGGAAGTCCTAATAGAAAGCAAACGTCGCGCCCTCTGGCAGCGCTCCAAAGAAGTTATTATGACGATCGGTTTCTATTAGGACAGCGCCTTAGGTCACCCGGTTAGAAATCGCTACTGTTCCGTCATAAAGTTACTACATAACAACAATTTCTAGATACATCCTTCCTTACAGATGTCATAGAATGGGTCAGACACGGCCTGTCACAATATACCGGTTGTTGAGCTGTGGTACCATCGAGGAGGGAATCTATCAAGTCGCGCAGGAGAAGCTCAACCTAGAAAAACATGTCACTGGAGTTGATGGTATGTACACGTAATTAATAGGATATTGCTATCCAAAAGTAGCCGGATTGATGTTCTCAGATCGTTATTTCCAGACTCTTGCACTTTTACTGCATACAGTGTAGCATTTTAAACATGAAATTATGTTACATCCAACAGAGAACGACAAGACAGAAAATAAGAATGTGGTGCGGTTATTATCAGCTGCCCTCGGGCTCACGTCGCCGGGCAAATGATCACCGACCAACAGCGTCCCCGTCCTGGACTAGACACTGACCAAACATGGCAAACAATAGTGATACCACCCAACATTTGTGCAAACATTGGCGGCCAATGTCCCTGGAATATGTGGAAGTGCGTGCTGTGAATATTTCCTGTAGTGTATAATGTATAACAAGTGATTGGTGAATTTCGATAAGTAACTTATTCAAGCTTTCTTAGATTTAAACATCATTTTGATACATAAATTCAATTTCTTGTCTTATTCATTTGAATAACGATCGAATACTCAAACACTATTAAACCCTTCGAACGTGGATCCGCGCGAGACAAACAAACAAACAATTAAAAAGCCAATGTTTTGCATTGGCTATTTAATTGTTTCTGCATTCAGATGGTTAATTTTAAGCCGCCGTTAAGTCTCATGTTGTCTCTTTCACTGTAAGGTGTATTGTAGCGACGGAAATACTTTTAAGAACGTTTTAGGCTGAGATCTATAAAGCGACTTGAGACTACTCAAACTCAGTACAGTAAGCATTTCATAAGAATATGAACCATATTCGTAAAAAGTTAATGTGAATATTCGTATGAAACGCTTAAGCCTTTTCTTATAAGCGAATATAGGAAAAAGCTCATTAAGGCCGAACGAATATGGATCATATTGAAGCAATTCTTGTCTACCCGAGTTGTAACAGCATGGAATAGGCTCCCGGAAAATGTGACAGCTCCCACACTGAACTGCTTCAAGAATCGATTGGACAGATTAAATAACTCCAAGCTATACGATAGTTAGCTGCTAGTGTGTCTAACCAAATAATAATATTCAATTGAAATGCTAACTGTACTCAGCAGTAGCGAAGGGTCAATTTTTGTAAGAGGTAAGCCGGAGTAGATCTTTAATATGATTATAATATTATTTGTCTATAGAATACTGACTGCCATTTTTAAAGGGAAGCCGATGGAAATCGAGTTGTATGAAACCTTCGCTACTGGACTACTCAGCTTGAATAAAGCCTTTGAGTTCTCTATAGCGTGCTTTGAGTATTCGGGGGAAAATGTAATATATAAAAATACTGGTTCGATTTTGTCGTTGTATTGCCACCCACTGCCTTATAAATATGTCAATAAAGTTCTATTTAATGTTAACACAATGTAACTATAGACGCTAGCTCTAGAATCAGCTCTCAACGACTCTACGCTTGCGGTTTTTGAAAGCAAAAATAATAATAATATGCCTGTTCAGATGTAGCTTATTTTCACTGCCGATACTGCTAGCAAAAACGCAAATTGTGAAAGGTCGTACAAACAGCCGGCCATTTTTTGTACCCACATCAGCAACAAATATTGCTTACAAATCGATGAAACGATTACAATCGGTTTGTAAGAAAGGAATCGACAATAATCGGTTTGTAAGTTTTTTTTCAGCTTTTCATTACGAAAGCTGGTATTATACAGATACGGCGTTACTTTTGCCTATAAAAATACAAGTATTTTAAAACGTTCAAAGGCTTGTAGCAGAAATAAATTCATACAATTTTTTTTCTCTCTTTTGTCTGTTCAATAACAATTGTAGAGCTATATTTTATGAATTGTCAGTTTTTTTTAATATGACCAACTTTTTTTTCGATGCGCACATCTTAGTAAGTATATTTAATATATCATTTATGTATGTACAACAAGATATATTATATTCATATCTCAAATTATTTATTGTAGTAATTATTTGAAAGTACCATTTACTTAAAAATACTCTAGATTGCTTTGTGAAAACTGAAAAATATTTGTGTGGGGGAAATGTACGGCAGATAATAATTATATCATAGTAAATTTTGGCAATGAACGAAACGGGACTAGATGTCCACTTAGTATACTTGTGAAGAGTGAAATAAACTGTATGTGTGACTTTAAAGAATAATATATTATTTATTTGTACAATGTGTGCCACGAAAGATGAGACTTGACCCCGCCTCCCCCGCTCTTTTCGCCGCCCCTATGACGTCCGGTCCCGTCCCGCACTCAGACCTCATACCGCTAAAGATACCTAAAATCGTGTACTGCGCAAGTCAAACCACGTGGTGTGTCAAGTCTCATCTTTCGTGGCACGCATTGTACGATGTCGCGTTCCGTGTATATTGCAGTATTTTAACATAAGCCACAAATCGTTTATATTGGAATGCTGATAGAATGCTGAAGGTTCCATGCCTTTTATTATTTCGCAAAATGGATGCTACAACATCAACATGATTTAACGATTTTGTGATTGACAGACATATATTATCCACATATTGGATATGAAACCGTAAAGCAAGATTCGTATGCAGCTATAGAAAGTACAGAACCTGAAGATCGTCATGACAAAGCACAGCGCAGCATAGCTGCCAAATATCAACCTTGTGCAAGTTGAAATAAAGTCGTAAATTATTAAACTCAATTACGTCCGCGAAAGCCTCAAGCAGACAGAGGTAAGTTAATTTTATTTATTTTCGACTTTATTTCAAGGACGTCAAGGTTGATATTGAGAGTGTATAATAAAAATAAAGTATTCTTTCCTGCAACATGGAATGTCTAGACTATCTGTACTTCTATGATTGTAAGGAGTCATCTTATAAAACCAGTCTCAAAGTTAGCATTTTTTATATACAAGCATCATGATTTTTCACCAAGAGGTAGGCAGAGTGGGTCTTGTTGTCAGTTGGGTCAACTTGAGTTACGTGTTCTACAGCAAACGTGCGCAGTGCTGCACACCGCTACCCTATTTCAAGTTAAACAAATATCAACTTTATATCAATGCCAATTAAGTTGATTTCAGAGTGACTAGCACTATTGACAATGCTATAAAAAAATATTTGAAGTTGTAGCGTAAACTGAACTTTATTGTGTAGGAATTAAAGACATTTTTCCATTAATTCATATTTGTTTACGTTTTTGGCAAATAAATCGCGAATGCACGGTATAGTATACAGTATATAACTAACGAAGGCCATTTCCCTTTGACTTTTTAGTATGTATGATGCATAGAACATATTACCGGTTAAAGTGAACTCCCTTCGTTCATAAAAACTGATGCCGTATTATGACGTATAAATGTCATCATTATTCCAATGCGTGAGTGAAATTGAGCTATAAATGACCGATAAAACCATCCTTTTCTCGAACTGGAATCACCCTGTATACTTACTAATAAACAAATTATATCAGACTAGCAGCGCCCCGCGGTTTCACCCGCATACGTGTCGATCCCGTGGGAATATCGGGATAATAACTATCCTATGTCCTTCCCCGGGATGCAATCTTTCTAGCTGTCAAATTTTATCGATATCGTTCAGTGGTTTAGGCGTGAAAAGGTAATATACAGACAGACAGTTACTTTCGGATTTATAATATTAGTATGGATAAATAGTTCAACACACAGATTTCTCTTTTTCAGTTGTCAGTAATTTGACTTTCGAAAGAAGAAGACAAAGCGTTGTGTAACTACACAGACGCTATACAACGTTTATTAATAAGGGGGTTAGTATATTCAGTCATCTGGTAAATATGATGTCAGTATAACAATATAAACGTTTATAAATAATATCAAAGTGCCCACAGACTAGCATATAAATATAATTTACTGAATACAAAGTGACTTACTGCTTTGTACTGAGATGTTCTGGAGATTCATCGTAAGCTCTAGAAATAAGACAGCGTGATTAAAATATAACTTGTAAAGCTGCTTTTAGTGTCTGTGTATCACTGTTTTTTGGGATTTCTTGGAAAAAAAATTTTAAAAATAATTACATAGTATTGCATAAAAGTTGAATTAGAGATAGACGCAAAAATCTGTGGGGTTTATTTATAAACGAAGATTAAAGTTAAGTGACGATTAAACGTCAAGAATATATGGTTAAACAGTTGCTAATCACTACTTAACTTTTGCGACATTGGCAGAATAGTCGACATCGGCTCAAATGCAAAAAAAAAATAATAACTTTAAGCAACTCTTTATAAAGTGCTGCTTATGTTTGTCGAAAAGTTTTTTTTTTTTTATGGCAACTGAGCCGGTTCCGACTATTCTGCCAGTGTCACGTCGTGACGGAGTCAGCTTGAACTCTTTGACGAACATTTTTTGACGTTTGGACGTCACTTTACTTTAAATCATCGTTTATAAATAAAACCCAATGATTTTTATTTTAGAGGATTGTTAACAACATAATATAAATCTGACTATCTTTCAAGACTTCTTGTATTTTTTGGTGTAATTCAATAGCATGGTCAATTTTTTTTACGATATTATGTATGTATTACGGCTTTGACACCAACATGAATGATACACAAACATTGGAACCAAACAAAAAATTGTAAAAAGTATACGCGAATTATTAATGTACCTTTTAGATAAATAAATGGAATAGTGTTAAATCTCGTAATTATTAAGGACTTTGTAAGATAATATACGTTATATGTATTTGGTAAGCTTAGCACTTATATTAAAATTGAACTTAAAATGGGACAACTTTTGTACTTCATTTAAGTTTATCGAATGATAATTCTTTAGGCTGTATGATATTGCGCGTAAGGTAGGGCTTGGTTCAGGTGACTAGCTTTAGATGCGTCCCCGCACGTCGATACACCATTTTTATCTCACGAATGAACGCGAGCTTTACTTGTGGTAAACAAGTGTACCGGTACCTCCTGCGCTTCCACACACACTGGTTACAAAGCGTACAAAGACGCTGTGTGTTTGTACAATTTGTAACCACAAGTATTGCGCGCGTCGCTTTGTTAGATAAAAATACTATACCCGAGTTATTTAGCACTCGCTGCGCTTTTTCATAAAGCATGTGCTAACACTCGTAAAGAATCTCGCAGTAAGCGCTTATCATCTGAATCTAGCCTTATAATTAAGTCTGACTACACCCTGTATATGTCAATAGTTATATTAGACTAGCTTTTGTCTGTGGCCTCGGTTGTTTTAATTTTAAATAGTGCACCAAAAATGTATTTTTCGTTAATTTTTTCAAAATTTAGCATTTTGCAGTTTTATCCTGCTGAGCTGCACCTGGCTTTTCGTAGGTCCCGTGAAAATTGTCACAATATACTTTTCGCCTTAATTTTGATACTTAATCTATATTCAGCGTGTCTGACTTACCTACACAGCCAATACTTGAGTTTCCTAAGGCCAAAGTATGCTAATGTACTCATTTGGTTTAAAACAATTAGTTGTCTAATGTTTAATTTCTTCGTCGCCAGGAGACTGCACCAAAAACTTGGCATTCGAAATTCAGTCTTATTGCTATGAAGATAAGTCTTCTAGTTTCTTAAACATGAATGCATGAATGTCAAAAATTTATTATTATTCAATATTGGGATCTTATGAGTTACTTGAATAAACAATCTTAGATAATTTACTTGTATTGCCACTTAATCAACTTTCTACTTTATCATTATGTAGTCGAAGTTGATTTTTGATTGACCGTTTGTAATAAAAAAATGCCTAACAACATTCGGTTGCAAATGAATTTGAACTTTGTCATGTCTGACATTGGAACTGTATTCCCAAAACATGGTGATTATCTTTGATTCTGAATTCAATAATAGTTTTGTATTAATTAGTTATTTATTCATTTTTTAGATATTTTTTTCTGTTTAAGTAGTATGTTTTTATTTTAATTTTAGTGTAGCCACATTCCTTAGTAAATATATTAGTTGATTTAATCTTTCTTTTTTATTTTATTATCGTTTGCTTGCATGTTTTGCTCGTATTATGAACTACTTCATAAACCCTTTGCATCCTTCTTTACAATAAGTGTCCAAACACACTATGCCGAAGGTACGCGACCAAAGTTCCGCGGCTGATTTTACGTTCCGACGTATTCGGCTGATATGACGCACCATAAATGCCGAACTTACGCGGCAGAAATTCAGTTGCGCACACGCGGGGCGCGCATGTCTGCCTTCAGCTGCTTGCCCGGATCTTCTTCGGCAATCGAACCGAACATCGGTCGCGTATAATGTGTGCTCTACAGAATACGTTGCTGCCGAATTGCAGCTGAACTTCCGACCGAAGTTCGGCTGTACGCTATAACGCAACGTAATTTCGGCATGTGTCGTCAGTAATTCAAATAGCATTGCAGGCGTAATCATGCCGAACTTCGGTCGCGTACTTTCGGCAAAGTGTGTTTAGACACTAATAGAAATGGTATTCATTACATAACATCACGCCTTGTTACAGATATTCTATTTCACGAAGTCCGTTCGGCTTTGATTGTAGTAGTGACGTATCCTGACAAGCGCGCTCCCACAGCGGCTGCTCCTTGCTGCCGTCGCATGAGGCTATTTCCGCGAATGTGTACCGTTTTACTTCACCCATTGTTGAGTCTCTGTTGATCACAATGTGTATGTGCACGCTTGACAACATTCATAACCCCACCGCTGACACGTGAATTTATTAATACGCAGCGACTTGTCATGTTCCGAGTTGTCATTTAATTTGAATCGGGCTTTATAACAGGATACCACATCGAGTTTTAGGAAAAGTTCTGTTTTGTAGAGCGTCGCTCGTCGTCACTTTCACTCATACAGTATTTTTATCTCACGGAGCGACGCGCGTTTTACTTGTGGTTACCAAGTGTACAAACACGCTGTCACGCTGTGAATGTGTGTATTATAATCGCACGAGCTCTCGGTACCGTCCGTACAATAGCGAAGTCGAAATTGTTTTTGTGTATGTTATGTGCTGACGGTACTCGTCTTTACGCACACATTCATAGCGTGTAAGCGCGCGTCGCTTTGTGAGATAACAATACTGTACCTGAGGGATGGCGTATGTCTAAAGCTCGATGTCCCATATTTTTTATTATTTACGCAAAGGGAGTCTAGTTTATTTAAATGTATACTTTTACAATTGAGTTTTAATTTTTGCACAAATATTTGTACACCAAAAACTTAGTTATTTATAGGTACGTTTGTAAAAGTTGTACATGTCTTACTTCTAAAATATGCAGTTACAATAATTATCTCTAGCGTTAAATGAGTAATGTAAAATGTAATATTTGTGATAAGTTGCTCATCCCATTGTCTTGATATACATAGTAGCAGGGCCGTCTTAACCATATTGGTCGCCGGGGTGCGAAAATCAGCTTGCCAACAAAAAGAAATTAAACTTAATTTTTGTGTTCCATTTTTAAGATGGTTTCCACCAATTTTTTCCAAGGGATTTTTTCGAGGCGGTGACGTGCTGTTACAGCGCTGGAGCGTTGCGGTTATAATGAGTGATTAGTGATGACCTGATCGGCTTGCGCGCCCTAAGACATTGCGCCTGGGTGCACGCACCCCTTACACCCCCGGGTAAACGGCCCTGGTTAGTAGCATTTTCAAGCATTTTTTTATGAAGCATATTATTCAAACACAGTTCCTTTTTCACTAAAAACTTCATCCAGCGGTTGTTTAAGTCCTAAACCATAATTGGGACTCTACGCCACGCCAAAGCTGGAAAAGTGGAGCATAATCAGCTTATAATGTCCCACTGCTGGCACACAGACCTCTGTGAGAAGAAGTGGGCCGTCACTCACCACGCGGGCCCAGTGCGGGTTGGTAGATGTTACATGTCTTCCTCACGAGGTTTTCCTTCACCGTTTTGAGAGTAGTGGTGATGAAATAATTGAATTAATTCAAAAAGTGATGCGTCTGATATCTGCTTAAATACCTTCTAAATATTAAACATCTTCGTTTATCTGTCCTTGAAGTACCTACCTCACTCATGCCGTTCGATTCTGTTAGAATTTCACCGTGAGAAGTTAGGTGAAGTGAGCTGTCATTCCATCTGATGCTAGGGGTTGACACTAATGACAGCTCACTATAAGCTCACTGCTCCCAAGTTATCACGGTGAGATTTGTACAGAATAGCACTACAGTAACTGCTCGTACGGTCAGTGTATGTCCTTGTAGCGCGTCCCCTACCCACACTATACTACAATCCGGGCTATAAATACCTTTTGTTAATCTTCTCATTTGGTTCATCCTTTCCACAATGTTTCTGAGGAAACTTAATTTTTCACTCTTTTTGAAAACTGCATTAGAATGATGAAAATAATATGTACAGATTTTTGACAGATTGTAGTAACCTAATGTGCTGGCGGCACATCAGGTTACTACAATCTGTCAAATTTCTTTAATAGATTTTCAACTTTATCGTTAAAGCATAAGGTTCAAAGTTGATTGGGAAAATTTGGCAGTTTCGGGTAGCTTGATGTGCTGGCTGCTGTAAATAAAAAACCTCTCCCCACAAGTTATTTCAGATCTCTTCAGAGTAAATTATATAGAGTTGTAAATTGTCAGAAATTCAATGGGGTGAGCAACTCTGTAAGGTTGCTGATGTATCCCATATATTTATTTTCTTATGGTAAATGAGATGACACATGTTGAGTGAGAAACTTGCGTTTCATTTTACACCCGATAACCCCTTGTTAGTAAGGGCGATTTTATCGCGACGATTTTTTATCCCACATTGAAATTTCAACTCTCGGTATTGAGCAGAGCATTGACAATCCAACGAAGAGCATTCCAGTGCATCAAAAAAACACACAGTTGTATTTTCAACTCTCGGCGCTAAGTAGGTATTGATAAGCAAGTGCCCGTGGATAAAAAGTAGCCTATATGTTAATCCATGTTCATGTCCATGTTGTTATGTTATGTGTTGTTATGTTGTTGTGTTGTGTTATCTGTGTGTTGTTGTTTGTTGTTATGTTGTTGTTATGTTACCTCTCGCTGCCGGCCGTGGTCGAGTCGATGGTCGACAGCGAGGAGTCCTGGGACGCGGTGGTTTCCTTCTGCGAAACGGTCGTCTCGCAGAAGGAGGCTGCGGAAAGGGAGAGGGAGATCTCGTCCACTCACCCTGCCCGCAGCAGGCGCACCGGGCGTCGGCGGAGGGCGGACAACGCCCTCTTCCGGCCCCCCTAAACGGGTCCAGGGGCGACGGACTCGGGGACGTCCGTCGCCCCCCACACATCAGGACCCGAGGTGGCGGCGCGATGTGTTCCACGCGCGCCCCTCTTAGACGTCGCGGGGGGAGTCAAACACCTCACTCCCCCCCCCGACCAGACGGGGCCCGCTTAGGCGGGCCGGCACCAGCCGGGGGTTGCGGAAGGATCGTACGTTCCCGCGACCCCCGGCATAGGTGTGAGATGGAACACCGGGGTGGTTTTTAGTCAGTAAGAGTCTGACAGACCCCGCCGCCCGCCCCAGGGCGGCGGACATCCATGAGGATTTTCCACCCCGGATCAAAAAAAAAAAAATGGGTGCCAGCTACCTCCATACAAAATTTTATCAAAATTTGTCTAGCCGTTTGAGGGTGAAGAAGTAACAAACATATAAACACACAGACTGACAAACTTTCGCCTTTTTATTGTTAGTGTGATGTTTAAATTTTACGGAACTCTCATACACTGTGTGACGCGGGCTTTGTAGGTAGGTATTTTATTAGACGAATATAAATAAGCATGAATACTCTGTTCTTTACTGAAAGCTTTCCGTTTTTATAGAAACTGGGTATTCAAAACCTCAAGTAGTTTAGAACTGCTAGGAAAAAACTGAACAAAATATAATTCACAGCTTTGTTGAAATCTTTCAAGAAAGTTACAAAAAACGTACCTAATATTAAAAATAATGTAGGTAGGTACCTAATCTTCATCTTCAACTTCAATAAATTTTTATAAACCCGCGTGAGTAGCGAATCTTTCAGCGCGTTCAGATAATTTGGCTGCAGGCTGCAGCCTTTCACTTCGTGACATTGTCGGTAGAATGGTGGGCAGTGTTGACGGTCGACGTTATCCGACGATCGTTCACAGTTTCACACACTGCCACGTAAGCTTATGCATCTCTTTACTTTGTTCCTTTCAAAGCTGGGTAGAGTTGCAGATCGAAAAGAAAAGAAAGAAAAATTGGTTGGCGAGATGTCGAAAATGTTGTTTACTCCAAAACTAACCTAAACTAATTAGATTTGTCTGAATAAGTAAATGATCCCAGGCATTAGCATTAGTTGCCTGGGATCCTTTGTTTTACAAGGTGTGTTTTAAAACAGGAATTCTATCTTAGATAAACTTAAAAGCGGAAGATAGACAATTACTATAAATAGTTAAATACACAAGAAGGCATTTTGAAGCGTATTTATTTATGTATGTATGTACTTACAAAAACTAAAATTATAGAGCTGTACGACATGCGTTGGTTGATGGTCCGCGTGTGACAGTGCAACTGTGTCCAATGGACTTGGTTCAGTAGGAACACGCGCAGAGATCAAGTAGGTACCTAACGCATCTTATCTGACATCTGGATTCTATGATTTGTGTACCCTATAATATGTTAGCGTAGCCCTATAGAAGCCTGTTTGAAAGCTCACCCTGTATTCAATTAACTTAGAGCATTAAAAATGATATCCCACCGAAGTTGTGTCGTTAGTCCTACCTAGGCTACCTACGTCAGTGCAGTGCAAGTAAGAACCTTTTATCTAAGAACTACGACCTAACTTCCGCACCTTTTACTGCTTGTATCAATTATTATCCTTAGATAAACCCGATTAAAAAATAGGGACAGTAGTAACTAGTAGACCATAATTATGTACTTATTTCTCTAGTTCAAACAAATCCAGATTTAATCTGTTGCAGAATAAATCTTTACATGATATTTATATTACCGGCAATACAAAGCAAGAGCCGATGTAGAGCAGCCAAACAACGATTCAACATTTCAATGGTTGAATAGTTCGTGAATCGTGCGCAACTCGTTTTCCAACAGCAGACTACGCTCGCGATTTCGTGCCACATTCTTCTTTGTAAATAACAACACAGATGAGAACTTGGACCAATGTAGTGTACGAGAGTATGTCGGATGGTGCAGTAGTGTGGCTTCCCTACGGACACTATTAAGATGATCAAGAAGGGCTGTGACGTAGCCCGTGCGTCGATTCGCTGCTGATAAACGCGACACAGTGTGTGAACTGTGTCGCAACACACAGGCACACGGTGCGGTAACGCGAGCGCGCGCGGCGGCCAGTCGGCACACCGCCCGGGCGGGCGCCACACGACCGGGATCTGCGCGAGCGACGAGCGGCGACGCGAACCAAAATAATATCAGTGAAATAAACACGTATCCGCCAAACGCTGTAACATGCGAGCGCAAGATTCTGGTGAGTACTTCCACATCCTACCCGCTTACAATACAGAGTGACAAGCAAACAAATCTAGTTGTAAAGGCATTTTCTACGTCTATAATTAGTAGCGCCTTATTTTGGGACGCTGCATTGACGAGGGAGTTTCGCGCTGCGCTTTTACGCGGTTTCCTCCGTCTGTGTGTGGTTCCCGCGTGAAAATTAACCTTATGAACATACGAACATAGTATACATACAACAATTGACCCGTGTTAACCCGTGCGTCAGAGTGATGCTCAGTACCTACCAAAAACGAATAGTGAAATCCGTCGACTAAAATTAATCGAATAAGTGAAATGAAAGTGGCGGCTGCACATGCTTCAGGAGCGGCTGAAGCGAAAACATCGTTTCCAGTCGGCTAATTAGTTTGGAGCATGATAAAAAATAGATTTTCTTGTCTGTGCTTGTGTTCTCAATAGGCCGCAGACTGCGCTCTGGCCTAAATACCGGCACACAGCTACTAAAGATCAATGTCTCCTAGCTTGGAGGCGTCAATGAGTGGAATTGAGTGCCGAGTGGATCACTTTACCTGCGTCTTTGTAAACAACAAAATTGCACATTGGTACATATTTACCGGAGGCTTAATGTTAATTCATCAATATCGTAATGATATTGATGAATTAACATTAAGCTTCCTTGAATACGACAAGATAAATCTGCATACTTACACATTCATACATGACTAATAAGAATAACGTAGGCGTCATTGAGGTTTGTCAGAAAGCAAAAAATAGGCATTGCCTAAATTACCTACTAGGAATCATACTTAGCACACCCTATATAATGAATCTAACTGAATGAATACCAGTTTCGTTTACGAAAATATCAGTCATCCGATGTCTCGGCGATGCAATTTTTTCTTACAAACAATCAGCAATTGAATCGAATAAAAAGAACAAACTGAAGGCAAAGGTATTTTCGCATAAACCTTCCCCATAACGCGCAATCGTCACGCGATCAAAACAACGGCAACACAAACGTTACGCTCATATTTCTAGTCAATAATAATTATGTAACATTTCAAATTTCGTACTTACAGTTAATTAACAGCTAAAAATCGACTTTAGTGGTGCGCCAGCGCTTGAGCACCGGCATTAGGTAACAAAAAATATAGCGAATGGACTCAGACGATTGATTCAGGTCGTTTACCCCTGAAACTGAGACCGGCCGACGGAGCTACAGTAACCGTTCGCTTCTATGAAGTTATATTGCATTTTAACATTATTCAGACGCGATAGGACGAAGACTAAAGTGTCTAAAACACCTATGCCGAAGGTACGCCACCGAAGTTCGGCATGATTGCGCCTGCAATGCTATTTGAATTAGGTACTGACGACACATTATGCCGAAATTACGTTGCGTTAAATAGCATTGCAGGAGTAATCATGCCGAACTTCGGTCGCGTACATTCGGCATAGTGTGTTTTAGACACTAAGTGAAAATTAAACCGACCCCTACTCGGATACAACAGAAAGTTTCTAGCAATACTAATCTGGAATGAAAGATCGCGTAATTAGTAAATGTATCAAGAGAGACGGCTTACAGGACCTAAACACAAAAACGCAAGTTTTATAAACAATAAAAGTATATGATCGACTACAGTAAACAAAACCAGAAAAATATATGATATTCTTCAGGATATATGCCAGGTAGATGGTGTGTTGAAAACAGAATACAACTAATTTGATATGATAGAAAAAAATAATGAAGATAGCTCTAAAAACTAGTCAACACAGACACACCATTTTCCACAAAAATTATGCTTGGAAAGTCAACCGCAGTTACCTACCACAATGTAAAAATAGTAGTAATTAAGTGGCATGTTTTTTTGAAGTGAAAACTTCTTTAGCGGCGCTGTGTACTTTTTTTGGAATGGGTAAAAACTTCTAAACTCGCGTCAGGTCACGTGACCCTGATCGAAAATTCGTAAGACGTAAGACGTAAAACGTAAGACGCGCGTTGTTGAGGACAGCGCCATCTATGCACATCGGGAAGAACTACGAGGGCCTCGCGTACTAACTACGTAGTTCATCCAACAACGACGAGATGGCGCTGAACCACGGATATATAACTGACGACGAGCTCCATGCGAGCGGTCATCATACCTGATTTGCAAAAAACCCTATAAAATAAGGAACACACCTTAACACGCGTGTTTTGTTTATAAGACGATTCACAAAATACACTCGTAATTGTTCAAGTTTTCACTTCTGTCGGCACTACCGGAGTGCCAGTGTTTTTTTTTTTTTTGTTGTCGTTTTATTTTTTTTGTATTTTTTAAGTTATAAAATAATGTTAAATATTCGACACAATGTAAAAATTGTTATGAATGAATAAATAAATAAATAAATAAAATGAAAGTAAGGATAAAGTAGAAAAAAAAAGATAATTGATTCTGGCCAAGACGGAAGTATTATGCACAGAATTTTAGGAAGCCGCAGCGCAGATGAAGATCGTTTGTTTTGTAATCTTGTGATGCTCTCCGGCCACGATAGAGCTCCGAAATTACGTTACAAAGTAAGTAACTCAGCTATTTCTTATGGCCTACACTATTTGCGCTGTAGCATGGTGCGGGTGACAGTTTCAGTAACATTTCGTTTCACTCTTGAAAGTTGCCGCGATTTACAATTTATGACTTAATATTTCAGTTGTACCACATTCGTAATATATTAAATAATTAATAACTGTAGTAAATTAAATTAAACCCAACCAGAATGTTCTAATCAAGAAATAAAATCAAATTGAATGAAAAATTAAGCAAAGTGTTATGCGTATAACGTAACGCCATAGACGTATTTAGTGATGGGATGTACTGCTACGATGGATAGTCGATATTTTTTATAATAAAAAACGTATATTGTGCGTAGGTCAATTTTTATTTTTAAAAGGTCTAATTATACAACAGAACATTTATAGGGTAAGGTTGCTTAAAAGGTTGCTAAAAAAAAATACATGTTATTCGTCTAAACTCATATCAGAGTCAGGAACATCTGAATTGTCACTCAATTCATCATCTGAATCTGTGACGGATATTATTAACGATGACTCAATTATGTTGTCAATATGTATGTCACGATCCCAATCAGACATAATGTCCCTTTTTGTTTTATTCACGACCTTCGACCAGTCTTCAGGTTGAACATTGTTGATGGCCTCTTGTAATAGGGCCAACATCTTATTTGCCGTAAATGGCGGCGAAGTATTATTTCTTGCGGCGTAACCTAAAAATAAACGAACTTATAAAAAAAAGTATTCAAATAATCATCAATCAGCCTAATCTAGTATCTGGTAATGTTTTTAAACTAGGTACATGCTACGATCGGAAAGCTGATTTTTTTATAAAGCTTCAAAATGGGAATTGAAATTAAAAGCATACCTTTTATTTGGGCCCAAATCAGCTCAATAGCGTTATACTGGCAATGGTAGGGTGGTAGTCGAAGGACCTGGTGGCCTTTTTCTTTTGCCATCTCGTCCAGAGCATAGGTAGGAGTTGGTGGCTTATGGCGTCGGACTAAGGCAATAAGCTCCGTCTTTAACATTTTTATATAAGTACAAAGATAATTATGTAGCCATAAAACATTTATATTGACAAGTTTATACACGTAGCACACACGTAGTTACACTGCACAACTGAATAATACACTAATTTTCATAACAATATTAAAGAGAACTAGATTCACGCTGCGAGTATCGTTAGCGATAAAAATGAATTGCATAACCTCACATCCCTACGTGGTACTGACGGGCAACTGTCACCCGCACCATGCTACAGCGCAAATAGTGTAATGTAGCGATTGAACTAATTTTGTAGCTCTGATAAATTAAATATTAGGTGTGATACCACGTGCCCCTAGTTCAATAACATTACCGTAATCTCTTTTAGGTACTTAGGTAAAATTTAACCAAAAATACATAAGTACTTACAAACATTTTTTGTGTCCTTTTATTTTACGACATAGAGCATGTACTTGCCGTTGCCTAGCATGTTTATGGTAATTCTGTGGCGTCTATGAGGTCAGAACTATCTACGTATCTAGTAGATATGCAGATCAGTGACACTGGTGCATTCTGTTCAAGGTTCACAATAATAATTCTGCATGAGACTGAGTTGCTGCGGGATGGGCGATCGCCTACCAGACACCATAATAAGCCATTTCCCGCGGTTTTTCTACTTCCACACAGTATGTAGGTACCTACGCACGACGACATGATATCTGCCTATACATTTCCAGCGGGGTAATTCCGTAACAGACTAAGGCTCAAGGCTGCCTTTCCACCAGAAATGAGCGAGGATGCGTAGCGAGGGATGTGTGTAAAAATAACCAATACCAACGCTAACTTAGTTCAAGTTCAAGCTATAAAAATGAAGCAATGTTATTGGTTGGTTTCACACATCCCTCGCTACGCATCCTCGCCATCTCTGGTGGAAAGGCAGCCTAACAGTAGTAATGGCTTTTTGACATTTCAAGAACATTCATTGCGTTATGTATGTATAAGTACGTTGTTGAGCAGACAATTTTTTAAAGTTCCACTCAAAGGGTAAAAACGGGACCCTAATTACTAAGAAGGCGCCACTGTCCGTCTGTCACCAGGCTGTATCTCATGAACCGTGATAGCTAGACAGTTGAAATTTTCACAGATTATGTATTTCTATTGCGGTTATAACAACAAATACTAAAAACAGAATAAAATAAATATTTAATAATAAAATAAAAATTTTCCCATACAACAAACGTGTTTTTTCGGCGTTTTTGCCTTGTGGTACGGAACCCTTCGTGTGCGAGTCCAACTCGTACTAGGCCAGTTTTTCTAACATAAGAAGCAATGGATTAGCAATATGATTATAAATGATAGTGTGTTACGCAATTAGGGTGCAATATAAGCTGACTTCTCACTGCACGAAAAGCCTAAACAATGCGAGGTACTTTGCCGTGTCAGCGAGATTGTCCGAAAGGGTTACCGCTGGCCCGGAACATAAAGGGCTAAGGAAGGAACACGGGTGGGTTTTAGTCAGTAAGAGTCTGACACCCCCTTCCGCTCCACCCAGAGCAAAGAAGGGGGTGATTTGAAGATTTCCCATCCTGAAAAAAAAAATGCCAGTTACTTAAGCTAAAACTGGAAATGTCTATCTTCATAATTATGTCGTCGTGTCGGACTAATGACTGAACATTATCTACGGCTTATCGTGACAAGAAAACTATTTTCACCAAACTGTTCGTAGAAAATGTCGTCCAAACTGGCGGTTGGTGATGGATGGATTATGTAAATGTGTGAAAGACTACGGTTAGTGGGGTGACGGGTCCATTATGAAGTGACAGCTAATAGATTAAAGAGATTTTCGGGAGAAATGTAGGTACGTGCGACCCCAAATTAATTGAGATAAAGGATTAGTCGGCTCAAAAAGGCTACAAAACTTGTTTTGGTTGCTCACCGGTGCCAAGGGTGCAATTGAATTACCATACCATCTTTTGTTATCCACACTAATCTATACTAATATTATAAAGGGGAAAGATTTGTTTGTTTGTTTGAATTGAATAGGCTCCGAAACTACTGGACCGATTTGTAATATTATTTCACCATTAGAATTCTACATTACCCTTATTTTTTTTTTTCAAAAAAGTTAGTTATCCGTATCAAAACGTCGATAATGTAACCCAAGGTGTGAAAAAAAAACCTTTAATCGCGTACGCTGCGGAAACTATTGACAATAGAGCAAAGTGATGTGACTATAGCTTTATAGAGGTCATCAATATCTCCAAAAAAGTCTGCAATACCAATGTCTAACAGGTATGTCACAATAACTACTTTTCCATGTATAATATGCAAAAGTAACGCCGAAAAATCATTTTATCATACTTTTGTTAAATACCAATATCTACCCGTGCGAAGCCGGGGCGGGCCGCTAGTATCCATACTAATATTAAAAATATATATGCTTTAGCGATAAAGTTGAAAATCTATTAAAGAAATTTGACAAATAGGCGTGGCGACAGTATCAAATAATCAAAGATTTAATGATTTTAGGGGAAAGTACACATTAAAAGGATTTAAAACACTGATTTAGTTTTATTTAAAAACTTGAGATTAATCGGATTTTCACTAAAATAAAAGATGAAAATACGGCATTCGGCCATTTTGACTGAAACGCCAATCACAGCGCATGACGTCACGCCTATGTAAACATCACTTGCGTTTTGTTGACTACTACCGATTACGCATTTGGATCGATTTTTTATTAATTTAAGTGTAATTTATCCACTCCACTTGACTCTACAACACGAATCTATAACAACATGGTTTCGCCTTGCGAGCTTTAACCATTGAACTCTTATTATTTGCTTGTTTGGGACATATATAAACACCTTGTTGGGAGTGGTTATTGATGTGTTTTTACACTGAGGCACTGCACACCACTTATACACTTTGGAATTCATTTTTATCAGATGAAATATGCAATGTTTGGTTTTGTCAACACGCGCAGTCAGAGGAAAGGTAAACACTAAACGTAAAATGTGTCAAATGTGTCAGCTTGACACATTTTGACGTTTAGTGTTTACCTAGGCGTGACATCAGACCCGACGCCATGACACTGCGAGCTGTTTTCGCGCGCTATTGAAAAAATATTAGAAAAATGTCTTTAAACTTCGTTCAACTTTAGTTTATAACCGAAATATAGGTTTTTTCGTAAATAGTAAATGTGTATGTACATTACGGAAGAGGATTTCAAAATCATTCGTCATCCCTATTGTAGTAGCTTGATGTGCTGGCGTCTGTACTTAGCCCTAATCTCACTAAACATCTTCAATTGAACAAACCAACTTGAGGAACCAACCTAGCTATGATATAGGTATTCATGTTGACTTTAGTGAGAATGCAAGCATCCATCCGTCTAGGGTTTCAGTTGGTACTTTCTCTTCGTAGTGTTTATAAGTTCCTAACATCCTACGCTCTTGAGACCACACCTTTTGAAAGTTAGCTAAAATTGTTGGATGTAGTATCTTTCATAGATCATGCTAAAGTTTTGTACCTAGGTAGTATCTCCTTCATACATCCAACATTTCCTTCCATGGTTATACGCGCAACTTGAAACAAAAGAACTCCACGCTTTTTTCAAAATCTGATGAGGGCCACTCTCAGTCAATTCGTGCTTTTGTGGAAGGAAGCCAGACCTATACTTATAGAAGAGAACATACACCTGAAAAACTGTCGAGAACTCGTAGAAAAAAAATCAGTTATCTACACACCGTAATCAGTATCACACAAATCAATATCAGGCAGGTACCAACTGCACTTAACTGCACTACCAATCACAAGCTGTGTAGGAAGTACTACTGAAGAAAATGAAGAAACCTCTGACAGTAATTAGAGGGAAAAATATATTGTTTTTTTTTTTAATTCCTGAATGGGCCCGCTCTTGACCTCGATCACGCCTGATGTAAAGCGATGGATGAGGTATATGATGGAACGAGCGTGCCCAGAAGATGCCTCATCATCATCGTCATTTTAGCCGAAAGACGTCCACTGCTGGACATAGGCCTCCCGCAAGCACCTCCACTTCCACCGGTTCTGTGCTTCTCGCATCCAACGGGTTCCAGAAGATGCCTAAGGCACTGGAATGCATCGACGAAACACAGCAGGCTGCTTGACTCCGGACTCCGGTGGAAAGGTCGCAAACCAGGCGGGCGTTAGCACTACCACCACACGGGAAGAATTGGCCAGTCAAATAAGGTGTTGGGTGTGACTGTCCAGGATGCGCCGAACGCGAGCGTTCAGTTGAGTAACTGGCGGAACAAACTGCGCTACACGAGGAGGCTTCTTCATGCATCGCAAAAATGTTGCACCGACCCCAAATAAATTATGAAAATATTACTTATGTAATGATGAGATATATGATGAGTGACTTATTTTCATGTCAATTAGTGTAAAAAATGCAAGGTGAATGACCAGAGGTAATTCATAGGATGTATGCTAGTCAAACAAAGTGTTTGACGAGAGATAAGAATCTTTAAAACCTAGTTTCTCTATAGTGTTTCAGTCTACATCTGTTCTAACGTTGTATTAAAAACACTATAGCTCTTTATGTGTCCTGAACTAACCAACTTTGTACCTACCATATCCGACGAATGTCTTTGTCTTTATTTTGTCGTTTGTAGTAAAAGTTGAATAGAAAAACCGGCCAAGTGCGTTGGACTTGCACACGAAAGGTTCCGAAATAACGTTTACTACGCGTTTTAGTCACGTGCTTCGCTGCGTTTCGATCTTCGGCACTCACAACTCCGATTCAAAATGATCGAAGCCGAAGTCGAAGGTGGAAAATTAATCGAAAGTTCCGACATTTTGGAGTTGGAATCGAAGCTCTGTAACAACTCTGGTGGTCACTAGAGAAGTTCCTAATATGTATATTATTTGCTCATAAAAGAAAACTAACTTAGGTACGTACGGCTACAAAACAAGCTATACATAACCAGTCAAAGCTGACTTCTGATTGTACGAAAAACCTACACAACGCGAGGTTAGTTAAAACTGGAAATGTATAGCTTGATGTGTCGCTGTCTGCACATCAAGCTACCCGGATCTGTCAAATTTTCAACTTTATTGCTAAAGCAAAAGGTGCAAAGTTTGACAGTTTCGGTTAGCTTGATGTGCTGGCGTCTGTACCTAGATAATCTGGAAGATGACCACAAAAAAAAAAAGGAGATCTTTCTTCTTTCTTTCTCTCTATCCTATTCATGTCATCACTGATGGAACGGAAACACAAATACAAAATATTAAGGTACTTACGTAATAAAATAATAATAAGTAGGTAATGATTGTACTCGTAGAGTGCATAAAATAAGTTTAAATGAATTTAATCGAGTGCTACTATACATTCATGATAATGATTAATGAAGCACAGCGGACCATGCAAGGATATAAGACGGTGATACGTGAGATGTTTGTGTAAATACTGATATCCTGCCGCCATGAGTAACGGCCTTGAGGAGTACCTAGTCATAGCAGCGGTGAATCTACAGTTATTATCGATATGTTGCAGGGAAAAAACACTAACAAAATAATTTTTCATCCATATTAATATTATAATAAAAAAGAGGGATCCGTGGCTAAATAATAACAGCCGCACAGTTCGATTGACCAGGTTAAGCTACGCTTGCCGCGGTTGGTCTGTGGATGGATGACCATCTTTACATATCGAGACCCCTCCGTGCCTCGGAAAGCATGTTAAGCTGTTGGTCCCGGCTGTCATTCGTGGATCTTTGACAGTCGTTACGGGTAGTCAGAAGCCCGAAAATCTGACAACCAGTCTTACCAAGGGGTATCGTATAACCCAGTTATTGGGTTGTGGAGGTCAGATAAGCAGTCGCTCCATGTAAAATACTGGTATTCAGCTTCATCCGGTTGGACTGGGAGCCGACCCCAACATAGTTGGAAAAAGGCTAGGCAGATGATGATTAATATTATAAAAAGAAAAAATGACAAAGCAACTATCCGTCTGTTACGTTTTGAACGGATTTGGATGAAATTTTGCACGCGAATAAACTAGTGGGGAACCTGGGAGACCTGGTTTAGGAAACTTTTTATCCCGGTAGTAGGTTTTCACATTCCATTTCATTCGCGACCTCCACGCCACGCGGGCGAAACCTCGGGCTAACTAAAGCTAGCTACATGTACAAGTACTTACTTTATTGTATAAGTACCAGAAAATACATAACAAACAAAACACATCTAGGTATCTACAAAACATACAATGGGCGGCCTTATTGCTTTCTGCGATCTCTTCAAGGCAACCTTGTAATGGACAGTGATTGCGTGGACGTGGACACAAAAATGGGGTTGTCATTGGTGCAAAATAATTATAGATACTATACCTACATTATATGTAATTGTGCTGCAATATTGTGACTTGTGCATCTTCAGCCATAACCAAGAAAAATTAAAACTCTTGCAAACCGAATTTGGAATACATACCTACTTACAAAATCTCTCCGTGCTGCAAACCGAATTTGGAATACATACTTACAAAATCTCTCCGTGCTGGAGTGTGAATACGCATGCGTGGTATTGTGAACAGAACCATGATCCGTTTGCTTCAGTTTGCCTAGACATTCAATTAGCAAGTTAACTGCTAACTACGCGCCATCCATATTTGTTGAATGTTTGATGCACCGCATACAATAGAAGAGAAACAATTTGAAACAGTCCAGTTGCATTAAGTACCTAAAGAAAAGATATTGTAAAGTTTTTTTTTATGATTCCGTACACAACGGGTGCCAACGAACCCTACGGGACCCTAGGGCTATTATTAAGGGTCCGCTGTCCGTCCATCTGTCACAGGGCTGTATTTCTGAGCCGTAATAGGTACAACAGACATGAAATTTTCCCAGAATGTGTACAGTGCGTGCCACGTAAGAAGAGACTTGACCCCGCCTCCCCCGCCTCTTTCCGCCGCCCCTATGACGTCCGGTCCCGTCCCGCACTCAGACCTCATACCGCTAAAGATACCTAAAATCGTGTACTGCGCATGTCAAACCACGTGGTGTGTCAAGTCTCTTCTTACGTGGCACGCACTGTACTAGGTACAGACGCCAGCACGTCAAGCTACCCGAAACTTTCAAATTTTGCCAGTCAACTTTGAACCTTATGCTTTAGCGATAAAGAGCTTGATGTATTATGTACTACGGTCGCTATAATAAAAATAAAATAAAGGCCAAAATTAAAGTGGATACTATACGGAACCCTTTCTGTGCGAGTTGGACTCTCACTTGGCCGGATTTTTTTTTCTCATTTTTATTTTATGTTATTGTTTCATTGTTTTGCATAATCTAGGTATGGAAGATACTCTGTACTCACGAAACAGGGAATCCTAGTGTGAGAAATAACGAAGGAACTTTATTTATTTTATTTTATCTATATGTAGGTTGGTACTCTTTGCTCTGACTGAGGTCAGGAAGGATGGACGAAGATGGTCCTGCGTTAAAAATAAGTTTACATGTTCCAAAGCAAATGATAGACCGCCATTGTATGTTTTGTATTAATAATCGTATTTTTTTTGTTATGTTTTTTCTGGTGTACAATAAAGTATATATAAATAAATAATATTTCAAGGCCTTTTTCGGATGTATTTAATTTAATTTGATAACTTTTTTTTTCCTAATTATTTTACGTAAGTAGGTACCTAACTGTAACTCGCATTCTAAGAACAGTACCTATCACAAATCCACTACGTACCTACAATGAGCCATTGCCACGATCTCGACAAGCAGAACAAGAAAATAAAAAAAACATCTCGTAGAAGCAGGCTAACCGTCAGACGTTAGTACTACCTATAAGTTATTCTGTGGCGGCGTCAGCTATAATAAGTCATTACCTAGAACCCCAGTACCTACAACAACACTGCTACATTTGTATTTGTCGTGTCTCAAATTACAAGATCTCTGACCTCCAAACTTCATCAACGAACTGAAGGATAATTGTGGGCATCAACCCACGGCATGCCTGCAGGCAAAAAGTTACACGGTATGCCTGCAGGCAAAAAGTTACACGGCATGCCTGCAGGCAAAAAGTTATACGGTATGCCGGCGCGGCGGGGTAATTGCGTAAAACCTATCAGTCAGTAGCAATGACTTTCCATTTGACAGTTAAACAACATTCATTGCGCTATTTACGTTGATGAGCAGATACATTTTTCGATCATATGAAGCAATGGATTCTTTTCTATAATTTGGAGGGGCCGGTGGCTAAATAATAACAGCCGCACAGGTCGATTGATCAGGTTTAAGCTACGCATGCCGCGGTTGGTCTGTGGATGGGTGACCATATCTTTACATAACGAGACGCCTCCACGCCTCGGAAAGTACGATAAGCCGTTGGTCCCCGGCTGACATTGGCGGATCTTTGACAGTCGTTACGGGTAGTCAGAAGCCCGAAAGTCTGACAAGCAAATAATAATATAATATAATACGATACCCCTTGGCTTACGAAGGGGTATCGTATTACCCAGTAACTGGGTTGTGTTGTGGAGGTCAGATAGGCAGTCGCTCCATGTAAAATGGTATTCAGCTGCATCCAGTTAGACTGGAAGCCGACCCCAACAGTTAGGAAAAGGCTAGGCAGATGATGTTGATGTCTAAGAATGACAGTTGCGACAAAACAACAATGCGATGAAACATCGTGAAGAAACCGGTATGTCTTATAACCAAAAATTCGAAGACATGTGTCATCTACCAACCCGCACTGGACCCGTGTGATAGATTACAGCCCAGTCCCTCTCGATGAAAGGAGGCCTGTGTGTCAGCAGTGGGAACAGTACAGGCTGATAATATGACTGCAGATCTGACCTCCATGAAATATCATTCTTAGACAGTTAAGTATGGAGTATGAAATGGCTATAACACGATAAATTGACGTCTGGACGACGACGACACTTTAAATAGCGAATTCAAAGGCAACCAATCATCAAAAGCCACAGTTAAACAAACGAGCTTGCTTCTCATTCAACAGCAAACGCAAAATACAACCTCACACAGTAAAAGTTGCATACAGTTGGTATGCGCTGGCGCAGGCGTAGGAAGCTACGAGTATAAACTATGTAGGCGACGCGACGCGGCATTGGACAGCACCTGTTAAGCGATATTAATATAAACTTAGGTGGTCCAATTGAATGTATGCGATACCTACGTGTTTGAGGACCTTGCAGCTGTGAGATATATGTAGAATGCAGGGATATTCATTAGTGAAATGATGTGGATTTGAAATTTGAATAATGATTACTTGCCACTAGTCAGAAAGGTGCGCACAAACACAATTCATGATACCCCCAGAACGAGGTATTATCTAAAATTCTAAATAAAAATCACAAAGTACTAAACGAAATAGAGATGGTTGCGTCTGCGTGTAATTTATTTCATCACCACTGCAGCACTGCTCTCAAAACGGTGAAGGAAAACGTCGTGAGGAATCCGGCATGTGCTTGAACTAAATATTCGAAGACATGTGACATTTACGAACACGCGCTTGGCCTGCATGGTGGATTGCGGCCCACTCCCTTTCAAAAACAGAGGAGGCCTGTGTCCCAGCATTGGGAATATTATAGACGAATTATGTGAAAAAATGGTGAAAAGCTCGAACAAGAAATTAGAGTTCAATTTAAATTGATCCTGAAACATGTTTTATCATCTCGGAAACACTTTAACTAGACTTTAAAGAGCTATTAGTTGAAAACTCTTCGATCATCTCAGAAAAACCTCTGAATTTTGCGATCATTTTATGAGATTTTTTTAGGAGTAAAACGAATGATGTGCTCATATCTCAAAAAATCTTCCACGTAAAACCAGAATGGTGTAAATGCAATTATCCTGTTAATTGAGCGAAGTATTTAAGTAAAGACATAAGTTTGCCAAACAAAAGTCAGTGTCCTCATCACACATCTGCAAATATTTTCTTATCACTGTTATCATTGTTCAAACTAACGAGCTTGGACAATTATAACTGCATCATAGATTGGTGGAAATTTTAATAATAAACTAATCATTTCAGGCGCTGCCTTTTTTCAGCAATTTTGATTCATCCCGAAATAAAAAAGAATTCCCCAACTCATCATTAATCATCTTCGCAATAGCACACAGCCATTCCCGTCGCTTCATTCGGCGTTTAAAACGTCGAAGTTATGACAGTAACGTTGAAAATCTTACTGAAAGTACTTCACCGGACAGTCAAAATTCTCATTTAACCACAAGTCATCGCTGTTAGAAGTAAGAAACAACTCCGAGCGAGTTTTTGCGCCAGTAGTCAAAGGCTCGGAGCAAGAGGTTTTTGTACTGTAGTTGGCGCGGATGACTCATACGGCTTCTGACACATCGCCGCAACGCAAACTTATTAGTTTATTACCTTTATAAATAGATAGGTTACCATTCGGGTTATGTTTACGCTGTTCCTACGACTCGAGGATTAACAGAGGCCCTCGTTAAAGACTGGAAGGGCGTCATAGGGCTTGGCTCTGTCCAGATAGAGATGCAAAAATCCTCCCGTATCCCAAATACCTTAGAGTTTCTGTAGAGTTCCGGAATTTATCCGGAGTTTATCCTTCCCCAGGATGCCTTTTATCTCCTAGCCAAATTTTATCGAACTCCGTTCAATGGTTCAGGCGTGAAAAGGTAAAGTATAGACAGTAATTAGTATGGATTCTGCTATAGTTTTCCACGCGTCCCTTTGGAATCTTTCTGTACTTTGGGTTTAACTTTTAATCGGTAGGTGGCCGACCCTTGGCCTCCGCTTGAGAAAACCCTCTCAGCGCTGTATTATCGTTCACTGTATGGCAATGCCTAGTGCCGTCACATCACATTCCAAAAAGAAAGCAAGACGATCTAATCATATTCTCTCATCATTATCATCATTTTCTTGCCCTAATCCCAATCTGTTTGGGGTCGACGCAACATGTATTTTTCTTTCATACTTCTTTTTTTTTTTTCAGGATGGGAAATCATCAAATGACCCCTCCCGCTCTGGGTGGAGCGGAAGGGAGTGTCAGACTCTTACTTCTCGTCTCTCTTACTCTCTACTCACTTACTTCTTCTTTCATACTTCTCTAGTCCGTATTCTCAGTCGTCAGCTCGGTAGTCACTCCCTTTCCAGCCATATCATCTTTCATACAGTCCATCCATCGTTTCTCCAAACCGATCATATTCTCTCCTCCATTAAATAACATAATTATGTGCTTACATACCTTTTTTTTTTGTTGTCGGGGGGAAACCTTCAAAAGGCACCCGACCTTCGGGGAGGGAGGTCGGGGAGTGTGGGATTTTTACCTCACTAAAACCGCCCCGGTGATCACCATCAGCATATAAGGGTGGTCCCGGTTCCTCTTAAAATACCAACTCCGGAACCCCCCCGTGCAACGCCTGTAAGGCACATCCCTGGGGAGACTGTAGAGGGGCCTCCCCTGAGCCTCGCTATGCACGGCAGCACGTGATCACTGTGCCACCGTCTTGTGCTTACATACCTAAGTCACAGTATAAATAGTGTATACTGTGCCTAAGTAATGGTCATTAAATAATACATAATAGAACCGGTTGCCGACAGACGTGTGACTCATGATCTGATGGTAAACAATGCCCGATATACCTATATCTTGTTGATCGCTTGTTATTATGTAGTTTTACATTCCCGGCTAATTATCAACTCTGCCTTTGCTGACAATGGCGGTTAGTGTCCTAGGGCATTCTGTAGTAGTCAAAGCTGTGTCATACTATGTGTAATATGTCATCGTGAGTCCTTTCCTAGTTATGTCATTCTTTTTACGAACACTTACTTACCTGCGGTGTTATTGCGTAACAAACAGTCACAATCGATGACAATGCCTTTCATTTTGGTAGTTCAACCATGTTCATTGCGTTATCTACGTTGTCGAGCTGAAGAATTTTTCAAACCTGTGAATATTTTTTCTTTTTGTTAGAGCTGTGGTGGCCCAGTGGTTACGGACCCGACTTACGAGTTGTGGGTTGTGGATTCGGACCCAGACAGGCACTTTACTTTGTGTTAATTTATTTCATCACCATTGCTCTCAAAAACGGCGAAGGGAAACATCGTGAGGAAACCGGCATGTCCAAGAACCAAAAATTCGAAAACATGTTAATCTACCAACCTACACTGGGCCCGCGTGGTGGATTACGGCCCATTCCCTCTCACAGAGAGGGGGCCTGTGTCCCAGCAGTGGGAACAGTATAAGCTGATTATGTTATGAATATTTTAATTTATTTGAATTTCCTTTCTAAAACCTTCAGATTGTGATTGATACAACTGAGTTACGCAATTAGTTGTACATCATTCCCTACTTTCATCCCATTTTATTTGGGGTGTGTGTTCTTCCATATTATATACCTAGCTCTATCGTCATCTCACTATTTAAATATTCAATTCAATTCAACATGAGTGTAACATACAACATGGCAAAGCTGCCAGCCTTTTAGGCACGTTTCCTGTTGACAGGGATGTGGACGAATTTTTTGATGCCTTTTTATTATTTCCCCTCCTTTTTATATACAGTGGATTTCATTTATTACGACCTTGGTTGTAGCGACCATTTACCTATAGCGACGTTAAATCTAAGTCCCTTGAATTTAAAGCATACTTTAGTACAAAATTCATGTGGCTATAGCGACTTTGGATGTAACGCCGAGTTCGGGTGTAGCGACTGTTTTGAATGAATCATTTGTAACAAATTCCTAGAAATCCCATGCAGATATTGCGACTGGAATCGGCCGCCAAAGACATTGTAGATTTCTTTCTTTCACAAACATTTCTTATCTTTTGTTTACATCCACACAGATGGTCAGCAAGTGTGGAGACCTTTACCTTTTGTTTATAGATATCAGCTAAGTAGGTAGGGAAGCGTGTAAGTTTCGGAGTTAAATTTATGGTTCAGTTACAAAGCGATATTCTAAGTAGCAACTGGGTTTAGTAAACTTTTGAATAAGTATATATAGCTGCTAGACGCACATTCACTGTTAAAGAAAAGGCGGAAATCATTTCGAAATTGAAAAACGGTGAAAACAATGCTGATTTGTGCAAAGAATACAAAGTTTCCCATTCCACGTGTCTGTATCTCTTTACCTTTGCCTGTAACGACTTCCCGATATAACGACGAAAATAGAGTGGTCCCTTCATCGTCGTTATACCCGAAATCCACTGTACTTGTACATTATTATTATTTTAAGACTTAGCTTTTAAAATTATGTAAATAGTAAATACATAATTGCCACATGAGTGGATTGCGAAATATCTTTTGGATACCAGGCGGGACAATGCTTACATAATTATGCTAAAAATCCCCTTCTATTTTAGAAGAGTTGTGTGTGAGAGTATCCTAGACTTTTCAATGGATCTTTACAGACTGTTCATAAACAAAGTGACGTAAAACGAAGCTGGTAATCCTTTTCGTGTCTAGTGAATTGAGGTCATCTCGTTTGTCGAGTACCGCATTAAGTGCTGAACGATTATTTTTGGTATTATGCACACAATCGTTCTTTGCTCAGACAGACGCTCCCACATTTCAAAATGTCAGCAATTTGTTTATTTTTCGCAATATTACTTGATAAGTAAAAAATATAATCACGATAGTCATAGGTCACAAGTTGACCACAACTTGAAGACGTGTATTATTTGAAAAAAAAAAAACATTCTTCGCAAGAGCGCTGTCCAATTTATAATACCTACAGTCCAAATTCTATGAATAATTCAGTACTGGGATTAGAATACGGAGGGAGTCACACAGTTTATTCTTCAGACTTATTGTCTCCCTGGCCATCCAAAGATTGTCTAGTAGATATCGCTATTAGCGATAAGACCGCCGTTGTACCTTGCATATTAATGTTTTTTGTATTTGAATGTATGATTAATAATAAAGCATATTCTATCTTTTTAAACATTACATTCATGCAATCCACAATGATTGTAATAAACAGGAGAGCTCACCAGGTAACATTGATAATAAACTACCCAACGAGAAAACCAAGACTGTAACAAATATACCCTCTGGTATATTTGTATATCTATTATAAACGTGATTCAAGCATCAGAATATTGATCAGAATCAAGACCATTTTTCAAGCTCCGAACACAAGGCCGCTGTACAGACACGGTCATTGTATTCTAACTCGATTAACTCCATCGATCAATGAATCGATACCGCGACAAAACAAAAGCAGCTCGTGCCTACTGACCCAGAACCTGTGCAGACTTCGTAATGTCTGCGCAGATGTCCTGTGCATCCTGGCGTAACTCCTGAGCCAACTACAAAGTAATAAAAACCTTAGGACGTTAAAGTAGAGTTGGTATTCCAATGCTGGTAGTCGGAGATGATGATATCTTTTGGTACTCGTTTCTAAAGCATGTGTGTGTCTGTACATGAGTAAACAAGGTGATGTCATTATGCTCCGCCTACATTGATTCTGTACAGTTTTAATAATGTGGTATTTTGATTCGCTGTCTTTAAAATAAAGGTCTTTACTTTTTGGCATTTCTGTTAAGTTGGAAATATAATTATCGGCGTTTACAGAAGCAACTTTGTTACACAAGAATGCAAACTGAGCGCAGTAAAGGTCATGTGGACTTTATGCATCATTGTGCAAAGGGTCATCATCTCCACAGTCATCATTTCAGCCGAAAGATGTCCACTGCTGGTCATAGGCCTCTCCCAAGCACCGCCACTTCAACCGGTTCTGTGATTCTCGCATCCAGCTGATTCCTGCCACCTTCAACAGGTCATCAATCCATCTCCGGATTTATTTAGAATCGAAAGCTTTTTTGCTAATCAGTATTTTTCGAAGGTCTGACAAAATGGACCACGGCCTTGTCAAAAACCTATCATTTAGTTAATGTACCACCTACGTGTGAGTCGATGATGTCAGCTGAAATGGAGACACAAAGTACAACACTCAAGTCTTCAACTTAGACTGAGGAAAATCTTATTACATAATTATTTATTTGCGTATTTAAAACCTAGGTACTTAAAAGTCACTGCAAGTTACTGCAAGACCAAGGCGGTGCATACTAACTTCAGCTTAAGATTATAATAACACATTAGATGGGATTATTCGACCTGCACCCTAACTGCGTACACACTATTAATCAGCGGTGCTATTCTGTAAAAATCTCACCGTGAAAACTTAGGTGAAGTGAGCGTGGAGTGAGCTGTCAATAGTGTCAATTCCTAGTAGTCCAGTCATTTTAGGCATTTTAAACCCCAATCTGCGGAAAAATTCCTAGTGAGCTGAATTTTTGTACACACCTTTATTACGACGTTGTAATGAAGATGTGAAAAATCGACATTAATATCGTGCCGGCTAAAAGAGTTATAAAGGTCAAAAAGTCACGAAAATCAGTTTTTTGCAAATATCTCGCGACCTATTGGTCGGAGGTCAATATAGTCATTATAAAAATTGTTTGTCGTGAAATTATCTACAAAAAACGCCTCTTGCAATTTTCTGTAAAATTAACCGTTTTTGAAATAGAGCGCTGAGAAAGCGACTAGAATGCACTTACATACAGTATTGTATACCGTATAACAAGGCGTAAACTCTATTGTTTTTTATTTATGTTTTTAAGTGTCTTAAAAACTTCTATCTGATATTTGGGCGTTTTGTGAAAAGTATACTTATATTATAGAGGTTTGGAACTTAGTAAAATTACTATATATTATACAAACGACCTCCGATGGCAAATGTTCTGTATTTTATTATTCCGAGACCCGTCCCTTTATATCTGCTACTGTCTGTCGGACTGTGTTTATCTCCGTTGAAAAATATTTTTTGAGTATTAAAGACGTTATTTTAGTATTTCCATGCTCTTGAACAGTTTTCATAATGAGTGATACATGTTTTATTTGCAATGAATTTATTATCGGATGGTGATGTAGTAGAAGTTAGGCGTGGTCTAAACAATTCTGCAGAAATATTCCAACAAGAAAATTGCTCTCGAGATGACATTGTTAATGCTGGAATACATTTTCTACTAGCAATGTATGGTGCTCCAAAATCAGAACATTCGATAGATAATTACAGATACTTTAGCTTTGCTAAACTACGAGTAACAAGACTAAGCACAGCTGTGAAATTTCCATTATTACCACCTACTTCTTCAGCAGCTCAACAGCATATTTATCGAGTGTATTATCAAATACAAACCTGGTTAGGAAGAGAAATTGATCCAGAACAGTGGGGTTGGGAGTTACAAAATAATATATTACAGCCAATAGGTAGGTAATAATAGGTAATACGGGCTGGTGTCCGCAAATCCACGTCAATGCGCGTATTTTGCGTATTACAGCCAATAACAACATTATTACCACCAGCACCCGATGACATACTGAACACATAACACATTTTTTTCTACGTCTTTTGTCTTTAATAACGTCTTTAATACTCAAGAAATATTTTTCAACTGAGCTAAACACAGTCCGACAGACAGTAGCAGGTATAAAGGGACGGGTCTCGGAACAATAAAATACAGAACATCTGCCATCGGAGGTCGTTTGTATAATATATAGTAGATTTTACTAAGTTCCAAACCTCTATAATATAAGTATACTTTTCACAAAACGCCCAAATATCTGATAGAAGTTTTTAAGACACTTAAAAACATAAATAAAAAACAATAGAGTTTACGCCTTGTTATACGGTATACAATACTGTATGTAAGTGCATTCTAGTCGCTTTCTCAGCGCTCTACTACAAAAACGGTTAATTTTACAGAAAATTGCAAGAGGCATTTTTTGTAGATAATTTCACGACAAACAATTTTTATAACGACTGTATTGACCTCCGACCAATAGGTCGCGAGATATTTGCAAAAAACTGATTTTCGTGACCTTTTGACCTTTATAACTCTTTTAGCCGGCACGATATTAATGTCGATTTTTCACATCTTCATTACAACGCCGTAATAAAGGTGTATACAAAAATTCAGCTCACTAGGAATTTTTCCGCAGATAAAATCTAAAATGACTGGGCTATAGCAAAAACAATGAGTTTGTTTTTGCTAGGAATTGACACTTCACCTAAGTTTTCACAGTGAGATTTTTACAGAATCGCCGGCAGAATCTGAATACTTTTGAAAGATTATTGCTATCCATTGCTTCATATGTTTGAAAAATTCTCTGGTCAACAACGTAAATAAATGTCGTCGAGCTGTCAAAATGAAAGCCAATCCTACTGTTGATGTGTTACGCATTTGCTTGTAAATTTTGTAAGCTCTACTAGCAAAACTTACACTGGGTCCAAAATATTTTTCCGAATCTGAAAATTGTACCGGAAGGAGAAGATTGGAGGAGATATTCCCTGGTTCCTCATCTTTTTCGTTATAAATTACGCGATTCTCAAAATTGCACTTCTCTGTGGCTTTGTTTTCTGAAAAATTCACGACGGGACCTGCGAGGAATTTGAAAAATAGGTATTTGAAGAAACTATTGCCGTCGCCTTACCTCAAGTCTGCCCCCATAGTGTGTGATAGGGACAGCTGAAGCTCAGACCGAAATTATCACAAAAAATTTGACGAGATCGACGTTTCGTATTCTCCTCTTTTCTCCTCGAAAACTGAGCCGATTCAATTATTTCTTACATTAACATTTTAAGAAAGAGTATGTTTAGGTTCCTATAATTTTTGTTATGTAAAAAACTTTTCTAATTTTTCTGGTAGTCCTCTAATCACGGGCGGTAAAAATAGGACATTTTTGTCATTTTTAGAGGGTCATATTTTCTTTACTAATTACATATTGTCGAAAAAAAGAAAATGGCACTGACATATTTACAGCAGACCTTGATTTTATGAAAAAACAATTTTTGCTCTAGAGGCATTATTTAGGAAGAAAAAAGGAGAATACATTTGTATGGAGAATCGCACGCCTACAGCAATTTATCGTCCAAATAAAAGAAGCGTGCGATAACCTAGCATATGAAGTATGCAATTAGCATTTCGTGCACACAGTATGTGTCATTTCTAAAATATTCCTTAACAAGCTGAGTAAACTGCGTCATCTCTATTATTTACTATGAATATGCAAAACAGGCTAAAAACTAGCATTATTCCGCCAAATTGTCAGTAAATAGATATATTCTGCAAAAACACTGAAAATTTTAAACTTTTCGTCATTTCCATTTCTATTAAATACAATGATAATTTCATGCACTGCGTGGTTCCTTTTGAGTGTATCTCAATTTTTCAAGATACCAAATCTTGTAAATTGATTCTTTCGTGATACACACCATTGATTCCTTAGACTTAGTTCTTCAGTTGAACTTCATTTGCTTTCTTCTTCGTATCAAGCCCTATTGTAATGATTTTGTATCCACCAAATAAGCTAAGGTCTCAAATTACTTGGACCGTACCAGAGAAGTTCTGAAAACTTTTCCATACAAATCTCGGGAGAGTATAACTTTTTTGTGCAATCTCTGTTTTTTGTGTGAGCTATCAAGTTTCGTCTCAACTCACTTTATGGAGCGTTTAGAATGTCCTAGAATCGTGACTTCCTCAATAGCACTTGTTAACGAGTTTTTGCATTATTTCAGGTTTCTTTGTACATCGACATTTCTTTAGAATGGAACTAATTTATAACCAATCACGTGCTACTATTATCGAAATTATAGGGGTTTTTTAATTTTTTTACAAATACCTAAGTTATTTGTAAAGATCAAACCCATAGTGTTGCGACTAAAGATGGGAGCATAGAACCGGATGTCAGTGACTTAAACTTAGACTTTTACATTGTCTATGACGAAGTCTATTAGCTCGGCATGCTATGCGGAGGAAGAAGAAGAAAAATTAAGTTTACCTCAACTTAAAATAGATGTGTGTACTTTGTCTTGGTGGAGTCCAGGCTAAGATACAGGATACACTTCACCTAAGTTTTCACGGTGAGATTTTTACAGAATGAGCCGGGAGTAGCAATGAATTCCTAGATGACATATGACATTGTAACTTATGATTGATTTTATTACTTTGACATTTATTATTTATGATACAAAAAGTCAAAAAAGAAAAAAGTATATATCGACACCTCCTAAGTACAACTAAGTAACTGAAAAATGCAAATTTTATAGGAGAGCGAATTGAAGATTTCATTTTTTTTAAATCGCCATAGCTAAGCTCCTATATGGAATTAAAGTATAATATTTGGTGAGCGGGTTTAAACTTAAGTGAAATTTATAATTAAGACTATATTTTGTTTCTAAATCTTCAAGTTTTTGTTTTATCACACATGCATACTTTTACTGCGTTGTAAAAAACAATCAAAATATACTAACTGACACATACACATTTCTTCATTGGAATATTCAGGCACCTTATTGCTTTAACTGCCAGATACATACTTATAAATGGTAAAGTCAATTGAAATATCCTGTGTAACTGATACTTACATAATTTACCACCGTAATTATATTATTGTGCATACAAGTGTAACTGAATTCCAAACTTGTAAAAATCATCATCTGTTTTGGTATTTTGAAATAAAAGCAGTGGATATATTTGTATTATCTAATGTTTATTTTCAAAACACAAAAATATAAATTTCAAACGTTTCAAGTATCAAAAAGTAACATTATTATTAATTATATGTTGTATGTTTATAACACCGAAGATCTAATGTAACATTAATTAAAAATGGCATCTACCTACCTACTGGTAATCAGACTTTTCTCTTTTGTTTTATTAGGTATAAGTTCTTACTAATCTGGAAATCACTTAGGTATGTAAAACTAACTAAAAACTAAAAAAAAAATTTTTCCAATAATAAAAATATTCTTAAACTTTATAAAAAATTGCTATTTTTTTTTGAGGATGGGAAATCATCAAATGACCCCTCCCGCTCTGGGTGGAGCGGAAGGGAGTGTCAGACTCTTACTGACTAAAACCCACCCGTGTTACTTCCTTAGCCCTTTATGTTCCGAGCCAGGGGTAACCCTTTCGGACAATCCCGCTGACCCGGCAGGCTTCGGCCCTGACGGGCCCCTACCATTGATGCTGACATCTCTTTGCGGCGCGCGTGGAACACGTACGCGCCGTCCGGGAAGGGGCTGGTCTTGATCGGACGGTGAGCTACCCATTACTCTCCGCCCGCAGGCCCGCGCCTACGGTGGCCGGGAGTCGTCGTGCGACTCCCGACGCCCGGAGCGTCTCCCGCGGCGGTTGGGAAGGGAGGCTCTCTCCCTCAGCCGTCCCGCCGCCGCCTCCTTCGCTAGCATGACTGCTTCGCAGACGGAGGCGACTGCCCCCCACTCCCTCTCGCCCCTGACCATGGCTTGAACCAGGCCCGGACGCGAGAGGTCGCCCCCGCTGCCGATCGCCTCAACGAGGACACGGCGGTGCTCCGCCCAAGCGGGGCAGACCTCCACCGTGTCCTCGGGCCATCCTGGCAATGGTGACACCCGGGCGTTTCCTCCCGCCTGATTATGTGCAGGAACCTCCCGAAACTTCCGTGTCCGGTGAGGACCTGCGTCAGGCGGTAGGTGAGAGCGTCGTGACGCCTCTCTAGCCACTCCTCAAAGAGGGGTCTTACCGCCGCTATCGTGGCGTGCCCTGCGCTGGGTTGCGACAGTCGCTCTTTCCATGCCACCATGAGATCGCGCCGGAGGTCCGTCCGCTCCGCCGCAATTTGCTGCGGAATCGGAGTTTCCCCCCGGCGTAGTGCCTCCGCGCGCCACTCATACAGCCGCGCGAGGACTATCGCCTCCAGATCCCATGGCGGCAGTCCGGCAAGGAGGCTCCCCGGATCAGCCTTGTGGCTACCACCTTCTGGGGCGCGTTCAAATAATCGAAGCGAAAGCTCGCCGCCGCAGTGAACGCGCCCACACCGGGGCCCCGTATAGGGCCATGGACCGCACGACCCCCGCGTAAAGCCTCCGGCAGGAGGCGTTTGGCTTCCTCAGGTTGGGCAGGAGCCGCTTGAAGGCGGCCCCGGCCCGTTCCAGTTTGGGAGCCAAACGTCGGAAATGCTCGACGAAGTTCCACCGGCTGTCGAGGACGAGACCCAGGTATTTCATCGTCGTCTCGAGACCGATGTTAACCCCTTCTACCATTAGTTGGGATCCCGATGGTGGCGCGTTCCGGGGCTCATGAAACGACATGGCCTCGGACTTGTGCAATGCCACCTCGAGACCCAACTGTTGGATCCTCGCCACGACTATCGCAACCCCGCGTGTCATCGCGTCGGCCGCCGCCTGATGCGACCTCCCCTGCGCCAGGACTAGCGTGTCGTCAGCGTAGCAAACCACGCTGACGCCATCAGGGAGGTCGGCCCGCAGCACCCAGTCGTAACCGATGTCCCACAGGAGCGGCCCCAGAACCGATCCCTGTGGGACACCGCACGACATCTCTCGCCGGTTCCACTCCCCATCGCGACCGGGGTAGATGACGGCTCTGTCCGTCAGATACGCCCCGACTACTCGACGGAGGTAGGTCGGCACTCGGTGATACCGGAGTGCCTCCCCAATGCAACCCCAGGGCAGGCTCATCATGGGTGATTGTGGCGTTATTGTTGTCAATATGGGGTGAGAGTTACTCGGAAAAATCACTGGAGCTGTATGACTTGTGACGGTTGGGGAATGTGTTCTGTTTCCTATGAATTCCGTCATTTGTTGCAAGTCTTCATCAGTAAAATATTTTGAGAAGTGTATTGGAGTATCTGAAACAATCAAACCACAATAAAACACTCGATTTTCTACGATAATCAACACCATTTCATAAAAGTAAAACTATGTCAGTATACAGATAGATATTAATAATCAAGTTAAAATCCAATGTAAAACAATATATGTGTTAGTTAACTGATTTTATTTTAAACACATTCCGTAGAATAAGTATGTAAGTGCCTAGATAAATTTTTCAATCAAACTAAATTCCGACGTAAAAATGTGTAACTGCGTAGTTACATACTTATGCATCGGGAATGAATAAATTGCAGTAATGTCGTCATGAAGATATCTTTTCATTTTAAGACGTGTTCAAATATTTACAGTATAGGTAGAAATCTCAATTTATAGGTGCACTTAAAATATATACTTACTTTAATAATTATAAAATATTTAGTTAATATTACTTACCTTGCCTTGATGGCGAGTCTATCAGCTGGTCTGATGTTACGCTTATTATTTTGTCCACAGCATTTTTTGGTATTTTAATGTAGTTAAAATCATCTTCCCTTAATGTAATTGAAAATTTATAACGTTCACTCGACATGGTAAAAAACAACGCAACACTCGCGCGCACAATTCGCTGCCCGCCGAAGAACTGAGTGACCGGCAGTTACCCGCACCGCGCGCCCTTTCCCCCCCACGTCAAAGTATGTAACTGGAACTTAAATGGTTGTACGCTGTGTTTATTTGTCAGCTTGCAGATAAACAATTATACGTTTGAGAAAAAAGTATGTTGGGTTTATTGAAAAAATAAAATAAAAATGTATATGGTAAATATAGGTATATAGATGCCAAAAATGCAATAAAAACCGTTTCGTGTATCTGGCAGATACATACGTATACTTAGCGGGTGTCGATATACGCAAAATACGCGCATTGACGAGGAGTTGCGGACACCAGCTCGTATTACCTATTACTTAAACCTTCATTTTGAATCACTCTATTACTGAAAACTGCATTAAGCCATTGCGCAGTTTAAAAGATCTTAGTTAGAGCGAGAGCGACTTTGTTTTATCCTACATAATGTTAAGAATGGCGAGACTTGGGAGGCTTATGTCCAAGTGTAAAATGGAAGAATCGATCTCCCAATAAATAATGACTGAAATCATAAGAGTTAACACACTTAACCTTGCTCTGGTTTCCTTTACTCAAAGTCCAGCTCAAGAAGCCATAACGTAACGCACATTAATGCGTTATTGTGCCACATTTACATACTTGAATGAATGTATTGATAGCGTTAAATCGCTCGTAGCTAAATAATGAGAGCCGCACTGGTCGATCCTCAAGATTAAACAACTCTTGCAGAGGTCGCTTCGTGGATGGGTGACCATCCATAACATACCGAGGTGGTCCCGACTGTTTCCCGACTGTCATTTATAGATCTTTGACAGTCGTTACGGCTAGTCAGAAGCCCGAAAGTTTGACCTCCAGTTTTGCCAAGGGGTATCGTGTTTCCCAGTAACTGGGTTGTGGAGTTTAGATAGGCAGTCTCCTCCATGTAAAATACTGGTATCCAGCTACATCCGGTTACACTGAAAACCGACAGCAACATACGTAGTTTGAAAAAGGTTAGGCAATTTCATACAAACTTTCAAGCTCTTTTCGAAATGATGAACCGATTTTAATGAAACTTCATACGCATAAGCAGGATACAAAGATCTAAAAAGTTTTAGAAGAACATTTTCGAAAAATAGTGTTACAGCCAAATTAGACTGATTTTAAATTTTCTATAGAAACAGAGATTTCCAGTTATATTTTTTTAAATAAGTATATTTCGAAAAGGTTCTTTACTAACTTTTTAGTTCTTTGTATCCTGCTTATGCGTATAAAGTTTCATTAAAATCGGTTCATTTATTTCGAAAAACAAAGGCTTGAAACTGTTTGAAATGCCATATGTCGTAAACGCTCTTAATATGTATTTATTGATTTATGTACTGACGCCAAGCACATCAACCTACCCGAAACTGTCAGATTTCCCCAATCAATTTTGAACCTAATGCTTTAGTGATAATGTTGTAAATCTATTAAAGAAATTTGACAGATTATATAACTGTATGTAACTTGATGTGCTGGCGTCTGTACATAGTTAATCCTTTAGCATTGACATAAGAATTTAATTTTTATTGTCGCGTTCTTCATAGTCACGATATTATTATGCAATTTTGAAAAATAATATCGCATGCCGCACAAATTCTCTTCGAACCAGCATGTTACCTACACGGTACAGCTAAAACTATTGCATCATAGACATAGACAAATTGAATATTTAATTATATTGAACTTTCTCATTGTTGCAGTGAATTAAATACGAGTACGTGAACGAGTCTCTAGTGCAGAGGACGAAACGACAGATTGCTACGAGAGAGCGGTGAGTCATTGTATTGTCTACCTACCCTACTACCTACTAATCTGTGGGTAGGTGGGAGTCGGGTCTTTGGCTTCATGCACTACCTTCGTCGAACTTAGGTACTTTGTTCGACGACACTACTTTTCGCCTCGCTGCTTCCTTACGACTAGGCACTCCTTGCTGTTCTCCCCATCGCTGTCTCTGTGGCGAAGATGTCAACAGCCTCGGACACCACGGCCTGTCTTGCAGCCGAAGTGCGGGTCGCTTAGCACGGCACGCGAACATTAATGACATCATCCGACGAGCTCTTGTTACCGTCGGCGTTCCAGCTGTATTAGAACCCAATGGCTTGGCACGCGACGATGGCAAGAGACCGGACGGTATGTCTTTATTTCCATGGAAGGTGGGTAAGCCTTTAGTTTGGGACGCAACGTGTGTCGACACTCTTGCGCCATCCCATCTTCCTGGCTCTGCGTGCTGTGCTGGCGCTGCTGCTGCGGCTGCGGAAAACCTCAAGCGGCGAAAATATAATAACCTTATCGGAAATTATATTTTCGAGCCGTTTGGGGTTGAAACTCTCGGTCCGTGGGGTCCGAGTGCTCATGGTCTTTTTAAAGAAATTTCTAAACGACTGGTTGACACTTCCCGTGACCCAAGGGCTGGCTTTTACCTTGGCCAGAGGCTAAGCATCGCCATACAACGTGGCAATGCCGCCAGTCTCTTGGGTACATTACCAGTCGACAGCGATGCGGATGAATTTTTCGACGCAATTTTTTAGTTTCTGTATAGTTTTAGTTAAGATAGAATTTAATTTTGTTATTTTTGAGACATTTGATATTAAATTATGTTCAGTAAATCTAATACATACACATAAATAATTATTAAAGTACAAATGTATCTGTTTGTAACTTCGACCAAGTTTGTAATGTCAAAATAACGGCTTTTTACTAAATGCATTTGAAAGTACAATGTATGTATAACGGTATACCTAACAAACAACAACTATTTGTTTTTTTTTGTCTGTCTGTTTGTTCCGGTTAAACTACGAAACGGCTGGACCCATTTTGACGGGACTTCCACTGGCAGATAGCTGATGTTCTATGGAGTAAATTAGGTCTATACTTTTATTTTAGAAAAAGAATAAAAACACGTGTTGGGTCGGAGGATCCCCGGCAGGAACGAAGTTCAAAATGAAAATCGAAGATGGCGGTTGCAAAAATATCAAAATGATGAAAAATTAAAAAAGTCGGTTTACTGACGATAGTTGAACGTGACAACGTCATAAGAAAATACTGATGGAATAGTTGCATTGCATTTGTTAATATTCGCTTGCACTTCAAGCCGCCATGGAACGCTACAGAGCGAGGCCGCGAGGTAACGCTACATGAGTCATGTTTTTTCGTGAGTGCAACCAGCTTCATCGATTTATTAGACGTTGTTACGTCAAAAAATCTCAGCCTCCATCTTGGATTTTCATTTTGATCTCAAAATCGGCTTCAGCACCCTCGAAAACCATAAAAACTATATCTCTCTCTCTCTCTTTCTTTCTATTACATATAATACATGGAGGGGGCATAACGCTTTTCGTTACGTGACGATATCTACCAGTTTACTCCTACCCAAGCTCATTCAAAAAAATTAGGGTACCCCCCGCAAACTCAAACTCAAAGCATTTATTTCAATTAAACCATTTACAGGCACTTTTGAATTGTCAAGAAGTCGGTCAGTCAGAAAATATGAAGCTAGTTGCCTAATCCAAAGCGTAGGTACCTATGGAGAAGAACGGGCAAGAAACAAAAAAATTAAAACCCATAAAATTTCCGAAATCGAACGCGTGCGAAGGTGCGGGCAGAAGCTAGTAATAAATAATTACAATATACACAATCGTCTACGGTCGTAGGCCTAACGTCCAAATGTGCTTAGGAAGGCCACTGTGTGATTCCACCTTCCACAAAAGTTCCTCCGTTTGGTAATGGGGGAAAGAAATGGATCTCCAGCAGTGGATGTCTGGAATCGCCTCAGTTACAGGTACTCTCTGCTCAACAACGTAAATAACGCAATGAATGTTGTTGAACTGTCAAAATGAAACCCATTGCTACTCTTAGTGAGATTCGGGCGGTGCAGCATTGCGTAATCGAACAATGAGGGTTTTCTGAAATGACGTTCGCTAGGTGGCAGCACTAACACGTCAGGTCCAGGCATCTGTCAAAGAGCCTATATTTTCTTTAGTCATGACTGAATGATGAACGAATGAATAAATCGAATGATGAACGTCATCATATATTTTATATTGGAAGACCTCTTGTCACCAGTGGTGCCAACTGGTGTCGTAAATTTTCACGAAAACCCTCATTTCCCGCGAACTTTACCAGATTGTCGGTAAACCATGTGGAGGGGCCTACTTTTCTAAAAAAAGGGGGGGTTTAGGAGTAATTTTTCGCCGAGAAATCTTCTTTACATTCAACAGGCGTAGGCGTTAAGAAAAACAACGCTGAAATCGGAAAGTCTGAAAAGAAAAACTATAAAGCAAGCACATAAATAATGCAGTAGTCAATTATATTATTTTAAACTTCAGACTTTTACATATTAATAATTCTTGGCTAATAACGCTGTTTCTTCAAATATTAATGACCAAAAAAAAAACTGAAATTGCAAATGCATCACTTACCACCTACTTAATTATTGCAAAGTAAACAAGAACATTTTTGTTTCGCATTTTTTATTAGAAATCTTACCGACAACTTGTTTAGCGCATTTTAAACTGCACTTTATAATTTACGTTTATAAATATTTATTAGATTTCTATTGATTTGTAACGAGCCACGAACATTTTCAGGATAACTAACAATCAGCTGGGTTTGAATTTCAGCAATGATATCTAATTAATAAGTATGTTGATATTTCATTCAGTCATTTATCCTCTTTTATTATAACGTAATGACATATTTCCCCACCTCAGGCCAGCACCCTAATTGTCTCATTTTGAAGGATAATCCATTGCTTCATATGTTCGAAAAATTTATTTGCTCGACAACGTAAGTAACGCAATGAATGTTGTTGAACTGTCAAAATGAAAGCCTGCAATTACCCCGCAGACAAGTTTCAGTACCTAAGTTATTATTAGATAATTCAGTTCCTTGATTCATTTTGCTGGATGATAGTGCCTATCTATAATTTTTTATAGAGGCTTTATTATTATTATCTTAAAGAATCATCATCATCATCATTTCAGCCGAAAGACGTCCACTACTGGACATAGGCCTCCCCCAAGCACCTCCACTTCGACCGGTTCTGTGCTTCTCGCATCCAACGGGTTCCTGCGGCCTTCACAAGGTCGTTGGACCACCTTGTGGGAGGCCTTCCAAAGCTACGTCTTCCGGTACGCGGTCGCCACTCCAGAACCTTTCGGCCCCATCGGCCATCTGTTCTGCGAACAATGTGCCCTGCCCACTGCCACTTAAATTTGGCAATTGTTCGGGCTATGTCGGTTACCTTGGCTCTCCTGCGCATCTCCTCGTTACTGATTCGATCACGCAGGGAAACTCCAAGCATAGCCCTTTCTATTCTTAAAGAATACCTCCATTCAATAAATCATACAAAGCAGTACATACTGCTTCCATACACTTCCATCTTCGTATCCGTAATTCCTGAAATGTTTCAAATCCGTCAAACGATTTCAGGTGAAAACATAGTTATTTCTCTGTCGTGCGTGCCGCGTGCCGCCCGGGCGCCGCGCTGCGCGTACGCATAGTTCAACGCACTCTGCAGTTTCAGCTCGTTTCTATTGATATTTCTGTCACACACGGACACACCTGACATCACATAATTGATCTAGGCATCAAACTGTCTAGAAGCGTTGTTTTCCACATTTTAACGTCATGTTAACGTCGACAGCGACACTGAAAAAAGTCTAGGTAGATAGAAAAACCTGAATTTTATTTCTAAAAAGGTTGTGCAATTGACCCAAATTAGTGAAACTATTCATAGGTATAAGACAAAGATAAGAGATAAATTCCACAAGAACACTGCTTACAAGCAGTTCTTTACCTTTTGACGTTCAAAAACTGCCTTTTTGCTTTTATGTGCCTATTTGAAATAAATGCTTTGACTTTGCAGACAAAAAAGCGTGTCTGATTTGATGATTAAAAACAGTCTCTACCAAAATCACGGCGTTTTTAGCGTAGCGATTAAAAATTGTACTTCTCTAGTTTTACCAACGTATAAAATGGTAAAAACCACGGATATCTATGGTAAAAACACATAAAAAAGTTTGTTTGTACTCTTGCAACGCTCGTTGAGCTGTGAACGAGAGGTTGGGAGACGGGATGAACTATATTTTTACTCTGTTGACGTTACGAAATTTTTAATAGCTTTGCATAATACTGGAGATGCTGAATGAGTTGAGCGAGTGATAATCTCTGCATTTTATATGAGAACCCACGTGAATATAGATTATAATACTTTGGTACAGTAACACTTTTGAAAACTTCTTTAGGCGCGTTGGCCATTTTTTGAGATGGGGAAAAAACTATTGAACTCGCTCCACTGTTACCGGAACTGACAACGCTTCGGATGTTTTCGGCTATCCTCGGGATGTACTCGGTTTTAATGTACATATTGTAACGTTACAGTTTCCTGGGTAGGATCAGAAACTGTAAGGTCACACTGTGAGCACTCACCTACCTAACATTCAGTTTGGAGGGGAGCACTGTTAAAAGAAATAAGAGGACGAGTTATAAGAGTTTATTATTAACTAGCCTAGGGGGTGAATAAAAATGAGAACAAAATAGAACTGGAGAAAAGTGGGCTTCTGGTCTGTTAGTGGCCGAGGGACTTCAGCTTCAGGCTGTAGAGGGCCGAAGGAGGACCTCGGTCTTCAGGTCGTAGAGCAGGGCCGAGGGACGTCACTCCTCAGGCCGTAGAGAGGGCCGAGGGACGTCAACCCTCAAGCCCTGCTCTACGACCTGAAGACCGAGGTCCTCCTTCGGCCCTCTACAGCCTGAAGCTGAAGTCCCTCGGCCACTAACAGACCAGAAGCCCACTTTTCTCCAGTTCTATTTTGTTCTCATTTTTATTCACCCCCTAGGCTAGTTAATAATAAACTCTTATAACTCGTCCTCTTATTTCTTTTAACAGTGCTCCCCTCCAAACTGAAAGTTAGGTAGGTGAGTGCTCACAGTGTGACCTTACAGTTTCTGATCCTACCCAGGAAACTGTAACGTTACAGACTGGCGCCCAACGTGGGGCCCGAACCCATACTAATGTTTCTCTACCCCTAATTACTATCCATTATTTGACTTTCTTAGTAGTCTAGTAGCCCGCACCGTAATTGCGTAAAACACTATAAATCACAATCTGAAATTATTTTGAAGGCTATTGACAATCCATTGCTTTATAATATGTTCTAAAAAGTTGTTTGCTCAACAACGCACATAGCGCAATGAATGTTGTTGAACTGTCAGAATGAAAGCCATTGCTATGATAGTGTGCTACGCAATGCGGGTATTCTGCAATGACGTTCGCTAGGTGGCAGCACTGACACGTCAGGTCCAGACATCTGTCAAAGAGCCTATACTTTCTTTAGTCATGACTGAATGATGAACGAATGAATGAATCGAATGATGAACGTCATCATATATTTTATATTGGAAGACCTCTTGTCAAAATGGTGCCAACTGGTGTCGTAAATTTTCACGTAAACCCCCATTACCCCGCTGGTTTAGATTAGATATACAATGCTATAATCTCATCTCATGTAGGAGGGTCCACAATACATCGTAGGGCGTAGTATACTCCGGTTTTGGGGTTCATCATCATCTACAGCTTAGGTCTCTCTTGTGACCCCTCGCTCCTGTGCCAACTTCATCCATGTTCTTCTACCCGCGATGGTAAAATGTCACCCGCGCCATCCCACTGCCGGACGACCGACACATCGTCTTCCAGTCCTTGGGCGCCTTTTGGGGTTACAGGCGAAATGCTGTAAAAAGATTTAAGGCTTCTTCAAACAGGCGCGACACGACACGCGACACAAAGGCACCGCAAGTCGCGTAACGAGCGGTGCCTTTGTGTCGCGCCCGATTATATCGCGTGTCACGCCTGTGTGTAGGAGCCTTTAAGCAATATCATACAATTTACGCCTATAACATAGCTCCAAAGCGAACACAAAAACGCTAACGTGATAGTTCAACGTAATTGGTTGTTTCCTCGATTTTCAACTGGCTGCAATGACGTGTACTGTGTGGTTTTGTAAACCGGTTACTGAACTGAAAAGATAGTGTTCAAGTGAACAACTGAATAGCTGCTGTTGTGAGGAAATGATGTAATGCGGACGTGTATTAATGTTAGACGCCTGAAATACAAGGGTTTTCTTTTTAATTTGGATCGTTATGTACACACCACACATACATTTAATGTTACCATTCTTCCTTACTTGAGTAGGTATAAAGGCTTGTACACACAGGCGCGACGCGACACGCGACACAAAGGCACCGCATGTCGCGCAACAAGCGGTGCCTTTGTGTCGCGCGCGATTCGCGTCGCGCGTCGCGCCTGTTTGCAGGAGCCTTAACACGTGGTTTGATACTTACTGGAATAAAACAGGGTGTTTTTCGGAGATGAAACGTCAATGAAGAGCAATTGTGGCTCAGTGGTAATGGCCGCTTGAAAGCGGTGAATGCTTATGCGAATCCCGCACCCCCGGCCATATGTAGAGGTGGAACACCACGGTGGTTTTAGCCAGTAAGAGTCCGGCATGCCCCTCTGTCACCCCCACGATGGTGGAAGTCCATAATGATATCCAACGCGCACCAAAAAAAAAAAAACAGTGGCACTCCGGGAGTGCCGATAAAAGTGAAAACTTGAACAATGAAGTACGTTTGTATTTTTTGAATCTTCATATAAACAAAACACAAACAGAATACTTTGCCATCACTCACTGACATATTGGAGATACCTTAAAACCGAGTACATCCCGAGGACAGCCGAACACATCCGAATGTAGCGCGGCGTCGGCTACAGTAACAGTGTCGCGAGTTCAGTGGTTTTTTCAAATCTCAAAAAATGCCCAACGCGCCTAAAGAAATTATCACTTCAAAATAGTGGTAATGGCCGCGACTTACGTGTTGTAGGTGTGGGACGTGGGGTTCGAACCCAAGCGGGCACTTTGTGTAAATTATTTCATTGCTATTACTCTCAAACGGTGCAGGAAAATATCGTGAGGAAACTGGCATGTCCTAAAACCAAAAATTCGAAGACATAAATATGACATCCAGCCAAGGGCAAGTATGTCAAGGATTTTTGCAGGAGCCTGCTTCAAAGCAAATAATTTTCTTTTTGGGCGACAGATTTCTAGTTGAATACAATTTAATTTCGTACCTACATCTTGAAAGCAAGTTTTCATCTAATCATTATAATACTCGTATCTACTACGCCACAAATATGTACCTACGTAATAAAGGAGTGTCAATGTAGCTAAAGTGGAGTCATTTTAATAGGTAACATTTGACAATTCATCAAATATTCAACAACGTAACCTTGTAACGGCGGGCATAAAATAACATATTTTTTCGTTTTGTTAGAACTGCACAATTGCTTACCTTTTTTCAATTACGATTACATATTTATTGTAATAATGACCGATACGAGTAATTTTACGATTTGCTTTCATTAATAAACCATTCTAAACATAATAAACAATTTCTGATCTAAAGAACTGAACGTCGTTACAAGGTTACGTCAGTTAACCATTTTTCTTTTTAAACACTAGGGATGTTACTCTAAAAATCGAAAGCTGATAAGTAGAATCGAATGCAATGATGACTTGTGAAGAAATATCACCATAAATTAATAATTAATAATATCTCTGAGTGCTGACAGCAGTGATGAAGATGACAATACTTTTAACAGTTCTGATAGTTCAACTGAATAAATGCAATTTTTTTGTTAAATTGTGTACTTGTCTTATTTTGCTCCTTAAATTTACGAAAAAAATAATAATAATGGGACAGGGATTCGCCTGATGATTTTTAAATTCGCATATGTTTCAAGTCCGTATCGATTCATTCACTTTAATCGATGTTTATAAGCAGGTCACCTCACTATGAGGATAAAACTGACAGACGTCAAATGTTACCTATTAAAATGACTCCACTGTAATCCACTGACTCATTATAAATCCATCCTTTTTAATATTTCTTTATACCTTACCGCCATTTTGGGAAACTGGGCTTAGCCTTGTGAATCATCTCACAGAGACAAAAGTTCAGAGAACTTGTTATTGAAAACGATTTCACTAAAAATAAGTTTATTGCGGTCCTTTAGAATATTAGCTTACGTTTTCATACTGTGAAACAGAGGTTAAAGAATTCAGCAGGAACCTAAGTTTACTGATTTACAAACCTTGCCATTGTGAGTTTTGACAGATTTTGTATGGCGAATCTGTCAAAAACTTGCATTGGAGAAACTTTGCAACGGCACCTGAAATCTAATAAATAAAATATCAGTTAGCTAACAATATCTTACCTGAGATTTGGATGCTGTACAAGTAAATCTAGAGCCTGCGAGTGTCCTCTGCAACCTTGATTGACTTGTATGCAAGTGTGAAGATAAATAGTTATTTTTTCCTTGTTTCAGATTAGGGTTCACGGAACCCCTTCGACGAAACGATTCGAGTTGGAGCTGAAGAAGTAACTTCTCGGCCCCTCGAAAAATTGTAAAAAAATCGCTCGGTGACTGTCAGGCACTACAATATACCTGCACTACTTCTTGTATAAAGCCGTACTAAAAAAAACGAAAAAAATCTCGACAGAACGCCCTCTATCAGTGGCCACGACAGAGGGTTTTAATTTATGTACATTTATATATGCATATATAAAAAGGAGAAAAATAGTGATCTCTAACGTGACGTCACAATACCAAAATTGTGATTATTTTACTAATTATTACATTTTAATTGCTTTGCTGTTTTCAAATCGCATTTTAAACGCGTATTGCCCGTTGTATTGTTAGTGTTTATTTTAAAATTGTAAATAGCAAAAAATATACTTAATCATAATAAGTGTGACATTGCGTAAAGTAACTATAATACTAGTCATTGATCTAGTGTATTTATTTTGAGAATATTCAATTTTGTAATCGATAGAGGATAAACTAACTTTATTAGAGATTTCTGACTACGTATTTAAAATACAAAAAAAAAATAAACTGAATGCCTGAGTGCATCGATAACCAAAGAAAAAAAGCAGTGAACTTTTTAAAAAGTAAAAGGCACTCTGTCAAAAAAGGCGGGAAGCCGTGGGCAGTACCACAGATAATTTAAACATAGCGTTTGACTGCGTTGAATCGATTAACACAATCGACAAGATGCAGACCCAAATCGGTGTTGGTAACGAGCTGCAGAGAAGCTACAGGATGCAGGACTTTGCAACGCCTGGTGTCATCATGCGGGAGAGGAGCTTCATGCGCCCTCAATCGCACCACAACATGCATCATAATCAGGTAAGTTCATTTCTGAGATACTATTTAGTGACTTTTTTGTCTGTAATGTCCCACTGCTGGGCAAAGGCGTCCCTACTCTCTTTCCACGTATATTTAGTGACTAACTTTCTATTTTTAAGTGTGAGATCCCGTGCCGTTTATAGGCAAAAACTGGGTTGTCATCTCCTGTACTAATGAAAAAGACCTTGTCCCAAAGGGCCTCATCATTGAACAAAAATAACCCAGCGTATCATTCTAAAAGCTAAAAATGGCGGCTATATTGTACAGAGTTGCAACAGCCTAGGCACCTAGTATGGAATTGTTTGATTAAGTTAGCAAGACCTTGGTATGTGCTAAGGATTTCTAGTACGATTGCAGTTAACGCGTAGGTAGGATCGCGACACGCTCTATTCCTACGCCTACGTCCTGTCTGCATAACTCGATAGCCTTTGCCTTTATTTTGTAATCGATTTGTATGAAGTAGTAAGTTTTCAACAGAATAGCTTAATCGATATCCTGATCAAGATCAAGTTGCCATTTTTTCTGTCATCTATCTGTGTGATGTATCTCTTGGCGCCCTAGTAATGTCCACTAGATGTAATATATCCACCATTTAAATAGGTCACCAGCACCACTGAAACAATATCAACTGCTCTGTGTTGCTATATATTAAAATCCCCAGCTTTTTCGCAGTTCTCTAACTGCAAGGACATAGGAAAACTTTATACATATTTGTGTATGATTATACATATTATTATATCTGACTCAAGTAGGTAATGCATGATGTTACTAAACAAACAAACGAATTTAAAGATGTTATATTAGTCGATGATTATATCATTTCATCGCATTGAGACATGATAATACGTAATTCTCGAAGTAATTTCTGTCTGTCCAGCCAGAATGTTGAATTTTTTGGACGTGGAGGAACTTAAATTCCTACTTTGAAAAGGGAGAATCATCTCTAACCGAGAGATTTTTCTGCTACTTGCAGTTCTGTCAGTTCTGTGGCTCTCTTTTTTGTCATTTGTTTAAGAAATGTAATTAAATGGGTAAGCAATTATAAAATTTGGCGAGCCACCCAAAAGCAGCATTTAAATAATTTGGTCAGCATACAAAGATTTTGTTTGCAATAAAAAAAATCAGGCAGCAATTCTTGTTCCGCAACTAATTTTGATAATGGTCAAAAATTAAATCATACATAGGCAGCCAACAATAACATGAGTCTGCATAATAAACATTCAGTCCGCAAAATAACTACTTGAGCGGCAAGATTTTGTGGATTAGGCGTGAAAAGGTAACATAATTTTCATTTCATCGAATATTTATTTGCGATAACAACATTTGCGCTGTTGATCAAAATGTATAATGTTCATATGATGTTCCCACCCCGAGGTTCGGTTTTGTTACGTTACTTTAAACCCTTTCCACAGAAATAGGAGCCCCGCGAAGCGGGGCTCCGTCGACATTGGATGCAAGAGCGAGTGAAGTTCTTTCTTTTCGTAGTCACTCATTTTTGTTCTAATATCAGCACGTTCTCCACTAATAAAAGTTTATATGTGCGTTTGTCGTTATTATTATCGACCACCTTATGCTGTACAAAAATAATTACAGCCATCCAGAATGACATAAATTGCTGATTGATTTTGAAATGTTTGCTGACCATGAGTTGCTGACCAATTAGCTATTTCTGCTCACCGATTATATTTTTCTGCTCACAGAAATAACAATACTATGCTAACCATTTAATTGACACCCTTTGTTTAAAATGAAAAACTACTGAAAGCGATAATTTTATTTTATTATTTCAGTTCAACAATGCGAAAAGACGGAGCATGATCCTGACCAATGCTAAAGGGAAGCCTACGCTGGAAATCTACAGGCCTCCCGGTAAGTGAATAACATGACACAAGGCCCGAGCATGGCATAGTGGTCTGATTACTCAGAGTTAGTTGAACAATTTGGTTGGGGAACTAGATATTACATTGCATTTACACATGCTATGAGGTCGCGACTTCTTGCTTGTCTGTTTATCTTAAGCTTAAGGGGCTTACAGGTAGGGTTCCCAACCCTCCCGGATTGCCCGGGAGACTCCGGTAATAATGGTTAACCTCCCGATCTCCCGGGGTGCAATAATTTCTCCGGTTTTTTTAAAGTATATACATCCGTCGCTCGCACGTTACTCGTCTCGTTTGTTCTTTCCATTCCTGTCTCTAACAATTCTTGCGAGCGCGTATTCAGTCATTATGATGGAACAAGAAAAGAAATCGAATGAATATTTCTTTAGTAAAAGCAGAGTTACAAATACTACTTTTATGATTTTGTGGTAAAAAACCATAAATAATAAAATATTGAGATTTTCTTTCAACGCAATGTTCGATTTTTTTTTAATTCTCCCGGGTTGGTCCATTCGAGAGTTGGCAACCCTACTTACAGGACCAAAACGCAAGTTTTAGAAACAATAAAAGTATGATCGACTACAGTAAACAAAATCAGAAAAATATATGATATTCTTCAGGATATATGCTAGGTAAATATTGTGTTGAAAACCAAATTACAACTAATTTGATACAATAGAAAAAAATCATGAAGATACCTCTAAACATTTTGTTTATTATACTAATATACATACATACAATCATTCTGATTTTTTGTCAGGTTATTCTACAAGCAACATTCTAAAACACTAGTGTTTTAATTTTTTAGTCTAAACAATAGATTTTTGTAATTAAATAATTGCTTCATATTTTGCAATAAATAACCAGCGTTATGTCATCGCGCTTCTCTTTCTTTTCTATGCAGTCCGACAGTGACAGCGCTTTAGGTCATGTAAGCCCCGTGTAGTAAAATTATCTGGGCAACGAAATGTCTGTAGTTTATGTAGAATTAAAAGCATTTTTTGAAGTGAAAACTTCTTTAGGCGCGTTGAGCATTTTTTGAGATGGGAAAAAACCATTAAACTCGCGACACTGTTACCGTAAACAACACCTGTTTGAAGTTTTGGCCATTATAAAGACATCAACGCGCGGTTCATTTTCTTTGGGAAGAATGACCTTCAAACATATTTATAAAATTACTATGCTTTTTCAAGTTTTCACTTCTGTCGGCACTCCTGGACTTTTTTTTTCTTGAGCATAACTCTGTCTTGATTCCTGCAGGCACAGAGAGGATAATTTGTTCAATTTTATTTATAACGGTAACTGTTTTCTCGTCACTCGTTCTCTTCTGGTCAATACTAATTAGTAATTACTCATTTAATGTACTGATTGTATCCATTGTATTTATGTAATCGATTTAATTCTCTGTGACTCGTCTGTGGACATTCATTAGTACAGTACGCGTCGCTCGGAATAATAGATCGTCAACCTTTTTTAACTTTAACACCAAATTCAAATTTCTGTTGGTTTTGCTTTGGTATATAATTTTATTTATATTGAGTTTCAATAATGAAAACGTGCGCAGCTTGTAACGTGCAGTTCAATGACGGAGTCCAATGTGGGAGCTGCAAGAAACATCTAGATTTCGGATGTGCAAATATTTCTGAAGTCGGATGGAGAAAACTTGGCGCCAGCAGAATGGCGCAATGGAAGTGCCCCACTTGTAGAACGTCATCCCCAGCTCCGGTTGCTCCTGAACCAGCCTCCCTCGAAACCATACTGAGCGAAATTCGGGACATGAAACGCCAGTTACTTAATTTGCCGACCCTGGTAGATGATATTCGAATAATCAAGGATGAGTTAGCTGAGCTAAAAATTACATGTGAAGGCACTTGTAGTAGACTTGAAGAATTTGACACTCGACTAGCGGAGGTTGAAGCGAAGGCAACAGAACTTGACAAGCTTCATGAAACAGTGAGTTGCTTGCAGACTGACTTAGAGAGAACGAAGTTCGAACTCTCAAAATATGAACAGCGATCCCGACTAAACAATGTGGAAATTAAGGGAGTCCCTCTAAGAAAAGATGAAAATCTTTTTTCGATTATTGAAGCGATCGGCCAGAAGGTGAATTACAACTGCCCCAAATCACAGGTGAATTATATCTCAAGAGTGCCTATTTTTAATTCTAACGAAAAATTGATAATAGTGAGTTTTTTAAACCGGTATGTGAAAGAAGACTTTATCGCAGCTGCACGTGCCGTTAAGGACCTATGCACATCCCATATCGGGTTTCAGGGCACGACTCAGCGTGTATATGTCAATGATCACCTGAGCGTGGAGTATAAGAAGCTATTAAGTAAGGTTAAGACCATGGCCAAGGATAAATATTATGAGTTCGTTTGGGTAAAGCATGGGAAAATCCATATATTAAAAAATGCTAATTGTAAAGTAGCTATTATACGTAAAGAATCCGATTTAAACAAGATTGTTTGAAATGCTTCCTATTTTTACTAAGTTATTTTTTTACTTTATTTCATTGTTTTATAACATTTCAATCGCTTATAGTTTTTGTGATCCTAAGTATCTCAATATTTGTTTACAAAAGGTTTAGCACCTCAATCGCACTAATGAGCTCGACACCTCTCTTTTGTTTAGCTAAAGGAATCCTTTATGTTTCTTATCGCGCTGTTTACTTCAAAGCCCCAATGCTTTCCAATATGTTTGACTCGCTCTCGCTTGTACGCACCACGCATTACTGCTTGCTTTTTCGCTCAGCTGTTTACTATTTATTGTCATATGATTTATGTTCACGCGCAAACTTTTTTAAAGCTTACCTTCCTTGCATTTTTATATTTTTATACTTACATTATTGTTTAATGATTGCTGTTACTGTAATACTCGTACATCACACTGATTTATATTCAATTATTGACTTCATTTTCAATGGCTAATAAGTATAATACCAGTAATAACTTAAACATATATTATCAGAACGTTCGAGGTCTTAGAACTAAAACTCATTCTTTCTACCGGCAAATGTCACTTAATTCGTATGATATCATAGTACTTACTGAGACTTGGTTATTGGATGGCATTTTAAATTCTGAGTTTTTTGATGATCGGTACATTGTTTGGCGCCGCGACCGAGATTATGTTTTGACCGGGCAATCGCGTGGTGGGGGGATACTCATTGCTACTCGTAGAGAATTATCAGTTATTTGCCAACCTAATTTTCATTCTACAGCAGAGGACCTTTGGCTATCCATACACCTTAAAGATCCTATCACACGGAACAATATTACGTTGCATATTTGTGATATTTACTTATGCCAACAAAACTTGGGCCTTTCTTTTTCCTCACAACTCTCTAATTTTCTTGCTAAATTAAACCAAACAGTTATTAATAATATTTCTGATACCTTTCTCGTAATAGGTGACTTCAATATGAGCGGTATTAACTGGGTTCCATCTGACAACCTTTCACTTGTCCCATTGAATCCTAACAGTAACGATGAAGTTTTGTTTTGTGATGAATTATGCACGCTTGATTTTGGACAGTATAACACGGTAACTAATAGGTATGGTAGAATCCTTGACCTCGTCCTTTCCAATGGAAAAGTTAATGTGGCCGAATGTTCTACCCCACTGGTGCCTATTGATGCCTATCACCCAGCGTTAATAATTAATTTGGACCTATCTGTAACACCTCTGCTTGAATGTGCGCCTCGTACTCAATTCTTGTTTGATAAAGGTGACTATCAATCTATCAGCGAAGACATTTGCGCGACTGACTGGGAAACTGAGTTTTCCGCGCGGTCAATTGATGATGCAGTTAACTTCTTTAATCGGTTTATTTTGGATTTACAAATAAAATATATCCCACAAAAACTGTTTCGGAATAAAAAGTATCCAACATGGTATAGTTCGTCACTTATTAAAACAATTAAAGAAAAATATAAATATTTAAAAAAATTCAAAACCTATGGTAATATATCGGACGAATTAACATTCAAGCTTCTTCGTGAAAGGGTGAAAACTATGGAATCTCATTGCTACCGTAACTATTTGGATCAAACAGAAAATTCTATCAAAAATAACCCAAAACACTTTTGGACTTTTGTAAAAAAACGTCATAACTCAAACGCAATCCCAAGCACCTTGAACTATAATAGTGATACCTTAAGGACGGGGGAATCTATTTGTCAGGCCTTTTCCGAATACTTCCATTCTACTTTTCTCTCTAATTCCAGTGTTAGTCATCCAGTCCCTTCTTTTCTTTTTAACGATTCGTCGAACTTATCATCTGATATCTGCAATATCATTGTTGATATTGATGAAATAATTAACTTGCTTCGTAAGTTGGATACATGCAAATCGGCAGGTCCTGACAACATTCCATCCAAACTTCTTGTTGGGTGCGCACCTTCGATAGCGCAACCTATTTCAATTTTATTTAAAAAATCTTTGAATACCTGTGTTGTGCCGCAAATATGGAAATCTGCGTTTATAACGCCTATACATAAAAAAGGTGTCAAAACAGACATAACGAATTACAGGCCGATATCTAAACTGTGTATTATAGCAAAGGTCTTTGAAAGAATAATATATAATCAGGTTCATACTGCTCTGAAAAATTCATTTAGCTTATTCCAACACGGTTTCTTAAAAGGGAGGTCTACTGTCACGAACCTAATTCTCCTCAATGAATTTATAACTGATGCCATGTGCAACGGTAAGCAGGTTGATGTAGTTTATACAGACTATAGCAAAGCCTTTGATCGAATTGATCATAGCATTCTGTTATCCAAATTAAATGGCATGGGAATTCATGGCGATCTACTCAGATGGTTTTCCTCTTATCTTGTCAACAGGTCCCAAGCAGTAGTACTAAATAATTATATATCTAGCTGGGTCCCTGTTCCTAGTGGAGTCCCGCAGGGTTCATTGCTCGGTCCATTGCTATTTATAATATACATTAATGACATTGACTTTTGCTTGACTTCATCCAAACTTTTATGTTTTGCTGATGATATGAAAATTTATGCCACAATATCATCGCAAATGGACGTAACGGCACTCCAGAATGATCTGCGTCGCCTAGAGGACTACTGCCAAAGAAATAAGCTGGATCTTAATCCCGCTAAATGCTCGGTTGTAACGTATTCTCGGAAGCGCTCAATCATTGCTACATCGTACACCCTAGGTGATCAAGTTCTACCTAGATCAAACTCCATCCGTGATCTGGGGGTTCATCACGATTCCAAGCTCAGTTTTGAATTACACGTTGATGCAATAGTCGCCAAGGCCTCAAAATCACTGGGTTTCATAATGCGGTTATCTAAGTGCTTTACTCAAGCCAAAACTTTAAAAATTCTATATTGTACTTTTGTTAGAAGCCACTTGGAATACGCGTCCGAGATATGGAACCCATGTTACCACAAATATATTAACCGAATTGAGAGCATCCAAAAAAGGTTCATACGGTATATATGTTATCATCAAAAAGTACCGTATCATTCGGAAAACTATCATAACCTATGTAAAAAATTTCATATATTACCTTTACTCAACCGCCGTGAGATTTCGGACTGTGTGTGTTTGTTGAAAATCTTTAATAATTCTATAAGCTGTTCCGATATTTTGTCAAAATTTTATTTCAATATTCCCATGAAGTGTAAGCGATACAATCCACCTTTGCGCGTGCCAGTTGCTCCAACCAACTATAGGCAGAATTCCTACATTGTGCGTGCAAGCAGAAATTTAAACAAGCTTTGTAAACAGTACGATATTGATCCGTTCCTAACTAGTGTATCGTCAGCCAGGAAGTGCTTAAGCGGTAACTTTTTCATGTAATTCATTTTGTTATGATGGTTGTTATGCAGTGCGAGCAACATAGTAATTATGCTGTAGTTTATAAGTAGTAACTTGGTGTGAATGTCCTCAGAATTTACTTTTTCTTCTCTGTATTTTATAAGTGGAGACCTGTAATTGGCTTTCAGACTAATGTACTGTCCTTGATCTGTTTGTTTTAGCTGTAAGTCTCCCATGTTATTCAAATAAATAAATAAATAAAATAAATAAAAATTAATATGGTATCATTCCGACTCTCGATTTGTCACAGGCTGAATGTAAATACTTGGCTAGCAAGCGTCTCTACGTAAATTTGGCACCAAAATTAAAAATAAACAAATTTCATACTTGGAACAGGTCGACAGTCGAATGTTTGTTGCGACGGGATGCGTTTGTCAGACGAATGTTTGTTTGTAGTTTTGTGTTGTGCTTGTGATATAAGTGAGATATTATGTCTCGGTGTATCGTGAAACAATCGTTATCTCAGCCAGTGGCGGTCGCGCCAGTCGCCCCCGTGGCTCAAGTGTCGCCGGTATCTGTTTCTCCCGTGTCCGTGACTCCGGTATCGGTGTCTGTGACCGTGACTGCTGCGCAACCAGTTTCTGATGCCTCAGGTTTGTTTATGCGTTCAGCAGTACAATAATAGCTGTGGTTACTGGTATCGCGAAATTATTTGTATTGGACTGTTCAGGATGTATGCTGGTTGGAAGATTGTTGAAAAAGTGGCCTGTAATGTCAACATTGAATCTTGGCGGTAGAAACGTTATTTCCGTCACAAAACACGAGTGTTTTGGCGACGATATACATTGAAATAAATGATGTAGGTAAATAAAAAAATGTCTGAATTATTCTTGGCAGCTTACTTCTTCAGTCTTGGGAATTAACTGAATTTGTGGAACTGACAGCTCCAGTTCTACTCTACGACTCTTGTCTTTGACTGTCAGTTCGTTCATATTAAATGGGACCTCATTTTAATGTTTTGTACTAAGTATATTTAAGATGTCAGATATCGTCGTATCCCCTATTTTCAAAATTGTTGGTCGATTTGTCTGCAATATTCTGTTTTTCTAGTTGGCCTCGCCCCTAGGGCGACCCTCTGAACTCTCTCTTTCATGACATGTCTCGTTGTCATTGGAATCAAAATTGAGCAACAGTTGCTCAACGTTGTTCCCCGGAACATAGTATTGCGCATCTTTGTTTCCGAATGGATACTGAACAATTTTGCATGTTGCCAGCACCAATAAATAAAAGGCTTTATACACCTTTCACAAACGTCTCTACAAAAGAGCCAACGTAAGAAAAAAAAGAAGCTCCTAACGCTAAATGAAATCATTTACCACCACTTACAGTCAGTAATACAGTGTTCAGTTGTTTAGTCAAAACTGTACATATTTGCTAGTAAATCTTGGATGAAAGTTTCGCTTTTGTGCATTTGAGCGGGACGGCTCGCGTGCAGCGCGCGATGATCTAGGTTACCCAATTAAACGCACACGCTTGCTACACTCGTGATGATTTTATATATTGTTGCTATATTGCTATTATTTTTCATTTTGTTTTCAATTTAATTGCCGTTTCGTCCGGTAACTACCTTGTTCTGTTAGACATTAACAGAGCTTGTGGCAACGCGAGGTCTGTTAATATTTCTTTCGTTACCTACATGTTTCACAGTAGGAACAATACTGTCCCTCTTTTGGTTGTTCTACTTCTCTATCTCTCTTTCTGAAAATGCACCTTGAATTTGTATTTGTTGTTTTCCCAAAAGGCCAAACACCGCTGTAAAACAGTATTTATAACATCTGGCTTTTTCCAAAATTGTTTCTCTAAAGCCTTTAAAGCTGCTCCAATTAACCATAAGCAAAGTAATCGACGTTTCCAAAGGTAGGTCCACATACCGTCGAAGCTAGCGGCCGACCGGACACCAATCAACCTAACTGTTATTCGTCTTCTATATGCAGTGGTGTATCAATGTTATTGACTGGTACATTAAGTACATGATCTTGTTTAAAAGATGAATGTAACAGGCTTTTTATATAGTAATGGACTACTTGTAGCTACTGATGATAAAAACTATAGCGATGATATAACTCTGCCTAGAACGTATTTTCTTTAACATGCGTCGATATCCGAAAATAAACGTTATAATAACTCGACTAAACATTGTGACGCAATTTCTCTGAAAAATGGTTTACGACTGAATATGACTCAAGAAAGGGTTGAAGATGATGAATTCAAAATAGTGAGTCATGAACTCATGAGGTCAAAAGAACTTTAAAAGATTTCAACAATCGGCACCGATTAGTATCAAAATTTTATGTGGATATGACGTCTGTTGTAAAATCGGCGTTTCCACCAAACTCATGTTCTATTTCAATGTTTTCCACGTGGTTTTGTTTTGCTGATCCATATCAGCAATCGATTCCTTTATCCAGCATTGTATTGTGGGCTCCATGTTATTTTAGTCCGTATTCTATTGTTCTGTATGTTTTGGCCAACATTTTACTGTCATGATTCACATATTTTTGGAGGTTGCTTTCCTGATTTTTTCAGTGATAAGACACTGAAACAGAGCTCGGCATTGTGTTTAAACCCAGCTTCAACATCAATGTAAAGTAAAAAAAAGTATTTGTACGAAAGAAATAGCGGAGGAGTTTGAACATTCAAACAATGAAATGTTTTGTTTGGACTTGGCGACTTTTTATAGACTAGGTCTACATTTTAAGAATGGTAGGATTTCTTTGAGTTATAAACAAGAATGACTGCGAGAGAACTGCGGGGTAATTGCGTAACACTATCAGTAGCAATGGGTTTCATTTTGACAGTTCAACACTATTCATTGCGTTATTTACATTGTTGAGCAGACAAATATTTCGAACATATGAAGCAATGGATTAGCAATATCTTTCAAAATGATTCAGATTGTGATTAATAGTGTGTTACGCAATTAGTGTGCTGTTTATAATGTCGACCATGGAAATTTTATCAGCTTTTAATGTAATTTCATTACGTTTTTCTTTACATTAAATCTATCCGGTCTGAGTCTACGCTTAGACTTCCAGTTGATCTATATTTTGTCAGTGTGTCACGGTGTTTTGGCCAAGTTCCATCTGTTCATTCATACGTGCTTCTTTGCCATGTCCCTTCCGGAGAGAAGGTATGAGGCGCCATTCCTATTTATTGCTCTTTCATCTTCACCATTGAGAACTCTTAAATCATTAGACCTTCACTATTACTTCACCTTCCTATCACAATCACTTCCTGATGGCACAGCCACGTCACAACTTTACACAGCTTCTACACAAAATGTAGGTGCTTCTGTACATCTATGACTGTCTTCCATCAATAACCTAGTACACAACATCTGTCCTATCTCCCTCTTCTCTTGACGACCACCGTTGACCACCAGGTGTCCGCACAGACGGCGTGGCGACCACGGCTGCCAGCTCGGGCGCGACGACTTCCACCACAGCGGCGGGCGGCTCCACGTCAGCCTCCACCAACAAGCTCAATGTGCACGCTAAGGAGTTCACCATGGCCAAGCCTGCCGACCTTCACAATAGGTGAGTGTTATCCATATATAAGTTAATGATAACACATTTTCAGACGATACCTTTGGACACCCCGAGTATTTGTAAATCTTTGGATTTATTAAAAGATTGACTAGACTAGACCCAACTTGGAAATTGTTTGACTCGTAGTTTTTCCGAAACTTTGTGTTTTATTGGCATTTTTAACCTATATATCAAAATACACCATCAAACCCTGGTTCTAGTAATGTCTTGTCCTCGGTCTCTAAAGTGTGATAATTATTTTAGATATTTGTGTATATTCAATAGTTTTTATATTGCATAGTTTATCATTGTGATTTCTCTGTTGCCATATAACAATATCCAAATCCTTATGTTCCTTAGCCGCTATTTATACTTTTCATTTCTCCATTTCTACAACCAACTGCTGCCATGCCGGTCGGGTACCAAACACGTAATTTGTGCACCCACTCGTGTGATAAAATCTTGTCGACAAGTTTAATTACCATTACCATGCACATGATGCGAAATTGCGAAGTGACTTCAGGTAAAACCATGACTTCGCAAAAGATGAACTTTACCATTATCTTTTTCACACTTTTTTGGTTCGCCACGTGAATTAATTCGCCTCGGTTGCCTTAATAAGATTTTAGATAGTTTTCCGTCGTCCACACGGTTTTTGACCTTGCTCTGGTTGGTGTTGAATAGTTTGTTTCTCATCAACTGTAGTAACGTGACTGGAAGTGATGGGCGCTGTTGGCTTACTTCCAAGAGAGACAAAACAAAAATCTGTGAAACAATATGCGAAACTGATGATCGCGTCACGTATGTACGTACTCGTAGTATCAATTGTAGTTTTTGTTATCACTTTGTTCTTGGCTACGGTGACGCGAACACGCCCGCGCGCGCCAAAACGGGCCGAACAGCGTGCCGCCCCGCGCAGTCCGCGCACGCGCCGGGAGACGCGCGGAGTTCCCGACACGACCGCGACCAAACAACCACGAAATTATAACGCGAACGCCTCCGACGAACGAACTTGACTCGTACACTCCGTATTTTTAAGTACAAATCTCAACAGTGCCCTGTGTGAGTGATCCGCCGACAAATCGCCCACTTGACGAGGAGTTTATGCACCGCGAGCTGGAAAGTGTAAGCTCGGGTAGGAAGTGCGCGGATACTGGATTCTATTAATAAAGTTCTGATGCTAAGAGGGAAATGAGACGTAATTTGTCGGCAGTATTGCCAAGTTTGCATTGAGATTTGCATTTGAAGATAGTGATAAATTTTATTGTAGCTCGCGTAAACATCAAGATTTTAAACAAACAGTGCGATGTCGAGCGTGATGTAGTGGAATTATCTTGTGATTTCTAGTCTATATTTAAAGGAGATTTGTTGTGAAAATGGTTCGCGGAAGATACTCGACATCGGACTTGTAAGTACATACACATTTTCTGAAACATAGCATTCATAATCAGACCATGTCGTTTATGTCCCGGAATTGTTCTTGCCACTTAAGCTCTAGACTGTAATTGACGTGACTGGCGTAAAGAGGACTTTGTCTTGCATTTTGCAACAATATTTTATAGTCCTTTGTTGATCCTTGTCTATGCGCGAGCGCCATTGAGTTTAATAGAAATGGTAACCCATGGGCTGTACGTTTGTTTTCAACTGTTGTCACACGACTTTACTGCTGTTATCTGGTTCAAAACAAATACATATAAAAATAAAACTAACTTGCTCCAATTACAATGTAGGTACTAGAAGGTTGAAAACAAACTCGAGTCGGTTGTCGAGTCGCAAGTAAATAATGGTGAGGCATGGGGTGCTTATCAAAACTAACAGCAACTCTACGTTGGATACGTTACGCTTAATTTAGAATTTTACCTTCGAATTCATAAAATGTTACTAATTTTGGACTTGGTTTATAATTTTTTGGTGCATTGTCATTAGTTCCTTTTTGTTTAGTAGAAGTGTTTTATACCTTGTTCATTCTTGGCTCTTTATTTCTAACTAGCAGCGCCCCGCGGTTTCACCCGCATTTATTTCGATCCCGTGGGAATATCGGGATAAAAAGTAATCTATGTGTTAATCCAGGAAATGGTCTATCTATGTGCCAATTTTCATCCAAATCTGTTCAACGGTTTACGCGTGATTGAGTAACAAACATCCAAACATCTTCACGAATTTTTCACATTTATAATATTAGTAGGATAGTGTGATATGACACGATCATCATCAATAATATCAGTCTTTCACTATTATCCAAGGGTGGATGTCCTTCTTCTTTTCACTAAGTATTAGTTTCTGCAGAGGTCAATATATTGAAACACTTTAAATCTTCATGAAAGTATTCTTCAGTATGTTGAATATGTTTTCTGTCATGCTACTCCATAAAATCAAAATTTGATTTATAATAATAGAAATTCAATATCGTGTCTCGCCACAGTTGAGCTACTACGTATTACCAATAAGTTCCATAGTAATTAGAACAATGGTTATAAGTTTTTAATCGCCATAATTATAGTATTGTCCCAAATATAGATCTTCATTATTATTTTTCCTTGTATTGCTGTCAGTTGCTCGTTGTAGCCAATCTTCAAGATAGCCAGCGGTAAGTTCTAGCATCCAAAATTGTCTAGCAATATGTTCTAGTATATTTACAGCGCGTTTATTAGCAAAACATTGTACCTAATGTAAGCCAAATATTTTTAAAGCAATTTTTTTTATTTGTTTTTAATAGGGGAAGCACTTAGATATTTGTTGGCATCGCAGAAGCGTGTAATATAAAATTACGTAGGTGCCAGCTACTTCCCAAACACGTCGGTGACTTCGACGATTCATTTTCATTACTCACCACAACACTCAGATCTTCCATAATTTGTGTGATTGCTCTTTGATTTGGCTCTCGTATTAGCTCTTTAAACTGTTTCTCTCTAAGTTCTCAGACTAAACAGAATCCATTCAATAGAACCGACCGTGCGTCATTCTCATCTAACTTTAGAGATCATTGCAATGTTTTGTCGACTTGTCATTATTCGATCTCAAGGTCGAAGTATCTACCAAACCGTTTCATTCTCTGTTTATAAATATGACTTCATTCGCTTAAGTTTTACCATTTCCACTAATTGCTCACATGTCTGACTAGCTGTGCTAAATGACTGTTGGCATTCGCAGACTGTTATGCAAATTCTGTCAACACAGGTGGTTTGCCTGCCATATCGACAGTTCCCTCCCTCATTTAAAACTGTCTTAATATCCTCTTCTTGTAAATTCCGACTGTATTGTAAAACTTTCCTAAACAAATTGGAACATTAATAACGATAAAATTTGTGAAGACATCGACGTGATGTACGTAGAATAGTTACGCTGGCGTGCAATTGAGCGTGAGTCACGCAATGCAACTCGAGCGCTGGTGTTGAATGTCTTGTTCATACATAATTGCCTTAGTTTGTGTCCCACACCAACCGCATGTATCGGTATCAACTGCCTGTTATGACCCTATAAGTAATGTTTGATAGATTGCTTTGACGATGCGATGCCTCTAATAGCTGTCAACTTTCGCACGTAGTGTTCGTTTCGTCTACTATTTTGTCACGTTTATAACCTAGTTTGTGTAAATTCTTTTTGTATCACAAAATGAGTTGATTAAAAACATAGCGAAACGTTATTATTGCGTTCTAGTTGCTCTACTCTGATAGACTCTCTATTCATTACTACTTTTCTCATTTATTTTCGACTACCATTCCTAAACTCGTACCTAATTTGCTGGATAAGCTCGACAGATTGCTCAACAATGGTATCCGGTTCACATTCAACCTCAGGAAGTATGACCATGTGTCGAGCTATAATCCAGTTCTGAGCTCAAATGGATGTCCATAGACATCCATTTGATGTCAAAGCGTGCAAACTTCTTTTTTGGCGCATACGCCATAGAAGAAGTTTGTGCGCTTTGACCACGCTTTTCTCCCTTCTCAACTCTCCCACTCCTTCTTATAGTCGGAGAGCCGGCTGTATAAAAGTCCTATGGATCAGATACATGAATCATTTTTGGGGTATGAACAATAAAACCATAGGTCTAGAGGTCGACACCCCTGAAGTTGCTTGATTTTGCCCGCATGCAAAATTATGACGTCACTTCCGGTTTTTATTTTAGGTGTAATTGTAATTTATGAAATACATCAAGAAAATTTATCTCAAACGAAAGTTTTTGATGAGTAGAATAGAAATGTCAAGGGTCGACAAGCTCTATTTATTCGCTACCCTGAGTCGACCTCCGTTAAAAATTATTTTTTTTAAATTTATCTTAGGCCATCGAATACATGGATTTGCTTACGATTTTCTGAAACTAGAACCTCTTAAATGACTGAAAAAAATTGGTCGACACCTTTTATTTGCCCGGATCTGACTGTCGACTTAGTTTGAAGAATTAAAGAGCCTATGCTTATACATTTCATCTCTATGTATGTTTAATTATTTAATTATCTACATATCTTTTCCAAATACATTAATAACTTTTTTTTTCATTAATTGTAACATAACTACAATTTTCTTGAAATACTTACTGTACATTTTTCTATTTCTTATTAACATTTAAGTCCTTAAGAATTTATTTTAATGAATAATGTAAAATATCAAGAAATGTTTGCTTTACTTAATAATCTTGGTAAGATCGAAGATAAGGAGATGAAGGAAACAATTCAAAAGTATACATGCGAAATGTATGGTATAAAAAATTGCACGGATGTTAATTTATCACGATTAATCATTTTTCAAAATAATTTTTCTGCTGTTTCTACGCAAGAGGCGTTTTTGCATGAAGTAAGGAATTATGATTCCAGCCTAATGCCACCTTGCTGGGAATCGTTAAAACAAAAAAAAATTCTTAGAACAATTTATGTTAATGCGATGTGGCAAAATTCTTTGTATAAACAATGTATTGTAATGAATGGGTCATGTATGAAAATATTAAATTGTCTCGATTTTTTTTCTGCACTTATGAATAAGCTAATACTATCTACAAAAAAAGTATCAGATTTATCTGATTAGTATTTCCAGAGAAATAAATTAAATTCTGTTAGAGGCGGCCATCGACAGTAACCCACGGATTTTTATTCAATTTCCTTAGCCTACTCAATTAAAAAGTAAAAACTGTAGATAATCTGTACCGTCTGACATCCATCCATCATAACAAAGGTCTCTCAAAATCTAATCCAGCCAGTGTCCAAAGCGTGGGGTCGTCGTAAAGATATATCCATAAAATCGCAAACAAACACAAAGCAAGAGGTGAAAAGTGAGGTTATGTTATGACAAATTGACAAGTTATGATGGATGGATGTCAGACGGTACAGATTATCTACAGTTTTTACTTTTTAATTGAGTAGGCTAAGGAAATTGAATAAAAATCCGTGGGTTACTGTCGATGGCCGCCTCTAACAGAATTTAATTTATTTCTCTGGAAATACTAATCAGATAAATCTGATACTTTTTTTGTAGATAGTATTAGCTTATTCATAAGTGCAGAAAAAAAATCGAGACAATTTAATATTTTCATACATGACCCATTACGAAGATTGTGGTTGTATATATGATCATGATAATGTTACCATAACGCCGAACATGTTTAATGGTAGCCCTACACCACTTCAAATAGAAGAAATCATTTTAACTGATAGTAGCAATGAATTCTGTAATAACGATAATACTGACAACTTCAATAGTGATGGAAATAGCATTGCAGACAACAATGACGATAATGTTAATATTCCGAATTATAGCGATGCACGATGATATAAATAATGATGTAGATTTTAATCACGATAGTTATATGTAAAATTAATAGTTAATCATTGTATATCATTTTTGTATCTAATAAAACTCATTCATGTGTTAACTCCACTATCTAAGACTTTAATTTCTTTCGTTCTATCTCACAGGAATTAATGAATAACACCAAAACTCCCAATATATGTGGTAAAGAATGGAGAAATGTACAGTAAGTATTTCAAGAAAATTGTACTTATGTTACAATTAATGAAAAAAAAAAAGTTATTAATGTATTTGGAAAAGATATGTAGATAATTGAACTTGTATAGACATGGATGATGGAACGTATGAGTTAGAGCTCATTGATTTTTTAAACTAAGTCGACAGTTGGATGTGAGTAAATAAAAGGTGTCGACCAATTTTTTTTTAGTAATGTTAGAGTTACGGAATTAATAAAAAAAAAATATTAATGTATTTGGAAAATATACAGTATGTTAACTAACAGAGGGCGTTCCCGTTAACCCGCAATAGTATAGCATCCATACATGCTAAAAAAAATATTACCATTCGAAAATAAAAAGTTTTTATTTTTTTTATATTAAAATATTCACTAAAAATCGTAAATTGATACGTTAAAGAAACACTCTGTACACGCGTACTTGAAGGACAGCAATGTCGGAATTTATTTATGAATGACGGGCGCGGGTGCGGGCGGGGCGGGGCGGCCGTCTCACTCGGCTTCGTGAACTCTCGGAAACGCTCGGCCAGCATCGTGCGCATTGCGTTTGGGCATTACTACTACGAATACTATTCCGCGCTACTATTTTGATTTTAAACAGGAGGTTTCGAATTTATTGACAATTAATTATTTTTTTTAATTCGGATTATTTTATGCTTATTTTTCTATGCTGATATTTTTATTTTAATCTATTAATGATATAGATTAACGAGTTTAAGGGAACGCCCTCTGTTATTTAACATACTGTATAAAGATAATTAAATAATTAAACATACATAGAGATGAAATGTATAAGCATAGCTCTTTAATTCTTTAAACTAAGTCGACAGTCAGATCCGGGCAAATAAAAGGGGTCGACCAATTTTTTTCAGTCATTTAAGAGGTTCTAGTTTCAGAAAATCGTAAGCAAATCCATGTATTCGATGGCTTAAGATAAATTTAAAAAAAATAATTTTTAACGGAGGTCGACTTAGGGTAGCGAATAAATAGAGCTTGTCGACCCTTGACATTTCTATTCTACTCATCAAAAACTTTCGTTTGACATAAATTTTCTTGATGTATTTCATAAATTATAATTAAACCTAAAATAAAAACCGGAAGTGACGTCATAATTTTGCATGCGGGCAAAATCATGCAACTTCAGGGGTGTCGACCTCTAGACCTATGGTTTTATTGTTCATACCCCAAAAATGATTCATGTATCTGATCCATAGGACTTTTATACAGCCGGCTCTCGGACCATTATCTCGTGTCTCACTTCCAGTATCTATGTTCTTTTCACGCTAAGAATCTGCGTTCTTCTAACAATTTTCTCCTACTCTGTCCTTCTCATACTTCTGACTTTGTTCATTCTTCCTTTCATATTCAGTCCACTCTTCTTTGGAATGCACTTCCTCTTGATATCAGGACAGCCACCAGTCGGTATGCATTCAGGCGGAAATTGCAGAGTTATTTAAAAAAAAAAATAGCGTAGAGTCGTCTCAACACCTCTCTCCCTCGAATTTGTATATACGAGTATATAGTATATAATTATTATAGTAGATTATTTTTTTTTATCATTTTCCTCACAATCAAAGCACCTGTCATCCAATCTCTTCACCACCCTTGGTTGACTGGTAGAGAATGCCTAAGGCATTAAGTCCGCCTTTGTACCTTTTTGTGCGAAAAGTTTAAATAAATAAATCATTTGGTCACCTAATCACCTTGACATTTTCGTATTCGAGTTTCGTGTGTCGACAAATGAAAAGTTACTGAATTGTCTTTTATTCTAATAATCTTCAACAAACAGCCTTGCAGACAATATTTATATTTTTTTATGAACGTTTATTTTAGTATCCGATCACTCGAGTATTTAATTTTAGCTTGAGTGAATTAAATATGTCGAAACTGCTATAAAATTGAAAGCATTTGAATGTTCTTTGGCAGCTGGGAGAGTAAACGTAAACTGGGGACTTCCTAGATTTGAGTTGATTTGATATTAAATGTATCAGTGGCGTGTGTAATAAAATTATTTCAGCGTAATTTTCAGTTTTAATTTCTTTTTGTGGTTGAGTAAATGTCAATCTAGGTTTAGAGAGATTTATCAGAGTGACCAACAATTGTTTTAACCTTTTTATCAGTTTCAGAATAATGTATTACAACAACTTATCTTAGCTTGTTCATTCATAGTAATAATTTAACATGTTCATATAAATCTTGCAAAGTCTTGACATTTACCAGCAGACAGCACTGAATCGTTCAAGTGTTTGATAAGTTATATATGAGAATAATTCCGAACAGAAATACAAGAGCTGGACTATAATCTAATGTAGTGCGTGATGTGAAAGTTAATAGAGGAAAATTAGTTCACTACACAGTGTGCATTATTAGAAAGTTGGAATCCAATAGTACGCCCAGTACTTTATCAAACGTTTCCCTTCGCAGAAGTACCATTTGTGAACGAGTAGCGTTTTTGTTTGCAAGTTCTTTCTTTTCAATAACTCGTAGGACTACATTCCAGCTCGTCCTTGAGAGGTAAGAGGAAGAAACCTTAGGCCATATAAATGGCGTACACACCTGCAAAACAATCCTTTATCATGTAAATTAGAAAATCAGCCTGAACTCTTGAAGAAATCGGCCATTCAACTCATATTCATCAAATACATCACGTGAGTTTGTGATCTAAAGTAGATAAACACTTGGTTGTCAACCGACAATGGAGTGCAACACAGACAGGACACGCCACTTGTGCCCATTCCGTGACACGTCATCATTGTCAGCGCACCGCTTATGACATGCCAGGTCTCGAGACACACCGTCTGTTTCGCGATGGGAAATAGGGCGATGGAACTGATGGAAGAAATGTTAGGTACGAGGGGATATAGGATAACTGTTAGTGGAAGGGGATGAGTCAATTTCCTTAGGATTAGACATACCTTATGCTGCACAGATTACCTCTGTGAGCCTCTGTGTTATGCTGCCACTGCAGGATGAGCCACACCAGACCTCTTTTGAATTTAGATTTTTTTTATATTTAAGGCAATACACGGGGAAGACTGGAAAGCTGACTGGGACAACTTTTTCCAGCAGTGGAAAATATAGGTTAAATAAAAAATATTTAATAGTTTTCATGAAGGTAGAATTTAAGAGCAAAACAGTTCCAGTCGTACAGAAGCTGTATCTGGCATCTACCGACTAGGTGTTTTTGTACAGACCTAACAAACCGAATTCTGTGTCAAAAGTCCAAGATATAGGTGTCGGATATTTCTAGTTTAAACTGACAATTTGAAGTTCATTGACATTTCAGCAGTAGGTGTTTGGTAACAGGTTGGCACGAGAGAGAGGTCGTTGTGATGTTGGATGACAATAAATGCGCAAATTACGTTTATATTATTTACCGTAGTGAGGTTATCTCTGTATTGAATCTCTTGGGACAGCAGGAATGTCTTTCGCATACAGCAGGAATGTCTTTCGCATTCCTGCAGTAGACCTTGTGTTATTGATGCTGCTTCTCGGGGTTTGTTATGCAACTTCCGTCATCGCTCTTCATAAAATGCATCTCCATGCATCACAATATTTTCCAGTTTATAACTTGAACAATATGTATTAAAAAATGATATACCTAACTTCGATCCTTTACACAACACGGGACTCCTATACGAAATCCGGATACAGCCAAAATTTTGCTACAAAGACTTAACTATTCATATCGTGGTATCGTTTGTCCACGCTATAGGTACTTATTTATATCTACAATGAGTTCATCGTTAATCCTCGCCGTCATTTCCTATCGTAATGAAACAATTTGCGTGGCATTGCGCAGGAGTGGACCGCCATAACGGGCTGGCTGTGCGCGGCATCGCGACAATGATCACTTATTATTTATGAGGTTTATGCTCATGGCTATGGGACATGCGCCACTGGACGCCATTGTCCACCATGAATAACAATCGTAATGGTAACTGCGTTTGGCACTGTTGACTGAAGTATTACTTTTATTAACTGGGCGTTTCATCAGTTCAGCTCTCCTTTTGGTCGTGGTGTTTTTTCCTCGTCGTGCACTTTAGACAATGTAGGTACTGCCTTGTGGAAAATTCATGCAACAGTAGTTGAAAAGTAATGGCTGACTGATTTGAATATGAAAGAACACTATACGCCCAGGTTGACATCACCTAACTCTTGGTGTGTCATCATTATGCAGGCAGTGCTGCAACTGTTGTTACATATCAAATATGTATTTGGCAGGGAAAAGGTTGCATAATAAAAACATACATTGCATGGGTGCAATACATAAGCGCCTAAAGACGGGCGTCGTCACCGCGGCAGGTCTAAGAAAAGCTGGGCGTGATGATTTGCCGGAGAAGGTACAACATAAAGAAAATTGGAAAATTATGGGTAGAACTTCGCCCAGCAGTGGGATAACATTATGTAGGTTAATCGGTTGACGGACACTCAACGAGACACAATAGAAGTTTTATTGTTATTAGGCCTGGGGGCGTTTAGTGTTCAGCAAGGTGTTAACTAAAAAAAATTTAAAGGGTTATTGGAAAAACACCAACTTCTGTCCATCATGTTCATAATGTTGAGTACAATAACCTCATAAGAGGTTGTTGGTGTTTTTCCAATAACCGTGTATACATGGGGCCATTAATATATTAAATAAAGGAAAATAATATTTTAACAATGACATGGCGTACGTTTAATAGGTACTTCAAGGATAGCAGAGACAGCCATCAGAAATCTGAATTAATCGGAAATCATAGCTCTCACGCTGTCGCTTTAGTGCCAAAGATATATTTTATTTTAACGGGATATTATTCCCTACTACGTTTTCATTTTGCCCATAAATTACAACCTATAAACCGAAGTAGGAATAGTTTGCGATGAATCAGAGCGTTTCGGCGAAATTGTTTGCTGTTGCGGATTTATAAATAACTAGCTTCCGCCCGTGAGGTATGTCGATAAAAACTATCCTATGTTTCCTGGGATGCAATCTATCTATCTGCCAAATTTTATCCAAATCCGTTCAGTGGTTTAGGCGTGAAAAGGTAACAGACAGACAGAGTTATTTATATAATATTAACATAGGATACCATAGGTTTGGCTTCAAGACTTTGATAGGGTTCAATCAATATCCAATTCAGGTTTAAATCAGTAAACGAGCCGAATAGAAAGTAATTAGATGAACTTCTTGATTTCTAAACATGAGCAAGATAACATGCTTTGCTTAGCTGGACTGGGAAAGTTACCTTGGTATTCATAGTGGGTAGGTATTCCGAGTTTTTTAATCTATAATTATGTTCTCATGGTCTTGTTATTTGGTTATTGGGGGGCCCACAGAAAGCGACTCTACAGTTTGTAGTCGTTATCAAAAACGTTGGAAACACGACACCTACAAAAGCCTACGGCAGCGCTCGACGACTCCTACAAACTACTGAGTCGGCTGTAAAGGATGTTCATAATAATTATATTCTTAGTCAGACAATTGCCGATACAAAGTTTTCAAGAAACATCCAGGTACTCATAAATATACAAATTCCGTTCCGTTAACAATTAATCCTATTGAATTGGGTATGTATGTGATAAAAATTATAGATGATAGTTCAATAATTACTTATAATGATTAAGTCCACATACATAAAAGACACTTATTAAATTAATAAAGGAAGGTGAAAGTCTGTACAAGGGATGTTGATGCGAATTAATTACGTAAAGCAAAATATATTTTCAATTGACATGAAAAAACCAACTGACACGACAGGTGACCACAGAGCATCAACCATAGAGTTATAGTAACTAAAAAGGTACCAACGCTACACTATTTTGCTTCAAATAATATGTATATGTCGCAGGTTTTTCATAAAATTAGGTTTTTGATGAAAAACCTAGGTTTTTGATGAAAAACCGGAAGATGACAAAATTATTACTTTATGTTATCATAAAGCAGTCTACACACCAAGCCCGCCGACCCGCCGACATGATGACCCGCCGACACGCGCGGGTACAAGACGCCGACATGATTCTTTTGAAATCAAAGCCGCCGGAACATCAAGCCGGGCTGTGTCGGCGGGTCGGCGGGTTTGGTGTGTAGACTGCTTAAGCCTGAGAAAATCCAGTTTTTTTATCAAAAACCTAGACTGTATTAGTTTTATGATAAAAAAGGTCAGGTCCACGGAGCCCCGCTGTGCGGGGCTCCTATTTCTGTCTGCAGGGTTTAAAGGAACCTAACCAAACCGAACCTCGGGGTGCCCCTGACGTCGACCGATTTCCTTCTACATTTTTAGCCAAGGGCCTGCAGTTACACTTAAGTTTAGTCGGAAAAAGATAGAAGAAACTAACATTAACACCTCGTCGAAGATAAACCTAGGTTTAACCGGCTAATCTTAAGTTTATGCTCACACCTACCTTTAGCCGTAACATATATAACATTTATACCCGTACCCTCTACCCATGTTGGCAAAAAATAAATGATTTGATTTGACCAGCGCTTATATTTTATCATAAACCCAAACTAGTTCAGGTTTTTGATCAAAAATCTGGATTGGTAGAGGTTTATGATGAAATTGAGTTTGAAATGTGTCATCTTCCGGTTTTTCATCAAAAACCTAGGTTTTTCATCAAAAACCTAATTTTATGAAAAACCTGCGACATATATACTAACTAATTCGCGTATCTGTGTTTACTCCTAAGTCTAACAGCACCGATTTCACTAGAGTTTGTAGCAGGTGGTCGTCCTAGATATATGTAATATATTACAATAACAATGTTGGTTCTTCGTGATGCTACTAATCTGTAAATACCTAGATAACATTATGAGCGTGGCTGCGGCGAGACTGGCATTGTAATTTATACATTCATAAACGATCTCATCGTCTTGTCTTGAATTTTCTTTGTGTGTTGTCTTCTCCGCCCAATCGGACAAGAACGAGTCCAAATCGCCAGAGTTTCTGAGGCCTGCCTTGTTGAGGAGTGTGACGACGCCCGTCTTCAGTTTCGTCTTCGTTCTGTGTGACTATCCCATCAGACATCCTATAAGCGTGACCCGCCTATGCCCATTAGGTACATCCACGCAGACTTTGTGCGATAAGTACACTGTGGTTTTTAGACTGATTGGCCAAAAAGGCAGCAAACAAAGATGAATGGAAAAGTATGTGGGGAACTTTGCCCAGAAGTGGGACAGATAGTTTAAAAATTACGAAGTATATGTTTGTAACAGCGCCAATTAATTATGTCACGATTAATGTTGAAATAATTTTACTTGCAAAAAATTCAATTAAATTTTAAATGATTTGATTGATTTGATACAAATCCAGACTTGGTCTACTACTGAGACATTCCTAATTGAAAAAAAAAAATAGGTAAACATCCAAATTAAGAAGTTCCACCTTTTTGAAGTCGGTTAAAAACCCAATAACACTGCCCGCTTTGGGAATCGAAGCCGGGACGTCATGGTCAGCAGTAGCGCTTGCGACCACTACACCAACGGACGATAGTAGATTACAAATGAACCGCAACCTGAGGATAGTCGTAACAAATTCAATTTTAAAACATGAGGGATCCCCACATAGTGCCGACGATGAAACAAAACCTCCGTGATAATACACCTCTTTCTTCCCTGTACCTCAGACCTTTACTAAGATATATATTATGTTGCAGGCCAGGCATCGGCTACGCCAGCGTCGGGCTGCAGCACTCGCGCTCGGCGGTGCTGCACGCGCAGGTGCCGCCGCACTACCGCCCCGTCATGCCGCCACACGCGCTGCTCAACAGCACCTCCAGCGGGAACGTGCCGCACGCACAGGTACACTGACATGGGTCGTACTTGCAAAATCGCGTACCTAGGGCTTACAAGTACGACTTCTTTAAGAAACCACGTCCTAAAACTAGGTCTCGGGTACGTTTAAGTATTTTCTATCGGGATAGGAAATTGAACCTTAACTGCATACATATAAGGAGCAAAATCGCTTTTACAAATAAATACGTACTTATAGAGTATAGACGATTAAAGTTTCTACTACCTACTATTCAAACCAAAAAAAAAAAAAAAAAACGAGCCCTGTTGGAAGAAAAAAACTTGCATAGGAAATTGAACTCTGAATTCAAGAACTTATGGAGCACAATCGCGTTTAGGCATGGGTCGTACTTGCAAAATCGAGTACCAGAGCTACCAAGTACGTCCGTCCACCTTCGAGATACTATCTAGTATTTTCTATCTGCATCGAAAATTGATCTATGACTTCATACAAATAAGAAATACAATCGCGTATTCAAAAGCCCTGTTGTAAGTAAAAATACTTGCATAGGAAATTGACCCGATACCTTCTATGAATAAGGAGCATAATCGCGTTTACAATTAATATTTTCACAAACCATTAAAGTAAAAATACTTTCATACGAAATTGTTCCGTAGACTCTAATTGATAAGGAGCATGATCGCATTTGCGAAAACTGACGCGTTTGGGTACCTATGTAGTTGAGTGAGCGAGTAGCCGTATAAAATACTTTGAAGTCTTGCAAGTATTTCGGGTCGGTACCTGGTGTACGTACTTGGAAGCAAAAACCTAGTGCAAAAACCTGGTCGCGTAAATACGTATCTTCCCTATACACTACATTATACAGGATTGTTTCTTGGAGGCCATTTAGAATTGCGTCACACGAATTTCATTATATTTGCAGCGGGAGGGCTCCAAAAATTTTAAGTGAAACTTTATAACCCTAGAGTGGGCGCGCTATTCCGCATAACAGCAGTGGGCGCGTGGGGAGCATTTTCCCGAAGATTGTGACTCGTGTCCGGGACCCCCCACACCTTATTACACGATGTCACACTTTCCCTTCACGTGTGACGTAATTTATGCATAACGATCGATACCATCAAGGGGTGGTTGCTCAAGACGCTTCCGAGTTCTCTTTAAAATCATAAAGATTGAAAGGAGATTATCTTGATATGTGACAGTTTGTTCCCATAGTTTTCATTGTTGACAGCCTCATCTACTTTGCCTCATGTGTAAGATTACCCAACGTTACTCACGGATTACTAAACGCTCGTTAACTATGGGAACCGGACCACTATTGACAATAACGAAATAAACCATTTAAATTCAATTAGTGCAATCAGTGTCGAAGATAAAGTATCGTTTACACTTTTACATGGGAATTATGAAAGTTTGCTAAGTATTTATTATTTGGTAAGTTGAGAATTACCTTACCATTCAATATGACAGCGTCTCCGTGTAAATTGCAAACAGTATTTAGAGTGGTCAAGTCGCGGTTTTGAGATCATCATCTGGGTAGTCTCGCAGGCAATCGTAGTAGTATTTTTTCTTGACACTGTAAGCACAATCGTGCGATGGATCACCCAGCGGTTCACCCCTACTTACGAGACTCGAATGACTCGTATACTCGCCCCTCGGCACTCGAGAAACTGTTATCATGTAGACGAGGCTTAGGTATTAAAGCTACCAATTAAAAAACAATTTAAATTATCATAATAATTATAAAGACTATAAAAGAGCTAATAACATTACAGGTGGGGCCTCGAGTTCACTTCAAGCTGCATCCTCAGCAGGCGATCATTCCGGAAAAGAAGAAGTCTCCCCCGTCTTCTTTAACGAACGGCAATGGCAAGAGCATTCGGCCGCAGTCGTTCACGCCGGGATTGAAGCGCTCCAAGTCGCTTACGTCTGCTGATGCCTTAGCGAGCGGCATGGCGGCGCTGGGGCTCGCGGCTGATGCCGGCGATCTGGGTAACTTCCCGCCCGAGATACAAGAGTGTATCGACAAGGCTCTCGAAGGTGAGAACAACGCATTTAGAAGACGCAAAAGACCACCAAATTATAAATTGATAACTTGGATTGATATTCTGGTCACTGGAGACGCAAGCTGTTTTTGATTTTTCTGTTACGAAATTATTATTTAATCTTCTACCAAAAACCATCAGCAATTATTGACGTATTTCTGTTTGTTTGTGCACCAGATCCGAACGCAGTGTGCGCGCGCACGCTGATGGACGCGGTGGGGCACCTGGTGTCGCGCGCCGTGGAGTCGCCGCGCTACGCGCTGCCGGCCGCAAGGCGCTGCATCGCCGTGGTGGAGCGCGAGAACACCGAGACCTTCCTCGAGTCGCTGCTCAACACGTGCCAGCAGTGGTACCACGACAGAGACAAGGTATGTAGCTAATAAGGCCTTAAATCTTTAAATTTATTTAAATTTAACCAATTACTGGCACTTGAATTTTCAAGAAGTCTGTCGGTCAGTCAGAATTTCAGAAAGGTTGCCCATTCGAAAGCTTTTTAGGGACCTATGGAGATGAACGGGTAACAAACTTCATGGACACTAACTTTTAAATCAAAATATTGTTACCAAACATTAGTTACGTTATTCAAGTTAAATTGGTGAACATTTAGCAATCCAATACTGACACAATTCAATATATATAGTTAACCTGATGATCTTAATATATTAAAATCACGAGTCACTATGTTTTGTGCATACACACTGGTCTCGAAAGCTTTTATTTTAATTGAAATCGGTGCGCTGCAACTTGATTCAGAAATCAAGAATACCGTAGACTCCTGAATAGTCTCCTGAGGAACACCAAAATCATTTTTTTCTGCTAATCGCTCGTAAAACTATCAGCCAATAGTTCAGCGGCTGTTCCTATGGTCTCTAATTTGTTTAGAAGAACCCAAACTGACATCGTGTCGAAGGCCTTGGCCAAATCAAAGAGTGATTCGGAATGAAATTGTGCCCTTCGGTTTCATCCGCATAATAAAGAGTCCCACATGTGAATTTTGCCAGGATAAAAAGCAGCCTATGTCACTCTCTGACCTATCGAAAAACACGTGGATCTGTTACTGTTTTTCTTTGACATGTGCCAAATAAACATAATTATTTTCTTTATTTTTTCTTCTTTTTATAGGATCAATATTCATAGGGTCCTAATTATTTTGTGTTGTTACAGTTGTTGGGCTCCAACGTGGGCGGCGGAAGGCCTCGCCTGATGGCGTTCCTGTCGTTCTTGCTGGAGATGTATTGCCAGCTAAGACGCCGCGCCATCCAGCGCCGCGGGGCCTCTGCACAGCCCGGCCAGGTGCTGCTCACGCTCATCTGCAAGTGCTGCGAGGACTGCATCCGGCAGCCTGTGCCCTCGGCTAGCGATGTGAGTACTATACCTAGTGCTCTACCTTGCTGCAAAAATTTAGGATTCCAATAGTTCTCATTTTCGATATCAGCATCACCAAAATCAAGAACATGACAAAGAAAATGCTTTTTTTGTTCTATCCATGCCCTTTCATCTTCGGTCCTCAAACCTATCAAACAAAAGAAAGTCTGAATTATAAACTGTGTGCGTTAAACTAAATAACTAAATTGGTCCTTCCAGACGGAGAACCTGTTCTTCGTGCTAACGTACATCGGGCGCGACCTGGAGTCGCAGCTCCCGGGCGAGCTGGAGCGCCTGCTGACGGCCGTGCGCGATGCCTTCCTCAACACCGCGGCGGCGCCGTCCATCCGCCGCACGCTGCTGCAGCTCATCGAGCTGCACGCGTCGCGCTGGCAGCTGCCGGGCTGCGCCGTGCTCTACTACTACCCCTCCTCCAAGTAACAAGTCCCCTCCTCACACGCCACAAGGAACAATCAAATCTTAGTGTACTTCGGAACCTACTGTATTGACTGTACTCGTCTTAGCGGAACAGCACGTTGTTTGAGCCAATGGTGACTCAGAATGTGCTGCTTAGCTAGTTGACGAAGCTACGATAGCTCGATCGTTTGTAGTGATAGAGAAGATATTGCATGATCACCTCGATGAACTGTTATTATCGGCAGTGTTTGGTCATAGCAGTGCCATGGAGCACGCTCTGTCACCAGATGATGAGGCTTGGTGAATAATTTGGTCCTAATGTACGGAAATACTACTGTATTGTAGTAGATATAATTTTAAAGCATGCATTCATGTTCGTTTGGTACTTTTGTTACTGTAACCAAATTCCCAGTGTTTTCTATTGAACTTTGGGGAACTAACATTTTTAATTTGCAAAACCTATGTATCAACACCTGCTTTATACACTTTTGTTAGCCTTGTATCCTAGCTGATCAATGCGTTGCGTTACGTATAGAAGAAGCCTTGTCTCACGCGTTGCGTGTCATTATTGCGTTGCTTCTCAATCGTGTTGCGAAGAAGTTATTTACGCGATGCGATTCTTGTTGCGATGCCAAGTCAAAGGTCGACGCAGCATGACGTGCGGACCAGCTAGGTCTAAGCTTTAGTTTGTAAAGGTTTAGCGGAAAATTGGTCCTTAAGTACGAAGGATTTGTGCATGGGTAATCTTAGTGTACCTTGGGAACTACCACATTGTATCTTCATAAGGTGGCAAGTACCCTGATGTACCATAGAATTATACCGTTATTGTATCTTAAGTTAGCAAGTACCGCTTTATGAGATTTAGATCTTGGCGACTGCTGTTGGTGGTGGTTACATATCTTCGGTCTTTCGACTACTTCGCCCCGTAAATTGCATGGTATATTGGTTTTTATACGGCGACAACAAACCTTTCAATTGTTAAAGCTTTGGAGTTGTCGCCTCTTAATATCGAGTATAAGTTAAGCCAATTTGGTCCTTCGGTTCTGTTGCGAGGACCATTTCGGAGGGGTACGTTATTATTCTGTAGGGAGTAATTATGTTAGATTAGTATACAAAGGTTACAAGCATTTCTTGTAGTGTTTGATTTGTTTCAGTTTGACCTTCATAGCGTTGCGTTAGTTGTACAGGAGGTCTATAATTGTTGTCCCTTATACGTATCGTAGGCATGATGCTGCCATAAGCTCATTTATTGTGCCTTTAAAGATTTTAGTAGTTATAGACACGTTCTCCTCGCTCTCGGGACATAATAAAAAGTATTTTGTAATATTTATCAGATATAAGACGCCCTTGGGAGGGATAGAACGTAACAATTAAAATGTAAGGTGTAGTTTTAGCTTAAGGTGGATTTAGTAAACGCAAGATATGCCTTGAAAGTATTAAAAAGTACGTGTAACATAAGTAGTAGGACAAAATGACGATGTACATTACTGTACGTTCTTCGCATAGTATTTGGTGCATTGTACCCTTTGTCGGTCGTGTCTAACTGTAGTGTCGGCTTCTTTTCCTTACCGCTTTGTAGTTATCGTTTGCCTAGCAATGCTTCACGGGCCCAAGCCTGCACATACACACTACGTAATGCACTTAATGCACTCTGGTGTTAGTTTATTTTCTATTAGTATAGACATCCCAATTATGCCTATTATCATTCTATTAAAATTATAGATGAATCTTATCAGCTTTCATACACAAAGATCATATGAATGTATGACTGAACTTCCTATGTATGAAGTGTTTCAATTTATTATGCTTGTGATATTATAAATTTAAGTTATGTAATCTCTGATAATATCTCTTCTGTCCTAACCAAAGACTGTACTGATGATGTGGAGATTCATTATGATAATTAACAAAAGTGTAAACTCAATGTTGTTGAAGCTGGACCAAATTATCTTTGTGTGTCACCCGCTGGCTCTGTAACCGCCGCGGGCGACGCATCACTTCAGTGACTATTATAAGTTCATTTAGTTGTAGACTATGTCTGATCAACATTATCAAACTAATGATTTTTTTAAATAGTTAATTACATTTTATGGAAAAAGTTAAAAAATACCATAAACTTTTCGTTATTACTATGCATTCGTAGCAATATAAGGTAATGGTATGTTTGTAGAAAAGTTGAAAAAATATAAAAAAATGGTGCTAACAAAAATATTGGTGTATTGTATATTATTTTATTAGAACACGGGCAATAACATTGTTCTCGTTACCGCTATAATTTTGTACGAATAAAAACATAAAAATGATTATAACCAATAAATTATATAAATACAATGTGGTTTTTTATTTATTACTTCATCACTTGGAACTAGATGGGTCTAAAATTAATAAGCTGCTAAATTAACACTGTTATATTTTTTTAGTGTCAACACCTGTTAAATATATTTTAAAATAGCTGTTAAATATAGCAGTCACATTTCACATGTAAACACTATTTTAGCCTATTAACACAGATAACAAATCTCTATTGAAAAGTTTTCAACTTAGCATTTAGCAACTGCGAACTGTTAATTTTGTGTTCATTGTTAAATCAGACAGATTGCTATTTAGTTGATTTAACAGCATTTAATGTGGAGTCATTGTAATAGGTAACATTTGACAATTCATCAAATATTCAACAACGTAACCTTGTAACGGCGGGCATAAAATAACATATTTTTTCGTTTTGTTAGAACTGCACAATTGCTTACCTTTTTTCAATTACGATTACATATTTATTGTAATAATGACCGATACGAGTAATTTTACGATTTGCTTTCATTAATAAACCATTCTAAACATAATAAACAATTTCTGATCTAAAGAACTGAACGTCGTTACAAGGTTACGTCAGTTAACCATTTTTCTTTTTAAACACTAGGGATGTTACTCTAAAAATCGAAAGCTGATAAGTAGAATCGAATGCAATGATGACTTGTGAAGAAATATCACCATAAATTAATAACCACGTTGTGATTATAATAAAACATTTATTTATTATTCTTTTAACTAACTAGGTATAAAAATACAAAAAATAATGAAATAGAAAAATCATTGATGTTAGGTACAATTTAGGTGGTATGTTGCTGGCAACACCAGTGCCTGTCGATGACGCCATGTCATGTCGCCATTACATGACGCAGTCTTTTGTCGTTGTGCGAAGTGACTGTGCGTTTTTGGTGTGCTCTCTGTTATTTTCTTCTGACCCGGCTTTTTTATTGGACTGATCTTACTGACTACGTTTACCTGGCTATAAATTGGACTCCGATTGCTTAACGATTAGTAAACAAGAACAACATTACAGTCTTACCATGTCGAAACGGGGGAAAACGCTAAACAGTCAATCTCGCGAACTAGTGGTGAAATTGTACAATTATTTTGAACGGGAATCAATTAACGATGGGCCTCTTTTACCATTGACACAACCGAGAGAACGCGTTGCCGAAGCATTGGGAATAGGGAAGAGGACAGTAACTCAAATTCTGAAAGAGAAATACGGACCATCAGGCTCAGAAGATAATACTTTACGTACACCGAAAAAAAGAAAGAGGGACAAGAAAATTGTTGGCATTGATAATTTTGATGCTGCTGCAATTCGCAACCACATTTATGGATATTACTCGAGAAAAGAATATCCTACACGGGAAAAGCTAATAAGTTCGTTAAAAGACGCAGGCTTATTTTTTGGCGGTAAATCGTCTCTATCAAAGGTTTTGAAATCGATTGGCTTTAGTTTTAAAAAATCTGACAAGCGGAAAATCCTGCTAGAACGCTACGATATTATTTTGAAGAGAGTAACATTCTTACGTCAAGTAAATAAAATTACAGATTGGGACAATGTCGTGTTTATTGACGAAACATGGTTGAATGTGAACCATACGGTTTCGCGGACATGGACCGATGATACAGCGGCGTCCACCTCAAAAGTTCCACCGGGAAAAGGAGCCCGACTTATTATATGTCACGCGGGATCAGCTTCTCAAGGTTTTATTCCAGACTGCCTCCTCGCATTCGCCTCTAAAACTACAAGTGATTACCATAAGGAAATGAACTTTGAGGTTTTTAAAGAGTGGTTTGAGAAGCTGCTAGTCAGCTTAGAAAACCCATCGAAAATTATAATGGACAATGCACCGTATCATTCTGTACAAGTTGATAAACCACCAACTCAAGCAAATAAAAAGCAAGAAATTGTCTCGTGGCTGGTAAGAAATGGTGTGGATGCAAGTCCAACTTTATTAAAAGTTGAGTTGTTAAATCTAGTAAAAGCAACTAAGCCGTCCAAGCTCCGCTATGTAATCGATGAACTAGCCCTAGAGCATGGACACGAAGTTATTCGATTGCCTCCCTACCATTGCCAGTATAACGCCATCGAGCTTATTTGGGCACAAATAAAGGGTTATGCAGCGCGGAACAATACTGAACCACCCTTCAGTACTGCTAAAATGATGTCTCTGCTACAAACTGCGTGTGCAGAAGTCACTACAGAAGACTGGAAAAAAGTCGTAGAGAAAACAAAGAAAATAATTTTACAAGATTTTGAACGAGATGTGAGAATAGACAATATTATTGAAAATGAATTAATAATATCTCTGAGTGCTGACAGCAGTGATGAAGATGACAATACTTTTAACAGTTCTGATAGTTCAACTGAATAAATGCAATTTTTTTGTTAAATTGTGTACTTGTCTTATTTTGCTCCTTAAATTTACGAAAAAAATAATAATAATGGGACAGGGATTCGCCTGATGATTTTTAAAATTCGCATATGTTTCAAGTCCGTATCGATTCATTCACTTTAATCGATGTTTATAAGCAGGTCACCTCACTATGAGGATAAAACTGACAGACGTCAAATGTTACCTATTAAAATGACTCCACTGTAGCAATTTAGCAACTGCGAACTGTTAATTTTGTGTTCATTGTTAAATCATAAGCCTGTGAAAACGAAAAGTATGAAGGAAATGAGAATTAATTTAGTTCGCAATCTGTCTGTGATTAAATTAACAGTTGCTAAATTTAACTGCTAATTTTAACTGTTAATTAGTTTTAGCATTAGCATTTAGCAGTGTTATTATTTTTTAACGTTTAAGCCCATCTCTACTTGGAACATATCACTGAAATAAGGTACCTCTGCCTAAGGCTCAATTTACATCGCCGCGGAACGGAAATGGAAGCGATTTTGTTTTGTACAAAGCATTATGAACTTTATGTCAATAGGTTAACGCACAAATTAGATACACCCATACGCACAGGTCACGCATCTTCTGGAGAATTATCGCGCATTCTCGGGAATTCCCGCAGTAACAAGCTCGTATCTAGTTTGTACGTTAAATAACTGACAGAGTTCATTTTGCTTTGAAATTGAGCCTAACCCTTCGGGGATCACATACGTGACGTTATGTTAGTCGTTTATGTGTGTACTTCATCCCTAACTAAATAATGCTGCTGCAGTCTGTCTACATCAAACACTCTCGTTGAGTTCCTTTAAACAAGAGATACACACCACATGAAGGAACCGCTCAAGCATGCACTATTGATCGCTTTTTCCGATATTAACAATCTCTCGAATCATCGAATCAAGCAGAATCTCTTGATACGTAACTCGCCTATTGTCTTGGATTAATATTTCACTGCTAGCACGTTTTCTTCCATAACAGCCGTCAAAGGGCGACCACTTCTTTCTTCATCCCCCCCAAAGTTAGTCGACCGCGCTTGAATTTGTTATACCAACGATACGATACGCACGGTTGCCTTAGAAGGGCCTTCATCCTTGAAAGCCATTTGAAGCAATGACGTAATATAAATATGTAGAAGCGTCATGCATGAACATCACGGCAATCGAACACAGCGAAAATACTATCGGTAGCTAAATAGCTATTTGTTCTTATACGCACTAAGAAAGGGAAAGAAAATAAAATTTCTTCAACGGAATTTCTGTTGTTAGAGATAAATATATTTCTTTAATTACGTTGTCATTCTGTGGTGCATGCCGTGTATGCTCATTGGCAGAGCGCATACAAAAGGAGGCATTTGGGGAAAAATGGACACTAGATTTTCTCGTGTTGACATAGTTAGTAGAATTACGGGTACAACTAGCTAAAAGCAGAGCTTTGTGAGGGCTCGCGTCGTTTTTCTGCGTGGTAATAATCTTTAAGGCAGTTTTTTTTAATATTTTTTTTTCGTAATTTAAATTATTATTTTTTACTGATAACACATCTACATATAAATAGAAATTATTATGTTAAAGCACAAATCAATAAGCGTAATAGTTTTTCCGTAAAGTGTAGGTACCACAAAATGCTCAGGTTGTGGGATATAGCAGGGCTCGCTTCGCTCGCCTTAGGCTCACCAGCTGGATGAAGAGCAAGGCAGTGCCTTACCAGCAGCAGCTCTTCTTCTTGTAGTGGGTGACGTGCTTGATGATGTGGAGTGCTTCCACACGGCGACTGGGATCTCAACGTGCTTCTCAAGTATTGATAAATCATTTTTGATTAAATGAAGGGAAAAGATTTGGTTAGCAACATTAAGTACGCCAGCAGTCGCGCGCAGACTTACCTGTTTTGCACGCACGGACGGGTTGTTTCACGTTCGCTTGACGCACACGCATTTATGTTAAAAATGGCGCTAACGATCGTCAAACCAAAGAAAGCGTTGTTTCAAATTACAATTACAAAATTATGACCTTGCCGTACGTCAAATAATAACGAGTACGTTATCGTTATTATTTGACGTACCTACGTATGTTACGTTAACCAACTATTTGAAAAAACCGGCCCTTAGTCAGTGTATCAGTGTCGTGCCAACATAGCTGGGCACCGTTAATCAAATAGTTAACTTCGTTAATCGTTAATCCGCTACAAAAAAAGTTAGCTTCGTTAAACGTTAAAGCGTTACTTTTCAGAAGAATTAACGCAACGTTAACGTTAATCGTTAATCCGTTAATAGGTATGTGTAAAATTGCATTTTTATGTGTTAGTGAACTTATAAAACTTGTTGGTTTAGGTTCTGGAAGTTAACAGGTTAGAAAAAAATATTTTTTCTAAAAAATAACACCGACTTCAAAGTGATCACTAAAAAGTAATAAAATAATTTGGTTTAAACACGTATTATTGAAGTCGGTCGATCGTATATGTAAATATTTCTACATTGTGTTTTTGACTCAACATCGTCAGACTTCAATAATACGTGTTTAAACCAAATTATTTTATTTCTTTTTAGTGATCACTTTGAAGTCGGTGTTATTTTTTAGAAAAAATATTTTATTTTACTCTTTTTTTTAATTGATGAATGATGATTAACGATTAACGGACTTCTGCATATTAACGGAAGTTAACGTGTCCGTTAACATTTTTAAAAGTTAACTTAAAAGTTAATCCGTTAATTAAAATGTTAACTTCGTTAATTAACGATTAACGGATTAACGATAACGAGTTAATGCCCAGCTTTGCGTGCCAATAGGTAGCATACACACAGGAACGCAGGCTTAAGCAATGGGAACTGCTACCGAGTCACCTGTCCACCAGTCCTGAGTCAGGACTCCTGACTCTCTTCATATTTTGGCTTCGGAGACCAAAACTATAAACGTAGTACGTATACAAGAAAGTTTTATAAAAATTTGGCTGTTATTTTAGTAAATAGTGGTGTCTTACGACTTCCACGCGAACGAAGTCGTGGGCAGAAGCTAGTGATTAATATTTTTTTATCACATCTATCAAAAAGAGCTGGTGTATTCTCCGTAAACAGGGACTAAAATAGCTCTTTAATCCCTCAGGATTAAAAGTGATTTAAATTTAGTAGATATTGTTAGTAAAAGTTCCAATCACTCACCAAAGAGATCAATCACGGCCAATATAAGTCTGTGATCACGAACATTGTATGAACCAAAACAAGCAACAGGCTGTATGCAAAAGGCACGAGCCAAATAAAAACAAAAATTTGTACAAAAATAAAAAACGCGCGAAAAACATTCTGCGTTTGTAATTGTTTACTCAAATTAGGATTTTACTTAGTTTTATGAAAAATTTGTATGTCTTCCTCAAGTAACTGTATATAAATAAATAAACATACTATTCTTATTCATAAGTTGCACTTACTTATTTTTTCATAGAGAGTGATAAAAAGTAGAGTGTCCACCTCGGGAGAAACACTATTATGAGCTCGAGTGACGTACTTTTTAGAAGTTAGAACCCCTCGCTGCGCTCGGGAGTGTCGGGAGTCTACTCTAGAATCCAGCTCGCCTTTAAAATAGTTGTTTGCTCCCTTGGCAAACAATCTACGATTTCCTTTAACGGGTGGACCATGGGCTATACACGAAAATTTCGCTAGTACTACATCGAAAGGTTTATTAAGGTAAGAGCCATTCAATTTGAGAGTTTAGAGAAAAGTAATATTTAATGATGAATTCTGGGAAGTTTTCAAAAATAAAATACCTACATATAAATTGGGATTTCTCAAATCTCATGAATTTTCACGCCTTGTGGTGCTAATTGTTGCAAATGGGTGACACTCACACTGTCATGTCCTGGAACTCCTGGAAGAGACATACGTCAAATTATGAGTCATCTGTTTATGCTTCTGGAGTTCTGGGCACTAAATATAAGTTGGTATTTATGATTTCTAGGCTTGAACTCTGCCGATTCCTCAGCACAAAAATCACTTTAATTACTTTAAGTTTATACCGATAGATGGCGCGCATCTAAGTTACAAAAGAGATTGTTCGTGATTGAATGGCGACACTGCGCCATAAAATTTACTAGCTGTTAAAACATAATTAATTTTGTGCGTATTGTTCTATTGTGCATTATTTTTTTAGCACTATCGAATTGTAGCCAAATTAATATGTTCCAATCCAAATAACGTTTTAGCGTTTTCTTAAAAATTGCCTGTCAATTTTGACAGATGCGATTGAAACCATAGAAAAGACAAAAAATTTAAACAGTTATTTATATTAAAATTGTGATTGAAATGGATACATGCATTGCATTGCTATTTTTTTGTATAATACCAGTAATGTTACATATATTTTTTTAAATACGTACTTAGTATGTAATTTACGTTCTAGTTTTTCATAAAACTAACATCGTTCAAGACGCTGTTTACAAAATTATAGTTTTTGAACACGCTATGATTCTGATTGGACGCGTGCTTATCATTCGCTTCCTGCTAACTTCACGTCACTGACAGTTCATGTTCATACTTCATACGTTTGTTTCGGCCTTCGCCCTTCGCTCGAGTTCGCTTGCTTGCTTTGTTGTTGCTCGCCGCAGTTGCCGGCGAACTAGTTTTGAGACTCGCCGCGAGCGTGTGATGTGACCTGTTGATTTATTACTCATCGTGTTTTTGTGCTTTTGTCTGTGATAAAAAATGACATGATGCTGTTTAAAAATGTTATGAGTGGTGCGCGTTGAGTGATTGTGTGTTCAGTGTAAAATGGGTTTGATAACTTCAAGGGAGCAGACAATGTTGGACGGGCCGGTGGCGTCGGCCAAGAGTCACCATGTACGGCAGCCGTCGACGAGGAACCGGACGAAGCCCCCGATGCCGGACCGGGACGAGTTGGAGAACAGATTCGTCAAAGTTTTGGTGAGTGTTGGCACCGAATTTTGCCGGCATTATGTTTACAAACATAACATTGTTTACTGTGTGAACGGCAGACGTTACTTTTATAACGCGACTGCGGCGCTCACGTCAATATTTAAACAATATGTTGTAAACAGCCTGATGGTAGTAAATATTCGTGGAAATATTGTATAACAAACATATATTGGTAAAAAAGTGCATCCTAGACAGGCTAATAACTGGTCCGTGTGTCGCAGGAGTGGGTCTAAACCACACTGCGGCAAATCTACGGCATTCTTATTTATTTTTGTTTCGGAAATGTGTTTTCGTGACTGGGAGGAACAGTCGAGCGCATTTGCATGTGATTCTTGGTAACTGTTAAAGTTATTTATCATAAATCTGAACACAGACTGACAGTGTTAACTTTAACTTGTACAGTTTCCTGTCTTTGTTGTTTTCCTGCAGTATTAATAATACTGTCCAATAGAGTTATCTATCATAACTATATTTAGCTATTGGATAGACTAAACTAGTGTACCATTGTCATACGGCAAGTTAAATTATAGTTTTATTACAAAACTTATTTATAAACACGAACTCAATGAATAAGTGTGCAGTTTTCATGATTTTTTTTATTTTTTATTAACCGTTATTGTCCCACTGCTGTGCAAAAACCCTTCTACTCTATTTAATGTTTAAAAAAAAATATCATTAATTAAGATCATTAAAAAATAAGAAATTAACAACTGTTACTTATTATTAAAGACATAATGAATCTGCCCCTGAGACGACCCACTAGCCAAGAAAAGTAAAGAAAAAACGTAAACAACGAGACTGTAACCTTTTCTTTTGTTTTGGAATGACATAGTCATGCACTCCTACTCACATGCAATTCTTCCACAGATCTCATGAGAATTATTATCACACAATAACATTCTGCCACAATGTTATGGGATTTATGGACACAGTTTCAATAACATCACAACATCTAGTCTTCTATCTAGGTACCTATTTGTGTGAATTATTAAAAGTTTCATAAAGTCATCATCATCAGCAGCATGATATCCAGGTCAGGAGGTTAGAAGATAAAGCTGAATACCAGTATTTTCTTTTTCAAACAGTAGCATATTAAAAATAAACAGAAATAAGTTCACAGTAAACTTAAAAACATACTACCTACTACACTTTCCACAGATTACTACTTAGACATTTACAAAGTCATGGTAAACGACAAAAAATAAATTACACTTGCATGCAAAAAAATTTTGGCACCCATTTTAGAGACGATTTCTCAAAAATCATAATAAATATAATTTATTATTTTATATTGTACGAAGGTAGGTAAGGTAGTACCGTTTATTTGAACATACACTATATTTTGATAACAGCAATATTCTTGTCAAGATCGATTTGATTCTTCAGATGTCCTCATCACTCACTTTTGCTCGAAAAAAGTGCATGACTTTTTAGTCAATGAAATTGACAAACATAAAATTTTGTTTATTTCCATTTGTTATATCAAAATTGAACTTGATTTTGTTAAAGGACTTCAAAAAAAAAGGAGGTTTCAACACCCTATTAATTGTAAGTTCGCAATTTTCTCAAAAACGAATGAATCAGTTTTGATAATTCTTTTACTATCTAAATACTTTCAGGAAGGTTTTGATATACAAGTTTTGTTAGTAAAACTTGTTGAATTATATATATTGTTTCAAATCGAAGAGCATGGAGTTGGTTGTTTTTTTTGCATGCACATTTAAACATGGAACTTACTATTTTGTTCAAACTCCCACAAGAGGTGATACTTGATGTACGCAACCTGACTTAGAGCAGGAAATATAGCCATGTTTCTGACAGCCTATCTAAACAAATCTAGCCTAAACTTTATAATAAGCTCGAACATACATGGAGGTGTCAGAAAGCCATTAGAAGGGGCTCAACAAACATTTGGACCATTGTAAACTGTAAAATGGCTTCCTTGTAAAATATAATTTGTAACAGTTTCTGCCCACAGTTACACCTGTGTGGTTGTTAACTATACTATAAAACATACCCCATGACACTTGGCAATAGTGTAGTTTTCTGCCAGTAAAAGAATTTTCGACATTGGATCATTACTTCCAGAGATTACATCCTACATCCAAACCCTCAAACTTTACGTCTTTATAATATTAGTGTAGAAGAAGAAAGAAAGAGCGAAAAAGTATTTATTCAGACTCGCACAGGAATATCACAAACTAAACACCCATAGAAACATTAAAAAAAAACGGAAAGAAGGAACCTCACATATTTGCAACTATTCAGCTAGCCAAACAATTATGGTGATATTTTGTAAATTTAAACCATTAAATTTTAACCATCTGACTGCCACAGTCATGTATAGATGACAAATCAAAATGTGCCCAGCACACCACGGTTCGCCTACATTACAGACTTTGACGCTGAGGGCACGTTTTTTATTTTTTGACGTGTTATGGTCAAAAGGTTAAGCATGTGCCTGGTGATAACATTATTATTCTGTAACTGTGTTCCGTAAACAAAAATGATAACAAGTTTCCATTCAAAAGAGTTCCAACTATACAACTGCATTGTCTAAGCAGCTGCATTATCAGCTTTTCTATTTCAAAACATCATCCAGCCACTATCTGTTGCAGTAAGTTCCTCGCACAAGTATCTTTGTGATAAGACTAACAAAATGTTTCATTTCCTGTTTTATCTATGTGTTTGTCATGTTTCTAGGTTTTGTTTGTTATTGTTGCTCAGTTAGTTTCTGGTACTTGATCAATGAGCTAAGTATTGTTATCATTTGGTAGAAAGTTGTCAGCTAGAATATTTTTGATGATGAATAGGGCTTTTTGTAGATTGCTGTGAAGACTTTTATAAGAAAATAGGTCAGCTAGATAGCGGAGCTAGTTAGGTACAGCTATAAAAATAATTATAAAAATCATAATGTAAGTAACATTAATTATTATTCACTGTAACTTTATAGTAGTAAATTTTATTAAGGAGGTAGGTAATTTGATTAAGATTTCATTAAACTGGTTCAATGCTAGGTAGTTCCGCAATTTTCCTCGATTTTAAACATGATCAATCAACCAATTAATTGTGTGTCAATCGGATTGTTGAAAGTAGTTACCTAAGTTCAACAATGAATGGATCATGGTTATAGTAATTTTTACATTTTTGATTTATGGAACACATAATTTAAAAAAATATATAAGTATGCACAATGCAATTATTTTTAATTAACACAAAAGATTACTTATCACTGCATTTTAAATTGTATTCATAAATACCTAGGTATATATAAAAATAGGTTATTAAATTGGTTCAATGTTACGAGTGTGACCTTTACAAACCCCACTTCCTTTGCAAAGCAGATAAAAAAGTATGTTCCAGATAACATTTGTTAAAGCTATTTTAATAAAGTATTACCCATTCAAGTCCGTAAGTACTTGATAACTTATTGTTGATGTATGATGGTGGTTTCCCAAAAGAGACATAGGTTTTTATTGTTTAGTTGTTTCGATCATTTCAAAAGCTTAGGAAAGCCAAAAATGCTTCATGTTTGGGTAGAATTCGGAAACCCCCATCTCCCTATAAATTCAAAAAGCTTAATCATATCTTACATCGTCGCATCCCACAACAAATCAACTCTCCCTCACAAATAATGTGCGTGCGAGTATACGTCGCGCGTCGTTGCGGCGACGCACGGGTCGGGGGCTGCGCCCGCGTCGTTATCGCCCACAGAGCCCCCATTGAAGGCTGGCTATTTCTGTACTATCAGCGACACGAGGCGATTGTGCCCACACTCCTGCTGCCACCGCGCGTAATTTGTTCATGGCTACTTTGTCTAGGATATTGTTGTTGGTATTTTTAGACTCCCTAAAATTAACTGTCATGGCTGAAAAAAACTAAAAATAGTTGCCACTCCCGTCATTTCTTCCGGTATCATGTGAGCGTCTTGAACGTAGCAAGAGCGCAATAGCAGTATTGGGTGATTTTCTAGGAATCACCTACACAAACCCTCGCTGAGTTGTGAACCGCTCCTTACGTTCTCAGTTGAACTACAAGATTACTGATAAATAAATGCGTGTACGGACTGAAAAGGTCCACTCAAATCTGTATGTATGGTTCTTTCCTTAAAAGACCATATCAGACATTGTTCTCATATCGCCTGACCAAGATTATATCTGGATTTTAAAAGAGACTGAGCTCAGAGATTGTTTTGGCTTTTCGAGAAGTCAGCTAGGAAACACCGAACTCATCTAGATTTAAAACATAATCTAATTTTGACGTGTAGACTCCTTCAAACTGGCGCGACACGACACGCGACACAAAGGCACCGCAAGTCGCGCAACGAGCGGTGCCTTTGTGTCGCGCGCGATTATATCGCGTGTCGCGCCTGTTTGTAGGATCCTTAAAAGTGTCTGAATCAATTTACACAAATAAATAATGCCATTTATCTCAGCGGAAAGAAACTCATTTAAACATCGCCACAATTACCTGAATGGTCCTGAGCTGTCCGCATGCAATGGATTCCCGCGATCTTCACTAGATGCGTCCATCTAGTGAAGATCGCGTATTCCATCATAATCAGCCTGTATCGTTCGTGCCACGTACGGCCCAGTACGGGTTGGTAGATTTAACATATCTTCGATTTTTTTTGTGTTCTAGGACATGCCGCTTTCATCACAATTATTTTCCTTCATCGTTTTGAGAGCCATTTCGATGTCCCATACGTGGTCTAAACTTTCAACCCTGCTTAAAAGTGGCTGTTCCAAACAGAGCGAAATTAGGCTAAATTAATTGAAGACACGTTACGTGGTACTTGCCACAGGTGGAGAACCTCTATCAAATGTGGACAACTTTATCTAACAGACAATGACTCATGGGAATAATACATGATCTTGTTCTAGGATCCGAATTGTTTTAAGTGGTTGATAATGAATAAATTAGTGTTCCTCTCGGTACGAGGAATTGTTGAATCATAAATATTCTATCATGTGTCTGAATCTGAGTAAAGCACTAAAGGTTGACACACAATATTACAGAGTTATTAGTTCTCGCATAGCATTTCTTTTAACAAAAGGACCTGCAGGGTAATTGAGTAACGCACTAACAGTAGCACTGGCATAGCATTTTGACGGTTCAACAACATTAATTGCGTTATTTACGTTGTTGAGCTGACAATTTTTTCGAACATATCATGAAGAAACTAGCAGTGCTCCGCGGTTTCACCCGCATAAGTATCGATCCCGTGGGAATATCGGGATAAAAATTATCCTATGTCCTTCCCCGGGATGCAATCTATCTCTCTGCCAAATTTTACCGAAATCCGTTCAGTGGTTTAGACGTAAAAAGGTAACATACAGACAGAAATCCTTTATGATTAAAGATTTAACATTAAGAACACGCAAACCAAAGTTCCGAAGCACACCCCACACATTATTTAAGTAAATACGTAAATTATTCCAACTGAAATTGAACCCGATGACCCCAAGCCAAATTTAATTTATCAATCGGACTTTGAACATTTTCAAGTCAAATCAACAAAAGTAAACAAAGGTTGGCGATTCCTTCTGCTACAAAAACAGGAACTCTTCATTACGGCAAGGTCATTCGGTCGACTTTTTAACCAGCACATGACGTCCATGAATCATCGGGACTGGTCGTTTTGAAATAGGGTCAGTGCGAGGCCTTGGAAGCAGCAATCAACGAGTCATTAACTCGTCAGGGTGATGCGTGGCAGACCGTGGAGTTAATATTTAGAATATTTTATTCAGATGGGCCTTTCCCGTTTTGATAGGCTAAATAATTTATCAGCAGTTTCGTGGGTTCAATAGTTTGGGAATTGATAAAAGGATATCGTATATTATACAGGATGTGGCGTAAACAGTGGTCCACCGTTAAGGATTTGATATACCAGACAATTTACTATAACATAATAATATTACAATTTTAACCATTTTTTACCCAAGGGTTTCGAAAATATAATTTTTTTGTTTTTTATTTATGAAATTTCTACCTTTTGTTACAAATTTGGTTGTAGTTTCAACAAAAACCATTATATTTTAATTTTGATTTCTGTTATTTACTGCTGAAATACTAGAGCTACTAATCGTGTAAAATTATGATTTTTATGTAAATTTAGAGCCTTTGAAGAAAAAGTTAGTTCTTCTCTATTTTAACCATAATTTTTCACATAATCACGCAAATTCAAGAGCGATTATTGTAAAAAAAAATTACTACTAAAATGGTTAAAATTGTAATATGTTATAGTAAATTATCTGGTATATCGAATTCCTAACGGTGGACCACTATTTACGCCACATCCTGTATAATATACGACATCCTTTTATCAATTCCCAAACTATTGAACCCTCGAAACTGCTGATAAATTATTTAGCCTATCAAAACGGGAAATGCCCATCTGAATAAAATATTCTAAATATCAACTCCACGGTCTGCCACGCATCACCCTGACGAGTTAATGTTTTTAGTTATATATATACAGGATATAGACCAGCTCTATTTTGCTCTAAGCACCAGACGAAACCTGTATCACTCAAGTTTATAGCATATACATAAATCGCCCTAAAATGTTCCCACTGCTGGGACACAGACCTATTCTCTTCAAGACGAAGTCGGCTGTAATCTACCACGCGGGTCCAGAGCACGTTGGTAGATGTCATATGTCTTCGAATTTCTGGTTCTAGGACATGCCGGTTTCCTCACGATGTTTTCCTTCACCGTTTTTTAAAGTAGTGCTGATGAAATAATTTACACTAAGTAAAGTACCTGTCTGGGTTCGAACCCACGACCTACAACTCGTAAGTCGGGGCCTTTACCACTGGGCTACTATGGTTCTCTGTTCCCGTTTTGACAGGCTGAATTTTTCAGCGGTTTTAGGGGCTCAATAGTTCAGGGATTGATAATAGGATGTCGTTTATGTAGATAAGCTCTATTCTGGGTTGTGCTTCTTAGCGCCAGACGTAATCTGTATCAAGGTAATAGGTAATACGGGCTGGTGTCCGCAACTCCACGTCAATGCTCGTATATTGCGTATTTTTTTTTATGTTTTATCTGTATCAAACAAGTATATTCTAAACTTAAATTAGGACACTTTAGAAAAAACTCAACAAATATATCTACAGTCGAGAACCATCACAATCATGGTAATATGTTGTTGATGGTATCCGAACCACGCACACGCACACACATTAAATTACTTAGAACATAACGTGCACACATGATTTCGTAGATCTTATCCAATAGGAACGTACTTACTTTCTTCAAGTAACCGACATCGTAAATTGTGCGCCTGAGTTGATTGAATCGGATTTTTATTAGCACTTACAAAGTTTAATTAAACAGGCGTACTGTAACAAGAGTTACAAAGAAATAACAGTACTTATATAAGAAAGTAAAGACCTACTTACTTCATTCAATAGCCCGTCACTGTGTCAATATACCAAATCTGATCTACTATTATACTAAAAAAAATAAGACTTTCGTTGAGTACTTGTTATGGGAAATGCCCACCAACGAAATTACTACAACTCCTGAAGATAAAATCTACACTTTCTCTCTAAAAAGAACAGTTTTACAAAAAAAAATATTGAAGCTAACTCAAAAACTACCCAAGCAAACATAATCAAATTTATATGGGACCACCCCTGAGGCGTACGCATACCTTATCTTACCATATAAATATACAATTGCATTGAAGAATTGAAGACGCCGACTAGAAGAATTATCAAAATTCGCATAGAAATGCCCGAGATGCAGTACATTTATGCATATAACTTCGTACATAAGAATAATTACCTAATGTATAATATACTAAAACCTTCCTGAAAGTACGTAGATCACGTTAGGTTAGGTTAGAAACATCAAATTTGGTTCATGAGTTATTCAGAAAATCGCGGACATACAAACATACATACGGGCGGGTTGAATACAGAACGTCTTTTTGAAGTCGGTTAAAAACGCGCTGTGATGAAGAAGCTTGGCGAATTCACGAATAAAATATTCAATTACCTTGGAATCTACAAGATATACGGGGATGAGTCCTCCAAGCCATCCAATATCTATGAAATTAATTTGTACCCACTCAAACCAGCGGGGTAATTGCTAAATTTTTCGTACATATGAAGCAATGGGTTAGCATTATCCTTCAAAATGATTCAGCACTCTAATTGCATTTAACACACTTTCAATCACAATACGAGTATGTTCAAAAAATTTGTCTGCACAACAAGAACAACGTGCACAATAATTATATTATTATGTTGTACAGACGCCAGCACATCAAGCTACTACAATCTGTCAAATTTCTTTAACAGATTTTCAAATTTATCGCTAAAGCATAAGGTTCAAAGTTAATTGGGACAATTTGACAGTTTCGGGTAGCTTGATGTGCTGGTGTCTGTACATAGTGTCAAAATGAAACTCATTGCTACTGTGAGTGTGTTACGCAACATTGTTAATTAGTCATTACAGTTATCCAACAACAACTTGCTTTTGTTTTGTCCTTCACCACTGACATTACCTGCTAATTCCGAAAACGAGATGCGAAATGTTACTATCTCACTCACTCACCGTATCAGAAACTGCTTGCATTTGAGATGTTACTAAACTACCCAGTATTACTAAACTATCTAAACTAATATTATGAAGAGAAAATATTAAGATTTTTTGTATATTTGTTCGTAACGCTAAAACGGCTCAACGGACTTGGATGAAAATTGTCCCATGGGTGGAACATGACCTGGATTAGGACATAGGATACTTTTTATCCCGATACTCCCATGGGTTCGAGACTTATGCGGGTGAAACCGCGGGGCTGAGCTAGTATTTAATAAACAAAACAAGCTACTGCATCTCTTTGCATAACATTGTAAGCCATCTTTATCTCTAGTCTTTGTATAGTCATGCGACGTTGGGTTAGTTTATAAACGATCATATTATGCATGCATTGTATGACGATTATCCTTAATTAAATACACATCTCGTTAGCTAAGTGGTATATCATGTGATGCAAACGGAAGTTGCCATATTTGTCTCGAAGGTGATCATTGAGGAAGGCCGAAGAGTCTGCGTTTTTGCGTTATCTGTCTAGGAAATCTATATCGGTATTGAAATGTACTTTGGAAGTGTTGAATTGAATGATGATTTTTCTATGAAACGCTTTCTCCGATTTAACCTCTGCTGCCCTCTTTAATGTGGCATGAAATCCTCAGTTAGAATTTTCTGAAGCGGCGTATTTCTAAAAGCGTGGTAAGTTGCCTATCCCGTCTCGCGGCTTGTCATACAGGTTTTCTATTAATCACTCGGGCGACGCATGAGTCGCCTGCATTCCTACGACTATAGGGTGCCTCGGCGCCTCCACCAGGCTTGGTACAAATAACAGATATTAGATGGAATTGGGATTAGATAATACGTGTCTTTGGTGAGATTAAAATGGTGTGTCTTTTAGTTCCAGTCGGTTCAGGGAATAATGAAGATCCTTTCTACTGCTCATCACTTGAGTAAATGTTGATTATCGAATGAAAGCAACACCTCTTTGTTACACATTAATTCAATGAAAAAACTCTTTACAAACAATCATGTATGTGTTAAACCTGAAAAAGATATTAAATGTATTCCTCAAATAGTTTTAAACAAAAATCGCCATGGTCTTGGTCATGCTTGAAAGACAATATTGAATGATTGTAAAGGGCTTTATTAAAATGTGTAACGTATAAGAGGGATAGTTTAGAGTTGTGGTTTTGAGTATTTACTTTATTATTCGTCATAACATACCCATAAACTCAATGGGATGACGTCCAAAATAATAAACCCAGAAAAACAGGAAAAGTTCGTAACTGTATCAATTTTACCCATGGAAGCTATTCGAAACAGAATAACTGCCTCCCATTAAAATCGTTTCTCGCACTAAGTGTTTGGACTTCATTGATACAGTGTAAATACAGTGTTGCGCTTGCGCATAAATACTAAATGAGCTAAGGTATACATATTAACTAAAAATAAAGCATTGCCAAGGTTATGCGGTTAACATGGGCGTAAAATAATTCAGGTTTTCATCATTATACTTCCTTTGACAACGATCACGTTAAATTAAATCTCAATGCATGCTAGTTTTCATCCGAGTTTCAGTGGTTGAATGTTGACAAATAAATTATCGTCATGAGATTTGATTCGAAAAAAAAAAGTGTCGACTTGAGTCCTCCACCTTTTTCGTCGGTTAAAAACCTAGGAGGAAGTAAAATGTTTTGAATGACACGATAAACCACATCATAAAAAAAACCTGGATAATTGTAATGGTCATCTAAAGGATTGTCATGACGTTGGGTTATCCTGTAGAGTCATGAAATATAATGACACGCTTCAACTCCGTAGAAGGGAAAATTTTATGACTGAGTACAATTCATGTCCTTCCCTTTTTCCGTCGTCATACTTCGAAAAGATCACCTGACTGACGACTCTTCAAACTCAAAGTACTCGCAGCTGACTCAGACATGCAAATCGAAGACGCTATAAAAGTAACAGCGACAAACTACGGTATGTGGGCGCCGTAATGATATCAAACACACTACAATCGAATGCAACACGCATCGAGCGATCCCTGTCAGAACCAATCGGTACATTCGCTGCGACAAATCGATCCGGCAAGACATCGAGAACATGTTTTTACTGCTTTTTATAATCGCTCGTTTATAGCTGTCGGTATCCACGATTAATGTTTCAATAAATCTTTTGAAGCGGTTGTTATGATTTAGTAGCACTTGATAGATTATACTAATTATAGATATTGTTATTATTATCATAAGTATTCCCAACGGATATCCACCTTCAATGTCGTTGATATTTTAAATGACGGTAGATGGAAACGTCAAAGTTATTTGTTCACGACTATAAAAGGGGGAGCTCTGAGTGGCAGGGATGATTCTTGTTCGAGACGTTGACCAGGACGGAGCTCCGGTCTATAGATGTTCAGTTGATTAGTATTAGTGACGTTATTATGTGGAATAGATCGACCAGATGTCACGTAAGTTAATTGATATTATTATATAGATTATTGCTGATAACTATGGTGTTCTGTATATGTTATAATATGACCAATATTGCTAATATTAGAAATGTGTGGCAATATAAGGAATTGTTGATAGAATACTTTAATACTGTTTCCGTGGAGTTTCTTGTCCTTCTTCTCCACGAGGACCTAGATTTGGAACGGACGACTAGCTTTCTGATTATTTACTGACAAGCCTTAATTGAATAAATGTTTGGTCTTGTCTTTCTGTGCTTTATTTATAGAATCCTTTCCCTAGTTACCATTCTGATATTCAAAGCTTTATATTTGGGTTAATATATACAACGTGTAACGGAAAGGGTATATACATACCAAAGGCACGGCTTCTTTGGATGATATCAAACGATATTGGAAGGGTTTTTTAATCCTATATCTACATGTTCAGAACTTATGAGAATTTTTAATACATTGATACCAGAAACCGAACTTTTCAAATTGAAATAAACACATCACTAGCACTAAATCAGCTGATCGGTGTCAGTGAACCATTTGTGAGTAAAAATAAACCTCTTACTCCTGGTATTTCTGAATAAAATGAATAAAAGGTTCCGCATGTTTATTTTTTGTTTACAAAATATTATTACTGACTTTTCCTAAACTTTGATTTTGGTCTAGGTATTAAAATATTACGAAATAATATTTAGGTACCTGTTTGCACTGTCACGTATTATTTACACACTTGTTGGTTTTTAATCGATTCACAGAACGAATCCCGTGCTCTTGAATCGATCTACTAAAAATTCAACAAAAATCGTAATCAAAAAAATTTTAAACAACATTTAACACACCTTTATTTTGTGACATATTTACAGTTGCCAGTCAGGTAGGTACGTCTAAACTTTTAATCAATAATATTAATAATTGATAACCTTTCCAGCGTAATTAAATGACTTTCATTCAGATGGTACAGATGTAGTCGGTTAAAATCAAATGTTTCAATCTTCGCTTAGTGCTAACATAAATAATGCGGACAAGCTAAAAAGTGTCGGCATAATTATGTATGTAATTGATCTTGTTTGAAATAAATAAACCTACCTATTCGCTGTTTATGATTGTCAGCATAATACTTTGGGCAAACATGAACTTGAACTATTATGAGCCCTTATCATAATAATTTTTACACATACGATCCAGGAGATTCGATTCACCTTACTATTGAATCGATTTGCTTGAAGATCGCATTAAAACGAATTGTTTCGAAAAATCGTCAGCTCGTACCATTGAATTGATCATAAAAAATCGAATCCTTACCTACGTGTATCCTACCAAGAATTAATTTTATTGCTTAAATAAACATTATTATTTGCCATTAAAACTTAGAATAGAAACAGGATTTAGAACAAGAATTTTTGTCCAACTGAACCCAAAACATCATTTCAATTCACCTCTTCGGTATTGATGCTTCTCCTAGTACAAATAAAATCACAGTTCGGTTGCACGGTTCCGTTCATAATTTTAAAAATAAGGTTTTTTTTTTTAATAATTTGTCTAAAACTATTAACAGCAAGTTAATACTATTTTTTTATTACAAAATAATAGCACGCCCGCATAATTTTTGTCTGTAGGACTAACCGAAAGAATTATCGGAAGTTCACGGTCTGTCGGTGCTTTATCAATAGTACATGGGTTTTATTGGTTTGAGCACGTTTAGTCTTTAGTATAATTCAAACGAAGTCAATAAAAAATGTCGCAAAACTGCATCTAACTGTGGAAAGAAATTAATAAAAGTACTAGGACCGCATGAGTTAGGAATTGTTATTGCCGAATTGAAAATCGTTTGCTCACAGAACCCTGATTACGTCGTTACACACACAATGTAAGCATCTTAGTGTGTGTAAACCTAATGGGTTAGTAGGGTAAGTGCACCAATTGCCGTCCTGTAGTTTCAATTACTCCTGGTAAATACAACTTCTAAAGAGATAACGCGGCCCCATAAATTATGATTTTTAATGGATTGAAATTACTTAATAATTTTCCGGAGTTGCGGGAATTTCCGAGGTTGCGGAAATTTCCGAGGTTGCGGGAATGTTGTTTTTAGTCAGTAAGAATCTAAGGGGAGGCCCACACTGCACCGTGTCACGCAGCGGGGTTCGTGGAACGGAGAATTCCACGCGCGGAAGCACGTTTTTATTGAATTTGGTAAAAAATCACGCGCGGACGTTCAGCGTCCCGCTGCGTGATGCGGTGAAAAAAAAATGAATGATTTTGAATTTGAATTAGGTACCTACGTAACTCTGGTGTGTTAGATTTACTTGAAAGTTTAACGAAGTTTAGTTGAAATAATTATTAAGATGTAAAATAATCTTGAATCCTTGAACAATATTTTTTAATAGTACTGGACACTAATTGGGACAGCCACCCTATACTCGTAGGTATCTAAATTTAACGAAATAATATTTAGGTACCAGGATAGCAGGGAATAGGAGATTTATTTAGCATTGTTATGTTATTGTTTTGCTCGCCAGTCGACGTCTGTTCCGTGTCTAGTGCACTCGTTTCTAGTCCCTGTGACACGCGCATCAGTTCAGTACGGCTACACCTAATTGACTTTTTTTTGTTGTGTTTGAAAATGTCGATAAGTAATAGCGAATATTACGAAATGATGTTGTGTGTCGGAGCAGAACATGGTAATTTGCGAGCTGCCCGAGAACTGTACCGTCACCGTTTTATTGAGGGTAGACCAGATGCTGACCGTCGACAGCTGCCTTCGTCGGCATGTTTTAGCCGGATGGTACATCGTCTGTACCAAACTGGGTCATTCCACGCACCTGCTTCAGAGGGTCGCCCGAGTACTACCGATCCAGAATTTGAAGAAGCTGTTCTGGAACATTTTGAACTCAATCCACGCACTAGCACACGTCGAGCTGCATTAGCGCTGGGTGCCTCTAACCACATGCAGGTATGGCGAGTGCTAAGCAATGACGGTCAGCACCCATACCACTTCCGTCGTACCCAGGAGCTGATACCGGCAGATTTTTTGCCTCGCGTGGCCTTCTGCGAGTGGTACAGAAACCAGTCGGAAGCTTCGCCAGATTTTGGTTCAAAAATACTATGGACCGATGAGGCATCCTTCACGAGAGCGGGAATAAGCAACATCCACAATGAACATGTTTGGTCTCACACGAACCCGCATGCTTCGACAGAGTCGTCATTTCAACACCAATGGCGACTGAACGTGTGGGCAGGTATAATTGGAGACGTTGTCGTAGGACCAGTTTTCTTGCCGCAAAGCTTAAACGGCCAAAATTATTTAAGCTTCCTGAGGAATGAATTAGACGATGTCCTCACAGTGCTACCAGTGTTAAGCTATGTCAATCTCGTGATGAGGAATAATTTAATTTTCCAACATGACGGTGCACCGGCACATTTTGCTCGAGATGTTCGCCATTATTTAGATGCGCGTTTTCCTCAGTGGGTTGGGCGTGGTAGCACAAGCGTGGCTTGGCCTCCGCGATCCCCAGACCTAACCCCGTTAGACTTTTTTTTGTGGGGGTACATTAAAAATGCAGTGTACGCAGTGCAGTGTGATACAGTGGACCAAATGAAAGTACGAATTGAGGCCGCTTTCAGGACAATCACACCAGACATGCTATGCAATGTTCAGGAGTCTATGAACAAGCGAGCGGCCTTGTGCATACAGTACCAAGGCCACCACATCGAACCCCACCTTTAAAAATGTAAGTCAATTTACTAAATTAAGCAAAACTAAGATTTTACTGTTTTCTCGGTAATAAGTAATAATAAGAGATGAAACTAGTTAACCTACCTAAACTTTGTTTCGATATTTTACGTAAGTTTTGTTATCTCGGTTTTTACGTGCAATTTCTGGCTTAATATTAATATTAACGAGTAAACTGAAAATCAATAATTACACATTAATTTTTACATCACGGTAAAGTAGGTATTGTATTGCGCGCGCGCACGTGCCGCCTATGCTTTGGCGGTACGGCGCGCCGCACCGCCAAAGCGGTAGGCGGCATGTTTGATCTCGTCAGTTCGCGCCGACAAAGACGCCGCGTTTGGTAGGCTAGTACAGTACTAGGCGCGCAGAATTACGGAAGAGATTTATCGTGATATTGGCAAGTAAAGTGATTGACCTACGTAGTGCGGTGACATGTTTGTTATGATTTGAATTTCAGAAACCTAAGATACCGAAAATTTGGTATCAATTCTTGGAGTATTTTATTTTGAGTTGAAACTAAGTATAGTGACTCTATACCAGCTGTTATCTTTAGTGCTTAAGGATAGCTATAGGGTTTCTGTTACACGTTGTATATACTTAAAGATAGATTATACTTTATTCCGCTAACATCAGAAGTGGGATTGTTCTCTAGCCTTTTAAAACAGTTTACGAATACATTTTATTTTGCTATTTTCATGATCGATATTGGAGCTTTTGACGATCTTCTGGAAGCCGTTGGTCGACGGGTCGCAATTCACTCTCACCATAATCATAATATCGCACTGCCGCCTCTGAAATCGGAGTTGCGGTGCTGCTAATTACTGTGTGAGCTTTGGAACTATGGAACCTCAACCTGCTGTAAGAACTTCGAGAACCTTTCCTGGCAATAAAAAGTAGCTGGAGTCGGTAAGTCTCTTAGAGGCTCTTTTAGATCAAAACGAAATTCCATTAGATACGATGATTAAATTGATAGGTTACGTATTGAAATACTTCTAGATATTATTATGTAACATTTTGTTCACACTTGACTTTTAAAAGACGATAATTAGGATGTTTTGACTATGTTAACTACGTGATAATCATTGAACCAATGGGGATTGGCCAAAATTTCTAACCATTAGATTTTATATTTTGAAAATTTAGAGCAATTGAGAATTTGAATATTTTGATGATTGGCACAATAGTTATTTAAAAAAAAAATATTCCAATCCTATCTTAGCGTATTTATTTACAAATGGTTTTTTTTGAGTAAGTGTCCTCCAAGGACTATATACTACTCTCTGTCGTCACTAGAACAATCGACGCGGTGACTTAGAAATAGAATGATGATAACACACGCGGCGACATTATTACTATTATTGCTGCAAGTTGGAACAAAGCACTTCCTGTATTCCATGACTCTTCCAATATATTAAATATTGGCGAGTGGTGAAATAATGTATGTAAAGAGATGTAAACAAGAATGTTTACATTTTTGACATTCATAATAATTTGACATTTGATAGATCATAGACAATACTTGCCCCTTACTTTTTATTTTCTGAGGTAACTATACAAAACTGTACGGCCAAAGCCGACGTAATTTGAAGGACAAAGAAGGTCAATCGTATTTTATCAAAAAACATCAACATAATATGAATATTTTTCATAATTAATTAGTCCGTAATGATCAGTAATGCTATTCCTCGAAATGGTTTTTCAATTATAACATTTAAAAAAAAATGAACAAAGCACATTGCTTTAAAATAATATTTAAGAATACAATAATAGCAAAGAGTAGTATAATGCACAAAAATGAAACTTAGTGATTCCAGATGACGTAGTGTAGGTTAACCTCGTTTTTCGTTTCGTCCTCGTTGGTCGTGAAATGAACCAAGTTAAGTAGAAATAAAACGTTAAAGGAAAAATTTAACTGATGGCAATAAAAATAATACTGCTGGTCGGTCACTGGCCTGGTGTCGGTCTAGATCTCACGTGCGGCAGGTGGGAGGACTTAGCCAAGTTGGTCTTAATGATGTTTGTGTATCTAATGTGCAGCCCTAAGGTAGACTGGTAGAAAATGCCCAAGGAATTAAAGTCCGCCTTTGCACAGTTTTTTACTTGTGCATAAAGTTTAATAAATAAGAGGGCAGACATGCCTAGATCGGAGACTAATATATAAACATTTCTTTTTGTTGTCTTGAGACTTCTATTTGGAGAGCTAAGTACGTTCAGAATACCCATGATGGATTTTTTTTTCAAATATATTACTATGATCCTTTTGGTTCAGTTTAACAGAAAGTTCAAACGATAAATTGACATAGATTCGATATGGTATTTTAGATAATAATTCTATGTTATAACGTATTGTGAATTTTAAATGTAATAATATATAAAAGTTGTGATTAATTTATAGTACTTATCAGGAGTGTGTAATAGGCAGAGAAATGAAAGTCAAGTCTGCTAATAGTACTCAGTTATATTGAGCAACACACACAGAAAACAGTAAGAAGGAGAATAGTTGGAATGATAATAGGCACACACAGTCACAATAGTCACAGCATAATAAATAATAACAGTTATTCGGATAGATTACATGTAAAATACTGGTATTCAGCTGCATCCAGTTAGACTGGAAGCCGACCCTAACATAATTGGGAAAAGGCTAGGCAGATGATGATGACAATGGCGTGGTTTTATTTTAACTGTCAAAATACACGTTGTTCGTACGGTTGACATTTCGATTATAATAAATAATGATAAATGATTTAATTTTTTTAAATAAGTTTGTACACACTTTAACACTTCAATGATGTTATGTCGTGTAAGTTTAAAATATAAATAAATATATACTAAATGATATGGTATGTACCCTCCTTACTTGATAACACAGATCAAAATGGTATATACTTTTAGTCAATATCGGGTTGACAACTCCAGTTATTATACATCATATATGTATATTTATAGTTTTCAATAATATTGTCAGGTTGACCGAGCGATGAGAAAATCGAATTATTTTCGTGTTCACTGGTTATTACTTAGATACAAAAGCTGTTGAATATGAATGGTTTACCAAATCATTGCTATCCCAATTTTATATCGGTAACTGTAAATTATACCGATAAGCAATTTATTATTTGATAAATTGTTTATGTACCTACCCAGCGTTTTTCTATTACAGTAGCAGAAGTTGCAAAGATATTTAGATATATTAGTAAATATAAAAAAGAGGTTATTATTGGCTCTGAGCACCTAAAAAAAGAAACTATGTATAAATTCTGTTGAATTGGTCAGAGACTGTCGTTTCTATAAGACTGTAGATTCATAGGTACTTCAAGAACGAAGTACTTTTAAGTCTTGCCGTGATAGATAATTTATTTTGATACAATTATAATATCAGAATATCGTTTGTTGGCTAATGGCTGTTACATTTACGAAGCTTGGTTTCAATGTAGAAGTACGTACCTAATTTGACTAAGATATTTTGTTTACAAAAAAAAAAAGAAAAACAAAAGTCATAACTTGTCAAAATCATTTAGATGCTATGACTATATTAAAGACATAAGAATTACGAAACTGGTTTCACTACATAAGATTTGTTTATAATAGCAAAGAAAAAAAAAAAAGTGGTAAAAATCCGCTGGGCGGTCGTTTACTTGGTGCTTGTCTATCTTTCACCAGCAGCGGGTGAATGGGACTTGCATGACGAGGTAACCGATATGATTTGTTTGCGCTGGTCGGTCATTTGCTTGGTGTAAGTCTATCCCACTAGCAGCGGGTGGAGGGGACTTGACACGTCTAATTGGCAAAACAAATGTAAATTACAAATTGTAGAAAAAGGGTATCTGATGTACTTCGCGAAGTACCTGTCGGCTGTCGGTATGGCCGTGATATATAAATTTAATTTTTATATTATGTGTCTAATTATTAAAAATAAATACTTGATATACCTATAATATTAATGTATGTTTCATATTTTATACTCGATTGTTAAAATTAATTCTTGAATTTACTAAATGATAACAAACTTATTCAAACACTGATTTGATCAACTATCACTTGTGAATATAAAGTATGATATTATTTTGATTATCGTTGATTTATTGATGATAATGGTGATGATGATGCTGAGGATGTATAATGTATATTGTAACATAACGTGTATTATATACACTTCTACGACAGTTAGTTGTTTATTGTTTATAATTGGCAAAACAAAAGTTAATTACAAATTCTAGAAAAAGGGTACCTAATGTACTTCGAGAGCGAAGTACTTGTCAGTATGGCCGTGATAGATTATACTAATTATAGATATTGTTATTATTATCATAAGTATTCCCAACGGATATCCACCTTCAATGTCGTTGATATTTTAAATGACGGTAGATGGAAACGTCAAAGTTATTTGTTCACGACTATAAAAGGGGGAGCTCTGAGTGGCAGGGATGATTCTTGTTCGAGACGTTGACCAGGACGGAGCTCCGGTCTATAGATGTTCAGTTGATTAGTATTAGTGACGTTATTATGTGGAATAGATCGACCAGATGTCACGTAAGTTAATTGATATTATTATATAGATTATTGCTGATAACTATGGTGTTCTGTATATGTTATAATATGACCAATATTGCTAATATTAGAAATGTGTGGCAATATAAGGAATTGTTGATAGAATACTTTAATACTGTTTCCGTGGAGTTTCTTGTCCTTCTTCTCCACGAGGACCTAGATTTGGAACGGACGACTAGCTTTCTGATTATTTACTGACAAGCCTTAATTGAATAAATGTTTGGTCTTGTCTTTCTGTGCTTTATTTATAGAATCCTTTCCCTAGTTACCATTCTGATATTCAAAGCTTTATATTTGGGTTAATATATATATACTTAAAGATAGATTATACTTTATTCCGCTAACACACTCGTCCTGTTCGATGTTACGGCTTTTTAACTGTTTTACAAGACATTGACAGGCAAATTGCTTGGTAATTGTATGCCTTGGAATATTGTAACTGCTTTTTGCAGGCCAGTGCCGAAGAAAAAGCCCCATTACTAAGAAATTTGAAGGCTTGAGGCAGACTGGCGCATTTGATGAAATTTTCCCTAACTGTTGAGCCAGCTCAATGTTGAGATGAAACTGTAATAGCCACCCACATCTGGTTTCCATACTTAACTATGTATAATATCAAGATATTATGAGTTAAGTAATAACTCGAGTGTGCCGCAATGAACGGGTCTGGTTCTCCACAAGGAGAATTGATGACATAAATTCTATGAATTAATAGTATGTTAAATACGACTATAATAACATACTATGTAATAGTCGTATTTAACATACTATTAATTCATAGAATTTATGTCATCGTTTCTAATACCACAGAAGTAGGTAACAACCGAGTTGATTTTTCCCTAACAACATTACCTACGTATTTTCCGGTGTATTCGCTCGGGGACGTTTGCGTTACGTTTTATAAGGTAACTGCGACCTGCTCCTGCTTCTCCCAGTTTTTACGACTTGACTAAATGTGGGGATTTCTTTATTAAGTATATGTTAGTTTAAAATTAATGTATTATACACAAACCTTTTTGAATAAATTCTCTAAGAGAGGCCGCCCACGAGCAACTTTTGTCTCAGCAACTAATTTGTCTCTCACATCAAGTCTACGGCGTTGTATGAAAGTGTGTGCATGTAGCGACGTGACAAAGACAGCACTTCATACAAACCCGCAGACTTGATGTCAGAAACAAATTAGTTGCTGAGACAAAAGTTGCTCATGGCCCCTTCCCTAATGATGCTAAAAACCGCATCAAAGTCTGTTGAGTAAAGATCTGATGAAAAGCCGATGATACTGAGCGAAATTTAAGTCAATCCTAAATTCTCGTGAAGATTGTCTCATTGATCGACGCAGCTGGAGTTAGACCGCCCGTTATCTTCCGCAATCTTAGGAGCAATTCCCGTATTTTTAGGAAGGTTCGCATTCTGAGTCTCAATCTGTCAAAAAGAGCTGAGATGAGGTTGCGGCTAGATTTTGAACGTTTTTAGATACGAGAATCGGTCTTCAGATCACTGTGATTTTCGTACATCCCACACGATTTACCAAATGGGAAAGAGAAAGAAAAATTCATCATGTATACTACCAAAGTGCAAAATCCATACTAATATTATAAATGCGAAAGTGTTTCTGTCTGTCTGTTTGTTACCTCTTCTCGCTTAAACTGCGGAACCGATTTATATGAAATTTGATATAGTGATAGTTTGAGTCCCGAGAATGAACATAGGATTGTTTTTATCCCGATATTCCCGAGGGATCGACCTTACGCGGGTGAAACCGCTGGGCACTGCTAGTGTAAAATCAAGCAAAATAAAACCGACAACCTCATCAGAGTGAAGGAGTTTGCAAATACGCAAAACGTGAAGGGTGAACGCTACCATGCTAAAAGCCCTGTCAGACATTATTACGAAAAGGAAATCTTATTTAATTTTTGAAGTAGCTCGTTTTTGGGGTTCCGTTCCAAAAGGAGTTTTGTCGCTTAGTGACAACACGACGGTAAATCTTCTCAGCTATACAAGTAAAAATAACAGCTTTTTACTAAATGTATTTGAAAGTAGTAAGGTACCAAGAGTTACCATAGGTAAGGTAAAAACTAAAAAACAATTTCTATAATTTTTGCCTGCCTATCTGTCTGTTTGTTCCGGCTAATCTACGAAACGGCTGGACCGATTTTGATTAAATTTGGTATGGGGATACTTTGAACCCTGGGGAAGGACATAGGCTACTTATACGAGTATATATCACGCGGGTGAAGCCGCCTGCAGAAGCTAGTTCTACTAATATAAATATGAGATTTGGGATGTTAGTTCCTCAGTCACGTTTGATTAAAGGCAAACAGGTTGACTATAATTATCCTGATATAATGCATGGATTTATTTTCCGGGTAGGTAAGTACAGATGCCAGCCAGCACATCAAGCCACCTGAAACTGTCAAATATCAACCTTGAACCTTATGCTGTAGCGATAAAGTTGAAAATCTATTAAAGTAATTTGACAGATTGTAACTATTGTAAGTAGCTTGATGTGCTGGCGTCTGTACATTAGCAGGAAGCGACTGAAAACACGGACAACAGCAAAATAAACCTAACCGTAGTTTTGTTAACTGTACGTTTTTCCTTAAAACCAAAGCCACTAAGTACGTCATCATACATTGTAAAAATCTAATTAATAACCATATGGTGTATGCTTCAAATAATGTTGTAATAAATTATCTCCATGTTTGGAGCTTCCGCTCCGAAACGTCCGAAGGATGCGCTTGCGCCGCGCTGGTCGGAACTAATGATAGCCATTTAACGTTCTAAATGAGGTCACATAAAGTAATTACAGCAATGCTTAATATCTTACACCACTTTATAGTTGTTCGATGTTTCTGGATTAATAAATTAAGAATGATGAATGTATAAGATAATACTTCCACTGGGTGTGTATTCATAAACTACTACCCCCTTCATTTTTTTTGACGTGACAACGTCTAATAAATCGATGAAGCTGGCTGCACTCACGAAAAAACATGACTCATGTAGCGTTACCTCGCGGCCTGTAGCGTTGTAGCGTTCCATGGCGGCTTGAAGTGCAAGCGAATATTAACAAATGCAATGCAACTATTCCATCAGTATTTTCTTATGACGTTGTCACGTTCAACTATCGTCAGTAAACCGACTTTACAGACAACCGATTTTTTTCGTTTGAAATTCTCATGGATACCCTCCGCCTGGGTAGAACGGAGGGTTATGTGGGACTCCTACCGCCTAAAACCCTTCCTTCTAATACCTACGATGAGTCGGGGGCCCGGGAGATACTTGTACATTTCGCTGCTAAGAGTTGTCATTTCAAAACGAAAATGTCAGCAGAATCTCCAAGTTTATTTGACAACAATATTAAATAATTTTAAGGAGCTTCAATAGAGTTGAAACGACACTTAAAATTAAGCCCCCAAATATTCTTATTTCAGTGTTTTTTTTTTTAATTTCATACTATTATGGAACCACCGCTAAGAAAAGCCCCCTCGTCATTCATTTAATTTTTAGTATTTAGTGCATTAAGTTGGACAGGATATCAAGTGCATTTTGCCCTACATTGCAAAAACACAAGTTATGTTAATTAGGTTTTATTTTTCCATAATTACTAATAATGTTTGCTCCGCACCTACATTCAGTTAGCTTCAAACTGCGCAGTTGCACGACCATGGTACGATATACAGGGCTGTCCGTCATTAGATCCGATAACTGTCAACACAACACCATGTATCATGTTGCAAGGTAAGTGAACACCAACAATGATGGCGTGTGGCCAACTGTGTCGTGACGTGACTAATTGTGAGATGATAATGATTAAACGCCTCGTTAATTGCGGGAAGGTACAAGTTTTTGCTTTTGACCTCTTTGCTGTCATTAGATGCTTGTCCTTGATTAGAATGATTTGCAACGACAGACAAGAAGTTAAGGCGAAAGCGTCAGGATAGCCTACGACATTCAAATTTACTTACGTCTATTGCAATTTGCAGGTCAGTGCCAGATTGAGTGTTGATAAAAATCTGATTCGCGTCCGTAACAAATATGGGTTTACACAATAATGATCATTCAGCAATACTACTCCTTCAGTTAGAATTGGCCTCAAATGTCATGATTTCATGAAATAGTCATTCAATTGGGTAAATAAATATTTGTTACGGCCGTGAATCATATTTATCAACCTGATACTGACGTCAGTATTCAAACTCAATACAATTCAAACTTTCTTAGGTTTTTTTGCAATTTGCACGTGCAAAAACGGAAGAAAGTTTGAATTTCGCACGAAATGTTGAATGGAAAAGCGCGGGAAGCATGCCCAACCATTTAACGGGCCTTTTCTAAAACATTTATTCGGCAATTAGAAAGGAAATAAAAGCAAAACATATAGTAAAATTGGCTTCCCAAACCGAAGTTAAGTACTGGAAAAACATTCTAAAAATTTCAAACCACCAATGTCGCATCTGGGTGTTATTTTAAAGTGTCCACTTTAAAATAACACCCAGATGCGACATTCCGACTTTTGACGAAAAAAAACCGACACGGCACAAGCCACAGTCCACAGACAGCTTACTTATGTAATCTGTTCCACTTTGAGTGCAAAAACTATGGGTTATTAATTACTGCGAGGTCCAAACAAGGTCGAATATAATGGTCTGAGTCAGCGGGACGGAAATCATGCGAATAAATAATCTGCGGCATGCGATTTCAGTACTGGATGTTGAGGTTGATTAGTATTATAATAATTATGATATTAAATAAGTTATTATTCGTTTGGTCTGTGCCTCAGAATGCACATGGTCCCGGCTGTCATTCGTGGATTTTTGACAGTCGTTACGGATAGTCAGAACCCCGAAAGGCTGACAACCAGTCTTACCAAGGAGGAGTATCGTATTACCCAGTAACTGGGCTGTGGAGGTCAGGTAGGCAGTCGTTCCACGTAAAATACTGGTATTCAGTTGCATCCGGTTAGACTGGAAGCTGACCCCAACATACTTGGGAAAAGGTTAGGCAGATGATGATTATATTATTGTTCAATGGAACTGCGCGCATTTAATAAGATAAACGATCGTTCTCGTCGCGTGCTGTTTCTTCGGAGATAGCTAGTATTATTTACTTCTATTACCACGCTGTTGGTCTAGTGGTCGCAAACGGCACTACTGAGCATGAGGTTCAGTTTTATGTGTTAAGCCTCCTGCAAACAGGTGCGACGCGCGATTTTATCGCGTGTCGCGCCTGTTTGTTTGAAGGAGCCTTTAAGTTTTGGCAAGCTGGTCTTTTCTGTGTTAAATTTTGGCAAGGTGGTCCAACAGTCCGCGCTCCTTTTGAGTCAGTTGTACGTTGTACCCAAGAATACTTACTTGACGCAACAAAATAGATTCCATTTCAATGTTAGTAAACAGTCAGATACTGGAATTATTAAAATATCTTATTGTTGTGGTTTCTATTCAATGCTAATCATAACTCAATGAGATTTCATTAAATATTCATGTTTAAGAATTCTCTGTCTGGTACTTTACGATTGTGTATGTTATTAGATCATACAATACTAAGCTTTTAATCTAGCGATGTCTATGGTACAATATGTATTTAGCATAATCAGCTTATAACGTTTCTACTGCTAACACAGGCCTTCTCTCTTCGAGAGGAAGTGGGCTGAATTCTACCACGCGGGCCCAGTGCGGGTTGGTAGATCACTGGTGGATGTCACGTCACATCCATACTAATATTATTAATTCGAAACTAACTCTATCTGTCTGTCTGTATGTTACTTTTTCACGCCTAAACCACTGAACGGATATCGATAAAATTTGGCAGAGAGTTAGATTGCATCCCGGGGAAGGACATAGGATAGTTTTTATCGACATACGAAGCTTAGTGTCCATAACATTGCTTAGTTCCAATAAGTATGACATGGAATGGATCTATCTGCAGGGGCTAGAAATTGCAAATGGGCCAAGGCAGTAGTTTAGTAGTGGGTAAAAAAGAAAGCCTTAATGGTAGGATTACACCAACGTAACGTACTACAGGAAAGACTGTTTTAAAATGGTTAAAAGAAACAGACATGGTGGCTAAAAGTTCAGGATCAAAAAAACATCTTCAATATAAATGACTGACTTCTCAACGGATGCAGGACGCGTCGCGGGCGCATCACAGATGTTCACATACCGCATGTACTGTACACAGCTATCGTGTATAATTACTTAGATAAAATTCCCACAGTGCATCAAGTGTGGACAGTTATACTTGACGTGCGCGAGCGCCGTCACGGCCTAGAGCCGCCGAAGGTCGTATCACACACCGTTGTTGTAATGATTACAATTACATTAAATGGAGTTAGGAAGATGAAGCAAAGACAAACTCTACATCGATTTTAATTTGCATAATAAACCTGGTCTTGGAAACCGCACCATTTTTCACGCCACTGAAAGCAATAACTTTTATCTTTATTGCATTTCCTTGCAATACTTTGATGACATAACTGGAAAAACATTCCATTTGTCATGAACGATTTCAAAGTTTATAAGAAATCGATGAATATTTTAATGACAGTTGGAGCTAGTCATAAGTTTCATGACAATCATGACGAATCAAATGATATTTCTATTAAGAAATTCATTAAAAACACTAAAGATGCAAAAATAGCTTTGGCGCGTGTAGCTCTGAAGTCGAACTCGCAGTGCAGCCCAAAAATCAATCTGTTATTCCCAACTATGTTAGGGTTCGGCTTCCAGTCTAACCTGTGCAGCTGAATACCAGTATTTTACTTGGAGCGACTGCCTATGCGCTGGCAGTGCAGCCCATTATTGGGTAAGGCATTTGATAGTTCAGACGCCAGCACATCAAGTTACTACAATCTGTCAGATTTCTTTAATAGTTTTTCAACTTTATCAATAAAGCATAAGGTTCAAAGTTGATTGCGAAAATTTGACAGTTTCGGGTAGGTTGATGTGCTGGCGTCCGTACATTAAGGAATAGTTTAGACACTGACACTGCAGTCTCTTAACTAATTTGAAACAACGTGGATCATGAAATGAAGTACATCGTACTCGTATATACAAGCCCTTCGTCATCAGCTAAATAACAGGCATCCAGTTGAATATTTCGAAATCAATCGGAATTTATCTTGACATCAGCAAAAACCACAAAGTAGATACCCTTTACCCGCAACAAAACCGCGCCCATCGAAGGGCCTTACATCACACCAACCAAGGTTTCTTTCGTAATGTTTTTACTACGATTCGTTGATACTAACTGGCCGTAGTATTTCGTGGACACTCGTAATTTCACGGTGGATGACCACAATGGCTTTAGATACGTAATATTTTGTGCAGTAGGGATAATTTTGTTTACTATACTCTGTAAAAGATAGCTTGATCTCTGCGACATAAGTCAAACTGACATTCCTAAGGTTGTCATGATATAAAAAATTGTCGATAGAAATTATCGACGTTTCTTACTATTATCGATGCTAATGTAACATTTAATTAGGTTCAATTTAAGTACAAACGTTACTAAATTAAACGAATATTTGAATATAAAATATGTACATTTATTCTCGTAACGGAGTACACCCCAAATCCATATCTGAATCAGTTTCTGAATCGCTAGAGCAATCTTGTAAATTTATTATAAACTCTTGTTATGATATTAAAATAAAATATACAATAAAATTAAAAAATTAATTAATTTTAAATTAAGTTTTATTAAAATATCGATAGTTTATAGTCTGTGGTCACGTTGATTCATCGCCCATCACTAAGTAGGTCGGCATGCCCATAATGTATGACATTTACAGGTACTGTCTATAGTACTATGAAATTCAGAACTTCATAGGCGTGATTTTACTGACAGCTGTCGCAGAGATCAAGCTATCTTTTACAGAGTATAGAGCAAACCATTGTTTTCGCCCGACAGTGAAGGTAAAATGTGGGGTAGTCAATGGAGTAAAACTGACAGGTCAGCATCTAATCGTCGCGCTGTCGCAGTCACGTCGCATAGTTTGCGAAGTAATTTACGCCGTTAGCTCCTCTTGCGCATTTGAGCTTCAGCTCCCTAATTGCATAACACATTATCACTATCAATCTGATTTTGAAAGATATTGCTAAACCATTGCTTCACAAGTTCGAAAAATGTGTCTGCTCAACAACGTAAATAGCGCAATGTATGTTATTGAACTGTCAAAATGAAACCCATTGCTACTGATAGTGTGTTACGTAATTACCCCGCAGGGCGAAGATCCCGGGGTTTTGTATGGATTTGAACCGCCTGGATTTAGTTGACGTTATGATGTTTTCTGGCAAGAAGATTGCTAGTAAACTGACGGTTAAGGGGGAAGCGCTAAGGTAGCCCGAAATCCAAATTTTCTTACGTTTTTTGCAATTAGCTGGTCAGTATTAAGTTGTACGTCGATCAAAATGTGCTTCGCGGCCGTAACAAATATGTATTTACAGAATCATAATCATTCAACAGTTAACGGGCCGGTCTCATACCATTAATTAGTGCCACGAAATACCCAATTAACAGACAATAATGAATTACATCTAACAGTAATTCCCTATCATCCTAGACATTAGGATCGGTGACGTCACGCAGCTAAGACAACTCTCAGATAGCGGTTGAAGTGAACTGTGGTCGGGTCACTGACCTCACGCGGTCATTAACAAAAAACGCAGTCGATACTTCTACGCATCTTTTGATTGAGAACTACATGTGGTGTTCGGATGTAATGTGTCTTAAGTAACATGGATTTATTTCAATGTTAAGTAAATAATAATATGCTCGTCATTACAAAATATGAATTTGTTGGTGAATGCTTGTTCAGCATTGGTATTCATGGTAATCGTGCTTAAAAAAACATAATAGGTGTAGAATATTTTGTTTTATAATTTTTAGATATTGAAATCCATCACTTCTGTGAAGTTTCGCTAGCCTATTTCATTTGCCCCTGTATAAACGTCAATGGTTCGAGGGTCTGTTCCTGAACATTTTAATCCCATAACACAAAATGGATACTCTGACAAAAGAACCAAAGTAATATCCTCGAGTATGCTTCGGATAAGATAACTAGCTTAACATCCATACTATAGACTGTACAGACACACATGCTATTCAATTATAGTTTCTATCAAGTATACTATGCAGTCCATAACTCCTTACTCACACCCATAAGGCTCCCACAGACAGGCGCGACGCGACTCAGTAGACAATAGAGCAATTTCCATGGAAACTTCAAACAGCCAGGCGCAGTTACAGTATCAGGTTTTCATAGAAATTGTTCTACTAGATTCTGCCTGGCCTTTATCAAGCAATCTAGACTCAGACAGTGTAAATAGTGAGAGACATCCCGATGGCGTCGTATGCGTTCAAGTTTAATTGAAAAACTTAGAGCTCGCCAACTTATATATATGGACGTCTGGGACTAGTAAAAGAAATTAGCGACCCTCAGACACGGAATTACTTAGTTTACGTTGCAAGTAGTGAAAACGCTGCAAACTGTATCCAAATCCGTGCAGTAAGTAATTTCCGATATAAGGCTGACACCATACAAATTGATTGATGCGGTCGGCAGCATTGTTTTTAAAAGGTTATGATTAATAGCCACGTTTTGTTTACGGTAGATTGTGCTTAGGACATTGCACGCTGGCTCTTATCTGCATTGTTGTTCTCATGACCCTCATGATTCCAAGGCGGTGTTCCGGGTGTGCTACTTCTTCTTCGTCGTGTCGATTGCACCACAGTGTGTAGGCTCAAAACTTCGCTACTTCCACGGCATCGTCGGTGGCAGCACAGAAGTCGCTATTGCTGAATTTTTTTGGAGCACAGAGGGCAGGATAGGGGCATTCTACATCTTACTAGAAAATCCAGAATGATTAACTACATTCATCAAAGTCTATTCAACTGCAAGGGAACTGCTAGATAGGTCACATTTGCATTAGCAGCAAAGTTTCTTAGCCTGTCAAAAAATTCTTGGTCAAATGTTTTCGAAAAACTAGTGATAAAAGTTTATCGAATTATAAAAGCCCTGCTCATCCATTAAGGATAATAAGCTTGAGCGATCACCATTAACCTATTTTCTTGCCATAACATTATATCGCATTTTTTATGGGAAAATGAACATTTTCGCGCACCGCCAAATGTCAAACGGGGACGTAAACATTGAAGAAAATCCCATAAAAAATCTGGTAGCGACCAACGACATTTCTTATATGTTAGGGAAATGTCAGTATATATGTGGTTGGTTATGGGGCTGTTGTGAAAGTCATTAGATGTAAAACCATTCCCCTTCGCAAGTTTGACAATTAAAAATTGGTGTTTATGTACGCAGTTACGCAGTACGCTGAATTTTTTTCAAGGTTAGTTAACTTAGCGCTAAGAAATGGATTACATAGTAGCTTTACTGTCCGAGTTATTAAAAAATCCGCATTTGCATAGGAAATTCCTGATTCATCCCAATAAAAAGTAATAAACATTATATATTATACCCAATAAAAATAACCGCCTCATTTTTAATCTTGATTCTACATCCTAACTTACGCTACAAATCTTAAGAGATTACAATCTTGTATAAACCCGCATAGCTCTGCACTAAACGATGAGCTCAATTCGAAGTTAGCGCATCGGAACATCAAACGCTGCACTCGCCAGCTGACTGGCATGGCGGCCATTGCATGACGTCATCACATGTGGCACCCAGCCCGCGACCTTTTCGTTTTGTTTCCTGCCTCTCTTTGTTGCTGGCCGGTTGATGGTTTATTTTTTCGTGGACCTTTATTTGGAGTCCGTGCAAAGGAATATTGAGTTATTTTATCGCTTAGGTTGCCGGACTTAACGAAATAAACTATCCATACCTAAAATTCCAGGATGATTCCATCACTGACAAAGACTTCTCTCAAGTTGAATCAGAATTCAGAACATTGAGTTTTTCACAACTCCATAAATCTGACCCTGCCGCATCTATACGCTGCCAAAAAACCTATAAAAGGTAAATGAAGATATTTGCATAATTAAATCAAATGCAATATCAAATAATTAGGCTTTCAATCGCCAGGGGTTGGAAGAAGAGTTTTTAATCCAGCCCCTAGCGATTGAAAGAAGCTATTACAACTTTGAGAGAAAAAACCAATAACCAATACTCCCTGTATTGGTCCTGTACTTGCGATAACTTCCAATACTATAATTTTGGGTAACCCTAAATAACTAAAAGCAATTAGGTCTAGAGAATATATCAATAGTTGAGATAGCAGCATCAGTCATTGCACTGTGGCGAATGCTTGGCACCCGACGGCCCACATTGTGCTAGCCTTTGATATGCGTAGCAGGCTCAATAAATAGTATTCTTTGTCTGTGACCTTTGTGAAGTTAAAAGTCATAGGTCTATCTATCTAAACTTAATATAATAAAGCTAAAGAGTTTGTTTGTTTTTTGTTTGAACGCGCAAATCTCTGAAACGGGGCAGAGGGAGTTTCATGAAAATTTACCTATCTGTTATTTTATTATATTGTGAACCTTACGACTTCCACGGGAACGAAATCGCGGGCAGAAGCTAGTGGATAACATGTGTATTTCGCTCATTGTGTTTCTTCAGGTCCTAAGTTAACCTGTCTGTCGGGGGAGCGGTGAATGCTTACGCGATTCCCGCACCCCCGGCCATAGGCAGAGGTGGAACACCGCGGGAGTTTTAGCCGGTAAGAGTCTGGCATGTCCCTCTGTCACCCCCACTATGGAGGAAGTTGATGAGGATTTCCACCGCGCACCAAAAAAAAAAGGTCCTAAGTTAACCTAACCATAATTTTAAGCAGTTATATGCCTTTGACGATCAACATGCTCAAATTAGATATATGTAGTTCCCACGTTCACCTATTCCACTGTATTTAGATTCACTAACATCTTACTGACATCACCGTCATCAAGTAATGATAGTCGTAAAACGGTTTGCTACACAATTTGCATTGGAAATATGGTATTAGCATCAATTAGGATGCTGAATAAAATGGTTTTAAGTGGTGGAAGACGGTTATCACCTGTTTGTTATGGCCTATGCTTGGTGCATGTTAAATAGCAGGCCGTAAAGTTCTTTTGGAATAAGCGCCCCAGCTCTTAAAAAAAAATGTGCCTAAGATGCAGTGAAGTTTTAAAAATATGGGCAGTGGATTTTATTTTTCGGAGATGATTGTAAGAGTTGACAAAAGGATCTTTAAGATGTCCAAGGGTTACATAGCATAGCAGCAATAAAAATGTCTAAAACCGCACCGTACCGATTCTTAGAACCAAATATGTATATTTGAAGGTTGCTTTACCAAAACCTGAGGGTAAATACTCGTAATTTTAAGAACGTTCGCAGTCTTTAATCTGTCAAAAATATCTCTAATTACCCTACATTTTTTGCAAGTTTTTGACATTTGTTTGTCGCCGAGATGAAACTGTGACTAGATTTTGAACGTTTTAAATTACGAGAATTGGCCTTCTGGGGGCCTAAAAAGGCCTCTGGCAGAATCATAAAAGTATAACATTATGAATCATAATATGGCGAAGAAAGTCCGTGTTTTTCTTTTTTCTCTGCACTACGTAGGTATAATCAAAGAGATTGGGATTGGATTGATTGGTATTTTAGCACTGAAAAATCCTTCACCAATGGGATTTGATACGATTAACTTAACAATTAACTGTCCATTATGATTCATAATGTTATCCTTTTATGATTCTGACAAAGTGGCCTTTTTAGGCTCCCTGATTTTCAATCATATCGAACTCTATTTCGGAAAAGAATAAGTATGTAGCCAAATGTATAATATTATACATTTATGTAGAGACATGCAGTATACTCAACGAGATTGAAAGCCTGTTGCAGACGGGCCCTAACAAATTGTCCTGTCGGTCGGTTGAACCCGTGTTTCTTTTTTAATCGTTTTAGGGACTTGTAACGATTGTAGTCTAATAGAAAAACATCCATTTGGAGTCATTCTTCACTCCGTTTGGTAAAATGTCAAGGAACTATACCGTCTTCCGATTTAATAGCGAGCCGCGGGAGGGGCTTGCTTTGATTGAAAAATGTCTGGAATTTTGAACTTAAGTTTGCGAAAAGAAAATGCATGGGTAAGAGGTTTACAGTTGTGAGAGCTATCTGATGAGCGAGCCTGGAGCATCTTCAAATTAACGTTGACGGTACCCATGACTCATGAAATAGAATGAATTTCTTATATTAGTAGACTACTTCTGTCGTAGTCTTTGACAGTTAACATTTCTTGTGATCTTCTGCAAAGCTAAGGGCCCTAATCATGCCTCAATAATGGAGTCTACTCAACATAAATTCTTTCGTAATATCCACAAAATCCCTCAAATTCACATCAACCCAAGAACCCGCCGCCATTTCCCTGCTATTCTTAGCGACGACTCAACAGTAAAGTCGTATTAACAGGAGCAATCTTCCTAAAAGCTATTGTATTGTCCTTCCCGCGCAATATCCTGGAGCTAATGATGTCATTGATCAAGCTATTTTTGGACGACTTGTAATAGATTGTTTGTTGGACTTGAAACTGGGCTTGTGGAATACATGGCTCGACTTTTCTGCGTTGTTTAGAAAAGTAAAATTGTGCCTCATTGGTTTAGTGGTCGCAAGCGTTACTGCTGAGCATGAGGTCCTGGGTTCAATTCCCAGCTCGGCCAAAGTTTTTCTTTATGAGTTTTACCATTAGGAATTTCTCAGTAGCAGCACTCTCAGTAGTCTGAATTTGTACCCAGTTGATGACAATCGGTTCGCCAAGTGATTAAGTCCTAAGTAATAACTTAGGACTTAATCATAACTGGCGAAATATGGGTTTGCTAAGGGTGCACCTCTAACCCTAACCCTTCGGGGAGTGCGAGCGTGATGTTATGTTATGTATGTATAATTGTGCAAAATAATCGGGAGTATACCTTTGCATTTTGTTTAATATATCTATACAAATAAATAAAATTGAAGTGTCAGTTTGTAATGTTCAATTTAACAGCTTTTTACTGAATTCAAGTACAGTCAGTTTCAGAGAAATAGTACCCCACCAAGACTTAAAGATTATCGCCCGAGCACGCTCGGGCCCGCGTGTCACGTGAGCCTTGAGCAGCTCCCTCCCCCGGGCCCCGCCGCCGCACCCATCTCGTGCACCCACCGATCCGCCTCAAATATTATTTGCAATGTTTTTAATAATTTATATGGTATTTTATCGGCTTCCTTCTGGCCGAACCGTATAGATACCAAGAATAACTTACAAAAAGACACTGCGTGCGACTAAGATACGAACCCACATCGCGAGATCATCTAGACCGTGCCTTATACCACTAGGCTATTGGCTCAGTTAGCAATCTTAACGAAAATTCGAATAGCATTACTCCTTTTATCGAACAAGGTTATTAACGGTCTAATCTTCTAGATATTAAGGTTTAAATTTCAACTTCCGTCTTATATTTAATACTAGCACCTTACCGACTTGTTTTACAAAATGCAATACGCAACTCCTCTATTAACTAAAACATAAGGTTGAAATTAGCATAGATTTCTTGTTTGGTTGAATAGAATGTGTTGATTCCGATTGTTGCACTACCCTCATTTTACTTCAGAAACTTAACTGCTGTATGAACTGCGAGTTAAGGTTGAATTTAGTATACTATTCTTTGCCTTATTTAATAAACTGTGATTGAGGGTATTTTTACTTTTCAAATGGTTTCATTTTCGTGCCGATTCGCTTGTGTGTAATTATCTTCATCGTAATATTATCCAATTTATTAAGTTTTTTACCAGTTGATTCTATTAATCGATGGTATGGTTCGATTAAAAACTTTATTAAAGGCTAAAATTGTAGTTCTGTGGGAAAAGGAACAAAACATATAAAGAAAATAGCACGAGATATAAGCATAACGGTAAGATTTACGTTATTCTTACACATACCTATTTATTGTTGCAATCATGTTGCATTATTACTTACAAGTTGGATTTTTTTTATGTATTTCTAATATTATTATTTTCATTACAGAGAAAAACAGTTCGTAGATGGATACAAAGGTATCAAGCGACGGGTGATATGAAATGTGATCACCAAGGCCCTCGCCCGATTGCTTACACTAATGAATCGAAGCGACAACGTAATATGTATTGTGAAAGTTCACTCAGTGGCACCCTTCAAAACTACGCGTTCAAATGCTGACTTCAAGAAGTGTTAGACAGTGACGGCCATCCTATCCGTTATGAATAGGCAACTCAGCAGATTGACTGTGTAACTTATTTGATAAAAATGCATTGGAACATTTATATGAGCAAGTGTCAAGTGTTAATCATTCCCAATATCATTCCATTATCAGTGGGATCATTATCTCGTAGTCAATCAAAAATAAACAACCTTTATTATTATCAATCCAGTTCTTGTTTACAAGTAGTCTTGTAATGTGTTAACGATGCACCATCTGACCTCACATATTTTTCTAATGTTGTGTTAAATAAGGGTTATCAGAAAATGTGATAAAAGAGAAAGATGTATATTGCTATACTGTTATAGTTTAGCATGTTGGTTCTTCCTCTGTAATTCACAGTTTCTAGAAATATCTATAAACGAACCGTTATCTAAACCAAACTAGGGTATCTATTTTGTGTTTAGTTAATATTCTAAGTATAATAACCCCAATTTAACACAGATAGAAATCTGTATATTCAACCAGGAAGTGGATTCCATGAAGTCCTAGAAATGTAATTAAAGAAATAAATGAATATTGTTTATGCAAAATGCTAAGCTTTTATTACAAACCTCCATTTGATTTTTTAATAATAATTAACGAAAAAAACAAAACTAACTACTAAAGAAACTAAAAAATAATAATAAAGGTAAATGAATAAAATAAAAAAAATCTTCTCAACCGCGGATTGAACTCGAGACCATCGTATTGTTAAGCCGCAGTGTTAACCACTAGACCAACATGCCACTTACGATACATTTCAAAAAACTTAAATAGGTTCGATGTCATTACCAAGGGGTAATGGTTTCTATGAAGCGTGCTGTACATACGCCAGCACATCAAGCTACTACAATCTGTCAAATTACTTTAATTGATTTTCAACTTTATCGCTAAAGCATAAAGTTAAAAGTTGATTGGGAAAATTTGACAGTTACGAGTAGCTTGATGTGCTGGCGTCTGTACATGAATACCACAGATTTATTAATATCATGTAACCAAAATGACTATTGATCTCAAACCCGTCCATATTATTTTTGCGTAAAATACTGTTTCATTTATTCCAGCAGAGAAACCCGTCGCCGCAATGTATACACATATTAAGTACATATTTATTCGTCCATTTTCCTTTTTAATATAGTATATTTCATTACAAGTGCGGAAAGCTTGTCATTGCAAAGAGTTCCGACAAATGTCTACCCGAGCCAAGGCGCAGCCGAAGGCGAGGGTTGACAGTCGGAACAAGTTGCAATGACGGTTTCACACGTGTACTGTACGACTATTTTTAATACAGTTGCGAAAAAATTAAAAAATGAAGCGAAAAAATTCTCAAAGTAAACTCTCAAAGGAAATTTCTGAAAAATGGCACCAACCGTAGAATATAAGCAGAGATTTTTTTTCTTCACCCATTCTGGTAGGCAAAGGGAACTATGCCCCATACAGCCAAGTATTCAGTTGATTTTTTTTATTGATATGAAATGAAAATGAAATTTAATGAGATGAAATGAAATGAAACTACTTAACCTAACGGCTAACCTAACACATTCAATCAAATCATTAAATCTGATATTTATTATTTTATCATTCATCATCATTCATTTTTTTTTCTTATTTTATTATTGTTTTTTTCAAATTAGTAGCTTCTTTTTAGAAATATACGTATTTGCATGAATCATAAAAACTTCTATGAATTTTTTTATTAAAAACTTCATGGTTGGTTTTTATTTTTAATAGACATTATTTTGACAGTTGGGAAAGAGAACGCACGAGTTCGGGAAAAGTAAAAAAAAAGCACGAGTATGTAATAGCAATAGCCCACATCCCGAACGCTATACGTCCCTGCAATACGCCACTTTTTGAGCAACTGTAAGTATTAAAAAATTGTTTCCCGGTTTCCTCTGTCTGACTTGTGCAATGTTTTCGCTTTCCAAATAGCAATTTTGTTGTAAACAATAGCCTGGCGTGACGAATGCTGCTCATCATGATGTGACATAGAACATCGGATGGGTGGATTATTTTGCAACGATGTGTATGACTGTAAGCTATTTGTCACGCCACTGGTGATGGTATTACGATTACTATGCACGACAGTGTAGTATGCCTTTTGTTCGGGATTACAGTGTTACAGCGGTGAAAATTCCACCAAGATCCACGTAATATTTTTTCTCAAATGAAGAACATCTGATCCGATCCGAAGTCTAGAACTTGACACCTGGAGAAGTCTAGAACTTGACACCTGGAGAAGTCTAGAACTTCACACCTGGAAAACTCTAGAACTTCACATCTGGAGAAGTCTAGACGTTTGACGTCTGAAAATGTCTTAAATTAAATTATTGACTGAAATATAGAGACAGATCAGGAACATCTATGGTTTATGGTGCAAGACATTTATTTCTCAAAACAGAATACAAGGTATTCTCGTAGAATGAGAATCGCTGGTTGCATACAAATAAACGTTCCATGGAACGAGTAGTATCAAAACAGTAGGTATGTTTAAAATTTCTGGATAAAATATTGTTAGTTTTCTATCAGAGATTCCTATCACGTGATTCGACGCGAGACACACATTGGTTTTTAACAAAATTGTTTCTGTAATTAAGGATTTCGACCAGCTAAAACTCTATTCTATCTCTCGCCATCAGTCCCAAGGAAGAGCCAGGGGTGATAAAATTAAACTCTCCAAACAAAATCAGCATACAAAACCACACGGACCGGCCCAGTTTCATTACAAAATCACAAACGCGGACGTTTGCAGTCTCTACGAGTGATTGGTCGAAGCAGGATGTCGTTGTACACTTACTAAGATAAAGGTTCCAACTTGTACGCCAACGTCGCGGGTTAGAACCCTGCCGTAGTAAGTAGCGAGAAATAGGTTGCAGTGAACTTCCTTATTCTGATAGCTCTCGGATATTACTGGGCTGCGGTCATGCCAATATAAGATGTTTTGATTTTGCTTACTTTGGTGCGGGGACAAAATGCTTTAAAGGAAGAAGGTATCAAGAAACCTCAGGTACGGGACCAGCCTTCCAAACTTTTGGTGCCCGTCTCATCGATTGTCGATAAAAGTAGATCTTTATTATAGGTATCTCACCTGATGAAGTCACGTTGTGGTCCACGACTCCACGATGGTGGACGCTTGCCTAATATAAGTAACCTATTATATACCTAGCTAGAGGTTTAAATACTCCCAGCAGGGTAATTGCGTTAACCTTTTGACCGCCACACGTCAAAAAATCAAAAACGTGCCCTCGGCGTCAAAGTCTGCCATGTAGTCGAACCGTGGCGTGCTGGGCACATTTTGGTTTGTCATCTATAGTATACACGACTGTGGCGGTCAAAAGGTTAAATTGCGTTACACACTACTAGTAGCAATGGGTTTCATTAGCGTTATTTACGTTGTCGAGCTGACACATTTTTCGAACATAATTATGGAGTAATGTATTAGTAATATATTTCAAAATTAATCAAATTGAGAGTAACGCAATTAGGGTGCAGCCGGTCGATTCTGTAAAATTCTCACCGTGAAAACTTAGGTGAAGCGAGTTTGTTTTTGCTAGGGATTGACACTATTGACAGCTCACTCCACGCTCACTTCACTCACGGTGAGATGGTTACAGAATCGCACTGCTGGTCGTATATCCAACCAACCAATTAAATTATTAAACCGGACTTGGTTTCCGTACGGCCTTTTCGGGTAACCATCAAAGCTCCTTCAAAAGCACCGCAAGTCGCGCAAGGAGCGGTGCCTTTGTGTCGGGCGCGATTATATCGCGTGTCGCGCCTGTTTATAGGAGCTATATAACATGTAGATGTCTTACATTCGTGTCATAATTGTATATCACAGTCTTGGTTCACCAATCTCCTTAAAGGCCATAAACGGTGCTTACTACTGAAATGACGAAACTACTTTTATAATACCTTCTAAGGTCAGGACATGTGAATCACAAACATACATAGGTGCCTACAACGTAGCTTGTATTGCCAAACGCTTACCTTGGACTTATTCAGGCGTTGTTTTTATGTACATGATTGTTACACAATAACGTAATTGATATGGCCATTTGTGCTGGCCAATTGAAATTATATCATGGCCTTATGGACGTCCCGAATAAACATGCAATGAGCTTAGAGGATTTGATAATGGTTTTTCGAGAGTTATCTCTACCGATATAGAACCATTTATAAGGACCATTTTATTTAAAATTTGAGGTCTGTCCCTGCTTCGCTCGATGGTTTTTACAAAACATCGAGTTTTTTTTAAATTATAATTATGTGATGTGACGCATGTTTCCCCCAACTCTTTCTATGTTATTTATTGCGTTATGTTTACCGCAAATAAATGTATTTTCTTTCTTTCTTTTTTTCTACTAATTACTTATCTGTATGTCTGTAATCTGTATGTAATTTTAATATTAATACGTTGTGGCAGGGACATCAAAGCGCAAACTGTAACCACAACTTCAGTACATGATTCTACCCCATAACGTAGATTTTTTTTAATAACCGAAAATTTCGTCGCAGTTTCAAAATCATGTAATGAATCCATGGTAACAGGTGGTGCGTCAGTCCCTGCCATCCTGTATACTATTATACACAAAACTTCTGGAATAAATTATCTAGCTAGATGATGGTGAAATCCGCATCAAAATCCGTTGCGTAGTTTAGCAGAACAACGCGGTCACACAAGCAGACGACACGAAGATTAAGAATATGTATAAAAAGAATATCTAACCCTTAATTCTTACAAATTAGTACCAAAAGACCAAAATTACTTTTGGTCTTCTATTATAATTTGTCGTTATACGAGGTAATCGTGATTCAACTTGTACATTATTGTATTTGAGGACTAGAAGCGTAAGAAATACAAATTGCCATTTGTCTTGTTTCTCAATAAATCAACCATCTTGAGCTGAAGTGTCCTAGTTTCAAGAAACCCAACTTAATGAGATCCTTTTGAATGCCGGCCGATATGTAAAATTAGCCCATCTATACAAATATTTAGAATTGAAGTGTCAGTATGTACTGTCAAAATAACTTCTTTTTAGTAAATGCATATGACAGTATATACGGTACTTATAACAGAATACCAATATTATTGTCTGTCTGTCTGTTTCACAGATTTATAAGTCTCAGGTCTGTTTGTTCCGGCAAATCTCCGAAACGGCTGGACCGATTTTGACGGGACTTTCACTGGCAGATAACTGATGTTATAAGAAGTAAATATGGGTTCCGCGCAAAAAAACTAAACCCATGAAATCCAATTTGTTTTCCGACAGGCACACGAACGAAGTCGCGGCCACAGCTAGTTCCAAATACGTTTCCTATATTATAACTAAGCTATCTGAAAATACACTCTAAGTGCACTCTTACCCAACTCAATTACACGAAAACGGACTGAAGGACCATCCAATCATAATAAAATCATATCGTGACTTCATAAAGTGAATTGGGTTTTTATGAGAGTTCCGATTCCTCCGATTGATTCATAGGAATCAGTCAGTAGTGAGTGACGTCAGGAACATATGGCCGGCTGATGAATAACTCATTGATGCTCGAACCTTTTTATAGGCTGCCAGTGTCATAGTTCACGATTATCGAATTAATCGAGGAGTTTGTAATTGTGAAAAGTTGTGTAAGAAAATGAATCGATGTCGTTTTTGTTGAGCATTTGGAAATTTAACATAAAATAACATCAAGCCTGTTATTCCCGAAGGGGCAAGAGGCAGAGGTACCCGTTGGTCTAGTGGTCGCAAGCGCTACTGCTGAACATGAGGTCTTTTTTTTTTGTCTAGATGGGAAATCATCAAATGACTCCTCCCGCTCTGGGTGGAGCGGAAGGGAGTGTCTGACTGGGTGTGTGTGTGTGTGTGTGTGTGTGTGTGTGGGGGTGTGTGTGTGTGTGTGTCATGAGGTCTTAGGTTCAATTCCTGGGTCGGGCAAAGTGATATTGGATTTTTCAATCTGGAATTTATCAGTAGCAGCCCGAAGCCTGGATTTTCGCCTGATTGATGTCTGGTTTGCCTCCTATTACATGGGACTTAAACATACCTGGCTAAATGTGGGTTTACTATAGATAAACCTCAGACCAACCCTTCGGCGTGAAAAGTTGTTGACATTTTTCCACTTCAGCTGTGATGTCAAATTATGATTTAAAATTCTAGTTTAATGTTTGAACTGTACACTACATGTAACGTTTTTGGAGTCATATGTAGTTGAATTATCAACTACGTATAACAATCAGGTAATCCCTCAGAATTACCGGATATTATTTTTTATATATTGCACTGTATGCATTTCGTGAGCTTTGACAGAGAACCTGATAACTAGGCATATCGTCGTACTTCTAGGTTCTTTTAAGTTGAAATATGTCTGTTGGATCTCCTCTGCTAATTTCCTAGACCCATTTACTCTGAAAATAGTGCGGTCACCTACTCTCCAAAATATAGTAAGTAGTCTATATTTGAAACCGCTCGATAAAAAGACTGTAATGTCCTAAAGTTAATCAGTATTAATATTTTTTACTTCTTGGTGTATGTTGAGTGAACGTTGAGTGTATGTATAAGTTTAAATGTCACTTTATATTCAAGCTGCATATGTCCATTTTATTCAAAAACGTATTGATGTCATACGTTGACGTCACTCTTGATGTTCTTCGTATCAATACAGTGAACAATTTCGAACTAAGGTTCTGATCGCTAACCACATAATACTTCATGATTTCTTGTGTCCCGTATTGAGTGACATCAACCGGGCACGCACTATGGTGCAACTACAGACAATACAGCCATACTTGGCTTATCATTACACTGCCAACTTTACAACAAGATACTCTAACAAACAGTTCTCAGCTTGACAATACAGTATCTCACATCTGAAGTTTAATACCCTTTAATATCAGCTTCGCATTATAGGCGCGGAGTTGAAACACCTTTTGTCTGCACTGCAATGCAACACTCGGCCACAAATAATAGTGACTCAGCTGTTGCGAAACGTTTATACCTCTATGTGTTGAAGACTTGCCTCTCTTGTAATGTTTGCCATTTTTATCGTACTTTACTTGATATGTCTATTGTCCTTTGATGTTAGCGTAGGATGTCGTAAACGCATACTTTCCTCCGAGATAGGGGGTCGGTTTCATTGATCATTAAAAAGATTTTCCGAAGGAGGGGTTCTCGTCGTACGATGAATAAATCGTCCCTCGTAAGCTATTGGTAGATAACTAAACTACCTATAACAATAAAGTTTTTGTTCAGCGTGATAGAAGAACTCTATAATAGTAATCGTGGATGTTATGATCTTATGATAGTCTATGTCCAAACGGCGCAAACGGCGAATACTTTGACTGGCCCTGCCTGGTTGGAGTAGTTTATTTGTTTATTGTTTGTTTAGTTGAATTGAAGAACATAAAAAAGTTATGCTCTCAACCAAGAATTACCGTATGATAAATATTTTGCTTGGAATGACAATGCCAATCCGATAAATGTTCCGAATAGTAATTACACAACAATTGGTCTATCCCCTATGGGTATGGGCCCATAGACGCATCGACTTTCCTTGCAACAGCCATCACCACAGTTACCTTCCGCAGACATATTCCCCACGCCAGTTTCCCCAATTCCCACTGGACAAATATTAATTTCCAATAAGTTTCTCCACGCAACTTCAGGCCTGCGCAAGCGCAGTTCCCAGAAGACGGGAAGGAAGTGCGCCGCGTGATGCGCGTACGCAACGCAACTTGAATGCGACCGCTAGCACGTTGTGGAAGCGGCAGCTGCTTGATTTATCGAGTTGTTTGTTTTGTTGATTATGTGCATGATATTAGTGTTGAACGTAAAAATAATAATATTATTTTGAAAATATAATAGTCTGATATGAGTTTACTAGGTAGTAAACGATAACAATGAAATAAAGTTGTATTTTTAATCCTTTAGATAAAAATTTTGCTGCACCTACTTCCTATATATGAATTGCGTGTTTCTATTATTATAAACATGAGCTCACTGTTAAGGCAGCAAGAATAAATTAAATCCGTTACGAATATGATACATTTTCTAACTATAGAAGAACTAGCTGTTGTTCGCGGCTCCGCCCGCGTTGGGGTAGGAAATTTCCCCAGAGAAGCGTACAAAAAAAAAAGTATCCATGTCCTAACTCAGTCTATCTGTGTGCCAAATTTTATCGAATTCAGTTCAGCCGTTAAGGCGGGAAACGGTAACAGACAAAGTTACTTTCCAAATATAATTTATATAATAATATTCATAGGATCAGGATGGACAGATGTATCTCTAGCCCGCTGACGCTTATCACTTTGTTATAGGGCGTTGACGTCACTGGCGCGGGCGGCGCCAGCACCTTTTATTTACGAAGCAAATACATTTCGATCTTAGACGATGATGTTTATGAAATATTGTCTTTCTCACGGGATAGGTGACTGGGTTAGTTAGTTTTACATTAAGATTAAGTAATAACTACTTAATTTAATATTGGGTGGTTCCCGAGGGTTGCACATATAGCGTACTTATAATGTAGCCTGCCTATCGACCATGATTCTACTGACTTCAGTACAATGCGTGCCACGAAAGATGAGACTTGACACACGTGGTTTGACATGCGCAGTAGGTACACGATTTTAGGTATCTTTAGCGGTATGAGGTCTGAGTGCGGGTCGGGACCGGACGTCATAGGGGCGGCGGAAAGAGCGGGGGAGGCGGGGTCAAGTCTCATCTTTCGTGGCACGCACTGTACTTAACTATCAAAACCGTACATTTTTTTTGGTGAATGTGTTTTGAAATTTTGACGATCAAAAAGTGTTGATTCTATCCTGCGGGGTAATTGCGTAACACACTATCAACAGCAATGGGTTTAGATTTGACAGTTCAACAACATTCATTGCGTTAGTAACGTTGTTGAACAGACATATTTTCCGAACTTATAAAGCAATGGGTAAGCAAATTATTCAGATTGAGATTGATAATGTTAGGCAATTAGGGTGCTGTTTTGAATAAAAAGTTTTAGATTTAGTGGCTTTCGATCCATTTTTGTAAAGACTTAGTTTCCCATAGACATTTTCCCACTCGAGAACTTCTCCATTTTTTATTTATTAATTACTACCAACTGCCACTTATGGCACATTTTATGTGTATAGAAACTCCTTTGTTTGCACAAGATTCCTTTGGTGTTCAGCAGTTCAGTGTTTGTTATTAATAGTCGTTTTTATCTAGTATTATACAGGGTTATTTTTAAAACATTAACAACCTCTTGAGAGGTCATTGTACTCATCATTATGAACAACTTTTACTATGGGACCAAACCAGAAATCGCGAAAAAAAATCATCTGTTCCCTACATTTTGACTCAAAATGTAGGGAACAGCTGATTTTTTTTTGAGGTTGTTAATTTTTTACCAATAACCCTGTATAATACTAGCAGCGCTCCGCGGTTTCACCCGCATAAGTGTCGATTCCGTGAGAATATCGGGATAAAAAGTATCCTATGTATTAATTCTGGTTATAAACTATCTGTGTGCCAATAATTATCATCCAAATCCGATCGGTAGTTTTTGCATGAAGAAGTAACAAACATAGAAACACACTCAAACATTCGCGTTTATAATATTAGTGTGATAGAATGAATTGCACCGATCCCAGCGTGGTTAAACCAGATCCTTTAGAGAATATAGGCGTGATGTTATGATAATATGCATGTTTATAAAAATGTTGTTTGTTAAGATGCTCTTTTATTCTGGAGGGTTTTATAGCTCTCCGGAGCGGTGCCAAACTAATTTGCCTAACTATTTCTTGGCAGGAAGTAGGGACGTATCGTATTTTCATCAAGACTAATAGAATGTACACTTTATTTCTGCAATAACATGCTCGAAGTATATCCTTACGTGTTGCTAAGAAAATCGATAGTGGGTGCATAAATAATGTCAACTTGCGGCCACTTATAAATATGTGCTATAAAGGCTCCTACAAACAGGCGCGACACGCGATATAATCGCGCGCGATACAAAGGCACTGCTCGTTGCGCGACTTCGGTGCCTTTGTGTCGCGTGTCGTGTCGCGCCTGTTTGAAGGAGCCTTAACAGTTTCCTCAGCTGGCGTAACTTGCGAAAACCGCAAGTGTTTAGCTTTCCGGAATTTTTTTGGCTATATTGAAAGTCTTGCCCATCAGATAGTTTAATTAAACATCATCACGCAGCGCGCTGCACACAAAACGTAATTGTTTCATTCTGCTGAAATCCGGGGGCGTTGACCTGATAGATTTCTGACTGGAAATCCCGTTTCAAATATTGATTTTTCAGTCGCTTCGTACCCAGCACCATAATCTAATAGCGTAACACACTTTCTATCACAATCTGAATAATTTTAAGGGATATTGCTAATCCCTTGCTTCATATGTTCGAAAAATGTGTCTTCTCGACAACGTACAATGCGTGCCACGAAAGATGAGACTTGATCCCGCCTCCCCGCTCTTTTCGCCGCCCCTATGACGTCCGGTCCCGTCCCGCACTCAGACCTCATACCGCTAAAGCTACCTAAAATCGTGTACTGCGCATGTCAAACCACGTGGTGTGTCAAGTCTCATCTTTCGTGGCACGCATTGTAAATAACGCAATGAATGTTGTTGAACTGTCAAAATGAAAGCCATTGCTGCTATCAGTGTGTTACGCAATTACCCCGTTTTTTTTTTTTTGATACATTAATAGTTATATAATGTAAATGGTACACCACAGACTACCTGCAGTATTGTTTCTCCTTCTCTCTTTAAAACCATCCAAAGGTTGTCTTTAAAAGATCGCTTTTAGCGATAAGACCGCCCATTGTGTCATCCCTTGTAAAAATTCTACATTTTGTATCTGTTATTTAGATGGTGTAGTTAATAAAGAGTATTCTATCTATTTAGTTACTAAAATGATGATTATGACATGAATATTTAAATATATTTGATAGGGATGGACAAAAGTCGTTTTACATTTGGTTTAACTAAACTTCGGCGGTTTGAACCGTACTTCGGCATTTTGCCGAAATTCAGTCTAAAGCCCGATCATTAGATTTTTTTTTCATTTTCACCATATGAACGGCAGAAGTTCATATTCGGTTCAAACCACGTTCGGCCAATCCCTAAGTCTTTGATGATGACCAATTTGGATTTTAACACTCAGAGGCGCAAAGAAATTAGTAAGTCTAAGATACTTTTATCATCCTTAGAAGGAAAATCTATAGTAATGTTAACCCGTTTCTTACCCGTTCGCAAATTGTTTTTCCTAGGCCTTACTTGAGCACGCCTTGCCTCTTAGAGTGTGGTCGTGTAAGGACGTAAAATGGAATGAGGAGAAAAATCGTGTCCTTAGTGAGTTTTTCTGCTGGCTTAGTCTCGGTAGATATCGATTTTTAATTGTTTAGCAGTTATAACTTGAACAAACTGTCTTTGAATTTGGAATGATCTTCCTAACTGCCATCTTGTCCGTAGAGCTTTTTAATCTAAAATAAGCTTTTAATACAAAAAAAAATGCTTGTAATAAATAAATAAATAAATAAATAAATAAATAAATACACAAACACATTATAAACTCACGCCGTCTTCCCGTGAAACTGCAGAAACTGCAGAGCTCGACCTGCCAGCCAGCCCCAGCTTTTAATCATTGTAAATAATTTAGGCTTTTGTCTTGCAAAGGGAAAATTCAGACTAAAAATCAATGTTTGTTCGCATTTAATGCGTTGCTATACCGTTAATCCGATTGCGATAAAACTCTGTCAACTTATTGCTAGCACTTGCACGAAGGTTATGGGCGTAAAAACCAAAAAAGAAATTTCAAGCGGACGTAGTCGCGGGCACTTGTACGTTCTACTGACTTTGTTCCTGTGTTTAGAGCAAACTAAAGCACTCCCGTAAAAACTCATCAAGTACAAATTCAGCTAATGATAATAACCCCACAAAATTAACGAGCCATAATAAACTACTGTTCCACCTCCCGTGTCACACCCGGAACTTATAACCCGGCCCTTTTAACTATCATAACACGAAAACAAACAAATCGTAAACGAAAAAAAAAACGACCTATTCGCGTGGCGTCCACACAAACAACGATATTAATGTAATTAATCCCCTAAAATTTATTACAGAGCTTTTATGCATTTATATGCTGCATTTTTGTTACTTGAAGCTCTTGAAAGCAAACTGCTTTCTGGGTCAGCGTTAATTTATTATGCATATTGGGAGTTGTAAAACGTATACTGTTTTGTGCAGGCGTGTTGCGAAATTAAGGTTCTTAATTAGCTCAAAGGGGGACTTTTAAGAAATATAAAAAAACGTAAAATGTCATTATACTCTGAATTAACCGATTTTTATGGATGCTATTTGTCATTGTAAAGTTCATGCATCCAGACCTCTGTGGTCAGCCGTGCGTAGAATTTCTTTTATGCCTTTGACTTTGAGCAGATTTCGTCGTCTAAGAATGTCACGAACACTATTAGTTCTGGTCAAAGGGCTGGTCAACAATGTAGACGTAAAGTCAGACTAATTCCTTTCCTGTCTGGAATAGACTGGCATGTGATGACTTAAAAGCTTTATACCTTGAGAGTATATAATTACAATTCATTCCACGTCCAAAGTGAACTAAGGTCTTATAAAAAACATTTTAAGAACCCAAAGGCAACAATAATAAAATGCGCAATGATATGGGTCAGGAAAATGTGGTAACATAGAGATAGCTTGCAAAACAAGTACGTGCCATATCATAGAGTGCTCGCTCCGGTCGTGTCTATGAATTCGTATATTTTACGACGTGACAATCTTGGCTTTCCTCAGAGTCCTGATACTGTAGTTGCCACACAAGCTATATTAAGTTATTTTCCAAGTTGATAGGCGCCGCCGACGCTGTTGAGAAACATACTTGGGTCCATTTTATTTTGTGTGACCGGTAATTCTGGTCTTTGGAGGCTAAGGTCAAGGGGTTCATGTAACATTGGCCCAAGTAATATCTTGGAAAATCAGCGGGGTAATTGCGTAACACTATCAGTAGGGATGGCTTTCATTTTGACAATTCAACAACATTCATTGCGTTATTTACGTTGTTGAGCAGACAAATTTTTCGAACATTTAAAGCAATGGATTAGCAATATCCTTCAAAACCATTCAGATTGTGATTGATAGTTTGTTACGCAATTGGTGTGCGGATTAATTTTGTTGATACATTGCTGCTCCAGCGAGGTCATTGCCACACACCCACAAATCAAATATTCATTTTTACAGTGCAAAATGTTTAGCGATAATTAAGTACATTGTTGAGCAGACGATTTTTTCAGACATGAAACAAGAGGTTACTAAATATCCTTCAAAATTTATTTATCCTTTGAATTCTGTTGAAAATGTGTTCCGCAAATTGGGTACTGTTTACTTAATGAGCCTTGAGGAGCTGGAAATGAATGTTCATTGTAGCATTTATCATAGAGCATCGCGCCAGCCGTGTCTATGAATTTGTAAAGTTTACGATGCTTGCGAAGTCACGACAAACCAGTTGTTTGCAAGTTTTATTCAAGGAGTTACGTTCAGATATGTTTAAATGTCCCAGAACTTGCAAAAGTCGGAGCAGATGTTTCGTGTTGTAAAGCACAGATTTTAGACACATCTGGGGAGACTAGAAAGGCATGCAGAGTTTAAACAATTTAGGCTAGCCTTTAGATCATGTTTTGCGTATAGCTCAATCACTTTTGCGAATTCTGGCAGGTCGAGAAGATCAAAGGCAAATCGACACACTTGTTCCATTGGACTTTGGGTTTTCCTGATAACGAATACTCAGCTCTGATCTAATACTGTTTTAGGCTTACTTTGCCATTTCTGTGAAGATTAAGCATAAAATCGTTCCAACTGCTGGGACACACACCTCCTCACGGTGAGAGGGACTGGGCCGTAATCCACCACGCGGGCCCAGTGCGGTTTGGTAGATGTCACGTGTCTTCGAATTTGTGGTTCTAGGATATGCTGGGTTCCTGACGATGTTTTCCTTCACCGTTTTCAGAGTAGTGGTGATGAAATAATTTACACAAAGTAAAGCGTTTCTCCGGGTTCGACTTACAACTCGTAAGTCGCGGCAATTTCTACGGCGCCACTACAGCTCTGTGAAGATTTAATGTTCCAAAATGTACACTTAGCAAGTCAACATTGTCTTCACTCCTAGGCCTCCTGGTATTAATGTGAGTCTGCTATAATATTATGCGCATATTTAGGGGCGGTTGTTAGCCGCACCCTTGTAGGGTTTGTTAACATGGACTCGACTCAACGACTGTCCCTGATGATAACTCAGGTTATTTATGTGTTAGAAATGGGTATACTTATACCTTCCGTACTTATATAATGGATTTGTGGTTCTTGGATACGGATAGGCTTTTATAAGGGTTGTATTTAAAATACAACCCATTTCCCCTCGGGAGTGATTAATGAAAACTCGGTGGAAGCCTCACCTCGACGTTAATTTCCCGGACTGTACTAGAAAATTTATTTCGGTTTTTTTTTTGTAGTATTTCTCGATCGAGTGTATAATTAATTATGTTTCGACCAAGTATTCAACTTCGTCGAGCACTCGTATCGCTTTTCTACCATTGATAACATCTAGGCTCCTATATTGATCTCCCTTAACTCTTCAGATATCCTCAGATTTACCCTTATTTATATTTTTTTTTAAATTTGGAATTGGATAAAAATATTTTCTTCAACAACTTCCCCAGTATCTCTTCTCGTTGTAGTTTATATATCAATTCCCCTCAGCGTCCTCTCCACACTTGAGAGCAGCCCTCCAAAGCCGGAGTGCCAACATTAAGCCAGCTTCGCTTCGAGTGACATTACAAATAGGATCATATCGTGTCCCATACCATGGAGGAGTGACAGGGGCGAAATTGTTTCATGCATACTTAATAGAAACGTCGGATTCGTGTGTAATGTGAATCTTTATTGCTCATCTGTATTTGAGTAGGCTGTTACTTTCAGTAAATCAAGCGATAAAAGTTGTTGTTTTGGTTTATCCGATCCAGCCTCTCCCTTGCTGCCCTCGTCCAGCGACGCCTTAAGCCGAGGGCCGTACCTCACAGGCGGTGGGTGCCCATTAGCGTGTAGTCCTAGTTTTTTTAGTTTTTAAGCTCTTGCTGGAGGCCTTTTTTATTGAGGCACCCACAGGCAAGCCCAATTAAACAACCGACAACCTTCTAGGTTGACTGACTGAGCGCAGCGAGGGATTCAAAGTACGCCACTCGATGCTTCCGAGGTGGACACTACTTTTTATCACTCTATAATATGAAAAAAAAGTAAGTGCAACTTATGAATAAGTAATAGTAAGTTTATTTATTTACATACAATTTTGAGTAACGAACGAAAGCAGAATGCTTTTCGCGCGATTTTTATTTTTTCACAAACTTTTTTTTAAATTGGGTCGCGCGCTTTTTACTTTATCATACAGCCTGATACTTGTTCATAAAATGTTCGTGATTGATCTCGTTGGCGATTGGAACTTTTACTAACAATATCCACATTCCAAATTCAAATCACTTTTAGTCCCTAGGGATTCAAGAGCTATTTTAGTCCCTGTTTACGAAGAAAACACTTAGTTAGCTATTTTTGAATAGATGTGATAAAAAAATGTATATTGTTGTTTTGACTGCGTGCAATATTAACTGTGTAGTGTGTAAGCCTCGAAGGACCAACCATGTTCGCTCTAATTGATTTTGGTATAATTGCATAACATAACATCACGCCTGTATTCACCGAAGGTTAAGGCAGAAGTGTACCTATAGTACACCCACATTTCGTCAGTTATGTTTAAGTCCCATGTAATAGGGGGCAGCCTATTGCCATCAACCGGGGTCAAATACAGACGTTGGGTTGCTATCGAGAAATTCCAGATAGAAAAACTGCCCGATCTGGGAGTCGAACCCAGTACCTGATGGTCACCGGGATTGTCCGAAAGGGTTACCGCTGGCCCGGAACATATTATGGCTAAGGAAGGAACACGGGTGGGTTTAAGTCAGTAAGAGTCTGACACTCCCTTCCGCTCCACCCAGAGCGGAAGGGGTCATTTGATGATTTCCCATCCTGAAAAAAAAAACCATTACCTGATGCTCAGCAGATGCGCTTGCGACCACTTAAGGAGACAATCAATTTAGTATAAAATACCCATGAATAAACGAGTTTGTCGTTAAATTAAGATTGGATCATACGCTTAAAGACTCGTACACACAGGCGCGACGCGACACACGACTCAAAGGCACCGCTCGTTGCGCGACTTGCGGTGCCTTTGTGTCGCGTGTCGCGTCGCGCCTGTGTGTACGAGCCTTAATGCAGATGATTGAACAATCAAATTGACTTATGAAACGTTTTACTCCTTTAAATTTTGACGTCTTTATTGCCCTTCACAAACTGTATACCGTATCCATTTGTACAGAAGCAAAGTCTCTTAATAGAAAGCTACAAAACAGACACGTTTGAGTAACGTTGCTGTGTCACGCTGAAGGTTTCAGCCGTGCCCACTACATAGGGCGACGACCTGAAGGGTTGGCTTCGCTGTAGGGGCATGGTGAAGATGGAAGCGATTTATTAGATTGTATTCACTACCTATGTATGTTATACTAATAAAAAATGATTATGATTATGCGATATCTCTTACCCGTTCAGTAAGCTATGAAAAAAGGAAGCTTAAAGTCAAAAGTCAAAGTCAAAGCATTTATTTCAAATAGGCACATAAAAGGCACTTTTGAACGTCAAAAATTACAACAAAATAGAATTGATTCTAGTCAGATTGTAACTAAGTACCGTCACGTTGTCGCATGCTAACATCCATACTAATATTATAAATTCGAAATTAACTCTGTATGTCTGTCTGTATGTTACCTTTGCACGCCTAAACCACTGAACAGATTTCGATAAAATTTGGCAGAGAGATAGATTGCATCCCGGCGAAGGACAGGATAGTTTTTATCGACATACCTCGCGAGCGAAGATGCGGGTGGAAGCTAGTAGCTTATAAGTATGTTAGTACAGCGGCATGCGACCACGGGAAGGTACTTTCTTGTTTATCCTTTTAAGTAGTCGGGTTTTAGTTTTTAAACTTCTTTTCAATTTTGTTTTCATAATATTATAATTAAAAATATTTAAATTGATCGCTCTAAATGTCAACAACTCTACGCGGTACAAAAAAAAACACTTGATAACTAAACAAACAATGATTTGCAAATGAAGGGGCGGACTTACTACAAAATACAGATCTAAAAAGTTTTATTATAACAAAAACTTAACATTGTTTTTGGTAAAATTAAGATTTGTAAAAAGTCAGAATCAGAATCATTTATTTGCCTCAATGTAGGTACAGGAAACACAGAGCAAAAGTTGTTGTTTATGATGTTACTAATATAGTCCTGCGATGTTATTAGTCAGGTAAATTCTTTACCAGATTCGTGCCCTTGTATAATTATGTGTCTTTTTGTCTCGACTGTATCCACGGGTAGCTTTAAACAATATAGATGTTCTAAGTTTGAATGTGGGTCCAGTTAACCAATAAAAATACAGAAAATAAATGATGTGGTCAACTGGACCCGCGGGTCCAGAAGCGACCGGGTCCAGCTGACCGAAGACTCATAACCCTGCCTATCGGTTAATAAACTAGAAGGACCAAAAAGTTTCTACGCCGCTTTCAGCTTATCCCTCGTCCCGCTCCAGGCGCCACAGACGGACGAACTTGACGAATCAATTGTTTCAGTGGTACCCAGTGTGCCCACAATAGTGTGGGTATTTAGGGAGTGGGTGGCCCTTTCAATCGCCCTCTAAGTGCGACCAGTGTTGTGTGAACACACTGTATACTCATTTTATTGTTGTTCGAATGGAAAGCGGTTTCTGTATGGGCATTTTAGTTTACGTGTAGTTTTTTTGTTGTATTTGTATTGTATTGCGCTACCTACCCGACAATCCGTGTTAAGACTTGATGGGTTTGCTCGTGTTCAGGAATCTTATTGCTAGTTTGAGTTATATGAATTTAGAGGGTTGTATTGATGATTTTATTTAATGATTATAATTCTGTAAATGCATACTTGTTGGTCGCGAATCATATTATGTTCAACATACAACCTGAAACTGACCTGCAAATTGAAGACGTAAAATTAAATGTAAATTCCGTAAAAGGAAAAATCGAATTTCGCAGGCTGTCCTGGGAGCCAGATAAGTAGCTTTTATTCTGTCAGAATGCACCTGTCTGCGTATACACTGGCGCACTATAATATTGCCTGCGTCGACGATTAGTCTCTACTGAGATTGGCCACCATGCTCAAAATTCGGTCTGGCGACTATTATTATTATGTTTTGAAGATGTCTTCTGGATAACCCAACATGGTAGATATTGTTGAAGCTACTTATAAATGGCTTGCTGGTTAATTTGAGATGATCAATCAATCTTTTAACATTTCACTCAAACATTTATAAATACATGTCGGGAGCTGTCGACCATCAGAATTGAGACGCGGAAGCTTACATTGTTATGAACATTATTCTTTCATACAGACAATGCTGTTGTACGTAAAATGTTCTCATTGAGAAGAATGACATTGTTTGCATTTTTCCAAATAACACACTAACACTCGACAGGTTTATTGGATTTTAACGTAAGTACGTTGACTGCATTTCGAAAAAGTTATTCGTTAGTGATTCAATGTGATTTCGGCAGATATTGTGGTCAAAAACTAAGCCAAATTTTAGGTGTCCTTAATGTCTGACTGAATTCTGTAGAAAAGACAGCATACTCATAATTGCCTTAAAAATATAGCTTCTCGTGTTGATGTCACACTACGAGCATTTATTTTATTAGTTTTGAAATATCTGATTCCCCAAACCAGCCCCGTCGCATCGCATCGCATCGCCCGTCCGCGCTATAATTTCGTTTTAACTCAGCGTTCTTTTGGGCTTCTTTTGTCCCTAACGTGATGTTAGCATTTAGCCTTCCTCAAGAATGAGGCTAACAAATGCAAAAAAACTTTTTTTCAAATCCGACTAGCAGTTCCAGAGATTAGCGCGTTAAAACAAACAAACTCTTCAGCTTTATTATTAATATAGATAGATTTGTATTTTAATTTTTGGTCCCAAGTCAAGAACTAAAGTATTTGAATTTGGATTCTACAGGAAACATCCATAGTACCTACATCTTACTCAGAACACCACATCTAAACATTCTGTCATCCCATAAATCACAATGAGCTTCCCACACCATTGATGGCTCCCGGAATGAAAAACATAATATTTCTATCACAAACTTTAAAACAATAATATGAGTCACGTAGACGTGCCATTAGTAACACACTAACAGTTTGATATTCATAATAATGATTTGTCACGTAATGTGGGTCCAGTTCATATGGGTTGTCCATATGAATACTTTGAACTAGGCACTGTAGTTACTCGTTGTGACTGACATCATCATTTCCAATGCCTGAGTTACTAAGAATTGGCTGAGTTATTAAATTAGTTCATGTAATCTTGATCTAGTTAATAGTTATATCCCTGTTTATTATGTCATACCTGTGTAATCAAGATTTTTCTCCGTGACATCTGATTTCTAAGCTGTAAAAATCTAAAGAGCTATATAATCTGCGTTGCTCTTAAACCGGATATGCTGGATTGACAACACAGCAATACTGAATTTTACACAATACACCCTAGCTTATTATTGACCAACCCAATTCTTTCAACGATACGAAATATTAATCATAATATAAAGTATGATTCGTCAAGAGCACATTTCAAGTTTCATTTAACCAAGGACATTGGTATCACTAAAACGAAAACCATGCAGATAATTAAGACTAACAAGACATTCAAAACTTTCCTAACCAAGGGGGTAATATGACATAATGAACTTGATTTGACGAAACTTGGACCACATTCATATCAAGTTTCTCTTAGATTTAATTGTTTTACGTCCTATTTTGGTAATTGGCGACCCAAATGAGACGAATTCAGACAATTAATGTGACAACCGCACTGGTAACTAGACTGAAATACTACTCATCCTTTTAATCTAGTATTTCACTGAACTAATGCTCGACAGTGATGTAATAAATTAATAATAGATAGCAATTAGATCATCTATGAGACATGAAAAAAAATACAATCGTGTAAGCAAATGTTTAAAGACTCAGTTGGTTCCCAGACTGGTAAAGACCAAATAATAGTTTGGGAGCATCCTATCACACGATACAATTTTCCGTTCCCGAAAAAACATAGATTTCCCAAAATTCTGAGGCCAGAATGGAAGATCTTCCTCGCCTCGATGATTCCACATATTTACAAGAGTTTTGACTAGGACCCTGTGGACCACAAAACTTTACAAGTCCACAAATCAACAAAATTGTCAAATTGTAAAAAATATTGCGTAACAAAGAAATTACAAACATGTAAATAAATTGTGGACTTGTCACTACAATTTACATATACAAATGCAAGGTTTTTCCGTTACAATTATTATAAGGTTAGAGTTTTGTGGTACAGGCACTTGTAAGATTTACAAATTTTCTTTGTGTCTTCTCCAATGATATTCTTAATACTCTTCCCCAAATAATACCGTGAGAATTGTCACACTGAACCGTAAATTTAATTCCAAATTCTTGTTTGTTCCAGGTAAGGCCGCATCAAATCAACCACAACGGTCTGGGTATTCCGAAGAATCTTGAATTTTTGCGTTAATTATACAGTTTCGACGAATCGAATCCAAACTTATATCATATCAGTTTGAATATCGGTCTCCGAGAACCCCAAAACGGTTAAGGCTCCTTCAAATAGGCGCGACACGACACGCGGCACAAAGGCACCGCAAGTCGCGCAACGAGCGGTGCCTTTGTGTCGCGCGCGATTATATCGCGTGTCGCGCCTGTTTGTAGGAGCCTTAGACAGATAGAATATTTTCTGACATCAGAACAACAAAGTACAGAGACTTCATCTTAACATACGTATCCCTACGAATTCTTAAAATAACGGCTTCCAGCCTTGGATACATAGGTAGAGTAACTGTGCTTAAAGTCTTACAGGATATTCTACATATCTTTATTAGGGTCTGTGGGCTTATTATTAAATAATACGCAAGGTACTTTTCCTCCCAGTAAAAGGTTTCCTAAGGATCCCTACACCACACTTCGCAGGCAAAAAAGCTGTTGATAAAAAAAAGCTTAAAACAGTAGCATGGTTTTGTCCGCATCGGCCTTAGGAATGTACTGGGTAACCCAGATTTAAGCCGGTCGATATATTTCGACCTTTAGCTAACTGATTACGGGGTAGCCTCTGTTATTTTAATGTGAAAATAATCGTTAGGCTGGGGCTGGCTTCTATTTTAGTAACTTCATTCATGGACGAATCAATTTGAAAAGTTAAAAGTAGCTGGTCATCATACTTAATCATGATTGTACGCCACAGTTGCAAATTACCCTCCTGTTAGAGTGCTACAGTAAGCACTTGGGAAAAACATGGCTGAAATAACCGACTTTTGCATACAAATTGTTGATTGCAGAATGTTTTTAATGGCAGAGGATGCTACTGCTAATATTAACAACTGCAAGAGAGGAAGTCAATCCTTAAGATCACCTTATAGGTCACCTGATAGGTCAGTAACTACATGCAATAATTATCATTTTCGGCAGAGGAAATGTAGGTCAAAAACGAGACAAAAACTTAGACGATGATTGGACGTTCAGTTAGAGATAAAATCCGATGGAGAAGTCCCATGAGTAAGCCAAACAGTGGGTAACAGGATAAAGACGAACATCTCAGGTCAGAACCTGAACCTTGTGTCTTTTTTTTTTAGGTTAAGAGTTCGATACGCTCCACCATTATTTACAACCTGTTCTAAAAGTGAGATCAATCGCTTACCTAGAACTAAGTTAATAATATATTAACGACGTCTGAGGCACTGAGGTGGGCGTCTAACGGGCGGCGACAATCGCTCCATTATGTCCGTACTCGGGCGTCGAACCCGCACCCACATGCTTGTCATTACTGCTGCATATCGACTGCGGGTGTAGGCCACACTGCACACCCTAATGAGATCAGGAATAGTAGCTTTCTATGTTCGATACTGGTACGGGGAATGAATGAAGAGAAGAATGAATGAAGAGAAGAGAATGAATGAAGTTCTTCCTCAAATATGATGGTGGTAATATTTCGAAAGCTTATCTAAGTAGATTCTTATATGATTAATTAAAAGACTAGCTTGTCCGCGAATTTGTCTGTGTGTATTTTGTATTTCATAGGTCCTTCTCCAGGTCCCAGACTGCCTATCTGTCAAATTTCGTAACGACAGACTTGACAGAGTTGCTTTCGCATAATTATATAATACATATTAGTAAAGCTTATCATAGGAATCAGGGAAACCAGGACAGGATTAGGACTTACGTAGACTTACAATCACTATATTTGAAATGACTCACATAATAAGGCCTAAAATATCAAATTAGCTCAAAACAATAACATCATTATTGTGTAATTGGAACATTCTATTTTATTTAGTTATTTAAGAAACAATGTAAAAGAGACGAGATAAAATTCTTATTATTATTCACAATGTCTAACTTACCCAGATATAAAAAATGTGGTTACAATTGACATAAAACTTTTTATCCTGACAAGCGCAGTAATCTGTGAGCATGATGTTCAAACGGTTTTTGCTGCCCGACCATAAAGACATCGCAAGAAACATTTTTCATGCCATTGTAACACCTCCTCAGCAAAAACTTGACATTCCACTCCACCACAATCGCATCATAACTTCATATAATCGCACCTATGAGACGATCAGATTAGTCACATCTGCATCATACGCGAACAATCGAAGCATTAAGTTTTTGTGGGCGGGCATCGAACTGCCGACCGTGCCCCCATGTCTCTCCTGCTTCCGGCGTTGGTCCTATTTATGTATATGAAATTAAAGGAGGTTTATTAAACTGCTAATCAAATGGGGCAGGCAAAACCATACTACGGTTTGAGTTAATAATTTAGAAACTATGGAGTACAAGTCACTAGACATTGAAGGACCAGCGGTTCACCGCCCTGCATTTTGGTTCTTCGAGCTGGGTAAATGAGACACGGCAGTCGACACTTCCAAGTATCATTTTCGGCTGGGGAGATGTAGGTCATAAACCGGACATAAACATAGACGATGATTGGCCGTTAGAGATAAAAGCCCATAGAGAAATCCCATGAGCAAGCCAAGCAGTGTGTAACAGGATCACAGGATAAATACGAACATCTCAGGTCAGAAAACTGCATCCTGTGGCTTTTTTTTTTCAAAGTTCTATATCTACAGAGCCAACTGTAATTCAACGTATTTTGCTATTCAGAAACACACAAATTTTGTATTTATGGAGTGCTTAAATGTTGCAAAGGGGATACATTATCACGACCTGAAAGGAATATGTTGAAATACAGTTCATTCTGTATATGTACGAGTATATCTACCCAACACTTCGAAATCTGACCTAAAAAAAAACATAATTATATTATTATCCTTTCGCCCGGTTTCAATGGTCGTTGACAGTAGTAATATAAAACTCCATTGAATGGTTTAACAGCTCGGTTCGTTGGCTCTGCACCGGAATCGTGCCTATTTGCATTTTTAGGCCTCGACACTGTCAATAGACAACTGCAAATATGTGCTAACGGGCTTCCAGCTTTTGCGTTACTTTTTTTCTACAACTACGACATCATCATCACGTTTGTTCACACTTGTAAATGTTTAAAAAGTCGACAGTGTAGAGATGTTTTATGGAACATTCGCTTTTTATCTTTGCTTACCTTTTCTTCCTTCTGGTATTGCTTTAGGGCTCCACTAAGTTAGGAATTATGATGGACGAAAATTCTATAGCCATTATTAGAAAGCAATCCAAATCCTGCAATAGTTACTATAAGTAAGTAACCTTGGTTGGTTCACTAGGTACACACAGCTTCATTAAGTGATTACCCCTCCAAAAGACATGTGCGTTCAAATCCGTGATAGGCCCAAGTTGGTTTTTGTATTTTGCAAAAACATTTTATTTTAATTAATTTATTGTTTTAGTGAATAAATAAGTTTAAGATAATATTTATTTTTTAAAATTCTGTTTTTATTATTGTTTTTTTCAATAAAACGTTAATACTTTTATTATTGCGAAAACGACAAGCAATAAATAGGGTTAACATTTACGAACGTTTCATTCATCGTCTAAATAGACTAGAGGTTTCAAGACCGCTTGCCGTGCCTATGAGTGGGAGTTCAAATCATAGGCACGAAATGTGCTTTTTGTTCATTATAATTATTATTTTAATATATTTTTCTATTTTGTTTTAGTAATTATTTATAAAGAATTTTAAAATAAAGAAAAATAAAATACCTTAATAATCATATAATAATATTTATTATTGCTATTATTTAACAAAACTATGATCTTATTTTACAACAAAGATTTATTTTGATTTGATAATTTTATTTACAGTTATCATAATATACTATTTTACCAACTGACACAATTGGGTTCCTAGACAAGTAGCATCCTATTAACGTAAACGATAAAATAGTAAGCGGTAGAAATATTTTAGATTGACATAACCTAACGAAATGTCACGTGACCTGTCATGCCGTCTCAGTATACAAATTTGACATTTGACAGTCTGACAAGTGACATCGAAAGAGACAAGTTTTGAAGCATTTGCAACTTGTCTAGGAACTAGAAGTTAGTTTGGCAGGATTACAATCATGAGCATAATAAGTGAATAAACATGTTATCAATAGATAATCAATTAACATCTCTTATTAGCTCATGATATCTACTTAGAATATTTTGCTATACAAAGTAAAATAGTGGAATCAAATGAGTTAAATGTCTTCGTTGTTTATTTTGTTGTCATACTTAATTAATATAACTGCTTTTTCTGGTTCTCTTCGATGTTCTTCTGTTAGACATATTTTGCAGGTCGATAACTGTGAATTTTCGCTGCGTGTAAATGTCTTCGAACCGTGGACAGAGATATTCCATGCCGTTGCGAACTGTAACGAGTGGATGTAAACGGCGGTGTAGTGTGAACCTTAACAATATCCCGATTATGTTCAGATTGGTCCGTATAAATCCCAGTAGTTCTCCGACCCATGGACATTGTCTTAACATCGCCGGTTTCTTGAAATCTGCGCACCCATAAGCGCACCGTTTGTCTCTGTATAGAAAAACATGGTTTTAAATAAGTTATTAAATACCACACACAAGATACCGCAAATAGCTCAACAAGAAAAAAATCGGAGAACACAATTAATATTATAATGAACTTACTGCTATGCCAAGCTGTCTCGCAATTCCTTTTATGCTCAAATTTTGTTCACACAGAATAACTACAATTTTAGTTCTCATAAAATCATAAATCATTTTAAAAATTAATGGATAAATCGTAGTCGTTTACTCTTCGCCGTTTTAAGTGAACGTATACATCAAACGTTGTAGTTATAACTTGAGGGTATGGATTAATTTTATAAAAACAACGTAAGTAAGTAAAATTAATGGATACCCTCAAATTATAACATCTATCGATTAGACATCCCCACCTAAAGATAAAATGACTCAGACCATAGTAGATAACAATTTCAACGTAATTCATATGGGCTCGCTGGCTAGTTCGTCAAACTGCCGGTATGAGTATGACGACGTTCGGTGATGCGATGGTTCGAATCTGAGTCGAAACAATGTGGGTTCTTTTTGAAGTATTCTTAAGATTATTTGTAAGGAATTTAATGTATAACATTTTAAAACTTGAGGGGTTAGCACATACTGACGCTGTCTGTACGTAGTAAATATACCAGGTTTACACGTACATATTTACTGCTACCATAAGATCCAGATCCATCAAGCAGAACATAAATGTTTTGATGACTATTCTGAACTGCCAAAATTGCTTGGTCAGTATAACTTGCAAAATAACACAGTGACCAAAATACCGCAGTGTGACGTCAGAGCCATCAGAAAAGCCCATTGTTGTCTGTTGCCATTGATTGATGGCTTTTTTATATGCTGCATTTGCTTCCAGTGGCTCCTTGTCAGGAAGAAAGCTTTTGCTTTTTTGTATGGACGAGAAGTTAGATTTGCCAAGGGCAAAATATTTGACTGACTGAATTGTATGATGATTGCGGAAGAGAGCCAGCATATTTGAAATTGTACATTCCATATCTGAAGTCAGGATATTACAGATTTTATGAAAATGTAACTACAACAAAAAAATATAAAAGCTATTTAATTAAAGAAGAAACGACTGTATCTGACATAACAATTATTACAAACCATATTATAAAAACTCCTGGAAAACTTTTCTCGGAGTTTTACGAGAGAGTGAACAACTGAAACAGTATATTATTTTTCTTTGTTTTGCTTTTGAATCTTGAAGATCAAATGAGTTTTCTCGACGAAGATTATGTGTACAATGCAATGACCCAAGATTTCATAAGAACTGAGGGGCAATTCTCGTAATTTTACGAAAGTTCACAGTCTGATCTCAGTCTCAATCTGTCACTACCTTTAAATTCCCTACGTTTTTGAAAAGTTTTTGACATTGATTGTCGCTTAGATAGATTGCGACTATATAGATTTTGAGCGTTTTTAATTATGAGAATTGACCTTCAGGTCAAATAAATTCTTTGTTATGAAATTACAGATGTTGGATAACTGACTAACCATGACGGTAATCTGTCAAGCTCGCAAAGATGGTAACAATCGATCAATTATTATCCTATACAGTTTGCCGCTCAAGTTTACACCATTATAATCTGACCCTTGCTAATTTGGAATAGTAATTTGCCTTTCGTAAGCTTTTGATGCCAGATTAAACTAAATACGTGGTGAACCAATACAAAAGTCTTATTTATATTCATAGTCCGATAATCTCTTCGATAATCAGTGGATTGATGTTCATGTAAATTCTTCGGGTTCCCATCGAATGAATCTAAATATGGCTGGCTCATTTAACGGTTGGGTAATTTTGTTTAACCCAAAATGGTGGAGTCACCTTAACAAGCATCCCGACAGTTACATTAATATATATTAGTTTCTGATGTTGCTTGAAATTCGTTTTACTTAATAGTGGATCTTCAAATATTTTATGGTTATTTTCTTTATCTACTCTTGACAGATCTTCTTTGCCAGTTCTACGGCGTCAACGGTGGCAGCGCAGCGGTCACTTTGACTGCATATTTTGGGACACAGGAGGGCAGGGTAGGAGGTGGAGCCAATAACTTTTGAAATACTGTCGGCCAGCGACACGAACATGAAAAATCTTCTTCTTGAGCCGCACCATCATTATCATTTACTAAAGACCCGTGTTCTTCAGCGGGATTGTCCGAAAGGGTTACCGCTGGCCCGGAACATAAAGGGCTAAGGAAGGAACACGGGTGGGTTTTAGTCAGTAAGAGTCTGACACTTCCTTCCGCTCCACCCAGAGCGGGAGGGGTAATTTGATGATTTCCCATCCTGAAAAAAAAAACCCGTGTTCTCACATATTATTCATTCAATGCTCAATAATCACGCTAAATACTCACGTGTTCGTTTCGGTTTCGCTTTCGCCCGACTAGTTTCTTACATTCGTGCTTACAAAATAAATAGTAAAATCACAGTCCCTGAATTAAGCAAATAAACCAAATCGATAGTGAGTAATGCAAGTGAAGGGTCGCCAATCAGTGCTCAGAGTCACGGGGCGCCATGGTTCATGCCTGACTTGACTAACATATCTGTACCAAGCTTACGTTTTATCGATAATATGACTTTATCACTGTTGCCTTCTAGGGCATAGAGAACTAGATTATTTGTAGGTTCTATGAGATCAATTTGGAGTTAATTTTGTTTTGATGTCAATAAGTTTTTTGTCATCAAAAATATTATGACAATTAATGGACTTGCTCGTCATTTTCATATCATAGGTAATACAGGCTTATATCAGTATGAATAGTTAATATATCTTGTGATACTATAACGAATAGGTCATCACATTATACTATCTGGCAGGCTGTCAGCATATTTATTGGTTGAAATATTAGCTCAGCTTTTGATATACAACCGCAAGTCAATCCATATATATATATATACATCAGTACCCACATATTTGGAATCATTACCCTGCTCGGTTCATCAATCAATCACTCCTCCCATAAAATTAATTACGATTGCTGGATCCCTCACATATTTCATGCCACAGCCATTGTTCATGTACACAAATAAGGCAAGAGACAGAATAAGGACAGGAATGTCACCTCTGAACCGACCGCAGACACGGGGTACTAAGGTATGGTTTACGACGTAGAGGACACTCCTAAAGTGTGATCGGTCTGTAGAAATATGTTCAAAAGTTTTGGCAGTTGACAATACTGCCTTCAAGTTTTCAACTAGATTTTATGTTTCAAACAAGAATGTCATCCGTGAATGTCAATTATGTCAAAGTATAGTTTACAATGTTGGTCCTTAAACCAGTAAGGGCCTTACTGAGACACAAATAAACACTCTAACAAGACACTAAGCGCTGATTACTGCTATTTATTTCTTCCCGAATGCTCTGTCCAAAACGATATCGTACTATTGACATGGCTTGACTTCAAGACTATTAAGGAAATACACAAATAAGATTAAGGACAGTACAGTAACAAGAATGCTACTTCTGAACCTGAAATGGTCGGTAAGGTATCGTTTACAAAGGTAGGGAGAATTGGACACACATAAACTTGGACTAACCTAGACACCTAAAATATGTTTATGGGTTTACTGAACTGAATGCACAAGCTTGCTCTCTCATAGCACTATGGGAAATTTCGCTGTATTCGGGAGAATTCTATGTTGTTCAATTTTGGACTGTCTCTTCTAATAGGGAGTTATAAATAGTGTTGTTGCTTTTGGTCTATTTGTAGGAGACGTGGTTGCAATTCTTTAGATAATTGGGTTGGAACCTTTTTTATTCTCATCGAGTCATTGTGTGTTTAAAGATGTTCTTGCAAAAGGAATTTGTCCTCTGAACTGACCGATGTCACGAGATTGTAAAGTTTGGTTTACGATGGAGATCATTAAAACCTGGTACAACTAAACTGAATTTTTCGGTTCTTACGAAGTCAGTTTGGTTTTTCTATCCTTGTCTGTCTGGAACATAATTCCATTTGTTTACGTTAACATTTCCATTTTCAATATTACATGACGCAGATAAGTATCTGCTTGTGGTCTTTGCCTTATAAGGGTTAAAGCTGTTTCTGAATACAAATTATTGACAACTAAATACCCATTACTGCAAAGTAGCAATAGTCTGTAAACAAGAAACTTAACAATCATTTACACTGGAATATTCAATGGCTTGGATGCCATTTACAAACCAAGATATGGAAAATCTTCGGATTTTTCAGATACAAATACAACCTTAGACCAATTTGACGTTTCAGAATTCAACTATGAATTCAAGTGCGACCTTGTTCTATCCAAAGAATTTCGGTGGCAAGAATTCTCGCGGCTTCAATATATCCCAGAATTTCAATGATTCCAGCTTGAAACATTCCCTAGCTAGGGCTTCACAATGCACACCCGTAGTGCCATGCGACAATGGTATGCAGGCATGCTAAACCATGCTCTGACCCTGTCGCTAATGCCCCGTATATATTAGAAAGGATTGGGACGTCGATCTGTCTGTTCAGTCGCACGATTCACGATGTCGATACTATTGCTTGGGGCTTAATTTGTACCTAGATATTTTTTTTTTTGAGAAATGTCGTTTCATTGTTAAAGTATGGATCGATCATTGAGGTTTTAAACAATCGGTTAAACCAAAGTCTTTTTATGACTGTTAAATTGTTAATAGTAGTAATATTGTCGCTTGTGGCTGTTATTGACAAAACCGTTTACTTTTCCTTATTTTCAAGTTATAATTATTTAGCTGTAAATGCATACTCAGTGGAATTGATAGCAAGTCTTTAGTCATTTATAGTTTGTGACTGGTGAGCTTCAAAATAAATAAATAACAACCCTTTTCATAATAATTTTTCCATCCATCATGCATAGATGAAACAATAAGCTATTTTTACATCGTCTTCCGTCTAAGTACCAAGAAACAAACAAGAATCCGAGTATATATTTATAGTTACTTAAAAACTACATTTGTCGATTGAAGCATACAATTGAATGATTAGGGTTAGGGCTAAAACCGTTTTGGTGGCTATTTTCGGATCAGCAGTGAGTCATGTGTATTCCTCATTCGTTCCAACGTCGCCGTCGTGTGATACCCACTCGTTTCTTTTCCTTACATTCTTTGGATTTTAATGAAGGGACTGTCCGCATTTTACTTTCGTTTTGGAAGAGTACAGGAGTAAAGTGCTATTGTTTAATTCGAGCTGTCTGGTTTTACTAATTGCTGTTGGTGCCACCTTTTTTTCGTAATTAAAAGTTTGAATTAAATGCTTGTAGGAACATTATGCAAATGTTATTGTGTCTGGGATAATTTGTCTCTTTAAATTATGCTTTTTCACTGTTGTGAAAGAGCAGTTTGCATTATAGCGTGAGGAATGTTTAGGCTTTTGCGAAAATCTGAATTTTGTTTTGCGAAAATAAAAATAAATGTTCTAATAGGTAAATGGGTGAGGCTCACAGAAAATGTACCATCACACACGTGAACGCGTAACGCACGATAACACACTGGAAATAGGTAGCACACTGGAAATATTGTTAAGATTAGTTCACACGAGAAAAGATTATTTATTATAATGGAATTTAAAATAAAACACTATATAGACAAATGTATTAATATTAAACTCAAAAGCTTCGCTAACAAAGTTGCATAGCATTACTTATTATTTCTTAAAGACTAGAGAGACATTCAAATATTGATATCAAGATTTGTACTTAAAAATGCTTAGAAAAAAACTAATTTTATACAATCAAACAATTTTTTTTGTTTGTTATACCTATACTTGCACATAAATATCCTACTCAAAATAAACCTCGTCGCTAGTAGCAGCTAAAAAGTATTCTTTTGGCCGTTTAATGTAATGTGTAAGGCATTTCTTGGCTTTTCTTCTTTCTCTCTCTTCTCTCCACTGCTTTCTAATATTTTCCTGCATAGAAGAAGAATATTCTGCTATTTTCTTTCTATTTCGTTTTGTCCTCTCAGCATTTTTTCTTTTCTGTGTTATGAACTTTTCAGGATTTTTTTCTTTCAGCCTTTCTCGTTAGAGCTTCTGTCTTTCAGCAGGTGTTAGCGGCATCTGCAAAAAAAGTTATTGCTGGAAGAAAACATGCTATTTAAGCGTAGTGTGGGTTGGCATTCCGCTACGTGAACCGACCACTATTATATATTGGATACCGCTCTGATAATACAATACTGTTGTTACTCAAAATGCGCCTTTTTCGGAATCGACGAAAAATGTATTATTCACTTGATAAACATTATAAAAAAATATTTTATTAGGTTAGGGTTTAGGTTTGTTAATATAATTAACGCAATTGTCATTTACCAATTATTCTAAAAATTACAGGTAAAATATTGTTATCTCGACATATTCTGAGTTAATTACAGCAGTATTGTACTATTGATGAAAATATTGCAATGTGCACTAAGCTTTACACTTTTCACGTGTGTTACATAACACAAATTCGTAACACACGCAACACACGTGAACAAACACACGTGAGTAATATAACCTAAAAGTCATGTAGCATATCTAAATGCAATGCAAAGTAGTGAAAAACTACATTATTCAATAATATACATATCCCTCTTAATTGTCCTTGCCCTTAAAAAATACTATGTTATTACTTACCATGCAAAATTGCTTCCGAAAAGTCGCTAAAATCTAAGTACGAAAATAACACACACGCGAGTATTGCCTTTTCCATAAAAACCAAGATGTCTGACAGGACACTGACATTTCATATTGAAAGTAGTAATGTTGCCATCACAAAAAAAACGTCGCAAGTGTTTCTATTGCCTATTACAAAAAAACTACTACGTAACACATTGTTTGTAACACACGTGAAATATTATAGGCACATTTTGTTTTTGAAGTCATATTTTTATAATTTTTTGCATAATCAATTAAATCTACTATTGGGATAGTAGTTTTATTCCCATATATTTCATATATTACTAAGATGTTACTGTATACAGTATATACACGATGAAATAAAAAATAATAATATTCTATTAGGCGCGGGCACGTTTTAATTTTCTATGAAACAAGATGTAAGCAGTTTGTTGTACCGGTTTATTTTTGGTTAAATTCAAATAAATTAACAATTTAAATGACCCGATATGAACAAGTGAATAATATCCAACACAGGAAACAAATCAATTTATTTATTCAGAACTTCCGAAATATTTTATCTTTACTCAAAATTCGGCTCATGAAAAATATGGCTAAAGTACATTTTTTGTGAGCCTCACCCTACTTTTTTTAAATATTTTCAAAGTGCTCTCCACTAGTCTCAGTACAAAGTTTCGTGCGTCTGAACCAGTTTTTGAAACACTTTTTCTACTCCGCCGCAAACACCTTGCTTACAGCCTGCTCGAACGCTGACAACGCATCTTTCGGCGACGAAAATTGTATCCCTTTGAGCTGATTTTTTATTTTCGGGAATAAAAAGAAGTCACACGGTGCTAGGTCAGGGCTGTAAGGAGGGTGACCCAAACACCCACACCGTCGACTGGCGCTGGCGTTTCTTTTCTGGATCGTATTGATAAATCCAAGACTCATCACCTGTAATGATTTCGTAAACACGCCAAGACGAACCTGCTTCAAATTTGTTTATCATATGCCGGCACCGTTCCACCCGGGCCTGCTTCTGAGCATCTCGGTGAGGTTGTGCGACACCCAGCGTAAAACTATCCTCCTCACGCGAAGATACACGTGTAGAATTTCGTGAAGGCTTCCCGATCTAACCTGCAGTATGTGCTGAATCTCTTGATACGTAACTCGCCTATTGTCTTGGATTAAATTTTTCATTGCTAGCACGTTTGCTTCCATAACAGCCGTCAAAGGGCGACCACTTCTTTCTTCATCCCCCAAAGTTAGTCGACCGCGCTTGAATTCGTTATACCAACGATACACGGTTGCCTTAGAAGGGCCTTCATCAATGAATGCCATTTGAAGTCTATCGTATGTTTCGTCCGGTTTCAGGCGACAATTGAAATCGTAAAAAATCATAGAGCGAAAATGTTTCCGGCGCAGATCCATTTTTTAATGAGATACGATAATTTAAAATTGGCTCGCAAACAATGTGGAGGGAAATTTTGAAATTGGAACGTACTTATTTTTACTTACAGATAATCATATTTTTTTTTTTTCAAAATAAATTAAAGCTGGCCAGTCTCTCATATATAAAAACTTTTTTTCGCAATACTTTCTGAGTGGCCTGGTATTATCTAGTTTGCAGATAGATTCCATCACAAGATATGAGCTAGTATAAATTACTGCAACAAATCTTATCTATATCATCCATATATACTGCTGAGTAAAACTAAGCCTAGGATTATTATGATTTAATAACTTATACGCTAGATATTATGCCTCTTTCACGTTTATTAATCGTAATGCCAATACAATCACGCTGAGCAATAACAACTACACTTGCAAAACAAACAAATTTCACTACACTGGTTGTAATAAAATGCTAGAAAGCGAAAATCTAGCTCATCGATCAAAATTACAGTTCCCGAGACGGTAGCGACCAAGAATCGGATGATCTCTCAATAGTACGGCCGTCACGCAACCGTTGTGCGATCGACATGACTCGCATAGTTGCACGCGAAATATCGATTTGTGGAGTTTTCGACAAGCATTTAATATAATAGTTTGAAAATTGATAATCGAGGAAGGAAGAGAAGATTAATTAATTGTCAGTGTTGATTTGAAGGCTGACTACAGGAAAATATACTTTTTTTTTTCTTTTTTGTAATAGGAACGGGCCCGATGAACGTATTTTCTCGCCCAAAATGAGTTGAAGAAGTTTGGAACAGTTTTTATTGTTGTATACTTGGAAATATGCAAGTTCTATGGTTTTGCAAAAAAATCTAAACGACGATACTTTTCTTCATTGTTTTGTTTTGCGTGATTATTACTTTTTTATGAATTATGTGAGAACGTTATTTATCTTTATTTTATGCAACTGTTATTGGGTAGGTAATATATTACGCTTACGTTAGTTACATCAGCGGTTGCGGAATTTCTTTCCAGAAAACTTGCTGAGATCGAAAGGAAATTACTTCTTATCAGATCGTCAAGTCGTTTTTACATAGTAATCTATGATTGTGTATGTTATGGGCTTTATGGGTTTTGATTCGTACGTAAAATACTCGCTTGGACTTAGAGTTGCGGACACCAGCCCGTCTTACTACTATGGGTTTTGATTTCCAAATGGTTGTCTTATTCATCTTGCACCAAAATGCATTCTTCAATGACCCCATAGACAAGTAAACAGGAAACTAATTCCCATAAATAAAAACGTCCAAAATCTAGTCGCAATCTTATCTCAGCGACAATCTCTAAACAGCTTCATATTTTCTGACTGACCGACTTCTTGACAGTTCAAAAGTACCTGTAAATGGTTTAATTGAAATAAATGGTTTGAGTTTGAATCAATGTCAAAAACATTTTTACTATTTTTAACAGATTGAGACAGATCAGAATGTGAACGTTCTTAAAATTACGGAAACTAACATTTGCATAACAATATTCTTTACTGCATACCGGAAGTGCGTTATTATTATCAGGAAGTGTAAATAAGCAACTCTCGATTCTCGAGTGCTTACTCTACTCTAGTGTATTATTATGTCGTCCAAATAGACCATTTGTGTGCAATATTGTTGGAAAGTCCGTTTGTCGTGCGATTATCTCCGTAACGACTTGGCAGATTTGTATCTGTTGGTTTCATTGCATGGTTTTCTTCTTCTGTACTAAAATTGAATGCTTGGTTCATAAAAATTCCATCGTAGACTTTGTCTCTGTCATCTCTGACCTAGACTAGAGTCAAGAGCAAACCCATTTCAAATAAAAAAAAAATCTTAATAATATGTTCATTTATTCAACCAAATGATAGATATTTTTAGTTCTTACTCATATTACGTTAATTAGTTATTTGTTTTTGTATGCGTCGTTCGTTTGTTCATTAATTACGCATTTGTCATAGATTTTGTTTTTGTTGAACATAGATTATTTTGGTTGATATGTTTTGTTTACTAATAGAATGATTAAAAGTAAAAAAATCAGTCTCAGACCGCCGAAGCTCAACTTTTTCAAGTCAAAAATGCTTCTTAAATTGCACTAAAAACTGGCATACAGGTACGTCGGGTACCGCCCGCTCCATACCACAAGTTTTGGTTCACTGTATCAAAAACAAGTTCCAACTTTTTATGTCAGGGGTATAATTTGGAGTCATTTCAGTCTTCCTTTCGTCAAGTATTTACCGATTGACTCACTCGAAGGTCGCGGACTATATTCGTACGAAGTTTATTTTTTCTCCGTCTGATTCATCGGCCAGTGCTGCGCCATCGTTATCGATGAATTATCGGGAACTCGCGAATGTATCGATGCGATTCCCTGAAACGTTTAATTACTTCCTTTCTAATATGTAATGATGTTGCTTCCTTTTGTTGTTATAGCCTCTAGTCATTTGTGGGATGTTTTATCGCATCCTAGTGTAGATAACGAGGAATGAATGAATCAAATACCTATGAACTTTTCTCAGAGCTTGACTTTAATTGATGAACAGCTGTTTTGACATTCAATTGCTAATTATACATTAGCTTAGTAAGTACCTACTTTTTTAAGTCAATAACACTTCTTGCCAAATAACTACTCTATACATAAATTGTCATCATTATGTCAGCTACAAGTACAAAGTTCATCCACGTTTGGAAAGAAAATTGCTGCAATCACCGTTAATGACAAGAAGATTTACGTCGCAGTTTCAAATAAGTCGCAATTACTATACCATAGGATGAATTTCATTGCTATAAAATTCGATATTCTTATCTCGTAATCGCCTTTTATGACAGCCATTTCAGAAGCATGGTGGTCTTATTTAAACATATTTAAATGGCTATATCTACATCTGATTTCTAACACAGTTACGTCAACTTGTCGTGGTCGACTCTGGTTATAATACAAGCCACGAGTTTCCTCATTGTCTTATACAATGATTCATTACAATGTCACTCTTTGAAAATGTGTAAATATGCTCTGTTTATCAACGTATTTATAGAATATTGAATCACTAGTTTCGATGAATCTGCTTGCGCAGTCTAAAAACACGCGTTTTAATGGCAATTGTTTCCTATCATTTCGCAATTGAAGATGTTTCGTTTGTAGTTCACTTCACTGTACAGCTATTACTACCGAGAAATACTGTTGAGCTAACTCTTTCATTAAAATTACATTGGTTATTTATATTACGTTTCTCAAGAATAATGCTATTTTATACTATCTCAATATCTCCATAAACAACGCTCGGGTAAAATTGAATTATCGCTTTACAATCCGATAATAACTATAAATTGACGATTTATTTCCCCAATAACAAGCTCTATCGACGACAATAAATCTCGATTAATTTATCGATACCTACTATTAAGCATAGTATCGATAAATTATAGTATTACCTCTTTCACGTCACTAGTCTACTAAATATAGTATTTTTTAAGTATAAACAATCGTTTCATTCACTATGTGGCCGAAAATAAAGAATTGACCGTGATTAGCTGAAATTGATATTGTTCTACCATTTAGTAGTTTGGTGCGTTGTTTAGACTGCGCAGTATATTTTGGTAGGTACGCCTGTGCCTATTATTAACCTCAATTTCAATGATTGGTTAATATGTGCACTTATGGTGTTACTAGCGACCCGCCCCGGCTTCGCACGGGTGCAATGCTGATACTAAATACACTACAGAAAAACTGTGAACGTTGTATATAAAAACATAGCGGCCCGCTCCGGCTTCGCACGGGTATAAAATATAACCGGGTATAACCGGGTATTAACCTTAGAATAGAATATAATTTATATTTTAAAACTACTATCATACAATTATTTATCGTAACTTACTTATAATTACTGATACGTTGTCGCGCTGAAAAGCACGTTTTTATAATAAACGCGTCCGATCGCTGCTAAATTCAAAGCGGGCGGCCGGCCGGTACCGCCGCAAACGCTACGTCCCGCAATTTTTAAATCTGTAATATCTTCGAAAATATTCACTTAAATCATACGGTGTAAAGGGCCATATAGATCTACATATATTAAATGAACAATATATTCAAGGTATTTAATTGGTTAAGGATTAATGCTGTATTGGTTAAAATCGCTTCGAAAATTAGCCATTATTTGTCGTAAAAAGTAAATGACAAAAAAAGTTATTGTGGGTTATCCATAAGAGATAGACATATACCATCACGGACTTTTCTGTAGACCTTTTCAATGTGTACAATACTTAGTACATTATTTTGATAAAACTCGTAGGGTTCAGCCTGCGTTTGCAATGTAAGCGGAAAAAATGTAATTATTTACGACATCACATTAGAAACCTCAAAAATAACAGTACTCCTCCACTATTTAATGTATGTTATTATACATATAAACCTTCCTCTTGAATCACTCTATCTATTAAAAAAAACCGCATCAAAATCCGTTGCGTAGTTTCAAAGATTTAAGCATACAAAGGGACATAGGGACAGAGAAAGCGACTTTGTTTTATACTATGTAGTGATGAGCATAAATTTCGCATATCATGAAATAATATGAGAGTTTGTATAATTATATTCTAAGTACAAAAGGACCACTTTTTTAATATTATAACATTAATTATAAATATCAAGAACAATAAGAATATTTTATTGGTTCATTGTTACAAAATAATAATATTATATGCTTACGGTAACTAGAATATCAAACGTACGAGTAGTTATTTGAACGGGAGTTGCGTTATCTCGAATTTTAATTCGAGACAAATGTTTGCGGTACCTAACTTAAATTTAATTACAGAATGTTTGAAAATGGACAGAATACTTAATTAAAATAAGGGTAGTGAACTATCAAGATAAAGATGTAAAAGTAGCAAATAGGGTCCTTTGCCCAGGAGATGGGAAAGCGCCAGCGCAGCCTTAAAATAAATGTTGTAGCGAAATCTTCACTGAAGTTTGAAATGAGTCATCCATATCTTAAGATTTCGAATTAAAAGGTTAATTGAAACTATAACATGTCTATACCTAACCTCTAAAAAGACGGGCCAAAGTGTCAAACGTAGTTTGTTTGTCTATGGCTGCCAAGTAAAGAACAATTGGTACATTGACACCTGGCCACAGACACCACACAATACAGACTTCTCGCAATTGCCTTTACGATCCTCTCAAGCCTTTACGAGTCATTCCAGATGATTGGAACACAGACAGAAGATGGAGTAGGTATTAAAATGAGAAAAACAATAAAAGGAAGTTTTATGGCAATTTTATTATGAAGAAATAAACATAAGGTGTTCGTAAAATTGCTTGCGTATTTGATGCGGATTGCGGAAAGATCGCTACACAACATAACATCACGCGTATTTTTGCCCGTAGGGTTCTGCAGAGGTGTACCTACCTATAGGACACGTTTAGGTAGATAGTAGTAGTTTTTCGTCAGTTATGTTTAAGTTCTATGTAACAGGGGGCGACCCTATTGTCATCTACCGGGCAAAAATCCAGTCTCCGAGCTGCTACTGGGAAACACTCACTTTGGCCGACCTGGGAATCGAACCCAAGACCTCAGGAGCAGCAGTAGTGCTTGCGACTACTAGACCAACAAGGAAGTGAGACGAGGCAGAGGCAGAACGCTACACTGCACGGTAAACCTATCAAAATAAATTAAAGTGTAGCGGTATCTACAAACGCCACATGCGAACTATGCGTCATTCTGACGTCACACAAAATCCTGCATCTCGCAAGCAGAGTTTACCGCGCAACTAGCACAACGGCCCGACATGAATCTTTCGGCAGCTGCCCACCAGACACAACACCCATCTGGTCGGAGGATTCTTCCTTTTCTAACACCTCTATACTGAATCACGTCAGGGTCACCAGTATAAAGGTGTGAGGAACAGGGTAAAGTTCGCTTTAAAAAATATTAAAAAAAAAAACTATAAGTAATACATACAAAAAGACTGTAAAGATCGCGCTTAAAATTATTTGTGAAAGCCTCTATCTTATAATAAACAGGGAACCTATACACACTGAGTGGATGGATGATAGCTTACTTCACCCAGTAAAGTAAGAAAGAGAGAGAGAGAGAGAGAGATCTACTGAAGGCTGCATTATTGCGTTGGTCGCATAGTTAACAGCGTCACCTACGATGAAGCTATAAACTTGGAAATTCATCTAGCAAGGACATCAAATTCCTCCGCGTGATCTCCTGATCTAGTAGGTAGCTGTCTACACGATGTACCTACATAGATTACTGGATAGGGAACTGCAATTAAACTAGTTAGTGACGTGGACGGGTGCTGTTTGCTGTAATTTAGAATATGCATAAAGCTCTAATATATCCCTAATAAAATAAACTACTGTCGGTACACCACCCTAATTGCGTAACACATTATCAATCTTAAGGCTCCTACAAACAGGCGCGACACGCGATATAATCGCACGCGACACAAAGGCACCGCATTATATCGCGTGTCGCACCTACAATCATGGAGTGGGTGAAGCTAGTTTAAACGAAGATTTAAATGGGAAAACAAACCATAAAGTGGGTAAAGTCCGTGCACTTTCATGGTCTGATTACAAGCATGTGCGTCTAATGAGGCGGGAAGCGCCGGCGCCACGCCGAGTGCCTAATTAGAAAGTAGAAAATCTAATTATTTCGCTAGACCCTGTCTGTGGCGCATATCTTGCAGACGTTGGCCTGGGGTCAGATGAAATCGGTGAGGAATTTCAGAGACGATGCATAGACACTGTTTAAAATTAAATTGTCTTAAAAGTAATGAAAATAATTACAAAGCAAGTTATCGCGCCAAGCGACATCGGCCAACCCGCACTGAGCCCACGTGGTAGATTATTGCCCACTCTCTCTCACCGTGAGGAGGCCTGTGTCCTAGTAGTAGGAACAGTATAGGCTGATTATGCATCATAGGAGAACCAAGGTAACCGACATAGCCCGAAGAATTGCCAAACTTAGGCTCCTTCAAACAGGCGCGACACGATGAAATCGCGCGCGTCACAAAGGCACCGACCGCACCGGAATAAAAAAAAATACTTGCTAAGTTATCGATATACACAGTCTCGATACATTCACCATCTAGCTAGCTAGACAGTCCATCACTCGTCACCGGTCGTGATCGTCACGCATTTGCATCGAATTTGATTCGCTCTACTGAATCGATTCGAAAACACATGCGTGACGGCATCGCGGCGTATTGTCGTGTGTTATCATTGGGCATCGTCGTATCAGACCATATTTCTCTAGTAGCAACATCGACTATGAAGACTGTCTTCAACACAATGATAGCATAAACATGATCAGTCTTTGTTGTTCCCACTGCTGGGGCTATAGACCTCCTCTCTCCGATAGGGCGTCGGCCATAATCTACCACGCGGGCCCAGTGCGGGTTGATAGATGTCACACTCGCATGTCTTCGAATTTTTGGTTTTAGGACATACTGGTTTCCTCACGATGTTTTCCTTCGCCGTTCAAGACATAGAAATGTAAAAGACAGGTTCAAGACAATGATAGATACAAGAAATTGAGGCGTAACCATTTTCTTGACTAAAAAAAATCATTTATTTTGCTCCAATCAAAAAGACCAGAGGCACGTTTTTGTTCTTAAAGCTGTATTATAATTAATAGCCCAGCCATTAACAGCACATTTATCACGACTAAAACTAATGGTTTCAACCTTTTATAATGCCATAACGCTAAAAGAGAACAAGACTTAACAAATTAACAGAAAATAAATTACGTCAAAAATCACTTTTATACTAATAAAACACAATAAATCCGGCTTTATTTCTGGACTTGCTATAACAGGTACAATAGCCCCAGTGACAGTTACAAAGACAAATGTACCAGGAGTACAGTTTATAAGGAGAACCATTAATAACTAGAAAGCAGTTATAATGCAGGATTTAATGATTTGCCTGTCTTAATATTGTGAAGGCGCGGAAATGGGTTTTGTTGATCTGATGGCATATAATCCATCTTAGAAGTTGAAGTCGTACTAAATCTATAAAATACTAGCTGACCGGTCACGCGTTGCTGTGGCTAACGTTTTTGTGCAATAAAATAATATTGCGATTATAAATGGAGATGTGAGCTATCCTATCTTTCAAGTTGGATCAAACTGCACACGGTGTACAAATTTGATTAAAATCGGTTAAGTAGTTTAGGAGTCCATCGCGGACAAACATCGTGACACGTAATTTATATATATTAAGATGTATTTTGGGAATAAATAAAATTAAACGTAACCTATAAAATAAAATTGGCAAAAAGAAATTGATTTTTTAAAATATTTTTTCCGTCGATAAAATTATGCTTAGTTTCCCTCATTTTGATATGTGCACATTATGAACACTCGCACTGCATATTGCAATCGTTGTGAGGTGTCTATAGCTTCTTTTCATTACAATACCACCCTTACCAGCCTATTTATGTCCCACTGTAGGGCAAAGGCTTCTTCTCATACAGAGAAGGCACGAACATTGATAACCACGCTTGCTCAAGGCTTATATCCTACTCATATTATTAATTTGAAAGTTACTCTGTATGTATGTTACCGTTTCACGCCAAAACCACTGAACGGATTTCGGTAAAATTTGCCATGCATATAGATGGCATCCTGGAAGAGTACATAGTCTAACTAGGCAAGTTTTTGTCCCGATAGCATGTGTTCCTGGGGGGTAATATCCGACATCCACCCGGGCAGAAGCTAGTTAACTATAACTCCAAGTTTCCTCACGTTGTTTTCCTTCACCAGTGTCAGTTCCACTTTGCTTCCTTTCGTGACTCACTCAGCTATTATTCTCGTGTTATCAAACTCTAAAACAATCGGGTATTAATAAACGATGAACATCAATTCAAAGTACACTAGACCCGTTCCTCGAACTCAATAGCTACTAAAGTTACCGTGACTAACACTTCTATTCTGCTGACTAGTTCTGGTTTCTCAAGGGCAAATGTTGACTTATAGTTCAAGTTCCGGAAAAATCTTGGAGACTCGTCAATGGTGTGCTTGACTTTGCATACCTAGCTGTTATGTTAGTTTATGGTAATTAGAATGAGCTTTAATGATTTGAAGATATGAGAGTTTAGTTTTGTATTTTTTTATCTGTTTTATTCTTTTAAATTTTTAGCAAGCTTCTTTGAGTCCCACGAATTATGTTGATCTTCAAGCAGTGTCAATCACAAGAGGATATTCTCTATTTCAAATTGTATTGTCGTGATATGTAAGTTGTGAAAGCTACTAACATTGCCCTTTTCAACCCTTCGATCTTTGCTTTCTTCGCCCAGTCTTTCCCTATCACATTGAAAACTCTAAACGAAATATAGAACTTAACGTAATTAATAATTCAACATCTATGACTTGGCTAAGTACTCATTTACTGGTCATGTAGTGTTGTTCAATATAGTATACACAGCACAAACACATACGTAGGTCATTCACCTGCATGATCGGCTACTTTTTTATTGCATAGTAATTACGTTAAGTGAATGTGGTCGTTGATTGAGAAATTAGATACCTTGTTGTTATCGGAAGTTAATTTGTTATTAGGCATTCCCAACTAAATCGTGAGGTATTGGTGATTTTCTCGCTCATTGTCAGTCTTCTATACAATAAATGGCACAGGTACAAATTTTGATGCCCTATGATTATTTTGCAGCTGATGTTATAAGGAGTAACCTTGGCTACTTTCATTTTAGGGAAATAAAGAGACACATTATTGTTTTCCGACATCCACGCAAAAGAAATCGCGGGCACAGCTAGTTAATATAAAACTACCACGAAAAATACCACGTACATACCACGCGGGTGAAAATTGAGAAATATACCAATTACGTGTCTTTATTTTGTGGCAGTTCTATGACCTTTCCTGGTCATCAACTTGTTTCTGCATAATTACTCGCCGTACCTGAGCTTCTGTTACATTCCTTTTGAAGCTTAATTTTCCTGTTCCAAACCCCATAAACGTCGTCATACCTCATTAATATGGATCTTATCTTCGGGTACATCGACAAGTATTTTAAGACCTGATTTAAATATTTTGAATCCAAATTGTCTTATAAGAGCTCAGCTGTCACTAATGTCACTTTTTCTATTGTTACCGTACTCAATAAATCTGCCGAAGGGTAACCCAGTAGGGGTAAACCATCGGCAATACTCATCAAATAAACTATTATAGCCAAGTACATTCTGGATGAAAACGTAATTGAAGAATGCGCAATTTCGACACCGGTATTTGCTATCTACAAAATTAAGTTTAGGACCACACCTAAGACATCAATGCGTGGGATCACGCCCATAGCATCATAATTGAGAACATACCGTCTATGCTAATACGAGCATCTTAACACCAACATGTTTAAACACTCTAGCCACTTGAAACTAACCTTTACGTCTTCGCAATAAGGTGCGAGGGTGTGAGATAGAAGACGTTGATAAAATTGCAGGAGTTGAAGTAGTGAATCATGGGAGATGAGTCTCTTTCACCGCGATAGGCAATGTTGCAGTAATGAAACGGGTAATAGAGGCTGTTTGCGATATGCATGGGTGTGAGATGTTAAACGTTATCAAGCCAATTAATGTAGTCGTTGATAATTATTGGAGTTTAACGAAATATGGCGTTAGTAACGATGTGGATTTGCCGAACGACCACACATGGGCTCAATCTTTGCGATCCAGACGACACAAATTGCTGCGGTTATAAGCTCATTTGTGTTCATTACCCTGGTCACGTCTTGTCACACCCACGGGAAGTGGGTACTAACAGTTTCAGAATCAGGACCAAAAGTCATAGAGTAACCTCAATTCCGTCCGGAGGACCACAAGTAGCATATTTATCCTATAATGTTCCCACGGCTGGGAACAACCCACAGGCCTCCTCTCTCTGAGCAGGTGTGGGCCATAATCCTCCACGCAGGCCCAGTGCGGGACTGGGCCTGCGTGGAGGATTGGTGGATGTCATAAGTCTTTGAATTTTGATTCTAGGACATGCCGGTTTCCTCACGATGTTTTCCATTAACGTTTTGAGAGCAGTGGTGATGAAATTAAATAAATAAAGTAAAGTACCTGTCTGGGTTCGAACTCACGACCTACAACTCGGTCGGGGCCGATACCATTAGGCCATCACTGTTCTAAGGACCTCACACTTAGAACCAAATCAACAAGGCCCAACGTATTTCGTGTAAGACACCGCAGATGCTTCTGCATTCCGCAACATCCTCGCAGTGTTAGATGTTGACGAAGATTACGATGATACTTAAGCTTTCCGAACAGGTTTGGGTCAAGTCCACTTGGCACGTGCCGTGGCTTACGATTGAGATGGACGCTTTGTGAATTGACTGAGTGACTTAGATCAGATCTTGCGAAAGTGATTCGATATTGGCATATTGATAAGCTTCAACTTCGTTATACTTGAAGCTTTTGACATCAATCATAGGTTTTGTTTCCTCTTTTTTCGGAGATTTCTGACCCCTAAATAATTAAATTGCAATTGAAAAGTTTAAATGTTAACAGAAAAATGTTTACATTTGCTTAAGGGGCTACAAGATCTAAACGCAAAAAAAGCAAGTTTTAGAAACAATAAAAGTATATGTTTGACTACAGTAAACAAAATCAGGAAAATATATGATATTCTTCAGGATATTTGCCAGGTTAGATACTACATAATTATGTTGAAAACATAACACAACTAATTTGATACGATAGAAATAAATCATGAAGATACCTCTAAAAAATTTATTTTTACAATAAAAACCATACTAATATACATACAATCATTCTGATTGTTTGTCAGATTATTCTACAAGCAAGAAGCAACATACTAACGTACTAGTGTTTTAATTTTTTAGTCTAAACAATAGATTTTTTGTAAATAGATAATTGCTTCATATTTTCCAATAAATTACCAGCGTTGTCATCGCGCTTCTCTCTTCAATATCGGTTTGCCCGTCCAGCATCCTAATTGCGTAAAACATTATCAATCTCAATTTGAATAATTTTGCTAATCCATTGTTTTCATGTATTCGAAAAATTTGTGTGCTCAACAACGTAAATAACGTAATGAATGTTGCTGAACTGTCAAAATTAAAGCCATTGCTACTGTTAGTGTGTTACGCAATTACCCCGCGGGACCTCATCCTCATCAGTAGGGCTTGCAGCAGACCAGCGAAGCAGTCAGACATTGGCTTAAACAAACAAAACAAAGGAAACTAATGGGTCATGTATGAAAATATTAAATTGTGTCGATTTTTTTTCTGCACTTATGAATAAGCTAATACTATCTACAAAAAAAGTATCAGATTTATCTGATTAGTATTTCCAGAGAAATAAATTAAATTCTGTTAGAGGCGGCCATCGACAGTAACCCACGGATTTTTATTCAATTTCCTTAGCCTACTCAATTAAAAAGTAAAAACTGTAGATAATCTGTACCGTCTGACATCCATCCATCATAACTTGTCAATTTGTCATAACATAACCTCACTTTTCACCTCTTGCTTTGTGTTTGTTTGCGATTTTATGGATATATCTTTACGACGACCCTCACGCTTTGAATACTGGATTAGATTTCGACTGCCTTCGCGACGACCCCCACGCTTTGGACACTGGATTAGATTTTGAGAGACCTTTGTTATGATGGATGGATGTCAGACGGTACAGATTATCTACAGTTTTTACTTTTTAATTGAGTAGGCTAAGGAAATTGAATAAAAATCCGTGGGTTACTGTCGATGGCCGCCTCTAACAGAATTTAATTTATTTCTCTGGAAATACTAATCAGATAAATCTGATACTTTTTTTGTAGATAGTATTAGCTTATTCATAAGTGCAGAAAAAAAATCGAGACAATTTAATATTTTCATACATGACCCATTGAGCTCCCAAAACAATTTTGGCAGTACTCAACTTCTAAACGAGCTAACTTTCTAAACATCTGGCCAACTACATCATGTGGAGTAGGCCGAATGTCGCGAAACCCAAACTGTCCAATTTAGTCCAGTTTAGTTTGGCCATTACCAATTAGTGTACAAAGTGCTCTTAAACAGTTTGTCCGTAGCCTATGTACTATGCGTGGACGAGTTTTGCTGGAGCGACCGAGGCTGGTAGGGCTACCAAGACTTCTCTACAACAATATTCCGTCGTTTATTGCAGTAACCTCATCATACCTAACTCCTGCAAACTTTTACAAACCAGTCCAATAAGAACTTTTCTCTGGCTATTACTAGAATCAGCTTTGTCTTTAACCTCGACTTTATCTCATCACTAGCTTCTGCCCGCGACTTCTTTGGCGTTAAATTTGTTGTTCCCCAGCCACCCCGTCGCATCGCATCGCATGCCCGCGCTAGTACTTAGTTTTCGCGTAGCGTTCTTTCTTCTGACTTTTTGCTCGGTTCCTTAGGGTCCTAGCGTAATTTTAAATAGTCTGTAGCCTTCCTCAACAATTCGGCTATCTAATGCAAAAATATTTTTTTTTTAATCCAACTGGTAGATCCAGAGACTAGCGCGTTCAAACAAACAATCTCTTCAGCTATATTATTAGTAATAGATGTGAAGAGTGTTACGACTTATGAGACTTACAAACCCTGACCCTGCCCGGGTGCCCATAAATCTATTTATTATTGGGTTGTCAACCTGTAATGATTCTGTAACTGCTGGCTGAGTTACGTTTCCCTCAATTCCAAGCTAAGTCATTGCATAAACCCTGTGATATACAACGTTGCCATTATAAAAACAGCATTCATAAACTTACGTAAAAATAAAATACTCCTTTTTATCAGTGCTGTAGTAAAAAGCTATATTTTACGATAGCGCAGAATATCCGCCGATTTATGTCTACGCAGCGCCGATCGTAAGTTCGCGAATTGATCGGTTAGAAACATTGGCAATAAATAATAACGTAGTAAATGTCAAGTATTCAAACGTGTATGGCCATATGTATGGCCAGGGCTGGGGCATGTACCATTTGGTCTTAGACAGGGGTCAAGCAAATCATAGTGTATTCTCTGAAACAACACCAATCACTTCTGAGGGTGTGTCCTGTTATTTTACGTTTCTAAGATATAATATAATTAACTACTAGGTACCAGCCCTGTAAGTCTGCGTATACCGTTACCAACGTATAAGCCAATATCTTGGAAACTGGTTCAATGTTAGCCGATCCTTATTGGGATACTAAATCCATCACGATTGAATACAATGTGCTGTTATAAAATAGGCGTAACGTAATTTATACGTGGTTGGGGTTTTTATAGGAGTTTGTTGCTGGAAATAGATTTAGAGGAAAGACAGTGGAACTGTGGAAGTCTTTGTTTTTGTCTTTAGTTTTGTTTAGTCTGGCTTGACGATTTTGCTCTCATACTGAAATAACCAAAAGTATAGTATAGTATCGTATCACCCATTAACTGGGTTGTGGAGGTCAGATATGCCTATCTGACGACGACTGCCGTCGCTCCATGTAAAATACTGGAATTCAGCTGCATCCGGTTAGACTGGAAGCCGACCCCAACATAGTTGGGAAAAGGCTAGGCAGATGATGATGACTGAAATAACCAAAAGTAGAGTAGAGGAAGACCAAAGAAACGAAACGATGGATGGACTGGCGAATCTCGCGCGACACAAAGGCACCGCTCGTTGCGCGACTTGCGGTGCCTTTGTGTCGCGCGCGATTTTATCGCGCGTCGCGCCTGTTTGAAGGAGCCTTAAGACGGGATAAGGGCAGGAGAATGTTGGTGATGTGATGACTGAAATAACCAAAAGTATTGAACGCACATCGTCGCTCGCATGACTAAAAGTCCTATCTCATTTTTTAGCTGATTTGGGTTGGGACAATACTTATGCATGACAAAACCTTAACGTATTTGTATCTTTTGTTTCAGGCATCTATGGACCTCCCCCCGGACAAAGCGAAACTGTTGCGGAACTACGACCTGGAGAAGAAATGGGAGATCATCTGCGACCAGGACATGGTGCAGGCCAAGGACTCGCCAGCACACTACCTCAACAAGCTCAGAACGTACCTCGATCCTAAGGCGTCCAGGAGTCACAGGGTATGTCATATCAATGATTCCGTTTCGTTTTCCATATCCTTAAAGGCTTTTTTCAAACTAAGCCCCTCTCCAGGACTTTTCAAAACACTCCCTATGACTTCCAGCTCTTTCGATCCAGGGCTAAAGTGGATCACTGCTCGTTTGTATTCTCCTCCCGCCATCTTCTACGGGGTCTACCGCGATGTCTTCTGGCTGTGTCAGGGCTCCACGTAGTGGGTATTTTGGCTCAGAGCTCATTGGGCTTTATCTGTGTTTACTCGTAGTTAAATTGATTGATTTGCATTCTTAATGCATTTTTTTTACATAAATATGGTAAAAGGCCACCCACCGCCTTATCCATTCAATTGGAGTTCAACTTTTCCCTTTGCGACTACAAGTAGGTACTTCTTTTTACAAATCACCCTAACGATTTTCGCATTACGGTGTGAACACTGGACACGTTCAGACTTTTATATCGCTGTGTAGATGATATCATCACAACTTACAAGACCACTACATTGTTCCCCTCACCGTCAAAGGATACTACAGAAATGTTGGAACAGAGTCGCGAAGCTCACCGTATTCGGCGATACCGTTACACATTGTAAACAATGTGCGCGATACAGATCTGTGGCCGGCGGCAATTTGTGGCTACGACACTATTGTCCATTGAAACTGTCTTTGGAAAGGACTGGGTCCTGATAAGTTGTTAGATCTTGTAGTCTTCCTTTTTTTTTTTGCTTGAAAAGGGAGTACACCAGGAGACTTGCCAGCCTACCTATTAGTAAATTAAAATCTTATACCATGTAAGTAACAACTTTTTTGTCGTTTCTCCTCGCTTGAGAATGTTCTGCACCCTAATTCGTAACACACTATCGATCACAATCTGAATCATTTTGCAGGACATATGCAGCAGTGGATTATCCTAAATTTATTATTATCCATTGCTGCATTATATTCGAAAAAACTGTCTACTCCACAACGTTAATAACGCAATGAATGTTGTTGAACTGTCAAAATGATAGCCAGGTGCTGCTGTTAATCTGTTACGTAATTACCCCTGGTGTGGTTGAGGTGTGATTTTGAGAAGACCATCTTTTTCCATTCTGGTCTTTTTGGTAATGATTTCAAAGTTAAGCCTAGAAGCAAGTGTATTTTGTGACATTCCTATTTAAACCTGAGTGGCTAGTGGCTACCACTTCCACATCTTTAATTACCCGACTATAGCAAAGCCAAAAGGAAGGTTTATTTTTATTCAGTCAGTAGTTCTATCTGTACATTTATTTATTTATTTATTTGCTTACATGTAAAACACTGATTAGTAGGCATTTATTCAAATTTTATGACCAGTATCAACACAAATGTACCCTGTAAGTAGCGTAGTGTGTGTGTAGTAGTAGTAGTGTGTAGTTAAGTGAGTTCGTGTACTTTCAATGTCAAAACACCATGTTTCCTACACAATAAACACAGAAAAGCCCTCAAGCTCCCAGTCCCGTTACATGTCGCGAACAATGAGCAATACATCCCGTTTTATCGATAGGGATCGCTAGCCAGCATCAATTTGTGGGCAATCCCTTCCCGAGCTACTGTTCAACTGATCGTTACAACTAATGGTTTAAGACCCTTTATGGTTTCTTTAATGGAATGCTCTGGGAATCTTAGAAAAACTCAAGTTCTTCGTATTAGAAATTCTGTTCACATCTTTATTGGCTTTTCAATTACGAGTTACTGATATCTATACTATATCCATACCTTTTTTTTTTGTTCTCCGGGAGAATCCTTCAAAAGGCGCCTGGTCTTTGGGAATAAAAGAACTCATTCACTAAAACCACCCCGGTGGTCACCATCTGCACTATGGTAGGGGCACCGTTACTCTCAAAAGACCAATCCGGAGCCCCCTCAATGCAACGCCCGTTAGGGCACATCTCTGGGGAGACTGTAAAGGGGCCTCCCCAAAATCTAGCTGTGCAAGTGTGCAGGGCAGCACATGACCACTGTGCGCCGTCTTCCCTGTGGTCACACAGTGGGCCGACAAAGTCCCCACTCTAATCAAACGCGACCCCATATTCCCGCCTGCCTCAGACGAAGCAGACGGGGTTTTGGCGTGTCTATACCTAGGGCGGACAGACTAAAAAACAAGTCAATAAGTTTTAGACTTTTGTTTTTTAGTCTGCCGGATAGATAGTATAACTGTATCTATCTATCTACTTTCTTTATTTTTTCATTCTATACTAACAATAAAGCTGAAGAGTTTGTTTGTTTAAACGCGCTATTAATCTTAAAATCCATCATCATCAGCCTATAAGTAGTCCACTGCTGGACATAGGCTTCTCCTATTGCCCGCCAGTCAACTCGATTTTCGGCAACTCTCATCCAGCTGCTACCAGCCATCCTGCGAAGATCGTCGCTCCACCTAGCCTGAGGGCGTCTCACCTTACGTTTACCGATTCGCGGTCTGCACTCAAGAAGACGTCTACGATCTCTCCCAACGGTTATCGGTTCTACGTCTAATATGGCCGGTCCATTGCCACTTCAGCTTGCTATTTCTGTGAGCTAGGTTCTCTCAGTTCTCTGCCTCTTTTCAATGTTTAATTCAACAAATATAAATTTTGAAATCCAAAATTTATTTTTGCATTTCATAGCTCAATTCTCGTGGAAGGCTATAGGTTATTTAACATCACTCTACAACTCTTAGGAGCCGAGCAAAATGATGGCTAAGCGAGAAAAGAACAGGGTGCGTTGAAGACCGAAATTTCACGCGGACGAAGCCGCGGGCTAGATAGTCGTTTATACTTTAGACTAGTCACTATGGTTTACAATCGATTCGAAACCCAGACGTCATTCAGTCGTTTGATTCAGTTATCAGTGTCTGCTCTATCTACTCTGAGCATCAAAATGAAATTGGAAAAGACGGTTGGGGTGATTTGATTTGATGTTTTTATCTTATGTCGTGTTATTTGTATGTTTTGCTGCTGTCTGGTTTGAAGAAGCACGTTGGGGCAGTTTTTATCAATTTCAGTCTGTTCATTTGCATGTACAGGTAAAATTTTTAACCAGTAAGTACCTAAACTGTAATCATGAAAACTGACGAAAAATTTCAAAGGTGTCTCAGATCCACATCTTGAAATCAGGATCCAATGAGAAAACATTCGTCACTAGATCCATCATGGATCTGGCCAATGGATCTTCTGAGATTGAACGTCTGAATCCCTTACTCAATCCATGGCGCCTTGATGTCCCTGCCACGCTGTATATTGCAGTTAATTCAAAAGGACATCGAGAAAAGACCGATGCGTGTGACTGAACTTTCTCAATTTTCAAATACGAATTCTTTTCAAACATTATAGTTTGCATCAATACTCACTGTTATAAATCTGCGAGACTTCAAATGGAGGATTGAAAACCTTCACATAGTTAATAGTAATAATGATACACGTCATAATATTTGGCCTACTTTTGAACTGGGTAAACTTGAACTATTACCAGTTATTGATATGACCTCCGGATTCGGGACAAACAAATAAACAGACTCCTGCGGTTGCTGTAGTGTAGACGCTCCTATCTATATGTACATCTTTACATACAAAAACATATATTAAAGTGTCTTTTTGTAATGTCAAAATAACAGGTTTTTACTAAATGCATATGAAAGTATGTAATACTTATAACAAAAACAATTCTTAAATTGTCTCTCTGTCTGTTCCGGCTAATCTCCGAAACGACTGGACCGATTTTGACGGGTCTTTCACTGGCTTATAGGCTTATAGCTGATGATCTAAGGAGTAACTTTGGCTACTTTTATTTTAGAAAAATAATTAGTAGAAATTTTCCAACATCCACGCGAACGAAGTCGCGGGCATAGCTAGTACATATAGCTAAGCGTAATGGTGTAGTAGATTTTATGGACACGTCTCATTACCATGTTTAGAGTTTTGTTTGCGAATAGCGGATTATTTTGTTTGTTTAGGAATGGGAGAAAATCTGGAGATATTGTTTGTCTTGTTCTGATGTAAGTGATAGGATTTTGAAGATAATTATGAGTAAATACGCATCTCTTTCTTACAATATTTTTTCCTCATCGTTCGTATCTATCTTTTTGATATAATTATATCGTTCGTATCTATCTTTTTGGTTTGGTTTTCCGCAAGCTGTGAAACCAAACTTCTATGTACGGACGCCAGCACATCAACCTACCCGAAACTGTCAAATTCTCGCAATCAATTTTGAACTTTATGCTTTAGTGATAAAGTTGAAAATCTATTAAAGGAATCTGACAGATTGTAGTAACTTGATGTGCTTTGCGTCTGTACGAGTAACACACTATCAGTAGCAATGGTTTTCATTTTGACAGTTTAACAACATTCATTGCGTTATTTACGTTGTTGAGCAATGAGCAGACAAATTTTCGAACATAATATGAAGCAATGGATTCGCAATAATATCTTTCAAAAATATTCAGATTGTTAATTATAGTGTGACACGCTGCAATTAGGGTGCAGATTTTCGTAAGTAAATATAGTTTTATGTCAAAATTTCTACACTAAACTTATGTGATTTACCGAGTAAATACCAAATTATGGTCTAAACATTTAGCTCAAGGCTCGCAAATGCAATAGTGCAAATAATGATAAGTTAGCTGTGTGGGCACGATAACGACTCTTTTCCTACCGTCATCTTGCGCAATCTCGCGGAAAAATCAAATGCTCAACTGACTTCTAATCACGTAATCATAGCACTGACTGCCGCAGCCGCTGGACCGTATTCCCAGGTCGAAACATGTTAATGGAAGAAGTATTGAAAGACTGATACACGACTCGAATTGCAAAATCTGAATGGTACTCGTGGCATGCCAGATGAATACCCTGACGTCATGATACCTTCCGTACCAGAAGAAGGCGGAAGGATATGTCGGCCTTCTCCAGGTTATGGGATAAGCAGTGTCTGCCAGTTGAAATGACTGCGACTTACGAGTTGTGGTTCGTAAGTTCGAACCACATGCAGGCACTTTACTTTTTATAAACTATTTTCTCAGCACTTTTCCCGAAATGATGAAGAAAAACTGCACGAGGAAACCGGTCAGTCATAGAACCAAAAATTCGAAGACATGTAACAACCAGCGATTCGCACTGAGTCCCCTTGGTGGGTGGATTATACGACCTCCACTGCGTCCCCCTCCCAGTAATGGGAACATTATAAGCTGATTATGCAGTGTTTGCCTTAGAAAATAGAACGCATTTGCCCCAAAATCTTTGTTATCCCAGACTCAGTTTTAATCTCCTTATTTCAACTCACCAATTGAAATGATATTAAATTGTTACGAAGAACGATATTTTTAGTAAATCCGCGTGCAGTATGCGAACACCTGTGCTGTGGTTTGGCAGCTTTACGTAAATGTGGAACCGCAGGTGCTTGCAGCGGCTGTGTGTAGATACGTCATCTGATAATGTTGGGGCTCGATACGAGCTAAGAATGGCTATTGTAAAAAGTAAAAAAAGTATTTGAATTGTGGCTATGACATGCACAAAACTAATCAGTTTTTGTCATAGTGAACTCAATCAGCCTTTTACCAACTATGTTGGGATTCAAGTCTAATCGGATGCAGCTGAATAGCAATATTTGACAAAGAGCGACTGCCTTTCTGACCTCCATAACTCAGTTACTGGGTAACACGATACCCTTGGTAAGACTGGTTGTCAGACTTTTGCAGCCGGGACCAACGGCTTGACGAGCTTCTTTAATTACACTATTGCGTATCCAATGGGAGGTCTCTCGTAAGTTAATAAGTATGCAACTATGTGCAGAGAGTACGTTATCATTACTTAAAACCCTTCCCCAAACAATTTCTGTTTACTGCTGACTCAACAATTTCGTTTACTGCTGACTCAAGCTAAGCCAAAAAAGGCAACCAAAAAAACAACTTTCCGTAAGGACCATTTTTGTATCTTAGGACAAAATTAATTAAAAAGCGAGCAGCTTGTTAATATAAAACGCTATTCTTCCAAGTTCGTTGCATAAACTTGTGAACCAGACACCTTTCATAATGCTTTCCAATTAAACCACAACGGGAAAGTAGGGTTGACAAAAAACGTAGCCTCTCAAAATGGAAGCAAGTATATTTTCATAGAGGTACCGTTACAACGGTGCTTCAAACATATACTTAGACCTGCTCGATTCGTGTTTTACAAGCACTTGAATTAAGTACATAGAGTAACAGCTATAAAAAAAACGTGTGTTACTTGCATAGTTAAACGATTTTGGTCTTTGTGTAGACGTCTTTGAAGTTTGGTTTCGTTTGTGGTGACGGTCTGGAAATAGAACTCAATGAGGATGTAGATTTATTATTTCCGATAAAGTGAGGATTCTTCTTCTTTTAGTTTCGACGGTACATCTATGTTTCTTATACTGTTAGAGCCCAGTACTGTAGGTAGCCACGATTTATTGTCAGAGGTGTTCAGATCGTAAAGGGTGAAAGTGAACGGATATTTGGGACTCCAGCAGATGGGGCATCGTCTGATCAGGAGCACCGCACTCGCACTGGATGTTAGATGAATCGATAATGCCCCTTTTCGTCAATTTAATGTTTGCAGCGAAGATAGGATGCCTGATGCCCAAAGATCTCTAAGAACAGGCATCATAATAGGTAGGATAATGTCCTGTCTGTGTGAATTAGCTCCCATCTTTCCTTTTGCAAATGGCAACAAAAACACGAGCAACAGGCGCCGAATTGGCGCTTTTTAGGGTCCGTGCCCAAAGGGTAAAAACGGGACCCTATTACTAAGACTCCACTGCCCGTCTGTCACCAGGCTGTATCTCATGAACCGTGATAGCTAGACAGTTGAAATTTTCACAGATGCTGTATTTCTGTTGCCGCTATAACAACAAATACTAAAAACAGAATAAAATAAATATTTAAGGGGGGGAACGACAGTGTTTTTTCGACGTTTTTGCCTTGTGGTACGGAACTCTTTGTGTGCGAGTCCGACTCACACTTCGCCAGTTTTTTATTTACCCACATTTCTCACACTTTGTAAGTGATTTGGACACTTCCAAGTTAGTACATAACGAACATTGTGTGTCTTCTGAGTAAAGATAGTATTCTATTTTTAGCAATTATTATATTTGAGGTTTGAGATAACTGTATGTTCATTAGAATACAATAATTCATTTACATGAGCATATTAAAACTATAACATAATATGTCAATATTGTTTGGCGTACAAAACCGGCATGTCCTGGAACCAAACAATTTGAAGACAAGTGACATCTACAAACCCGCACTGGGGCCGCGTTGTGGATTACCGTCCACACCCTCTCACAAAGAGGAGGCCTGTGTCCCAACAGTGGGAATATTATAGGCTGATTAAAAGTACAGACGCCAGTATATCCAGCTACTACAACTGTCAAATTTCTTTAATTGATTTTCAACTTTATCTCTAAAGCATAACGTTCAAAGTTGATTAGGAAAATTTGACATTTTCGGGTAGCTTGATGTGCTGGCGTCTGTACAAAACCTAGACTATTATAATTTGCGATGGCCAGTGCCGGATTAGCAAATTAAGCAATTGCTTAGGGCATCACGTCTCGGGGGGCACCATAAGGCAGAAACAGCACCGATACATTATTTGCTAGCACATGAAAGGCAAGGCTGTTTATCAGCAAGATATTACAAGACCCAAAAGTCACTCTAGCTAGAGATGTGTGCCAATCTTTACAAATCGCTCGTCGATGTTTTGGAAAAATACGAGGCCACTAGTAGGAGGGCCTTCAGGCGTGGATTGTTTAGGCTTAGGGCATCAAGTAGTCTTAATCCGGCACATGGCTATAATTATACTGATTAGTTAGTGTTATATTTTTATGTAAATAAGAGCAAATGGTATAGAGATAGATATTGTTATTTGCTTATAATTAAAATTTAGGTACCTACCTACACATTAGATGGAATTTTTATAAACATTCCTGATACATTTCACCTTATGGCATGTATTTGAGTGAAATATAATTAAGATAATAGAGATTAATCTGCATCACTTTTACTACAATCATTATCCTTGAAACACTCCGGTGTAAAGGTTTTTAAATAAAATGTCTTATTTTTCCACTCATACCTAATTCCAAGGATCAGAATAATGGGTTTCTCATAAAGTAACACAATAATATTGTGAAATAAAACTGTCGTTGAATACTTGGCTCAAACAGTTATACCTTGTTCAAGTTATTGATGAGTACGTGGGAATCTACATCGCCTTAGTACATACATATCTGTATTGTAACGAGATACCCAGTCTGATGTTTCAATACATCGAGAATCAGAGGTTCAAATGTAAAGTACTTCGTCGGTACACTGGAATAAGTGAACCAGAGCGAACTTGAAGATGTGTGACGTCAGATGTATCGGGTTATCGGAAGAGAAGATCTTTATGTTAGTGTCTCAGGGGATAGAGAGTTATCTATCCCCTGAGAATGCCTGGAAGAAAACCGATTTAAAAAGATATCGAAAAAGGGACTATCCCATCGATTTTGTATATTAATGTGGTTTAACCATTTTCAAAGGAAGTCTATTAACTAACTGATAACAATGACAACCACACAAATTCCGTAACTACCAACTTAATATCACTGACGGTGTCAGACACATCACATCACAAGGTGTCTGAAACAACAGAATGGCAATAAATCAGAGCTTTTGGTCTTCGAATAAACCACATCATCATCATCATCTCATAATCTTCCGGCCCTTGTCCTTGGAGTCGGCGCAATACGTTTTTCACTTGGACTTTCTCAGTGGCTGTCCGGACTTCCGGATTCTAGATTTGTCCCCGGTTGATAGCAATAGGACCCTATTTCATGGGACTTAAACAAAACTGGCCACATGTAGGTCAACCAAAGGTACACATCTGCTCTTCCTTCATGGAAATAAGGCTTGATGTATGTTATGTCTTTTAGTCACATGCGTTTCCTCCCTCTTTACATACCCACACCAAGCCAAACGATTTCTTTTCAACTTTTCTGTGTGTGTGTGTGTGTCTTTTGTGTGTGTATTTTTCTGTAAATTAAGTTTATAGAATAAACCTCATCTACATACCTAAATGGTTTTGAAAGCATTTTCTATGGATGGCGTTTCCAATAGAGACATATTTTCCAGCACAAACACTAACATCACAACAAGAACCCAACTGGCAATTAAGCTAGCGCCTAACAGTAAATCCCGATGAGATACTACAAAAGATAAACGAGGCCCCACAGAACGGCGCGCCACTTGACCCCGGGCTCCAAGATCACGAGACACATGCAAACTTATTGTGTGGACACGAAGAGGTTTTCTTTTGGAGACGGATGTGGAAGCTTAGGATGATGGAGGTTACGTTTTGAATGGGCTTTATGTAGAAAGCATTTCTCTGGGCACGGATACAGGCTTCTTCCAAGTTCCTTCAGAACACTGAGACTGATTGTGACACTGTAAAACATACCAGGAAAGCATATCTGCACACCATCTACAGTATCCGGCGTTAAATATTGCACATCGACCTTTACCTTTTTTTGTATTTTATACAAAGAATAAAAATAATTATCAAAAGAAGCAAATCATAATTGTTTTAACAGCTCCTAATAGATACCGGACTGTTTGTATTTCGTGCGACAGAGATAACGCTCTACGAAGCCGAAATTAGCCGATTGTCTCTTTCCAAAGGTCGATGTGCAATATTTGTCGCCGGGTACTGTAAATAATTTGACGTAGATTGTATAGCATAATCAGCCTATAAAATTCCCACTGCTGGGACACAGGCCTCCTCTCGGTGAAAGGGAGTGGACCGTAAGCCACCACGCAGACCCAGTGCGGGTTGGTAGATGTCACATGTCTTCGAGTTTTTTATTCTAGGACATCCTGGTTTCCTCACGACGTTTTCCTTCACCTTTCCTTTTGAGAGCAGTGGTGATGAAATAATTAACACGAAGTAAAGCGCCTGTCTGGGTTCGAATCTACGACTTACAACTCGTAAGTCGCGGCTGTTAACACTGTGCCACCACTGCTGTGCATAAGACATAATAAATGTTGCCATCCTTTTCATTATGCAACCTTTTCAAATCATCCGATACCTGAGAACTAATAGGGTGGTCTTTAATCACCAGGACCACACAAAACCTTGTCGTTACATTTTTTTTCCCACAAATATTCCCGTATCTACCATTTGGAATACTAGAGCGAGGTGATAAACTCTGATCTGTCTTTATTTTAATTATTGAGGTCGCATGGCAATCGCATTACCGAAAAGGTCGAGTCTCAGACTGTGATCATGTCTGAGACTCTGAGTCACATATTGTAGCGTCGCGTCGTGCTTCTGATGCCGTGTGGTTGGTGCGGTGAGCAGAAGCTTTATTTACCGTATCCAGGGCTTTACTCCTTGGATTGATAGACCGTTCCAATGAAGGTTGTGGAAATCCGCTGGATATGTAAGTATCACAGGACCGGTCGTTGTGGCGATTCTTGAGGAAGGTCTGTTTCTGTTAGTGGATGTTCTTTGGTAGGCATTTGTTAATAATGATGATATTAACTCCTCAAAAAACGTAATTGTATTGACGGGACCTAAAATAAAAGATACTGCCAATACAAAAGCGGTTGCGATGCTGTTAGTCGAATTCTAAAAAAAGGTTTCCAACAAAAACATCGTTTAATCTGTACCAAAAGGCAACGATGCAAGGTTTCATTTTCGAATCGTTTGCTTAAATCAATTAAGTTGTGAAATAATATAATCGCTGTTTCTCCTCGTTTGTGCCACAACGTGAATGGGCGTACAGAATGCAGATACAGTCGAGATGAATGCTAGCGGAACGTATATGGACGGAGATTGTCCTATCTGCTCGTGATATACCTGAACTTTCGCCAGGTATAGAGCACTTGTGTTACGATTCGTAGAGGCACTAAAAATCGGGATAGGAGCAAGTTAGGAAAGTTAGAAAAACATCTGTCTGGAGATTGGTAATTTAAGTTATGACGTTTAACTATGAAATTGAAGTTGGAATATTACATCACCCGACGCTTTCTAATACATATTACCCTCCTAAGAGTTCTTCTTATCTTGTATCGGCACGAACTTACACATGTCGTGGAAAAATATTAGCTAGTTAGAGCATGGCGGATTGCTCAGGCTGCATCAGGCGTTCATTTAAGTATTGACACGTATGAAGGCTATTTAATTCATCCTCATTCTGCGCAAAAAAAAATAAACCCATGAAATCCAATATGCACGCGAACGAAGTCAGCTAAAAAAAATCCACTTTGCCTTACGTATGGTGAATACCTGACCTTTCTCGATCCACATGATGTTAGACACAGCTCGTGCAGTCGTGATCTACACATACAAACATATCTCCAGTCAGGTCTCGGGGTGCATGGGGAGGAGCGTGATCTGCGACTTTCTCCGGATGTTTAGCGTTGTAAACTTCGTGATTAGCTGGAGGCGTTTTTATCTGTGCAGTCTGTTTGAGCTTTGTTTATTAAATGTACCTACTTGTGTGTATTAGTTTCGATTATTCTAAATCACGGAATAAGGATAATATTACGGTTTGACATTTGTTTCACAAAAAGAATACAATTCACTTATCATGAGAAATACAAGCTAATCTTAATACTTGATACACGAACTTATGAAGAACGGTAAGCACTCGATTCGGCTTTGATGATAACAATTGTATATCGATTGTTGTCGGTTCAGTATCTTTGCCGGTTCAGCCTGTAGAGCTAAACTAGACTTATTTGTGCAGATGCAGAATAAAGGTTGTTTTTTTGTTTCTTTCTTCCTTCGACGATTTTACGTCATTTATAAGCAAAAATATGTCGGATAATTCTGATAGCGGTTTAATTTGAATAACGATATGTAAATCTTTCTTTATTTCAGAAACGGAAAATGGTCGGCGACTCGACTTCGACGCAAGTCCTCAGAGACTTGGAGATATCCTTACGAACTAATCACATCGAGTGAGTACTTCTTTTACCCTGTATATGACATGAAAAAAAAAACATTGAACGAAATTGAATTACTACTAACCTGATTTAAACGAATGAGTGTTTGTCAAAAACTTTTAGACACAGCATGGCTTTATGATGCGGACACAACTATGTATGTACAGACGCCAGCACATCAATCTACCCGAAACTGTAAAAATTTTCCAATCAACTTTGAACCTTATGCTTTAGCGATAAAGTTGAAAATCTATTAAAGAAATTTGACAGATTGTAGTAGCTAATTGATGTGCTGGCGTCTGTACTATTATAACGTATGATGAAACAGAAATGGTATTGGTACCACTACAAGCACGCTTGTAACTTACCGCCCATCGACTCCTGGCACGGAATATAGTGCATCCCCATATCTGTCTGGACGGGAGCCAGGAAATTATGCACCGTTTAAGGATAGGCTCGCATTTATCTTCCTGACAGGGAGAACTGGGGCTGAATAAATTCGTTCATAAGTATTCGTATTGTACTGAATGTACTCGCCCTGGTTGATATATGAATGAATAATCTGGGGAGTTTGTTGCGACACTTCTTTCCAGCGCAAGCTCTAATGGTGAAGGGCGGGCGTTTTGGGGGATTGTCTTATGTGATTTTGACAGTCGAAAAGTGGCGATTCTTAGCCTAATTTGAATAAATGACTTTTGATTTTGAATAAAAATCTAAATCTTCCTCATAAAATTCTTAAAATGATGTAAAGAATCGCATCAATATCCATCATCATTTTGATGCGGTTTTCACCATTATTAAGATTTGTTTTAAGTATTTACATATTTAAGTTATATTTCAAAACAAATTTTCTGCACAGAAATCTAAATGTTCTTACATAATGCCATAGCAGTACATTTTTACACCCGTGCGAAACAAGAGCGGGTCATTAGTACAGACATAAATAACAGCTTTCTTATAATATTTAATTAATGTTTCCAGATGGGTCCGCGAGTTCCTGAACGAACAGAATCAGGGCCTGGACGTGCTGATCGACTACCTCAGCTTCCGGCTCAGCATGATGCGCCACGAACAGAGGATCGCGCTCGCCAGGAGTCAGTCCAGCGATGGGATCAACCAAGGTAGGACCACAGATTTCACGAACCCCAAAACTGACACGTAACATGTCAAGATATTATTCTATCAGTTATTCGCATGGTTGTTTACACTTCGGGTTGATATTGCCTCCAATTTATTTCTGATTGTGCATCACAGTGATCTTGTTGCATATTTTTAGCAGAAGATTTAGCTTAGCCAAGGATAGCGACTTGGACCAACTTAACTTCTTCAAACAGTCCAGTTATTTCTTTTAATCTGAGAGCTTTCGTCTTTGACCGAGGCAACAAGTTATTAACCGCTTATCAGTTACACTAACTACGAAATCCGGCCTACTGCTACGAAATAAAGATCTTCTTTTATAGCAGTAAATGTGCATACACACGAGCGGCGGCGCGTCGACGGCTGCATCAGTTGCCTCTGCCGTTGATGCGCGCCGCTCGTGTGTAACCAAGGCGCACGAAGGCGGCAAATGTCAAATTATGACAATGGACGATTGAATTTTTTAGTTCAATGCCAGGCACACGAGCAACGCCTTAAATTATTATTATTCACCTTTACCTACTGCATATCTATATATATATATAACATTCAAAGTCCTGACTGACTGATAATTATATCAAAGCTCAACCTAAACCGCTGGTCCTAGAGACATGAAATTTTGGAGGGTGTGTTCTTTGTGAAGAGCAGGTTTTCACTAAGCAAGGGTTTTTCGAAATTCCACCCCTAAGGGGGTGAATGGGGGAGGGTGAAATTTCGCGCGGACGAAGTCGCGGGCAGAAGCTAGTTTTACTATATCTCGAACCAGTTTTTTTAACTCCCTTCTTCCCTATCTCCAGTAAATACCACAACATCAGAATGCAGCGGGCCAACAGAAACCGGGTCCACAATGTCAGCATCTTGGAGGCGACGAGCTCGCAGTGCCGAAGCTGAGTGTGAAGGTGCCGCAAGTCCTGCAGTGGCCAGGAGAAGGACCAGGCATGCAGCCCGGCTGAATATGGGAGCGTCCACCGATGATATACACGTGTGCATCATGTGCATGCGGGCTATCATGAATAACAAGGTAAGGATTTGTTCTATCGGGATAAGAACAGGGATTTGTTTGGTCTTTTGAGTCTGAAATGTCAAAAATTACGCTTAAAAGGACCAAATTAAATGGAGATCGCGACAGGCCCAGAAACTTCTTAAAGGATTGGACTACAATCGCAGAAGAGCTGGAAAAGTGGAAAGAGGGAAGGGAGGCCTTCGCTCTGCAATGGACAACACAGGCTTATAATAATAAGGGGAATTCTGCAACTGTATTTGGAATTTAATTAAATAACTCTTCGCTAAAATGTTAGAAGTAAAAAATAACCTTAGACAGAGCAGGAAATAAGTTGCCAAGCGAATTAGCTCGATCTTGGAATTTAACCCCTTATTATACATTAATAGCGCAGAAGACCTTATTGGGTCTGACGGTCTTATTTTTTATTAAAAAAAAAGTACAGCCACGTCACATACATTAAACTTATGCTAGAAATAATCTTAATACTTGTACAGACGCTAGACGCCAGGACATCAAGCTACCCGAAACTGTAAAATTTTCTCAATCAACTTTGAACCTAATGCTTATATAGCGATAAAGTTGAAAATCTATTAAAGAAATTTGACAGATTGTAGTAGCTTGATGTGCTGGCGTCTGTACATAGCATTGATTATAATATCTTGCTGCCTTGAAATTTAATAAACGAAAACAAACTAGAACAGACTAAAGTAAACACGAAGCACAAAGCTCACACGAAGGTTTAGTTGTTAAATGTAGCGTAAAATTAACAAATTAAAATTAATATTTACCTTGTTTCTCCATTTTCAGTATGGCTTCAACATGGTGATCCAGCATCGTGAAGCGATTAACAGCATAGCTCTCTCGCTAGTTCACCACTCCCTCCGCACCAAGGCTTTAGTCCTCGAACTCTTAGCGGCCATATGCCTGGTGAAGGGCGGCCATCAGATCATCCTGTCTGCCTTCGACAACTTCAAGGAGGTGGTGGGAGAACCCAGGCGGTTTCACACGCTCATGGAGTACTTTATGAATTATGATAATTTTCATATTGAGTTTATGGTGAGTTGATAACAAATGTGACACTACTTTTATTACATCGTCATCAGCAGTGCGATTCTGTAACCATCTCACCGTGAAAACTTAGGTGAAGTGAGCGTGGAGTGAGCTGTCAATAGTGTAAATTCCTAGCAAAAACAAACTCACTTGAACTAAGTTTTCACGGTGAGATTTTTAGAGAATCGACCGGCTGGATACATTTCTTGAATAGTGACAAGGTTCACAAAAAGCACTTTTACTTTATTTTGCAAAGTAACATTCTCATACCATACAAAATAAGCTTTGTACTGATAAATTAATTAATGTTCATATAATTATGCATGACACGCTTGCATACATTCGCTAAATATGAATATTAAATGCTTATGAATAAGGTTCACATTCGTATGTAGCGTTTACTTTGCAAAGTAAAGTCAAAGTGCGGTCTGTGGATTAGTAAGTCTACCTCAAACTGGAAGTGGTCCTTTGGTCCATACACAATAAAATAGAAACAACATCAGGTAGCCAAATTGTGTGAAATAGAATTCCGGTTCGGTTTTGCCACAGATAATTAATTAATATACGGGATAAAAAAGTTAAACAAATAATGCTAAATAGAGCAGACATGCGTAGTCTTATTCCTTCCCCGCCCTTGCAGCCTCATTAACGTTACTTTTCATCCATCAGGTGGAGATCCCTACATTTTTATTTATATTTCTCATGTTGGAAATTACCAGTACCTTTAGGAATCAAATTAATGTTTCTCTTTCCCACCAGGTGGCGTGCATGCAGTTCGTGAACATAATAGTCCATTCGGTAGAAGACATGAACTTCAGGGTGCACCTGCAGTACGAGTTCACTGCGCTCAAGTTAGACGACTATCTCGAGAGGCTACGGTTGTGTGAGAGTGATGACTTACAGGTAAATATTCGTCTAACATCTTGTATGTTGAATTGATGATCTTTTTAGAGACAAATTTATTTTTTCTGCTGGTTTGAGGGACGCGAATCCTGGTACATCTTTCCATCATTCCATCATAGAAAGAGGATAATGTCAGCCCTGAATCTGTTAAAGGTAAAAATCTCGGATAAGGATAAGTCCTGAATCAGTTAAACATTTTTTATTCTTCTTTTCCCTTTTAAGGGCTCCGTATCCCCAAAGGAAAAAACTAATATCGCTCGATTCATCATCGTCAAATTATTCTATTTGACAACCGCTAGCTTTAGTCGGTTAGAAATGGTCTCTGCCAAATAGCGGCTGAGTAATGTCAGAAGATGAAAATGCAGATCACTTACCATCTTAGTAACCTTCTTTTACTAAAACTTTGTTAAATGATTGCAGGTTCAAATCTCAGCGTACTTGGACAACGTGTTCGACGTGGCCGCGTTGATGGAGGACAGTGAGACCAAGACTGCCGCCCTGGAGAAGGTCAATGAACTCGAAGATGAGTTAGGACATGTATGTTTGCCTAAATATATACCATAGACGTCCACTCCACTGGACATAGACCTAAATAAACTGCTGCGGTAAACTTAGGATCCGGTTTTTAATCCAAAAGAAAACGGTACCGCCTATCCTGTTCTTGCTCCTTTAGCGCGTTAGTATCAGAAGCTTCGGTTCTGTATGAAGTATTACTTCTTTTACTAAAGTCTTTTATTTTATTTTCACCTGTACAGGCACACGAACGAATGGCGGCGTTGGAAAGAGAAGCAATAGCGAAACTGGCAACACTGGAGTCGGAATTGGCTGCGGTTAGAGCCGAGCGAGACCAGTTAGCTGAGGCCAGAAGACAAGTTGTTGAGGAGGTACGTGACTATTATATTTTCTATAAGAATATGTAACAGTACCCGGCGATAAATATTGCACATCGACCTTTGGAAAGAGACAATCGGCTAATTTCGGCTTCGTAGAGCGTTATCTCTGTCGCACGAAATACAAACAGTCCGGTATCTATTAGGAGCTGTTAAAACAATTATGATTTGCTTCTTTTGATAATTATTTTTATTCTTTGTATAAAATACAAAAAAAGGTAAAGGTCGATGTGCAATATTTATCGCCGAGTACTGTACACACACTTAATGGCAACTAGAACAGATCAGTATAATATTTTTGATTGTCGATTTACATTGTCAAGATACAAGGTGTCAAGCCCCTCGCGTGTCCTATGTAGCACGATACAATAGACAATCAATTGTCTCATTAGCGGAGCTTGAGAGGAAACCATTATTTAACCATTTACTCCACTCCGTACAATGCGTGCCACAAAAGATGAGACTTGACCTCGCCTCCCCCGCTCTTTCCGCCGCCCCTATGACGTCCGGTCCCGTCCCGCACTCAGACCTCATACCGCTAAAGATACCTAAAATCGTGTACTGCGCATGTCAAACCACGTGGTGTGTCAAGTCTCATCTTTCGTGGCACGCATTGTACCAGACAATATTACCAGCCACATGTTAAAATTAGCTGTCTGAAAATATACAAAAATTAAAACTGTTCATTAATTTAGTAATTGATGTCAATTGCTGTATCTTCATATAGTAACTTAAATCTTTATGAAAATACCGATATCTTTCAGGTTTCTACGTTACGACGCGCACAGCAGGATTCGCGCAACCGTCAGTCGATGTTGGAGTCCAAGGTGCAGGAACTGGAGTCTCTCACCAAGTCACTGCCCCGAGGAGCCTCCAGTGAGTACTTTACCTGTAACATCATGTCTGTATTCTCCAAGGGGTAGACAGAACTATTTAGTACACCACACATAATAAAATCGCTGGTGTTTGACCTTGCCAAGACCTGTCTTGATATTATTGAAGGGTTTAAGATATAATATGATCTTACTGCTTAGTGATGTGATTGGTTTGCAAAATTGAACCTTTGTGAGTGATGATTATACTAAGCGTTACTCACAAGGTTTAATTATGCAATAAGCGGTTATTTCGAAATTGTTGCCAGTTTAGATAAAATTATTGTATGAAATAGCCGCCATGGTCGATTTGACTATGGCACACGATACTTATCTAAAGTTCGTTTCACGAAAGAATTCCCTTCGCCGTAACGTTGGCACCATTGCTTTTCATTGAAGAATTGTTTTACCTTCAATGAAAACAATGGTGCCAACATTACGACGAAAGGAATTCTTTCGTGAAACGCACTTTACGCGTGTTTTGTAAGCTAGATGTCAGCATTGGTAAGTTGTATTAGCAGTGTCGTCACAAACGCGATGCACGGATGGCTACGACTAGGATTTAACTCAAAGTTGTACATTAAGGCCAGGACTCTCGGAAATCTCGGAATCGACCTATTTTTGATTCAACATTAAACAATCAAATATTCTTTGTTTTAATCTGAAAAAAATATATGGCATAGTTTAACTAACATTCTTGATTATTCTATGGTTCAAAACACGATATTTACAACTTCACTCGATCATAAAAAATCGCAAACAAATCGAAAACAGCGAATTTTTTAATCGTTTTTCAAGTCGTATTTGAAGTAGACTTAACTTTTACTCGCAAAAAATATATCAAAAAATAGGCAATGATGTATAGTAGAACATTCTACGGTTAATTTTTTTCAAAACTGATTTTTATTGTCTTAACAAAATATAATCTAAAAAGGCGGCCTGCGCGCTTCACTTCAGTAGCCCGCCGGGCGTTACCGAGGTAGGACCTGTGTCGCTTTTGCTGGCTCGCCGCGTTCCCGCTAATCGATCGAAATATACGTTATATTATTGTTAATTTCCGTGTTTGTGTATTAGTTTCAAAAATCAGTCTGTAAATATTGTTTAGGTTCTAGTATTAATAATTAAACTAAATATTAGTTTGTTATAATATAGTTGTAATATATAATGATAATTAAGCTCAGCGAGTTCATTCGAACTGCGCTTTCGCGGCATTTGCCACGCGAGGACGGAGGTAACGCTAAATGCCTACTACGCTCGAAGATCCTGGCCTTAAATTAAAATATCTTTTAAACTTTCCAGTGGGTGCTATATCAACACACGCGCTATGCAACGGCACAGCAAACGGCCACCTCCCTCCGCCCCCGCTACCGAACGGCGACACGCCTACATTCAAGTCCCCGCCCCCGCCGCCCCCGCCCGCGCCCCCCGCGCCCGCGCCCCCGCCGGCCGCGCCGCTCCCCCCGCCGCCCCCGCCGCCCCCGAGCGCGGCGCCCGCGCCCCCGCCCCCCGCGCCCCCCGCACCGGGTCTCATGGCGCCCCCTATGCACACGGACGCTATGACTATAAAGAGGAAGGTGGATACTAAATATAAGCTGCCAACGCTCAATTGGATCGCGCTCAAGCCTAATCAGGTGAGTCTCGTTAACTAAAAAGTCGATTTTTCTATATCAACGTCAAGTAACATAACAGGCCTATAATATTTCCACTGCTGGCTGGCTGACACAAGCCTCCCGGCTGCCCCATTTCAAAACCTAGTAAGGACTTAAAATGAAATTTTACAGGAGAGCGCATAAACTTAATATTGGTCAGCCTATGGAATGTATTTTTTGAATTAGGTACAAGTGACTTACTAGGTTTTAAATGGTCACTAGGGAGTGAAAGGTGCACTTACTAGGTATCGATGCTTAAATATATCTCCTTTTATGTAAGTTTATAACGTTGGTGTTTTTGTATTTGGTAGAGACCATCTAAGTTAGCAAGATTATGCAATAAAACGATTTTTGTAAAAAGTGTCCCTTACTAGGTTTTGAAATGGGACAGCCGCTCCTCTCGGTGAAAGGGAGTGGCCCATAATTCACCACGCGACCCAATGCTGATTGGTAGATGTGACATGTCAAGTGTTTTCGAATTTTTGGTTATGGGACATGCCTCTCATAGAGGGGAGCCCTGTGTCCTAGCACTGGAAACAATATAGGTTGATTTTGTCTATAATAATTACAAAGTCAATTAATATGCCTAAATATTAATCACATACTCACTCAACGTAATGGAAAGAAAATGATGTCTTAACAGTTCTATGCTTCTACATCAATGGGCGTTTTCGTGAAAATTTACGACACTAGTTGGCACCACTTTGACAAGAGATCTTCCATTTCGACAATGAATATAAAATATATGATGACGTTCATCATTCGATTCATTCATTCGTTCATGATTCAGTCATAATCATAACTAAAGAAAATATAGGCTCTTTGACAGATGCCTGGACCTCACGTGTCAGTACTGCCACCAGCGAACGTCATTTCAGAATACCCTCATTAAGTTGTGTATAGTGGACCTTACAATTGCTATACCACCCCAAGGTTGAATATCGCTTGCACGTCCTAAAACGTCAAGATTTGTTTTGGATTTCTAGATTGATATGACAGTTATATATATAGTTTCAGCCATAATCAATTTACTAGGAGTTTTTGTCAAAAGTTACGACATCAATTATTATTATTATCTACCATCTAATACACTGTAAACGACTAAATGTCGAAAGTTACCCTCCTATTCCAAATGACTTTAAATACTATTACGAATAAAATCAAAAATATTACTAAGACATTCTCCTCTCTCAGGTCCGAGGAACAATCTTCAACGAGCTTGACGAAGAACGACCCCGGAGAAGGATAAACTTCACAGAGTTCGAAGAGAAGTTCCGCATCGGAGGCGCGTGTCCTCAGCTAGACACAGACACCGACACACTCTCCTCCTTCCCCAGCAAGCGTTTCCGCAAACCCGACACTGTGTCATTGTTGGAACACACACGGCTCAGGAACATAGGTAAGTTAAACTCACATCTATGTTGAGAACTTTTATGTTCTAAGGACTTGGACAAAATATAAGGAATAACTTTTTTTACATGATGTCAGGGAAAGTTTGTTTCCTATAGTGAAAATTGTTCATAATGATGAGTACAGTGTCCCCTTTTCAAGTTTTCATTATTTATTTGTTAGAGCATGGAAGACTTACAGCTAAAATAAACTGAACAAATTTATTTATTTATTAACTATGGAAGACTTACAGCTAAGATTAACAGATTTCAATTACGCCTGAAAACCTGCCTTTTTAAAGATTGAACCGCCCAAAACTAAGTGCCAGATAAAAGGTAACATTACAGATCCCAAACTAAATTATATCACACTAGCAGTGTCCCGCGGTTTCAATCGCATGGAGATTCCTAGGAATTGTGCATTTTTCTGGCATAGAATGTATCTATATATGATAGGATCAGTGTTTAAGTGTAAATTACACTTAAATACTTTTTATTTTTATTATTACTAAGTGGGCCCGCTCTTGACCCCGATACTGACCCTATCATAACAAATCTGACTGTTAGTGACATAGAACACTAGTTCACTTTACAAAGCTACAAACAAAACCTCTCTATATTGAATGAAGAAGTAGAGATTAACAAAATATTCATTCTTTCACAGCAATATCAAGAAGAAAACTCGACACGCCAGTAGAAAAAGTAATGACAGCAATAAACAGCTTAGACCTCAAACAATTACCTCTAGAAAGCGTTGAGATCCTTCAGCGAATGGTGCCGACAGAGGCCGAACAGAAGGCCTACAAGGAATACGTCGCGGAGAAGAAACCAATCAACCAACTCACAGAGGAAGACAAATTCTTAATGCAACTAGCCAAAGTAGAACGAATTTCAGCGAAGCTTTCAATCATGAGTTACATGGGAAACTTCTTCGACAACATACACCTAATCACTCCTCAAATCCATGCCATTATTTCCGGGTCTTCCTCAGTCAAATCCTCTACAAAACTACGCAATGTATTGGAAATTATTCTAGCGTTCGGAAACTACTTGAACAGCAGTAAGAGGGGACCCGCGTATGGGTTCAAGCTGCAGTCTTTAGATACGCTTATGGATACTAAGTCGACGGATAAGAGGATATCGCTGCTGCATTATATTGTGGCTACGATACGACAGAACTTCCCCGAGCTGATGAATTTCGATACGGAGCTGATGTATATTGATAAGGCCGCTCAAGGTGAGCTTTGTTTTCATTCATTTGTTTTTCTGATATAATAATTTATACCGCAGATCCACTGGTGTACATTTGTTGCTATCTTTATTTACTTCAAAGCATATTTTCATTCTTTTCTTTCTAATACTTTCGTGAGTGGGAAAAGCTAAAGATATATAAAAATGTTGTGACAATTTCCAAACGGTGAATATTGCTTGTTTCGAATATGGAGTAGGTATCACTAAAAATCCACATTTTTTGATACTGCATTCGAATTTAATAATTGCTTATGTCAATGACTAAAAAACTAAACCATTTTTGTCATTCCTTTTGCCAGTATCACTAGAAAACGTAGCAGGCGACGTGTGTGAGTTGGAACGAGGCATGGAGGCTGTGAGACGAGAGGCAGAAGCCAGGGACGGAATGAGAGCGTCCCCGCATGTACTGAGGGACTTCCTAGCCAACGCGGCCGATAAACTGAGGCGGCTGCGGACTGAGACTAAACATGCACAGGTATGGTACCTCTAAAATAGAATAGAATACTCTTTATTATGTACACCATATAAATTACAGACATAAATATAGAAACTGTACAAGGGTTGGGGTACTCTAGGGTTGTTTTGTATATTTTTTGTTTAAGAACCACCAAAAATACAGAAACGTTCAAGGTTTTTCTGAAAATTATATCATTGCTTTTCTTGTCACTGGCCCACTACAAATAGGTTTACACACGTCAATCATATTTTAAAAGCAAGATGATAACTATCGCACGTCTTAAAAATTACAAGGCTTATTTGATGAAGTTTCAAATCAGTGGATATTGTTGTCAAAATTTATAAAATAATTATTTTGAGGTCGACTATACCTTCATTAGTCAGAGCATTTTATCAAAGAAATATTAATTTATATCTTACTACAATCGCCACGTGCGCCTCAAAGAGATGTCAGCACCAATGGAAGGGGCCCGTCAGGGCCGAAGCCTGCCGGGTCAGCGGGATTGTCCGAAAGGGTTACCGCTGGCCCGGAACATAAAGGGCTAAGGAAGGAACACGGGTGGGTTTTAGTCAGTGAGAGTCTGACACTCCCTTCTGCTCCACCGAGAGCGAGAGGAGTCATTTGATGATTTCCCATAATGAAAAACAAAATATCTTGCTACAATAGCTTATATCTAAAAATAAAACACGTCCTTTTGTGATCAGGACTCGTTCGCGTCATGTGTGGAGTACTTCGGCGAGGCGCCGCGCGGCTGCGACGCTAACGCTTTCTTCTCGCTACTCGTCAGGTTCACGAGGGCGTTCAAGGTAATACACGCCATTATAATCGTAATATAATAGTCGTTTAATACTGAACATATATGTACAGTCCACAAAAGAGTTAAGTATGCAGGATCGTCGGATATAGTTGAAGTTTAGTAAGAAACCCATGGATGTTGTCGACTGAAATTTAATTTGATAAATGAGGTGTTTGTGTTCTATTAATAAAAATCGCGAAAAAAAATCTGCTGTTCCCTACATTTTGACGAGTTATACGAACATACATGTAGGGAACAGCTGATTTTTTTTTTCGCGATTTCAGGTTTGGTACCATAGTAAAAGTTGTTCATAATGACGAGTACAATGACCTCTTAAGAGGTTGTTAATGTTTAAATTATTTACCAGTTTTAGTTGCCCTAAAGCTCTTGGAAATCCCCATCTCAAATTAATTCAGAGAAACGTGAGGTGCGATAACAATATTCAATATTAATGAAAATATCTTTGGGGCACTACATAAACTTGCGTATTCAGTCTAGCCAGTTCAATACTAAACCAGTCTACCTAAAACTTCCAGCAAGCAGACGGTGAAAACGAACAACGTCGCAGGCTGGAGCAAGCAGCACAACAGGCAGAGCACGTCGACCCTAACAAGACAAAGATCATGCAGAAGAAACAACAGGTATGCGACTGTAGGCCTTGTGTGTATCCTGTACACACGGTATGGACGGTTGTGGCGTGGACGGGAGATTTGTAGTGGGTGGTTAAGCGCTGTTTAGAATTGTATAAGATTTGGTCAAAAGTATTTTTGTTGAGCCTTTGGTACCTTTTTCTGAAAGATATACAGTAATTTATTTGACAAAACCTATCTATAAAACATATCTAAGGTAATAGATTCTCTGGAGAATTAATGATTAACTAATCAGTCATCGGCTTTATTGAATCACATATTCGGAATTGCGATAGCATTCGTTTTGACAGAATAACCAAAGTTTTTAGTGTTTATTGAGAGTATTCGTGGGTGAAAACGAATATTTGTAACACACGGTGTAAAGAACATTGTTGCACTGCGAAAATAAAATCAAAGTGGTCTACAGAATTTATATACACGTTCCAGAATATTTGCTATTGTACAAAATAACGCCTCATTTCTTGTAAATAAATCATATTCCCAACAGTACGTAAACCAAACTAAACAGCCCTTAACTCCTAGAAACCCGATGTTGCATTCATTGTTAGATTCGCTTCGATGGCTCTACATAACGCTTTCAAGGAGAATGGACAGTAATTTGTCGTAGAGTTCAAAGCCAAATACACTTTGATTACAGCAAGTTAAACAGCACAAGACGGCTAAAAATACAGGGATAAAAAAATATAATAACAAATTAAAATGAACAGGGCTTTAATCGCGTTTTGATCTCAACTGTGCTTGTGTCAAACGCGCGTCAGTCACATGCACAATGCACATACATCACATGCGCATCACTCAAATTCGCGGAAATTAAATGCTCATTGTTCTTACTTCTCTTTGTCTATAGACAAAAGCTGCATTTGTAACTACTATCAGCTGTCATGTAAAAAAAAAACAAGGTTGGAAAGAAGTATGACTTAGGTCTGATTTTTCAATAATCAGATATTTTTTATCTGAAGACTAATAGTAATGAGGGTTTTCGTGAAAATTTACGACACCAGTTGGCACCACTGTGACAAGTGGTCTCCCAATACAAAATATATGATGACGTTCATCATTCGATTCATTAATTCGTTCATCATTCCGTCATGACTAAAGAAAATAAAGACTCTTTGACAGATGCCTGGACCTGATGTGCCAGTGCTGCCACCTAGCGAACGTCATTTCAGAAAACCCTCATTATGACGGTTTGACATAATAATATTTTCTATACAAAAACTTTTCAACCGCAATATTTATTCCTCAGATAAAAGTTATCTGACTAAATTGAAAAATAAGCCCTTAATCATAAGAAATAGCAGAAATAGTTTCTGCACCATCCATGATAGTATATTGGTCAAACTATATTGTTTGTATCCAAACTAATATATATATATATATAATATTGTAAGCAGGATTATTTTTAGTTATTGCAATAATCAAAGTGTTGAGGCTTATATTGATGCATTCTGTCTACAGTAGCCGTGATTCGACTGTTTCTACATAATGTACTCATATTTTCCACTAATTTTGTTTTTTTTTTTAATTTATTCTTTTTGAGTTTTCTTAATCACCTCTGACAATTTCGCTTTTTTGTGTTAATAAATGCAAATAATTACATATTAGAAATAGTTTTAGTTGTTCAGGTTTTTTTGTGAATAATTTTAACCCATTTTACCCGTTAGTGTGCACACGAGCGACACATTAACGGCAAAGGTAACTGTAGCACCACTCTGACAAGAGATCTTTCTATATAAAATATATGATGACGTTCATCATTCGATTCATTCATTCGTTCATCATTCAGTCATGACTAAAGAAAATATAGGCTCTTTGACAGATGTCTGGACCTGACGTGTCAGTGCTGCCACCTAGCTAACGTCATTTCAGAAAACCCTCGTTGACACATGACGTTCGTGTGTATGAGCACTTAGCCTCCACGTCAGGCACATGTGCCTGGCGCTAAAGGAGGGTTAGCCTTCAACATTTGCCCGGCAGTAAATATGTTAACGGCCACAGTTTTTGAAGTGAAAACTTTTTTAGGCGCGTTGAGCATTTTTTGAGATGGGAAAAAAACCATTGAATTCGCGTCACTGTTACCGTAAGCAACACCGCGCGTGTTTTGTTTATAAGACGATTAAAAAATACCCGCTTAGGATGTGTTCAGGATGTACTCGATCGTAATGTATATCTGATATGTCAGTTAGTGACGGTAAAGTATTCTGATTGTGTTTTGTTTTCACTTCGTTTTTTTTTTATTATTGCCAAATTACTAATTTGATCTCAAAGGTGATTAAGAAAGCCAGTTTCATTTTATTTCACTTACAATCTGTTACTTAAAGATGTGAGTGAGTATGTGCATTAATACTATTATTTGAGGTGACAGGTAGACAACATTATACATTGAAACACATGATATAACATGCTATTTAGTGGTGGTGGTGTATTACATTTAAAGGTTTCTGTGGCAACACTGGTAGAACTAAATACATTTATTAAATATCCAGTCAAATGGAAACAAAAACTCTTTTAAATAGCAAAAATTACATGAAACGCCATTTTAAAACTATAACCATTATTTAAAAAAAATAATGCTTCCACACAGGTTTAAGAGCATTTACGCCGCAAAAATAAGGGCTTGAAAGTTTGTATGAAATGCCGTACGGCATAAACGCTCTTAAAGCCAAGTACAACAGCCTTTTTAATTTCAAAAAACTCTTTACCAATGTTGCCACAATAACCACATCAAAAAACTACCAAACAGAATCGTAGTAGGTGATGGTAACACCGTAAACTTTCTCACAGAGGTTTAACTACGCGGCCGTCAACGCAGGCCTATTGCAGCAACACTTGTCACAGTTGAGGCACAGTCTAGGGCCCGTGTAGGCCTCCCGGGGCCCAGGCTAAAGGCCTAACTTATAGGAGTAAGTCCAGTTCACACTGACGGGGGAACACTTGAGTGTGCGTGTGTACTAACCACAGTGGGTGGGGATGGTTGGTGTGTAATGGTCGTAGATGGCTAGTAAAATTGTTCATTTTAGTTAATTTATTCTTAATGTGTTTAAGATTTCAAATGAAATGCATAAATAATCCAATGAATCCGAATAATCAATAACTTAATAAAATATACATGGCATTTATAATTTAAATCTCTAAGATTTTAGGGTCGGGCGGATCCAATCAAATCAGTTGGAATCGGAACTAATTTTTCTTGAGTCTGTGTTTTGCAATTGATTTTCAAGACACGAATTATTTTACTACATTTAAATAACCCTACGGGCCTTGTCAAACGATGGACAAAATGATCATGAGACATGATCTACCTGAAAAATTAGGAAATGATACGGACTTTGTAATTAAAAAATCTGGCAGGTCTAAATTAGCAGGAACTTTTCAGGTGACGAAACAAGCAAAAAAATTCCAAGACCTAAATAACAACCTCTACTGCTATTACACACCAATATTGGGCCAAAGTGTGACTAATGATCATGAGAAAGATTCAGCATGTTTTTGGGGCAAGTCTGGACTGGTTGATAACCCCACGCGCCTAGCATGCACACGACCATAGCATAACCCTTCACCACGATAGGGTTAGGTCTAGATTTCTAGATATTTGGAATAGAGGTGTGCCTATGCACGGGTTTTGGACTACTCTTGTTTTGGGAGCTGGTTTTTGGAGTCAAACGAAACTTGTTTCACGAATAAATGTTTTTGGAACACCAAATATATATACACACGCCTTTTTACCATGTGGGTTGGCAGATACTACAGAACGGCATCTGCCGCGGTCCTTATATACTGCTTTTGCTTCGGTACGTTCCTTTTATCCATAATTCTAACTTAATATTATAAATGCGAAAGTATGTTTGTTACCTTTTCACGCCTAAACCACTGAACCGATCATCATGAAATTTTGCATATACGTTGTCAGGTGTACAGAAACGGACATAGGGTACCTACTTTTCATCCCGAAAAAACGTGCTGTTTCCGAGGAAGACAACAATAACGTTATTATGATAATAGATGGCGCCACGTGTCTTTCGAATCAAAAACAGGACAACGTCCGTCAGGTCAGCTAGAATATTATAAATGCGAAAGTGTGTCTGTCTGTCTGTTACCTCTTCACGCTTAAACCGCTGAACCGATTTAGATCAAATTTGGTCTATAGATAGTTTGAGTCCCGGGAAAGGACATAGGATAGTTTTTATCCCGTCAATGAGAATGACAAAAATGTAAAAAGCTAATTTTTACAGTAAACTAATGCCGGTGAAGTTTCGTTTGACCCCAAAACAAAAAGAACAAGAGTAAACCGTACTATAGAAGTGTGATATTGGAGTTGGAAGTTGCTGTATCTTAAAACACGGTTGTTTGGAGGGTAGCAAAGGTATTAACACATCGCACTATACACTCTTAACATTTATACGTCATCTCAGTGCATGTACCATTCTATTTTATTATTATTTAAATTAAAATACTCGCCAAAGAAATATAGTCACTATTTTATAGATACATTAGGTTGCGTTTGTGATTTGATGCATGGAATGGGCGTAATTTTAATATTAGGATATTAGTTACTTCATATTATGCTAGCCCGTTGTATTAAGAAAAGTATAGAAATATAAATTAGGACACTATCTGCCTATTGTAAGAAAATACCTCAGAACCAATATTATATTTAGGTATTTTGCAACTACACTTCACGAACTCACTAGTAAAAATGTAAAATGTGAGGAAGAAAAAGATAAAACATACATTTACGATATAATATTCGACTCGTAGTAAGAATTTATTCTTTTTATTTTGACTTACCAAATTAGTTTTGTTATTTTATTTTACTGAGTTTTCATGCGTAACCATAGTTCGTAATGTACATAAAAATACGTGTCAGACAAAAAACGGTGGATATTCAAGCTATAAAAAGTAATAGAATGCGGGTTTTTGGTTCTTCATATTGATCTTGCATGTTAAAAATGATAACACATAATGTTTTTCTTCTGCCGACACCCATTTGTTTGATACGTTCTTAAAATGACAGAAAATTGGTAAATATTATTTCGTCTGGCAACTCTCGTGAGTTCGATGACCTTTCAAAAAGAAATTGAGTGTAAATATGTGTTTTGTCTTAACGCTGCACTTGCATGGACGTAACAGGGAATGTGTTTACTTATTATGCTAATTATTATCATTTATTACTATTAAAATGTAGTATTAAGAGCCTCCTTTTATTAATAAGATTATTATTATTACTTAGTGCTACAAACTTATTCGCTCCTTGAATAGTAAAACTGCATTTTCTTTTTACCTATTTAGATTTTAATTCTTAATCCTTTAAAATTTGTTCTGGCAAACCCGCTGTTAAAGTAGGTAGAAAAACTCATGAGATTCCACAAAAGCAACCATCAATTGATTGATTTTGAACCTTATTTCCCTTGGCTTGAATATATGTAGACTATAGGATTTATTTAAAACTTATAATTAGTAGCTCTAAGCATGATTTTTCTACCCGCCACTGTAGCAATGTCATTAGAATCAGTACAATCCCAATATTCATACACCAAAAAACAAACTCGCCAAAATATTAATTCCCGCTCTCTCAACAGGAGGCTGTAATCAACGAATTAAAAACGAAATCTCAGGCCGTCGGCGAAAAGAAGCTGCTTCACCAAGACGAGGTCTACAACGGTGCGTTGGAGGACATCTTGCATGGCTTGCGGAGCGAACCCTACCGCCGCGCTGACGCCGTGCGGCGCTCGCACCGACGCCGCATCAACTCACACCGACTCTCCAAAGGGTTAGAGGAACTGGATGTATGATACGAACTCCACTCCAGTGAAACACTGGACTCACCCGTACAAAACGCCGTCAAATCTATCAACGCTAGGTGCAACACTGACAAAAAGAAACGCCGCAAAGACTTAGAGATGGTCCCAAAACAGTCGATAGCTATTTATAATATCGAGGATAATGTGACAGAGTTTACCGCCCATATCGAGAGCAACCGAAAGAAGTCGACGTACAGAGTGGCGCCCGCGCCGACGGACTGTGAGATTGAGGAACGCTGCGAACTCATCAAGTCTACTTACGAAGTCATTTCGAAGTACACGAGAGCCATGTTCGACAAACAAAACGAAACCGTCGTATGAACGATGTGCCTATTTTGTATTGCGCGTATATTGCACTCACTAAAAGTTTTTTTAAATATATTCAATGTTATTGGCTTGTAGTTAAATTGGCCTAAAAGGTGCGGAGTTATAAACGTCCAATGAAAACAGACAATTCGAATTTCGAAGCCGTTAAAAGTGTTGCCATTAATAGATAATTACCCCGATAACTGGGTGCAATATATGTAAGAGTATACTAACTTTGATACGCCTACGATTCATTCCATTCCACACGCGACAGCGAAAACCAGTATTTTGCTACGATACCATTTACACGAGTTTTTTATTTTCTATACGGAAGCTTAGCTTTTAGTATCGTTTACATGCCCATAGCTGAAGCCTAAAAACTTTCTCATTAGATATGAGTCATTAATCTCAAGCACAAATAAGCGAAGAATAGGACCAAAACACCAGAATGTCATAGTGAAATAGTAAAAAAAGCTATGGGCAGTTAGTCCCGCTAGATCAAAAATGGCCTTTAAATAGACGCACAGGTTTTGTACCGCGATTTTTTCGATTTAAATATAGACATAGGTATTAAAAAAAAAAAATAATGTTGTAATAACAGTGTCCTTATATATGTACACATATACATGATTACGAACCAATTAACGATTTTTCGTAATATTTAATATTATAGTATGGAACATACGCATTTATAATATAGCATTTTTTACCTACTTGTGATAGTTCAAATTTTTTTACTGCACGATACGACTTTTATCGGCTACCTAGTTTTATTATTACAATTTTATACATCCTATTAAATACCTAACAGTATATTGCCGTTTGTATTAAACTGCATGTATTTATGTACCTAGGAAATTGAACTTTATTGTGTTTACATAGAGGTCTAAATTCCACGGGGCAGGTTGGTTTCACTTTTACAAACTCGCATGAAAGCCGCTAGATGTCGTATCAGTATAATTATAGTATATACTATTTGTATAATTATAGCCACACAACGGTCAGAAACGATTGTATCTCTATTATTTAGTATCTTGATATTAGTCCTTACATGACACTATAGCTGTAATTATTTATACGATTGAATTCCATCTAGATTAAGTTTTGTATACAAATTTCTTTTCCCAATAAACTACTTGCCTTTTTTGATCTAGTAATAATCTGATTGATTTTTCGAATTGTAAATATGTTTTTTTCAACCTGTGAAAGTTCCAATTTCAGAACTGTATTCGCATAAAATAGAAAATGTAAATATTGTATTTTTTATATTATTATGTATTAACTCAAGTTACTTGAGAATGTAAGCGGGCAATATAATTTTTAGGGTACCTATATATTTAATATTATGCCTGAAATCGTTACTTTTACATTGTAATTTCGAATAAATAAGTTTAATAATTTAATTGATCCTGTGAATATTTAATATATTGATGCTTATGCACTTACCTTAGCGCGTAACAATTAAATTATACAACGCATACTTTTAATACAATAATAAAATAATTACATCCATAAATATAATTTAATTGTATAATTATCATTTATGCAAAGAAAACAATAAAACGATTAACTTTTCTACAATAAGAATAATTGCGATAGCTAAACCCGAAAAGAAAAACTGATTTAGTAATGAATGATCTAAAAATTGATCTTTATTTACCCATAGGTATATTGTATGATTTGAAATAATTTAAATAGCTACGCACACGGGCTTACGTTATTAATTAAATAGAGGTGCTTATCCGCACATTAGCTTTTTAATATTCGTTTCGCTAAGTCATGACAAAATGGTTGAAATTCGTCCGTTCGGGAGTTGTATAAAATAGACAGGGTTATGTTTAATAACAAGAATGCATGCACAAATATGGTTGTAGTCCATTCTTACTGACATGTCGTTAGAAATACTGATTTGGGAGTAAAGGAAAAATAAATTAATGGTCTTGAATCCATATATTACTAAGATATGTCGAACAGAAAGACACACAAAATTTAATATCGTCACTTATGATACGATGCTGTCATAGAACTATGCATACCTATCAACATCCTGAAGTATATAACAGGCTTTGTCTGTATACTGCTTTGAAACTGTGACTACTAATACTTCCATCATCTTTTCATTTACTCAGTAAAGACAAAAACGCAAAAATTGCACAAAAATATTGTAATTGACGAAGTGACCGTGAAAGTGGACTATAGCCTTTATAATGAATCTTATTATTAATATGTTGTGTATTATTGTCGATACGGCTTCTCAAGTTATACATTTTTAATATTATTATTTCCCGAATACAGATGACAGCTTTTTTAAAATAGGTAACTTTACCCACCATTTTACCTCACCATAGAGGTAAAATAGCCCATAGATCGCTACAGTGTTGCCAAGAAATAAATTCTTTACGATGCATTAAAGTTTTTTATCCCTTTTTAGGGTAAGGATTTAATATTAATTTATTGTAGTTGGGCATTTTGTTTGTAATTATTATTTCTTGGCGATGATTTAGCGATCTAGATGTAACCTTTGTATTTTATGCTATTTGTATTGTTGTACACTTTACCTATTTAGCTGTATTTATTGAATAGTATTTCTAAATTAGTGTATTATAAACAGTATGTGCCTATTTAAGATATATTATAACCGTATGCTGTCCTGTGCATCATTCAATACTTTTTACTAAGTAACAATATTTTAACTATAGTATTGTAACTTGTTTTAAATATTCCAAGTGCTATAAACTTATAAATAAATAGGTTAAAAATAACTATTTAATTTATATACTTTCATGTGTATTCGGGAACTATTTAAGTTTACTAGAAATTTATAGAAACGTTTTGTGTATAGTTATTGTATGTTTGTATTTGATTTCTGATTTTGTGTTAGTATCGCATGTACGCTAGCATTAGTAACAGTATTCGGATGCAATAAATAAAACATACATTTAATTAACAGTGATTTTATTTAACTCTAAAAATATGAAATATGTGTCATTTAGTAGCACCTTAAATCTATCTTAAGACTTTGAGAGACACTTAACGCCCATAGGCGTAAAAACAATCAAACTTCTTCCCTCTTACAAAATAAGGTTTTTCTTTAGATCAGTTTTAACCATGGAGCCAGTTATTGAATTAAGAACCTAACTGTTATCGAAATGCAGTACTTTATACAAAAATGACAGTTCGGTGCTAAGTTGTCATTTTAGTATTAAAAACTTCGTCTAAATAGAAATAAAGTTCGAAAAACAAATACTGGCACAAAGGTTTAGGTTAGAACTAAAGTTAGATTTAGTTTTGTAATAAGACTGCAAATGTCTGGCTCAGTGTCATGCAACCAATTAAACATTCAAAGAAGGTAGACCTTCGCCTTTCATTATCAAGTTAGCTCATAAGCTAGCACAGAACTTGATTACAGTGGTGTTAAAACTTATTTTTTTCTTCAAACTAATAGACGTGTTGTTTGAAAACGATGAATTTTACCCGGGTCAGCGTCACCGACAGATTGGAGCCGAGTTTACCAGGTTCAGCGTCACCGACTCGAGCGTGACGATCCAGTTTCGTTCACTGTTCAGAAAGAGTGTAAAGTGCGCCTCTTCAAAAAGGAAATGCAAATATTTTTAAAGGTCATTTAAGTGCAACAATAAATTAATTTAAATGCTTTGTAGCACAGTTTCGTATGGTGTCAATAAACTACCATTTTAAGACCATACATGCCATAATAATAAAATAATTGGCATGCAAAGCCCATATTATTAACATAAAGATTTACATTTCCCTTTGTTGTACATTATTGTAATGTGATAAGTCATGATTATAAACTAAATAAGCATTACTATTTGCATTGTCAAAAAGTTAGATCTAAGTTATAATTTTCTATCCTGCACCATAACAATAATCTTATACCTATAGTCACTGGCACCGACACCTTTCAGTGCGACAATTCTAGTAGCTAATAAAGATCAAATTCGCAAAACACGTATTCATATAATTATATGAAATTGACAGGTGTCAAGAACTCATTCTGTCGTTGGCCACAGCCACACTGTAGTAAGACGATAAAGTAAATAGAAAAATAAACAGTATTGGTATATGAAGGCCTTATCCAAAAGTACACCTAACACAATTTGATCATAACTCTTTGGTCCTAAATTTTGTACAGTTAAGAAAAAGCTCTTAAAATACGCTAAAATGGAATATTAGCTTTTAGACCACTCACACACAGTGATTAATGTTGTAAGTCATAGTCCACAGCTTGAAAATTAAAAAAGATAATTTGTTAAAACAATGGAAATGTTAGTAATATTATAAATTAAATTAATTGTGCATACAATGTTGCAACTCTATTTACAAAAGTAAAGCATGTTACAAAAAGCACCTATAAAAAAAAAACTATCAGAAGTACATATGTACATATATGTACATATAATCTATTTCACGCACGGTGCACCATACTACAAATTGATGAGTGATTTATTTTAATCCAATCTACCCAAAACTAGCTCTGGCCTAGAAAGCCCTGAAAGCACTATAAAAACTGACAGTCGAAAAAATCAACAATAACTTTGCATTTCAATCCATCACAAAATAACAAGTGCTACATTTTTTTAAATAGTACAAGTTTCAATCAAAAGTGACATTAAATTTCTCATTGGCAATACTTTTAATTTTCTCCACTATGGATTCAATTTCAGCCATTGCTCCGATACCGGTGTCACCACACATTAGCTTCTTACTAATTGGTGGTATTTCTGTGTGGCCCCAACTTTTGAGTGTGGCAACCTGCTGTGATGTGACGGGGTGATCCCACATCCTTGTGTTCATTGCAGGGCAGAAGATTAGTGGCTTTGAAATGTCCCAAGCTCGTGTTGTGCATGTTAGCAGGTTGTCACATATGCCCTGGAATTGAATGGAATTGCATTCATTTTATATAAACTTAAGAAATGATGAAATGTTCATAATGACCGTTTCTACAAGTAAGTACAAGGTACTGACTGATTAAGTTTGCTTTTACATTATTCTGTTAACGAACAATAACTTATATTGTGACAGTAGATGCTAAAAAAAGGTTTATTCCTTGTTGAAGATATTGATTTTGTAAGTTACCTATTAATAGTTCAGTTTTTACCATCTTTAAATTCATATTCTACTCACTTGTGACATTTTCGCCAGCGAGTTGGCGTCCAGAGGAGCTATCACCATGATGTCAGCCATCTTTCCAAGCTCTATGTGCAACACAGGGTCACCCCTCTGTTTCCAGGCCTGCCACTCCAAGGTATCGTCGTAAACCTTCACGTCTGACGGCAGTTCCGACATCTTGAAGAAATGTTTGGCATGTTCTGTGACTATAAGATGCACCTACAAATATTTATCGGTGACGTTAGTAACATTTTTGTAATTTTCCTCAAACGCTAAATACGCTATGTAAACATAACCTCAAAAACATAAGTCAATTCGTCCTCAGGTATTTCTAATAGGGATTTTATTAGAATCGGTATTTTTAAGGCAGCTACGCTACCTGTCGCTGCAATCAATACTTTGCAAGATCGCTTATCCATTTTAAACTTATTTTAAAAACCTAAATATTTACAGTAGAAAAGTGACATTACACACAACACAGAACGCTAATACAGATATGACATCAATATCATATACTGACATTTCACATTATTAAATTTTGCTCGTTCAGAAACACAAAGCTTTTTATATAAAAAAAAAACATTTGTTTTTTCGGCATTTTTTATCGTTTTTCATCCTATAACACTATTTAAGAATTCATGTAATTATTTATGTTATTGACATCTTTCTAACATATTTCCAATAATGCTGAGCCATTGTTCTAATAACCCCGAAGGGTAATTTTCACTCTTATTACTGGCAGCACTGAACTAGAACGTCATTTTATTATCAACAAAATAACCACAATAAAATTACGTCAGTCGATTAAAATACGCGGAAGGAGTGGGTGTGTTAATTAGTGCGTGAAAACAGATTTTATTTACGTTAATGAAAATAATGTTGGTGTGTTACTTTACTTGATAAAAGTTTTAGCGTAGTGTGTTTATTTGTGAATTGTTAAAGTGTAAATAGAAATATGTGAGTGATGTGTTGATCGAAATTTATTTGTTTACGATGGATGGCAAAGTGAAATATTACGAAGGTTGTGGACAGGAAGGGCCGATTCGATGTATATTTTTGTGTGAATTCCACCCGACCGCTGGGCCGAAGATAACATGCCAAGTGCCAGAAAATTATATATCGAAAGATATTTTTGATACAGTCAGTCATTATATCATACCGAAAGTACAACTTCAAAGATGCACTTTGACAGTGTAAGTATTTTTGCGGGTAGTTGCAAAATTGTTAAATTATGATAAAAGTGCAATATTTTGTAAACATGTAATTGCATCTTGTTGAAAACTTTAGATGTCACTTCGAAATGAAATGAACACAGATTTAGCTGCTTATTTTCTGGTGCATGTTGGACCCAACGTTGACACAGATTGGAATTCCACTGATCGTAGCTAAAGAAAGCGTAGTCAATTGTTTTCATGCACCGCAACAGCAACTGATTTTCTATACATACTTTTATTTGCTAAACTTGTCCTCGCTCATTTGCATTTATTCAATAAACATAAATATTTTACTTGTCATACGTATTATTTTAAACACGTCAAAATTTTCAAATAACATTAGGTAGGTATTGGGATTGGGAGTGTCAAAATTTGTATGGAAGAATTTTAACACGCTGTCCGATTAACTCGAAACTCAGTATTTATACCTAAAACTAAAAATAAAGAATAACGTGTATCAGGGTTTTTCAAAAAGTTACCCCTAACTACGTGAAAAGGGGTAGTAAATTTCACAGGGGAGGATGTTACTGCGTGGCTTGATTAACTCGAAAATTGGTATAAATAATCTTTGAGTCAATTTATGACAAAAAGTACCTATTAAGTAGGTACATAGTGATTTTAATAAGTCGCGAAAAAATTCAAAACAGCAATGGACGATTGGACGTGTCTAGTTACCAAGTCAATAAAGTGCTTGCGTATGCACAATAAAGTCTTTAACCTTGATATCATCCCATAATTTAGGAACGGTATTAATGCACGCGGAAATAATGGTTACCGTTCCGCTCCAGGTCCGCTGGCTTCCGTGCACCTGCCTGCATAGAAACAAATGAACAAGCCGTCACAAATTCAAGATGAATATGACTGTTTCATTTCTCACACTTACCACTATAGAACAAATAATAATATTCTTGATTAGAGTTTCTTGTAGCTTTGTGTGCATAGATTTAATATAATTAATTGTGTCTTACTTATTCATCTATAAATACGCATGACGTGGACTCGGTAAGGGTTTTATTAAAATTGTCAATAAAGTGTCCATTGACGTTTAAAGAGTACGAAGAACGTCCCTACTTCTGTTAGCATGGACGTTTTTACCCGACTGCGCCAGAAGGAGGGTTATTATCTTGTACGAAAGGCCGCTCGTCAGAGGTAATAAAACCTGTGTAAGCTGGCCTCTTTTTCTATTGAACCTCCATACTACGGCTAGGCCAGCTCAAACTCAAATTGTTACTTACCAGAAACGTGCGCCTACCGTATAAAATGAGCAGCATCTTCATATTCTGCAAGCATATTTTCATAACGTATTGATGTGATAATTTATTAAACTTTCACATCAACTTTTTCTAGCTTTACGTAGTGTACAAACATAATTTTTCCACAGAACCCTCCTGGGGTCGAAGATCCTTGGCTTCCCAGTGCGGATAGACAATAAAAAGTACGCGCGAAACGCTTACTACTTCAACCTCTGCTTCGTGTGCGATGCTTGGGCCAGGACGGTGCATCTCGAGCCTCTCGTCAAGAAGCTTACAGAATACCTGGTCAGTGGAACAGCTTATCATATTCTTTGTCCGTAATAACCAAGCCAATACTGTCTGGTGCATAAGGATTAACATCTTCGTAAGGTGCGGTCAATCACCTGTTGACTTGGCGTTTAACTTGGTTTTGATCTTTACGCATCACTATACAAATTATAAACTGATTTTTTCCAACAATCGTCTTCTACCTATTGCTGAACGGTGGCGCCATATCCATTAAGGGTCATTAAGATATACTATGATCTTTAGAAATGTTATTAACTCTCTAAGTCCGTCAACGAAGATATGTCCTGAAACTTCCGATTAACTAACTTTTTCGGACAGGTAAAATCACATCGGAAATTCGGAAGTAAGGACGACTGTTAGATGGTGTTGTTATTCTTTCATAGTTCGGGCCCGAAACTAATTTGATGTTCGTAATAGATGCTGTGTAGGAAAGGCCCGTAACTTCAGCCGAAACTACGGATTTTGGGAGTATACTTCCAAAATCATATGATTTTATCAATTATTATCTCATGGTCTTTATACCTAGTAGTAACACATGACCGAGAAGTCTTAATAACAGTTATTTATAACGATATTAGCATTATAATGGATATGGCGCCACGTTTCTAACTTACCCACACAACATCCAATTGACCTCTCTCACCAACTGACCCAACTAGAATTATAATAAAATCGTATTACTCAATGACACTACACATAAATGGTATAGGATGGTAATTTGATTTTATTTAGAAGCCAGAAGAAGAGGGCTTGGTTATTTCCGAATACACGTGAGATTTGGTGTTTCACAATAGGCAGTAATCATATTCAATAACGACTAAATGTATTCTCTCTGTTTAAAGACAATATGAATCAATATTTCCATTATTCATCTATTCTCTATCGCAATCCTTTTTACCATATAACGGAGGAAAGTTAGAAATGGGGACATATTTTGAATAAATTTGAAAGCCACACAGACAAAGATCTGGGTTTGAAATGAAATTTAGAAGTTTTCGCGTAAACACCCGAAGTTTGCGCGTAAAATTATGCAGTTCCGCTTTCAAAACCTGTTTTCCTGTATACCCTTTTCTCACATCTCACAACCTAAAATGTTTCTTAATTTTGTAGACATTAATGTTATAATATCTTTTTGAACAGTTATCAATGGAGCTGGAGACAGAATGGCTGTCGAAACAGTCCATTTCTGGCGAAGCTAAGGCACTTACCGGTGTGATGAGGCAAGTAATGCAGGACATCAACAGCCGTAGGATGTGCACACTTACAGGTAAATAATAATACTAACACACACCTAGGAAAAATAGATTCCTCGAATGATTTTATATTCAAGATTTGTACTTACACACAACTAGAATAAATCGAATAATTGATTTGAAATTCAAGATAGTTTATGTAAAAGGCCAGTCGAATATTTGGAGAGATTGACAGGCGGCTACAAACAAACCACAGAAACAAACGTTGTGCCAGAATTTAATCATGGTAGTATCATCCAGTACATGTACTGTGAACGTCACTCGCATTGAAAATAAACATCACTCTTGCTTTCTATGCGATTTGCCACGTGCATTGCGAACTTTGTTGAATTGGGCACAAATTCCTGGAGATCTTGTTGACAGATTCTATTAGAAGACTTGGCAAAACTCTGCTCGATACTCAAATTAGCATTCGATTCATAAAAATTAATACTATTTTTGTTTATTACTACAAAACAGCACTCATATTGGTTTCTGTTGAAGAAAACTGCTACAAATCAAAACAAAGTTCCTAAACACCCCTTAAAATAAGCGGAAGATCAAACAAAATTCGTCTTTGTTTTTGTGAATTCGGTGTCTTTAATTCTTGTGAAACCTTCCGAATTTAATTAAAATTACAATGTAACAACAGATTAATTAACTGCCCTTTCAATTAATTGAAATTTGCTATTTTCTTTGTTATTCTGTATTCTTAAAACTCCAAAATGGCGCTTTAGCATTGTATCACAACAGGCATACAATTGAGCCTGCTCTAATTAAAATACAGTAATAATTTTGAATAAGTTACTATTTACCTGCAAGTTTCTTGAGATACGCAAACAATACTTATTTTAATTATAGGATTGAATACTTGTTTATCATATTTATGACTTATATTGTGTTCATAAATAAGATGTACCTACCGATTTAATGTTCTTGAATATCAAATATTTAAAAAACCTAAGAGTATTTTTGCTACTTCATTACCATGCTTCATAAAATCTAATTGTATTTTTTACAACATAATTATTATTCTATTACATCAAAAATACCTATGCTCATGTTTTATTCAAAATTAACGGATTTAGACTAGACAACTCGACAAGTGAATTATATTTGGTGAACATAACCGATGTTGCCTTTAAAATTTTACCCCGTATTAGTGCAAATAATATTTTACGAACTACTTACCACTTTTCCTTTTGGTTTCGAGACCATTCGTACTCTCTCTCTCTCTTGATTTATTGATGATCGCCACAAGTCTACAAGCAGACGACGACATAACTTTTACTAATTTTACTGCCCACACGTTGAGCCGGTGCGTGAAAAATGTAATTTAAAAAAATGAAATCGACTTCAAAAAGAAATTAACTCAAAATTATGAAATAACTTTAATTTCGGAAGTCGGTGTCTTGGGATTTGTATTTTAGTTTTTGGTTGTTTGCCACCGACTTCCGAAATTAAAGTTATTTCATAATTTTGAGTTAATTTCTTTTTGAAGCCGATTTTGTTTTTCAAATCACTTTTTTATTTCGTAATTTTTACTTTTAAGTAAAAACTGGAATACCTATTTGTTTGTAATAAGTAGGTAAGTAATAGTTTTGTTGTAAATATTGCACTAGAATTTGATCAAGGTTTGACACTACACCCGTAGCTCGTATCAATAAGTCAGGCCGTCACACTTACTCGTATTAGTCCATATCTTGAAAAATACTGAAGCTAATCAAAAAATGGTCACTAGTTGCGAAGAAGACCTACATTACATACATCTATAAAATTTTGTATGTTTGTTTGGAAGTCTTATTAGATTATCGTATGTGAATATAATGCAGTTCCAATAATATTACACATACGTGTCGAATTGATAACCTCCTTTTTTTGAAGTCGGTAAAAATAGAAATTTCCGTTCATACAATTTCAATACATAACATAATCAAACAATAAATAACCGTGGTTCTTAGAGCTGTTGCCATGTAAATAGTAAGTGACCAGTTTAAAAACTGATGCGTTATTCAAAACTCACCTGTATTTGTACTGGGATTAAAATTGTGCGAGAGCTTTAAATAAATTTGACAAGTAACAATAAGGTGACATAAATGTCAGCTATATCTATTTTAATCAACGAAGCAAAGATGTGCTATTGCGTGTTTACACAATGGAATCATTCTGATGTAATTACTTTATATATCATTAAAAAGGGGCCCGCGGCTAAATAATAACAGCCGCACAGGTCGATCGATCAGGTTAAGCTACGCTTGCCGCGGTTGGTCTGTGGATGGGTGACCATCTTTAGGTACATACCGAGACCCCTCCGTGCCTCGGAAAGCATTTGGTTGTTGGTCCCAGCTGTCATTTGTGGATCTTTGACAGTCGTTACAGGTAGTCAGAAGCCCAAATGTCTGACAACCAGTCTTACCAAGGGGTAGCGTATTACTCAGTAACTGGGTTGTGGAGGTCGGATAGGCAGTCACTCCATGTAAAATACTGGTATTCAGCTGCATCCGGTTAGACTGGAAACCGACCCCAACATACTTGGGAAAAGGCTAGGCAGGTGATGATCATTGAATACAACCATGTTTTTAACAATACACAGTGCTCCGAGCCCACACATTATGTGAGAGAGCAACTTATTTCCCGCCAATTTTGTCTTGTCTGTCAACTAATTTTGTTTTGTCTTTCTGTTTCATTTTCCTTTTATTACCTTTTTTTATAAGAAACAAAAAAGAAAGAAAGAAAGAAAAATTGTTTATTCTGCACAAACAAAAAAGCACAAAGCAAATAAAAATAAAAACCGGCCAAGAGCGTGTCGGGCCACGCTCAGTGTAGGGTTCCGTAGTTTCCCGTCCGTCACAATAAGTGTTCCCACTTATAAGTTTAAAAGTGGGTGTCCATTATGTTCGCGCTCCAGCAGCGCTCCGCGCTCCTGCAACTGCTCCCGGTAGTGGGTACGTGCGCGAACACGGAGCGTGCATCATTGCACGCTCCGCGGCAGGCGCTCCGACTCGTGACGGTTTTTAGCGCGAACACAAAGGGATACGTTCAGGATAATAAAATATGTAAACGAAGTTAAAAAAATTCTTGCATATACGATTATCCTACAAACTTAGTCCAGAAATTATTTTGTACAACTTTTTGTCTTTTTTGTACAAAAACTGTTGTTTCCATCAAGTTCAAAATAATTTTCCTAGAAAGTCCTTATAAAGTTCTACTTTGCAGATTTTTTTCATATTTTTTAAACTTATGGTTCAAAAGTTAGAGGGGGGGGGGACACATTGTTTTTTACTTTTGGAGCGATTATTTCCGAAATTATTGACATTATCAAAAAATGATTTTAGTAAACCCCTATTCATTTTTAAATACCTTTCCAACAATATATCACACATTAGGGGTGAAATTAAAAAAAAAATCACTTTCCACTTTACATATAGGGGGGCTACCCTAATAAAACATTTTTTTCCAATTTTTATTTTAGCACTTTGTCGGCGTGATTGATATACATATTGGTACCAAATTTCAGCTTTCTAGTGCTAACGGTCACAGAGATTAAGCGAGGACGGACAGACGGACAGACAGACATGGCGAAACTATAAGGGTTCCTAGTTGACTACGGAACCCTAAAAAAGACATAAGATATGCACAAATAACGTAGTTAAAAGCCTCGTACTCAAGCTTAGAAAATGTTGACAATTTTGTCCATTGCTTGATGTCAAGGCCAGGCACCAAAGACAACACATATTATTAATTGGCATTGACAATACAAATCAATCCGTGATGCGCCCGCGACACTGGCCTAAATATGACAACAAAACGTGAAAACAATAACAATCAAACAAAAATGCCAATTGCAGAGTGGAAAAATAACTTGGATACTTATATAACTTGGATTTTTATTTTATTGTGTTTAGTTCAGTTGTCAGTCTAACAAAACTTTTTTAATTCTTGAAAGCGAAAGACAAAAATAGTTACAGCCTAATCCATCTTACTTTATGGAACTTATTACATTATTCGATTTAGATCAATTAGTTAACCATAAATAATGTAGAAAAATACATAAATAAGGCCAATGCAGAGCCAAATAGAAAAACAATTAAAGTGGAGTCATTTTAATAGGTAACATTTGACAATTCATCAAATATTCAACAACGTAACCTTGTAACGGCGGGCATAAAATAACATATTTTTTCGTTTTGTTAGAACTGCACAATTGCTTACCTTTTTTCAATTACGATTACATATTTATTGTAATAATGACCGATACGAGTAATTTTACGATTTGCTTTCATTAATAAACCATTCTAAATATAATAAACAATTTCTGATCTAAAGAACTGAACGTCGTTACAAGGTTACGTCAGTTAACCATTTTTCTTTTTAAACACTAGGGATGTTACTCTAAAAATCGAAAGCTGATAAGTAGAATCGAATACAATGATGACTTGTGAAGAAATATCACCATAAATTAATAACCACGTTGTGATTATAATAAAACATTTATTTATTATTCTTTTAACTAACTAGGTATAAAAATACAAAAAATAATCAAATAGAAAAATCATTGATGTTAGGTACAATTTAGGTGGTATGTTGCTGGCAACACCAGTGCCTGTCGATGACGCCATGTCATGTCGCAATTACATGACGCAGTCTTTTGTCGTTGTGCGAAGTGACTGTGCGTTTTTGGTGTGCTCTCTGTTATTTTCTTCTGACCCGGCTTTTTTATTGGACTGATCTTACTGACTACGTTTACCTGGCTATAAATTGGACTCCGATTGCTTAACGATTAGTAAACAAGAACAACATTACAGTCTTACCATGTCGAAACGGGGGGAAAACGCTAAACAGTCAATCTCGCGAACTAGTGGTGAAATTGTACAATTATTTTGAACGTGAATCAATTAACGATGGGCCTCTTTTACCATTGACACAACCGAGAGAACGCGTTGCCGAAGCATTGGAAATAGGGAAGAGGACAGTAACTCAAATTCTGAAAGAGAAATACGGACCATCAGGCTCAGAAGATAATACTTTACGTACACCGAAAAAAAGAAAGAGGGACAAGAAAATTGTTGGCATTGATAATTTTGATGCTGCTGCAATTCGCAACCACATTTATGGATATTACTCGAGAAAAGAATATCCTACACGGGAAAAGCTAATAAGTTCGTTAAAAGACGCAGGCTTATTTTTTGGCGGTAAATCGTCTCTATCAAAGGTTTTGAAATCGATTGGCTTTAGTTTTAAAAAATCTGACAAGCGGAAAATCCTGCTAGAACGCTACGATATTATTTTGAAGAGAGTAACATTCTTACGTCAAGTAAATAAAATTACAGATTGGGACAATGTCGTGTTTATTGACGAAACATGGTTGAATGTGAACCATACGGTTTCGCGGACATGGACCGATGATACAGCGGCGTCCACCTCAAAAGTTCCACCGGGAAAAGGAGCCCGACTTATTATATGTCACGCGGGATCAGCTTCTCAAGGTTTTATTCCAGACTGCCTCCTCGCATTCGCCTCTAAAACTACAAGTGATTACCATGAGGAAATGAACTTTGAAGTTTTTAAAGAGTGGTTTGAGAAGCTGCTAGTCAGCTTAGAAAACCCATCGAAAATTATAATGGACAATGCACCGTATCATTCTGTACAAGTTGATAAACCACCAACTCAAGCAAATAAAAAGCAAGAAATTGTCTCGTGGCTGGTAAGAAATGGTGTGGATGCAAGTCCAACTTTATTAAAAGTTGAGTTGTTAAATCTAGTAAAAGCAACTAAGCCGTCCAAGCTCCGCTATGTAATCGATGAACTAGCCCTAGAGCATGGACACGAAGTTATTCGATTGCCTCCCTACCATTGCCAGTATAACGCCATCGAGCTTATTTGGGCACAAATAAAGGGTTATGCAGCGCGGAACAATACTGAACCACCCTTCAGTACTGCTAAAATGATTTCTCTGCTAAAAACTGCGTGTGCAGAAGTCACTACAGAAGACTGGAAAAAAGTCGTAGAGAAAACAAAGAAAATAATTTTACAAGATTTTGAACGAGATGTGAGAATAGACAATATTATTGAAAATGAATTAATAATATCTCTGAGTGCTGACAGCAGTGATGAAGATGACAATACTTTTAACAGTTCTGATAGTTCAACTGAATAAATGCAATTTTTTTGTTAAATTGTGTACTTGTCTTATTTTGCTCCTTAAATTTACGAAAATAATAATAATAATGGGACAGGGATTTGCCTGATGATTTTTAAAATTCGCATATGTTTCAAGTCCGTATCGATTCATTCACTTTAATCGATGTTTATAAGCAGGTCACCTCACTATGAGGATAAAACTGACAGACGTCAAATGTTACCTATTAAAATGACTCCACTGTAAATATTGGAACTTGGAACACAACGTTTCTATCAGCAACAGTTGTCGGCCCAGATCGTAATGTAATCACATCAATTACCTAACCTTTTATAGTACTCGTGTCTCTTTGTTATTATACAATACTAGCTTCTGCCCGCGACTTCGTCCGCGTGAAATTCGTGCTTTCCTATAAACTTTAGAAAATGTATGTTTATGATCTTTATCATTTATTTAGATAAATAAGTATTCGGGCCAATTTTTAAGTTTATAGATCAAAGGAATCAGATTTTTCAAATAAACTGTGTCCCCGCTTTTCACCTCCACTGGGGTGGAATTTTGAAAATTCGTTCGGGGTGTGTTCATATTTCATAACTTGACTCAAAGATTATTCATACCAATTTTCGAGTTAATCAAGCCACGCAGTAAGTGCAGTAACATCCTCCCCTGTAAAATTAACCACCCCTTTTCACGCAGCTAGGGATAACTTTTCGAAAAACCCTGATATACGTTATTCTTTATTTTTAGTTTTAAGTATAAATACTTAGTTTCCAGTTAATCGGACAGCGCGTTAAAATTCTTCCATAGAAATTATGACACGCCCAATCCCTCTGGGTAGTTTAAAAAAAAAAAATTAAAACATTAAATTAAATTAAAATAAGCCGTGGCAGCTAAGAGATGACCAGTTCCTACTGACATAATGTACATACTCGTTTCGCTTATAATATTTACTCGCGCGTTTGTGACGGTTTGTGCTAGAGCTTCCAGAATTCAGGAGGCCTAAAATTTAATCCCTCACTGCCGAAAGAATCCTTCCCTACAAAGATACTGACAGTAAAGCATATGCACAGGTATAAAAGTGCTAATATTCCAATGTTAGCTGCTGACACAAGTGCCGAAACTCGCGTTTTATAGGTTTGAGAGTTTAACGTAATTAGCATGTACATGCTACAAAACAACCATCCATTCAACAATGTGAAGTGTAGAGTAGCTAGCCAATAAACTAAAAAAAAAATAAGTAATGTCTATGGTAAAATGTCAAGTAGAACAGTCAAGTTTACATTGTCTATTGCTGTTTCTAGTTAACAAACTCGTAAAATAACCTTTTTGTCATTTAATAAATAGTTCACTACTCCGCTATTGTTTCACTCTGCTAGCCCATAATTCATCACAAACAACCATCGGTTTCTTACTAAACTTCAACTATGTATATCTGACGACCTTGGTTACTTATCTCATTTGGTGACCGTACTTGTTTGCGGATGTCAGCAATAAATGTAGTGCTCAAGGAAAACTTGAAATTATTTAAAAACCAACTGCTGTAGGCATTCATTTGCTGTTTAGGTTTTTAATTAAGCATCTTATTGGTATTAGCTAATTAGGTACCAATGTTTAATTTTACTGTAGCGTCAGCAAATAAAAAACTTCTTGTGGGCAAGCTCGTGCGTTCGTTCTAGATCTCATCCATCGCTTTCCATCAGGGCCCCAATTCTGTATGGTAATTATTATTCTCCGCGTAACCTTACCACGCAAACCACATCAATATCGTATCTTGTAGAACCCTCTGTAACGGCAAGGAATTGAAATGTCAACCGTACGGACAACATGTATTTCGACAGTTCAAACCACGCCTAATTCGCGTTCATATAGTTTCGTTCATTGTGTCATAGAGAGTAAGTTGATCGGAAGGCCAATTTCTCATTTCAGCGACAATGAATGTCAAAAATGTTGAGAAATTAGAGGTATTTTTGACAGATTGAGACTGAGATCAGACTGTGAACGTTCTTAAAATTACGAGAATTGCCCCTTTTTATGTGGTGATTAACTAAGGAATTGACGTGGTTTCGAAGAAAGGAATCATTACGTGGTCATAGCGAATTGGGCCCAGGTGTGGTGACCGAGGAAAAAACAATATCACGATTTTGACTGAATGGTAGAAATGGTAGAATAAAGAAAAATTCTAACGATGCCGGCACCTCGCCTATAACTACTCCGAGAGATAAGCGTCTAATAGATTTATCTTATTAACTAGCTGCGCCCTGCGGTTTCATCCGCATAAGTTTCGATCCCGTGGGAATATCGGAATCAAAAGTAGCCTATATGTTAATCCAGGTTGTCAGCTACCTCCATACCAAATTTTATCAAAATTGGTCCAGCCGTTTGAGCGTGCATATAAACACACACACACAAACTTTCGCCTTAAACTTTATAATACTAGTGTGATGTAAAGAAATTACAATCTAAAAAAAAACACACCAAATAGGCATACTGCTAAATAATTTAATGCTCCGTGTTGCTACCGGCACATTCTCCATAAATTACAGCCGGCACGCAATGGGTCATGTATGAAAATATTAAATTGTCTCGATTTTTTTTCTGCGCTTATGAATAAGCTAATACTATCTACAAAAAAAGTATCAGATTTATCTGATTAGTATTTCCAGAGAAATAAATTAAATTCTGTTAGAGGCGGCCATCGACAGTAACCCACGGATTTTTATTCAATTTCCTTAGCCTACTCAATTAAAAAGTAAAAACTTGTCAATTTGTCATAACATAACCTCACTTTTCACCTCTTGCTTTGTGTTTGTTTGCGATTTTATGGATATATCTTTACGATTACGATACGATTTATCTTTATTTTATTCAAAGCGTGAGGGTCGTCGTAAAGATATATCCATAAAATCGCAAACAAACACAAAGCAAGAGGTGAAAAGTGAGGTTATGTTATGACAAATTGACAAGTTTTTACTTTTTAATTGAGTAGGCTAAGGAAATTGAATAAAAATCCGTGGGTTACTGTCGATGGCCGCCTCTAACAGAATTTAATTTATTTCTCTGGAAATACTAATCAGATAAATCTGATACTTTTTTTGTAGATAGTATTAGCTTATTCATAAGCGCAGAAAAAAAATCGAGACAATTTAATATTTTCATACATGGCCCATTGCTCATCCTTGTATTAATTTAATTTGCATACAAATGTGAATCTAAGTTTATTGTTAAATGTTCCGGGCGTAGGTAATCGTGGCTTTAACCACGTGTTTATTTTTAAATTAAATTTTATCTTTATCCTTATTTACGCTTAAGCCAATTGTTATTGTGCTTGCCGTATGTAGGTTTGTAAATTGTGGTTCGGCTAGATAATAATGTAATAATATGGTCATAATAATCACATTATTAAAACAATAGTAGCCCAGTCAGTGCTAATGGCCGCTTCTTACGAGTCGAGGTCGTGGATTCAAACCCAAGCAGGCACTTCACTTTGAGGAAATTTTTTCATCACTGCTGCTCTAAAAACGGTGAAGGAAAACATCGTGAAGAAACCGGCATGTCCTAGAAACAAAAAAATCGAAGACATGTGACATCCACTAACCCCCACTGGGCTCGCATGATGGATTACGGCGTACTCCCTCTCACAGAGAGGAGGCCTGGCAGTGGGAACATTGTAGGCTGATTATGCTATTGTATTTGTAAGTGATATTTCTATTTCCTGTTGGAATAGACAGGAACTTCAAAATTCATAGTAATTACTTTCTTCCATAGACATACAATTTTAGGCATTTATGCAGACGTCGCATATTAAATAGTCAGTCAAGTATATTAAATAAGCGCTATCGACACATACGAGTGAAAAGTATGGATGGTTCGGCTGACTGAACACTGATTTTTAGTCTTATCCAAGGCATTTGACTATGTTATCCATAAGACTATACATACAGTTTGTTTAGCGGTTGGATCCTTGTTGTAATCCTTAAATCTACATGAATGATATTTAGGACATTATTTAAAGCCCCATCATCATTCTACTACCTTTAGAAGCTTATTACCCTTTATGGTAATTAGTGTGCCCCAGGAAGCCGCTCTTGGTCCATCACTAAATTGTAAATTGTAATAGGGATGACGAATGATTTTGAAATCCTCTTCCGTAATGTACATACACATTTACTATTTACGAAAAAACCTATATTTCGGTTACAAAATAAAGTTGAACGAAGTTTAAAGACATTTTTCTAATATTTTTTCAATAGCGCGCGAAAACAGCTCGCAGTGTCATGGCGTCGGGTCTGATGTCACGCCTAGGTAAACACTAAACGTCAAATGTGTCAAGCTGACACATTTGACACATTTTACGTTTAGTGTTTACCTTTCCTCTGACTGCGCGTGTTGACAAAACAAACATTGCATATTTCATCTGATAAAAATGAATTCCAAAGTGTATAAGTCGTGTGCAGTGCCTCAGTGTAAAAACACATCAATAACCACTCCCAACAAGGTGTTTATATATGTCCCAAACAAGCAAATAATAAGAGTTCAATGGTTAAAGCTCGCAAGGCGAAACCATGTTGTTATAGATTCGTGTTGTAGAGTCAAGTGGATTGGATAAATTACACTTAAATTAATAAAAAATCGATCCAAATGCGTAATCGGTAGTAGTCACCAAAACGCAAGTGATGTTTACATAGGCGTGACGTCATGCGCTGTGATTGGCGTTTCAGTCAAAATGGCCGAATGCCGTATTTTATATGATTAAACGAACTTCCAAGTGAAGTTCTATCATTATTATATGAGTTGCTTCATTAGAATATATGAATTATTACACCGTAGTTTCCTTATTTACATGGTAACTCCGCACATTTTTTAAAGATTTTTTAAAACAACCATAAACAAATTTCCGGTCGGCCCATCCCCAGTGCGCCATCTTGTTGTTTGTTCATTTTTAGAGTAGTGTAACCCATACAAAACTTTCTATTACATGGGAAAATACTAGGGAGGGAGGGTGTTCATATATTCTAATGAAGCAACTCATATAATAATGATAGAACTTCACTTGGAAGTTCGTTTAATCATATATTATATATTCCTTGCTTCATTATTCATATATGAATTATTACACCGTAGATGTTAAGAGCAGAAAGTTTTTGAAATTAAAGTCATAATTACTCATTATAGTTTTAATCATAATAATAGTACAATAATTTTATTATTACTTCCTTAGGTAGGTAACTTAGGTAAGTAAGTTTATTTCTAAAGTTATTAACATTTTTTAATCATTGATCAATTAATTGTTGATTTTGGGATGATAAATAAACAGATTGGGCAAATTCGCCTTCATTTAATATACTTCGGTTGTAAAACCGGGCAAAAGTGTTAGACGAGCTGGTCCAGCCAGCTGTTTTGCGAATGGTTTCGATATTGACGCCAGCAGAGCTCGCAGCGGAGGTCGACGCGTGGCGCGTACTATGAGCACCAAATACACTAATGTTAACCCCGCTCTCTGCCAGGACTTGTTTAATCCATCTGCTGATGGACTGCGTCGTAGCTGCTTTGTGAGGGCGTTTGTACGTCAGAAGCAGCCTTTTTGTTCCTTCAGGTCTGATGTTTCTAGTCTTAGAAATATAGTCTGAGAGAACTGTCGCTGGGCAGATACTGGTATTTTCCCTAAAGTATGGCAGGAATAAAACGGGTTGGTCTCTACCGGGTGCTGATGTTTTTATAATATCGGTTATGAGGATTTTAATACCATTATCTGAGAATGAAATATTATCAAGCTTGATCAGAGAAAGCGTCTGCACCCTGTGAGCAGTGCAAATAGCTAAAGAGATTACAAGTTTCTTAGTTATTTTTTCAAGTGAGAGATCTGTGTTGGGAATCCATGTGGAAATTAGATTTAAAACTAATTGAGGATCCCAGGTGCTAGAATATTTAGATTTTACGGGTTTCATTTTGTATGCACCCTTAAGTAATCGCTTTACGCATTCGTCTGAACCGATATTATTGCCAATGAAAACTGACAAAGCAGATCGGTGGGAATTGAGACTGCCATAAGCACAACCATTATTAAATTGTGTTGCTAGAAATGTAAGGATTGATGTTTTCGACGGATTATATACATCGATGTTTTTCGTGATGCAATATTCCCACCATAATTTGAGTGAGGTATTATACTGTTTAATAGTACTGTCCGAGAGCGAGGATAACATCAGAGTTGATGATTCCGTGCAGGCACCCTTTCTCGAGAACGACGCCCGGAGAGCCTCGCGACAGCCAGGGTAAGATTCTTGTGTAAGGGGTGGTAATCTCTGAAATGAGATTGCAGAAGGTTTTTATTGGGATTTAAATAAAACACGTCCGAAACTAAAATGTTTTGAAGGAGCGGAAACCATGGCTGTGAGGGCCAGTAAGGATACACCAGTATACCATGGGCCTCATCTTCAATAATCTTTCTGAGGCATTTTAGTACCAACGAGAATGGTGGAAAGGCGTAAAAGTAGTCTGTATGCCAACTTATAGTGAATGCGTCTATGGTTTCCGCGTCCGGATCCTGTTTCCATGAAACAAATCGGGTACACTTAGCGTTATCGCGTGAAGCAAAAAGATCTATTTCTGGTTTACCAAAGTATCGTGTGATTTCTAAATAGGCCTCATTAGAGAGTGACCATTCAGTGTCCGGATTGGTTATTCTGGAGGCGGCGTCTGCGTGGTTTTGCTTGGTATTCACATATGACGCGAATATCCAAAGGCCGCGCTGCTCGCACCACATCCAAAGTAATCGAGATAAGTCGTTAAGGTGGGGGTATTGTATACCTCCCATACGATTCACATAACTTATCGCGGTTGTGTTATCTATACGTAGTAATATTGCACAGTTAGTTACATTATGGGCAAATGATTTCAAGCCTAGAAAAACAGCCATTAGCTCTAAGTAATTAATATGGTTTGCTTTTTCTGTGGCCTTCCATTTACCGTTTACTTCCTGGTTTTTACAGACAGCACCCCATCCTGTTCTAGAAGCATCGGTATAAATTTCGAGTTCAAAGTTTGGTTGCCGCATGAAATGGGATGTAGTAAAAATGTTTGACGACCACCAAATTAAATCCTCTAATATAACCTTAGGTAGGTTAATATTGGCTTCATAGTTATTATGTTTAAGCAAAGCAAGATATTTTTCTCTTTCTAAGACCTTGGTGTACATCCATCCGTACTTAGCTGCCGGACATGCGGCAACCAAAATGCCAATAAGTTGAGCGAATTCACGAATAGAACATGATGGTAACTTAGTAAACTTTGTAACCAATTTTGCAATTTTACTTTGTTTATCGGAAGGTAGACATATACTTAGGTTTCGCGTGTTGTAAACAAATCCTAAAAACTTACAGGATTGTTGTGGCGTCAAACTACTTTTGTCGTAGTTGATGACAAAACCTAGACAACGGAGTAATCTCAACGTTTCTTTGACGTTCTCAACGCATTGAGCATAAGTATTGCCGATGCATAAAATATCGTCTAAATAACACACGGATTGAAATCCGCGAAATCTAAGATCAGCTATTACTTCCCTCATAAGCTTAGTAAATATCCGTGGGGCCACAGATAAACCGAAAGGTAATGCATTAAAATTATATGTGTATGTTTTAATAGAATTACTAGGTCGAAACTGAAATTTCAAATATCTGCGATCAGACGGTCGAATAGGCAAGAGAAAGTATGCATCCTTAAGATCAATGGTGGCCAAGTATCCATCACGCGGTATTAATTTACAAGCCGTCCGGTAATCCTCCATCTTAAAATGCTCATTAAGGATTAATTTGTTCAAAGGTTTTAAATTCAATATAAAACGTTTGTCGCCATTAGGTTTTGGAGTGAGAAATATTTTGGAAATGAATTGATCATTTGTGAAACTGCATTCAGAAATGGCTCCTATATTTATCAATTTATTAATAGCCTTCAGCATAGCCAAGTTTTCGGTGCATGAAAAATTATTTTGCGGTATTGTTGACTGACTTACAGCTGTTCGAAATGGTATGGAATAACCATATTTTATCCAATCAAGAACAACATTATTGTTTGTTATTTGTAACCAACAATCGTAAAAGTGGGTAAGTCTACCCGCATGTACCTGAGCTAGTGGTGACTCTGCGCCGGGGCACGTGATTTGTCCTGAGTCGTACTCCGCTGCGGCTGCTGCGCTGGTGTTGTGTAAGGTCGGCGAGCTGTTGAGGTCGCTGCTGGTCTCCTGTGGTAACCTCCTCGCCCCCCCCTGTTCGCCGGGTACCGAGGAGGCGCGTTCCAGTTTCCCTGGTGGGAAGACCGATTGCCGGAAGTCGAAGCCGTGGATTTTTGAGGCTTAGCTAGCTTTTTGATAGAGAGGCCTTGCTTCTCGATGGCCTTCGCAGCCTTTATCTTCTCTGAAAGTGACGATCCAAATAACGATTCGTCACGCTCGGATTCGCTAATTATGTTTAAAAATGATTTGTCCAAACTGGGTGTAACGAGCTTCATTCGACTTTGCGTTGCTAAGAAATGTGAATCACATAAGATTCGGCAACCATTGCTTAGATGTTTCATCGCTTGGACTTTGTTGTCATTCTTTAACAGCAAATCCATACCTCTATTAATGGCCGTTATACCCGCACCAAGTTGTTGCTGTGATGCTGTTACTGTTTTGTCGCGATTGCGAACCATGTCCGGTACCGCGGCCGAGATCTCAGCGTTCAACTTCGGCGCTTGTAAGAGCTTACAGTTGTCCGGTATTAAATAGTCTTTCAGCAGCTTATCTTTGCTGTCTTTGGGCATACCTTTCTTGAGTAAAGGTAGCCACAATTTTGTCAAATTTTCATGAATACTTTCACCGTAGTCAGGTGAATCGGAAGTGGATTCTCCAAGAGCAGACAAAAGTTCCGGGTCCAGCTCAGATGCAACTTCATTCTGCAAGCTAGGCACCGCCAAATCGCCATTGGGGTCAGGATTATCATTAAAGCCCAGTGTCGCGTTTTGTGTGATGTCTGATTCGACGGGTGTTGACTCAGGGATTACGTCATAGGCATGTCCGTTTTCTTCGTCATCTAAAATTACAATTTGCAATTTAGATTGTGAAGAAACAAAAAATATTAAAAATTTTGAGGGTAGTTGAAATTTTTTCTTATAAAGTTTCGCAGAGGAACGTTACATCTATTTCAGATTGTACGTATTTTCTGCTTAGGTCATCGTTGGAGACTCGCAGTCAACCCCAATGCCAATAAGATTGTTACCAATAGTTAGTACTGCAGTTTTGAGAAATGTCAAAGTTATTAACTCGCAGTTAATCCCAGCGCATTCCAAAACTTTTATGGATTATTTTGATTGCTATCAGTCAGAAGCTTACGGTATTTAGGTACGTCATAGGTAACATGAAATTAACACTTAGGTATTCAACACTTTACTAACCTTCATTCTCCGACGACGAATCAATCGGGGAAATTATCCTCTGTCTACGTCGTCGTTCACTTTCTTCGATCTTTCTAATTTTCTTTGCGTATCGATCTATTCGAGACTGCGCACTTCTTTTCGGCATGATGTCGGAAGGCGCGTGCGGTAGTCACCGCGCACAAAAAAGGAATGAACAAACAACAAGATGGCGCACTGGGGATGGGCCGACCGGAAATTTGTTTATGGTTGTTTTAAAAAATCTTTAAAAAATGTGCGGAGTTACCATGTAAATAAGGAAACTACGGTGTAATAATTCATATATGAATAATGAAGCAAGGAATATATAATCATCTTTTATTTTAGTGAAAATCCGATTAATCTCAAGTTTTTAAATAAAACTAAATCAGTGTTTTAAATCCTTTTAATGTGTACTTCCTCTAAAATCATTAAATCTTTGATTATTTGATACTGTCGCCACGCCTATTGTAAAAATAACCACCTTTAGTTTATGTATTTTATACAAATTGAATAAAGAACGAGTAATTTGTCTGAACAATGGAAACGTATTGATAAATACACGTGTAAAATAATTCATAGACGCCTACAAGCTTCAACATTTGCATACATTAATACAAACGATATATAATAACGTATATGCAAGCGTCGTTGCGTGTTATGCAAAGTCTGGTCAAGTAGGAATGCTTGTCATATTTACTAAGAAGACATGTACATTTAATAATATATATCACGCCTGCTTTCCTCAAGGGGTGGGCAAAGGTGGATAGTACACCCAACACCCACACACATTTCGCCTGTTTTGATAAAGTCATATTTCATTGTGGGCGATGGGCCGGGCGCAAGTTCCGATTTAGTAACAGCTATTTATTCGTACATTTAAGAAAAGTAAAACGATAATATTTTAAAGAATTTCTAGCGCCGGTACTACAGACGAAATGATTAGTGTGATCCTGCGTCAGCATAAAAGAATATACGTTAGAATAACCTGACTTTGTGGGAATAAACGAAAATTCAATAAAATAATCCTGAAACCCAGGAAGTTAATCAAAACCTTTTTAACACTAAGCTCGTTGGAGATAACAGAAAAATCTGTATGGAGTTAATTACTAATGAAACATCTATTCAGTGTAGCGATAACCCGTAATCTGGTATGAGATAAGATGTTTTTTTTTATTATGTTTTATAATAATAATACTATAATCACGAAACATATAGAAAGAGTACCTGTATCTCATGCAGTGCTTGATAAAAATGTCAGACTAACACGTGTAGACTACAGACAAGGTCGAAAATAAATCTTTATCATCGTTACGTGCAGATTACTAGGCTAGCCTTTGGCATCAAGATGATATTATTACACGTACAGGTGATCTTCCTTCAGCGGTGATTCTAGAACTGCTTTAGCGCTTGAAGTATCATCATTATATTGATCCTGAATCGTGTAGGTACTACTGGTAAACTATCCCTTTTAAAGGTTTTCTCAGCGATTGATTCTGGTAAGTATTTTATTTAACCAACGATCCTGCAACTTCTGCCTGGTAATTTAACCAGGTTTAACCATAGCGTGTGCATGAGGAGCAGTGGTGATCCAGTGGTAACGACCGCGACTTACGAATTGTAAGTCATGGATTGTAACCCAGGCAGCCGCTGTAGTTTGTGTAAATAATTTCATCACCACTGCTCTCAAAACGGTGAAGGCTTCGTGAGGAAACCGGTATGCCCTAGAACCAAAAATTCGTAGACGTGACATCTACCAACCCGCACTGGGCCGCACTCCGCGCGTGGTGGGTGTCCACTCTCTCAACGAGAGGAGGCCTAGCAGTGGAAACATTATAGGCTAATAATTATGCTTAGGCTTACATATTATTAGGCATATTATTATTATTAGGCATTTGGTCATACATATTAAGTACCATCCAACGTAGTAGATATAGGAACTGATAACTGAAAAAGAAGTGTACCTGTTTCTAAAGAGCTTCGTGGTTTCGATACGTACTCTGTGGCTTTACTGGTAGTACTAGTTTTCATTTGACTTACGTGTAAGCTGGATTTTCTTTGTGCACAGTATGTCAGTATGGAGTGTTTTTCTAATGCAACTGTATTTTTATTTTTGGTTCTATGACTTAAGGCTCCTTCAAACAGGCGCGACACGCGATATAATCGCGCGCGAAACAAAGGCACCGCTCGTTGCGCGACTTGCGGTGCCTTTGTGTCACGCGCGATTTTATCGCGTGTCGCGCCTGTTTGTAGGAGCCTTAATGCAGCATTCATAAACTTTTTATCATCCTTTTTGTGAAGTACTTACTTGTTATTACTTGTATTGTTATTGTGCTTCATGTTTTGCGATTACACTGTGTGTAATCACTCGTCTGCTGTTTGTTATCCGTTATCAAAGTAGGTACAGACTGTTTCGATGTAGGTAATCAAATCGCACAGTTTTTTTTCCCCAAATATTTGGTTATGACCTTGCATCGGTTATGATATGATATCTTTTACATCATATTTATCATTTATTTATTCTTTTTTTACTTCCAAACTCAAACTCAAAGCATTTATTTCAAATAAACCAATCACAGGCATTTTTGGATGGCCAAGGACTTCTCCCTGATGAAGACTCTTCCCGGACTGTAATTAGGTATCTTTTTTTACACTGACTCTACCTATTATTTTAAATTTCAATTTTTTATTCAGAATTAAAATAATATGTACGTTAATAACAACTAATTAATAAAAATAACAAAATGATCTTAATGAAAACTATTCACTAACTAAAATATAGCGATGAAAAATTCATTCGCATCGCTGTCGTCTGGTAACGTCAACTCGTTTCTCAATTCGGAGAGCACCACCAATTCCAAAATTCTAAACTCATTAAAAAGATCAATCACAAACATGAAATTAATGAAGCCTTTGCATTTTAGGTTATTAATTTAAAGCTTTCAATGCTCAACAAAAATATTTTGAAAGGTGCTTTCTAATGACCCTAAATTCGAGATAGAATTTTCTTTGCCCTTAGAGACTAAATTTTCTTTATCAAAGGTAGTCATGAGGAGATAATAAATTTTCAAGGACCTTTAATTTCCGTGCGTCGTGTTTCAGAGACTGTTTATTTACTAGAGCTTTATTTACCTACGTATTATACAGGGTGGTATACATAGGGTTGCCAACATTTCTTCGACAAAATATAGTATTTTTTATTTTGTAGGTCGTAGGTTCAAACCCAAGTAGGCATTGTACTTCGGTAACTGATTTCATCACCACTGCTCTCAAAACGGTGAAGGAAAACATCGTGAGGAAACCGGCATGTCCTAGAACCAAAAATTCGAAGATATGTAACATCCGCCAACCTGCACTGGGCCTGCGCTCTCTCTCTCTCAAAGAGGGAGGCCTGTGTGCCTGTGTCCCAGCAGTGGGAACATTAGAGGCTGATTTTGATAATGCTTAGTCTACAAAATTATATGGACTCCTAGATCTTTAAGGCTCCTTCAAACAGGCGCGACACGACACGCGACACAAAGGCACCGCAAGTCGCGCAACGAGCGGTGTCTTTGTGTCGCACGCGATTATATCGCGTGTCGCGCCTGTTTGCAGCAGCCTTTATTTTGTTTGGTTTGCTCAACATTTTGTGAAAGCGACAAAGTAGGTAGGACCGTCAGTTTCCATCATACTGATTGTAATGATATTTACATGTTCTCAACAGTTAAGGTCAGTTGCATCATTTTACTGATAGCAGTCGCGGAAATGTTAAAATACTGCGATTGAATAAATAAGTAAGCACTTTAAATGCTAATACGTTAGCCGTGATCGTGGTCGTCCAAAAACTGAAGTAATAAACGTACAGACGCTTAAGGCGAAGCGATACTTTAACCCGCGAAATTCAAATTTTGTTACGTTTTTTGCAATTTGTAGGTCAGCATCAGCATCAGCACCCTAATTGCGTAAAGGCTCCTGCAAACAGGCGCGACACGCGACGTGAATCGCGCGCGACTCAAAGGCACCGCCCGCTCCGCGACTTGCGGTGCCTGGGTCGCGCGCGATTTTATCGAGTGTCGCGCCTGTTTGAAGGAGCCTTAACACTATCAGTCACTATCTGAATCATTCTAAAGGATATTGCTATTCCATTGCTTCATATTATGTACGAAAAATTTCTTCTGCTCAACAACGTAAATAACGCAATCAATGTTGTTGAACTGTCAAAAAGAAACCCAAGTAACACAAAATCGATATAATGGAAAAAGTGATGACCAGAAAATTTCTTCTAGCTTCGTTATAGAATTTGAAGGGTTTTAGCAATGTCTTGCTTCTGTATAACAGCATTTTATTAACTTTGTAGTTCCTAAAGCTATATAATCCTCTTTTTCAATCTTTTGTGCAGCTAAAGGTTTTATTTTAGACATAATTTATGTCTCTATACAGCTTCTAATACAGCTGTAAGCATTATACAAAAGTGTAGGCCGTATGTAAGCATTCATTACGGCTTAGGCTATTAAAAAGCATTTTAAAATTCTTTAAAACTGCTCTATGTTTTATAACGACCTTTCGCATGGGTCACAACTGTTTAACGGTGTACATTGGTGCTGTTTTAATGCCAGCTTTTTAAAAGCATTTCATCATAATATTATATAGCCTTTATCTATACAAACGTATAATGACAAGAATTTTAACAAGCAATAAGTCGTATACCGGCATCCGCATGCCTAAAGTTTTTAATTATGCTTACGCCATTTTGCTTTTTGTATCGATAATATTTAAAATTTAATTTTATGGTAAATAGTCCTTTAGAAAGGACTTCAACCTATGGTATTGACCGGCCGGTACAATACAGGTATCATAATGACTAAAACTAAAGATTTCTTCGTAAGAGCATAATTTTTTTTTACAATTCCACATATTTTTATAATATTTTTGTAATAAATAGCTCTTTAATTTGAAGGCGCATGAAATATTTGATTCAAATATATACATACTTTCACAGTAAACTGATACTCGCAACCTTAATTCACTCATAGAGAACAAAAACAAGAGTTTAATTACTTGCCTTGTAGCACTTATATTAATTTTTTTGTTGAAAGTATCCATGTTCTTTTTACACAAGATTTATTAATAATAACAGAAATTAAAAATAATATTTGAAAATGTTTTTATTTTGCCTTTGTAATGGTACAAGCTGTATAAGAGCCGCATTTAACATATGCGCACTGCTTTAACCTGTTTTCACAGCCCATTATAATGCGTTTATCATTCCGGTAGACAACCAATATAATGCTGCTAAAATGCCATTCTTACACTTAAGGCTGTATAATTTGGGGCCCAAATTAGCATTACAAGAGCTGTATAGTGGTTTATAATGCCTATATGTAGACTTCTTATAAAGCTATAATAATATGCTAATTCTGTTATCCATCGATTATAAAGCTATTTTGTGCTACTTGGGAAGCCATTGGTATAATGCGTGCCACGAAAGATGAGACTTGACACACCACGTGGTTTGACATGCGCAGTACACGATTTTAGGTATCTTTAGCGGTATGAGGTCTGAGTGCGGGTCGGGACCGGACGTCATAGGGGCGGCGGAAAGAGCGGGGGAGGCGGGGTCAAGTCTCATCTTTCGTGGCGCGCATTTTACCTTAGTTGCATCTCGAGAGAGGCCCGTGGCAAAATAATAACAGCCGCACAGGTCGATCTTGCCGCGGTTGGTCTGTGGATGTGTGACCATCTTTACATACCGTAACCCCTCCGTGTCTCGGAAAGCACGTTATGCCGTTGGTCCTGGCTGTCATTCGTGGATCTTTGACAGTCGTTACGGGTAGTCAGAAACCCGAAAGTCCGACAGCCAGTCTTACCAAGGTGTATCGTATTACCCAGTAACTGGGTTGTGGAGGTCAGATAGGCAGTCGCTCCATGTAAAATACTGGTATTCAGCTGGATCCGTTTAGACTGGAAGCCGACCCAAACGTAGGTGGGAGAAGGCTAGGCAGATGATGAGGTAGTCAGAGGTAGCCAAGGCTACGTGTACGTAGCCAGCGACCGCCGCCGCCGCGTCGCCATGGCGAATGGCGTCCCATTGTGTTAGCGCTTATAGTGTGACCGCTTTCTTAGGAAACAATAGCTTTACATACCAATACAGACGCTTAGAAATAAATTGAACCTAATCAATGATTGACAGGTAGATAACCTTTTAATCTTATATTATCTGTAGTACCTAAATGTATACAAGGTGTAACAGAATAAACGCAAGTTCTGAAAGTAGGTACGAGTACTTTGTTCATAATATTTTGACTACAGAATCAATTTCAGTAACTTACAGGTATTTTTTCAAAACTTATGTATTTTTCGAACGCCGGGTTTACAAGTGCTTTCAATTTCATAGACATCGATAATTTTTGCTTTTGGTTTGTTTGATTTGATATTTATTTAGTAATCCATATTATTGGTTGTAGATAAAAAAACACTGGCACTCCGGTAGTGCCGACAGAAGTGAAAACTTGAACAAAGTGACTGGTTTATTCTTCTCGTGAAAGGAATTTATTCAGATTTACAAATAAGCACACAGGATAGACTTCAGCAGTGCTATTCTCTAAAAGACAATTTCATGGCTGTAAGCTGCGACGAGCTCGTCGACGAGACAGCCTTGAGATCGACCGAGCGTACAGCGCTGATTCAAACCGTATTCACTAACGTGGTTGTGCTCGTCGTCGAACCCAAGGCTGTAACCTCCCGTCGCTGTTTCTCAGACGAACGTAGGGCTTGACACAAATTCTATAAATTATAATCGATCAATCTCGACTGAGAGTTTTATAGGTTTAAAATATATATTAAAGGTCTATCTTTAAGTATTATAAGGAATACAGTTAAACTATAACCAATATCATATTTAAAAGAGCTTATTTCATATTTCTTATTACATTTTAAGGCTGAATGACGATTCCTTTGCTCTATTCGTGCAACGCGACGCGACGATGAATTAAAAGTCAACATGACATAACAATAACAACCGATGACGCGACGCTAACAAAATCACTTGAATTTGTAGTTTTTAAACTTTTGGGTGCTTGATTCTTGTTCAAGCCTTGATTATTTGTATCAGCGAGTGCTTTTAACATAGGTAGTTCTGTGACTAAGAGGATAAATACAACTACCTAATGAAATGTGAGTATTATGATTTTTTCACTGATAGTATATGGCTATTATTACTATTGTCTCATCCACGAGTATTGTATGATACACGAGATATTAATAAAATTTAAGTAAATTACATGATTAGCTATTGTTTTACTATAATATGTACGTATAACTTTATTGTTGTAACGTAACATTGTGTGTTTTAGCATGCCAAGAAGTGCTATACTTTCATAATTTCATTACATAATATGAAAACTGTATAGGTACTTGGAAATTATAATTTTCATATTTAATTTTGTAGAGTCCTAAGCAACCCCTAAGACGACCTACTGACCAATTACTGCCTGTAGAACAATCTACTAGAGGCATGCTCCAGACCGAACAGTCCACACCTTCAATACCAGTAAGTTAATTCTAATAAAATATAATAATGTAATGTTATATTTGCAGGGCGAACGGACATACAACCAGGCCCATCTTTGTATAGGGACAATGTGCCAATGGAAAACCAGCCTAATACAGAACAAAAGGTGAAGTTTTAAATAAAAGTCTTACAATAATATGTTTTAACTTTATAATGGATATTTAGATAACTTTTTTTTGTATTACAGTTTGAGGCTAGATCACCATTTGCAGTCTTGCAATGCGTCATCATAGGAGTAATGCTCCAATTGCATCTTCATGTAAGGTTAACTTAATTATAATTTGGTTAATTATTGGTTTAGTGTAAAAAGCACTACATAGTAGTGGTCTCACTTTTGATTCCCGGGTTGGGCCAATTTGTTGGGATTTTCTGTAGGTTTTTTCAACAGCAGCCCTTATTCAATCAAGATCAAGATATAGACTACATCTAATAGAATCAAGATATAGACTACATCTAATATGTATACTACATTGTAATATCTATTCCTTTAGAGGGAGAGTGATGTGATGTTGATGATACTTACATATTTGTTTTACCTCTGTATAGTAATTTGTTGCATTTTTATGTTCATAGCATCTCGTAGGCATCGAACGGCACACCGCCGTCTGATCCAGCACTCACCACCTTCTCAAAGGCAATCCAAATGGCGAGCCTGACTGAATGTTTTGTCGCCATTAAAGAGAGGTGTTTGGAAAATGAGAGACTTCTTATTGACAACCAGCAGAGGATGTTCGACTTTTAAGGAAATAAGTGAGTCATGGTCAAGGCAGACCCAGGCACTGCAGGATTTATGAGCATCCATCAGTCGAGGAAGTTGAATCTCCGAAACATGGATCTACTACTATGTTTAGATAATTTTAAGTTTATTTAAGATGGATGTTAAGAAGTTTAAGTATAAGAACTGTTTTTTTGTAGTAAATGTCAATGTTTGTTAGCGGGCATGCTCTTTATGCCTGCAGGCTTTTATTTAGGTACTTATTTAATTTTGTTTTGCTTGGGTAGTTTTCATTGTATATACTAAATTATTTAATTAAATGTCCTGTTTCTTGTAATGTTAATTACTTTGCATACCTACTATTGTATAGAATCAAGTTTTTCTAACTGAATATCAAAAGTCATTTTGAATAAATGATTTTTGATTTGATTGATTGTTTTTAATAGTAAATAAAAAAGAAAATAATGCAGTTATCTGTTTAATTTCTCATACCCCTGTATACACTCTTACCCATTTAAAAATATAGTACAAATAGGGACTAAGGTATAAATAGGCACATATTATTATAGGCTATTGATATTATACTAATCATATACACCTTAAACACCACACTTTAAATACACACCTTAAATGTTATGACAATTGTTGATTATAATAATATTTTTATTAATAATTTAAATACCTATTTATTGTATCTAATCAATAATGGTGAGTATATTCTATCTAAACACGTTAACCACATCTGTAAAGGAACGCATAAATTGTAGATACAACATGCTCGCCATAATTGATTAACTAAATCTCGCCTACTTATCAGCCTACTCTCTAAGTCATCATGTGTTGGAGCCTGATGTGTCAGGATTCCAAGTAACCTAGATTCTTCATCTAAGTCACATTGGTCTCATCATCATAGGAGCTGGTAGCCCGGCTCTATTACATATGTCGTTTAAAACACAGGAAGCCATCACAATTTCTCCCACTTTTATAGGATCATAGTACAATACCCTATGTACTAATAAACATCTGAACCGTCCTTTCAGGATTCCAATAGTCCTCTACACTGTTTCTTGCACTGCTGTGCAAATTGTTGTAATGGCTCTGGAGTCTCAGTTTCTGAATTACTAAAGGGAGTCATTAAATAAGGCCTTTGAGGATATCCTGAGTCACCTGAAATCAATGAATGAAGCTAGAATTAAGTGCAATCTTGACTTGTGTTTAAGTTATCATTGTATTGTAAATAATAACTTCGTGGATTGCCCTAGAGGCAGAAGACTGAGATATGTATGTGTCTACATTCTTCCCAATGATTTTTTGGTAACTTCCATTAGCCAAAAATGATAGTGTGCATAATATCTGAAACATCAGGAATTCAATAGGCTTTTGTTGGTGTGTGGTGAGGTATACCCATCATATCTCAAGAAACCTAGATGTAAACAAACCTTTAGCCTCTTGGTTAAACCACTGGAACGAAGTCGCGGACGCATATATGGACTTAAGTCATCTTCCAATATATTAATTAAATCCTCAGAAAGCCTGTAAATATGGATAAAATCTGTATCACGGAATATTGTTTTAAACTTTCGTATTTGTTTCGCCTGTCGAGCTTTCTTCAAATTATCACTTTTCTTAGCTTCTTCTAATAAATGTAGCTTCAATTGTGTAGTAAAAGAATAGAAATATTTAAAAAATTAAGTACAGTTTATTATTTTTGTCAGTCTACGCCCGAATATTTAGAGCTTTTTGATTTGACAGTTAGAATTAGGAGTGGGCAAGGAGTGGGCGATACAAATCGTATATAGATACAATATCTATATATCGGTACAATATCCAATACCTATATATCGGACAGTACTGTATCTATATTTCAGGTATCCGCGTACCTAGAACGAGACACTATAACGATATCGTATCACATGATCTATGATATTCGGTTCAAACTGATTCCGGTACAGTAGTAGTTATACGGTTGTAGGTACCGTATCCTTGCGATGCGCGCGGGCGGGAGTGATGTAGCTAGAGATGAACGAGCGAGAAAGCGCGTTAAGCTAACGTCTAATACTAATTTTAAACATTATATACAGGAGCATAGAGTTTAATACCGAATACATTATTTTGTAAACACTTGTAAACAGGTAACCATCAATAAACGTCAAAGGGTTTTAAATCGTACCTATGGCATTCTCAACAAAAAAAGTGAGCCGTCACGGGACGCCTGGCAGATGTGAAACATTGCGCATGGCGACGCGTCGCCACACAGTACACAAGACTGTGACTGTATATATACTTACACCATCATAAAGCGTGGTGACGCGTCGCCACGGCATGCGTCGCCACGCCAGAAATTTGTTTTACGTGCGGCTATAGATGTTTCACATCAAAAATTGTTTTAAAATCACTTTACGTGACCCTTGACCTTGATTGCACTTTGCTGTTTTCGTCAGTCTTCAGTTATTAGCTTCACTCATGACTGATGAATAGATACTTGACCTATTTAAATAATTGATAAAAATATAAATCTAGAAAACCGAAACGGCTGTACTAGTTTCATTTCAGAGTGCCATATTATCAACAATACATTCACTGATTTCGAATATACAGTTACAAATAAAATACAATGATGTAATGAATCGAACAAAACCGAAACCTAAATATCACAGTACCAATTTCGATTCCGAGTTCCACACTGATTCAGCCAAATAGATATTGAAATATATAGATACGATATCCGATATTCTAAACCGATACATAGATACGATTTGATATAGTGTAAAAGCGATATTACCCATGCCTAGTTAGAATCGAGGCTGTGGGCGAGACGTCTGACGTTTTACGTCTTACGAATTTTCGATCAGGGTCACGTGACCTGACGCGAATTTAGAAGTTTTTACCCATTCCAAAAAAGTACATACACAGCGCCGCTAAAGAAGTTTTCACTTCAAAAAAAAAATATAGAAAACCGGTATCTCCTAACCTTGGCAAAAGTAATATTATAAACATTTTGGATAATAATCACAGCTGGGCACCATTAATCAAATATTTGACTTCGTTAATTGCTAATCCGTTACTAAAAAAAAGTTTTAAATCAAATCACATCAAAACTCATTCATTCGTATTAGGCTGAGAATCAGCACTTTTCGAACGTCAAAATTATATAAGACAGTCCGCCAAAACGCCCGCTTCAGCACTTCCTAAGATCCTAGTACTTTCGCTGGGAAATAGCGCGACAAAGTAGCAGAACAACGGTCTGTTCAGTTAGATAAACTTGCTTCTATACAATAGTAGGTCATCATCTGCCTAGCCTTTTCCCAACTATGTTGGGGTTGACTTCCAGTCTACCCGTATGCAGCTGAGTACCAGTATTATACATGGAGCGACTGCCTATCTGATCTCCACACACAACCTAGTTGCTTGCTGGGTAATACGAAACTACTTGGTAAGACTTCTTTCATATATCTATGAACGCGACTGATCCGAGATAAAAATCATCTTCAAGAAAACAATAGAGCCGTAAACTGACGCTACCCGTAGCGGACGTAACGCGACTCCGTCTCCGTGGTCCACACTGTTGACGATCGGGAAAAAATAGTTCGTTCGTTCACAGTGTCGACGAACTTGACTCACTTTTTGTTCGGCTACGGCGGCGCAGCGGCGTCTACGGCCCTATTAGTCGAGCACAAAGAAAAAAGACAGAAAGAATACTAACCGAAAACGAAGTAATAGCGCAGGCGGACGATGCGATGCGATGCGACGCGGTGGGTCGAAGGCCGAAGGAGTTTTATAAAAATGTGGCTGTTATTTAAGCAGGTATATTGTGTATCTCACGACTTCCACGCGAACGAACTCGCGCACAGAAGCTAGTAAATGATAGATATACTTAATAAAATGTAATATTGTAGATTGTCGTTCAAAGTAAAGTAAACAAGTACTGATCTTATTTATGTACCTACTCGAGATATCTCGTGAGCTATGTATTTACATGTGCCGTTATGTAATTAACTGTTAACAGCTCTTATGTATAAACATTCACTGTGATAACGAATCATTATGACTCGAGAGACATTTGACATAGAAATATTCCGTAAGACATCTAAATAGAGTAAGTACAGTACCCGGCGATGAATATTGCACATCGACCTTTGGAAAGAGACAATCGGCTAATTTCGGCTTCGTAGAGCGTTATCTCTGTCGCACAAAATACAAACAGTCCGGTATCTATTAGGAGCTGTTAAAACAATTATGATTTGCTTCTTTTGATAATTATTTTTATTCTTTGTATAAAATACACCAATTTCCAAAGGTCGATGTGCAATATTTATCGCCGGGTACTGTATATAATTGTAACACATTAACAGTAGCAATGTTTTTCATGTTGACAGTTCAACTACATTTATTGCGTTATTAACGTTGTTGAGAGACAAATTTTGCGATCATGAAGCAAAGGTGATTTTCTCTTTTACTCTACTTAGATTTGCTCCAGATTGGTTAAATTAATAGGTATATAATGCGTATGCACCGACCGGTTTACATCTAGCGCTGTAATGTACCCGCAGATACACGTGGAAAATGGCTGTAATTATTGTAAACTAGCTGAGCCCCGCGGTTTCACCCCACATAAGTTACGATCCGCTGGCAATAGCGGGATAAAAAGTAGCCTATATGTTAATCCAGGTTGCCAGCTACCTCCGTACAAAATTTTATCAAAATTGGTCCAGCCGTTTGAGCGTGAATAAGTATCAAACCTAATTATAAACACACGCTCACAAACTTTCGCCTTTATAATATTAGTGTGATACATTTACGCTTCCCGGTGTAACGGCTACCAACACTAGTTAGATAGCAGACCCGTACTATCTAATAATATAATTTACGACGACGGGAAAGTATTAATTTTAGTACGCACACGGCACTCCATAGGCAAAAATCGTGAACACTATAGATTTGATCCATACTTCTGAGAAAAAAAACATCGTGAGGAAACCAGAGGTGCAATTCTCGTAATTTTAAGAACGTTCACATTTAGAGGGACAATTCTCGTAATTTTAATAACGTTAGAACGTTCGCAGTTAGAGGGACAATCCTCGTAATTTTAAGAACGTTCGCAGTTAGAGGGACAATCCTCGTAATTTTAAGAACGTTCGCAGTTAGAGGGAAAATCCTCGTAATTTTAAGAACGTTCGCAGTTAGAGGGACAATCCTCGTAATTTTAAGAACGTTCGCAGTTAGAGGGACAATCCTCGTAATTTTAAGAACGTTCGCAGTTAGAGGGACAATCATCGTAATTTTAAGAACGTTCGCAGTTAGAGGGGAAATCCTCGTAATTTTAAGAACGTTCGCAGTTAGAGGGACAATCCTCGTAATTTTAAAAACGTTCACAGTCTGATCTCAGTCTCAATCTGTCAAAAATACCTCTAATTTTCCTTGCATTTTTGACAACTTTTTGATATTGATCGTCGCTGAGATGAGACTGCGGCTGAGATTTTGAACGTTTTAAATTACGAGAATTGGCCTTCTGGACTAAGTTAAAGTACGCTGTACCGGTACAGTGTCCTAATAATTGTTTGCTGCACCGGACGACGTCATTACGTCAGAGTCGGCTGTCGCTGAAAACCAGTGCTGGGGCTCTGTTTCGCAGCATAATGCTGAGCGATAGCCGTATTGCGTGGATGTGACGCATGTTTCCCCCTACCTTTTTCAGGATTCCGTACCCAAATGGAAAAAACGGGGGTGAAAAGGCAACATACAGACAGACAGAGTTACTTTCGAATTTATAATATTAGAATGGATTATGCTGGGACAATATTGGCTAACCCATACTAATTATATTTTATAAATAATTATAAATTCTAAAGTAACTCTGTCTGTCTGTCTGCCTGTCTGTATGTTGCCTTTTCACGCCCAAACAACTGAACGGATTTCGATAAAATTTGGCAGAGAGATAGATTGCATCCTGGGGAAGGACATAGGCTAGTTTTTATCGACATACCTCGCGGGCGAAGCCGCGGGCGGAAGCTAGTATAAAATTATATTTAATAGAAAAAGTAAAGTACATATTTACATTTAACAATCGACCTAAGTATATCTGCCAACTCACTTATCTAAATATTCAGGCCAGACTGATAGCAGTACTCATAAAACTATTTACTATCAGTAGCAAGCAAGTTGCTAAGTGCTATGTCAGAATTAATCTGCCCGCATTAGTCCCGAGTTAAACCAGATTATTATTTAAATGAAGTCTAATGAAATTGTGCTAATGTTCTCCGATAAAAATATGATTGTATGTTGATTAAAATGTGTTTCGCGGCCATAGATATAAGAAAGTTCGCGGCCGTAACAAATATTTATTTATAGAATTATAATCATAAAAATCATCAAAAAGTTTGTTACGCTCCACAGCTTTACTGGGTAATACGATGATCATTGGTAAGACTGGTTGTCAGACTCTGGCTTCTGACGACCCGTAACGAGTGTCAAAGATCCACTAATGACAGCCGGGACCAACTGCTTAACGTGTTTTCCGAGACACGGAGGACTTTGGGTATGTAAAGATGGTCATCCATCCACGGACAAACTCTAGCCCGCGTAGCTTAACCTGATGGACCGACGGCACAAGCCCCTCATTTATTGATACTTATTGCAAATCTACAAAATAAATATAAAATTGCACCATGCCGCAGGGCGTCACAAGTCTTCGTCTATAAATAGAAGAGCATGCTGTTGAAACAATGGCCGATCTATTTTCCGTGGGAAAAGCAAAATCGTCTAGAGCTCTAGACGCATCAGTGTAATTGTTCACAAGAAAGCAGTTTCTCAAACACTTGTACTGTTATCAACAGTTTCTATATCGATAGACTGGCAATAGTGATGGGACTGTCCTGTCGAATTGCAAGTTGTTGGTTCTATTTGGAAATCATTGAAAGTCAAAGCATTTATTTCAAATGGGCACATAAAAGGCACTTTTGAATGTCAAAAATTATAACAAAATAGAATTGAGGAGAATGGGCAGTAAACTCCACCGTTACTCTTTTAAAATGTTACACAATTTTTTGCATACATAAATTATACATAATATAATATGTGAAGACGATGCACCTAAAATAAAATTACTATACCACAATAGGCAAAATAATTAAAAATGAAACCATGACATATAAATTCAAATCAGCCGGTCGATTCTGTAAAAATCTCACCGTGAAAACTTAGGTGAAGTGAGTTTGTTTTTGCTAGGAATTGACACTATTGACAGCTCACTCCACGCTCACTTCACCCAAGTTTTCACGGTGAGATGGTTACAGAATCGCACTGCAGTTTCCTTTTATCTTTTATTCTCGTTTTTAGGGTTCCGTTACTAAAAGGAAAAACGGAACCTTTATAAGATCACTTCGTTGACCGTCTGTCTGTCCGTCTGTCGACCCTTTTTCTCAAGAACGCGTGGAGTTATCAAGTTGAAATTAATATCAAATACTCAGGGCTGCAGTCTCTTGAAGCAGTGAAAAAAATCAAACTTCTAAGTCAACGTCTTCAGATTAGTCATGTAGACCTTAAACCCTTAAATAATTTAAAATAAACATTTTGCGAATATCCTTTCAGAAACAGCTCGTTTTCTGATGGATAACAGAATAATGCTAAGCTATACGTTATTATAAAATTTTAAAATAATTCAGCATGGATATTTTTATAATCTATCTATATAAATAAAAAAAAAAGTCGGGTTAGTTACATCATTTATAACTCAGGAACGGGTGAACCGATTTATATGATCTTTTATTTTTTGGATTTGTCTCCGCCGCGAATAATAGAATAACTATTAAAACATGGGAACATCTCATACATTCGTTCTTATAGATTCTGAGGCGCTACAAAGTTCGCCGGGTCAGCTAGTATTTTCATAAACAAAGTGTTGCGGCGCAGCGCCTCACAGATATTTTTTATTAAACCTTTTTTAATTGTAATTGGACTTTAACTAGCCCCAGTGTATACTCAAAATATACACAAAGAAATTGCCTTCGTCACAGTCATTCTCTTCACTTCGCATGTACTTAGCAACTGTAACGTTATCGCGACAACCTTCGTTTTACTGCTCAGAATTTTATGGTTGTTAGGCTAGATTATGTTAAATTTAGAAGAAAAATAATAATTAGATTCAATCAACTCGTCCTATTGCACTGCTGGACAGTGGACATGGCCTCTCCCAAGCTATGTCACAACCCTGTCCTCAGCCTTCCGCATCCAGTCTGTCCCAGCCACCTTCTCAAGGTCATTGGTCCATATATGTAGCTGGGGGACTTACCACACCACACTTGCCGCGGACCCCACTCCAGGATCCGTCTATTCCACCGGTCCTTCGGTAAATATGGCCAGCCTACTGCCTTTTCAGGTTGCTTAGGCCGGTACTACATTGGAAGCGGAATTTGTCCCGAATTCCGCTTCGGGTCTGGTCGGGTCTGAAGAAAACAAACACATGACGCACCGTCCCCCCTCCACTGGAGCCAGTGGTCTTTCCGGGGGCTACGGTCGGGTCTGAACGGATCTGACAACAATCAAACAGGTTTGCTTTTTCTTCCAGTTGCGTGGAAGCTTGGTCGAGGTGGTGCGTTTTAACATCTATGATATATTTTGAATTTATCAGGGTGACTACGCGTAGGTAGGCAGGTTGTGTAAAATTCACTTTGATCTGGCCGGGTCGGGTCTGGTGGCCAGATCGACTCCGCTTCCAATGTAGGACCGGCCATACTCTAGTCTGCAAGCTATGTTGGTAACCACGGTTATTTTCCGGATAATTTCATGAATAATCCGGATAACAATTATATTATGTATTTAAATAAGTAATTGCGTCATATATGCGTCTTATGTATGACGCATAGTTTAAACAGATGTAATATTTATTAAATAAATTGTCCACTTAAATCAATTATTTGCAGCAACTGGACTGCACCTGTGATCACAAAAATGGCTAAATGTCTCGAAATGTGATACATATTCAGATAGTTCAATCCTTCACCTTCTTCCTTTGAACTAAAATTGTACTTTCGTTTAGCCAATGTTGGGGAAAGGCCTCTTCAAGTCCTATCAGGAACTTTACGCTCCTCAACGAGGACTCGTTCGACGTGGAACGGAAAAAAAAGTTTAAAAAAAATAGATACAATTAAACTTCAAAGTTTAATTGTATCAATTTTTTTTTCATAATTCCTAACAATGCGATCATGTTTCGAAAATGTTTCATTATATTTTATCGATGATTTTATTCGATTGCACGCGCATTCGCCTCACTACTGCAAGTGCACTTAGCAACGCGCAATTTATATTTTTTCTCCCACATTTTACACGGCTGCATAAGCAATATACGCAAACGCACGCAATCATTTTAAATTAAAGAAAAGTGTATTTATATGTCTCGGTTTTCCAGTAAATTTGTTTACACCAGAGTAAATCGGCTATTATTATATTAGATAATTGATTGGCACATTAGCTACATGTTCTTTAAGTGCATGTAACAATTAGTGGCTAAGTGCACTTAGAGAAATGGCGTATCTTGAATTATTTATATCCTTCCACATTGCTGTTGAATAAAGATTTTAAAACTTAATATATTTTGTTGGTCTTCAATTTGACTAAAGAAAAAAATAATACGACTAAAATTGCGCAATAGATATAAAAGATTGAAAGATAAAAACCATTTTAATCGCAGTCAAAATCGACTAATGTCTTAATCGACTAAAGATCCATTCCGAATATTAAATCATTCGCTGCACTACCTATAGTGCTATTTAATGTTTTTGGCAACATTTTTTTGCCTATCACGTTATGTATGTTCTTGTCCCCATAATTATTGTTCCGCGCTTCACGCACGCTTGCAGATAAAATGCGAAAAGAAATGTATTTTAGATTGATTTAATTTGTTAGATTTTACTAATAATACAATAATTTTTACCAAGAATTGTTTACCATCTTTTCTTTTGTTATAAGAAACTTTCGTGTCTTGAGGCCATATACTTAATTTATTCGACTACTACTACATGCTATAATAAGCCTCTGTTAACATATCTATTACTAAACATGAGTCGTAACAAGGTCGTAACTTACTATACTTACAAATATTATAAATGCGAAAGTGTGTCTGTCTGTTTGTAACCTCTTCACGCTTAAACCTCTGATCCCATTTAGATGAAATTTGGTATAGAGATAGTTTGAGTGATAGTAACATGACGCATAGATCAGCACCATTCAATCAACCATTTTGAAGGGAGCTAAATGTTCCAACACACACGCCACCGTCAGCGAGACATTTGTGTGAGCATGACATACTCTCAGCCTCCAGGGCACATTCAAGTCAATGAAAGACATATTACCCAGTAAATGATAGCTCTATAGTACCTACATACATAGAACTCACATCTGTGCTATGCAATTGTACAATACAAAGAAAATTGAGTTATACAATGCAAAGATTGTCTTACAATCTTCAGCAGCTCCAACAGTATTTTCAAGTGTTATTCAATCAGTTGTGGTTGTGGAGCAGGACCAGCATTGAGCCAGGCATTTTTATCAGCGACGTAATCCCCTAACTTATAATATGCCTGACTGCATAGTGTGCGTTTTATACAAGACTTGAATTTTGTCTCATTTAGTTGAAGAATGTGGGGAGGTATTTTATTATAACATTTTAAACAGTACCCCATAAAAGACGAGTCTACTTTAGCCAGTCTGAAACCTGGTTAAACTAATACGTCCCTATTTCTAGTACTATAATTATGTCTTTTACCTCTTTTACTAAAAAGATGTAAGTTTTTCCTTACATACATGATGTTTTCGTAAATATATTGACAAGGCACCGTCGTGATGTTAATTTCCTTAAACAGTTGGAACCACCACCACTCATCTGACGGTCGTCAGGGTGAACAGCGATCCTACTCCAGTCAAAGACCACCAGGTGCCTGTGTTCCTGTACAGCAGACAATCCTTCGTTGCTGACCAGTGGGACCTGACTACAAATCAGGTAAGATAGGATAGTTTAAGTCTAAATCGGCTAGAAAATAGCAGGGTTGATAGATTTAAGGACAATCGCCAGATGTCTCTCGGGAGAACTATGTTGGCTTTTTCATGGCTGATTTTTTGTGGCTATTAAGATTAACTTGTGTGTTTAAGTCCACAGTTGAGGGTTGTTTAAGGCTACTGAGCAGTATATTATATTGATTAAAGAGCCAAAGTTGTGAAAGGACTTTCGTAGGAAGATTTGTTTTATCACATCTATTCAAAAAGAGCTAGTGTATTCTTCGTAAACAGGGACTAAAATGGCTCTTTAATCCCTAGAGACTAAAAGTGATTTGAATTTGGAATGGTGATATTGTTAGTAAAAGTTCCAGTCACCATAGAGATCAATCACGAACATTTTATGAACAAATAACAGGCTGTATGATAAAGAAAAACGCGCACGAGTCAAATTAAAAAAAAAGTTTGTCAAAAAATAAAAAACGCGCAAAAAGCATTCTGCCTTCGTTCGTAACTGTTTACTCAAATTAGGATTTTACTTAGTTTTATAAGAAATTAGTAGGTATATCTTCCTCAAATAATTGTATGTAAATAAATAAACGTAGGTACTATTCTTATTCATAAGTTGCACTTACATTTTTTTTCATAGAGGGTGATAAAAGGTAGATTGTCCACCTCGACGGGTGACGTACTTTGACTCCCTAAATCCCGAAAGAAACTCTCTCCGCTTCAAAATAGTTGTTTGTTCTTTTGGCAAACAATCTACTATTTTGACATTTTAGCTGATTTTCTTTCCAGTTGTAAAGTTGGAAATCACACTGCGCGCTTTTATTAAGTATTGTCTACTGTTAGTGATCACATGCATAAAGCTGGATTCATACTACTGTGTCGTGTCGTGTCGTGACGCCTCCTGACGCAGTGTTAGCCAATCAAAACTCGTTGTATTTTGACGTAGTCCTGAACAGATTCGTTTGATTGGTGTATCCCGAGTCACGACACAACACGACACAGTAATGTGTCTGTGGCTTTAGAGATTTACTTCAGGAAGTTTATAGGAAACTCTTCACGTAAAATCAGCATGCGGTCTCGGCCCCGGTTCCTGCTTGTTAACTACACCAAACTTGATCCTCAACGAAATGAACTAGGCAAGACGTCATTAAACTTTATAGGTTTGTAATTTGATGTAGGTTAGTGTTGACGTAGAATATTATATTATCTGTGGTGTTGTCTAATAAAAAGTACAACTACAGCTACACTATTTATTTCAATGTATGTACAAATTGCTGGACATCAACGAGGCAATTAATTGTATGACTAATATTGATCTTTTGAGAGGTCCTATGAGGATCTTGTTAATATACAATGGAGAGACGACAATCCTAACTTAATAATTATAATAAATGCTAAAATAAGTTTGTTTGTTTCTTACCTTTTCACGCCTAAACCACTGAACCGATCATCATCCTGTTTTGCATATACGTTTTCAGGTGTACAGAAACGGATATAGGGTACCTTTCATCTCGAAAAAAAGTGCTGTTCCCGAGGAAAACAATAATAACGTTATTATGATAAAAGATGGCGCCACGTGTCTTTCGAATCAAAAACAGGACGTCTGTCGGGTCAGCTAGTATTACCATAAATAAAAACACTGGCATTAGTAATGCATAAAACAGAACTATCAAATAAATCCTAACATCGAAAAAAGAAAAAAGTGATTTTTTCAACCAAACTAAATAGCAGTAATGGTTCGACTATCGGTTTTGCCAATCGTTGTCTAGCTATCGTGACTAAAATATTAAATATATTTGGTTGAATTTTTGTATGCAGACTGGCAACATCATTAGATATACGCAGTTTAATTTATTGTCGTACAGTCGTCTCCATCTTGTATATTATGTGCGTAGAAAAGTACAAATAAAGAAAAAAGAAAGAAAATTTGTTTAAGGCTCCTGCAAACAGGCGCGACGCGCGACGCGAATCGCGCGCGACATTAAGGCACCGATCGTTGCGCGACCTGCGGTGCCTTTGTGTCGCGTGTCGTGTCGCGCCTGTTTGAAGGAGCCTTTATTCTGCACAAACAAAAATGCACTTTGCAAACAAATTTAAAAAAATATTTAAAAGAAGACATAAAATACACACACACAACGTAGTCAAAAGCCTAAGCCTTTGCTTAGGCTTTGACTACGTTTTGTGTAAGCGTTGTGTGTGTACGTTGTGTATAAGTGTGTGTAAGCGTTGTGTGCCTGTGTACGTTTGTGTGTAACCGTAGGTAAATAGGTACTTAACGTTATTAATAACCGTTTGGCTGGTGGAATGCCTCACTGTAGTGGTCGCAAGCGCTACTTAGTTACTGCTGAGCATGAGTGCCCTGGGTGCAATTCCCAGGTTGGGCTAAGCGTTATTGGGTTTTTCTATCTGGAATTTCTCACTAGGCTAGGCAGATTATGACATAACATCACGCCCGAAAACCCAACCTGCTGCTGCCTGCTGGGCTGGTTGTCAGCCCGAAAGTCTGACAACCAGTCTTACCAAGGGGTTTCGTATTACCCATGCAGTCACTGGGTTGTTGAGGTCAGATAAGCAGTCGCTCCATGTAAAACACTGGTATTCAGCTGCATCCGGTTGGACTGAAAGCTGACCCCAACATAGTTGGGAGAAGGCTAGGCAGATGAGTCATTGACGCACTTTGTATTGGCAACGTTTTAATTATTTTGCCAAACAAATTTACAGTATAACTAAGTATTTATTGTGCGGACTGCCATTGCCAGTCTGATCTCGTATTTCGTTTGCTAAATAATCGGATGCAAGCATCTTTAAAATCTCTAATGTCATGCCAAAAACGCGTCAAAAATGTTGAAACATGAATCAACCAAGTAATTTTGTTGACTAGGTCTTATTTCAGAAAAAAGTTGTTTTGATGAAAAATAATCTAAAAAATCTCAACACTAAAAAAACAGCATAAAACTACGTAGAGACCAGTAAATTATATAAAGTGAAATATTATTTCTGATATTTGAATAAATTACACAATTTCAGCCGAAAGATGCATCGCAATGAAACAAAACAATCACACTATTTTAAACGCAGAACGCTTGTAAACATTATTATTGAAACCATAGAGATATACAAAAACGAAACAATGTAATCAAATTATGTCAGTTTTTAATTTCAACACAATCATTTTAAATGGTTCAGAGCTCACACAGATGCGTCCCATTTATTTTATCCACATTACAATAATTATCATACGCGCCTGCTATTCGCGGCGGCTCTAAAGTTTAATTTTAGTGTCGTGGAACCAACGTGGAACAATGTGTTATGTGAATAAAGTGTTATCTCAGTCTATGGTCGACACTTGTGCCAATAATGTAACACGGGAGGTCATTGCACTGGCTAATTACACACATTATACAAATACATTTGAGATTAATTTAATGAGGAAAATTGTGTTAGTTATTAATTAATACTAGATACTAATTATCAGTTACGTAGTCATGCTTTGGTCCAACGTTATTGTAGGCTTTAAAATGTCGTTGTTAAGAGGAAATGCGGTCGGAGAGACTTTTGAAAAAGCCTAAGTAAAAAGTCATAATTCAAGGTTTGGCTCTCGCCTACTTCCTCCTTCAATATTGGACCAATTTGAAAGATATTTCATAAACTGAATAATAAGGATATACTGTGTCCCTATGTTTTTGTTTTTTCGTTAATAGTTGTCAAACTTGTACACTAGGCCTCTGTTGACAGCGGTTAAATTTTTTAAGGGTTCTAGTGCTTATAAAAATAATGTATCATTAAAAAGGAAAACATAGGGATATACAAGTAGTTAATATTTATTGCACGTCAACAAGTAACCCCGTTATGAATCTGGCAAACGACCCAATAGCTAAACTGACCCGACACTATACCGAAGACATCCCGGACGTCAGCCTGTACGAGATTAGGATGGCTCTGAAGCAGCTCAAAAACAACAAGGCGCCGGGAGATGACGGAATTATGGCTGAGCTCCTGAAGGCGGGAAACCCGTTCTTAAGGCCCTTCGGAAGCTGTTTGGTTCCGTCATACTAGAGGGTAAAACATCACAGGCATGGAAGGTGTGGTGATACTTTTCTCAAGGGCGACAACGCCCTTAAGAATTAAGGCCCATCTCACTTCTGAGCTATGTCTAACAAGCTGTTTTCGAGAGTCATCACGAACCGTCTCGCGCGCGCATTTGACGACTTCCAGCCTCCCGAACAAGCCAGATTCCGTAAAGGCTTTAGCACCGTATACCACATACATACGCTGCGACAGGTTATACAGAAGACCGAAGAGTATAACCTGCCTCTCTGCTTAGCGTTTGTGGACTACGAGAAAGCCTTTGATTCGACCGAGACATGGGCTGTGCTGCAGTCTCTTCAACGGTGCCAGATCGACTATCGGTACATCGAGGTACTGAAGTGTCTGTACGAAAACGCCACTGTGTCAGTCCGATTCCAGGATCAAACCTCCAAACCTATCCTTCGCATTTTAAGCCTTTTTATGTCATTTATAAAATAAAAACCGGTCCTTATTAGGCTTGGAAGCACTTTATCTTCCGCGGATCGAAAAAAGTACCGAAGATCATAAATTGATTGCGTGTAATAAACTTTGTTGTTCGTTGGCGCGTGACATTTTGAACAAGCCGGTTTGAATTTATTTTTTAATGCTGGCAGTAATTTTTAGAATAAGGTGGTGATTCCGTTATAAAGACATTTTAGTCGATTCTCATATAAAATATTTAAATATCGAATAAATAAATATTTAGTTCGACGATGGTATAATATTGTGTTTTGAGGGGTTTGTTGCCAAGTAATAAGTAGGTAGTAGCCGCACGGATCGAACGATCAGGTTAAGCTACGCTAGTCACGGTTGGTCCATCGATGGGTGACCATCGTTACATGCCAAGACCCCCGTGCCTCTGACAGCACGTGAAGCCGTTGTTCCCGGCTGTCATTCGTGAATCTTGACAGTCGTTACGGGTCGTCAGAAGCTCGAAAGTCTAAAAACCAAGACTGGTTTTTAGACTTTCGAGCTTCTGGGTATCGTATTATGTAACTGGGTTGTGGAGGTCAGATAGGCAGTCGCTTCATGTAAAATACTGGTATTCAACTGCGTCCGGTTAGACTGGAAGTCGACCCCAACATAGGTAGTTGGGAAAAGGCGAGGCAGATGATGATGGTATAATTTTGTGTTAATTTTGCTTTTTCTCAATTCAACGTTTTTGTGTGTAGTAAGTAATAGAAACGATAGCAAAATATTCGTAACATATTCAAGTCGTTTATCATAAAACGCAATATCTCATAAAATTAATATTTAATGTTCACTGTCACTTCGAGAGGTTTGTTTGTCATAATATTGCCTTGATTTTAATAATCCATACTAATATTATAAATGCGAAAGTGTGTCTGTCTGTCTGTTACCTCTTCACGCTTAAACCGCGGAACCGATTTAGATGAAATTTGGTATAGAGATAGGTTGAGTCCCGGGAAAGGACATAGGATAGTTTTTATCCCGATATTCCCACAGGATCGAAACTTATGCGGGTGAAACCGCGGGGTGCTGCTAGTTTTATATAAATTAGTTCCATAGTTCGGTGGGTATCAGTTGAACGAACAATGGGTGTTCGGTTCAATGACTGTTAACTGTGTGACATATGGTTGTAATAAATTGCTAATATGGTTGTGGCATACCCTTATAGGGTACCTTCTTGTACCTACATGTAGTTACTATTATTAGGCCAAAACTTAATGCTAAGTCAGTCAGTTCACTACTTTATATTTTGCGATAGCACTAAGTTGTTCCTGTATTTATTATTCTGACTCGGCAGACGTTGTCCTGTCCTTGAATCGTGAATTGAGTGTCTTGAGTTCATATAAAGTTCCCATAGAAAAAGGGACGTTCAGTTTTTCCAGAACTGAAAATTTTCCGGGTAACTTTTCCAATTTTTCTTTCCATAAACATCTAAAGGCTCCTACATCATCAGCTTACAGCAGTCCACTGCTGGACATAGGCCTCTTCTATTGCACGTCATACAACTCGATTTTCGGCATCTCTCATCCAGCTGCTACCAGCCATCCTGCGAAGATCGTCGCTCCACCTAGCCTGAGGGCGTCCCACCTTACGTTTACCGATTCGCGGTCTGCACTCGGGAACACGTCTACCCCAACGGTCATCGGTTCTACGGCTAATATGGCCGGCCCATTGCTATTTCAGCTTGCTGTGAGCTATGTTGACAAATTTGGTTCTCAAATTTAATCCACGTGTTATACATTATTTAGTTATTTCCCAAGGTAAACATGTCTAGAAAATGGAACGATGTCAACACAATTTCTCTCAAAATTGCATCCTAAATAACATTGGCGCCAACACACTAACTATCTGAGACACAAAAGCAATAAACACACAGATTTTTAAAAGACCTAGTACAATGCATAAGCGACAGGCTATTAAAAGTATGTTATATTATAATACAGTAAAGTAACTACATATCTTACATCTATACAGGCCTACAAGGTGTTACGTTAAACGAAGTACTAGGGACGGACTTTAAGGTAGTGTATTAGGTACTTCTTGGTACTCATGCAAATGACTAAATCTTGCCACGGGACCAACCCTGAAATATGAAAGACTAGCTTCCGCCCGCGGCTTCGCCCGCGAGGTATGTCGATAAAAACTATACTGTCCTTCCCCAGGGTGCAATCTATCTCTCTGCCAAATTTTATCGAAATCCGGTCAGTGGTTTAGGCGTGAAAAGGTAACATACAGACAGACAGAGTTTACTTTCGAATTTATAATATTAGTATGGACATCTGCTGTTCCCTACAAAGTGCAAAATCTACGCGATCTAAAGGTATAGAATTCCAGCGGTGCTATTCTGCTAAAAGATCACCGTGATAACGTAGGTGAAGTGAGCTGTCGTTCCATCTGATGCTAGGGATTGACTCTATTGACGTCACCTTAGTTTTCACGGTGAGATTTTTACGGAATAGCATTACAGATCTTTTTGATTTTTGTTGGTTGGCGACTTGGTCCTATAATAAAAGTTGTTCATTTTCATGAGTAGGCACGGCATTCCCATAAAGTATGTTCCTCATTTAACATAAGACTTTTTTTTGTTTATGCTTTTATTTTTATGCGTCATGTTTGCCGCAAATAAACCTATTTTCTTTTCTTTCTTTAAAATCATGACATTTGAAGCCAATTCTAACTCAAGGAGTTGTATTGCTGCTTCTAGTGATTATAATTCTGTGAAGCCATATTTGTTACGGACACGAATCATATTTTCATTAACGTGCAATACAACCTGACACTGACCTGCAAATTGCAAAAAACGAAAGAAAAATTGAATTTCACGGGCCAACTTATCGCATCCCCCTAAGAGGAAATGCGGATGGTCTTTTCTCCATAAAACGCTTTCGCCTGTTTTCTTTCTGGTTAAGGACCATAAAGCAATGATTTTTTACAGAATAATAAATATTAGCTACTTTTATGTCCCTATGTTTTCCTTTTTGATGATACATTAATTTTATAAGCACTAGAACCCTCAAAAATGCCGATTTAAACCGCTGTCAACAGAGGCCTAGTTTACAAATTTGACAACTATTAATGAAAAAAGAAAAACAGAGGGACAATGTATACATCCTTTTTATTAAATTGCTCCAATATTGTAGGAGGCAATAGGCGAGAGTCAAACCTCGAAATATGGATTTTTCAAAAGTCTCTCTGACCGCATTTCCTCTTAATAAATGCCTCGATATAACTGTAAGGTAGGTATAAATAATAGCGTGCAGATAAAGAGTGCGTCGAACTCGCTGATATTGTACACAGAATATTTTCGGACGCGTGTCGACCAACTAGAGATGCCAAGCCTTGTGTTTACAGGAAAACGTTACTTATGAAAACACTGAACTAGCACGTGTCGGCACTTATGTGACTTATAGTTTGGGAATACATATTTGGATCAACATCGTAAACTATTTACTTTTATTTTTATTCAATCAACAATCAATTTAGCCTATCGCAGTCAACTGCCAGACATACTGACATAGACTTCTCCCAGGCTACGGGCACAACACCCTGCCTTCCGCATCCAGTCTGTCCCAGTCACCTTTTAAAGGTCATCAGTCCATCTAGCTGGGGGCGTCACACACTACGCTTATCCATACGCAGTTTCCACTCCAGGACTCGTTTGCTCTCCGACCATCGCTCCTTCGATAAACATGGCTAGCCCACTGCCACTTCAGCTTGCTTACTCTGTAAGCTATGTCGGTACAGATGTTCTATGTCACGAAGTCCGTTTGGCTATGAATGTTGTCAAGCGAGCACATGCACTAAAACTTTTTAAAACCAAAATTTTATTTCGATTATTAAATCTCGACTTTAATATAATATCAGATTTCTTTGTTAACGTTACCCACTTTTACAAACAAGCGCGCTTGTCGGGATACGTCACTACTACAATCAAAGCCGAACGGACTTCGTGAAATAGAATATCTGTAACATTCATCGTTTTGATCATCAGCCCAACCGAACAAAAATTTGTCTTCTTTATTAAATATTGTTCCTTGGCAACTGGACAGAGAGAGGTGGAAAGAGAATAGGGAGGCCTTTCAAATCAAATAATTTATTTCACATAAATATCCATAGGTAAATTTTACACAAATCGTACAAAATAAAATAGCAAATTTATAAAATCAAAATCCTTTGCCCAGTAGTGGGACATTAGCTGCTAATAAAAAAAAAACAGTATCAATATCATTGGTAACCTTGTCTTGTTCCATTCATTGCTGCCTGTTGGTTTAAGCCTCCTCTATTTTGTTCCATGATTCCTTGGTCTGTGCGAATCTCTTTCAGGGGACAGCGTTGCGTAACACACTATCAGTAGCGATGGATTTCATTTTGACAGTTCAACAACATTCATTGCGTTATTGAGCAGTCAAATTTTTCGAACATATGAAGCAATGTATTAGCAATATCGTTCAAAATGATTCAGATTGAGATTTATGGTGTGTTACGCAATGAATAGGGTGGCCATACGCACCTGCGGTCCTTAGCAGGACATTTTATCTATCTGGCTATTGGTCTGCCAACACTCCTCCTAGTTCCTACTCTTTTGGCAACCACTCAGTTAGATATTATAGCCGGCCAACAATAAAAAAAAGAACTAAGTAGTTTCTTTTTTCAAAATGTTTCTTTCTATTTCATTTAAAAATTGAAAAAAGAAGCACAAAAGGCAGGCAATGGACGAAAAGGCCATGAGTCTATGACATCAGCGTTGCCGTCAGCCCTATACCACGTTATGAAAACAAAACTAACGGGTTGTCAGTCTATTGTGCGTTTGATTTTCAGTTTCTTTACGAAATCCAACTCACGATTCAGCTGTTCAATTATATAGTTTTATGTACTCACATGAAAAAATGTTAATAGATAGGCGATTTGTTAAAACAACACTGGTGGTAGTGGTGACTTCATCGACATTTTTTTGTGCTTGGTTTTATAGCTATCGAATGTTGCCAGCTACTATAAAATTGGAAAAAGTGGCTTGTTTAATGAAATCAGTTTATTTTTGTCTTGGCTGCTTCGTTGGTCTAGTGGTGCAAGCGCTACTGATGAACATGAGGTTCTGGGTTCGTGTCCCGGGTCGGACAAAGTTCTATTGGGATTTTCCATCTGGAATTATTCAAATCGTATGTTTTGCTGAAGCAAATAATCGTCAGTAATAAATTATTCATTACAGTTGAATATTAATTTTCCCAAAATGCGTCACATGAATCAGCATCTAAGGCGATTATCACACTGCCACGCATCACGCAGCGGGGCGCAGATAACGCACTCACGCGCATGTTTTTTTACATACAAATTCGATAAAAACGCACTCACGCGCGTGAAATTTGGCTCCGTTTCCCGCACACCGCTGTGTGATACGTGGCAGTGTGATAACCACCTAACACGAATGGCAAGGAAATATAATGAAAGGTCCAACGTGATGGACCACCCTATTGATATTTTCTCCACGAGTTTCGCCAATGGGTCATGTATGAAAATATTAAATTGTCTCGATTTTTTTTCTGCACTTATGAATAAGCTAATACCATCTACAAAAAAAGTATCAGATTTATCTGATTAGTATTTCCAGAGAAATAAATTAAATTCTGTTAGAGGCGGCCATCGACAGTAACCCACGGATTTTTATTCAATTTCCTTAGCCTACTCAATTAAAAAGTAAAAACTGTAGATAATCATAACTTGTCAGGAGTTTTTGGCGGGATTTCTTCGAGTGAAGTCTAGTTGGCTGTTTTAATTATTCGCAAATTGATTCCTAGTGGATATTGTGATGTAAAATTGGTGTAGTTTTGTATCTCAAGTGTCTGCGCAACTGGACAATATGTGGAATCATTGAAACAGACGCGATCCCGGTAAAATGGAGCTGAGAATTTTTTTGTAGTTTTGGCTACCTCAGCGAAGTTTACCGGGAAACTTGATTCGATACATTTGCTGCCAAATACTCCTAATACATTAGAATGTGTGCACCCATATTCTAATGTCATGTTAGACTAAAAAATAGTAACTGATGACTAGGCAGCATGGTCTCAGACCTTAGCCTTTAAAAAAAAAAAAAAAAAAATCATAACTTGTCAATTTGTCATAACATAACCTCACTTTTCACCTCTTGCTTTGTGTTTGTTTGCGATTTTATGGATAATATATCTTTACGACGACCCTCACACTTTGAATACTGGATTAGATTTCGACTGCCTTCGCGACGACCCCCACGCTTTGGACACTGGATTAGATTTTGAGAGACCTTTGTTATGATGGATGAATGTCAGACGGTACAGATTATCTACAGTTTTTACTTTTTAATTGAGTAGGCTAAGGAAATTGAATAAAAATCCGTGGGTTACTGTCGATGGCCGCCTCTAACAGAATTTAATTTATTTCTCTGGAAATACTAATCAGATAAATCTGATACTTTTTTTGTAGATAGTATTAGCTTATTCATAAGTGCAGAAAAAAAATCGAGACAATTTAATATTTTCATACATGACCCATTATCACACTGCCACGCTCCACGCATCACGCAGCGATGTGCGGGAAACGGAGCCAAATTCCACGCGCGTGGGTGCGTTTTTATTGAATTTGTATGTAAAAAAACATGCGCGTGAGTGCGTTATCTGCGCCCCGCTGCGTGATGCGTGCGAGTGTGATAATCGCCTTATTTCCGATACGACAATCTGTCGCACGTCGATGTCGAACGGTTGTGACTTGTGAATCGCTGTGCTGCTACCGTAAAACATAACGAGGCATTTTTGAAATGGAATTACGATATAATTTGGTCTTCCTGCCCACATATTTTAGCTTTAGATCTAGGCAATAGAGTAGGTGTCATCATCGAATCATTGAATTGCCTACATCCACCTTAAATACCATATGTAATAGCCCCTAAGGCGATTATCACACTGCCTCACGCAGCGGGGCGCAGATACTCGTAACGCACTCACGCGCATGTGTTTTTACATACAAATTCAATAAAAACGCACCCACGCGCATGAAATTTGGCTCCGTTTCCCGCACACCGCTGCGTGATGCGTGACAGTGTGATAGTCGCCTAACACACTTTCAATTATTGAGTTCCTTGTCGGGGACAGCAAATTGACAGCTGTCAGAAGAATGGCGGTCGTCTATTTGATTTAAACTGACAAATTTTAAGGGTTTTGGGTATTTGTAAACAGCCTTTAGACTAGAGGACTCCTTTGATAACATTGGTTGACGTTGTCGGCGCGAGAGCGGATCATACGGTTGTAAATAGCTATGCAGATGATAGAAATAGAGAGTCTATAAACAGACTCCGGACCCAGGTTAGCCGAAGCAAGGAAAATGTGTTCAAATGGAGATTCAGAGACGACTCCGCCTTGGAGTGCAAATGCGGTGCTATTAGAACATTCTCACTAAACTCTCACGTTTCCTGTCATCTGCCCTTTACAGGAACTGATGGAGGCTATAGTGATGGCGCCAAATACGTCGCCGAATTCTGGGCCGAGTCCAATTGCCATCGAGAATATGATAGAAAAAAACTTTTTTTACAAAACAAAAAATACAACCGACTTCCAAAAAAGACTTTAATTTCGGAAGTCGGTGGCAAACAACGAACATGCGAACCCAACGATACCGACTTCCGAAATTTTATTTATTTTGACTTTGCAGTGTCTTTTTTGGAAGTCGGTCGTTTTTTTTTGTAAAAAAGTTTTTATTTTTCACTTTTAATTTGTAGGTACTTAACCCACACAAATTCTTGTAGGCTACTTGTTATGTAAATATCAGTGATCATCAATCATCAATATAATAAACTAAATGGTAAAAATACGTATTATTGAAGCTAACTCAAAAACTACTCAAGCAAAGTTAATCAAATTTATATGGGACCACCCCCTGTAGTAACCTATCCATTAAAAAAATAATTTTTGAAAACGATTTACAATTTCCGGAGATATCGCGTAACAAACATACAAAAAAAAACAGTCGAATTGAGAACCTCCTTTTTTGAAGTCGGTTAATAACTATGAATTGTCGATGAGTAAAAAACAAAACTGATATTTACCTACTAAACATATTATTTTGTTGTGTATGTATTCAGGTTTAGTTTCGAATATTGATGAGAGATAAAACAGGTTGTCAAATATTTTCCTGCAATGTAGTGAAACAGGTATAAGATAATTACCACAGAACTAAGTAAAAATTAAATTGACGTAAGATGTATTACCACAGAACTAAGTAAAAATTAAATTGACGTAAGATGTCACATGTCTTCGAATTTTTGGTTCTAGGACGTGCCGGTTTCCTCACGATGTTTTCCTGAATAATTTACACAAAGTACAGTTTTCTGCGTTGCGAATTCGCATCGCACCGATTCGCAGTTTCGTGTACAGACGCCAGCACATCAAGCTACTACAATCTGTCAAATTTCTTTAATAGATTTTCAATTTTATCGCTAAGGTATAAGGTTCAAAGTTGATTGGGAAAATTTTACAGTTTCGCGTAGGTTGATGTGCTGGCGTCTGCACAAGCAATAAGTCACTACTCTTCTTCCATTTTTAGCTCTTTAATAAATAACGCTAACGAAATCATTAATATCTGCACGCCAAATTTATGACAGCCCATTGTTTATAACTCGAATACTAAATAAAGTGGGCACCCGATAAAGTGTTGTTACAAGTACTGGCTTGGGGCCATATCTCGTCAAATTAATGGCTCTGTTCCATTTCGAGGTCAATAGGCGCCGGCGCATGGTATACACGACTGAATTTAGTCGTGTTTACTGTTTGGAGCGGGTTTTCTTGATATGGAAGGGAAGACCTCTATTTAGACGATCTTTTGTTACTGAAACTAGGAATCGACTAAATCCGGGTTGTTGCACATCACTATCGCAGCTTTTATGATGTGCAATAGAGATGCGGTCACATATCAATTTTGTAGAGCTAATACACGCTTGTCAACAAAACTAATGCTATGTTAAGCTGGCAGCCCGCGAAATAAATTTTCTTACGTTTTTTGCAATTTATAGGACACAGTATTTTTTACGGTCACGAATAATATTTTAATGAACATGCAACCTGACAGTGGCCTGCAAATTGCAAGAAACTTAAGTAAATTTGAATTTCGCGGGCTTTTAACTCTAATCCCCGCGATTTCTCTGCATGAATATCACGAATTCGCGCATGTCATGTCATGTCATGTCGCGATTTTGATCCAACATTTGAGACGAGATTGTCGATGACGGCTGGGCTTATTTTTATCACCCACGTTGAGATAAATATGGATAATAAAAAAAAACAACTTGATTTTTCCCCACTAGACTTTTGTTTTTGCGCCGTCATTCAGCCAGACTTGAATTTGATTCTAGATCAAGATCGGACGTTTCATAAATGGAATCTAGAGGCACTTATTCTGTGAGTTTCACTTTTACGTCTTTGGCAAAAATTTGCATACGAATGAGTTTTTGTTGTTCTATAAAACCTTCATCAGAGCCAGTGTTTTATTTATTTACTAGCAGCGCCCCGCGGTTTCACCTGCGTAAGTTTCGTTCCCGTGGGAATTCCTAGTATTAATCCAGGAAATGGTCTATCTATGTGCCAATTTTCATCTAAATCTGTTCAATGGTTTACGCGTGATTGAGTAACAAACATCCAAACAAACTTTCACATTAATTTATAATATTAGTAGGATAGTAGGATTTAATTCGGGAAATCAAATAGTTACACAAATATCTTAATAAATAGGTAGTGAGAAAAAGAAGAGATTACATATGTAGCTCACGACGTTATCTACATCTTAAATACTACATAATTATTAACGAATCATTTGCACACGAGTGAAACTAAAAAATTAAAATGTAAAAAAAAGCTTAATCGAAAAAAAAAAGAAAAACCATTACCTATTTTTTAAACAATCACTACATAGTATAAAACAAAGTCGCTTTCTCTGTCCCTATGTCCCTTTGTCCCTTTGTATGCTTAAATCTTTGAAACTACGCAACGGATTTTGATGCGGTTTTTTTTAATAGATAGAGTGATTCAAGAGGAAGGTTTATATATATATAATAATAATGTTTCCGTGCGAAGCCGGGGCGGGTCGCTAGTACTAAATAAAGAACAAATCGTTTTAGGACTTAAAACTGGCATAAAACATTTAAGAACTCAAAATGAACCTGTAAACAAACAACTGAACATATTATGGTTCATACCTAAATATTACCTTAGCGATACAAAATAGTCTTCTAAACACAGTCGGTTTATAATGTGAGATATAAAATTATAATTTGTATGTCGAGCGTGTCGCCCAAGATAAATATGGCTGTTGCTATGTGTATTAATGAGTCGTTGCTCGTGCTTAACCTAAATTTGGATTTGCTTGATCGCAGACGGGCAACTTTAAGCTGTAACAGAGGCAACAAAACGTTGCCTGTGTGTGTGTCGTTTTTGCCCAAATACTGAATTAGAATTACTGGGCTTTACATAGCTTCCCTAAAATAAAGCCTATTTTGATAAACTTTATGGTAATACTAGCTTCTGCCCGCGACTTCGTCCGCGTGAAATTTCCGTCCGTCGCATCGTCGCTTTCGCTTAGAGTTCTTTCTGACTTTTTTTTGTGCTTGGCTCCTATGGGTCCTAGCGTGATGTTTAGCAGAACCCAAGCCTGTCTGTCTTGATGCCTTCCTCAAGAATTAGGCTATGCTATCAATAGCAAAAATATTTTTTTAATCCGACTGATAGTTCCTGAGATTAGCGCGTTCAAACAAACAAACTCTTCAGCTTTTTATTATTAGTATATAATTATGTAGATATTGCACAAAACAACAGGTACCTAGTCCAAACGGAATCATACATTATACTATAATATGTATTTACTAAACCCTCGTACACTTATGTAATACTAAACTGTAGCGCGGCGACCTTCGTATAATACCTGTTGTGCAGTCTAGTCTGACTAGTTATATTTTTATCTGCTATCTTATCAGTAGATATAAACTATGTAAGCTAAAAAGACTTGTTAAGTATTCATATTTAACATGTCTTTATCTGTAAATATAATAATGTGGAATATGATTTAAGGGGCTTACAGGACCTAAATACAAAAAAACGCAAGTTTTAAAAACAATAAAAGTATATGATCGACTACAGTAAACAAAATCAGAAAAATATATGATATTCTTCAGGATATATGCTAGGTAGATAGTGTGTTGAAAACATATCATCATCTGCATAGCCTTTTCCCAACTTTGTTGGGGTCGCCTTCCAGTCTAACCGGATGCAGCTGAATACCAGTATTTTACATGGAGCGACTGCCTGTCTGACCTCCACAACCCAGTTACTGGATAATACGATACCCCTTGGTAAGACTGGTTGTCAGACTTCCGGGTTTCTGACCCGTAACGACTGTCAAAGATCCACGAATGACAGCCGGGACCAACGGCTTAACGTACTTTCCGAGGCAAGGAGGGGTCTCGGTATGTAAATATGGTCACCCATCCACAGACCAACCACGGCAAGCATATCTTAACCTGATCGATCGACATGTGTGGCTGTTATTATTTAGTCACGGGCCCCTCAACATAATGCAACTAATTTGATCCTATAGAATAAAATCATTAAGAAACCTCTAAAAACTTTCTTTTTATAATAAAAACCATACTACATCATAATTATGATTTTTGTCAGATTTTCTACAAGCAACATACTAAAACACTAGTGTTTTAATTTTTTAGTCCAAACAATAGATTTTTTGTAAATAGATAATTTTGCAATAATTTACTAGCGTTGTGTACTTGTGTCATCGCTCTTCTCTTTCTGTTCTATGCAGTCCAACAAACACCGCGCTTTTGGTCATGTAGTCGCCTTAAATACATCGCATATTATATCATTGCTATTCTTGGTCAATTTTTTATGTGCAGTTCCTCATTGGCACCACCGGCACTGGGTCTGCTGGTGGATTACAGCCAAAGACTATAATTACAGCCCACTCCCTCTCGAAAAGTGAAGGCCTGTGTCCCAGCAGTGGGAACATTATAGACTGATTATGATGACTCATTGCCTGGCGTTGAATTATACCCCGATTAGTATTGGCGCCTTGTCAAAGCCGTGGAGATTATTTAACCTTTTGACCGCCACACGTCAAAAAATGAAAAACGTGCCCTCGGCGTCAGTCTATCATGTGATCGAACCGTGGCATGCTGGACACATTTTGGTTTGTCATACATGACTGTGGCGGTTAAAAGGTTAAAGAGTAGTCGAAGCGACAGTGGTACCGTCAGCTTGCAACTGTTCAGTACACGTTAAAGGTGCAACAGTTGCCCTAAAGTTGCCCGTATGTAGATATTACATGTAACCATTTAGGAAGCTATATCACAAATTTGACGCTATATTCTCGTCTCTAAAGTGACATCATGATACGTGTTTATTCGGAACTATTTTTCTTGCGTTGATAGTCTGATTTGAATATATGTATGAAGCAATGCTTTTAGCCAGACCGTTCCTAAGTTGGTCTAGTTTTATTTGCCACCTACACATGCAATCTAGCGTTCTATGTAGATGACTTGCCATTGTTTGCACAAAAAGTTAATGCTAGGATTACACATAAAACAGGATTAAATTAAATTAGCAAGCTAAACTTCGCAGACGAGATGGGTACCTGCAGAGCGATTCTGTAACTATCTCACCGTGAAAACTTAGGTGAAGTGAGCGTGGAGTGAGCTGTCAATAGTGTCAATTCCTAGCAAAAACAAACTCACTTCACATAAGTTTTCACGGTGAGATTTTTACAGAATCGACCGGCTGAACTACACTCACCGGCACGGAAACTTGGCCACTCGTGATTTTGCTGATTATTTGCATAAAAAAATTTGCATTTGCATTTATGACAATAAATTAAGGGTAAGTGGCTTTAATACGTGTCTCTTATGCTTTAAGGTCTTAGAAATTAAAAGATTACCTCACCAATAAATCAGTTTTTAAAATCACGCACTTTCATTGAAATTAGGAATTTTTCACTATAAATTTAAAAACACTACAAAATAAAAAATAAGGTCTTTTTCGTTATTGTCTATACGTTTTAATATCGGGTGTTTCCTCCTCTAGCCCTGATAACTGCCTGCATTCGATCTGGCATAATTTGGATGATGTTTCGGACATCAACTTGCAGTATACTGCGCCAAGCGGCCAGCGCTGCAGTTCGGAGCTGGTTTAGAGTTTCCGGCGGGTTGGAGCTGGACTTTATCTTTCTTTTGAGCATGTCCCAGATATGCTCAATTGAGTTTAAGTCTGGGCTACGAGCTGGCCATTGCAATTTTTGTATGCCAACCTCTTCCAGATATTCTTCAACGCAATGTGCAACGTGTGGGCATTATCGTGCATTAGGAGGAATTGGTAGTGTCCAATGAACCCCGAATATGGCATTACGTGTTCCTGAAGAACTTCCTCGATGTATCGAACAGCTGTTAGCCGATTATCGACGATAACCAACTCTGTACGTGCGTCGGAACTTATACCTCCCCATACCATTATTGAGCCTCCATGGAAACTCACTGTTGGAGTGGTTGTAATGGGTAAAAACCGCTCTCCTCTTCTTCGCCACACTCGTTCTCGACCATCTGGTGAACGTAAAGCTATTCAACACTCGTCTGTGAACAATACTCTAGCCCAATGCTCGTGGGTCCAGTTAACGTGTTCTAGTGCGAAGTGAAGTCGAGCTACTCAGTGCTGTCTGAGCAGTTCTGGACCTCGTGCTGGTCTACAAGCTTTTAAATTGACTTCCTCCATTCGTCTTCTCACCCTACGCTCACTAACAGTAACGCCTCTCACAATTTGAAGCCGCTGGCGTATCTCAACAGCGGTCAGGTAGCGGTTTCTCAAAATCTCCAGGACAATAAAGCGGTCGTCTCGGGCCGATATGCACCTTATGCCTCCACTGCCTGGCCTGCGGGTGTACTGGCCTGTTTCCTGGTATCTTTTAAGGGCATACTGCATTGATGACCGTGGTACGTTAAGAGCAATAGCAACTTCACGCTGTGTTAGCCCTTGGTTAATTAACGCAACGGCTTGTGAAACCTGTGCTGGTGTTAGAGGCATTTTTATTGCTTTTAAAGCACCTTTACTTATTGAATTAAAAGCATAAAATCACAATAATTCAAAAACCGAACAGTAAACTTTTCACAACACACAAATTTAAAACGTGAACTTGTCGCTCAAATGATCCGATTCAACTGTAAATGAAACGTTTTGTTGTGGTGCACTAAAACATAATGGATTACCCTCTTGAACTAAAAGTAAACATTTTTTGACATACCTGCATAACAAACATTCATCAGAAACACTTAAAACTTTTGCTATCGCGAGATAAGCGCTTGGCCAAGATTCCGTGCCGCTGAGTGTATATCTAAACACGATTAAACAATAAAGAAGTTAATTTGATGACTTTTTGTGTGGGGTCATCGACCGCAGTTAGTGTAGTCACGTGAAACATGAGTTTTTTTTGTGCATACGTCAAAGAAGTATCGATATCTAAACACGATAAAACAAAATAAAAAAATATATACAACCGAATTGATAACCTCCTCCTTTTTTGAAATCGGTTAAAAATAGAGTTTTCTCAACTCATACTACAACTACCAACAAGACCAGCGTTCGTTGACACCCAAACACCCACCAAATAATTTATATTTTTATTTTGTCGTAATTAGATAATATATTTTATTTCACCCTCTATATTAAAATTTTAGTCGAATAATCGTTATTGATCTTAAAAGTGATGTGTAGCAACAACATTAAAAAAATCCGTTCAAGAGCGAGTCGGACTCGCACACCGAGGGTTCCGTACCGTCATGTTTTAAATTTTTCATCGGCGATGCCTATATTTGTCAGCGAATTTTAACACTGCGCACTGCGGTGTAGAATATTGCAGTTTTAGGCCAGCGTCATCTCTTGACCGATAGTGGAACTAATGTAAATTTTGTTGATGATTTCTGAAAAAGTGTGCTATTTAGAGACATCGTTTTACTTTTCCTGTAATCTTTACATAAACTTCTATCACATAACTATAATAATTTCAGATTTTTCTCTATACAAACTCGGAGATAAAGGGGGGGGGCAGTATTTTTTTCAGACCCCTTTCAGTCCCTGTTGCAAAAAATATACATATGTATTTATTTCTTTCTTGTTTGCAAAATAGTTGGGCAAGCGTCATCTAAACCTATTCTAATTTTCATGTTGATAGCAATGATAGCATTAGTAGTTCTTGAGATATCGAGCTGTGACAGGTTTTACCATTTTGGTACGGAACCCTCTTAATTACCTTGGTCGATAGCTATTTCGGACAATAGAACCGATAAAATTAATTTACGGATTGTTGCCGATCAGCAACGATCCAGGAATCCAGGATATCAATGAAATCGGTAGGCAACACTGGCATGCTCACAGAATTATTTTAAGGACTTAAAATTCTACACATTTATCTAGTCGTTATGATTGAGAAATTCTGCATAACACGTCTAGAGACATGAACCAAATAATAAATCATAGTAAAATGCCAACGTTATATGGACATTTACAGTGTTCAGTTTTAATGCTGTGTTCAATGTTTTATTTTGTTTAATTAGATTAGTTTTATTTGTTTTTTATTTTTATTTAACTTGTTTTATGTAGGTACGTATGTTATGGAAAATAAAGATTTATTATTATTACCTATTAGGTATCATTCAGATTCGTCTATTTCTATTTACAAAATCTACTCGTCAAAATGAATTAAAGAACAAATTTAAAAATTCTAAGCATCATTTAAACCGTTACTCTAACCGTTTGTAATGTTTATGAGATCATCGCCCGCGAAAATATTTTCATTGCAAAACTGGTTCAAAATAACGTTAAAAGCCGATATAACGATACAAATGTTCTTAAAAAACGTAAAACTGTCTGCTGATCGTGATCGTCAAATCGTAAAAATCATTTGAAATGTTTCTGTTCTACATATTTATTCTAACAATTGAGAGCTTATTATTACTCACGAAAACACTTCCTACGCACAGACCTACAAAATTGTACTCCTCAAAATTATTTAACTGTCGCATAATCACCGTAATGTCTTTAGGAGACGCCGGTTGTTAGTTCCTATTAGGGCTCTCAAAACAACAAAAGTAATTCCAAATTCTACAAGTGATATCATACCTCCCTGACAAATTGGAAGACCTTCAACAAATTGCACGCTTAATAAACTTGTTTCGGTATTTTTAAACAAAAGGAAATCTATAAAAAGAATAATCATTCAACCTGTAATTAGGGTTCATTGTTATTAACTGCTTGATAATCGACTAATAAACGGTAGCGAGTAATTTAGTCGATTATGTAAATGGTGCAGTCGCATCACTAGTGCGCTATTCGAAATTCAATATATTCAAAATATACAGGGTCCCATTAAAATAGATGGACTTTTAACACAGCGCGGCGCTCAGTTCGTCTAACCAAAGATATCCAAGCAAAAACAAAAAAAAAAACACTGAAGGTGATTTTATTTTGACCTAAAATAATACATTGCCGGGACATTAGTGTAATTTCGTTAGCTGATTATTTTTCTTGTATCTATGCGTTTTTCTTAAATATTTTTTTACCATCGTCCTTATTTTGGTGATCTGAATGATTTCTAAAAGTTTGTCCATCTATTTTAATGCGACCTTATATATTGTGTTTGCTTGCGGTGCGGTCCACACCATCCAAGTTTGGAGATTTGTCTTGGCATTATTAAAATAACAGGATTATTTTGAACGGGTTTTCGACGAGTTTAGCTTAACATGAAATTCATTTAAATTAGAATTTATAGTACCTACACTACACGCCTATTTAAGGATGAATTTTAAAATTATTGAAACAAAGTTAAGTAATACCTATCATATTTGTATAAGTAGTTTAGTTTCTGATATTTTTAAGATCTTGTTTCTTCATCATATCGAAAATTAAATCCAGGTTATTTGCCAATATGTAACTAATAAGTCTAAATCCAGGTATAATAAAATAAGTCTAAAATAACGTATGTTGTTTCATAGCACTTGGTAGCTAATTTGCTAATTATAACAATTACAGAATAACCTAATTTCCCCAATTGAGTTTTATACCTTTTTTACCAGGCCACATTAGGCAGACTGTACACTGTACGTATACATTCTAAAGTGACGAAAGATTATAAGGCTTTGCCTATAGCTGTAAAACATTCCGAAGATAGAACTCCTTGACAACAGAGCCATAAAAACGTTGACTTATCTTTCGAACCTAATTTAATTAAAAAATTCAAAATTATAATCCATAGGTACTATTAATATTATAAATTCGGAAGTAACTCTGTCTGTCTGTCTGTATGTTACCTTTTCAAGCCTAAACCACTGAACGGATTTCGATAGCATTTGTCAGAGAGATAGATTGCATCCCGGGAAAGAACATAGAATAGGTTTTATCCCGATATTCCACGGATATCGACACTTATGCAGGTGAACCGTGGGGCGCTGCTAGTCTGAAATATGTTTAAGTTGACAAATGTGAAAGGTGTTCAATGCGGAAAAACGATTTTTTATTTTATTGCGTTCTTCTTATGATTCCATTTAGTGGCCATTGGTCATCACGCCTTGAAAATTTTATGGGCTCGTAAAATCCAAGATGGCGGATGCTTGTAATGTGCTACAATTGGATAGATAATCTCTAAAAAAAGACTTGTTTACAATCTTAAAAATATCATTATTGGATCACGGAATTCTTTATTTTGAGATCAATAGTTAAATTATTGTAAATAACATATCAAAATTATACAAAATCAATTTAATTATTTAATATCTCATAAATTGTAAAAAAAAATTAAAACAGGCTGTTAGTTAGGTATGTACAGACGCCAGCACATCAAGCTACTACAATCTGTCAAATTTCTTTAATAGATTTGCAACTTTATAGCTAAAGCATAAGGTTCAAAGTTGAAATTTTGACAGTTTCGGGTAGGTTGATGTGCTGGCGTCTGTACTTACTAACTGGAAATGATGAATTTTGTTTTTATCAAGATACATACATAGATAATCAGCCATCGTCCCCACTGCTGGCACACAGGCCTCCTCTCGGTGAGAGGGAGTGGGCCGTATTCCACCACGCGGGCCCAGTGCGGGTTGATAATGTCACACGTCTTTGATTGTTTGCTTCTAGGCCAAGAGAATATAACCACCTTTGGTTCTAGGACATGTCAGTTTCCTCACAATGTTTTCCTTCACCGCTTTGAGAGCAGTGATGATGACATAATTTACACAAAGTAAAGCGCTTGTCTGGGTTCGAACCTACGACTCGTAATTAAAGTCGCGCCCGTTAGCACTGGGTACAGTGTACTACTCTTTTATTATGAGTTTTCACATCAAAATGAATCTCGAGTAATCTCGACTAAATGTAGTGATTTAGGCGCATAATGCCCACTTCCCAAAATGGCAACTGAGTCGCTAATTGACTAATTCTCAAAATGGCTAATTCTCATATGTAGGTAATGGTTCAACAAAATATCTCGCTTAGATGCGTAAGCGTTCCCTTCGAGCGATTCGAATGGCAGTCCCTTTCCAAGGTCGGTAGGACAAGCGAACCAATTATGTCGGAGGCCTTAGGTACACCAGTTAGCTGAAGGCCGGAATTCAACTGTTTATTAGGTAGCTGATATTTGGTTGTTGTGATGCATTGAACCCAATATATAAGAGTATGTCGCAGGTTGTAGAATCCGCTGTCTTACAAAACCGCTAGTTATTTTACAAAACAGCTCCGTTATGTAAAAGAAATGAACAACGTTTAGTAGTACGATTGTTGAATTTCACCAGTGCGCGTCAATCGTTGCAATTATAAAGGCTCCTACAAACAGACGCGCCACGCGATATAATCGCGCGCGGCACAAAGGCACCGCTCGTTGCGCGACACAAAGGCACCGCTCATTGCGCGACTTGCAGTGCCTTTGTGTCGCGTGTCGTGTCGCCGTGTGATACAGACAATAGGCCTGCACTGTGCTTAGATACGGACTTCCATCAATAATTTGATCGAAGGATACGGAACGTATTTGGCTATGAGAGGAAGAGAAAAAGAAAATGTGCGCGCGCACTGCTTTCTCTTGCTTATATCCCCCACTCAACTCCCGTTCGCCTCGCCCGATCACACTTTTCGTAACGCTTACGTCACGCGTTCGCCAGCTTACTCCCCAAGTCAAGCGTGCGTAAAGAAGTTTCACTTCAAAAACAATTTCGAACAAGAACAGCATAGCAACTAGATTATCTTACGCCCACTATCACAAAGACGTTATATGCCAAAAGGTCAGTAACCCCTCCAAAATCCGGTATTACACAGATAATGAATATTTATTTAGCACCAAATCTTTATCTTGACTTCTACAATTCTACATAGATTAGATACAAGGTATATGTACCAAATTGTATATATTTTGATAACCATATCGGTGACCGAATAGCCTTTGTTGCTCTGTACTATCGCCAAACTGTCTGGATGGATTTTTCCACTTAGATAACTGGATTTGCCATTTCTAAATTACGGTTTTTGTAAAAAAAAAATTGTAGTGTGTGTTGTGCTGTGCTCGTGGCTAAAGTCAAAGTTAAATCATTTATTTCAAAATAATAGGTGCCATTAAAGGCACTTTTGAACGTCAAAAATTACAATAAAATAGAATTAATTCTATTCGCCCCTTCCAAAAGGTAGTGTTCGTATGGAGAAGAATGCGCAAGAAACTCCACCGTTACTCTTTTAAAATGGTTTTACAAGGTTTTATATAATTTTATGTGAAGACGATCCACCTAGAATAAAATTAGTCTACCACAAAAGGTAAAAAGAATTAATAATAAAGCAATGACAGGTAAATCAATTATGTGATAGATACATGGTGCACAAATATTGTAAAAGTAGATGATGTTCCTAGAAGACTCTAGATTGTCCTATGGAGCAGGACCAGCGTGTTCTAAATGATAACAGCCGCATGGATCGATCGAAGGATCGCAGTCCATTCGTGGATAGGTGATCTGATCATCTTTACAAACCGAGACCCCTCCGTGCCTCGGAAGCACGTTAAGCCGTCGCGTCGGTTCCGGCGTCATTCGTAGACCTTTGACAATCTTTATGGGCTATGGGTATGTGTAGATAGAAGCCTAAAAGTCTGACGACCAGTCTTATCAAGGGATATCATCTTACCATCTTAAGGCTCCTTCCAACAGGCGCGACACGCGATAAAATCGCGCGCGACAGAAAGGTACCGCAAGTCGCGCAATGAGCGATGCTTTTGTGTCGCGCGCGATTCGCGTTGCGAGTCGCGCCTGTTTGCAGGAGCCTTTAATAATAATAATAATTTATAGACACAACCTTGTAGCCAGGATTATCCATCAGCAACTTGCTCTGCAGTACAACCTTGTGGAATCGGAGGTGCCGTACTACAGGTATGCGCCCGACCCAGTTCTCGAAAATGGCCATATCACACTGTACTGGGATCAATCCATCATCACTGACAGGACTATTATAGCTAATAAGCCTGATATAGTGGTGGTGGATCGATCAGAGCGGCGCGCAATGATTGTTGACATAACCGTCCCGCATGACGAGAACCTCGTGAAAGCTGAGACAGATAAGCAAATCAAGTATCTTGACTTGGCTCGCGAGGTTGTCGACATGTGGGGTGTGGACTCAGCGATCATTGTGCCGATAGTCATTACTGCCAATGGCTTAATTGCCAAGAGCCTCGACCAACACCTGAGGAGGCTCTCGTTAGGCAGCTGGGTCAAGGGCTTGATGCAGAGAGCGGTACTCCTGGACACGGCTCGTATCGTTAGGAGGTTCCTTTCTCTGGAGCCCTGACCGCCGGTAGCTTGGACCCTGTTCCCGATACCGGTGGGCTACAATTTTTTATATTTTTAAATGTTTTTTTTTTTTTTTTTGTAAAGAATATTTAAAAATATAATAAGTTTGTTTAAAAATAAATAAAGGAAATAATAATTTAATTTAAACAATAGGTAAAACAAAACTTTAAACTCAATATCGAAAGATTGGGTGCATGCCAAGCCGGTGTTGTTTTAGGGACATGCGACTTTCAGCCTTTTCTCTAGTATTGCAAATGTCTATAAGGCGACCATTTACCATGTCTTTGTCAAAACATTTCATAAAATGGTCCTTTGCACACCCACTATATTCGCCAATTTTGGTATATTATAATGGTCATGGCATACTTAACTGCGCTAAACTTATCTTGGTGGTATTTCCTACTAACCTTTTATGTCTTTAGACCGCTACAAAATATGGTCTTGCCATAAAAACTATGGATAGATACCACGGATTTGTTGAGTGTCATCTTTTTTTAGTATTGTAATATTAACACTGGTGGACTCTAGTCAGACTCTTTGTGGTTGCAAGCGCTATTGCTAAGCATGTGGTCCTGGGTTCGATCCCCGGATCGAGCAAAGTGAGTTATTCCATCTGGAATTTCTCAGTAGCAGTCCGAGGTGTGGATTTGTCCCCGGTCGCTCCCTATTACATGGGGGACTTATAACCTGCGGAAATGTGGGTATACTAGTACTTACATCTCCGTTTAACCCTTTGGGGAAGACAGAGATGTAAGTACCTACCTATAGTAACCCCTTGGGCAAGCAAAGAAGAAGATAGAAGAGAGATAGAAGTGGGCAAAGCATGTATGGCGTAGCATGCATAGCATCAGCCCCGGATCTACGATTCTTTCGAACCGGGGCAAAACCTTGATAGTGGCGCCCCCTCCCTTCAGTGTTTGAGAAAAACTTGCAAATTGTTGATTTCCACTACGATAATATATGATTTCACTAATAAATTACTTATTTTATTAACGCTGATTACTCGCAAACGCAATCAACCACATAAACAAACAGTGTTGTCACTTGACGTTCAACTGTTTGAATTTGTTCGGCTCGGCTCGTATAGATATGTGACGGGGATTCCCCTTGGCAGAAAGATCACGGACACTACGCACGCCTTCAAAAATTTACTTGATCTGTTAAGATGCGTTCATAAAATCACTTAGTAAGTATGTGTTACTGGGCGTATGGAAAAAGAAAAGTTTGTTTTTCAAACATATTATATTAAGATTCGATTACTTGTTGAAAACCTATGAGATTGTAGGAAAAGAGGCTTCATTTGTTCGATATTTCGAATTCTTGTCTCAAGGATTTGGCGCCCCCGTGAAGCTGCCGCCCAGGGCAAGTGCCCCGGTTTGCCCCCCCTTAGATCCGGGGCTGCATAGCATAGCATGCGTGGCAAAGCGTGCATGGCATCACATGTGACATGCATAGCATAGCATGCATTGTATCGCATCGCGTAGCATGGCGAAGACGAGGTACGCGCCGAGGGTGCAGTTACTGGAGTCGCACCGCAACGTCAACTTCAAGGCGTTCGTGGTGCGCGTACCGAATTGTTATTTGCCCATCGTCATGGAGGAAGACGTGGTGTTCCGTCGCTTCCGCGGACAAGTACCAGAACTGCACAAAGTTTGCTAGTGAAGTACTGTTTTATAATCAAAATATGTATGTTTAGGTTAAGGTATTTACGTATATGGGCCTGCGTCGCCTGAAAGAAATAAATAAATAGCATGCATTGCGTAGCATAGAATATAATAGTATCGCATGCATACCATGGCGTAGCGTGCATGTCTATGGTTCAATTTATCTTTTTAATCTTTGTTATTTTTTATTTATTTTTTTCACCCTTTTTGATGTTTTTAATACCTGTATTGTGTCTTTTGTTGTACTAAATAAACGTTTTATCTATCTATCTATCAAAGCATGGTGTAGCGTGCATAGCATGGCGTAGCTTGCATGGCATGGCGTAGCGTGCAGCATGGCTTAGCGTGCAGCATGGCGTAGCGTGCAGCATGGCGTAGCGTGCAGCATGGCGTAGCGTGCATAGAATGGCGTAGCGTGCATAGCATGGCGTAGCTTGCATGGCATGGCGTAGCGTGCATAGCATAGCGTAGCTTGCATAGCATAGCATAACATGGGGCATAGCATAATTAGCGGCCTATAATCCCACTGCTGGGACACATGTCTTACACACACTCTTTGGGTCCGGGGTGGACGAATCTACATGTGTACCGTATTTACAAACATACCTACTTAAAAATCGGACCAGTCTACGTTAGCCGATAGCTCCTATCAAAACAAACTGGTCACCAACCGTGTCGTATAACCCTGCCAGATATAGAAGTAGCTCTAAATATAACACAGTGGTGTGATCGCCCTCTGTATTTATAGAATCGTATAAACTTCGGTTGACGACAGTCAAGTCGCGAGTTGTAGCAGGGGTTCTCAATCTCAACCTGCAGGTGATAACATCATTGTTTTGGTCGTCACCTGTTTTGACATCTTCCTATCCTTTTATTGATCGACGTTCCTATTCTACTAATTATTACACTAATATTACGAAGAGAAAAGTTTGTGAGCGCGTGTTTGTATGTTTGTTACTTCTTCACGCACAAACGGCTGAACGGATTTGGATGAAATTTGACACACAGGTAGTTTATAACCAGGATTAACACATAGGATACTTTTTATCCCGATATTCCCATGGATCGAAACATATGTGGGAGAAACCGCGGGGCGTTGCTAGTCGTTTATATTTTCGTAGGTGTTCTATTGTTTTATATTTACGTAATGGTGTTCGGCATAATTAAATGATTTTAGGTACCGGAAAATTCCGTAAATTCGGTAAATTCCGCGATAAGGCCGCCTATTGTATGTTTTGCATTCATAATCGTATTTTTTTGTTATGTATTTTCTGGTGTACAATGAAGTATATAATAAAATTCCGTGGTATGAAAATGGGCAGGTATAGAGTTTTGTGACTGTAAAATCCATTAAAGCCCCGGTAACTGCCTGGGTTCGATTCCCCGGGTCGGCCAAAGTGTTTCTGGATTTTTCCATTAGGAATGTCATAGTAACAACCCGAAGTTTGGAAGTTGATGGTGTGAAGCCCCCGTGCCTCGGAAAGCACGTAAAGCCGTTGTAGTCCAGTCAAATAAGACTTTGAAGGTTACAATAATTCCCATAGAGCTAAAAATTGGTATGAATGTTCAGAATACTATTATAAATGAATTGTGAAAAGTCCCCATCAATCCCCCTTGTGCAAAAATTTTTATTGATGGTGTAAGTTTTCAAAAATAGGTTTTTCGCGTTTTTCAGCTAAACGGTGAGTTTTACAGCAAAAATAGTTCAGACAAAAATTGTAGATCATCCGATTCTCTACAAAAAATGTATCCACACTTTTTTCATAATTATTGCCATTTCCGTGATATAGCGGTTGAAAGAATTGAAAAAAATATTTTATTCGTAATATTCATATATCACTTACTCGTGCTCTAGTACGAGGACTTATTTTTGATGAACCAGCTACTTCTTCTTGGCGCCGTCTTTTCACGGTATCAATGCTACTTTTTCGAGTATAATTTTTTCTACACTGCACATGATTTTTTACAGATGTCTGGTATTTTGTATGTATAAGACAGGGACTCATAATTATGTTTACTCTTATAACGGTTCCAAAATGTATATAAAAGTACATTAACGTGCATATTACGAATAAAATATTTTTTTCAATTCTTTCAACCGCTATATCACGGAATAGAATAGAATAGCATATTTATTTGCCAGAAACATGGTGTTTACATAGGTGTTCATAATACATTGCATAGTGCTACATGTCTCACCGTTTTAACGGTATGCAAAAACAAATTAAAATTTACAAAATTAAAGGCAGGCACAAAATACCAATTTAAGTGCATTTGCATTACATTCATTTTAAAATGTCGGAAATGGCAATAATTATGAAAAAAAGTGTGGATACATTTTTTGTAGAGAATCGGATGATCTACAATTTTTGTCTGAACAATTTTTGCTGTAAAACTCACCGTTTAGCTGAAAAACGCGAGTAACCTATTTTTGCAAACTTTCACCATCAATAAAAAATTTTGCACAAGGGGGATTGATGGGGACTTTTCACAATTCATTTATAATAGTATTCTGAACATTCATACCAATTTTTAGCTCTATGGGAATTATTGTAACCTTACCTCTATTTTAAGGACTAATTTGACTGGACTATTGGTCCTCCGCCCCATCTCTCCCCGGTCGTGTCGGATTGCCGTCCCATCGGACTATGAGAGTAAAGGAACAGAGAGTGCACATGAGTTTGTGCACACACTTGTGCACTATAATATCTCCTGCGTATCTTTGTAATCTCTGTTGAGATTGGCCACCGTCACCGAAATCGGTCGGGAGGATATTAGTTGCAAAAGAAAGGTCCGTTTGCAAGGTAAGAAATGAGAAAATGAACAAACACAAAAGTTTCCACTAATAAGGCATCTATAGTAATTAATCAAAGATCAAATATTAATGTAATATTAGTGTAATGTAGGTAGATTCATAATAATTAGTTTGCAAGTATGTTGGTAGATTCAAGTGTTTCATGTTCTATTATAGCTCTGCCGGTCGATTCTGTAAAAATCTCACCGTGAAAACTTAGGTGAAGTGAGTTTGTTTTTGTTATGAATTGACACTATTGACAGCTCACTCCACCGTCACCTAAGTTTTCACGGTGAGATTTTTACAGAATAGCACCACTGGTGCGGAACGCTCGACTTTTATTGAATAGGTAGCCCTCAAACATTACAGTGGCGACGAGGATTGAAGCCCTCAATTAGTAAATACTGCGAAACAATAACGCGTGTTTTCATAGTTTTATTCCGTAGAACATTTAATTTTTATTACTTCCTGTTACATTAACACTTGTTAAAAGCAAGTCATGTATCAGAGGAAATATTTTTTGCGAGCGCAGAAAAAAGTCAGTCGGTTGATTGATACTGACCTAGACAATGGTTTACATTGAGTAGCTTCGGAACAACGTAATACGTGTATTACGTGTAATAATATTGCGTATGTAAATATGTATTATTATGTGCGTTTCGCACGTGTACAGAAATGATATATCATTATTAGATTAGGTTTTTTACCCGATAAAATCTATGAAATCTTTGTAATCCATAAAATTTTCATGGAATGTTGTTAATTCAATGTTTAACTACGCTTTTTTGAAGCTTATTTTATTCGTTTTTTTTGTACAAACTGTAACTTTATGCTCACTCCCATTACTCAACAGAAAAAACTTCTAAACTTCCTGACGAAGAGAACTTCGTATTTCTTCGTCAAGTAGGTTAGAAGTTTTTTTTTTTTGTGGTCTTAATGGAGTAATCGCAGGCAAAAAGCGCAGGTCCTTACTAGTTTCAATGAGAGAGTAAAATAACGATAGGTTTAAATTTATTTGCGAGTAAGTATCAAAATATGTCGCATGTTTTTTTTAGAGTTCCAAGGGACTGTAGACCTTCGTATTTCATATCAATTTCAACTTGATACCTCCAAGCGTTTCTGAGAAAAAGGGTCTTGACAAATTGATCCTATGAGGGATCCGTTTTCTCCTTTTGAGACACTCGACCCTAAAAATAGACAAAATAATGAAAAGGTAAAATGATAAAAGCTGCCATTGTCCAATGTTTTACATCTTGTGTATTTAAAATATTAAGTACACTTCACGATCAAGCGGACTGGCCCACCGTTCGTCATGTAATGTCAAACCTAATGGGCCTATTGGGTCTTTCCGCTTCGCAACAGCTCATATATCTACCGAACCTATATTTATTTATTTAGGTAAAGCCTTACTCGTCTCCTTCTCTTGTTAAAGTTAACACATAGATCCTCAGATAATACAATAAATGTAAAATGAGTGTAAAGAGGATTCGTATGGGGCGACAGTGGCGCCACCTGGTGGATACGCAATGATAAGATTATGAATAATCTTGATCAAACCGAGGTTCGGACAGTTTTTCGTACTTATTAAGTATACAGAAAGACTCAAAATCGCTTGCAGAATACGAATCTTTGTTCAAGTCAAACCGAGCACCCTCGAAAACGTCCTAGCTTTGAAAAGGTCCTCGGTCGTGCCTTGTATATTCATACGCGCGTCCTCGGATGGTAGTCCTGCCGAGTCCCGACCGAATTTCGGTTTCGGCGGCCAATCTCAACGGAGACTAGGCAAGTACGCAAGATTGATTAGACCGTTCAACACTTTCTTGGAAACCAAAGCTTTATTGGTTTCCAAGAAAGTGGTGAACGGTCACACAATAACGGCTGTCTAAATACCAAATACAGTGCGTTTTTGACACGTTAATGTCAAATACTAATTACTAATGATAAATGACAGATGTTCATGACTGCAGTCTTAGAGTAATTAGACTGGCTGTTACAATATGACGCAACCGCACTTCTCGTTATCTCTTCTAAAAATCGTAGCTCTATTATAGTGACCAAATGTGTTAAAAGAAAGAAAAAGTATTTATTGCGACTCATAAGTACAGGAAGATCACAAAAACTAAACTAAACACAGTCAAAAATAAAAAAAAAACCGAATTATATTTAAAAAAAAGTACGGTAACAAACAGAAGGTCCTATAAGAAGCCAAAAAGCTCTTATCTCAGCATGATGCTGCGACATACGTGCATTAAAGGCTCTTTCAAACAGGCGCGACACGACACGTGACACAAAGGCACCGCAAGTCGCGCAACGAGCGGTGCCTTTGTGTCGCGGTCGCGCGCGATTATGTCGCGTGTCGCGCCTATTTGTAGGAGCCTTATGACGTCGTATACCTATTTCTCCAAAATGTTGAGCACCCCTGCCCTGCATTGTTCTGCCATGGAACTAATAAACAATGAATATGTATAAAATTAATAAAGTGAAGGTCACAGTGTCACTATTATATCGGTAATAGCGCTATCGCTGCGGTATTCGATTTTTATTCAAAATATACAGGGTCAAAGCGATTGACGCAAGAATCATTAAGAGCGCTGCCACAAAGGAACAAACATACATACATAGTTTGAACACATTAAGGCTCCTTCAAACAGGCGCGACACGCGATAAAATCGCGCGCGACACAAAGGCACCGCAAGTCGCGCAACGAGAGCGGTGCCTTTGTGTCGCGCGCTATTCGCGTCGCGCGTCGCGCCTTTTTGTAGGAGCCTTAACCCTGGCCGGCCCTCGCGCAGTCGGGTCAAAAGATTTAGTTCGCGTCTAAAGACTGGGATTTAGACCATTGGACCTCTTTTGTTTAAATTCCTCATTAGCGGCCCGGGAGTCTGGATTTGTGGCCGGTTTTGAGGGATCACAAACATGATACATGTATTATAAAAAATTGAAAAAAAAACTTTCAGAGGGCTTTTGAGCTTGCATTGAAAATGAAAGTTATCTGATTTATTTTTAACTGATTACATTTATGAAGGTTTTTATACATATTTGTCCTTGTCCTGTAGAATGCGTACAACCGTCTTACGAATGGGAAGAGATATTTAAATTAGGTCAACCCTATTTTCGAATAAAACAAAAATACACCGTTGTTAAAAATAAAATATATATTTAGGGACGGCAAATCTGCGTCAAGACTCCTTCAAACAGGCGCGACACGACACGCGACACAAAGGCACCGCAAGTCGCGCAACGAGCGGTGCCTTTGTGTCGCGCGCGATTATATCGCGTGTCGCGCCTGTTTGTAGGAGCCTTCACACTCCACATCCTTAAATAAATTATAATAATTATATAGTAGGTCGGCCAGAAAATTAGAAATACAAGCTTTAGATCGAAAAAAAATCCCAATAATGTTACAAAAAATAATAGGATGGTTTTGCGACGTCGGGTTTTCCTCAACTGTAATGACAAATGATTCAAAGAATATACAAACACTATAAGGGAGTTTACTACTGGAAGTTTAACAGCTCTCGGTTTGATGCGAATTGTGATGTGGTTGCGATGGTAATTAAATAATTAGTGCAAAATGGAAATGGATTTACCTAAATGGTAACGAACGGTGATTTCAAATCAATGTAATATGTAATATAATATATATTAATACAAATTTATTATTAGTTTGTTATACAATAAAAAATAATTTATAAGCCTCGTCAGGTCAGGCAAAACATGTACGGACTTGTTACCTAGGCTACGTGTATATTTAAGATATTGCATGCTTGATTTGTATGTAAACGCATGTTTGACAAATAAATTATCTTTAACTTTATAGGGGCTTTTTCCACCGCCAGATAACTTTTATTCGAGGAATAAATATGACGTCAGACGTCAATTTTATTCCTTCCTAAAATTGACGTCTGTCAGTTTTTGTATGGAAGAACTGTCAAACATTCAAAATTATTCGTCCGATAAAATTATTTGGCGTTGGAAAAATCAAGAAATAATAAGAAAAGAATAGTGATCAAAGGAGTCGTGCGATTATAACGTCCTAACATCACTTCAAAAATGTTTCCATTTGTAGTTAGTAATTGATGTGGCGTGACGATCTAATATCATTTGCGGGGCCAACATGGCCAGAGATCGCACAAGACAGGGAGGTTAGGAAGAAAAAAAAAGGGGAAGCCTTTGCCCAGTAATGGGACACAAAAAAAAAGACTAACAAAAAAAAACTATATTTGACATAAATAAGCTAGCACTGTGCTAGTACTGAAACATTTCACACTATAAAAAAAGGAACAATAAAAACCCAGACACTAAAAAAATATATGTAATTAAAATAACAATACGTATGTGTAAACAAAATACTTTACAAAAACACATGTGAATGACTCACATGATTGTGTTTTTGTAAAGTATTTTGACACGTGTCGAATATCTATGGGCAAAACTAAACGTGTCTTTTATACATATTATGGTTATTTGCACTTTTATTGGAAACGTGTTCGTCGGTGCTGGTGGTACTGAGTCGGTACTGATAGCGAGAAATATTTTTTATTATTATTTCTGTATGTTTTTTTTTTCAATTATGTGTGCTGTCTCAACTGTGTCAAGGTTAAAAAAAATTGCCAGATTAAAGTCAGCCAGTCCTTGATTACGTTTTTGATTAGTTCTGGATGGACATCTGGCCTTCTGGAATTCTGGCCACTAGTTTTTTGGTACACACATACATACAAAAACTCACGCCTTCTTTCCATGGGGTAGGCAGAAACTACAGACTAGAGTAGTCCGTGGCTAAATAATAACAGCCGCACATGTCGATCGATCAGGTTAAGCTACGCTTGCCACGGTTGGTCTGCGGATGGGTGACCATCTTTACATACCGAGACCCCTCCGTGCCTCTGAAAGCACGTTAAGCCGTTGGTCCCGGCTGTCACTCGTGGATCTTTGACAGTCGTTACGGGTAGTCAGAAACCTGAAAGTCTGATAACTAGTCTTACCAAGGGGTATCGTATTACCCAGTAACTGAGTTGTGGAGGTCAGATAGGCAGTCGCTCCATGTAAAATACTGTTATTCAGGTGCTTCCGGTTAGACTGGAAGCCGACCCCAACATAGCTGGGAAAAGGCTAGGCAGATGGTGATGAAGGAGGAAGTACAGAACGCCACCTGCTATGATCCTAGCTTTAAGCTTACATACTCCTTTGCTTCGTTTAGGTGAGGTATTCCACTCAGAGCACTGATTTGAACCGCACTTGGGTGAACCGCACCTAAGCACTTCCACTAACCGTACACAAGCCGCCGCGCCGCGCCGGTTGCGAGTTGTTTTAGTGTTCTTCTCTTTTATTTTTCCTTATTTCTTTGCGTCAAAATCTCATTTTGTGTTCCATAGGACAAGTGGATAAGATGATGTCTGGACTTTAAACAAGAAGAGACTGCCGTCTCAGTTTTTTCGGTGTATCTTCTCAGAGTTAGTCTGTTAGGAAACAACCTCATTCTATCTAGTTATTTGCACATCGACCTTTTTACACAAAACCATTTTATATAAAGAATAAAAATAATTATCAAAAGAAGCAAATCATAATTTGTATTTCGTGCGACAGAGATAACGCTCTACGAAGCCGAAATTAGCAGATTGTCTCTTTCCAAAGGTCGATGTGCAATATTTATCGCCAGGTACTGTATTATTAACGTGTAAAAGTATTTGTATACTGTTATCTTATTTAGCACTTTCTGACTCCCAAACTAGTTCAGTGGCCTTATTCTCTATGACACAATGAACTAAACCGCGCGAAATGAACTCGATCGATTGGCGGGAATAGCTAAGGAATTCATGTGAATTCGAAGTAAGGAATGTGAATTAGGGCCCTGTTTACTCCGCTTCACGTCAGACTCGTGCCAAAGCTTTACCAGTTTTTTATATAGTGTCGTAATGGAGGTTAGCTCTTCGATTCCTTGTTTACAATATAACCGGTCAGGCAGGTTCTGCAGGCTGTCAGCCTGTATTACTTTCTGAATGCCAATCGTCTTTACGAATCCCAATTTCCTTAAAGTTATACGCTTCTCTGGTTTATTACGTATCTCCGTTCCTTTCGAAGTAAATTTAAAGATATAAGTTCTGCTTACCTCGTTTTAGCTTTGGTATTGTTAAGTTACTTTTGGTAACAATAAAGTTTTCTCGAAGTTTCTGTGATTTACGACCTTCCTACTGAGATATATTTTTCCTTAGTAACTGCTGATCTATTTTGTAATAATCACATCGTGAGAAACTTAGTTGTTCAGCTCATTCCACGAGCTGTCAATAGTGTCAATTCCTAGCAAAAACAAACTCACTTCACCTAAGTTTTCACGGTGAGATTTTTACAGAATCGACCGGTAGTTATATCGGTTTCTATATTATCTCCCACGTGGCGGGCGGATACAAGTCAGGGTCATGGTGTAACTAGTCGTTGCCGGCAGGACGTTGCTTGTGTCCCCATTAACGAGCGGTTACGTGACCAGGAATCAGGAAGTGATGGGCAGGATGATGCTGTAACGTTGTGTGGGGTAACTATATGTGTTGCGTTTCTTCTTCTATTCGAAACGATGGTAAATTTATTAAATGAGCTGGGCCCAGAGTAGGTGGCCACGCCAATCGCGGCATCAGTGGAGTTTTTAGGTCCTCAGATGTGCAGGAGTATGCACACTTTGGACATGCCTATGGAGCATGTTCTGGTGGTGGTGCTGCAAGGTATAGGAGGTTAGAAATTTATGTGTATAAAATTTTTTATAGATTTAGGAAGATGTTCAAGTTCATTGTTCCGTTGCGTTGCGAAAAAGATATGGTGTTATTCGGCCTGGATAGCTTTATCTCTTTTTACATTAGAACAATGATGGCTGACAAGATGAGGGTTTCGGGATCTCTGGTAGAATGTTACCTTTTAATTACTACGCCGTTGTAGAATGTTACCTTTTCATTGCTACGCCGCCTTTGGCAAGTCTTGGGGGAAAGAAGATTAAGAAAATATTTCCCTCAAGTGTTGCATTTAATTCTCTTGATGATTCCTCAGTTTGTTAATTTGTTTCGTTTGTCATAATTATCTCTTGCTTATCATATGAAGATGATCGCTATTTGTCGACGAATTTTCTTACATGTGCGGGATTAGAGAATTTAGGGTCAAAAGCTTTTGGGATCGTTTTTCTTCCCTACCTGCTTTACTCAAGTAACATGGTATGGAGTAACCAGATACTTTTATTCACAAAATCTTGTCAGCATCCAAATGCTATTATCATCATACATAGTTAGGGTTACCAACCCAACTATAAAATATAGTATCCTGCTATATTGGAGGCCTATATTTTCATGAAAATAATAATCACAGAACAGATAAAAGAGGACCTCTTTTATCTGTTCTGTGATGTGATAATAATAGTAGGCGAAATTATTATATTTTTATTTCAATACAAAGTAGCGAGATGACCGCAATAGGGCTAGTTTTGATGTTTTTGTGACCTAAATTTAGAGTGTAATAATTAATAGTTTTGTTTTGAGACATTAAAAAAAACCTGTTAATTAAGGCTCAAAGAAGCAAAAGTATACAAACAAAAATAATATATTTTTGAAACCTCACTACTATGTTCTATGTTACGGAGTTTGGTTTCCGCACTTATTCCCGTATTACAGAACCTCTCTGAAGACTCAAGCATTACTTAAAACTAATTTCAACCAATCAAATGGCCCAAAACTAGTTATAAGTAATGCTCGAGTCTTGAGTGAGGTTCTGTAATACGGGCCTCCTTCAAGTGGACCATTACTGTATACATTTTTTATTTTTTCCTCATCTACTATATGTTGACAGACAATGGCTTCAAAAATACGAGTTATTCCGGTCTGATCCCCTACCCCCGCCCCCCTCCGCCCCTTCTTCGATCCTCTGCTTGTTCGTCTTCTGTTTCGATATAAAAAAGTTGGCAACCCTACATAGCACTCATAGCAGTCACAGAATAGATAATAGTACTGTCAAGTAGTTCATTGGCTCACATATTAAATAATACCTATGTATGTTGAAGAGCACTTCGTTTACAGAGCTCACAACATGATTGATTTATAGAATACTAGCTGCGCCGCGCGGTTTCACCCGCGTAAATGTCGATCCCGTGGGAATATCGAAATAAAAAATAGCCTATATGTTAGTCCAGGGAGTCAGCTACATCCATACAAAATTTTATCAAAATTGGTCTAGCCGTTTGAGCGTGAAGAAGTAACAAACATATAAACACACACACATACACAAACTTTCGCCTTTATAACATTAGTGTGATTACTGGCATTTCTCCCTGTTTTCACGCCTTACGACGACGCGACGGTGGCGATATGAAGCGACATCAGGTGAAGCTAGCTAGCTGGAAAATTAATAGCTTGTAAAAATCGTGCTGTGCATGTCAGAACACTAATTGCTATAATTAATCACAATCTGAATCATTTTGAAGGATGTTGGTAATCCATTGCTTCTTTTGTTCGAAAAATTTGTCAGCTCAACAACGTAAATAACGCAATGAATGTTGTTGTACTGTCAAAGTGAAAGTCATTCCTACTGTTACGCCGTCTAGTATGGTGGGTGCAAAACTTTTCTCACCTAAGTAAAATTAAACAGTCCCAAAGCCTAAACGTGGCCCCAACGTAGCCCTAAAAAGTTAGTTTTCTCAATTTAAAATCGGCGGAAACACTTATTCTTATTCAAACCACACACTAATCTCCGTGCAAATCTAATTGGCCATAAAATGATCAAGCATACATTTATACCTAGGTAAATAAGCGGTGCACTGTGTTAACTGAATAATAGATGCACTGGATATTACGTACGTGTGCCTGCACAAGGTCGGCGAAATATAATATGATTATTGTTTTTCACAAACAAAGATTATTATGTTGGCCACACTGTTGTATCCATTGCTTGGTTAACACCAAAGACTATATCCTCTTTGGTTAACACCCATATGATAGACAATAAAGCGAATGTTCGGCCAGTAGTTGTCTCTTTCTAGAATTCTGATTTTGTATAGACTATTGAATTTGACAAAATCAAATTGTTACTGTTAGCCTGCATTATCCCACTGCTGGTCAAAGGCCGCTCCCCATGGCTCTTTCGATCCTGGGCTAAAGTGGACCACTGGTCGTTTGTTTTGTCCAGCTCATCCCGCCATATTCTACGGGGTCTGCCGCGACGCCTTCTAGCTTTGTCAGCGCTCCACGTGGTGTGTTATTTTGGCCCACAGCTCATTGGGCATACGGCAGACGTGGATAGCCCAGTCTCCTTTCAGCTTAGCGGCTTTTTGAGCAACGTCAGTAATTTGTGTTTTGTCAAATTGATTTTGACAAATTCAAATTGATTTAGACAATTTGAATTTTCTTTGACAGGCTTGCAGACAAGGACAGGTATTGGCAGCACAATCGCTTTTGTCTCTTTCTGGAGAGCAGTCACTTCTGTGAGGTTAATGGTCAGTCCATTGTCTATGTTTTTTTTTGTTAACACCAAAGAGTTTAGTGTTTCGTTTTATTGGGCCGTCAATGGATGCTGCACTATGGCCAATGGCCAGTGTTGGTTGTATTATGTGCAAGAGTGGAATTTGGTGTCGGTTTCGCTTCCGACCTTCCGAGTAAGTGTGGTGTGATCAACAACTGTTTGTTCACATCACGTTTCAGGTCACAGGTGGTCTGTTTTGTGTTTCTGTTATGTAAACATCGGTGGAGGATAAGTTTGTGTGCATGGTTTTCAATACATAGACGCCAGCACATCAAGCTACTACAAACTGTCAAATTTGTTTAAGTAATAGATTTTCAACTTTATCGCTAAAGCATAGATAAGGTTCAAAGTTGATTGGGAAAATTTTACAGTTTCGGGTAGCTTGATGTGCTGGTGTCTGTACCTATAGTAACACCCACATTTCGCCATTTATGTTTAAGTCTTGTTTCACACGTAAGTACCATAACCACAACACGTAGGCGAGCGCTAATTTGTATGAAAATTATATGTAGTTAAATTCACATGGACCAAATTTTGCCGTCATTATTGACCGCGTGTGTGATACCGACCACATCGCACCCAAGTAACACAAAATCGATATAATGGAAAAAGTGATGACCAGAAACTTTCTTCTAGCTTTGTTATAGAATTTGAAGGGTTTTAGCAATGTCTTGCTTCTGTATAACAGCATTTTATTAACTTTGTAGTTCCTAAAGCTATATAATCCTCTTTTTCAATCTTTTGTGCAGCTAAAGGTTTTATTTTAGATATAATTTATGTCTCTATACAGCTTCTAATACAGCTGTAAGCATTATACAAAAGTGTAGGCCGTATGTTAGCATTAATTACGGCTTAGGCTATTAAAAAGCATTTTAAAATTCTTTAGAACTGCTCTATGTTTTATAACGACCTTTCGCATGGGTCACAACTGTTTAAAGGTGTACATTGGTGCTGTTTTAATGCCAGCTTTTTAAAAGCATTTCATCATAATATTATATAGCTTTTATCTATACAAACGTATAATGACAAGAATTTTAACAAGCAATAAGTCGTATACCGGCCATCCGCATGCCTAAAGTTTTTAATTATGCTTACGCCATTTTGCTTTTTGTCTCGATAATATTTAAAATTTAATTTTATGGTAAATAGTCCTTTAGAAAGGACTTCAACCTATGGTATTGACCGGCCGGTACAATACAGGTATCATAATGACTAAAACTAAAGATTTCTTCGTAAGAGCATATTTTTTTTTACAATTCCACATATTTTTATAATATTTTTGTAATAAATAGCTCTTTAATTTGAAGGCGCATGAAATATTTGATTCAAATATATACATACTTTCACAGTAAACTGATACTCGCAACCTTAATTCACTCATAGAGAACAAAAACAAGAGTTTAATTACTTACCTTGTAGCACTTATATTTTTTTGTTGAAAGTATCCATGTTCTTTTTACACAAGATTTATTAATAATAACAGAAATTAAAAATAACATTTGAAAATTTTTTTATTTTGCCTTTGTAATGGTACAAGCTGTATAAGAGCCGCATTTAACATATGCGCACTGCTTTAACCTGTTTTGACAGCCCATTATAATGCGTTTATCATTCCGGTAGACAACCAATATAATGCTGCTAAAATGCCATTCTAACACTTAAGTCTGTATAATTTGGGGCCCAAATTAGCATTACAAGAGCTGTATAGTGGTTTATAATGCCTATATGTAACTTCTTATAAAGCTATAATAATATGCTAATTCTGTTATCCATCGATTATAAAGCTATTTTGTGCTACTTGGGCAGCCACGTCGCAACCACATTGCAACTACCAGTGACACCGTGAACTAACGGCCGGCCATATCGAAAACACAACTTTTGTAGGTACCACAACGCAACCGCAAGAAGCCGCAGCGACACTATTCACATGTAACCACAGCTTGACCACATTTTGTCGCTGCAATGTGGTGTGGTTGTGGTACAATGAGCACTAAGTCCCATGTAATAAGCGCCGGATGAGGCTGGCACAGGAGCCAAGCCATCCAAAACCGTTCAGCCGTTTGTGCGTGAAGAAGTAATAAACACAAACAAATTTACAACTTTTGCCTTTATAATATTAGTGTGATACCTAGTAAAATCTTTTACTTTCTTACAAATTAGCGATTTGACACTTTCCAGGCTACAGCCGTCATAATAATAAAACATCTGCTGTGTCTTGTTTGTCGCGCAGGAACCTGTTATATAAAGTTTCCCAATTACATGTCTATACTTATAAATCATTACTTCTATGCAAAAAATATATATTTAAACCATCAATTTCACATAATTTATTAGGTTTGTTTTAAAAATGTCAATATACCGATTATAGTTTGCCGTCAAACGATCAATTTTCTAGCCACCATCCACTAGTTCTCAATGACTAATATAGACTAGGATATAAATAGTAACGATAACAATACGATAATAAACAAATAAAGCCGTTAATTGCATTCGGCGCACGCGCAGTATTGTCAGTGGCAAGCTGACCGCTCCACGTGTAGGGCGTGTGGTGCAAGATGTTAGGCGACAGCGGGTTGTGTAGCGGGAGTTTGGAGAAAATTGTGTGAACCTGAGATCGTATGAGGTGACTGCGATATGATACTGTCTGCTTTTGGAAAAAACAACACCAGCATCCTAAATGAGGGTTTTCTAAAATGACGTTCGCTAGGTGGCAGCACTGACAAGTCAGGTCCAGGCATCTGTCAAAGAGCCTATATTTTCTTTAGTCATGACTGAATGATGAACGAATGAATGAATCGAATGATGAACGTCATCATATATTTTATATTGGAAGACCTCTTGTCAAAGTGGTGCCAACTGGTGTCGTAAATTTTCACGAAAACCCCCAATGCGTAACATACTATCAATCTCAATCTCAATTTTGAAGGATACTGCATTTAAAGCGTTGCTTCATATGTTTGAAAAATATGTCTGCTCAACAATGTCAATAAAGCAATGATTGTTGTATGTGTGTTACGCAATTACCCCGCTGAAACCTGCCACTGAAAATAACAACTTTCTATTTTCATGACCATATTACATTAACACCACGACAAATCCAACGACACATCATTAGTTTTAAGTCGCGGTTCTTCGACTTGGGGGGGGGGGGGGGGAGCATGCGCAGTTCATACAAACTTAATACCAAAATAATTTGTAAATCAAACATATTCTTATAGAATATCTAGTTTCCCAAATATATATATTTTGAATGAACACTGTTTTAAAGAAGAGTTAAGGCTCGTACACACAGGCGCGACGCGACACGCGACACAAAGGCACCGGAAGTCGCGCGACGAGCGGTGCCTTTGTGTCGCGCGCGATTCGCGTCGCGCGTCGCGCCTGTATGCAGGAGCCGTTATGAGAAAAAAAAATTGTTTTCTATAGAAATTTTAAATTCCTCATATCTCGTCTTTATATCAGAGTCCTTTCAAAATCTATATTTGGGAACCTAGATATTCTGTAATCCAATCGGAATAAATACACACTACCTTAAGAATATGTTTGATTTACAAATTATTTTGGTATTATGTTTGAACTACGCTAGGTAAAAACTAATAAAAAGCTCCAAAAATACATACATATTCATATCATAGCATGTGTGATTTACAAATCAAATCCGCCCCTAAGACGACCCGCTGACCGTGATTTTCTATTGGACCACTCCTAATCATTATGGCATAGGAATTCGTGATCTGTCTCATATTTTGATGAGGTCACCCTGCGTGTGCTCATGTTCATCGCAAAACAAACAACCTAACCACTTCAGACTTCTGTTTAATCAGTAATTCTCAGAAATTATGGAGCAGTTCACCGAAAACGCGAAACTTCAATTCAAAATAAAAGATAAGATAACATACATAGATACCTAATCACTCACAGTGTAGTAACAGTGGAAGTCTGAGGTGTCTTGAGTCTTGAGTTGGTTTATAGGAGTTATTCCCAATTTGTCACGGTCCGCGGTTCCCATAAAAAGATTACCAAAGAAAAATGTGATTTGTTTGGAATGTTATCTTCAATCGGTATTTTTTGCTGGTGCCTCTCTCAATGTCCGTTCACGAAGATACGGACCCGTCCAAAAGTACTTGGAAGTGAACCCTGCACCCGATTAACAGATTGTGGTGTCATTAATGCTGATGTTCACTGTGGTGGCAGTGGGCTGGCCATGTTTGTTTGTAAACGTTACTTGTGAACATTTTCAAAAAATAGTGTTACAGCCAAATTGACGGATTTAAAATTTTCCATAGAAACAGATTCCCAGTTATCTTTTTTAAATAAGATATTTCGAAAAGGTTCTTAGAATGAACTGGATTGACGAAATGAATGGCAGGTCACATTCGGTCGTGCAGCGGGGCAATTGCGTGACACATTAAGTATCAATCGGAATCGGTTTCATTTTGATTTCAACAACATTCATTGCGTTATTTACGTGTTGAGCAGACAAATTTTTTGGAACTTAAGAAGCAATGGATTAGCAATTTGCTTCAAAATGAATCAGATTCCGATTGATAGTGTTGTTACGCAATTAGGGGCGGGTCTGCCTATTGTATGATAAGTTGATAACACGCGAACCGTAGGTCTCGGAGTCAAGGACTTTACTTACAGAATCTAGGTAAACATCGTTAATTCACGTATTGTTTTGGGCCCGTCCATTAATCACGAGATGTTTTTCTGGCATTTTTTAACACCCCCCCCCTCCCCCTTGGTGATACATGATGAGGTTTAAGAGTAACCCCCCCCCCCCCCTATATCACGTGTATTTTTTAGTACCTACAAAGAATCTTATTTTATTTAATATTTATAATATTTATAAGTATCATCTAATTTTATTATAGAAAATTAAAGACTACAATAATAAAGTTTAGAGGTAGACAGAAAAGTTGCAGGTTGTTTTTGAAAAAATAAATACGTGATATATTACTACACCCCCCCTTGTGATATTTCGCGATATTTTATGGACCCTCCCCCCCTTTCGAGCCTCACGTGATTAATGGACAGCCTTTTGACGAATAAGGAAAATGTTTTGTGTTATTGTAATGTGCTATCACGATCACTCATATTACATATAAGTAATGTATATGTAATGAGAAGCAAGAGGTATTCCGGAATGACGAACAAAATACGGTAGAAAAATGGTTCCCATCTATCATCCATAATATAAACTAATCACACTAATATTATAAAGGTATAAGTTTGTGAGTGTGTTGTATGTTTATTACTTCTTCACACACAAACGGCTGACCCAATCTCCAAATGCTTTCCGAAAATTCCACTTTATAGATCGTCGCTACTTTAAACAAACTATTCCTTCAGGCAATACTTACTTACTAAAACTTAAGTAAACGAAAGTAAGCTTTACCAATCCAGGGACCACAACTTAATACAAATTAAATATACCTACCGAGGTAAAAGTAAACAAACACAGACCTCATCAAACCAGAGACTAGAAGCATAGACAATATTGTTTATGCCTAAAGTATAATAGATTGAAGGGCGAGGCGAGTTCGAGATTGATTCGATGGTTTTAAGTGATTGATTCCTTTCAATCACTTCACATTTGGCCTTCGAGGACCTATATGTGTCTTGGGACTTTGGGGCTAGTAAAGACCTATAAGTTAGAAAAACGTTGTCGTAGTTGAGTCATTTTGCATAAATTAACTATTACATAAAGAGTAGGTCGTTTTTTCGAAGCTTCGCTTCGAATGCTAGTTTTCTTGTTATCGGCATTAAGGCTCCTACAAACAGGCGCGACACGCGATATATTCGCGCGCGACACAAAGGCACCGCTCGTTGCGCGACTTGCGGTGCCTTTGTGTCGCGTGTCGTGTCGCGCCTGTTTGAAGGAGCCTTTATGATTAGCACGGTAATTGCGTAACACACTATCAGTAGCAGTGGGTTTCATTTTGACAGTTCAACAAAATTCATTGCGTTATTTGCGTTGTTGAGCAGACACATTTGTCGAACACATGGAGCAATGGATTAGAAATATGCTTCACAATTGTTGAGATTTAGAGTACTTAATAGTGTGTTACGCAATTAGGGTGCAGCTACACATTGGAAAGCACCTTTACTTAAAATTACGAAGATATTTAAAAGTTTCCGAAACCTTTTCTCGTCAGCCAGAGTGGAGATGGCCGGAAAACACCTATGGGAAAGGTATACCTAATGAAAGTCACAGGATATCGCTAGAAATTACACAACACGCCCATGTCCAAGAGTGGCCGTCGTTAGTCATCACATGTACCTATAGGTACAGGGTGTAAAAAGACACATCACGTAGCCGTCAACTAAACATTTTGTACAGACGCCAGCACATCAAGCTACTGTAATCTGTAAAATTTCTTTAATAGATTTTCAACTTTATCGCTAAAGCATAAGTTACAGACTTCTGCTGATTTGTATCGATATCTTTTGCTTGATAATGGCTTGAACAAGAAAGTATATCCCATCACTAAAAAATAACGACAATGCAGGATTGGGCTGAGAGTTATGTAGCATCGGCTTTATTTCTAACGTTCAGACGTTGGAAATAAAGCCGATGCAATATTCTAGGAATTAATCCATGTTTACCACATCGGTAGGTACGTGACTTTCATTCCATCCACTGCAACACACCTCGTACGTACCTACCTGTTTATTCACAAAACGTAAGCGTTTACTAGTATTGAAATCCTAAACTGGAAGGCACCTACGTAATTGAAACGTATCGTTAGCAACTGCATGAACTGCATGCGTTCCGTGAAGCCAGCGAGCATGCACATGCTAGGTGCATACTTCATAGAAATATGAGTAATTCACCCCGCGATTTCACCCGTATAAGTGTCGAACCAGTAGGAATATCGGGATAAAAACTATCCTATGTCCTTCCCGGGATGCAATCTATCTCTCTGCCAAATTTTATCGCAATATCAAAACAAGTATCTGACATCTATCAGCAAACCCTGCTTTTTAGTGCATAGAAGATTGTTTTTATCTCAGTCTCGTATTACGACAATATGGCAGAAAGGAGGACAGGAGGAAGAGATAACGAAGTAGGCATTGAAAACCTCCTCCTTTAGGTAATTTGTGAAGACCAAACGACTTCGGAAGCACAACCAATCCGCAAGCGTACATGAGCACAACTATAAACAAATCCAAAAAAATAAGAAGCAAACGCTTAAAAAATCGTAAACTAGAATAATTGAATAATACATTTTACTGCCTATAAACGACTAACATAACATAAACATTCAACCATGATTATCAATCTTACAAAGTAAACAGTCGTATAACTCACGTTGCGCTAGCGCCGGACGGTTGCACGAATGCATGCGCTCGCGCTGTTGCCATGCACCAACTAGGACGTTAGACGTTAGCTAATCAGGCGCATCTGTGAGTCTTTGCATCATTTGGAACGGCATCGCTATCAAGAAACGTCAAAACACATCAAACTTGAGAAATAAACAAATGTATTAAGACCAAGATAGACTAATATCAAACGCAACGGTGACTGCCTTTTATATATGCTTACTAGCTTCTGCCCGCGACTTTTTCGGCGTGAAATTTCACCCTCCCCCCATTCACCCTCTTAGTGTGTGTGTGTGCATGTGTGTTACCTACTCTTCACAAAGAACATACCCTCAAAATTTAATTTCATGTCTCTAGGACAAGCGGTTTAGGTTATGCGTTGATATATCAGTCAGTCAGGACTTTGAATTTCATAAATATAGAGTTGTGTTTCGTGTGACAAAAACCTATATTTCTAATGCCCCAAAGCCTAAAATGGATTGTTTTTCTTACTACTTACTCGTTACTGGGAATAGTTAACAAGGTTTTTGATCAGATTCAGAAGAAATTCTTCTACTAAACGGAAAAATGGAAATCTCCCGCTCTTATCCCAATATTTAGTGTCGGCACCACATGCCCTTTTCCTCCATACTTCTCTATTAATCGTCATCTCAGCATTCACCCCCTGTCTTGCCATATCATCTTACACACAGTTCATCCATTGTTTGGTCTTCCCTACTCTTTCAGCCACATTTACACTCAAAACTCTCCTCACGACATTTAATGGATGTGCTAAGCATTTACATGAAGACACCTTCATGGCATTAGCGATTTCGTCTGTAGTTCGTGCCAGAAATGAGATGCTATGAAAACCACCGCTTTAATATTCACGAAGGCGGAGCTGGGGTGGATCGAATGATCCATTTTCCCACTCGTACGCAAAATGATCCATTTTCCCACTCGTACGCAAAATGATCCATTTTCCCACTCGTACGCAAAATGATCCGTTTTCCCACTCGTACGCAAAATGATCCATTTTCCCACTCGTACGCAAAATACGCGAAGTTGCTGACAATATTCACAGGAATAAATTAATATCCTCATTCTAAGATTCTATCTAACCGGTTGTTAAAACGTGTGAGTTTTCTAGATGTTTAAATAAAACATACTCCATATGTACGGACGCCAGCACATCAAGCTACCCGAAACTGTCAAATTTTCGCAATCAACTTTGAACCTTATGCTTTAGTGATAAAGTTGAAAATCTATTAAAGAAATCTGACAGATTGTATTGTAGTAACTTGATGTGCTGGCGTCTGTACAACGTACGACAACGTTTTACATAATTATATCTACTCGTATTTTATGATTTATTTATTTCTGTACTAGCAGCGCCCTGCGGTTTCAACCGCATAATTATCGATCCCCTGGGAATATCGGGATAAAAACTATCCTATGTCCTTCCCCGGGATGCAATCTATCTATCTGCCAAATTTCATCGAAATCCGTTCAGTGGTTTAGGCGTGAAAAGGTAACATACACAGACAGAGTTACTTTCGAATTTATAATATTAGTGTGGATGGATTAGTATGGATTGTAACTGCCCGTGATATCGCAGCGGGCCCGATCAGAATACCAGCATCATGCTGAGATACTGACTGCTACTGACTTTTCATGTTGACTTTGTTTTTTTTTTTTCTTTTTGTTACTTTTTTTATATAATTTTGTTTTTATTTTTATTCCATTAGATTTAAGTGAGTGTTTAGTTAGTGGTTTCCCTGTACGTGTCGCAATAAATACTTATTCTTTTTTTCTATAAGTGATTTCAATCTGTCTTCACCTTTACTGCGCGGGCGGCGCGGCGGTCGACTGCACAGATGCGCTCTGATGCTATGCTCGAACTGGGACGGATGCTAATCAGATGCACTATTTAGTCTCATTACTATGCGGGTTATTATGCCGTTGCTATGTGCACGAGAAGGAGGAACATGGATTTACATAATATATGTAGACAGGAATAAATTGCCGGGGTTTTGTCGTACGTGACTGTGTGGTGGTTACCTACATTTCAAATCCTACTAATATTATAAATGTGAAAGTTTGTGAAGATGTTTGTTACTCAATCACGCGTAAACCTTTGAACAGAATTGGATGAAAATTGGCACATAGATAAACCATTTCCTGGATTAACACATAGGGTACTTTATATCCCGATATTCCCACGGGAACAAAACTTACGGTGGTGCGGTGTTAATAGGAAAATATACATTTCAAGTATGAAATATGAGCTCAGATGTTTTAATGCTGATCTTTGATTAAAAGTATGTGTATAGAAAAAAAGATGGATGGCTTGTGTGAGGAAGGATATGAAAGAGAAGGGAGTGAATGGTAGCGTGACGGTTGACAGGGGGGAATGGAAGAAGAGAACGCTAAAGGCACAAATAGGCGCGACACGCGATATAATCGCGCGCGTCACAAAGGCTCCACTCGTTGCGCGACTAACGGTGCCTTTGTGTCGCGCGCGATTTTATCGCGTGTCGCGCCTGTTTGAAGGAGCCTTAAAGCGAGGAAATAATGAGGAGCGCTAAGTGCGACTATAGTCCGCGCGGAACTACACACATCAAAAGTGTCTAGGGATCAACATATATTTTTGCAATAACTTTTCTCCTGATTGATATTAATTAAAATTTTCTTTAAGGATTCATCAAATAAAGTGTTTTCGTTTGTCACAGTAACGATAAACCAAGTCACCTTTGCATTAATAAAGAAATTTGCCATTTTCCTAATAAAGGGATTTTTGACATTTGAACCACTAACATTAAAGTTCGAAAAAAAGACTGAAATAACAGTTTTCTTTAAAATTTTATTGGGTAACTTAAACAATTAATAATCCGTGTTTCTACCGCGAACACTAACAACAGAACATCGGTTTGGCATACTCAAAATGAGTTCATCCAAATCACGCTGTGGAATGGCCGCCCATGTTCGTTGCAACAACAAAAAAAGGTCTTCTTGCGACTGGATACCCTCCATATTCGGCAGAGCTCTTCTCTGTAGCATATCCCATGCATGCTCAATCGGGTTCAAGTCTGGCGACTGAGCAGGCCAGAGCAGGACATTGATGTTAGCTGCGGCGAGAGTCTGTCTTACAACTCTTGCGGTGTGCGGTCGTGCATTATCATGCATTAACTGAAATAAGGGACCGATTTGCACTTGTAGAGGAACGATGACGTCAGATACAATCGTCTCAGCATAAATTTGAGCGTTGAGTTTGCCTCTGATCCAAATCAACTCAGTTCTTCCGCCGATCCAAATACCCGCCCATACCATGATGGTTCCACCACTATAAGGATGGACTTCCTGGCAGGATTTTAATCGCTGTTGGCGTCCAGGGGTTCTCCAGTGTCGTATACGTCTTGTATCCGGTCTCATACCAAAACGAGACTCATCAGAAAAGCACACGAAACGCCATTGTTCTTCTGCCCAATTTCTGTGTTCAAGAGCCCATTGATATCGAATCCTACGATTGTGCATTGCTATAGGTGGTACCCGTAGCGGTCTTCGGGAATGAAGGTTCACTTCATGCAAGCGGTTTCTGACTGTTTGGTCGCTAATTAAGTTCCCTGAAGAGTGATGAAGCCTCACGGCTAACATCATGGCGGTTATTGTTGGAGCTCTTCGAGTTAAGATTTGAATGTATCGGTCTTGTCTCCGTGTGGTGCAGCGATACCGTCCTCCATGGCGCTCAGCCACGGTACCAGTGCTTCGGTAACGTGTCCAAAGTCAACTGATAACACTCTGACTTGTATTCAGAGCTAAAGCCACAGTACGTTGCCGGGAACCAGCTTCTATCATTCCCACGGCTCTGAGCATTTCTTCCCTGCTTAAATGACGTCGCCGCTCCATAATAACGTTGGTTTTAATCAGTAGTAGGGAAACAGTAGCACTAATAATGTCTTCAATGCTTTGTATGTTTTTATAGGGAAAATATTGACAGCTGATTTTCATCTTTTACTCGAATTTGTTTAACAGTTCCTGTTTCAAATTATGAAATGCACCAAAAAGGATCCATATAAATTTATAAAATCATAAATTTATTACAAAGCCACATCTCAATCTCAAGAAATCCGCATAAAAATGCTTGATCCCTAGACACTTTTGATGTGTGTAGTTGGCTGCGCCTTAGGTATGTGAGCGGTGGGATGGAGGGGCGGGGGCGCTTGATGTCATTAATGTCATGTGCGTTGCGAACACTGGCAACCCGCCGCCTCACCCCCGTCCCCACCTAAGGCGCGGCACATTTATTGTGCGCATGGCCTCGGCCACGGTGTCGGTGGGTCGGCCACGGTGGAAATCTCTGCCAGCAGCGTCTGTGTTCCCTCCACGTATGACCCGACAGTCTTCAAAGCAAGAGTGGATAAGCATCAGGGCTTGCTCGTTCCATCATAGACAACATTCATTGCTTTCCATAAGGCGAGATCGTGGTTAAGAGCTGCATTTTACAATAAAAAATAATTTAAAAACGTGTTGCGATCAGCATCTTGCTCGAATGATAGCGACCGACCTAATGATCCACTGCCGACCACGTTGTTAGATAAACAGGAACCGCCTTTTTGCTGTTGTACGGTCAGCATCAAAAGTCGATTAACACTTCAGTTTTTTTAATCTCAGTTATTGCAGCAAAATATTTATTCAAAATTGCAGCAGAAGTACGACGCAATTTTCAACAAATATTTTGCTCAATAACTGAGATTAAAAAAAACTGAAGTGTTAATATTTTGCTCAATAACTAAGATTAAAAAAACTGAAGTGTTAATCGACTTTTGATGCTGACCGTACCAAGCCAGAGCGGTAATAAACTCTAAAAGCTTTATTCATTTCATTCTTCACGGTCCGTTATTGCATGCCCCAATTTCCCACTTACTCGTCTATTTCTACAGACGCCAGCACATCAAGCTACCTACTACAATCTGTCAAATTTCTTTAATAGATTTTCAACTTTATCGCTAAAGTATTAGGGTCAAAGTTGATTGGGAAACTTTTACACTTTCGGGTAGCTTTATGTGCTGGCGTCTGCATAAAGCTGAAGAGATGTTTGTTTGAACGCGCTAATATCTGGAACTACCGATCGGATTTGTAAAATTCTTTTAATATTTGATAGCCCAATTCATGAGAAAGGCTATCGGTTGCTTAACATCTCGCTAGGACCCTTAGGACTCGAGCGAAAATAACAAAAAGGTCAGAAAAATTGCTGAGCGAAAACGAAGTGATGGCGCGACCAGGCGATGCGATGCGATGCGGCGCGATGGGTCGGGAGAACAATAAACACGCGGATGAGGTCGCGGGCAGATGCTACGTAGTTGTATTATAAAGTTGATCGTGTATTTTTAAATCACGCGTTCCGAACCTGATTATACAAAAATTACAACTATTTGTTATAAACGCATCTTAGCTGGACCCTCGCCAACTGTAAGGGTATTAGGTAGGTACATTATATGATCGACGATAGCCGATAGAGACAACCGATAGCATGCCCTTCGGAGTTTGGGTTTCAACATACAAACCCCCAGGCTGTTATAAAAGCTTTTAAAGATCTTAAAATAAAATCAACAGAAGATCTTTGGGGAATGTCTGTAAAAGTTTGTAGATCTATCATCGAAACGATTGCGCCCTATTTAGCTTTCATATTTAACATCAGTGTAGACCAAGGAGTCTTTCCGGATCTCATGAAATACAGTAAAGTAGTTCCTTTGTTCAAATCCGGTGATAGTAAAGAACCCAACAATTATAGGCCTGTCTCAATTCTGCCGGTTCTCAGTAAGGTGTTTGAAAAGTTGATGCTCAATCAAATGTTACGCCACTTTAATAAAAATTCCATCTTTCATGAACAACAGTACGGTTTCACCAAAGGGCGTTGTACCACTGACGCCGGTGTCAACCTAATAAAGAACATTTTTAACGCCTGGGAGGAAGCACAAGATGCTATTGGAATCTTTTGCGACCTCTCTAAGGCGTTCGATTGCGTAAATCATGAGACACTTCTGCTGAAACTTGAGCACTATGGGATTAGGAATTTAGCTCTTGATTTACTAAAGTCATACCTAAAAGACAGAAAGCTTAAAGTACAAGTAAACGGCGTAAACTCAGTAGGGTCTGAAATAGCAATGGGCGTTCCTCAAGGTTCTATATTGGGTCCATTCCTCTTTTTAGTTTACATTAATGATTTACCCCAATTACTTCAAAATCAACCGAAGATGGTGTTATTTGCAGATGACACCTCATTGATCTTTAAGATAGACAGACGGGCACAAAATCTTGACGACGTGAATAACTCTATTCTTCAGGTCCAAGATTGGTTTACGGTAAATAATTTGGTACTAAATGAAAAGAAAACCAAATGCATTAGATTTAAATTACCTAATGTTAGAAGTAGTGAATGTGACATCATACTGAATGGAGAAAAACTGGAATTTGTTGATCAAACTGTTTTTCTGGGAATCACGCTAGACGACAAATTACAATGGGGACCTCACATAACATCTCTTGCGGGGCGGCTTAGCTCGGCCGCTTATGCTGTTAGAAAGATAAGACAATTAACTGATGTAGAAACCGCGCGTCTAGTCTATTTTAGCTACTTTCACAGCATTATGTCGTACGGCATTTTACTATGGGGTCGAGCTGCTGACATTGAATCCATCTTTATTTTGCAAAAAAGAGCTGTCAGAGCCATTTATAATCTACGTCGCCGCGAATCTCTCAGAGAACTTTTTAAAAAGATTAATATTATGACGGTACCTTGCCAATTCATTTATGAAAATATTATGTATGTAAGAAAAAATCTACATCTTTTTAGTAAAATAAGCGATAGACATAATTTTAATACTAGAAATAAAGATAAAATACATCAACCATTTTTCAGATTAGCCAAGGTACATACATCTTTTATGGGGTACTGTGTTAAATGTTACAATAAAATACCTTGTGATATATTGCAATTAAATGAAAGAAAATTTAAAACTCACATTAAACGTACACTTTGTAAACAAGCATACTATAAATTAGAAGATTATATCCAAGATAAGAACGCTTGGAAACATGCTGGTCCTGCTCCATAGGACAATCTGGAGCCTAGACAAAATCAAACTGGTTGCTAATTTAATTGTAAATTTATACTTTTTTTGACATTGATTTACATTCTGTAACTACTTTCAACTCACACACTGACTTATTACTTGTAATTTTTTTTTTTTTTTTTTTTTAATTTTATGAAAATCGTTTACTTTTACCATGTTTGTAAATATGTGAGCACCATGTATCTATCAGATAATTTATTTATATGTCATGGTTTCATTTTTATGTCTTTTACCTATTGTGGTATAGTAATTTTATTTTAGGTGCATCGTGTTCACATATTATTATTATATAATTAATGTATGCAAAATTTTGTAAAATATTTTAAAAGAGTAACGGTGGAGTTTCTTGCCCGTTCTTCTCCATACGAAAACTACCTTTTGGAATGGGCGACTAGAATCAATTCTATTTTTTGTAATTTCTGACGTTCAAAAGTGCCTTTTATGTGCCTATTTGAAATAAATGCTTTGACTTTGACTTTGACTTTGACTTTGATCATGATAGAGATGATTCAGAAGTCAGAAGAACCGATTCTGGTTATCTTTATAAGCACTTGATAGACAAAAGGAAACTGCGTATTGCTTGTATGAAGCCTGTTTGCAGTAATGGATGGGATGTTCTGGTATGCTAAAAAGCCATCAACGATTGTGTTATGTAGCCATTAGCTCTAGTTCTTGTACCTATTGATACTACATAAACATAACCTTCCTCACAATAAAACAGGGTCAAATTAAATTAGCTATCGAAACTCTGCAGACGTGACGATATCTAAACACGATAAAATAACCGCTGGTAGTGTTACTCGAAGTACGAGCTGAGAATAGTAGATTATTAACCAAGGGGATAAAGCAGTGTCTTCTGTCGCGGGTGACGATTTAAATCGCGAGTGTAGCGAGGGATTTAAGTTCACCCAAGACTAAGACAGCTTTATCACCGAGGAAAATACTCTACTTTTCGTACCATTTGCGAAAAAATTAACACAATAATAATATGAGATAAGCATTTATTAAAAAATAAATTAAAATAAACTTAACGTTTATGTATTTGAAGAAAACAAAACGCGGCAAATTCCTAAACTAATATTTTTTTGTCGGAAAAGCAAAGGCATCAAGCTCATACGGCCTCGTCGGTTTTCGTAATTTTATTTAATAATCATAACTGCATAATAAATGCGTATTCCTTTTTCAAAAAGATGTATAATGCTTTATATACAAACTCAATGGTGTAAACACAGATGTAGTTCAGTTTAAATTTCGGTAGATAAGTATTCCAAATTTAAATCATATTCTCCCCCTAGAGGATGAATGAAATTCAGTACAATTTTCTTTCCCTGTTTTTAACAGATTAAAAATGACTATTGTTATGTTCGCTTTTTGTGGCATAGAATGTCACTTTTTTGAACAAGTGGTACGAAAAAAATATGTTTTACCGTCTTTAGATATCGTTACATGCGGAGTTTCACTAGATAATTTAATTTGATCCTATATATCAATAGCCCTACACTTTTTGTTTAGAATTTTCAAACAAAAGCTCTGTCCATTATTTGCAATTCATAGGTTTTGGATCCATCTTGGATCTTGACATTCCCAACTAAACACTAATTCTAGCCATTGGAATGAAAGAATTATCATTTTGTGACTCTTCCATGGCTAGTTTTACTAGACCTTTTGCACTTTGTTATTTGGTGGAGTTTGATTCATTTGTCTTTCGATTGTACAAATAAATGTTTGTCTCTTTTGATCAGAATAGATCTGAAGGTCAAGTTACAGACGCCAGCACATCAAGCTGCCCGAAACTGTCAAATTTTCCCAATCAACTTTGAAACTCATGCTTTAGCGATAAAGTTGAAAATCTATTAAAGAAATTTGACAGATTGTAGCAGCTAGATGTGCTGGCGTCTGTACACAAAAATAGTCGCGTAATATTCCATGATTTATTTGACAACCAGATAAATTGTTCCGCTACACCTACGAGTACATCTCTACCTGATTACGCGTATAATTTTGGTGCCGGCGACACGTATAGCTTTAACTGCTGAACGTAGGGAACTACCTACTAAAAAACTGCCCAACAAGTCTACAACTATCTAAAGGCTCCTTCAAACAGGCGCGACACGACACGCGACACAAAGGCACCGCAAGTCGCACAACGAGCGGTGCCTTTGTGTCGCGCGCGATTCGCGTCGCGCGACGCGCCTGTTTGCAGGAGCCTCAAAGATGATGGAACGAATGCGTGCTGAAATAGACAATTTTTTTTTATGGTGTAAATAATAAAGAGTATTCTATTATGTTCAATTCTATTTCTGTCGTCGTTTTCAGACTTCAAAAAGGAGTCTCAATCATCATTGTCACGCATCAGAGACCATTCTGATTCTCTTTAAAAAATCTTTTGCGTTGTATTATACCTACCTACACTCATCATATGTCTAGCTTTTTCCCAACTATGTTGGGGTCGGCTTCCAGTCTAACCGGATGCAGCTGAATACCAGTATTTTACATGGAGCGACTGCCTATCTGACCTCCACAATCCAGTTACTGGGTAATAAATACGATACCCCTTGGTAAGACTGGTTGTCAGACTTTCAGGCTTCTGACTACCCGTAACGACTGTCAAAGATCCACGAATGACAGCCGGGACCAACGGCTTAACGTGCTTTCCGAGGCACGGAGGGATCACGGTATGTAAAGATGGTCACCCATCCACAGACCAACCGCGGCAAGCGTAGCTTAACCTGATCGATCGACCTGTGCGGCTGTTATTATTTATGACACAATATAAATACATCTTTATGTCTCCGGAGAAACAAAGAGTAGCCTATAATTTTTCATGCCTACATTCCATAAGCAAAAGTAGGTAAGTACCTACCTAATAATACCTACAGAAACCAGTCCAGTGATCGTGTTTACTAGAAATCCAATTTGTTAGTACTTCGAGTGATGGTATAATGATTTTACCGATATTACAAGGTTCTTTGAAGTTCCATTGAAAAATTGCTTTGAAGACTCTAGTGGCATGTTGACTTGGTACTTCAAAGAAAGCTTTTTTTCTAGGATTTCTTTTTATGACTTTGTATAATTATACAAAAGAAACTGGTCAAGTGCGAGTCGGACTTGCGCACCGAGGGTTATTCCGTACAAATTTGTAGGTACCTATGTAAATAGATTATGACGACATTTTTTTTTTTGTAATGTAACTACAAATTTACGCATTTCGGATTTTTCCTTTACTTGTGCTAACATGACATTGCGTCTGGCCAAATTTCACGATTCTAAGTCAACGGGAAGGACCGTATAGGTTTTAATTCCCTTGCGAGTGTCAAAATATACGGCATGAACGGAACATAAAATGCCCGTATCTTTTGATTGTGTTGACTTAGAAGTTTGATTTTTTCACTACTTCTAAATTTTTCTGACATTTGAACACTCACTAACAAAGTTTTCTGTTATTGTTTCAGATCCTGCCCTACATAGACGGTTTCAACCACATTTCGAAGATCGCATCGCTGACGGACGTGGAGATCAGCTTGGTTCGCGCGTGTGTACAGAATCTAGTTTACTACGGAGTGGTCACGCTCGTGCCCATCTTCCAGTACTGTGCTGTAAGTTCCTCATCCGTCCGTTTTCACATCAGTTTCAGGCTTATTCAATTTCAAATGTTCTATGTCACGAAGTCCGTTTGGCTATGAATTTTGTCAAGCGTGCACATGCACATTGTGATCAACAGAGACTCAACAATGAGTGAAGTAAAACGGTACACATTCGCGGAAATAGCCTCATGCGACGGCAGCAAGGGGCAGCCGCTGTGGGAGCGCGCTTGTCGGGATACGTCACTACCTACTACAATCAAAGCCGAACGGACTTCGTCAAATAGAATATCTGTACCTACCCTACGGCTGTAGGTAAATGTTAAAAAAGACCGGTATTTCAAGTCTTTTCTTTTTACCCAACTAGGTACTGAAAAGGATGAAACAAGAAAGTACCTTCCCGTGGTCGCATGCTACCATAGCTTATAATGTATGTTAGTACAACGGCATGCGCCCACAGGATTTTCTTGTTTCATCCTTTTCAGTAGTCGGGTAGTTTTTAAAGGGTGTCAATTAAATGGTTAGCATAGTATTGTTATTTCTGTGAGCAGAAAAATATAATCGGTGAGCAGAAATAGCTAATTGGTCAGCAACTCATGGTCAGCAAACATTTCAAAATCAATCAGCAATCTATGTCATTCTGGATGGCTGTAATTATTTTTGTACAGCATATTAATTATATAAGCTGCAATCAGCTGCTCATGTTTAATAAAATTTTGGTAAGCATTCAGAGTGTAATATGGGAATATTTTTACATACATTAAATACAAAATCGTTTGACATACCACTCAAAAGATATAAAACTTATTTGGTGTAATATGATGAAAACGCCTACTTTAAAACTTAAAAAAACTTTGTTTTACTCTTTGTAAGTTCTATCGTAGTTATAGGTAATAGTAACCTAAGTAGATAAGTAACTGATTACCACCTGCGCTAAGATAGGTCGACGGAGCCCCGCGAAGCGGGGCTCCTACTTCTGGGTGGTTTAAAAAAAAATAACCACGAAGGCTAAGGCGGGAGCTCCGCTACGCTTCGCTCCCGCCTTAGCCTTCTAACCTAACCTATCCGAGTCGGGGTACTCTGAGTCGGGGTGTTAACCATAATGACGTTTTTTTATATAAATATTAAACGTTAGACCTAATGATTTTCGATACGAACGCACGAACGACAATAACAATTACACGTGATCAACTCAACTCGTCGTTACATGAATCAAATATTATAGCTGCCTGCTTTTTCTGCCGCTCAATCATGAAATCTTGCCGCTCAAGTAGTTATTTTGCGCACTGAATGTTTATTATGCAGACTCATGTTATTGTTGGCTGCCTATGTATGATTTAATTTTTGACCATTATCAAAATTAGTTGCGGAACAAGAATTGCTGCCTGATTTTTTTTATTGCAAACAAAATCTTTGTATGCTGACCAAATTATTTAAATGCTGCTTTTGGGTGGCTCGCCAAATTTTATAATTGCTGAACCAAGTAATTACTTCTCGTTTTTAAACTTGTTTTTATACTGTTAAGAAACCAGAACCCGCTCCTACCCTGTAGGTACAACATCTGTTAAGGGTAGGGCACTAATCCAATGAAATACTGAAGCTAATAGAAATAAGCGATTCCTGGATAGAATTATATATTTTTAAAGAACTATAATAATTGTTTCTTGTAAACTTCCAGGTGTACAGTGCTACCCCTAAGTTAAGGCAGCTGACTCGATGCGCAGGACTGCAGCGACAATGTGTGGACTTCTGCGCAAGATCATGTAAGTTACATAACACATAAATATCTTTCAAATCTTCTTTGATGGATAGCGGGAAACTTAGGTGGTTGGCTTTTACCACCCCCTGGAAGCTGTATCCACCAACCACCACAAATAAATCTGGAAAAACGTGATCCTAATTGTTTTCCTATTTTCTTCTTCCAGCACGACAGCTACCTAAGGTCAGCGACATATTCCGTATGTACGCGGGCATGTCCTACGGCAGTACCATCAGAGATCTCTGCAGACGAATGAAGCCTCAGGAACTGGCCATCAACGAGAGGAAACTGGTGCTGTTCGGAGTACTTGAGGGGCTTATTAGAAGGGTCTATAAGGTGAGCAGAGTTTTGTATATTACGAGTACCTAATCTTGGACCTTAGATGTTCGAGAAATTAGCCCATACACTACAATCATATAACCTGGTATTTTACAGCAGAGCTGCTGAATAGGTTGAACTGTCTAGATCTGGATTTCAGATACCTGTCACTGACACCTTTTTAGCATAAACGTAGCATAATCAGCCGATAAGGCATACTACACACTTGTTCGAATCGCCATGATTGCGCACAGCCGGGCGGCAAAATATATATAAGTATATTCCATTTCTCCGCCCGGCCTGTGTCGGATCATGACCCGCCCCGACCACATGGTTGTAGCACCCGTAATGTTCATTGTTAATCTCACTGCTAAAACACACCCTTAATCTTTTTAAAATGGTCGGAAAATGGTCTGGAATACACCACGCGGGCCCAGTGCGGGTTAGTAGATGTCACATGTCTACGAATATTTGGTTCTAGTACATACCGGTTACCTCACGGTGTTTTTCTTCACCGTTTTAAGAGCCAACCCGCACTAGGTCCTCGTGGTGGATTACGGCCCACTCCCTGTCACTAAGAGGAGACCTGTATAGCAGCATTTTTTGAAGTGAAAACTTCTTTAGCGGCGCTGTGTACTTTTTGGAATGGGTAAAAACTTCTAAACTCGCGTCAGGTCACGTGACCCTGATCGAAAATTCGTAAGACGTAAGACGTAAAACGTAAGACGCGCGTTGTTGAGGACAGCGCCATCTATGCACATCGGGAAGAACTACGAGGGCCTCGCGTACTAACTACGTAGTTCATCCAACAACGACGAGATGGCGCTGAACCACGGATATATAACTGACGACGAGCTCCATGCGAGCGGTCATCATACCTGATTTGCAAAAAACCCTATAAAATAAGGAACACACCTTAACACGCGTGTTTTGTTTATAAGACGATTCACAAAATACACTCGTAATTGTTCAAGTTTTCACTTCTGTCGGCACTACCGGAGTGCCAGTGTTTTTTTTTATTTTTTTTTTTGCATTGGGAACATTATAGGCTGATTCTGTTTATAATCTTGCCTTTAATCGCTTATAAATTTATATGTCCTAAGAGAACCAGACACAGGACCTTGCTATCTCAGACACCTCTATTCATGATTATGCATTTTATAAACCAGTGCTGTTATATGATGTTGAGAAAAATGAAAATGTATGTTTATTTACAGTTCCCAATAACGCTACACAACGACGACACAGCGTCAATTATAAGCGACCACAGTCAACCACTCGTGCGCACGTACAACGGCTTGGTCTGCCTCGACGAGCTGTGCTGTCAGAGTGGTTTGTCCGCCTTGCAGATTGAGGAACAGCTGGAAAGAGACAGCAACGTCGTGTTTATTGTAAAATGAGTGAGACGGAGCTATTGATTCGCAAGCTTTTACTGTATGGTCGTTTGAAATGGAAATGTTATAAACCCTCTCTGTTCTGATAGCTTTTTTATAGAAAGGGAAAAGTTATGCCTTGATTTTTGTCGTGGGGTTACAAACTTGGCTGCACTTTTCAACAGCCCTAAGAAGGTCTTCATTTCTTTTAATATGGGATATATGTATAATAATTATATCGTATTGGATTTTTTATATGATAACTGTGATCTAAATTATGTTTTTGTTGTTATCCAGATATAACAACAAAAACATAATTTAGAACACAATTATCTAAATTCCAGCTTCTGAAACCTTGACTGTCTGCTTTACAAAATCTGCTATCAAATCTAATTTTAGCGGTTTACTAAGCCAACAAGCAATCACATAAGTTCACTGCTGGCTTGGTTTTCCGAACTCTGGTGTGTGAACAGTAAGGAAACAGCCAGTTCTTCTGAATAATGAAGTATATTCTCAGTCTCACCAATAATCAATCAAGTAGACAGGAGCACGTTATCGACTTGTCGCGGCTCGACCCCAGAGGAAAGTGAACGACACATTCAAATGAATATGGCTACCGCTAGTGAGCAACACCCTAACGGCTCCTACAAACAGGCGCGACGCGCGACGCGAATCGCGCGCGACACAAAGGCACCGCTCGTCGCGCGACGAGCGGTGCCTTTGTGTCGCGTGTCGCGTCGCGCCTGTGTGTACGAGCCTTAATGAGGGTTTTCGTGAAAATTTACGACACTAGTTGGCACCACTGTGACAAGAGGTCTTCCAATATAAAATCTGATGACGTTCATCATTCGATTCATTCATTCGTTCATCATTCAATCATGACTAAAGAAAATATAGGCTCTTTGACAGATGCCTGGACCTGACGTGTCAGTGCTGCCACCTAGCGAACGTCATTTCAGAAAACCCTCATTCCGTAACACACTTCAAACACAATCTGAATAATTTCATTGGTTCATATGTTCGAAAAATTTGTCTGCTGAACAACGTAAATAACGCAATGAATGTTGTTGAACTGTCAAAATGTAACCCATTGCTACTGATAGTGCGTTACGCAATTACCCCGCAGGAGCAAAAGGTGGTAAACGAAAAATAAGAGAATGAAATAGTATTGAAGATTTAAAAGAGGATTATTCTGTAAATAGACTAAGAAAACAACGAAGTTGTGTTAACAAGGGTATCTCTTTATTATTATATACTACATACCACATAATTGTGTTCAGGATGAACTACTGAAGTACCTATTGTATATTTTATATTCATGTGTCAAATCAATGTCAATTTTTTAATCTTGTACACTTTATTAAAATTACGTACAAATAATTAAGTGCATTGGATTAAGTACATATTTCTGTATAAAACTTTGTTGTATTTTTTTTAAATGTATAATTGTATAAGATCGATTCTCTTCTTGAGCAAAGGATCGATCCTAGAAACGTACAAGATATATTTCTATAAAAATATGCAATTTTAAATCTTTATAATTAATTAGTGATTTATATTCTTTGAATAGCCATACGCACACTTTCGTATAAAATGCTACGCTACCTACTATTTAGAGAGCTAGATTTTCTATTTTTAGACTACAATGTAAGGCCAGGTTCGCACAGACATTAAATTTAATTTTTTTCGCGCACTTGTTTTTCAACGCTCTGCCTAACGCCGAGAGTTGAAAATCCGCACGCAAAAAAAATCGCCACGATAAAACAACGCCCGTGTAAACCGGCCTAAACTTTATACTGAATATTGTATTGTATATACCAGGGGTGGCCAACTTGGCTTGACCTAAGATCTACTGTTCACTGACGACACCCTGTGCGATTCTTGAAATCTTAAATGAAAAAGCATAGTTCAGTACACGATTATGTAGTATTTTTTATTTTATTAAGAGGGAAAATATAACTCGTAACCACTCGTAACTCCGTTAAGGCTCCTTCAAACAGGCGCGACACGCGATATAATCGCGCACGATTTTATCGCGTGTCGCGCCTGTTTGTAGGAGCCTTAAGGCTAGGTGGCCCCGAATTTAAGTTTTTTAAAACAATCTGAGACAAAGAATATAGGGTTTTAAATTAAAAAAAAATATATCTGTATTAGTTAAGGATCTTGTCTAGACAAAATCGCATTCAGTTGCAAGACCTGATGAACTTCACACGATAGAAAAAAATCGCAAAGTTACCCCTTTTTAAAACGTTTTTTCAATATTATGACTATATTACTGACTTTTTACATTTAATTTTTGTACTATATTAAAGAAACTAATTAGTTATAGACAAATTCGCAGAGTTTGACTTGATAAAATGATTTTCTTAATTACTAAGTTTAAATATGAATTAAAAGCGCCCGCGGCGGCTCCTACGGGGCCGTTCAGTCGCGTGCTGGCGCTTATGGACGACGGACCTGTGTCAGTTTTTTCCGCGACAACTTCGCGAAACTTATCATCTGTTTTTGAGAGTTTGTTTGTTAGTTATAATGGGCAATAAACAACGCAGGCGAAAAAAGTCGTGTAAAGCAATAAAAGAAACAAATAGAAAGAATGCACTCCAAAGATATGTGAAGAAGTAAGTACCTACCTAAATGTTTTATTTGTATTGTAATGTGGTGAGCCACAGTATAAAAATATCAGTACTACTAGAGAATGCTAAGATTTTTGAAATACATAAAAAAATCAATGGCTAGTTTGGCTATAGAGAAGTTCTCCAATGCATAATTTTATTCAGTATTTATTTGCAAGAGGAACAGTGTGTAGAATTCACTCGAGATTTTTGTTATTGCATGTTTATTATTAATTATGCCACTCCAAATGGAATAATAAAAGAAACTTGGCTTGAAATGTTTACGTGGGTTTTTAATGTTTTAGAGCAATGCAGTTGCAGGCCAAGCGCAGTGCGCATGTATCAACTAATGATTCGGCGAATATCGAGTAAGTTTTTTTATATTATTTATTTTAAAGACATTCTCTATTTTACTATTTGAATTAAATAGTATCTCACTTGTTATTGTAACACCATAAAAATTACATAAAGAAATTAAATACATATACTTAAATTAAGTAGGTACGTATGTATGTGGGGGTCACATACATACCTACTTTATTATTAAAATTAAAGTACCTATTTATTAATTATTATTACTGTTTGCATATCTTTGTTTCTGTATAACTGTCTGTATGTCAGTGTGCGTGTGTATTTGTCTTTGGCATTGTAGCTCCTAAACGGAAAACGGATGAATCGATTTCAATGCAGTTGTCTCTATTAAACAGACTGGTTTAATAATAAGAAAGTTTTTTAAAATTTTACTTGTTAATTACCAACAAGTCAAAAACAACTTTTGTGTTACAGATCAATAGAGCATGCGGAAGGGCATCATAAAGTGTCTCCATTGATGACTTTAGAGCATGGTTTACTTGAATAATCTTAGGATTGAGGAGTAAGTAACTGTATTGTACTTATTAATAATCAATTATATTGTTTTAACCAATTCAATTAAAATCAGACTAAAACATGCTACGGCATGCCATAGGCATAAGTAAATAGCCCATAAAATGCGTAAGTTTATATATCCGATAATTATCGCATTTACTAACAACTATGAATATTGAAACAAAAAAAATATATTTTATTGTTACAGAACGACTATTCATGCTGCCAATGCCCATGTCACACATGCTGAAATGCCTTTAGATGAACATAATAATTAATAATGTATCACCTAATAATAATATCAATGAGTAAGTTGCTACTTTTTGTTTTACATAATAATTATGTGGAATTCAATAGGTTATATTAAAATAATCTGTTTTTAGAACAATGGAGGAAATTGAAAACTACACTCTAAGCGTTGAAAACGAAATCGAACACGACTATCAACCCATCAGTGGACGACGAATTGTTGACATGAATTACCTGATGACACAGCACCAAGAAAAAACGCATCATATCGATTTATTTGACAGCAGAGTTGGATATTTTACAGATATAAAAGTGTTTACTTTTAATTTAATAAAAAAATCGGTTGTCTGTAAAGTCGGTTTGCTGACGATAGTTGAACGTGACAACGTCATAAGAAAATACTGATGGAATAATTGCATTGCATTAGTTAATATTCGCTTGCACTTCAAGCCGCCATGGAACGCTACAGAGCGAGGCCGCGAGGTAACGCTACATGAGTCATGTTTTTTCGTGAGTGCAACCAGCTTCATCGATTTATTAGACGTTGTCACGTCAAAATAAAAATACTTTATTTTTATTTTATTGACGACTCACACAGTCACGCTTCACATTATGTGTTACACGAGACGAACATTTATACCTCTAAGCTTTTTTGAATTACAATATGCATTGATATTGTAATTCAAGAATTGTAACACAATTCTCCTAAAGTAAGTGTGCCTACTGCTTGATTTTTTATACTGTAGCACGAATATTTGATTTTAGTCAGTCAGATTTTAAATCCTTTTTATAAAAAAAAAGTATACAAATTATTTTTAATAATTAGTATCAAGTTTATACAATACGTATCTAATCTATCTATAACCTTAAAAATAACTACTACTAGAAAAATAAAACAAAATAAACTTATACTAATCAATTCAAGTTGATCTACTGCATTGCTCTACTCTGTGACGCAACTTAGTACCTACTCGAGTTCGTGAACTCATGAGCGGTGCGCTTGGCGCGCGCATCCCCGCGCATCGTAACTTATTACGTATCGCTACTCCTTGCGGGGGCTGAGGTATGCGTTAAATACCTACAGCGCTCGGAATACCTGGCCTTAAGTCTGTCGCCAAATGACTGACGGAGTGACAACTGCCCGCGCCCCATTCCCGCGTCCCACACGCTTCCCGCTTATTGTTATCGCGCACCGAAAACAAAAGAGAGCTATGCTGCATAGAAGAGAGGATAAATAACGTGACGGAACGGCGATTGAAAAATGATACAAGATGATGCGTGCAGCAGTTAGTGATTAGGTACGTTGTGCAGTCTGTTCTACGTATTTATATTTTTTTCCTTGCCACGATCGACTAGTCTCATAGTCGCGATCGACCAGTCGATCGCGATCGACCGGTTGGCCACCCCTGGTATATACTATACCAGTTAAGCGCGCATTTTCAACATAAATACCCATTGTGGCTGCTTCACTGGGCTAGTGGTCGCTAACGCTACTGCTGAACATGAGGTTCTGGGTTCGATTCCCGGATCGGTTGGGTTTTCTATCTGGAATTTCTCAGTAGCAGCACGTTGTCCGGATTTATGCCCGGTTTAAGTATATAATAGTAATAAGTGCACCTCTGCTTAACCTTTCGGGGGATACAGGCGTGATGTTCTGTTATGCTTGTGTGCGCCATACTTTAGTTCAGGGATGGCGAACCTCTATACATTTTCGTGACATGTGGCCATGCTGTGCCAACAAACAATCTTGTCTACTGGAAAAAAACTATATACGTTCATAATAATACTCTTTATTATCTTAAACAGTAATGTTAACATAGTAAACAGTTTTATATAAGTACTAGCTAATGCGTTGTAATGCTTTTTTTTTTGTTAGGAACCTTCTCCGGCGCGCACACAAGTTACCAAAGTTTCATCACAATCGGTTGAGACATTTTCGAATTTTTGCGAGACTAACGAAAACGAAAAGCAAATGTTTTTTATGTATAAGATTAAATTTAAAAAACGAATTATTACGACTTCTCCCGTTTCGATCTAAATGACTTAGGTACAGACGCCAGCATATCAACCTACTACAATCTGTCAATTTCTTCAATAGATTTTCAACTTTATCGCTAAAGCATTAGGTTCAAAGTTAATTGGCAAAATTTGACAGTTTCGGGTAGCTTGATATGCTGGCGTCTGTACCTGCCTAAATTCCTGAAATGATGCCGTGCCTAAATTATTTTGTTACGTGCCACTAATGGCACGCCTGCCATTGGTTCGTCATCCCTGCCTTAGTTTTACAAGTTCAAAACTGCTCAATCTTCTTAGTTTTAATATATGTTTGTAATATTATTTTTTTTATATATTTTACTAAGGGCTGATTTTTCCAACGCCAGATAATTTTATCAGAGGAATAGTTTTAATTTTTTTTCAGTTCTATACAAAATCTGTCAGACGTCAATTTTATTACACGAATAAAAATTATCTGTCGATTGAATAATCGGCCCTGAATGTACATATTGACCGGTCAATCCTTAAAGGTGCTAAATATTTTTATTATAATGATAACATGTACACAAGTGTAATTCTGTTGTAAAAAAAGAAAACCAAAGAAAAAACACTTATGCGTTGCAGTTGAAAAAAAAGACTAATTTTAAAGCTCATTTTCTCATAGTTGGGTGCAGATTTTAATTCTATTTGTTGTTTTAGTTCATTCATAAATGCAAACCTATTTGAAAATCCGTTTAATCGTAATAATTTTCAAGCAAATAAGAACTTAATAGAAACTTAGTTCTTAAATTGCCTCTAAAAGATAATTTCAAATTGTTTCATAAAAGGAGGTTTCTACTAAAAAAGTTAATTGTCCCCTAACAATCAGTTTTTACAACAGCATGTATAATTTAAAATTAAAAACCCACCGATCGTGTTTGATTTACTTACTTAAATAACGCTTTGATATCAAAGTAATATTCAAAACTTGAAAGAATTTCTGGAATTATACATCTAGTGGTGTCTAGTCGCGTTTTGTAAAAGAATCTGTATATTTGTTGAATGTATATTTTACTTTTAATGTATAGATTTTGGCCGGCTATAGTCAGCAGTTTCCTGTTATTTTTATTATTACCCAAATATTATCTCGTCAGTTTAATTTTTTTTTTGTTAATTATTAAGGCGTGTTCAGACTTTCAATTGTGTAATATTGGTGTAAGTAATGCTATTATGTAGAAATATTCAGTCAACATCGTGGTAAGTGATAACACTGAATCAAATGTGATGGCAACGCCAAAACGTTTCTATGCATGCTGTAGCTATATTGCAAAAATATAAGAGAACCTCCAATTTTGTCAAAATCCCACTTCTGCAACAGGCACGCTTATAAGGGCGGACTACACTTTGTCTTGCCTTGCGTCTTAGACGAAAATATGAACCTTATTCGTGTAAATTAAAGGTTCGAATCGGTTCGGGATTCGAATGAAACGCTTAGTTACCTACTTAGCAAAGTAAAGTAATAAGTCTCTATACGAATGTGAACTTCATTCTTATATCCTTAATGATTATATTCGTAAGGAACGCGAATATGAACATGAATCACATAAGAATAAGGTTCACGTTCGTATGTCACGCTTATTTAGCAAAGTAATGTCAAAGCCTAGCTGTCTTGAACACGCCAAAACTAGTCAGGATTCTTTTGTGCCTTATTTCTTGTATATTTTATAGTTGTTACTTTGTAATGTAATCAATGCATAATACTAGTTATTATTTCATATTAATCGTTATTTTTAAGAGATTATCACCACTTACTGTTGTCGATATTTTTAATTTAGTTCATATTTCATTTATATGGTGGAAAATAGTACACTACGATACGTGTGACTTACATAAGTACTCCATTATTGCACGGCGTGAAATTAGAATATACTACTTAAGTCACACGTATCGTATACTATTTATAGCACTTTGTGACCTAAACCCGGATTTAAGGCACGCTTTTCTGTGTAAAAATGGAATACATAAGTCACAGATACGGTATGGGTTCAGGTCACAGAGTGCTATAAAATATATTTATAATTAGTTTGTTTTTACATTGTCAACTATCTATGTTTTACATTTTAGGTAAAAAAAATCTAAAAATCTACATTATGTTAATTTTTATTAAACTTCCATTTATTCATGTTTATTTTATAAAAGCGATTTGGATACATGTGTAAGTACATAAATGTTAATTTTTATGCTATATGTTATCTATATGTAATAACGACGACTCAATAAAATTGATTATTTTTATAATTCTGTTATTTATTTATATGGAAACCCTAAAATTAAAACCACCAAGCCCACGCTGCACTGGATTTACGACTCTGGTTGTTAAGCCGACCCTTGAGAATTCAACAGAGCGTATTCCAGCGCATCAAAAAAACACGCCGATGGATTTTCAACCCTCGGCGCTAAACAGAGCGCCGACAATCCATTGCGCGAAAAAAAAATCGTCGCGGGAAAAACATGCCCGTGCGTACCTGGGCTTACTGGCACACTGCTGTGCAACGCGAAAAAACATGCCCGTGCATACCTGGGCTTACTGCTGGGGAACGGCCTCTTCTCATAGTCTACAGAGAAGGCACGAACATTGATCACCACGCTTGCTCAAGATGGGTTGGCGATTTCAGACTTATTTTGACCAGAACGAATTTTAGTCACTTGAAGATCGCTTTCGATGTTATCGCTCGTATCGCTTATTCAAAACTATGTGTCTCGCGGCTCGCGCCCGCCTTATATAATGCCACAGAGCTACTCTATAAACATCTTAGTATTGTTGCGCGCCACGAATAATGCCTGATATATAGTGACATTAGTTACCACTGGCGCCATCTTGTATCGGGTAGCAGAACTAGTACCTTGGCCTTGGTACTAGGACATTGACCCTTCCTGTAGGTACTAGTAGTTCCGAGAACTATCGACGTCGAGTCGGTCGGGACCGCTATGTACTCGAACATACTAGATGTTTATCGAGTGGCTTTGTGGGACTATATAAGGCGGGCGCGAGCCGCGAGACACATAGTTTTGAATAAGCTATACAGGCGATAACATCGAAAGCGATATTCGAGTGCGACTAAGAGTGATCAGTAAGTGACATTGTGTTTCTAATTAGTGTTTGAATTGTAATTAGTGTTGGTGAGTAAATTGTCATTTTTTTGGTTATTAAATCGGCAGTTTTTATTGTCACGAACCCCAAGCTCGTAACAGTATGTTCGAGTACATAACGGGCCCGACTGATTCGACGTCGATAGTTCTCGGAATTACTAGTACCTACCTAGTAGGGTCAAGGAACTAGTACCAAGGTACTAGTTCTGCTACCCGATACTAGATGGCGCTAGTGGTAACTAATGTCGCCATGTATCAAGCATTATTTGTGGCGCGCAACAATATCAATTAATATCTGAAGTTTAGCACAAAAATAAAAACTGATTTTTTTAATCTGATTTTTCAAGCGATTCCGCTACCGGTTGCGGACCACCGACCGTTGTACCATATGCACCATTGACCTGCACCATCAATGGTGCAGATGACACTAATTAGTTTCGTTTGCGCCGACTAGAAGCCACCCCAACAGATTTAGGAAAAAGGCTAGGCAGATGATCTTTAGATAACGATACACCATCACGTCTGCTGAATTTCCCTAGCTAATTTAATTTGCCCCTGTAAGTATTTGCTCCTGAAATTATAATCCTCATCATTTTCATTTATTGAAATCCCTTCTGAGTTTTTTTACTGCCGAATGGCCCACGATCTCGTCTTATGGAAAGCGATGGATGAGCTAAATGTTGGAACGATAATGCAGCGCCAAGATGCCTGTTCAGTTCACTCCTGCTTTGAAGACTGACGGGTTACAGACATAGTAACCCAAGACAGCCAATTAAGTCAGTGGGCAACCCTTGACCCTATTTTGAAGCGTTTATGAAGCTACGCTAATGGGTTCCCGTAGTCTTGCCGCCCGTTGCGTGTGCATTTCACCGGGCTTCTGCAATACGGCGAAAAAATAATACCGCTCTGCGCCATCGTAACATTTGCAGCATTTGTCCACTATAGCCTGTTTGAGTATCGTGTTACCACTGGGTAACCACTGGTAATGAACCTCCACAACCCAGTTACTGAAGTGGGTTGTGGAGGTCCATATAATATAGGTAGGTACTGGTATTCAGCATCATCCGTTAAGACTGAAAGCCGACTCCCAACATAGTTGCAGTAGAAAGGGCTAGGCACTAGGCAGATGACTATTGAAGATTGCAAGAAAAGTTAAAATAAAAAAACACCTAAATGAAATACAGTAGTGATTTATTCTTATATAACACATAAGTTACAAAATACATAAACAGTTATATAAGGTAACAAAAAACGTGACTAGCGTTACAGACACGAGCGTACGAGTCGATGTGAAGGACATTGTGTGACACTGTGGCGTTTCAACTTAACGTTACTACAGCTAGACATGGAGAAACCAAATTGAACTGGTGAACCTTGCGTGAACACACTTGTTCGGGTCGGCATGATTCGGCACAGCCGGGCGGCAAAATCGAATATAATATGTAGACAAGTTTTCGGGAGTAACCAGAGGGAATTGTATAACACACTAACAGTAGAAATGGTTTCCATTTTGACTGTGAACAACATTCATTGCGTTATTTACTTTGTAGAGCAGACACATTTTTCGAACATATGAAGTAATGGATTAGTTATATCCTTTAAAATCGTTCAGATTGTGAATGAAAGTGTGTTGTGCAAGTAGGGTGCCGCTCGGCTTAACTCGAATTGTGATAAGTCGACCCGAACATAATCCAACGAGGGGTATATGCCGATCGGCACGAGCCGAATAGTAATTGCTGCACGTGTAGTAAATGCTTCGGGTCGGCTTAGTTGTTCAATAAATACACCCGAATTGTATGTGCCGAACCGAACAAGTTTGTAGTACGCCTTAAGACTAACCGGACACATGTAACCCGAAACTATTAGTTTTAACGACTTTGGCGCCCACCTTGGGACCGCAAAATACATACACAATAATGTTTTTTAAAAGATAATAAGGATCGTGTATGTTAGCCATTTCAACTGATAGAAATAATGATTAAAAAAAAAGAAAACCACACAGATGAGGCGACATTTAAAGGCTCCTGCAAACAGGAGCGACGCGCGACGCGAATCGCGCGCGTCACAAAGGCACCGCTCGATGCGCGACTTGCGGTGTCTTTGTGTCGCGCGCTGTTTTATCGCGTGTCGCGCCTGTTTGAAGGAGCCTTAAGACTGTGTAAAAGTGATCCGATGCTCAAACTATGAAGCATTTAGTGCAAGTGAATGAAGCCTACCATTATGCCCTAAATAAGTTACTACATGACCGTTTTCACTTATAGTAGACGTTATATTATGGCACTGTTGTATTTTCAACTCTCGGCGCTGAGCCGAGCGTTCAGAATCCAACACCGCGATTTCATTTAGTGTAAACGGGCAATATAACCGTAAATTATAAGTCGTTCAAAGGTAATAGGCAAGCCCATATATCGGGCTGTATGTATCGCAATACGGGTCTTTACTTTTTGCGACAACCGAAAAATAACTTACTTCTTCTACTATTATAGCACATTTTTCTATAGTTAAAAAACATTTATTACTTTTTTTATTATTATAAATTATTACAAGGCGGGTAGCACCCTTGAAATATTGAAGATTTTCTTAACGCCACAGTTTAAAAAAGTATTTGAACACTAGATGCCCATATATTACTGATGATTCGGTAAACTAAAGTAATAAACAAAAAATAATTCACTCAAGATTTTTTTATTTCATCTATTTCATTTTGAGACCTAAAGATAAAAATAATCTGTAAATAAATGAAAAACTCAGGTTTGATTGAAAATAAACTAGTTATAAATAGGTAAAGTTGATAATGTTCTGTCAACATTGCCCGGGCACTAACGAAAATACGATCTGAAAATCATTTTCGTTCCGACTTAAATTATTTTATGGGCAAACAATTGGATATTAAAATTAAGGCGTTTTGAGCACTACCAACTGTATATTACCCCTTAATGACGTTAAATGTACAAGCAAGGCACAAAAAGCAAGCCTATGTGTCCGTCACAGCTATAATTAACGAGACACCTACGCAAGTGCTAACATTGGCCGGGCATTGTCAACAAACACATTGCCAACTTTACCCGAAGGATATATTTTGGCACTGCACATAGTGTAGAAAATTAGAACGCTTCTTTATATTACAATATAATACTCGATCAATGTTCATTATTGTAGAAAATAAACCCTTATTATTAATATTTCGATCTTTATTAAGTATTGGACTGTGTGAGTGTTCTTAATAAGTTATGACAAAAAATTGCGCGTGCAGCATCGTCACGGTATACAAGTAAAACTTCTTCAAATTAAAGAATAAGAGAGATTTAGTGTGAGAGACAGAGTTATATCTTGCTTCTCTCTCATGTAACTAAAAAATGTGCCAAAACGTGACGCGTCCTTGAAATTTCACTCTCAATTCTCTTCCAATTATAGAATCGACGCCTGAGAAGTTTCACTTCACAAATATTGGTCGATGTCGATAGCCAAAAATATACTGGATAACGAAGAATTGTGCACATGTGCAGACAGGGAAAATAATTATTTAGCAGATTGGCACACTACGCCAATTTGCCGTATCAAAGCCATTACTAACAACTGATAAATAATGACAGTTGTTATTCAAATATATGGTCAATTTCTAGTTATAGGTCAACTTGCTAAGCACTCAAGTTTCCCTCTCTAAACACGATTAAGGTGCCCACTCACTTTTGCCACACGCAGCCAAGAAAGTACTTAACATTTTTTGATCGTCGGCTCAAATAATAAGAAAGTAAACACAGAACTCACACAGTCAAATACATCCTTATTACAAAATAATTTGATTTCTGTTTCTGGTTTAAATAAGACGAAAAGAACCATTTTTTCACATAATTACATTAACCTTACAATCTACTTGCTAACTTATAATATTTCGCTTTATATTTTATATAATACACACTTCAGGCACGATGTGTTCTGAATTATACCATTTAATATACGAAAAAAAAAAAACAAATGAGTTAAAGAAAAAAATTGTGATAGTTACAAAAATTTAAATTCACAACACTGATTAGTCGACAGTTCGTAGTACACGGAAACGCCCGAAAACAAGCAAATTGGATTTATATACAAATATATATATCAAGTTAAAGCCTATACAGAAATCACCAATAATCTTACACGCGGAGTTTGCTTAACGCCAATTCATTCTAAAAAATTGTAGTCTGATTCGATAACTATGCGACCATTCTATAGATTTTTTCAAGTTCTGGCATAATTCAGAACGCACATATCCATAACTCACTCATAAATAATGAATATATCTAACACTGTCTTCTATACATAGCGTTTTAAGGAATGGCCTAATTTTTAGGGTATTTATTGGGTGTACGTGATTGGCTGAAAACTTTCTTAAACACTCGATCCCGGCGTGGCACGATATCGGCCCATTACAATACAAAATCAATTTTCTCGTTAGCGGTGATTAAGCGGTTAAACAATAATTAATTTGTTAAAGGCGGTACTTGCTATTTTTTGCGATTAAAACGAGCCAGAAATTTTTCAAAAATATTGATAGATAGACACGACAATGCGAATTGCTTCGCATTTTAATAAAACTTAAATTTTTGCATGATAATTAAAATAAAACAATTGAGACACAAAATAGCAAAAACAGAAGCACTTAAATCTACGTGCTTTTGATAACGACTGTGATGCGAAATAATTCGCGCAAGTGTGTCTAGTCCTTAACTTGGCAAGAAAAATGCCCTGCCAGTTAAAAAAAAAAAACAGCAATGTCATACTATAATACCACCGTATAGAAAATAATAAATAAATAAGTTTAGCTTAGTAGCTAACACAAGACACGTATTTGTGTTTTAGATACTTATATAAATTTGAAAAATCAGTCAATTTATTATGCTTTATTGCACTAGTGTTGGTCAAAAAGATTGGATTAAACATTCATTGCTTTCCATTATATTATTATAACCCTAGGAACAAAATAAATACACAAAAGTGCACCTCATGCACTAAATAATAGTGGTCAATTCAGCACTTATATTAAGAAACACAAATAGCGGCATAACATGTGACGTCTTCAAATAAAAGCCGCAAAATACATTTCATAGTAAAAAAAAACATACCATTCACCAATATTATAGAGACTGGTAACACAAAAAGAAAATGGCGGCCTGTCAAATGACGTCATCAGTGTCAGCCATTGCTTTTTTTCCTACCACAGCCATTCCGTACTCCCAAAAAGAAGGAATAATTTATAGGTAGTGATTGAAATCATAAATATGTATATCCTACACTAATTCTAGATATCAAACGAATATTAGGCTTATGACACAGCTAATACGGCCTTTCTACTAGGAATATCTTTTTAGGACACTATACATACATGTTGTTCAGTAATGTTTAATCCAGTTTATTCTGTCGTTCAAGACCTCGTAGCAATTTTTTTTTCAAAAATGTTATACAATTTTGACTTCGCTACGATTTTATTATATGTATTATGTATAGAACTGACACACGGGTAAGCTTCGCGGTTAAGCTACGCTTACCACGGTCGATTTGTAGACGGGTAACCATCCGGACCCTTTTGAGTCTCGGAAAGCACGTTAAGCCGTTGATCCCGGCTGTCATTCGTAGATTTGTGACAGTCGTTACGGGCAGTCAGAAGCCTCAAAGTCAGACAACCAGTCTTATCAAGGGATATCGCGTTAACCAATAACTGGCTCGTGGAGGTGAGGTTAGACTGGAAACCTAAGAAAAACGCTAGGCAGATTTATATATTTTTTTTTTTGTTTTAGTTTGCCTGTATGAATATTAGTAAGAAAGAATTCAATCAAATGCAGTCGTATGTGAACGCGTCTCTGACACCTGTCAGTGCGACAATTCTAGTAACTAATAAAGATCAAAGTCGCAAAACACGTATTCGTTTATATGAAACTGACAGACGTACAGAGCGCATTCTCTCGACGGCCGGACTGTAGGTATTTTGTAAATAATAATATGTAATTTATCAATTAAGTAGTCCGACATTTTATTTAGCAGGCCGTTAAGATTTCGCAGGAGTAAATAATTAAAACTAAGTTGAATTTCGATGATCAAATACTTTTGACTAAGACTCCACCAACCCGCACTGGGTAAGCGACTCCCTCTCACAGAGAGTGCCTGTGTCGCAGCTGTTTGAACATTATAGGCTGATTTTGTTTTTACTAAAACTTTTCCAGTTATTCACTACAAAATCAGTGGGTAGGTTCCACAGACAATACTTTTAGTTTTTTGCTTATTAACTGAATTAAACATTACTGAACAACTTCATTACAATATTTAAAGTCGAGAAGGATTAGTTTATTTTTACATGAGATGCCTCGTCGTCTAGAAACGACTTTTGTAACATCAATAAATGAAATAAACCTCGGGAACTTTACAATTTCGGTGCGATCGTCTTTGCTGCCATACAAGTATTTTACAAGTCATTTTAGATTTTCTTGGAAAATGAAAGTTCAATAAATAATTTAACATTTTTTTTTATAAAATGACGGTATAAAATATTACACCGGTTAAATATAAATATCAATCAAAAAAGTTAAGGGGGAAGCGCGCCAACGTATTCCGCGAAATTAAAATCTTACGTTTTTTGCATTTACAGGTTAGTGTCAGGCTGTATGTTGAACAAACTACGATTCCCGACCGTAACAACTAACAAGTATGTATGTACAGGATTATAAACATTCGAATCAACAATAGGTACAACCCTACAAGTTCATATAGCCCTATTGAATGACTATTTCATGATGAAAATCAATCAATTGGGTTCATCATCATCATCATTTAAGCCGAAAGACGTCCACTGCTGGACATAGGCCTCCCCCGAGCATTTCCACTTCGACCGGTTCCTGCGGCCTTCACAAGGTCGTCGGCCACCTTGTGGGAGGCCTTCTAACGCTACGTCTTTCGGTACATAATTGGGTTCATAACCACTATTTGATATTACGACTATTGCTCGAGCTACCCTGAGCCTTCCCGCGTTAACGAAAACTTGTTCTACCAAAAAAAAAACTATTATCCACTGCAGCATTCTGTCAGTGGCCAAACATATTCAGTCCCACGTCCTTAGGTTTTTCGTTTGTACGAAAATTGCATTGAAAATTATATAAAAAAGTTTATTGCCAACATTATTTGTTTATTGAACTTTCTTCACTAAAACGACCGCACCTTACCATAGACACGATAAACAAGAGATTCACAAACACGCACTATTCGATTTAAGGCAGATGTCTATTTAAGTTTGAGACTCGCAAGCGCCGCGTTACACTGTATAATACAACTATACTAATGTACAACCAGGGAAATTAATTGTTTATCAAACTGAAATTCTACATCGATTCACCGTGTTTATTAGCCATTTTATAAAACTGTCAAAGAATGACAGTTCTTCTGGCGCGTAAAACCAAAATCGGAACTAACGCCGCCATCTTGATTTTTCCCTTGTCAGCGACATTCGAGCGCCAAACCATCCTTGTACGGTCAGCAACAAAAGTCGTTTTCGAGTTTTTTTAATCTGTTATTAAAAAAACTGAAGTGTTAATTAATCGACTTTTCTTGCTGACTGTACCAATGTATATGGGCAATTTAAGTTGGTTAGTTAATTTGATGAACAATTAATTTCACAGACTTTATATTTATATACGGTATAGTGGGCGTGCGTTATACTGTATATAATTACATTTATACTTATCGCAATTAGCCCGAACACATCTCTGAGTGATCGTCCCATGCGGCGACCTGAAATAGAATGTAAAAGAAATTAGTTTTTAAATGTAACATACAAGCATTCATTTTCGCATTAGAGTACTGGTTTACTGGTTTCGCCTTTCTATTAGATAATTTTGCACTCGATTCTTGAGAGTTGTAGATATTTAAACGTCTGGTTTCAATGTCTTGGACAGAGGAAAGACGCATTCGAAATGTGGTGCTGGAGGCGGATGCTCCGAATACCATGGAGAGCCAAACGCACAAAATGTGTCTGTCCTTTCCCTACTTGAAATCAAGACCCGATTTTCTAGTTTGCCGAGCGTATTTTGACATATTTCGGCCATATAATGCGAAGGGGAGATAGGAGCCTTGAAAGGCTGGTCATTTTTGGCAATACCGAAGGATAGAGAGCACGAGGCCGGTCGCCAACACGATGGTCTGATCAAGTAAAAGAAGCTACGTCCTCAAGAAAATTTAGCAGGCGGTGATGACTACTTTGGACCGGGGTTGATGGAGGCAGATTGTCCGCTTAAAAGGGTCCAGTGACCACGATCATCAGTAATGAGAGACCGATTAAAGAAGAAATGTGTGGTGAGGTGAACTTTGGGCCAAGAACTGATACTAATATTGGACCGGTTGGTTTTACTCTCTCCTCGCCCTAAGACAGCATTACGTTGCGACACCTCGCGCTACGTTGCCGCTCTCACCTGACAGTCGCGGCTGCAGTACCACTGGTTGGCGCAACCCGCGCACACGAACTGCGCGTCTCTCCGCCTGCAGCCCTGACACAGCGGCGCGTCGTCATTGTTGTCTGCTTGCTCGGTAGCGCCCTCTGCTGGGGCTTCGGTGCCGCCCTCGTCAATCACGAGCCGGCCTGAGCCGGATCCGGAAGGTGATGCCGATGCTTCGCCCTCGGAGGCTGGACTTTCTTCGTCGTCCTGGAAAAAGTGGAGGTTGGTTTGAGTTTTTGGCAATGGAACACGGTTTGTACTTAAACAAGCGCTTGTACGTGTCGCATATATTTCAGATTTTCTCAAACAAACTTATGTCCACAAGTCAAGTGATCAATTACAGTTTAAAATTATAGAGACGGCTTTCTCAGGGTTGAAGCTACGTCTATTATAATCTTAGTCAAAATCTGTTGATTGGCTTACTCGTGAAAATTACTTTGAGATACCTTATCAAAATCAGTGTATCTACGCATGGAAACGACATCTAGAATAACAGAAAGACATTCGCAAATTTTATATCATTACATAGTACGGCTACATCCCTTCAAATCGATCGATATTATGTCAACAAACAACGGGTGAGTAACCTTGAGAATGTCTTTCAAGTATTTATTCATTCATTAGTCATTCTCAAGGCTACTCACCACCCGCAGAACCGCTTCAGTTTTGGATACATTTTCGTATTTATAAGATTACATAGTATGGATGTTTTCGTTTCAGATTGATCGATTTACGTCAACAACTAAGCCATATGTAACGATATACATTTACCCCTTCGATTGAGATTACACTAGATTCGGGGTTACCGCCTCATAAACAGCCATTTATTTACACAACATATATTTTTAATCTTACGTTATCGTCGCTTATTAACGTTCAACGTTATAATTCGTTAATAATATTGCTAAATTGAAGAGTACAGCTGTGACGTATCATGACAACTGAAGTGATTGGTATTACGTTCAGCCGATTAACTAAGTCACGTGATTTTTTTGTTTACCTTTATTTAATTACCTAAACAAATGGAGTTTAGTGTATCCTTGATCGAAAATTTACCCCCTTCAGATTAACCATGCATTTTTGTTTTTCGAGGATTAAGTTTTAATAAAGGTGTTAGACGTTCCCAAGGTTACTTACCAGTTGCACCACCTCTTCAGGTTTCTCAGGCTGTGACTCTGGGGGTGGGGTCGGCTGTACCGGCGTTATCGTGATCTCTCCGCAGTTCTACAACGATAGCCGAGACATGGGTTAATGATTTTGTAAGGGGGTAATAATAATTACATAGTTATAAAGTTTTAAAATATGTAGTTATATTAATAATTTTTAATTTTGAAGTATAAGCGATTTTTGTATGTAGAAGCTTAGGGGCACATATGTTTTTTTGACTCTGTTATGTAAGGAGGACTTTGGAGGAGATGTTTACTGCAATATTAATTTTGAAAAATACTAACCACGTGTTGACGAGTAAGAGAAACAAGTAATGCCCTTTTGAAAGAACCCATATGTATTAGAGCGTCATGCATTTTATACCCATTTGATAAGTTATTTTGAAGATACACCAATAGCATGCATGCTTTATAACAATCACAGATTACTGGACACTGGACAGTACATTAAACTAGACATAAACCCAATAAAATACTACGGGCGAATTTCACGAATGAAACTGAACGCGATCAGCACATCTAAACCGCGTTCAAGAGCTGTCAGTGTCATCATTATTGGAGAATATAAGGCTGCCTTTCCACCATAGATGAGCGAGGATGCGTAGCGAGGGATGTGTGTGAAACCAACCAATAACATCACTTCATTTTTATAGCTTGAACTAAGTTAGCGTTGGTGTTGGTTAGTTTAACACACATCCCTCGCTACGCATCCTCGCTCATCTCTGGTAGAAAGGCAGCCTTATATTCTCCAATAATGATGACACTGACAGCTCTTGAACGCGGTTTAGATGTGCTGATCGCGTTCTGTTTTATTGGTGAAATTCGCCGTTATAACGCAAGACTTATATACCCTGTTAGTAGAATATACCCCCTATAACTATAGAAGTATATACAATGACGAGCTTTATATAGTATAATTTATGTGCACCCTAAGCCAATGCATATCATTATTTATTCGTGCGTAGTACATAAGACAACACACGCATTGGGCAATTTTGGGCACAGCCAGTCGTTCTAGCCAATCAGACGGCCGCTGACCGGTTGCGTTAAGCTCGAGCTTCTTAGAAGAGCGGTTTCGTCATATTATAACTAAAATCATGAAAATCATTAAGATTATAATCATTTTGACATTAAGGTGTAAAAAAAAACGTTTGTATTAGGATAACGGCTGTTATTGTGTGTTCGTTCACCGCTTTCTTAGGAAACTAAAGCTTATAGGACTAAACTCATTTAGGCAGAATGGCGACTTATAAGTTTGACCATTTGTCATTTTTTACATAAAACAAAGTAATGAGGTTAGCGGTTCGACGACTGCTTCTTCATCAATCATGTTTACGAAGCAGTCGTCGAACCGATCAGCTATAGGCCGACCGCTTAACCGAGACGTTGCCTGAGGTAGCAGCGCGGTGCGGGAGGGGTGTGGTGACGTGATGCGAGAAATCAGTGATTCGTCAACTTGTGACAGCTATCACCCCTCCCGCACCGCGCAGCTACCTCAGGCAACGTCTCAGTTAAGCGGACGGCCTATAACTGTAAACAGTATTTGTCATGTTTTCTTGCTCACCATATATCTTTCTGGTGCCTTTCTGTTCAAATGAGAATAATCAATCAGCCAATGCAATTTAGATTGCTTTCGCAAACGCCTATTACCCAATTCCGATTAAAAATAATAATATGTATTGAGAATAAATACGTTCTCTTGTACAGACGCCAGCACATCAAGCTACCCGAAACTGTCAAATTTTCCCAATCAACTTTGAACGTTATGCTTTAGCGATAAAGTAGAAAATCTATTAAAGAAATTTGACAGATTGTAGTAGCTTGCTGTGCTGGCGTCTGTACACACAATACTCTAATATATACAATACTAAAATATCATTAAAATCTGTACTGTTTTTTTTAATGCCAAAAGCTAGACCAAAATGCCTGTGATGTATACTATAAAATATTGTTTTTGTTTATGTATTTAAGTAATTATATAATTTCTGTTATGATAGAATACATGATTATATTTTTTCTATGTATCTAAATAGATATGGGTCCAAAATATATATATTTGCCTAAAGGAATATAGGATTGTTTCGATAAATATTTATTGCTCATTATATTAATGTTTGTTTGATATTATGGTTTATGATTATGAGGTGGCATTTTTCAATGAGCATTGCCAGACTCTCAAAAATCAAATCAAATATTAAATTATTTAATATATTAAACAGTTGGAGCCTTCATTAGTAAAATATTAAGAGCAATTTCACATGTGAAATAAAATAAGTAACAATTTCTAAAAACGTTTTCAACAAAACAAATGAAGAACATTCTGGTATGGCTTGCCCTTAATAATTTAAGTGGTAGTTATTAAGACTTTGGCACATTATGATCACCAATGTGTGCATTTAAGGCGCATGATCATTTACTATTTCCAACACTCGTATCGAATTTGGAAAAGTTACAATAGAGAACCAAGTCTAGAGCAAAAACCAATGTGCCAAAACCCTAAAAAACACAGCTCCGACTCTTTAAAAACCATAACATTACTTAAAAACTAAATTTTGAATTTGGAATGATCAAGGCCAATCAGCACACCAATTGTTATAATGTCGTACATTAGTGGTACCTTGGCCTGACCGAAAGTTGGTAACGTTGGCGCACTCTGTTTCCTTTCCGGCGACATGAGGAGTTTAGCCAACGTCGGGGAGTAACTCTGAGACGCAGGTAACGCCTGCTGGAAGGTTGGCAACACTCATTTCAAGCTAGTTTGCAAGCATTATTGCCATATACAAAAAAAAAGAAAATATTAATGGAAGCTGGGATATGAGTATTTCTACAAGCCATAAAAATGACAAGTTTTTTAGAAATAGATACCTTTGTGAGGATGCCGTGGAGTAAGGAGTTTTGTTGTGTTGATTCTTGGCTTGTGGTGACGGGTAGTAAGGATATTTCGGGATATGGCGGAGGAGGTGGCAACCTAGGGCTTGGGGAGGCCAGTCTCTCCGCTTGCTTGACAGAAACATGGGCATCCTCATGGTTCCTCTCCTGTCTCCTTCTTCCTTCAGGTCTTATATGGTGTTCAGGTCTGTTGGTGATGGTTTCTGGTGGTCTGTTTGGTATGAGACCTGAGTTGGCTTGCTGCATATTGGCGAATTGGACGAGCACATCTTTGAATGACAGCCCATTCGGTAGACCCCCAGCTTGGATTTGTTGGAGGCGTTCTAGCATCGCTTTTTGATTCTGAAATAAGAGTTGAAGAAATTGTGGTAAGATTTAAAAGCATTTGAAATTCGGGGAAGGAACAACGGTCAGACACATCATTAATTTAGTCGAAAGAAGTCTTCTACTGGACAAAGGCCTTCCCAAGCACCGCCACTTCGACCGGTTCTGTGCTTCCCGCATCCAGCTGATTCCTGCGGCTTTCACAAGGTCAAGTCATCCGGTACGCAGTCGCCACTCCAGAACCTTTCGGTGCTATCGTCCAACTGTTCTGCGAGCAATGTGCCCTGCCCACTACCACTTACATAGTCCATAAATAATATGTACATAACCCTAATATTTGTTGACCTTTTCTCACAAGATACGGTCGAACTTACTAAGTTTCTAAATGTGTGTAATATCTTTATTTTTCTCATCTTTATCTTTTCTGGAGTCAGGGTCTAAAATTTTTTCTGTAACCTGTTTTTATGGCAATAAAGAAATTATTATTATTTTAAATCCAATGTATGAGCGAGCGTTCAAGAATGCTGTAATTCTCGAAAAATACGAAAATTACTCATCGTCACTTAGAATGGTCAAACTAAGAACAATGGTTTCGTACTGTAAAGGTCAAAATGTCGTATCTATACAAATCTATATAATCGATATCTATACCAATAAATAAAATTCAAGTGTCGGTTTGTAATGTCAAATAAAAGCTACACTAAATGTATATGCAATTAAATATGGTACCTATAACAAAAAATAATCTTTTTTAAAAATTTTTTCGTCTATCTATTTGTTCGGGCTAATCTTCGAAACAGCTGGTCCTATTTTGCGATAGTTGATGTTATAAGGAGTACTTTAGAAAAACAATAAGGGACTCGCGCAAAAAAAATTAAAAGCTATGAAATCCAATTTGTTCTCCGACATGCACCCGAATGAAGTCGCGGGCACAACTAGTTTAATTTAAAACACAGTATTGCACTTATGTGTTTCGCAATTTAATGCAACTTTGACTAATATATAATCAATACGTCTAAATGTGTAAAGTGAACATCGTGATGTGAACCACCTCTTAATAATCATATAGTACAAGGAATATGAATAATTCAGTTGCAAGACATGACAGATTCCTATAATTTAGGTACCGCTTTGTAAGAGACTTTGTTAGGCTACGGTTTCTTAGAATAGCGGTGACCGCTATATAGCGGTGGCCACCCTAATGTCACATCCATCAAATACTAAGGGTTTTTTGACACCTCAATATCCAATACCGGTGAAAAATGAGTAGGTAGTTTAATACTTGTTCATAATGTTATTTTGTTCCTATAAATACATATTTCGATTTTGCATAGAACTTGCCACTCATTTAGATCTCTATTCTTTTTGCGGCGAAGCCCACAGCCAAGTATAATTTTTGTATTGAACTTGGCTCTCCTTTTTCACATTTATGTTTTTGGTGGCATTTGAATTTCGCGGGCTACTCTGGCGCTTCCTTCATAATGGAAATAGCCTCGCCCCCTGTTATATGGAATTTAAAACTGGCGAACTGTGGGCGAAGGTGCACCTCTGACTAAACCGCAGGGTACCTATACAGGCATGATATTACGTTTTGTTAAAACTAGTACTCCCCAAGTCACACCCAAGTAGGGTTACCATTTAGAAATTTTAAAAGTCCTGACAAAAAGCCTTACATTTCAATAAAAGTCCGGACATTTTATTCACAAAGTACAAACATTACCCATTTAGGTACAGTGGTATAGTAGGCATGGTAGGAGACGCTCGCGAGGGGGGGAGGTTGAGGACGCGGGGATAAAAAAAAGTGCGCTGAAAAATAGTAAAAATTAATACCTATACTTACCAGAAACTAGCGTTAAGTTTGATTATTTTACGTAAAATTATTTTTATTTTGACGAAAATATTATTGAATAAGTTGATTGTTTGCGCAAAACAAGTTTTTTTGTTTGATCTCGTTAAGTAGATTGATAAAGAAGTATAATTATTTTGTTTTTAGATGAATGAGAAGTTAATATAAGTTTTATTACTCGTATTTTATCTAAGCCAAAAAATCCGGACAAAGACCGGACATGTCCGGGCAAATCCGGACTAATGGTAACCTTACACCAAGTACTTTCTACATTATTAAAATAATTATGTCCAATAAACAATTTTAATAGCTAGTGACTAGTTGATTGATCGAATCGAAGGCCACTAGAATCCTAGCGCGACGCAATATTGGGTCAAGGTGTCTCTGTCACTCACCTTATAGACATTCGTGTCGTAAAGGTTAATAGATATCTTAGCATTTTTTTATGTCGTAGATTCGTAGGAAAAGTACTTGATTTTTTTTTATTGGATTACAGTGTATTTTTAACCGGTTCCGCGACAGCAAAGACAGTGTTTATCGGTGGCAGATGAATTGAAACAAATCGTCTTGAAGACCTAGATAAGAAGCGTAGGCAAAAGTCGCCCAGACTTCATATTCATACAAAGCTGTTGATCAGCTCTTTTGTACACTATATGACCGGGTTTTCAAGACCCAATTTGGTTTTGCTAGTCATCAGAGAGCTCACGAATGGAATCAAAATTAGTCTGGGTTGCTGTCGCCGGATACGGTGAAGAGGATTATATTTATGTATCTTTGTATGTAGAATTCTTTATACCCTCGAATCTTCCTAACGGCTGGATGGATTTTAACACATGAAGAGTCTATCACTCTATGGTTAATCATAGGTTTTGGTGAAACCGAAATGACGAACTTTAGACGTCAATAAGTAAGGTATCTAAGGGCTTGGGGAGTCGATTCTAAAAACAAAGGTTGAAAAACAAAACTACATAATACGATTTTTTTATTGTACATGTCTCAGCAAAGAAAGCATGATCATTGGTCACCCCACTTGCTTAAGACGGGGTTAGTGATAAGATAAAGATAATTTATTTGTCAAACATGCGTTTACATAAACTGCCTAATCAGACATGCAAGGTATTGAATTGTGAGCGTCCATGTTTTGCCAATAACGGCGTACAAATTTTGTAGGCAGTAGTAGGTAGTAGTGAGTTCAGGTTTCCTCACTATGTTTTCCTTCACCGATGTTAGTAATCTCTAAGATAAACTCAGAAAGTACAGACGTCAGCACACCAAGCTACCCGAAACTGTCAAATTTTCCGAATCAACTTTAAACCTTATGCTTTAGCAAAGTTGGAAATCTATTAAAGACATTTGACACATTGTAGTACAGTGATGTGCTGGCGTCTGTACATAGAGTTAAACATTTTTGTTTGTTTCTAAGAGGTAATCTCTGGAAGTACTGATTCGATAACAAAAATTATTTCACTGATAGAAAGCTTCATTATTTCCGAGTACCATAGGATATGTTTTATGGTATAGTTGAATTCCAAGCGGACGGAAAAAACGGCCAGGAGCTAGTCGTAAATATCACCGCCGCAAAATGACGGTTGATGTTTATACGGCGTCAAAAAACGCTTTCTTTATGGGACCCCTTCATTTTGCGGCCGTTCCGTAGCTGCTGGGAAAAGGTCCCACACTATCATTCCAAATCTCTGTCTTTTAACTACAAGACCATGGCCAGAGAACCTTCTCTGGCCATGTTTACCCCACAAACATGATCAAATAAGAATATGTGGTCGTCCAAATCAAAAGTAAAGTAAGTAAGTAAAGTAGTTTTTATTATATTATAATAAAAACTACGGAAATAAAAAAAAAACTGTCCCAAATGTTTATCGATTAGATCATTAGACACGTCAAGGTATACCAAAAATAATTTCTATCTAATAAAAAGTCAGTTCGAAGAAAAACCACCTCCTTTTCATGTAAAACTGCACGCTTGGACGGGCATAGGACGTCAACTGTTTACTCCATGCAGGACAATGACCCGACCCGGCCCTATAAGTACTCTATGGTAAGATGCGCCGCCGCTTTCGCAAAGTTTTAATTTATAAATGTCTATTGGAAAGGTACACAGAGACTTCGTTTTATTTTTCCTGTAATCTTTACATAAACTTCTATCACATAGAATAATTTCAGATTTTTCTCTTTGCAAACTTCGCAGATAAGTAGGGGAGCGGTATTTTTTTTTTACATTTTTCATCAAATGTCGAAAACTATGCAGCCTAAAAAATAAGAAAAAAAAAAATGTTGGAGAATGTGCAAACTGCGCTCTTTCATATGATACCCCACATGCCCTAGTAGCCCCACTTCGAATTTTTCAGACCCCCTTTCAGCTTCTGTTGCAAAAAATATACATATATTTTCATTTCTTTCTTATTTGCAAAATAGTTGGGTAAACGTCATCTAAAACTATTCCAATTTTCAAGTTGATAGCATTAGTAGTTCTTGAGATATCCAGCTGTGATAGACAGACAGACTGAGTCTCACCATAATGACGGTTTAAAAATGATTGTTCAATTTAATTTATGGAAATTGCATTTATTGACACGAAACAACTTACATAAGACGTCATTCATTCGTTACATTTTAGTATGTACCTGCTATTTATTTTTAACCGACTTCAAAAAAGGAGGAGGTTCTCAATTCGGATGTTTATTAAATATATTAATGTAGTGAAAACTTTTTAGGCACGTTGGGCATTTTTTGAGACTCGCGCCACTGTTACCGTAACCGACATCGCTTCGGATGTGTTCGGCTGTCCTCGGGATGTACTCGGTTTTAATGTATATCCGATATGTCAGTGAGCGATGGCAAAGTATTCTGTTTGTGTTTTGTTTTCACTTCTGTAGGCACTCGGAGTGCCACTTTTTTATATCAATACCTACAGCTTCTACTTCGACCCCTGCCTACACGATCACAGCATATAGTCGTGAAGCGTGAACATACACGTCATCATCCCTCGACTACCCACAATCCGCGTCTATTCGTCATAACATGTGGGCCAGTAGATATCTGTTCCACGCCACAGGCAGCCAGCCATTGACAATTGAGGTCAAGGAGTACAATTACAAATTAGATTATTGACTCGGCTGTAAGTTCTAACGATAGACTGTGCTAGGTTCAAGCGATGATGTAGTTAGATAGGTTTTAGAAAAAAATAATAAAGCAGGTTTTTGAAGAAAAGGTCGTGATTCTTAGATACCTACAACTTGTGTGTCAGTGTCCACAGAGTATCAAAATGCTCGAGCAGTTTTTCATTGATTGATTAATAAATGTAACTAAATCCTATTATAATCCTACTTATATTATAAATGTGAAAGTTTGTGAAGATTATTCGATGTTTGTTACTCAGTCACGCGTAAATCGTTGAACAGATTTGGATGAAAATTGGCACATAGATAGACCATTTCCTGGACACTTTTACTAGGACGCATAGGATACTTTTTATCCCGATATTCCCACGGGATCGAAACTTGGGTGAAACCGTGGGGCGATGCTAATAATATTATAAACGTGAACGTTTGTGAGTATGGATAGATGGATGTTTGTTACTCTTTCACGCAAAAACTATTGAATGGATTTGGATGAAATTTGGCATACAGATAGTTTATAACCAGGATTAACACATAGGATACTTTTAATCCCGCGAGATCGAAACTTATGCGGTTGAAACCGGTGAAAACCTCAGAAATAAAATAGACTTAAATAGCGTGCAAGAGATGATACTACAGGTATGTGCCCGACCCAGTTCTCGAAAATGGTAATATCACATTGTACTGGGATCGATCCATCATCACTGGCAGGACTATTGTTGCCAATAAGCCTGATATAGTGGTGGTGGATCGATCAGAACGGCGCGCAATGATTGTTGACATAACCGTCCCGCATGATGAGAACCTCGTGAAAGCCGAGAAAGATAAACAGATCAAGTATCTTGACTTTGCTCGCGAGGTTGTCGACATGTGGGATGTGGACTCAGCGATCAGCCAATGGTTTAATAGCCAAGAGCCTCGACCAACACCTAAGGAGGCTCTCGGTGGGCAGCTGGATCAAGGGCTTGATTCAGAGAGCGGTACTTCTGGACACGGCCCGCATTGTTAGGAGGTTCCTCTCTCTGGAACCCTGACCGCCGCCGCGCCGGTAGCTTGGACCCTGTTCCCGATACCGGTGGGCTACTATTTTAATGGCGTTTTAAAGAAAACTCGTAGGTACACAGAATTTCTTTTCACGTTTTCGGGAAAATGAAATTATTGGAATGTTGTTGTAAGTCTTCACTTTATGATAAAACAAAGGTTAGAATTTAAGATTCTTATAATTCTTGTAGTTTGATCTTGGGGTTGGTCATTTGGCTGATTGTTTGAGCCGAATATTTGGAACTGGAAGATCTCAGATTGAGGCCCATATAATGCAATAACGGATTTAAACACATAATTAGTTAACGTTGATAAATAAAATTGTTCTCCTATCTTATTTATGACTCATTTCCTACTGATAACCACATTAAATTACTGTAAAACACTGCATTAAGGGGCTTACTGGACCTAAACAAAAAACGCAAGTTTTAGAAACATTAAAAGTATATGATCGACTACAGTAAACAAAATCAGAAAAATATATGATATTCTTCATGATATATGCTAGATAGATAGTGTGTTGAAAACATAATACAACTAATTTGTTACGATAGAAAAAAATCATGAAGATACCTCTAAAAACTTTCTTCTTACAATAAAACCATACTTATATACATACAATCATTCCGATTTTTTGGCAGATTATTCTACAAGCAACATACTAAAATACTAGTGTTTTTTTTTAGTCCAAACAATAGATTTTTGTAATTAAAAATTTGCAATAAATTACCCGCGTTGTGTCATCGCGCTTCTTTTTCTATGCAGTCCGACAGTGACCGCGTTTTATGTCATGGTACTCTTATAATCAAATAAAATAGCAAATAATAAAAAACTCTTACCATATCTAGATTATTAAACAGCATGTTAAGGCTGTTCAAATTGTTCATACCATCCAATTTCGGTGCTATCGGCCGCGGCACATTCATCATATTAGGATTCAGTATAGACTTCATTCTCCGACCTCTTCTGGGAGTCACTTCTGGATTCCTTTGTCTATAATCTGCTATTATTGACTTTACATCCTTGGTAGGACCTTGACGGCCCATGGGAAGGCCGAAACTCGAAGGTAGCTGCCCATTCATGTCTCTAGGGAACCCAGTTAAGTGTCCAGGCATCATCATTTGTTGGGGAAATACTGGTTTTGGCATCGACATGTGGGTTTTGTCGTAAGGCGGGGGTAAACCTGCCATGGGGTTATAGTGAGAAGTGACGGGCATGATTGGCGTCTGCATCATCGGACTGAGGGTAGAGCCAGGTTGTTTGAGCGCCAACCCTGAGATCTCGTCACTTTTATCAATCGCCAAGTTCTTGGCTTGGTTGAGATAGTCGAACGGATCTCTATCTCGTTCGGCACCGTTGATTTCTGCAGATTTCTCGAAGGATAAGACCTGTTTTCGTCTTAAAAGTCGGAGTAGGATCTCCTCTTTGACTTTTTTGAGGTGTAAAATGTTGTTCCACTCGTGTTCCTTCTTTTGTGCGAGTTCTCTTAAAGTCTGTATCTCTGACAGGAGCTGTTCCGTATGCCTCTGTATTTCGTCTACGTTGTTTTTCGTGGCAGTCTGTATGTAGTCGTTGATCATCGTGTCGTGTTGGGGAAACGTCTTCTCTACTTCTATACAGAGTTTCTTTAGAGGGGACTCTGTGTCAACTTCTTCGCTTGACCGTCTTTTTGTACCTTGTTCCTCCTGGAAAGAGAAAAAATGTTAGCACATTGTATTTAACAAATACCTTAAGAACTAGGAACGTACAATTTGATTTGAGGTAGAGGTGTAACAAGGGTTTTAGCAAAACTGAATCCTCTCAGAGAAAAAAAAAAACATTCCATCCATCGTTTCTTAGGTCATCTCCTACTTTGATACACGTGGTGGGTATCCTAAACATGATAATTTTTTTTTATTGTTCTCATGTTTACGTATCCATAACCATCATGTCTGTGGCTTTTCGCTTGCTAATTTAATTTGTTGAAACCCAAAGTATTTATTTAAATTAAACCAATTACAGACACTTCTGAATTGTCAAGGAGTCAGTCAGTTAGAAAGATGAAGCTAGTTGCCCATTCCAAAGCGTAGTAGACTCGTAGGTTCCTATGGAGGAGAACGGGCAAAACAGACACTCTTTTTTCCTATAGACATCCAAATTCATACCTACTCAAAACTTTCGTCCACGGGACAGGGTTGAAATACATATTTGTTTGTTTGAACGCGCTAATCTCTGGAGCTACCAGTCGGATTTGAAAAACTCATCCTGTATTTGATTGCAAAATACTTGAGGAAGGCGGCTATTAACATTACGCTAGGATCACCTTAGTAGCCAGAGTGGAAGAAATAAAGTCAGAATGAACGCTATGCGAAAACGCAGTAATAGCGCGGACGGGCGATGCGATGCGACGCGGTAGGTCGGAGGCCGAGGGAGTTTTACAAAAATGTAGCCGTTATTTTAGTAAATTGTGTATCTTACGAGTTCCACGCGATCAGTCATTACATTCTTTACACAGCTGTAATTTGCGTTACGGAGTGCTTTCATTTAAATGGCCTTTGTATTGTGCAGATGTTTCAATCTTCTCTAGACATTTTATTCATTGTTGTGCTAATAGCTGGCTGAGTGGCGGGTTGTTCCGATGTCTGGTGGAGATTATTAGCAATGGATGTCTCAATCTAAAACTTTTAACATTAAAATAATGAAAAAGAAACATGTTTTATTTGGAAATACAAATAGTAAAACGGAGCGTTTAAAACTAACAAAGTTACATTAAAAATAACCGAAAAAAACAAGGACAAGTGTGTGGTCAAAAAGGCTCCTATCTCAGCACAATGCAACGATATTTAAAAAGGTCTTGACGCAGAACGTCACTTTCGCAAAATGTCATCGTAAAAGCCATTAAACGAAGAGAAGAAGAAGAAAAATTTGGTTACTTTCGCAAAATATAATTTTCTCATAACGTCATTTTCACACAATGTCACTTGCGCAAAATGTTATTTTTCAGGATTCAACCTGAAAATGTTTGCATACCTATACCTAAGGGTCTTGAAACACTCGGGCTGGCGTGACGATTTGGATTCGTTCATAACCGATTGGACGGAGAAGGCACAGCACAAAGAAAAGTGGAAAATATGAGGGAGACCTTTGCCCAATAATGGGACAATACAGGTTATTTAACCTATATTGTAATTGTAATAAATAATAATTGTATTGTTGAAAACAAACAAAATAATAAGCGTCTTAATTTAAGGAACTTACTAAGTTGTATACTTATTTATGACCCCCATTTTCGGAATTGGAAATAGTTATTATAAAGTGCCATGCCATGACCTTAATTCCTGACCTTAGTTGACCCTGCTCATTTTAGCACATGAGCATACTTGGTACTTCTACGCGCAAAAATAAACAAGTAGGAGTCATAGATGCATCGGATGCGAGAACGGGGCGCACGACGCAATCTAGAGCATTTGCGGTCAAACCACGCCCCTTTTTTTAATCGGTCATTTAGACCGCTTTGGTTAACATAATATAGCGACTTTTTAGTATTTATATTTTTATTCGTCCAAAGCATTTTTTGTCAAAAATCGCCTCTAACAAAACCTCTTTAATTTTTCTTTCACGCCTCAAAACATACCAAGTCTTAATCATTGTTGATCTAGGAAAGGCGGTTTATGAAAGTATTGTAAATTTTTTATTGTTTTATGTTTTTACCCAATTTTTATTTACTTTATTAAGTGTACTTTTAACCGTGTTATTTAAAGTAAAAAAAAATGTAATTTATCTGCAGATAGTTCCGAATAAATTATAACATTGTATTACGAAGTTGCCATAGACAGAGCACAATATCGCCATATTGTTGAATTTTGCCAACGGCTTGGGTAATGTGACCTTGGTTGAGATCAAGTGTCACGGAAGGTCGTTTTGCAACAAGTTTTTATGCGCAAGCGCTTGGGTCAAATGCAGAGTTAAGTTTTATCGATTAATGTTATAAACTAAAGTATCTACATATTATTTCACAGATTCAGAGTAATAATACCGACTTCCAAAGATCGCAATTATATGGAGGAGTATAATAAGATTTTTATCCTGGTGTGCGACATATTGTGACAACGTGCAAAAATCAAGTCCTAGCAACAGTTAGCGACCTTGTACTTTTTGAATAAAACAATGAGAAGGAAAAGGAAAAATTCATCTAAAAACTCCCTCCCTACTTCCCTAGGTGGGTACGTAGTTAGGTACCTACTTTGTTAACATTTAGTCTTTTTCTTTTCTAGCTTATCTTAACGAAATAAATCAAAAAGTACACAGAAACTCATTTGCTCGTTTTCATTATCACTAGGCACTGTCAGGCAAATAGCCCACCAGACACAAAACCCGTCTAGTCGGAAAACCTCCCTTTCTATGGAGGGTGAGAAAACTTTGCACTCTGTTTCCCTTAATCTGGAGATGATACTAGATGGAACTTCACTCGGCGTTTTTTAATAAGGTATTAAGATTACAGGGTTCATTTATAAACGTTGGTTAAAATTAAGAGACATTTAAACTTCGTTAAAAAAAAGAAACTCAGGCTAAACCTGATTAGACCTGCAGTGGCTTTTATGGAAAGCAACCAATCCGACTGCGGACCCAAGTAGGCCGCTGCAAGCACAACCTAGCGAAATGGGAAGTTATTAGCCCAACCGACACCCACCCACAACCAGTAGACTAAATCAAGCCCCACTCTCCCACTCCAGGACGGACACTTTAAACACTCCATCATATCCCCATATTATGTTGGAGTGTCCAAAGTGTTGATACACCTGCATTTATGGGGATCTAACAAAACGCCACAGATGCCGCGTTTGGCGTGGCCATCTACTTCGGGCTCAACTCATTTAAAGATTTACCATCGACTCGAAAAGATAAAGGAGAGAAAAGAAGGAAAATAAAATTTGACCTAGACCAAACGTTGGTTTTGACGTAGATTAGCGTTAGTTTATGCTAAGCTTCGTCTCTGTATGGGAGTTGTCTTGTCTTTTTGAGATAAGGGAGCATGGGCCAGAGTTTTAAGAGCTTCAGCTTAAACAGCTTAAGCCTGGTGACCGTAAATAGGCTTAAATCTTCAGACGAAGCTGGTATTTACGCGGAGTAACATTTGTGAGTTTGTATGTCAGGGGTAATCTTCTGAACTTCGGATCCGATTCCAAAAGTTCTTTCACTAATGGGAAGCAAAGCAATACTATAATTGTCATAAGGATATATTTTATGTTCAAACAAGAAATTTCCCGCGGACTGAGTCGCGGGCAGAAGCTAGTATTTAATACATGTGTGTACCTGATAACAGCCATTGTCCTATACTTTATTGATTTTTCTTTCTTTGTTTTTATTGAACAGGGTAACAGGATTAATTATACAATAATAGCTATTGGGTTAGGTTAGGCTACGTCCGCCGCCCCCCATCCAGCAGGACACGAGGCGGCGGCGCGTAGTTTTCCACGCACGCCTCTATTGGACGTCGTCGTGGGGGGAATCTTACACCTCACTCCCCCGCGGACCTGAGTTGACCCGCAAAGGCGGGCACAGGGATCGTGAAAGGCGCACAAGTTCCCATGATCTCTGGTCCATGTGTGGGAAGGGAATACCGGGGTGGTTTTTAGTCGTTGAGGTTAGGATAGGGGGATACCCTATCCAAGAAGAGAAACAGCAACATCGTCATCCTGCCTGACTGATAAATAAGAAGCCTATACTCAGCTGAGGATGTTCATGGGCTGATCAATATCATTAAGAAGAATGTTTTCATTTTGCCTTTGAAGTATCATACCACCTTTAAGCGCTGAGTAACTTTTATAGTGGTATGAGGAACGGGTGTAAAGTTCACTCATTCTCTACAGAAAAGGGAGGATCTCTCTGACCAGACGGGTGTCGTGTCTGGTGGGCCACTGCCCGACGATTGATGTCGGGACGTTGTGTAGATATATGGTAGTTGCGCGGTAAACTTTGCTTGCGCGATGTTGGATTTTGCGTGATGTAAGTGTGATGCGTAATTCGCATGTTGCGGTGTACATGCCGCTACACTTTCGTACATTTATGATATGAACTATCGCACATTACAGGTGGGTCACATCGTGTCTTTTTGTATTAATATGCGTTGCACTGCGACCCGATGCGGCTGTTATGTGCGCCAGCCTCTACTGGCACTTTTGCAAGCATCAGTTGCTAGATCAGCATCCTTTTGCTTTTACACTGAACCACTGTCGCCCTAGACCCTGCATATGGTTTGTGGGGTGCACAATCCATATAAACACACAGGTACATAAACCTACTAACTTAGGTTAGTAGTTTTATGTACCTGTGTGTGCAACACGACGATATTAAAGATTCTTTAAATAAATAACTCATGAGTATCTACATAAGAATCTACACAAAGAATTTCCTGTCAAATATTCTAAGACACGTTCTGAAGATTTCAATAACCACAACAAAGTGTCACCTCAAAAAAAAACTGTTTAGTGGGCTGATTATGATTAATCAGCCTATAATATTCCCACTGCTGGGACACAGGCCTCCTCTCTTCGAGAGGGAGTGGGCTGTAATCTACCATGCGGGCCCAGTGAGGGCTTGGCATATGTCATGTCTTCGAATTTTTGGTTCTAGGACATGTCAGTTTCCTCACGATGTTTTCCTTCACCGATTTGAGAGTAGTGGTGATGAAATTATTGCCTGAGTTCAAAACCACGACCTACAGACTCGTAAGTCGGGGCCGTTACTACTGGGTCACCACTGCTCGTCTACTGGCCACGAAGCTGTTTCAATTTCGTGAGATATCATTCCATTTCTCTGTTACACTGTGACTGAATGAATACCAATGGACAACACTACTCCCATAGTCAAATTCTTTAAATTCATTAGCTATTTAGTAACACATCACTCACCTTAGAAACATCCCCATTCATTGGCTTTGGTTTAGGTTTCTCCGCTTTTAGTTCCACCTTCTCTTCAACCGTAACCACTTCGGTCATGTCCGCATCAGCTTCCGGTTCCAACTTCTTTGGCTCCTCAACAACCATAAGTTCCTCTTTCACAGGACTCGGTTCCTTTTTTGGGACCACAATATCTACAACCACATTTTCTGAAGCAACTGGTTTTTCAACTACTTCTGGTACTGGGGCTGGTTCAGTAACAGTTGCGGGTTCATTGTCTGTTTGGGTTGTCGGTTCAGGGGAAAGGGTTTCCGTAACCACTGCGGGACGATTATCTTCTTTGTTCAATTCCTCTAAAAGATTTGAAGGGTTTTAGTGATACAATATTGATAGTACCATCACTTTTTCTCTTGCCTGTGTCTCATGCATTGTCCCATATCTAGTAGGACATCATTTTGGCAAGTATATCTATTATAAGATTACATAATTTCATTTAAATGTGGAAATCAGTTGTCATGGTATTGGCATGTGATGCAGAGGAATGAGGAAAATGTTGTGAGGAAAGAAACGATGGATGGACTGTGTGAAAAATGATATGGTTAGAAAAGTGGTAACTGCCAAGATGACAACTAATATAGAAGACATGTTGCGCTAGCCCCAAATAAATTGGGACGAGGGCAGGAAAATGATTGATGAGGCGTTTTGTAAGTTACAATAAATTGGAAAACATTCCTATAATTAATGAACTGTAATTGGTTAAGATTAAGACTCTTGTATCTTTACCAGTATGCATACACACATCATGTTTCAGTATACAACTGATTTACATCCGTCACCTCACACATCAGGTCCAGTTGAAAACCAGTGTCAGGCACTAGTTGTCTGGCATTTTTGCTGAACTGGGCCTTTTTGGCACAGCCGTGAGGCAATAATTTCTTACATCGGACTTATTTATATGCCCAGTTTGGCCATAAAAAATGTTACCACCGGTAAATAAATGGTTTAATTTTGTTTATAAGAACCAAGCATTAGAAGTGCTGTCTGTATTCAGGTACATTGGCGAAATAAGTGTTTAGTGGCTATTGCAGTGCTGAATTCAGTCTAATTTAATCACTGCTCTATAAAACATTTTGGTAAGCTTGGTCATTGAGAATCTGCTAAGATTTTCACTAAAATAGTCATTTTTCCATGTTCAACCATAGATCTTTCTCGGTTGTTGCAACATGAATGTAATTTTAGCCCAAAATTTTTGGGGTCAGCTTCCAGTCTAACTAGATTCAACTGAATACCAGAATTTTATATGAAACAACTACCTATCAGACCTCCACAACCCAGTCAAGGGATACCCTTATTAAGACTGGTTTTCTGACTTTTGGGCATCTGGATATCTTAATTGAAAGTGGTCTCATAGAGGCAAAGCAATGCATTTAATATTACAACAAATAAAAACTAAAAACAGTAGACCCTTCTAAACACAATACAAATGTTTTCAATTGAGTCTACTTGACCTCTGCCCAGTTGTAGAATTGTATAACTTTTTATGATTGTCAAGTGCAGTATCTTGTATTGCAAAAGATAAAAGAAAAATGAAACAGCTCAAATGGAATAAATGATCATCTCAATAGATGTTCTGACTGAACATGCAATGAATTACATTCTTCAAATGCCTAGAGGTATTTAGGAAGGTGTAAGATGCCTCTATATAAAATTAAAGCCATCAATAATGTGTTCAATGTTCAATGTATGAAAGAAAGTATAGTCGCAAGCATATTGTATGAATATCTAGGCACAAAACTGCATTACCTTTCGCATTCTCAGACTGGACGTTTACGAAACTATCTCTGCTTCCATTCTGGCTCTCACTTATCACTTTTTCTTTGGCATTATCATCACAGTTTCCCGCCTTTTCTTCGTCAACTTTCTCGTGCACCGCGTCCAGCGATACCGGCTCCTTGACTCGGTCAACTTCGGCCTCGTCTAAAGCCAGCGGATCAACCTCATTGTCGGCACCTGCATCCCCCGACGGAGACACATCAACACCACCGTGGCTCTTCGGAGATTCCACTATTTTCAAGCTTATATCGTTCATGTTTATTTACATATTTCCGATTCACAAGTCACTGCACAGTGTCACCACGCCGCGCTTAGGTTCAATGACTTTAAAATGACCATTTGTAACCATAATATTATAATCTGATCTACACCGAACCACCAAAGGTACGCAGACGTTGTACAAAAACTAAATAAATTAAATAAACAACACTAATTGCTAAATTGTTTGTAATTTCTTTCCCATATTGGGTAATATCACTATGTACTAGCAATAGCAGCCGTGAACTCAGGGGTCATTGTGACTAATTTCGTGATCATACTATCATAGATGTTATCTTAATTAATCACTACACATTGTATTGACCATAAACTAGTGTTTTATTTAAATATAACTTTGTATTCTTTAAAATAATCAGCAAAATAAATGCTACAGCGCTAGGACGCAAATCGCACGCGAACTATACAGAGTTGCCATATGAATAGGTAAAAAACAAATAAAAACGCCAAAAAAAAAATGAGCGCGGATCTAAATAAGCTCAAATATTAAGTTTTTTGTACTCTAATATAAAATGGATGGTATTTAATTTATATAATGAATAATAAATCATGTTTGAATGTAATAATATAATCTTACCCAAAATTATTTCTACCATGACTGGATAATTTCTTTAATGGTAAGTGTGGCACGTCTTCGTATCGTTTGAAGCAGCATCAACTTCTTCAAAAAATCGTTTTACGGGGATTATATAGTAAATATTTGATTGCCAGATTATTTTACAAACCTTTTCTCAAATGAATTTTTGTGGAAATTTGTATTGATGCACAATCACAATATTCAGAATGTTTTTTAAATATCAATTTATACAACGATGCCATTAGAAACGGAAAGCAAAATTTCCGGCGGATGCACATGATTTAAAAATATTTATTCATTATATGATATACTTGTTTATAATTATAATTTACTATTTCAAATTAATTTAAATAAACATATACAATTTAAAATATTTATTGGTCTTGCATAAATCACTTCAACTAAGTGATAGGCAAAATATTTTAGTAGAATTGGTGGATTTTGAATTTTCCGCCAACACACACAAATATTTATAGTGTTGTGAAAGATATGGTCGAACTAGGAGTATTTATGTGTTCTGTGGTTGAATCACTCTAACATTTTTACAATGCCCAGTCGTGTAAAAAATTAAGTATACACAAAACTTCTTGTGCTGTGCCCTTAGATAAAATTCAATTTACAGTGTATTCAACCACAAACCTTATGAGACGTTTGAAATGTGCTACTAATACGTCTCTTTAGATTGGAAAATTACTAAATGATAATTTGCTGTAAGCTGTAAAGACTTAATAATATATAGCATAAATGCAAAACGTGATAAGTGCACTTCAAAAAGAATATAATCGATTTCAAATAATATTAGTCACCGAATACAGTTGTCAATTCCGTCGAGTTTGAGTTGCTGCCAACATAACAACATTGTTCAAATGAGGACAACACTAAATGATGATGAAAGAAAATGAATGAAAAAAAGCAAATGGCTGCCTAAAATCGACGTTCTTGGTCCTAATATAAATCCGATGTAATTACATGAATTATGCGCTCTTCATGATTATGATTAGCGAAATAAGATTATATGAAGAGTAAAGAACTAAGATTACTATATATTACGGGCAGAAAGCCTGCTGAAACTGTAAAAAATATACGAGAAACTAATACCTTAGCTTACACAATTCGTACTATATTGCAAAAGTATTTATCGTGCGTGTGACGGACGCACGTCCGTTTATTACTCAGGTAAGTCCTTTATTCTACATTCTTATTGCATGTGCTTGTGCAGTGCCGTGATTTGTTTATAATTTTTTGGAATTATCGAAAATCGCGAGTGCGTATGACTTTTATTTTTAGATTTTGCTATTTTGTTATTAATTTTCTCAGTAACCAACTGTTGTGTAGTGAATAAAGTGTTTTCTGTTTTGATTTAAGACCTGAATTTTTGTTTGTGTACCTCCATAATTTTTGTCTACGTGCTTAGATTTGCGGGTACAGTCAACCACAATTAGTACTGCTTGACAATCACCGATCATGTACTTTTATTTACATCAACTTTGTGAAGTTTTGTAGGTATGTACTAACCATTAATTTATTTTATTTTTTGTGTTATTGTGCTCTAAGATGAACTTTGTACAGCTTATTGCTTATCATTTCTAATTAATATGCTTTTAATCGGTACAATCATAATAAGATGTTTGTCATAAAATTTATTTTTATGTTTCAGTTGAAGTAATGTGAAGCGTCGACACAGGGGGGCGCCGCCCCAGTGGGCCATGGACCGAGGCTACGATAAGAGGCATACCAAACACCACAAGGAGAAGCATAAGAAGCGAGCTCACAAGAAACACAAGTCATATTCAGGTAGTTCCCATGAACAATCTTATGCTACAGTCAATTCTTCCAAACCTCTTGTGGAATATTCTGATGTGAGTTCGGAGGCCTTATCAGCCCCAGAGGCTGGTGAGATTGACAGTGAAACAAGCTCAATCAGCAGGCATATCGCTGATGACCTTGATAGGACGAGGAAGTCCCATTCCATCCGTACATTTGTAGATAACAAGACAATATCAGTGACAACAACGAGTCGTCGAGCTGCGGAGGAGTATGCTATGAGGGATCCACCTGTGCCGAGGAAGAGACGCACAGAGTATGATGACCGAGACCCAGAGTTTGATGACCATGGTAGTTTTAAGAAGAAGAAAGACAAGCGGAAAAAAGATAAGAAAAAGAAGAAGAAGAAGTCAAAGAATAGGTCAAGATCAGCAAGCTTGGAGAGTGTGTCTCCAGATGATAACATGCATGAGGAGCCTCCGATGAGGCCTGTAAGTCCTCAGAGATACCAGCAGGTGCCTGTGAGCGAGTGGGAGAAGGGATCATCTCCGCTGAGGAATGGGGGCTCGTGTTCGCCGGTGTCGCCGTCCACGACGCCGCTGATGCGCCACGAGTCTCCGCGCCACCGGCCGTTCGTCCGGGAGCCTTCAACACACCACGCCCTGCCTATGCCTTACTCGCCACACCGGGAGAGATCTCCACCTGTCAGGTGAGAAAATACTATTTCTTACTAACTAATCTTTTTGATGTGAAACATCTATAGCCGCACGTAAAACAAATTTCTGGCGTGGCAACGCATGCCGTGGCGACGCGTCGCCACGCTATATGATGGTGTATATATACAGTCACAGTCTTGTGTACTGTGTGGCGACGCGTCGCCATGCGCAATGTTTGACATCTGCCAGGCGTCCTGTGACGGCTCACTTTTTTACTAATATTTTTATAATTCACTTGGCTGCTAGGACTGCATTCAGTCAACTCATTGTTAGACATTATTTCTAAAGAATAACATCAACGCAGCTGCCACAGCCTGTCAGTCTAGTGTGTGTAGTCAATGGAAAATATTTATGTACAGTTAGCACAAGTAAAAAGTGAGTTTCTTGTACTGATAGGTCATTGACGGTTTTTCCGTTGACGCAACGACAACGTTGATTCACTTTCGTCAACTAGTTAATAATATAATTAAATTTATTGAAAAATTTATGGACTAACGTTAAATATAGTTTTTCTTAAATCTAAGTCAAGTTCACCCATGGTTTGTGCCTGAACTAGGTAATCCTGTGTTTCAGGCGATTGGAGGTAACATAAATTGATTAAATAATCACATATTTATCATATTAAACAGATAAATTCGTCAACGAATTAACATGCAACTATTGTCAACTTGTTTCTTGTACGGTATCAGTTCAAATGTTGAAATGTGAAATTCATACCAGTATGCAAAGATGGCATAATGCACAACTCTCACAATTTCAATTGAAAATCGTAATTGAATTTCACTGTACATATATTTTTGTCCTTGACTATACTTGGTGAATTTTTTTAAACCACAGAGTAGTGAGCGAATGGAGTGATTACTGCGGGCGCGAAATCTAGACACCGTAAAACGAGACTTACGGCGCCTTCTTTTGTTCTCACTCTGACTTTTAATGCCATAATGGCCATGGGTTAAGCTTTCTGGAAATTTGGATCTGTCTCTAACCCACTTATGTAATTAGCAAAATCGGTGACTTCATATAGGTAGTCTCATATCATGTGACTTATTTCATTTAACAACAGGTGATTTGTGAAATGAATTCAAATTGTTTATTCTGAATTATCAGAATCACTTTTACAAATCATATTATTAAAAACTAGATGAGGTCGGCGTTTCCTATTTGGCTCTGAGAAGAAAGGTTTGGCAAAAACTCAGATTTGAGTAGACCAGTACCTACAGTCAGTGCAACCATTTGTCAGTAATTGTGTAGCTCTAGATTTTGCATACCAGATGATCATGTTAACACTCCATTTTCTAACTAATCCGTTTGCGACAGTATAGGACTGTTAAAATGTCTGAAACGCCAATGTATTAGTTTGTTGTCATGTGTTGACATATCCATAAATTAACCAGGGAATGTTGGTTGCTATGGTTTCTAGCCCCTCCTGGATGCCGGTCCATCACATGGCAACCTATTCTGTACAGAATATTAACTGTGATTTGTGAGTGATATTTTTATTGAGCATGTACTTGTGTTGTGGTAGTACAAATAAAATGTTTGTAGGTAGAGATAATACTATAGCTTTTGATAATGAAGAATTAATTTATGTCACTTTAAAATCTTGAAGTCAGAGATTGTGCAAAATAAGTGGATCTGAAGTTTTTACAACCGCTTTGTGATTTTTTTGTAATTTTTTTACTCTGCATTTTCGTACTTCTTACTGGTAGGTATTGGGTATCTTTGCATTTTCGTACAGACGCCAGCACATCAAGCTACTACAATCTGTCAAATTTCTTTAATAGATTTTCAACTTTATTGCTAAAGCTTAAGGTTCAAAGTTGATTGGGAAAATTTGACAGTTTCGGGTAGCTTGATGTGCTGGCGTCTGTACTTCTTACTCGTAGGTATTGGCTAAACTTCAAGTTTTGTTTACGTTATTCTTCAAAATCTTAGCCCTCGGTTCAGAAATCCTGGTCAACTCTGACCTCTAAACATATTTATTACTAGCTGCGCCCTGTGGTTTCACCCACATAAGTCTCGATCTCATGGGAATATCGGGATAAAAAGTATCCTAAGTCCTAATCTATGTTATGGTCTACCGATGACCAAATTTCATTCAAATTTTTTAAGCCGTTTTAGCATGAAAGCTTAACAAAAAATCAAATCTTTCCTCTTTATAATAATATTAATTTAGACTGGCAGTCAAATTTTACTTTCTGATTGTTTAAACAAAATAACAAGAACCAATCATATTAGTTGGCGAAAGATCATAATAATCTACCTAAAGCAGTTCACTGCTGGAGATAGGCCTATCCAATCCCACGGTACAAAGATGAAATAATTTATTTTACAATAAGTATTGCCTATTTTTTCAAGCACAGGGTATATAGCTTAGGAGTTTCCTATCTTACGGGTTACAGGATGTTTTTCTTGCTATGACAAAAAATTTTATCTGAGGCAATGTCAAAAAATCTATTATTTATATTCTATTAACTTTAAACCGTTGTAAAAGGTGTTTTGATCTGTCACTGCATACAGGATGTTTTTTTTTGCTATGGAAAAAAGCTGTGTGAGGTAATGATAAAACAATTAGCTATATTTTATCAACCTTTAACCTCTTCAAAAAGTGTTTTGACCTGTCACTGTATGCCAGACCTTATTCCTATAAGGTACAGACGCCAGCACATCAAGCTACTACAATCTGTCAAATTTCTTTAATAGATTTTCAACTTTATTGCTAAAGTATAAGGTTCAAAGTCGATTAGGAAAGTTTGACAGTTTCGGGTAGCTTGATGTACCAGACTGGAACTTTACCCCATAATCTATTTTATATAAATCTATATTTGTACGAGTATAATGCATGGTAACCCTATCTCCCCCCCCCCATCTCCTCTCTCTCTCCTATCTTTCCTATCTCTCTATCTGTTTAAAAACCTGAGTGTTACTTTTCATTATTGCATTTTTTAAAACTATTTGTGTGAAAATATAATTAGGCAAGAATTTTTGAATTTTTTAATGTGTTGCGTAACTTCGAACAAAGTTTGTATTTTTAATCGTTGGATTTTTTTTACACATTTTGGGCATTAAATGCCCATTTTACTCTTAGCTCCCTACGGGCGATTTTAAAGCGTGCTGGATTTTGGGCATTAAATGCCCATTTTACTCTTAGCTCCCTACGGGCGATTTTAAAGCGTGCTGGATTTTGAACTCTTCGGTATTGAGCCGAGCATTAAGAATTCAACAGATTGCATCCCAGCGCGTCATAAAAACACTGTTGGATTTTGAACTCTCCAAGCTAAGCAGAGGGTTGAAAATCCATTGCGCGAAAAAATCGCCCTTTGCTCACCCGAGGGGTAATTGTGTAACACACTAACAGTATGCAAGCAAGAGTATGTACAGTGTGTGCCACGTAAGAAGAGACTTGACCCCGCCTCCCCCGCTCTTTCCGCCGCCCCTATGACGTCCGGTCCCGTCCCGCACTCAGACCTCATACCGTTAAAGATACCTAAAATCGTATTCTGCGCATGTCAGACCACGTGGTGTGTCAAGTCTCTTCTTACGTGGCACGCACTATAGCAATGACTTTAATTTTAACAGTACAACAACATTGTTCGCGACACATTATTATTATAAAGATAATTGTGCGTAACATGCGTAATTTACGTTGTTGAGCAGACAAAGTTTTCCAACATACGACGTAATGGATTAGCAATATCCTTCAAAATTATTCAGATTGTTTATAGTGTTACGTAATTAGGGTTCTAGCACCCTAGTAACACTATAAATTATAATATTAGCCTAGGCTAAATACATACGCAAAAAACCATCTCTTCTACATATAAAACAATACATCTCTGTAACAGTAATTCATCTGAGTGAAAGTAAACAGTATTTATCAATTTCTTATCAAGATGTGTAACTGCTATTAATCATCCGGATATGGGTAATTGAGGCTCATAGACATTGGACTAACATGTTTCTATTTGTGACACACACAGAGAGAGAGTCTTGTAAGTTATGGACGTATTGTAACATACCAAAGCGTTATTACGACCTATAAAGGGAATTATTCAGTTTTAATGTGCGTAATAACTTACTAGCTTCTGCCCGCGACTTCGCCCGCGCGAATATTTTTGTTTCCCCAACCCAAAATAATCCGACTTAGGCTTTATTTCAACAACAATAGACTACAGGAGCTCTAGCTAAATTGAAAGTGTTGGTCAGTCCATGGAAACGGTTTTAAGCCTAGGCATTTTGGGAAAATTGGGAATAGTGTATGTCGGGGTTAGTTCGGCGCTCATATAAGACCGTACGAATCAAATTTTCGACTGTCCAGTTTTCTGCTTTTTGGCAATATTTTTAATGCCCACTAAAACATTGTTTTGTGCCTTTTTATTCAGCCCCGAATGATTCGTGCGGTCTTATCCCAACGCCAAAGTTACCCCAGCATAACTTATTTGCCCGAATTTCTCTTTAAGCTTGTCAGTTTTCGTACATCATTCATGCATAAAGAAATCAACACGAATATTATATTATAGGTAGGCATCAAATCCTTACTTATGTAGCATAATTTTATCGTTCACAAACGCAAAAATTTGGAAAATCTAAAAGCGCACGGCTCATAATTTATTAATTAAAATTAAACTACTTTGAATAAAAGAGCCATTTTGCCCTTCACTTTCTAGTGCTTTAACTTAGAAGAAGTGGCGCAACAAACTCCCCAGCAGTTCAGTTGTCTATTAAGTTAGAAGAACTTGATTTTATATAATAACCCGTGCGAATTGATCCTTAGACTTCAATGCTTTTATTTTAATTCAAGGCCAAGACATTTTACATACATTCATGAAGTTCTCGCATTAAGTAGGTGTGACAGGTATGTTCTTGCATCAGCTGTTTATCTTGTTACGCACGTTCTCGTTTATATGTGAGAAGTGGGTTGCAATGAACTTGGAAATGGCCAACGTATTATCATTTGGTTGCTATGACAAGGCAATTAGACAACTGGGTGAAATTTAACGTTACGTTAAAATTATTTTACGTGTTGAATTTGGCCTGTGGCATCTATAAAACCACAGACGAACTACGCATTGCACTTGACGTCACACAAATACCTCATCGCGCAAAAAGAGCTATACGTGCGATTTGTAATACATATACCGAAACTCTGCAACAACCGTCGGACTCACTAGATACAATACCCGTCTGGTTGGAGGATCCTCCCTTTTCTGGGGAATATGAGGAACTTTCCTCTTGGCTCCTCCCCGAGTCTTAGACCCCGCGTCCACCTTGGTACCCGTATTTGCACCCAAAATATTTTAGGATAACGTTACGATTGCTTGCAGCTTACCCATATTTGCAAAATAAATGTCAATTCAATTCTATAACATCACGCCTGTTTTAGTTCCTCAAAGGGAGGGGGGGGGGGGGGGTAGAGGTGTACATATATTACAGCCACATTTATTTATTTATAGTTAATTAAAACGTTACAACATTACATCAATTACATTAACATAGAGACAATTATTACGTTGACAATAATTATGTTAAATATAGTTTAATTTAAAACTAACATGACACAGTGGACTCCCTTGCATACTTTCTCTCACAGAACACCAGACATACACGCATAATTTTACTCCATTCATCCTCAAATATATCACATTCAGGGTTGGAAGTCAGAATGGCATTTCGCAAGTTACGTTATTAGTTTCCGTCTATTTTAACATCTCTTTCTGGTTTTGTCTACCAGCAAAAGATAGCATTCGCCTCAATTCAGTTGTGGCGCCCAGCAGAATAAAAACCATTTGTATGTATCTTAAGGGGCTTACAGGACTTAAACGCAAAAAAACGCAAGTTTTAGAAACAATAAAAGTATATGATCGACTACAGTAAACAAAATCAGAAAAATATATGATATTCTTCAGGATATATGCTAGGTAGATAGTGAGTTGAAAACATAATACAACTAATTTGATACGATAAAAAACCATGAAGATACCTATAAAAACTTTAGTTTTACAATAAAAACCATACTAATATACATACAATCATTCTGATTTTTTGTCAGATTATTCTACAAACAAAATACGAAAGCACTAAGTTAGTGTTTTAATTTTTTGTTGCAAACAATAGATTTTTTGTAAATAGATAATTTGAATACTTACTTAATATTTTTTTTTTACATTCATAAAATTTCCACTAGACATTTTGAAGTCATTGGTATGGAAGTATGAAACATGTTGTCCTTTTTGCCCGCTTTTACTTGGAATTTTATTGTGTGTATTTCGTTTCATATTTAAGTACAATTAGAGTAAAGAAATTATCACGATGTTGTTCACATAAGGGAACTAAAGAGTTTATAAATGACCGCTGTGGTTTTTTTGTAATGAGATTGTATTCTGTAAAACGTGTCAATCACCATTCCTTCAAGATATTCCTAGTTTGAAGAGCAGGGGTCTTACTCATCTGTAATAGCCATATACATCCCTCATTGAAACAACACTGATGTTACCTAGGCTTAGCTAGCTAGTCATTTGATAAATAAATTATTACATACTTATTCCAGTATAAGCTGACCTTTTATTGTAAGAAAATCTTAATCATGAAATGAGTATGGTCTGTTCCAAAAGCATCTGATAAAAACCTGTGGGTGCCAATTTTTTGTGCCACTTGCTAATTGAGTGTTTTGATTTGAATACTTACTTAAAAACTCGATATTCTAATTTTATAACCTCAATTTTATTTCATGATTTCAATTACAATTGAATGTTATTTAAACAATGTTTGTTGGAAATAGTGGTGAGATTATAAAGTTGAAAGTTTGAAACCATATACAATGCGTGCCACGAAAGATGAGACTTGACACACCACTTGGTTTGACATGCGCAGTACACGATTTTAGGTATCTTTAGCGGTATGAGGTCTGAGTGCGGGACGGGACCGGACGTCATAGGGGCGGCGAAAAGAGCGGGGGAGGCGGGGTCAAGTCTCATCTTTCGTGGCACGCATTGTAAATGCAGATTAATGTGTTACTAATTCTCATTAGGTAGTGATTACATAAGAATTTAACCTGAACAGGGTTTGTAACACACTAACAGCAGCAATGGTTTTTATTTTGACAGTTCAACAACATTCATTGCGTTATTTACGTTGTTGAGCAGATCATTTTTTCGAACAAATGAAGCAATGGATTAGCAATATCCTTCAAAATGATTCAGATTGTGATTGATAGTGTGTTACACAATTAGGATGCGGAACACTTGATAAGTGGTCGCGTCTATTGACAGTTTGTTTATCTGCAATTCCTGTGATGGTGAAGTGATCTCATCAGATTTAACGAAGCATGGTAGTTTATGTAGCTGATTGATGTTTTACGCTTCGTTTTATCTGCTAATATCTTCCCTTAGAAAAATTCAATCGGAAACTCGTATCTAATAAAGTGTATTCAAAGCCAGCCTAACGATATTTTGTGATTCCACAGGAGAAGACAGAAATCCACAACGCCGCACACGCCGTCCGCGCCGCCGTACCACGACACGGTGACGATAGACTCCGACACGGAGGAGTATGATCGTGGTCGGCGCGACTACTGGCAAGAACAGCAACGCGTGCAGTCGCCCATCATGGTGTCCGGTAAAACGCGCTGCACATTCTATACACACGATACTACATATACAGATCTAACATACGGTTCGTATACGATTACAGCATCCATTGCTTCCTTATATGTTCGAAAAATTTGTCTGCTCAACAACGTAAATAACGCAATGAATGTTGTTGAACTGTCAAAATGAAAGCCATTGCTTGCTACTCTTAGGGCTGATTTCACCAAAGTCAGATATCTTTTAATCGTGGTATAAAATTGACATCTGACAGTTCTAGTATGGGAAAACTGTCAAAAATTCAAAATGTATTCTCCGGATAAGACTTATTCTAAGTATAAAAGTTTGGTGGAATGCGCCCTTAGTGTGTTACGCAATTACCCCCCAGATCTCAAAAAAAGTTTGCGCGAATAGAATTGAAGGTCATCATTAGTGACCTTGATAAATGACGATGTCGCAGACCCTTTGTGGTATATTAGGGAGCTTATTATTAAGGCCGATATCAGGCGCTCCACGTTTTGTTTGTTTTCGTTTTTGCATTTCATTAGGCATCTTTTATTATTAATTTTTTTATTGCAATTTTGGCCATCTCTTGACCTCTGTATCGCCTGGTGGACAGCGATAGATGAGGTCTTTGATGAACGAGCAAGTCCACTGGCTATCAATCTAACCTGCAACCGTTCCACAGACTCGCCGGTGCACGAAGTGTCACGTTCCCGCGAGTACAGTCCGCGGCGGCCGCACCGGCGCCGCAGCCCGCACCACCGACGTCGCACTCGCTCGCGGGACCGACACCGCGACCGGGACATCAAACCTGCGCACCGGTACGATCATAGATATTAACAGTGGATATTATGGTGGAGACCACAAATATAGATAGACCTAGATAACGTAAGTATCACGATCTGTACGAAAACCAAGCGTGCCATTTTTGACTACCTACTATAAGCACTATTTAGTGATGGGAAAATCAAATCGGTTCAAAGACGCCGTCGCGTGCGGCACCCCTCGCTCCCCCGCGGGGCCTAGCGCCAGCGCTCACGCTCACCCAGCCAGCAGTACACACGATTGAGCGCGAAACTGGCGGCTTACGATTTTTGTACGTAAGCTGGTTCGATTTTTGGCACGCGAAGTAGTTGCTTTTGCGTTATCTAGGTCTAGGTGTATCTATATCTGTGGTGGAGACTTCGTTGCTGAGGTGCCCTAAAAATTGGTAGAGGATAATGATTTTGGTTGTATGTAATACTGACAAGATCATAAACTCCTTGCTGTGTCATCGGTAAGTTTACACAAGGTTTAGACAAGTGAAACAAAACTAGGGTGGTCGGCGTTTCGTTCTATAAAGGAGCACATTTACGATATTTTTGGAGTAAAGCCATTTGTAGCCAGTAGCCGAATTAGAATGATTGCTCACACCCTTCGACTGATTTTGTTGTGTTATTCAAATTGTTTCTTTTTTTTTTTTTCAATTATGCTTAATTGTTTGTTTAGTAGAATCACATGTTGCTTGCCTGTGTAATTGTATGATGCCACTATGTGGGTCCTGGTGACCTGTAATACAGGTATTTTCTAAAACCTACTTCAGGCACCAGCTCTCACAATGTGAATTTATATAGTTCAAAACTGTAAAGTGCTACAAAAACATTGTGAGAGAAATAAATATTATTATTGCCGAGAGTTGTGTGACATCCACGGCCAGGGACTTGAAACGTTACTCAAACTAATGTCACGCGTAGTTCCAGTACAATGCGTGCCACGAAAGATGAGACTTGACACACCACGTGGTTTGACATGCGCAGTACACGATTTTAGGTATCTTTAGCGGTATGAGGTCTGAGTGCGGGACGGGACCGGACGTCATAGGGGCGGCGGAAAGAGCGGGGGAGGCGGGGTCAAGTCTCATCTTTCGTGGCACGCATTGTACCGATAATTTGTACCGTTCCACCAGGATCGTAACAAAATTAATTCCTTGGCTATAACGATACTAACAAACGGAACGAAATCTTAAACGGTTCACTAACAATATGATCAATTTGTTATATTCAGTTTGTTGTTGTTTGTGTATTGTTTATTCATTTCGATACTCAACTTTGCCAGCTTCATGACATAAAAGATGACGAAAAAGACGAAAAAGTATGACGAAAAACGTTACAAATGAATCTGTAACGTTATTGATATTTTTAAGTTTTAGCATTGTTACAAATTTTGGAACGTTATATGATAACATAATGGAACGGTAACGGAACGAAATTCATTTAGTTATCAATTCCCTGGCCACGGCTTCATTCTAATTTATACTTTATTACAACGATTACCTCGTTGTTACATTGCAATGGCTTTACGTAAAATAAAATTTAGTCAGGGTCAGGCTGGGGAAAAGTTGTCTCCTGCGTTTAGAAAAGGAAGGTCGATTTACTACATCTACAGGGTCACGGGGTTAAAATCATACCTGGATGGAGTCGGTAGTAACTCGTTTTTTAAGTAACTACCAAAGAATGTAAGAGGGAGTGTTAAATTAAGTTGGCGAAGCATTAAACAGTGTGAGTTTTTGAGAATGGACTACAGGGAGAGAAATGAAATTTTGAGAAATAGAGAAAGTTTCTCAAAAACTGCTCCTGCATATATTTACTAATGATGTATGTGCTGGCGCTGTTAAAGCCATCCACTCATGCTCCATATTTAAAATTGTAATGTATACCCAGGTCGCATAGCCGCAGCTCCCTCAAGCGTCGTCGCTCGGGCTCGCGCAGCCGGCGGCGCGGCTCCACGCAATCTCCGCCGAGACACCGCGCTAAACACCGGGAACCATCGCCTAGGGACAGGCATAGGTATGTACAGTTTGTCGTTTATTTACAGGTTTTTAGCAGGATATAGCTGCAATGGGAGAAAAGAGGAGTGGGCTGACTGAAAGAAGGCAACATGATATTTAAAACAGTCATTGCTGAAACCTGGGAAGTGTAAACTAAGCACAAATATTCGAAAAATACACTGTTGCATTTCATACATCAGCAACCAACTCAGCCGAGTCCATTGCTATACCCCTCCCAATATACTTTGCTAAATAATTCCATAAATATTAATAAGGTTATAATTTCCATTAGCAGGGTCAAGCATGAGTCGCCCAGTCCTCCAACGATGTTGCAACGCAAAATAGACTTCAAGGAGAAGATCAGTGACACCAGTCTATTTGCTGAACTAGTCAAGGACAAGCATAAGAGAGCTAAGGTAAGAGCAATTACCATTATTAACTGTCCATTTAACATTAGCATCCACTACTGAAGGTCTTTATAAATCAATACATAAATGAAGAAAGAATTTTGTCATAATCAGCATGTTGCAAAGAAAGTCAAAGCATTTATTTCAAATAGGCACATAGAAGGCACTTTTGAACGTCAAAAGTTACAATAGCAGCAGAAGATAATAATGACCATGATGTCTCGAGTTTGTTTAAAAAAACACATAAATATGAAGAATGTCACGTTGACAATGAATTGCCAAGTTCGAACCCTTAACTTCGTGTTCAAAATCGGATCCCTTAACTACAAGGCCTCATGACGTTTTTTTTTTTAACTATTGCGAATTTATATTTATTTTATGTTAAGTATACGAAATGTTAGCCTAAGCGAAGCTAGTCGAAGTTATATGACTAAACTTTACTCGTACACTAACGCTTTATTTCGCTTACAGAAATTGCAAGAGATCCTGAATCAGAAGGAGGAAGAGTCTCAGGGTGCATTATCGAACACAACTTCCATCAACAACCCTGAGATACTCACCATTGACGAGCTGTCTAACATGACCTGTGATAGCTCTACACAGGTCAGTATTCTATATTTATAAAGTCCTCCAGACCGAATTTCGGCCATGGCGACCAATCTCGGACCAGGCCAGACCAGACTTCGGCGCGGGAGATGTATTATGCATACTGTGCGCGCACACATGTGCACCCTCTCCCCTCACTGCCAGTCCTCCGGGACAGGCCGCGCCACGCACGGGGTAACCCACGCTCAGCAGTTGCGCTTGTGACCACGAGACCAACGGGGTAGTCGATGTATATGTTACGGTAAATGTGAGTAATTGAAAATTATTAATAATTGTCTTATCATTATTAATAATTACCGAAAGTCGAGGTAAAAGTAATGTAACCTTAGTACCGATAAATTTTCAAAAATAACTTACGCTAAGCGATCAATAATACATATTAAACAAAGAAATAGACAAAATACTTTAATTTTTTTTAATGTTGATTTTACGTAGTCTATGATTGTATAATTTTTATTTTATCTGTTCTTGTTTGATTTAAGCAATATCAAAGAATAAACGATTTGGCGTATACATTTATTTATTTTAGTTATGTATTTGTAAGTACTGTGGTATTATAAATAAATACCTACTGGTAAAATTACTTCAAGACTTATTTTATTACTTTTATCGACGAGAGTAGTGACTTATTAATAACAACTGCTAAAAGTAATGAATTTCAATTTTATATTCACATTTACCAAATCATGAGGTAATTATTAATAATGATGGCTAATTATAATTTTCAATTAACCACAGTTACCGTAACATATACATACTAATATTATAATAAAGAGGTAACATTTTTGAGTTAGTATGGAGGGAGTAATTTTGGAACTACTGATCCGATTCCGAAAATTCTTTCACTAATAGGAAGCTACAATATTGGGCGGTCTCATTTACGTGTTCTTAGGAGACAAACTTATAAATTGAATTTTCATTGAGATCAGATTGCGCATAGATTTTAAACGTTTTATATTGCGGGAATTGGACTTCAAGCCTCGGTAACTCTATAATACTTACACATTTCGTTCATCCCTCCATTCTACTATTGTATTTGTGATTTTGATGGTGTACCTGTACATAAAGAGTATTCTATCTATTTATTTCTTCCAGCAGTCTAAAGAGAACGGTGAGATGCCTCGTGAAGGCGGCGACATAGTGGACATCCCTATGCCGGGCGGGGACGACTCCACGCCCGCGCCCTCCGCTCCCACGCCTCCCGTCCCCGCGCCCTCCGTCCCCGCGCCCTCTGCCCCTGAACCCTCTGCCGCCCCCGCCCCCTCCGCCCCCGCGGCCCTCGCCCCCGCGCCCCCAGAGCCGCCTGCGCCCCTGCAGCCGCCGCCCGAGTTCGCGTCCTTCTCGGCGCCCGAACATAGCGAGGCTAATGGGGATGCGGTACCGCCTCCGCCGCCCGTCGAACCTGTTGCTAACGAGGTTTGTAACTACATAAAACATAGTAAGTCAAGCGCACATTGCAGTCACAACGAGCCGCAGCGGAAGGCATTTTCATACAAAAAAATGTAAAAGTGATGAAGAAGAATTTTTGTAATACGACTGATTCTTTGACAATTCAAAAGTTTTGTTGTTTTAATTAAAATCGTATGTTGTGCGTATATGGTATGTTCCACCCAGGGACTCGAAACTGTAACCGTAATAAGTGTTTTAACACTGTTTTAAAAGAAAAACATTTCTAAATGTAACAGATAAAATAATGTTATGGAATCAAAGTGTAATCTTTTATCTGTGTTAATATGTGTAACAGAAATAAGCATTTGTAGGTATAATTGCACGGTACCGCAAAAACGCGTGGCGGACAGACAGACGCGGCGATGACAAATTAACCTCAATCCAGTCGGGATTGCGGCTATTTTGATTTTAGCAACGCCGCGTTTCGGTTACACTTACTAACACTGTTAGCACTTTTCTATCGGTTACAGATATATTACTGTTACACTTTTAAAAGTGTTTTGGGTTAATACATCGAAAAACACACCTATAAGGGTACATATTTGATGCTGTTATCAATTAAATATGTAACACTTATAATTTTGTAACCTATATCTTCATATAGGTTACAAAATAATAATATAGGTTATAAATTAATAACACCCTCGTGAAGTCCCTGATTCCACCGTAGCGCCTATTCTTCTTATCAGATTTTGATGAATGAGGAGTCATTCTATAATGCCATCCATTCCTTGACCCTCTGGTTATTCCCAGAAGCAGCTAACTCCGCCGCCGCCGCGCCCGTCCCCGCCGCGCCGCGCGTCCGCACTGGACGCCGTGTTCCTGCAGAACTGCGCGCCCGCGCCGCCCAAGCCCAAGAGCCTCACCAAGCTGCCCATGCCGCCCAATACTCAGGTACGCGATCCAGTGTGGGTTAAAACGCGCATGTAGAGCAACAAAATAGGTATGATTACCGTTGGACATATCCAGTGGAACTACTGAAGTTTGCTTTTAGGGGCCTTTGTGCAATTGGCATGAATTTCAAAAGTCAAAATTGTCATTTAATGAATTTTTTTAACAATTTCATTTACTACCTTATGTATATGGGAAAAGGGAAACATTTGAATTGAGCTGACAGAAGTCATCGGTTATTTTTTAAATCTAACGCCGTTTTTATTTAATAGTTGCTAACTTAGTCGGCAAAGTGACTAATTTGATGAAAATTTTAACTTGGTCTGCAACTGAAATAGATAAATATGACGAAATAAAACACGTATTCTTAACGTATAGGACATAAGGACTCTTATCATACTCGCGAAATGCACTCAAACCTCATTATGCAGCTCCTAAATAATATTTTTTTCTTAAATTTCAAGGTCGAGGATCTCAAGTCGTTAGCCAACGAGAGTCCTCTAAGCACACCGTCGCCTTCACCAGTGAAAAGGCCAGAGAAACCCAAACGAACTGGCATTATGAACCTGCCTATGCCACCTGGTAAATACCATCATAGCATATTTGTTAAAAGCTTTAAAAGAATGTGCTGGTCTTGGAAAGAGGGCCAGTAAGATTGCCTTTTCATGAGAATGATTCTTCTACAAAGTAAATTGAACAGTACAAATTCGCAATATTGTCTTGCAATATAATGGTGTATTCCCAAGATTTTTACTAAGACAAATGACAATTAAAAGATTATTTTATATACAAAGAATCCATGAAAGGTTTTAGAAATATGTTTTAAAGGACATTGCATTGCTTGTCATAATAATTTTATAGGGAAAGTACCAATATAGCTGTGATAAAATGACCACAGACTGCAATAAAACTTGCATTGTTTTTCAGTATTTATGTACAAACATTTAGTACCAGGGCGAAGTCATGTAGCTAAATCGACCTATTTACTAACCCCAAAGTGTTGCAACAATGAATTAATGATAAAATTCCAAAAATTGGCATTACAGTGATCCCGGGCTCCGAGGAGCTGTCGGGCGACGAGCTGGACGGCGGGACCCCTCCGCCCGCGTCGCGCCGCGACCAGTACTCGCACGTGTTCAGCAGCCGGAAGCTTGCGCGGGATAATGTATGTGCTGGTTTTATTCAAGCTTTTGGTGGATGATAAACAGCAAAGCTAAGAAGAATGACAAAGCACTAATTTTATTGAGTGTGTGTATGCTATATCACGCCGCTTCTCACCAAAACCTGAGAGCTAATAAAGCAAAAAAAAATAGAATAGAATAAAAAAAAAATATATAAAAAAAAAAGAAATTAAAAAAAAAAATAATTGATAAAGAGGGCCATTGTCCATTTGAGCCTAAACAGAAAGCTCTAATAGCTCTCTGCTTTGCTAAGTATGTTTTTCTAAAATCTAGCAAAATATATCTTCCTTGGTTTGGAAATGTTTACAACTACTGCCGTAAGTGCTTTGATAGCTTCCAAAGACGGATATACTTTTCGCCAACCAAAGTAATGCAAGATATTGCAAACGTGCAGTTGCAGTTATCAAAGTGTTACCCATGTAGCACAGGAAACTCGCCATTATTGCCTGTTCTTCGTTAGTGCATATAATCGAGGGGTAAAACCAGCAGTCTGTATTGCAGTCTGGTTCGAAACTGAAGCGGCCGCGCATCCTGAAGCGTCGCGGGTCCAAGGTGGTGCCCGTGGCCACGCCCACGTATCACGCTAAGGACTGGGGAGAGAAGTGCGTCGATGGATTCCAGGTAAGCATTATTTATTTACTTTTACTTTACCTAAATATTGTGTTACAAATTATAGTTATCAAAAAATTAGCTAAGCTAATTATACGTTAGTTATACAGACTAGAATCATCTACTCGTAATCTGTACTAGAATCATCTAGTCTGTACTAGAATCCAGTAAAAGCATTGTACAAAAGTTCAATGTTGAACCTGTGAATCTTCTTCTTCTTCTTCTGTGAGTATTCTATTCTTTCTAGAAATGACTTATTAGTGAAATATGAAATACTGTCAAAATTTTAAAATTATTCCTCGAATTGTTATCAGATTTTTGAAAAATTAGCCCTTAAACATGTTTACATGAACTGATATTAAGCTGTTGAAATATCGGAAGCTTTATGTCGAATGATAGTCGCGTTTATTGATGGAACAAGCTTTTAACCCTTTACAAAGCATTTCAATTTAAAAGTCGTACAACATATAATCTTAAAACTATAATTGCCCCTTTATATTTCTACTATTAAATATGGTGTGCAAATATTTATAGGTTTTTTCTCCGAATCCCGTGACTTCCAACTGGCTCATTAATTTCACAATTTTACGTAAACCTGAGCAATACCTATCTAATAAAAATACTCTGAAAAATTAAACAAATATGACTTATTTTAATTTATCCAGGTTATCACCCAAATTGGTGAAGGTACATACGGGCAGGTATACAAAGCTCGAGACAAGAACACAGGCCAACTGGTCGCGCTCAAAAAGGTCCGGCTCGAGAACGAAAAGGAAGGCTTCCCTATTACGGCCGTGAGAGAGATCAAAATATTACGACAGCTCAACCATAAGAATATCGTCAATCTACGGGAAATTGTCACGGATAAGCAGGATGCTATGGACTTTAGAAAGGTAAGTTGACCAATTTCTATTTTTGTTTTGTGATGGCATTAGAATTGATCAACAAATTATGCATTCTGTGTTTTGATATTTGGTGCGTGTAAGAATTTGGGTCATTGGAGTAACCACAGTCCATTCACAGTCATTTTACCTTCTATATTGCATTACTGTCAAAATCACAGTGATCTTTATTGTCGTGGCAATAAGGTTGTTATTGGGTTGTTGCCGATGCCAAGTCTGTCAAAAGTACAATATTTTATTTATTTATTTTACAGTTTTTGGAAAACTTACAGCTAAAAACTTTTGCACGATTGAGAATAACAAAAATAAGGCCAATTACAAGTTTTCACAGATAAAAGAGAACATTTGAGAAGGTAGACAGCGTTTTGAGTGAATACACTATTAGGTATAAGTACAAATGCGTTTCAAACAGCGTAAATTGTTATTAATTAGGTTACGTGATCAAAAAAGAAATTACAAACAGTCTTTTTTTAGTTTTGAAATACTGGTATTGAAAACATCGATGTCGACGTCCCGGTAGACCGCATTATACGTATGACTCGCTCTGATTAAGTATGAATTTCGTCTGTAATTCGTTCCTACCATAGGAGTATGCAACACATGAGGATCTTGAAATGATCACAATGATCTTTATTATTGTTGCAATAAGGTTGCTATTCGGTTGCTGCTGTCAGAGGTAAAATAATTGTGAACAGACTGTAGACATTGTATCTTTCTGTAAAATACTTCTGTTATTTTATTATAGGACACAATGTATTTCGCGGACCGAACTCCTCATGGACAGGTGACGTGTACCAAATACTCATGCAAAAAAAACTGTATCCTTTTAAAAAAATCAATTCCATATAACTTATATTTTACTGTTCTCTCCAGGACAAAGGCTCATTCTACCTCGTGTTCGAATACATGGACCACGACTTGATGGGTCTCCTGGAATCCAAGATGGTGGACTTCACGGAATCACACAACGCGTCCATAATGCGCCAGCTTTTGGACGGGCTGGCGTACTGTCACCGGAAGAACTTCCTGCATCGAGATATCAAGTGCAGCAATATACTCATGAATAATAAGTGAGTTTGTATTTGTTTTGGTTCTTACTTAGTATATTTTGCCCGTGGACTCGAAATTATCCCACAGGGATAAAAAGTCTTATCTCCTAACCCATCATGGTCTGAGTGCCAAATATCAAATTACAAATCTGTTTAACCGATAAAGGCGTGAAAAATAATTACATCATACATTTATAATGTTAAGTGTTATTAGCTTTTTTTTAAAAAATGGCCATGTTCATAAGTTATACCTTTTCATAGAACTTAATAGTTTTCCCATAATCTTAACGCTGTAGAGACGAGAATAGTGGAATAACCATGAGAAGATTTATACCTAACAATGGGTGAGAATGAGCTGCTGGAGATAAAGGTAGTCTGGTAAATGGAAATTAGTACGTTGACTTTAATCGAGGCTAATCAAATACTGTACGATAGTGCCGTGGATTCCATTGATCTGGGTCTGGTCATCCTTTAAAGCGAAAAATATTGTGGTGTCATTACTATTTTAGTACTAAGATTGCAGAAAACATATTATCTTGATACTTTTTCTAAATGATCATTCCTAACATCCATAGAGGCGAAGTAAAACTCGGCGACTTCGGTCTGGCGCGGCTCTGGTCTGCGGAAGACCGACAGCGTCCCTATACCAACAAGGTCATCACGCTATGGTACAGACCGCCCGAGCTACTGCTGGGAGAGGAGCGCTACGGACCCGCCGTCGACGTGTGGTCCATGGGCTGCATACTGGGCGAACTGTTCCAGAAGCATCCGCTGTTCCAGGTAATGGCATTTACGTGGGAACCCTTTTATTTTTAGGTCTTTGAACAACGTTTTTAAAAGTGTGCTCGTGTGCTGAAAATTGCCAGACATTTTGTGATCACCTACCTACCTACCCAAGTGAAACCGAAACGGAAATCAGTCAATTTTCCGTGAATCGCTGATATTCGTAGACCCATTTCGCAGAATCATAGGAAAGGAGGGAAAGGTTGACTGGAAGAAAATGCCTGTGGCATTAAGTGATTTGTGTGCTTGAATTCGTAAATAAATAATCTAGAAGAATCGAATCTGAGAAGTTATAACATTTTGTTTTCCATCTGGCAGGGCATGTGTAGATGGGTCAGGGGAACCTGTAGTTTTTTATTTGTTTGTCCTATGCTAACCCAATGCTGAGCAAAGGCCTCTCAAGTCCCTATAGTCATTATCAAGTAATATATTTTCTGGATCACCAGATCTTCAGACAGCAAAATTCAGGTGGTTTTTAACATTTTACCACATCCCAATTTAGATCACCAATAAATTACAGTACCCGGCGATAAATATTGCACATCGACCTATTCGATCCTATCGATTTTATACAAAGAATAAAAATAATTATCAAAAGAAGCAAATCATAATTGTTTTAACAGCTCCTAATAGATACCGGACTGTTTGTATTTCGTGCGACAGAGATAACGCTCTACGAAGCCGAAATTAGCCGATTGTCTCTTTCTGAAGGTCGATGTGCAATATTTATCGCCGGGTACTGTACATTCTTATTAACACTCACCCTTTCACAGGCCAACGTCGAAATGATGCAGCTGGAGATGATATCCCGAGTGTGCGGGACCCCAGTTCCCGGTGTGTGGCCTAACGTGATCAACCTGCCTCTGTGGCACACTCTTCGCCCCAAGAAGTTCCACAAGCGCTGCGTGCGAGAGCACTTCGCCTTCATGCCGGCGCAGGCGTTGACTCTGCTGGACAGGATGTTGGAGCTGGACCCCGACAGGAGGATCACCGCCGAGGATGCTCTGAAAAGCCCCTGGTTGAAGAATGTGGTGCCAGAGCAGTGAGTTGTGTTTGACTTTGTTTGTTTGGCTTGGCACTGTAGGGAACACACCTACTGCATAGTGGTGCAGGGTGTTGTGTCTACTTAGGACTGCGGAGAGTCTGGTTGCCAAGTTTTGATGACACAATTGGTGCATCTTGAGTTGTGTCTGCGTTATGAGTTGCGGGTTCAATCCCTGCACTAATCATGTGGTTTATTTGATATTTGATTAGCACAATTATACGGGAGTACAACCGCTTGGCTCGCGGCCTACGGATAATGATTCCTAGTCCAATTATCAATGAAAATGGGAGAGGTCTTTGAGTCCAGCAAGCAGCTATGGATTATGAATGTTTCGCGCGAGTGCATGTAGGGTCACAATGAGGCGATGAATGGATCTTGAAAGCCTCCAACGAGGGATGAGTTCTAAAAGCGATGGCGATTGTGTTTAACATCAGTTGGCGTTTTGAATAAAATACTGGATCAGCTGCTACGCTCCTGGCTTGGAAAACTAACCAGTATGCGATATTGTTAAAGAAAGATCGAGAAGTCAAAAACATTGATTGTAGAATTCTTTTTCGTCTTTAACTCATTGCATGTGTACATTATAATAGTATAATTGATATCATAATGCATGCAGCTTTGTTTAACGTGTGACCACGCCATCATGTACCGTGGAATACAATAGTAAAAAGCGACTCCGCAATCAAACCAAGAAAGATCATCATCCAACAATTTTTATCCATCCATGTTTTACCAACTCACCCGTAATGTGACGTGATCGTCGCAGCAGATCGAGAACGCGCAGCAAAACTTATTTGTACACTAACAACATCTTTTGCCTGATGTCCAAAAACTTCGTAGATCGATTGCATGGCTGCAAATTAAAATAACACGGGATGATGTAGGAGTACAATGGTGAAATCACACGTCAACATGAATGATTGAATTTAGAATTTAATTAAAGGTTTGCCCAAAGGAACTGCAAGCAAACTAACAAAACAAACATTGATGCACTGAACGAAATGACGGCTAGTCCTGTTTAAAAAACTCAGTACCTAGTTCCTTTGAGCAAATCTAGTAGAAATACCTGGTAATAGGCTGGGAATATGTTAGGGTAAAGACCTAATAAAATACTTATCCCTATAGTTATACCAGATGGGATTATCAAACCCCGTGAGTATTGATTATGTATATTGTTCAATCATCCAGGTTTTATTACTAGTATATGATATAAGCCACCATAGACGGACTCGCAAATTGACTTAATGAGACAAGTGTGTGGAGTGAATGAGTGCAATCATAACAAACTGGTGTTTTTGTCGTCCTACTGAATCATTTCAGGGCCCAAAACATAAGTTTGGACGTACAAGAACCGTACGGTCCTGTCATACATAATATTGTTATCCAAGGTTTTATGTGCATAAACTATGAGAAAGCCAAAATGCAGTCTCTCAGTGTAAAGCAGAGACACCCATCAACCCAACTGCGCAAGGAATATGTCCTTTTGGTTCTAGATAATGTGGTAAAGAAAATACTGGGAAGCACCTGGTAATGACCAGAAGAAAGTACAGTGACACTAAGATGGCCTAATCTGCCGAAATGCTTAACGAGACTGCTTTGCGTCACTGCATTTCTGTAGTTAAATACACCATTAACCCGTCCACCTATTTCCAGGATGCCTGCGCCGGAGCTGCCAACGTGGCAAGACTGCCACGAGCTCTGGTCCAAGCAACGACGTCGGCAGCAGCGCGAGCAGGACCACACGCAGGGCAAGAAACCCTACGGATACCCCGACGACAAGGACCAATCCAAAAACGACAGCCAAGACTATAAAAGTGAGCCTTACAAATCTGAAAGTGGTTTCAAGCCCACCGAACCCTCGCAAGAGGCTGTGGGACAAGTGAAATAGTACAGACTTCAGTGCAAAAGATACTTTCGTAAAAGAAAGAAACGGTGCTTACTTTTGACCAATTTTGACGATGTGATCTAGTATAAATTGTTGCCTAGGGGTGTGCTCGTGACGAAGTGTGGGTTCCGTGCAAGTGCGGTTATGTGCCTAGTTTAATGTTAGCTTCAATCTCATGTACGGTTAGCTCCTAAGGTGAAGGCTGTGTTCTTCAAGAAACTTTAGCACTATGCTATGCTTCTTGCACAATTTACGAATATTCAGTACAAAATTATAACAACAAAATCTGATGTCCTAACAACGGATATTGGAGTGGATAGTCTGAATTGACTTAAATTTCTACGTTTTTAATAATTATATAATCTTATTATGAAATTATATTTAGTAAAGGTGCGGAACCCTTGAAGCAATTTAACTTATTGCGTTGAACATAACGCGTACCAAAATGTATGATAAAATATTAGTAACCAAAGTATCGCATAGCGCTAGTTACCCGCGGACGGATGTCACGCGTCCTGAGCAGTTGTGCATGTTTGTAAATAATGTAAACTAGAATGATTTTAAATAAGAATAGTTTTGTTTCATTTCAATTTAACGAAACGACTTGTTTTATTTGTGTTATAGAATCCTTGTGGTTGTAGCAATAATATTTGACAGTTGGCAACACTATGTTCCTCTTATAAAAGCTGGCAACTCCCATTATTCCCATTTCATGTCGGGCACAGTACAAAGTTCCTGAGGCTATATCTCTACAGTACTTTTCATGCCCCTGTTTTAGTTATGCATGTAAGCAATCTTTTCCCATATTACTACTTCTATCCTCAACCCTCCAATAAAATATTTGTTGTTAAATTTGAGAAAGGTAAGTTGCCAGTTATAAAAAACACTAATTTGTGTTGCCAACATAAAATGCAAAATAGAGCATAATAGTTTTACATCCTATTCCATTATGAAGTAAGACCTCATGCGCCTTAATTAAAGACAAATCAGTTAAAGAAAGTTTGTCCAATCAAACTGCCATTTTGTATGTGTTCTACAAAGTAATGATTTCTTTTATACACCACAGAAAATAATCTAATGATGAATTTATTAGAACATATTGCATACAATTGACAGAACATTTTAAAAGGTATTTTAATCCTAAAACAGTCATCTTCGAAGTGTAGTTATTATACTGCTATTGCAATACTCAATATTTCAGCGCTTTTCAGTGTTTTTAATTCAGGACCAGGACAAAATACATAAAAATGGAAGTCTGCCATGCCCAGTAAATGATGAGGGGATTGCCATTAACGAAATTAGGTCTGAATTCGATGGATATGCCAGACCTTGCTATTTTTAAAACTATTATGAGGTGGATATAAAAAAGAATAAATGAAAAAGTTATCCGATAAAGTAGTTTTGAATGCAATATCAGCAATAATTACAATAATTCTTGTCATAGCTAGACAAAATAAGTTGGTGTGCGTCAGTCAGTTGATGTTATCATTATAACAACGTTAATGTTTGGTAATACTTTAGACGTATAATGTAAGTCTGGGAGTTCTGTGATTATGTATAAATCGGAATTGATTTGTTTTCATATCTCAGTTGTTTCAAGTACTTGTTATGTATTTAATATTAGGTTCTTGTTTGGTCCCGATTATTTAGCTAATTTTGGGCGATATGTATAGTTGTGTTTTTATTTAATTACATAAATGTAATTTTGCAAAAGTGCCAGAAATAATCATTAATGTTTTTATACCAAATCTTTCTGGACACGCATGCATCATCGATTCAACGTTTTTATTTAATTCCACAATCCATGCATATCGCTTTTAGTTCGAATAATAGGTCATAACTAGCAATAATATCGGACCCGACCTAGTTGGCATTTATATTATGTAAGCGTGTATGTATATTCATGAGTTTCTAACACCGGCAGGTGGTCATCTAGTAAAAAAATACTAATATATAATATTATCATGTTGACTGTTCACAAAATATAAGATTGGATGTAAAGATTAACTTATAACGTTAGCGCCTGCGTTATATAAAAAGAAAATTGTCTGTAAATATGTGCGAAGTTTTAGTTGCGTTTTCTATGAACGTATCTTCCATAAATTAGTCGAAAATGTATATAGATTAGAATTATACTTCCCTGCATTTCTATGAGCGATATTGTTTGGTCGAGAAAGCGAAAATTTACAGTCGAAATAAGACTTATTCATTTGCGGATTTGCAAAGAGGGTGTAGAATTTAATGCAAGCCAACGAGAAAATAGAAAAGTATTTAATACCTCAGCCAACTCTACAAGGGTCGAGGCGTGAGGGATCAAATGTACAGACGCCAGCACATCAAGCTACCCGAAACTGTCAAATTTTCCCAATCAACTTTGAACCTTATGCTTTAGATATAAAGTTGAAAATCTATTAAAGAAATTTGACAGATTGTAGTACATTGATGTGCTGGCGTCTGTACATAAAATTAAAATTATATTATTGTGACATTACCCAGATATCCTTTCAAACAATTAAGTCAACAATAAAAATAACTGTGAATTTTCGCTTTCTTCGATGAACTATCATAATATCGATCATTTTGGTAAGTCGCCAGCTGAAAGACTATGTTCCCTTGTATTATATTAGCTCTAAGACGCGATGTCCATCGTGTGAATAATCCGGAGTTTCGGAGATAATCGTCGTTTTTTATATTTTGTATGGTGTGCTTATCGAGGGTACTTTGATTTTATTTTGTAAATTGTGTGGGTAATAATTCAAAAATGCTTTATAAAATATTTGGTTGGATGTTGTGGGGTTTATTTATAAACGATGATTACAGTTAATTGATATTTAAACGTCTTACATGACGTGTGTTTAAACAGTCGCTACTTAAAAATAAGCAACGTTTATGAATAAAGAAAGGGGTGTAACATCAGTGATTGTTTGGATCGCCGTCAGAGAAACACGTAGATTAAATTTTTAAGGACGGAATTAAGGAATGCCATGGATCTTGGATATATCATGTATTGCTAGAAAAGGCTAAATATATTATTATTGATCAAATAGTGCATAAAGATATATTAAAGTACTTATGCAGTTATTAGTTCCCAGTTGTAACTCAAAGGATGTTTCGTTTTATAGAAAGACTGAAGTAGGCGAACGGACGATTGTCTGTCACTGTAACTCTGGATTGTTGTTATCACATTTATGATAATAATAATTGTAAAAATGTACCTAATGTTTTTTAAAATAATTATACTACGATGAAATATGATTATGTATTTTATTTGATGCTGTTACCATTTCAACCTAACAAACCTTTCCTAAACACACAAATAACACATAAATTAATTTGTTAATAATATTGATGGTATGCATTATGGAATTTATTAAAATCCTGAGATCAACAATCACCGTATTCATCATTCCGGATTCAGGGACCTTCAACCTGACCAGAGTGACCACCGCGCTTGGTTCGACCATGTATGGTCTGTCTACAGCCATGGGGAGATATGCATGTAATCTGCATTCGAGATTTATTTGCCAAAACAGTAAACAAAAATATGAGTTTATGGAAAAATAACTTTAATTCCTACACAATAAAATTCAGTTTACACTACGACTATAATCATATTTATAACTTTTTCAATAGTGCTAGTCACTAAAATCGACTTAATTCCCATTAAAATAAAGTTGATAGTTGTTTAACTTTTTGAGGTAGGTATATGAATTATAACACTTAGCGTGTTTATACGGAACTTTCGATGTATGAATATCACATAGCTACATTCCGTAACTCTTTAAATATTGCATTTATCACATAGCTGTTTTTACAGTGTGTGTATTGAAATAACGATTAAAACTGCAGAAAGAACCAAAAATACGAAATAACACAGCGACTTTTGCACGCGCAACGACGAAATTTGAAACAAGTTTGATAGAATTTAGGTGATCAATTCATGACGGTAATAATCAAAAATAAGAACACGATGTTTTATTAAAATACGTTTATTTAAAATGACTGCAAAGGAACTGGCTTATAATAAACAAGGCACTTATATTAGCCTGTACCTAAAAAATATGGCCATTAATACTGCCACGGACGCCTATTGTGTACCTACCAAGAATTTCGACCACAAGGATAAATACTTTTGTATATCGAATGACTTCAAATGGCTCCCACTTGAATGTAATAATGTGGATAGAATTTATAACACAATAGACTCATAAATAAATTCAGTAATGAAAATCAATGGCCCATGTGAACTTTATTTTAGACCATGCCCATACACCCCACAATGATCACTTTATAAAATACATTCATTGTAACATTAATTCAAATTGTTTCCTTATAGTAGGCACCTTTGATTCAGCTTATCCATTATAACAAACAAAACGAAATGTGTCAATTATAATTATGATAAGCTTAGAATGGTTTTTTATTTTAATTCTATAATAAGTAGCAATTTCTCAATAATTTTGAAAATACCTTTGGTCCATATACGAATTAAGCTTACTACACTTTTATATTCTGCTACAAAGGTAAATATTTTAGAATTCAATTATTTACAAAAATATATTTTAAACGATTTTATAATTTCTAATAAATCTGCAATAATTGACACATTTCCCATGATACCTAGTTTTATGGCATACAAAAAATACTAAGTACTTTGTACGTAAATCTCATGAAGATTATATCACATCAAATACATATTAAACACTTCATTAAAACTGTTATATAGGTATAACATTTTCATAAATACATAATTATTTATATCATCAATTTATTAAAAACATAATACGTAAGTTTAAAAATTGTAATTTTATTGCCTGTTATAGTTATGTACTCTAGGTATGAAAAATCAAGATTTTCTTGTATAAAAAAATGTATATTTTAACACTACACATAGAGCACGTAACTATAAAAAAAACAGAATAATAATGAATAAAGAAATAAGTACATAAACAGAATGTAATAATCATAAAAACTTAACGTTCACTAGTCGTTGTTTGTTTAGCTTATTGCCAAGTTAAAATTATCAAACATTATTTAGTTATATGCCTGCCATTCCAATGAATTATATATAGGTACCTAGTTATTTCCAGGACTACAACTAAGAAAGGTTTCAGCCAAAAACACTGATTTCAATAGTGGAAATACCAGACGAAAGTAGGAGGGTAGTACGAAATTTTTAACATTTAAAATGCGGGTAGATTCTCTTAATTCCTGTAAGGAACGTATGGTTGCTATTTACAATGCGGCAGGCACATTTTATTGGTACTAAAAATAAATACTATGTAATACGAAATGGAATAGTTGAAGTTAAGTTAAGTTCTACGTAAACAGTAACATCGATGTTTTGTATAGTTTACTAGTTTGTTGCAATACTGGTCCGCTCAAGGGCTTGCGATCTGTAAAAAGAAAAATGTTACGTTAATGTCCCAGAATATAGAAATAAAAAATCATCCACACCGAATTTCGGCCATGGCGGCCAATCTTGGCCTTCGGCGCGGGAGATGTTATAGTGCACACACACTTCTCTCACTCTCATAGTGCGATGGGAGGCAACTCGCCACTCGCTCTCGCTCTACAAGGGGCAGCAGAAGGTGCCGCGCGTAGGGTACGGGGGTATCACACCGCCAACTTCCAAACTGGGCTGTTACTAAGAAATTCCGAATGGAAAAACTCAATAACGCTTTGCCCGATCCGGAAATCGAACCCACGCTCAGCAGTCGCGCTTGTGACCACGAGACCAACAGGGCAGTCTAACTAAAGTAAGGCTTAGGTATTGTTTTACCGAAGGTTTCTGCGTTATTGGTGCGAAGATTGGATTAGGTTTGTGACTACCTGGTAAATGCATTTCTTATTATTTTATAGGTAATTACCTTACAGCTAACGGCTTACACAACTTTTAAAACCCAAACTGGTGACGAGCAGAAGATAAGTATAAAGACTTTTCACAATCAATTCTGCGTGAGTTACTGGTTGACGTAATCGACCCTATCCCACCTCAATCCTATTATCCTAATTTTTTTTTTCATCATTATTCAGCCCACCCACTGCTGTTCATGGGCCTTCCCCAAGCGTCGCCATAAGCACTGGTCCTGTGCTTCCTGCGACCTTCGCCAGGTCACTGGTCCTTGTAAAGGGCTAACTATTGTGATCTTCAGGTACAAATTCCTCTTAATTATTCAACAGAACAGTTAGGAAGTAACAAAGGTATACGTACGACGAGCAGGTTTCCGCTCTTGGCGCGGTGTATGTTGGCCTGCGGCCCGTTCTGAACCTCGATGGTGCCGCCCTGCTTGCCATTCACCAGGTTATGCGCGATGCTGCAAGTGGAGACAAACGTTTTAGATTCATAGCATAAGACAAAATGAACGATGAGGAGATCTTGCTTAATAGTGGCTTGTACCAAATTGGGGAAGATAAAAATGGTTGGGATGGATTGAACTATCGAAAATAAGAAACAATGAGTAAGTAAGAGCTTGTCCAGAAAGGGCGAATTCACCGCGATTCTCTCGTGCGTATTACGCGCGACCGTTGCGTCCAGAAGGAGCGTACCAACGCGGGAGGATTTGGGTTTGAATTTCATTTGTCAGTAGAAAACATGGAGTTGAATGCTCTGGAGTTCGCGCGTCAACTGGACGCAACAAGGAGTCTCTAGTATCTCGACTCGCGCGCAATACGCGCGAATCAAGCGCGAGTCGAGAATCTGGCGAGCTGCACGCGATCTACGCGCGGATTTTTAAACCGCGCGACGCTTGTGAACGCGATGTAAGTAATGATCATATAGAGGTATGAGGAACAGGGCGTAAAGATCACCCATCCTCCATAGAATAGGGAGGATCTCTGACCAGACGGGTGCTGTGGTGGGCTACTGCCCGACGATTGATGTCGCGACGTTGCATATATGCTATATACATATGCTAGTCGCGCGGTAAACTCTGCTTGCGCGATGCAGGATTTGGCGTGTCGTCAGTATGATGCGCTTGATAGTTCGCACGTGGCGATGTAGATGTCGCCACAATCACAAAAATTAGGTCTTATTAGTAACGTAGGTAGGGGAAGATTCGGGTGATTGCTAGTTGAAAGGTAGTAGTTACTACTATCAAGAGTCATGATTAGAAGAGGTAGGTGCCTGTCTTCTCGGTCGGTTATAATTATTATTACTAACATTTATAAGCAGATGCTCCGTCGGTTATTATAAGAATAATTACTTTTTGTTCTGTTCCCTTAAAAATGTGGGTAGTTCAAGCTGTAATACTGCTTTGACTTCTAACACTAAGATAAAGAGTCTTATGATTGTGTTAACTTACGTCCTGGTGTCGACGATCTCGATGATATCGGGCTTCTTGGTGTAGTCGGTCATGATGGTCAGCGACTCGATCAAGTGCGTCACAGAGATGATCAGATCTCCCTGGAACATAAATATTATATTAAAATTTTAGTGCAAAGTCTAGGCTAAATTTTAAAACACTTTTAGTAGTAGTTTTTTGCTTTCAAAACTACCTATCTATTATAGAAAATAATTTGATTGGTTTACTGAGTATTTTAAAAATACCAAAATTTGGAGTGGGGCTTCTCATCTCACCATTTTTTGCTGCGACATTGCTGTGCCGTGTTCTAATTTGTAATGCGCCTGCCACACACTCGACGAGTGGCATGGGAAGTAACGAGGAAAGGAGGCAGAGACATAGTGTGGCAACATTACTCGTCATGCCACACGTCATGCTCCTCGTCCTACCCACTGCTCCCTATTTTGTCGGTTTTTGCGCGCGAGTCAAAGGACCGGCAATACGAGTGCGAGTGGCCGGCCACATAATCGCGCGGTCGCAGTCTGCATGGAGCGCTCGCGCAAGACGCACGCGTATGCAAAATTGGAAATTATGTCGTCGCCAAGCGTGGAATGGTCAAATGAAAAGGTGTTAATAATCCACCATCTCCGTTGGCGAGGACGACAACGACGATGTATATTTCTTTTTACTACATTAATATAATTAGCTATACTAAAAATGCATAGCGCGCACGCTGCCACCGTTTCAACGTCCATTGTCTCACCAAGGCAAATGACAAGTGAGGAGCGTCGCGATTAATTGCGCGAGTAGAGCAGTGTGTGGGCAGAGAGGGCAACATCGCGGCAAATCACGGCAGCGCGAGGAGCATAGCGATGAGCAGCGCAAGGAGCATAGTCTGGCAGGCGCATAAGGTATAGAGGTTTCGGTGTGATAACTAGCAAATGTGATATTTCCGCTGTCTCGAAGACATATCAGCAATGCTTCTAGTATCAATGTCCATGGGCAAAGGTCACCCATCTCCATCGCGTGATGGTGTTTGTCCCCCAATAACAAAAAATAGGTAGGTACGAGTAGGTTTCTACGCACCTTATCCTTCTTCAACTCCTGCGGAATCTTGATCAGCACGAGCGTATCCGTCTCGTTGGTGACGACGACCCGGAGCTTATCGAGCGGCAGGCGATGCTTGAGCTTGTACGTCTTGCTCTTGCAGGCGTCGAGCACGTACAGCGCCTTGTCGGACGCGAGCAGCGCGCGCTCGCGGGGCTTGTAGCCGCGCCGGTCGTACTTCACGGCGAGGCACGAGTACTGCACGACAAAACGGAACAAAATGTTAACTTCTATAGTAAAAATGCGCAGTACTACACGTCCCTACCCTATTTCAAGTTAAACAAATATCAACTTTATTTCAATGATAATTAAGTAAGTTGATTGCAGTGTGACTACGTAGGTAGGTACTATTGAAAAAGTTTTAAAAATGTTTGAAGTTGTAGCGTGAACTGAACTTTATTGTGTAGGAATTAAAGTTATTTTTCCATTAGTTAATATTTGTTTACATTTTTGGCAAATAAATCGCGAACGCACAAAACTCTTTTGGGCCCGATGATGGCAATAGGATCCATCCTATCATATGGGATTTAAACATAACATAATATTTGGGTGTAGAGTAACCCAGAGGCTCAAGGTTACGGAGGGCTCTGCCCGCTATTAGAGAAGGACCATTTAGAACTAAACTAATACGCATGACTTTCGTCTTTCAAGAGGTGGTCCCACACCCAAGACTTGATAAAAGACTAAGGTAGATAGCTATTCAAGGTTATTAAATTAATAGAAATGAACAGAGATCGTAACCGGTGACGGTTAATTAGTATTTTTTGAAGGGAAAACTTCTTTAGGCGCGTTGTGCATTTTTTGAGATGGGAAAAAACCATTGAACTCGCGACATTGTTACCGTAAGCGACACCGCGCGTGTTTTGTTTATAAGACGATTAAAAAAATATCGGCTTCGGATGTATTCGGCTGTCCTCGGGATGTACTCGGTGTTAATGTATATCTGATATGTCAGTGAGTGATGGCAAAGTATTCTGTTAGTGTTTTGTTTTCACTGCTGTCGGCGCTCCCGGAGTGCCACTGTTTTTTTTTATGTTCTGGGGACGCTGATGTCGAAAATAAGGTCATTTAACAATTAATAAGACATTTTATGCACTTACAATAAGTTGTTCGCCAGTAGGCCAGGACGGAGACGCCATGAAGGTGTTCCTGAGTGTCTGATGCTCTCCCGGGAGTCTGTCGTCCTGGAAGCGCTCGCCAACGCTGGCAGGGTAGCTGTTCTTTTTGCCTATAGAACAAAATCAACACTTAGTAAACCAAATAAATTCTACATACAGATTATAAAGACCAAATAAATAATTCATTGCTACCAGGTATTATGAAACTAGGGAAGATAAAGAAACTATAGAAGCTGTTGGTATAGTAACTCACATAATTAAGCTGACAAATAATATAATTAGATACATAGTTTTAAGTGTCTATGGGTAATTAAACCGTCAGAGAAATGGGACACACGCGCCCAATTCGCTCCGATCGATCAAAGACATAAAAGACGGATTATGTTATTCAGTGGCGTAGCTACGTGACCAGGGGCCCTGGTGCAAAAAAAAATTGGGGCTCTATCTAAACTGGTTAGGTTTTATTTTATCAAGTAAAAAACGTTAATACTTACATATGTAAATGGTTTAGGGTGTATGAGTAACGTAACAATATTTTGTAGAAGATGTCAAGGATAAGGAATTTTGTCGAAAAAGGGAGTGCATTTCATTACTACCTATTATTTCTGTAGAGGAAGCTAGTATTCATAAATCGGTCGCATAACAGCCGAATGGTTGAAGTGGCTAAGCACAAGAACTTACACAACACAACAGAAAGAATTTATTATATTTAAGTTCTGTTTCTGGTTTGCTGGTCAGGGGCCGAGGGGCCCCCTGAGCTTTGGGGCCCCAGTGCACGGCACCGCCTAGCCCTCCGATAGCTACGCCACTGATGTTATTATTATAATTATACCAGCCCTAACTTTATTATGGTCATTTTTTTTTTGCTCTCCATCTATTTCCGTTCATGTCCATTACTCAATTAATCCTTTGAAAATATGTCGGGTGTCAGATTATCCAATGAGGGTATTCTGAAATGACGTTCGCGAGGTGGCAGCACTGACACGTCAGGTCCAGACATCTGTCAAAGAGCCTATATTTTCTTTAGTCATGACTGAATGATGAACGAATGAATGAATCGAATGATGAACGTCATCATATATTTTATATTGGAAGACCTCTTGTCAAAGTGGTGCCAACTGGTGTCGTAAATTTTCACGAAAACCCCCATTTTACCAAATCAAGGAAGTAGAAACACAAAAGCATACAACATCTTTACATTTTAAGTCACATTCAGCAATGAGCTTTAACGAGTAATCCAGTCCACTCACCCTTAAACATCTTCTCAGCAAGCACCTTCAGCTCAAACTGCTTCTTATCCTGCGGTGACAGAGCCAGGCGGTACTTCCTCGCGAGGTGAGCTCTGTGCAGCCGATGCAACTCGTTGGAGGCCTCCTTACAGGTAGCCGGGCAAGGAGGCCACGACAGGTCCAGGACCTTCGAGGGGAGCTGAGTGGCGAGCCGCTTCAGCCAGTGCACTTTAGCGATGCCGAGGAAGCGACGGTTTTCCGCGGTCTCAGGGCCGTTGCGGGTGATGAAACCTGGTGAGGGAGATTTGGTGTTATGTTTGCTTCTATACCGAGAGTGTAGTGTGTAGAACGCTGGTGATGTAAAATTTCCAAAAAAAGCCTTGAGGAGATACTTTTGCTGAGATATAATATACAGGCTTCTTCTGGGTAAGCTCACTCCATCGTAGACTTTGTTTCTGTCATCTCTGACGACCTAGATTAGAGTCAAGAGCAAACCCATTTCAAATAATAAAAAAAAAATCTGTTTGGAATGCAAGTTTATTTTGTTTATCTAATTGTCTAGCAAGATTAGCAATACAAGACTATAACAAAATAGATTAGCCATACAAAATTGTTAACCTATCTTCGACACTGTCAGGATATTCTACAATGTGCCACTACAATGGCGACATTAATTTAACACATGGTCGGGCTAGTGGCCAATAATCATAAAAATGATAAAAACATTAACGGTGTACAAAGGGTGACACAATGGGCGGTCTTAGCGCTAAGAGCGATCTTTTAAAGACAACCTTAGGATGGATTTGAAAAGGGGAAGGACAGACAAATACTGTAGGTAGTCTGTGGTGTAGGTACCATTTACATAGATCTTTCACGTGCTTCCGTGACAAAGAAACCTATTTTCTTTCTTCGAAACCTCACCTTTAATGAAGGCCCTGATGACCATCGCCGCCTTCTGCCTCCTCGCCTTCAGCCGCTGTGCGAGGAACCTCCTCACCCATTTCTGTATGGTGATGGCTGCGTGCTTCATCTTGAGGTACCGCTTTCTCTGCCAGTACCCTCGCCATCTGCTCTGGATGATGGTCGCGATGTCGTTCTTCTTCAGCTGGTAGGCGTCTTCCGTCTCGAAGAGTGTCTTCGGGAAGCGGATGAAGATCTTTGTGCTGGAAAATTTTGGGGCGTTAGTGGGGTGATTCGATTTTAAGTTTTTTATTTGAATTTTCATAATGGGGTTCTAATTATTCACGTACGTCTTTACTAACTCAAATTTTTCATCTTTGGGTGCTGCGCTGAGCGTTGAATTAAGGCTCCTTCAAACAAGCGCGACACGCGATAAAATCGCGCACGACACAAAGGGACCGCAAGACGCGCAACGAGCGGTGCCTTTGGGTCGCGCGCGATTCGTGTCGCGCGTCGCGCCTGTTTGCATGACCCATTATCCAACAACGCGCTTTTATTTAGGCATTAATTTAGGTGTCGCCTAGTGTTACTGAAAACAGGCATAAGTATTTTATCTCCATTCTGGCTAAAACAGTTTTCACTATTCATACATGAAATGCATGTATGTTTTACGAGCAGATTACAATAAAAAGATCGCGGTTAGAGACTATCCTCTTCCTAATGAAATTCAATAGCTGACTAGTCAACTCTTTGGGGATTGATGAAAACCCATTGTCTCTGGTACTATCAACCGGATACTGACTTGCAAATGTTCTCACAATATAGCATGAGCTATGCTCGTCTATTACAAGGGAAGTTTACATTAGATACCAGTCGACAGCGATGCAGAGGAATTTTTCGACACCACATTTTAGTTTATTTATTATGAATGAATGAATTGTGTGAAAGATGAGAAAGGAGAAAGGAAAAAAAAGAACCGACTAGCCGAGGTGATGACTAATAGAGCAGGAATGAAGGATGGTAGTAAAATACATTTTGCGCCGATCCGAAATTAATTGGGCAAGGAGCCGGAGAATAATAATAATAATAAGAATAATAATATAAAAAAAAAATAAAAAAAATAATAATGAAAAAAATGAATGAATGAATGAATGATGAATGAATGGAATAATAATATGTTGTTAAGTTAGGATCTGTCATCGCAACTTCGTTCGCGTGCATGTTGGAAAACAATAATGTCATTTCTTTGCAGAACCCTAAAGGCTCCTACAAACAGGCGCGACACGCGATATAATCGCGCGCGACACAAGGGCGCCGCTCGTTGCGCGACTTGCGGTGCCTTTGTGTCGCGTGTCGAGTCGTGCCTGTTCGAAGGAGCCTTAATACTTTTTTTGAAAATAACAGTAGTATAAGTTACTCATTATAATATCAGCTATCTGCCAGTCCTGGCAAAATCGGTCTAGCCGTGTCAGAGATTAGCCGGAACAAACAGACAGACAACATTTTTTTGTTATACCTAACTATCGTTTAAACTTTCAATACACAATTAGCAAAAAGTTGCTGTTTATAAGATTTTGCTAGCTGCACGTCGCGGTTTCACCCGCGTAAATGTCGATCCCGCGAGAATATCGGGATAAAAGTAGCCTATCTTAACAGATAGGCTACTTTGGATTAACATCCAGGGCAGGGTGTCAGCTAGCTACATACAAAATTTCATCAAAATTGGTCCAGCCGTTTGAGCGTGAAGAACTAACAAACACACACACTGACAAACTTTCGCTAATTTATGTACCTACAGGGCAGTATAACAGCAGGAGTAGGTACTGTAGAGACTATCTGTGTAGCTCTACCTTTAGCAGTACATACAGGCTGGTTATAATTGCATTCGAACGTTCAAGCAAGTGTCAAATATTTTAATAAGGTAGTTTTGTTTAGGTAGGAAGTGCTAGAAATAACGTGATAATGTAGTCAACATTCATCATCATCATCAGCCTATAATGTTCCCACTGCTGGGACACAGGCCTCCTCTCAGTGAGAGGGAGTGGGCCGTAATCCACCACGCGGGCCCAGTGCGGGTTGGTAGATGTCACATGTCTTCGAATTTTTGGTTTTAGGACATGCCGGTTTTCTCACGATGTTTTCCTTCACCGTTTTGTGAGCAGTGGTGATGAAATAATTTACACAAAGTAAAGCGCCTGTCTGGGTTCGAACCTACGACCTACAACTTGTAAGTCGCGGCCGTTACCACTTGGCCACCACTGCTCTCGATAATGTAGTCATAAATATATATTATTCGAAATGTAGTCATAAGTATATATTATTCGAGTCGAAGCCTTTTTCAATCATACTGTGAAGCTCCCATCGGCACCCCCCACAGTACTCACTTGCCCATCCTGAAGTCCTCCTTCTCGAAGTTGAGTACGTTGACAAGCTTCTGCACGCCGTCACGCGCCGGCCCGCGGTGATGCGGCCACGTGTCGCGGGACAGGCACTTGTATCTGCGGGACAAGGAAAAGTTTCCACATTTCGAATGTAAAGAATCGAATCGGTAAAAAGCTTGTAGGAAGCTTTCAACACTCTAATTGCGTGACACGCTTTCAATCATGACCATCATCAACATCATTTAATTTTTTTTTTCGTTATTTTGAAGGATATCACTAATCCATTGCTTCGTAAGTTTGAAAAATTTGTTTGCTGAACAACGTAAATAACGCAATGAATGTTGTTGAACTGTCAAAATGACATCCATTGATCGCTACTGATAAGTGATAATGTGTTACGCATTTTGAATTACTATAGAAAAAATGAAATACTAGATATCGTCGCTGCGCCTGCAAAATCCGCTATGTATTTTTTTTTGAAAATCGGTTTTTGATGCTTATTTATAGTATTTCTCAAGCCACGTACACCTGTAAAATCGGTTTTGTAATAACTCATTTGGTTAAGAAGATAACAAAATCAGCTATGTAATTTTGGTCAAAAACGGATTTGAAAAACCCCCTATGTACACATAGCGTATTTTCGGTTCAAAGCGAGTCCCTTGGAATTGCGCTTTGAAATGACACATAGCGGGTTTATCAAACATACAACAACGATACTACTAGACTAATTTGGTAAATCCGCTAAGTATTCTAGGAAGCACAAAAATGCAAACTATTTGGTAAAAGCATAAATCCGTCATGTGATGAAAAGTCAGGTACTTAGCGGTAATTACGACCCGAAAAAAAACCGCTATGTGCCCAAAATCACTTAAAAAAATTCTAGCTCCTGGAATATCATAGTAAATGGCGAAAAATAAATATTTCTGAATGTCCCGACATAAAGTCTAATTTTCTGCATATTTAGTTTTAATATAATATTAACAGTTTGAAAAAGAAACAGTTTTTTGCTTCTCCTGAAAAGTTGAATTTTTATCCATAGCGGATTTTGCAGGCGCAGCGACGATATCATACCTCTCGAGGAACGCCTCATAGGTCCTCCTGTACGCGAAGCCGGCGCGGCGCACGCGCAGGTTCTCCATCAGGCCGAGGTACTTCACTTGATGGGATACTAGCTTGTCATCAAATTGCACTGGAACAAACACACATTATTAGTATTAGGTACCTACGTAATCACACTACTTTTGAAGTGAAAATTTCTTTAGCCGCGTTGGACATTTTTTGAGATGGGAAAAACCATTGAACTCGCGACACTGTTACCGTAATTGATACCGCGCGTATATTGTTTATAAGACGATTAAAAAAATACACATGTAATTGTTCAAGTTTTCACTTCTGTCGGCATTCCCGAGGAGCCACTTTAAAAAAAAATATTATTACTTATTTAATTAATACTTTTAGGGCTGATTTATCAAAAGACAGATAATTTCTATTCGTGGAATTGACGTCTGGCAGTTTTTGTATGGAAGAACTGTCAAAAATTAAAATAATTTTACGATAAAATTATCTGGCGTTGGAAAAATTAGCCCTAAGAAGACATATATGTACAAAGGCGAATTTTACGCTCTCTTCTCGCTTCCACTTCGATTGGAACAGGCTCAGCGATTATCAATTTGCAAGTGGAAGAATTTTGGATCCAAACCTTAAACGCGAAACTTGAATTCCTACTTACCACATTTTTTTAGAAGCTCATTCAGTTCTTACTTATAACCATAGATTGACTAACATTCCTTTCACAGAAGATTTACTGATCTAAAATTTGATTACGCTTAAAAACTGAATGAAGGTAAAGTAGTACTTACTAGGCCCCTTGAAGTCATTGGGTTTGATGCAGCGGATGTAGGAAGGCTCCTTGCTGCTCAGGATCTTGATCAGCTCGTTCAAGGAGTTCTTGAACTGAGTGATCGCAGTCTCGGGACGTTTCTTGCACGTTAGGTTAATATCCTGTTAGGAGTAAGGTTATGTTTACTAAATCTGTTGGGCATATTTAGTTAGTGCGTCCTCCACTGCTGGGGGCCAGCAATTCGTCAAACAGCCCCGCGTTCCACCCGCGCCGCATGAAGATCTTGATGATCTTATGACTGCGTCAGTGAGCGGAGTTCGCGCAGCTGAATTTTGGGCCAAAGATGTTTAAATTTTTTGGCATCGATACACTAGAAGGATAAAATCAGGAATGAAGTTTTCCGGAAAAGACTCGGAGTTACCGACATAGCTTGCAGAGTAAGCAAACTGAAGTGGCAGTGGGCTGGCCATGTTTTTCGAAGGACCTGTGGCCGGTGGAGCAGACGAGTCCTGGATTGGAGACCGTGTATCGGCAAGCGTAGTGTGGGACGCCCTTCAGCTAGATGGACGGACGACCTAAAGAAAGTGGCTGGGACGGACTGGATGCGGAAGGTGGAGGACACGGTGTTGTAGCACATTCTAGGAGAGGCATATGTCCAGCAGTGGACTGCAATCTAATCAGATTTCTCAGCGTCAATCAATCAGATCAGATCAGAATCAATCGATTCTGATCTGAACTGATTGATTGACGCTAAGAAGGAGAATTTTAATCTTACGCCGCTATACGTCCTGCATAGCTTCATCTCTTTTACACACTGTAGAATGATTTAAATAATACATCCTCATCATTGTCATAAGAGGGGGTGGTAGGTCCCTTGATAGCTTGTCATAGAACCCTTTTTTGCTTATGCTAAGCTTCATCGCTCCATATTTCGTGATCATTGTATGCATATCTCGTTTTTCGTCATGCGTCATCAGACGTATTATATAACTTGGTAGAGCTAATATGTTAATATGAATGAATGTAAAGACGAGTATCACCATTTATTTTCACGATAAATCATAATACGGCCATAGTACTTACCACACATATTTTGAGTAGATGAACAACAGAGATGGACAATAAGAGCCAATGAATGGCAATAATGGACATTCAGTGCCTAAAGAGCCAAGAGAGTCAATTTACCTTGAAGCAGCTGGCGAGGATGGTGTTTTTACTGCTGGCCATGAGACACTGGATGTCACGGAACAGTAGGTCGTTGTTCTTTTCCAAAAAGGTTTGCACATTGTATGTCACCTCGCCCGCGTAGTGGACCAGGCAGAACTCCTGGTGACGAAAGAAAACACATGATGACAATTTGAAAGATTAAGGCCAGCTATACCACATCTTTATTAGTTCCGGTTAACTGGGTTGTGGTCGTCAGATAGGCAGTCGCTCCATGTAAAATACTGATATTCAGCTGCATCCTGTTAGACTGGAAGTCGACTCCGAAATAGTTGGGAGAAGGCTAGCCAGATTGATTGATTTCTATTAGTTCCGGTACTTCCGGTTAACTTAATCTGGGAGGAGAACTTACTCACCTCTTACTTACCTATCTTACTTTGCCGGGCATTGTGAAACAGGCTATATATAGCCTACGATTAATCTTTTTTGTTGTCAAAAATTCGATTAACTGGATTACACCGGTTTATCACATGTTTTTTTGAACAATTTGACGGCTGACTGCTCGTATAAGTTCGTTAGCACCACTCTCTTTCTCACCAAGATTAGTTTTTCAAAGTTCTATATTTTCAGATTAATCTATGAAAACTTTTCGTATCAGTTAAAGTCCAGTCAGCATTAAAATTGGTATGTCGTTACAAAAATGGTTTATGTTGCTAAATTTAAAAAAATGATAATGAACACATTCCGGCTTGTCGTAGTTATCATAGCTATCCTGATCATGGTGAAAACACTGAATATAGACCAAATTGACCACTGTCACGTTTGAACCTGAACACGACTCCTCACGAACTAGCTGTCGACTAATAGAATCCATTCTATGATAAATACGAAAGCATTTAACACAATGACACCATTGTCTGGCTTCTGGCATGCACTCTCACCTAATGTCAACTGCATTCATTCAAATTATATGACATCATGATCATATGACGTCATGTTTCATTAATTGATTTCGGACCTTAAAAATATGACATCAATGTAATTATGTGTTAGGATGCAAGTCTTTCATGACAATAGATGGCTTATATTATAGAGTTTTCAAGTGGTATTTCATGAGTCAGTCAGTCAGTCAAGGAATTGACTTTCAAAATCATGTTTGATCGAATTCATGTTTAAATCGGAAGCTGATTTTGATAATATTGGTTTTCATCAAACTGTCATTTGGAAATATTTTACTGTAACAGACAGTAAGAAAGAGGATATGGATATGCCACAGATAGATTGTAGAATCCGCTGTTTTACAAAACCGCTGGTTGTTTTACAAAATAACTCCGTTATGTAAAACAACTGAACAACGTTCAGCTGGATTGTCATTGCGCTACGTTTTACAAAATTGCTACCGATAGCGACATTTAGACGTAATGTAGAATAGGATAATTGCAATTACAATGAGCATCTTCAGTAATTTTGGAAAACAGCTGAACGTTGTTTAGTTGTTTTACATAACGGAGCTGTTTTGTAAAACAACTAGCGGTTTTGTAAAACAGCGGATTCTACAATCCATCCGCGACAGATATACAAGAAGATGCTTTTACACCGGTATTACGAAATTAGAATACAAATTTTCTTGAAGAGTGGCTTGTTTCACCACTTTCGGATAAAGACAGGACAAGTCTACATATCAGGGTCCTGCAAGGTGCCTTCAAACAAATTCTTTTTTTTAAGCATATTCCAGAACGAATTAACAGGATGATTGTGTAAAAGCGGTGTCCGTTCCAATGATTAGGTAATAGCTTAGAAAATACTGGTTTAGTTAACCTAGTCATAACAACATGACTAATTCCAACAAAAGGAGTTGTCTTCATACGCCATACATTAATTATTATGGCTGCTCGCTCCATGAAATTCGTAAACATTGGCACTGTAACGACTTGTCAACTCTCTCAGCACATACAATACATACTATTTAAAATTTAAATGTACACTCAGCGAGTGGGTCAGGACCTTGGGCTGTAATGAGCACGAATACGGAATGTATTTCATTTTCCTTCTTTGAAAATGGTTTTAGAACAACCGTGAGGATTTTGTGTCAAGGATAGTTTCTTGGACGGATTATTTGGTGCATATAGATGTCTAAGGTTGGAATTTATTGATTTAAAAGAGTGTCCTTTGAGTTTCTTGTCCGTTCTTCTCCATAGAGATCTACGTTTTGGAACGGGCAACTAGCTTCAATTTTCTAACTGACCGACTCTTTGGCAATTCAAAAGTGCCTGTAAATGGTTTAATTGAAATAAATGCCTTGAGTTTGAGTTTGATTGACAAATATTTAGTGCTGTAAGGCGCCTTGTCCGACTTAGGCCAAGAATTGTCTCAGAACTCCCTTGATGACGTCGTCTTTATGCTGAACAATATTATGAGAACGAAACAGGCAGACATAGCATATAATATTACTGAGAATTTAAGAGTGAGCTCACATATTTTATTTTATTTGCGTCAGGTGTAATGAACTGACGAAATAACATTTAAAATTAAATCTCTTCTTTTACCCGACTGGGCAACCCCAAAAGTAGGGAAATGTACTCACATCACGTCCCATAATCTTCTGGGTCTTGATATCGGAGCGGCGATGTGACTTGTAGTGAGGATGCGGCTCCAGCTTCTGGGACAGCTTCTCTAGGAAGCTCAGGTCGCTGGCATCGCCCGGCCTGAGGCACTCGTCGTCCAGGATAGAGATAATACCTGTAGGACGAGACATAAATCTAATATATAAAAATCTCGTGTTGGTTATCGAACTCCTCCGAAACGGCTTGACCGATTTTTATGAAATTTCTTGTGTATATTTGGTACGTCTGAGAATAGGTCGTAGGCTATTTTTTTTTTTGCTAACCAACGTTTGTGGGGTCAGCTAGTATCATATAATCGGTTTGGTCTACCCGTTGTGAGAATTTATCTAGACTTACAATGAAAGCCAAAATACTGTTGTAGTTTACAATAGGTAAGCAGGGATGTGGTTCGTGGGAAAGTCGATGGTAAACAGTAAACAAACGTTAGCAAAAACAACGTTCGTTTACAGTATTACAGTACCCGGCGATAAATATTGCACATCGATCTTTACCTTTTTTTGTATTTTATACAAAGAATAAAAATAATTATCAAAAGAAGCAAATCATAATTGTTTTAACAGCTCCTAATAGATACCGGACTGTTTGTATTTCGTGCGACAGAGACAACGCTCTACGAAGCCGAAATTAGCCGATTGTCTCTTTCCAAATTTCCTTTACAATCTCAGGACACAATCCCCGTGCCCGTCCCGTGGTTAAATAATAACAGCCGCACGGGTCGATTGATTACGTTAAGCTATGCTTACCGCGGTTGGTCCGTGGATGGATGACCATCTTTACACACCGAGACCCCTCCGTATCTTGGAAAGCACGTTAAGTCGTTGATCCCGGCTGTCATTCGTGGATATATGTCAGTCGTTACGGGTAGTCAGAAGCCCGAAAGTCTGACAACCAGTCTTATCGTATTGTCCAGTAACTGGGTTGTGGAGGTTAGATAGGCAGTCGCTCCATGTAAACTGAACTAACATCAAGTTAGACTGGTAGCCGACACACCACATTTGGGAAAAGGCTAGGTAGATGATGAATCACACAATATTCACAAGACACAATTTGAATCTGAATCACTTACGCCTTGGCAAACTTTAAAACATCAGTTTGGTAGTCTAACTTACCATCCCCAGAGTAGGTACCTATTGCAAATCGTGGAGACTACAATACACCATTACAGATAGATAGATTAGTCATTGCAGAATATATTGCCATCATTTAAGTCGTACCTGTATGCCTGGCCTCAATGAGGTCGCAGATGATGATGTTGTTGAAGTACTCGACGGGCTCCCACTCGATGCCCTCGCGCAGGTACTCCTCTTGCTCCTGCTTCAGGGTCAGCTGGATGAACAGCTGCTGCAGCTTCTCGTTACAGAAGTTGATGCAGAATTGTTCGAAGCTAGGAAGAGAAGGGCTGGGTTAGCGTAAATGTGAAAATAGGCAGATTTTGGGATCGGTCAAGCGTATATTATAATTTTTTTGTTACAGGTTACGAAACAATTTGTTGCGAATATTTTGTTATGAGTTATCTAGGGACATTTAGATTATAGGAAGATGAACCGCTAAACACTAGGGGGTTGTGAATGGCGGGCGTTTGGGGGACGTCTTATGTAATTTTGACGTTCAAAAGTGCCGATTCTCAGCATGATATTTAAAAAGAATTTTGTTTTTGACGTGACAACGTCTAATAAATCGGTGAAGCTGGCTGCACACACGAAAAAACATGACTCATGTAGCGTTACCTCGCGGCCTTGCTCTTTAGCGTTGTAGCGTTCCATGGCGGCTTGAAGTGCAAGCGAGAGCGCGGAACGAGCGATGAGAGACAGATGATGTCGAACGCTGCCGAATCGGCCTCCGCGTTCGGCAGTTTCATTAATGTTTTGTTATGACGTTGTCACGTTAAACTATCGTCCGTAAACCGACTTTACAGACAACCGATTTTTTTTATGGCTTGAAGATAGTGTTGCAAATTAGCGTTATACTGAAGAAGAAGACGTTCTGCATCGAGCCCAAACAAAATTGGCATTGTGATGATCTAGAGAACCTAAATGGCTTATTTAAAAACTCACCTGTTCTTCGGGAAGATTTCAAATCCGTAGATATCCAAGATACCGATGACAGAAGACTGGCTGTCCTTGTCTTTAGGCGCCAGTGACGCGTTCAGCCTGGACACCAGCCAGCTGAAGTGCTTGTCGTAGATGGCCTTGGCCAGCGCGTCTCGGGCGTATTGTGCTTGCTCCAGGTCCAGTGGGGTGGTGACGACGTCGCCGCGAGCGCTGATCGTGCGGCTTGTTAGTACCTCGCGAAGTTTCGTGCCGTTTACTTTGAGGAGCTGTGGAAGAGGATGCTTTTTTATGGTGGAGTTTTCAAGGGGTAGTACAATGCGTGCCACGAAAGATGAGACTTGACCCCGCCTCCCCCGCTCTTTCCACTGCCCCTATGACGTCCGGTCCCGTCCCGCACTCAGACCTCATACCGCTAAAGATACCTAAAATCGTGTTCTGCGCAAGTCAAACCACGTGGTGTGTCAAGTCTCATCTTTCGTGGCACGCATTGTACTGGTGGTAAAAATATGATTGGGTTGGAAAATCAAATAATTTTTTGTGGCGTGACATCTCTATAGTGATAGAAGGTTATAAAATTTTGTCATAAGTTTTCTTGTTATAGGTATCGCGCTAATACTGACAGTGGGTATCTTTCTAACTGCAATGTTTTCACCAAAGATCGACTGATCCAATTTTATGAGAGTAGAAAGGGAAAATGGTATCAGGAAATGTACGTTTATGATTGTTATTAGGTATCCACAGCAAATAACAAATAAATGTTCCAAGTTAATCTCAAATTTGTGCAATACACACAAGGTTGCTACATTACAGAACGATAAAATGTTATATTACACAAATATGGAGGGATATTACGAAATGCCCTACAAAACAAACTGCCGGGTTTGATAATAAATGAGTCATTGTCCTCTGTGACCTCTAATTGTTTCTAAAATAGCTACTAATGAAATTAAAACTGAAATTATTACTGATTTCCTGGATTCGTTTTCTCCTCTACCGATATTTTTTCTCGTGACAGTTCATTTTGTTTATATGTATGTATGTATCTATCCATGTATTAGTAAGTATTTATTCTTGTATTTCAGCCTATTTTAAGTAGAAATTTGAAACTACCGACTAGATACTTCGCTACTCAAAAAGGGGGGACCAAACCAATCTAAATCTGGGAATGTGGGAACCTGTAGCGACGTTGATGTTGAAGAACGATCAAGAAGATAACTACGAAGGGAAAGCAAAAGACGAACTACTAGTTCGATTGGAAGGTTCTATGGAAGAGCGGAGTCTCAAAATACAATCATTGTTTGATTAAAAGGAGACTCCAAACACTCAAACCTTTTTGCAAACTGAAGAATAAATAAAAAAGAATAAAAAAACTTTGTTTATTTATTGTCTCTTATCAGAGTATCACCATAAATGAAGAATTATTTGAAATAACATCACTTCTAGACTCGCTCAAGATCTAACCAGTGATATTCAATACGACGAACAAAAGCAATTCCTCAAACCCAGGGTTATCATCACTAACATTATCGTAATAAATAGAGACGTTTTCATAAGAAATGTAACGCTACGTCATCTTTCCGTTGAAGATCGTTATCACAAACGGGTTAGGTCAAAAACCGTTGTTACTTTGAATAAATCACCGTCTGGCGATGTGTTTCTTACTATCTAAATTGTGTTATTATGTTTGAGCAAAAGTTCAATGAATAATTTTGTAAAAGAATTGGGTTATGTGAACAGGGGTCTAAGGATAGCTGAGTCGAGTTACAAAAGGAAGACAGAGGTTACATTTTTGCTTGTTGTAATTTTGTACTTAACTTTAACATATATTTATAAACCATTAATAGCGTAATATATTATAGAGATTGTTCTAAGTACCGAACGACGAATTGCGGACGATGTTTCGATGCCTTGTGGTTCTTTCCCCTTTCATTTTTATATACTTGTATATATTCTTATTTTATGACTGTTTTCTTTTCAATTATGTACCTATAATACTATACAGTGTAATATAATACATTTTTTAAATAATCGTCTAGAAATGGGTATAAAGATAGTTTTCTTGTGAAATAATAAAGCAAATTGAGTAAATCTAAATACCTTCTTCTTTGGGGTTTCTGTCTAAGATATCAAAACAAAATTAAAGGAAGTTTTTTATCTGAAAAGAATGTTCGTAAATCTGACATCCAGCTTCAGGAATCATATTTCCTAAAATCAACAAATGACAGACTTGAGGTAGACATTGCATCAACACTTGAAATTGAAGTTGAGTTGAAGTTCCTAGTTCAAGCGACCTAAGCCCACGTTTGCACGGACGAAAAATTTTCAGCAGCGGGATTATATCGCGCACTGGATTTTTAACTTTCAGTGATAAGCTGAGAATTGAGAATCTTTCAGAGCGCATCCCAGCGCGAAAAGACACAGTTGGATTTTCAACTCTAAATCTAGAACGCGAAGAAATCTCGCCGCGGAAAAAACGTATCTGTGCGAACCTGGGATAAGTTTTGGGATTCGGAAAAAACGGACTCCGACCGAAATTCGATCTTTACCCTCAACAACGATCACGATGTAAATGTGAAATTTTCGAGGTTGAACTACTTACAACTGAAACTGAATGACGTCATCCTGTATTGGGAAGACAATAGCAGCTATATAGTAGTATTTATACAAACAGTTATTGGAACAATGGCGCTAAATTAACGGATCAAATCTAAACACTATTGTCTTATATAGTTCGATTTAGGACAATATCGGATGGAGATGTATTTTGAAAAGGTTAGGTATAGAGTTAAGTCGGAATAAGTTAAGAAGAATAAGATTACCAAGGTTACGACGACAATGTTATACCGTTACACCAGCTTTTTTGATAAGCCTTATACATAGACACACATTGTCACAATTTACAAGATGATACAGAATGATGGAATTTTGATCAAACGATACGGGTCATGGCGGTTCTTGTTTGGCGATCTATACTATATAATTATATTTATGCGTATACTTTTTATTGCATATTATAATTTGAATAACACCTATATTGTATATATAGTACGAGCACAGGACCTATATTTAAAAATGAAGTACTTCCTGCATTACTTTGTAATGTAAGTCAATGGCTTCCTTACTCGGTTTTTTCGTCCTATGCGGAAAGAATAGATCACCAGAACAAAGCGCATCAAATTTTTTTTTTCAATAGATTTTAGTTTCCTGTAGGCTTAATGACGATGATGCTTGGCGTCTTGTATTCGGAAACGTATTTAAGCATTAATTGCAACTTGGCAAGGACTCCTTAAAATTAGATGTCTGTGCAACAACGCTGCTTCGTGGCAGAAATTTATAAGTACGGATACGGTGTTAGTCTAATACTTCCTCAAAAGAGTCCCTTCAAAAGCCCTAAAAGACTAAACTTCAAAAGACTAAAAGTCCCTTCAGGAGCTTTACTACGACTTATAATAATGAATATCACGATAATTGGTTTAAAAAAATACTAATTAAATAGGTATCTCCTTACCTCAGCCACGTTGGTTGTATTAGCATCATGCGTCAGTATCTCAGCGTTGCCCTTGTCATTTTGTATGAATTTCGCATTACCGAGGTGGAGGATACTGGCGACAATCTCGAATATTTCCGTCTGTTCCGATTGACCAATTTCTATGACTTTCATGGCTTCCTGTACGGTTCGGAACTGGTCGGCGTCGCTGTTGCTGTGGTTTACTCCGGTGGTCTAGAAAAGAATGGATTTGGTGAGGATTACTTAACATAGATTTGGCGAAAGCTTTCGGTCATGTTTACCACGCTACTAAAACTTTGTTAGGTATTATTGTTATATCATGAAGTTTAAGTAAGTCTAACAAAATCATAATATTAAATAACATTTATTGCATAATTAAGTAACAGTCAAGGTTCACAAATAAATGTTTGACAGACACTATGGGGGTACCACAAGGTAGTGTTGCAAGGTAGTGTGACGACACGGTTTTTTTTTTTTTTTTTTGCAGGATGGGAAATCATCAAATGACTCCTCCCGATCTGGGTGGAGCGGAAGGGAGTGTCAGACTCTTACTGGCTAAAACCCACCATTTGTATTGCCTACAGGTAGTTGTTCCGGGTCTGGCTGTTTGTGTATGTGAATTTAAATGTTTGTAAACGCACCCACGATACAGGAGTAATTCCTAGTGTGGGGCAACGTTTAAAAAAAAAGTGTATTGAGCCCACTCTTTAGTCGGATTTACTTATACAAGCTGCTAAACTATCTTTCCTATTTTATTTGGGTTAGCTGTAGGTACATAATAATTACTGGGATAGTAAGAATACTGAATATTAGTCAACTGCTGTACTAACCGCATTAGTCGTGTATTTGTAAGCATCGGGCCTTCCCTGCAGCTTCAACTGTTTCATCAATTCTTGGTCGGCACCTGCTAAAAGTTGATAGAAGATGTGGAAGTTCCTCTCTCCGGACATCTGGCTGACCACCCTGGACTTCTCTAGCAGATAGTTGAGGATATGCCCTCCTTCAGGAGCCCCTTCATAGTTGAACTGAACGTCCATGTACTTTCCGAATCGGCTGGAGTTGTCATTTCTGTGTGTCTTCGCGTTACCGAAGGCTTCTAGCAGAGGGTTCGTTTGAAGAAGTTTGTCTTTCACTGTTTCTACGTTGCGAAGGTGGTTTGTTCTTGCTGCTATGTACTCTAGGACCTTTTTAGAGGCTTCTGTCTTGCCGGAACCGGATTCGCCTGGACAGTAAAATATTTTGGGTTAATGTTATCAGTAGTAATAACTAAGCAGATTTTGTCAACACTTTCGCTGTACATGGAAACAGACAAATTAGTTAAACAATCACCATGAATCAAATGTGATGGCGGGCAGGGAAAGGGCTATCGTTAACGTTTAATAGAAGTTAGCAGGTATATCGTACCTGAGATCAAAATGCATTGTTCTCTGTGTTCATATACCAAGGACCTATATGCGTTGTCTGCGATCGCGAATCTGTAACAGAAAAAAACAGTTATAAATAATATTTTTAGTGCAGGAACGGGAAGAATAGAAAAGATTTTGTGCTATAGGTAACATTTGGACCGTATGCCAAAAACTTTAGAAGTCCACAATTCCACAAAAACTTGAGAAATGACTAATATGTAAATGGTGGACTTGTCAGTATAATTTACATATATGTAAAGTTTTTACGTTATAATTATGTGGCTTAAAGTTTTGTGGTCAGAACAGACACTTGTAAGATTTACTAATTTGTAAATTGTAACTTGTAAATGTAAAGTTTTATGGTAGGTATAGGGCTCTGGTTAAATATCATCATTAACACGCCCTAAGAGACATCCTATCAGACTACAAACCCATAACAACGATCTTAAAATAAATAGAAATACATCGATAATATCATCGACGAAACATACTACATATTTACATTTCGATAAATTCTCTTTAAAAAATAAATTAATAAAATAAATTTCAAATATGTACTCCATGATGTTGAGAGGGTATTTTTGTCCACGGTTCCAAGTCGTTTTTTCGTGTAAGTCGTAAAACGAGTAGGTATGTTCCGACATCCAATAACCATTAGGTGCTGTTATCAAGTAGATAAGTGGCCATTATCAGCTCAATAATAAATAGTATCGAAGTGCTTATAGACAATATTAGTTTGTCACAAAGTATATCTCTTTTTATGTAGTTACAACGCACGTAAATTTATTCGGATGGAATTATACAGAATTGTATGATTTGTGCTACTTTATGTGTTTAGACAATAATAATAATAGTCCTATAGAGGCATGAGGAAGTGTGTAAAGTTCACTCATCCTCCATAGAAAAGGGAGGACCCTCCGACCAGAAGGGTGTTGTGACTGGCGAGCAACTGCCCGATGATTCATGTCTGGCCGTTGTATCTATGCTAGTTGCGCGGTAAACTCTGCTTGCGCGATGCAGGATTTTTGCGTGACGTCAGTATGACGCGTTGTTTGCATGTGGCGTTGTAGATACCGCTACAGTCCTCCAGACCGTATTTAGTCCTTTCTGGCCAATCTCAACGGAGTGCACGAGTTTGTGCGCAGACACAGATGCACTCTCCTCTTCCTTCATTGAGAGTGTCCGTAGTCCGATGGGACGACAATCCGACACGACTCGAGAAAGATCAGGCGCAGGACCAACGGTTTAACGTGCTTTCCGGGGCACAGGGGTATCACACCGCCCACTTCCAAACTTCCAGCTGTTACTAAGAAATTCTTAATAAAAAACCCAATAACACTGTCCGACCTGGGATTCAAACCCAGGACTAACGCTCAGCAGTCGCGCTTGCGACTACGAGACCAATGGGGTAGTTTAGGCAATAACCTTATAAACGCCTCAACGTGTGACCATAGTCACTTTATACAATGTCGCAGGGACATCGACGCGAGAACTGAAACTGGTTGCGCGTCGATATCGCTGAGCTATTCTTATGACGCTTCCTCGGCAGTCTACCCAGCAACCACCTGGCTGATTGGCAAAGATTTTTCAGATAAGTTTGTGCTAGAGTGAGAAAAAGTTAAAAGCTATTGGATATTGTGCCAACTGCCCCTTGTGTGTATATATTTCAAAGAATCGGATATCACATTTAAGACCATAATTAGACGAGTTTCGCCATGAAGTAGCTTTCACAGGTGAAATTAGCTTACGAATCTATTTGTATGACACATTTGGCAATAAAAAATGCTACCATCGGACGCCATCGGTAAGCAAAACGATTCGTTTTTGGTTATAGAATCGGAGCATAAAACTGAATAAAAAGTTTGCCAGTAAATCATCAATGAGCTAGGATTGGTCAATTCTCATTTCATCTGCGACCTACGCACCTTTATTGAAGCACTGGTACACTCCACGACTCAACTATCAGAAACAATTATGGTTAGATACATGGGGTAGATAAGGGCAGATAACAATGACACAACTATACTTTCTCATTGTACTTTCCCACTCGTCAAATATCAGAGATAACCTCGATGATCCATTCATATCTTTGGATAGAGGCCTCTCAGCTCAGGCATTAAAGTTCGGCAATCCAGATGATTAAATGTGTCATCGATATTTGTGCTTAAAATGTTGGTACTTAAGCAATCTGCCTAGCCTTTTCTGAACTGTGTTCGGGTCGGCTTCCAGTATAACCGGATGCAGTTGAATACCAGTATTTTACATGGAGCGAGGACCTCCACAATACCCCTTGGTAAGACTGGTTGTCAGACTTTTGAGCTTCTAATGACAGTCGAGACCAACGGTTTACGTGCTCGGAGCACGGAGGGGTCTCGATTTGTAACGGATGGTCACCCATCTACTAAACAACCGCGACAATTTGACACTAAATAGTGAAGCATAGGAGCTACAAAATTGTAGTGGTATCTCATATTGGCTGTTTAGTCTAAGGTTCAGTTTTACTACTTCCGGATAAGTATACATCTTAATAGGTCCCGGTTTAATTAAATTATTCGGCAAACGATTCTTCTGGGAAATTCTGGAAAATTTATAATTTCCTATAAGTATCTACATTATTAATGAAATACAATCATTTAGAGTTTATCCAATTTGTTATACTACCCTAAGAACCAATTAGTCATAATTATCGTGTTCAATATATTATATATTATCACTTTACATATAATAGGTAATATATATTTTATCTTTCGGGGAAGTCTAGACCTGGCACATGAAATTCCAAATTCATTGATAAGATGGACTTTCAGTTTTCCGTTCTGAGATTTTTACCTATTAGGTATCTGTGGATGTGATAGCTCCGTGCCTCGGAAAACACGTTTAGCCGTGTCCTGCGCCTGATGTCTCTCCGAGCGGGTCGGATTGCCGTCCCATCCGACTATGAGAGTGAGGAAAGAGAGAGTGCATCTGTTTCTGCGCACACAGTTACGCTATCGCTTGAAAATCTAACGTGGCGAAGGCTAGTCTCTGTTGACATTGGCCGCCATGACAGAAATACGGTCTGGAGGATTCTATCGATCGACTGATCGGTAGATGCGTCATAGTGCGATGAAATAGGTAATACAAGAAACTAATAAATTTTAAAAACAAGCTCATATTTAAATGCGCTAAAAAGAATAAAATAATCTTTTCCTACTTTCAACATAGTATAACGTAATGACGTTATATGTTTAAAGTAAAAGTCTCGCGCCAAGCTTTTATATCATATAAATTGTGTAATGACACAATTTATATGATATAAAAGCTTGGCGATAGACTTAAGTAGATACTCGTCTTTACTTAGTTTGAAACAGCTCGGCTTCTTGCAGAACAACTGCCTTACATAGGTAGTAATCGCGAAGACTTTATAAGAAACCTAACATATTCTCAGGAAAATATGTATTTGCAAATAAGACTCACACGTGAGGTGGTGCCTCGAAGAAAGCTTTCTTGTAGTAGAGCTTGGCCTTCTCCTCCGTGTAGATAGGCAGGGGCTTGTATGGGTTGACTGATATGAGCACGTTGCCGATGTACGTCTGTAGAAGAGAGAATGGCACAGTCAGTAAATGTATGTAGAAGAGTATCTAACAGTAAACAGTTACTGTAGATACTCTTCTACATCTTCAAGGTCAAGATCTTGTTGTCACTGTATTGTGTCGGAAGACAGACTTACCACCCAAACTGTCCACTATTATTTTACTATGTAATTTTCACGATTTTTAAATAAGTCCGGTTAAATACTTTCGTTCATTTGAATTTCATTCGTCAGGACCCAGTGGGGGCAGTTTTGGACATGACAATCATCCAACCAACATTGAATAATTGTTACTAAACTACCTCAGTAATGTGTTTCGACGTTGTCATCATTATTGGGAACTTCTTTTCCTACCACAACGGAGACATCTTTTAAGTTAGTCTAACCGAAATTGGTAAAATCAGCATTAGTGTAGGTAGTGCAACTTTCGGCCTTGCAACTCGGCCAATTTGCGGATCACCTAGTGCTTCTTATATGTAGTTTAAACACACTTACATAAATAATATTCTCGTTGAATCGCTTCCTCAGGTTGTCGATGAAGGCGGCTTCGGAGCGGAAGTCTTCGAGCAGAACGAAGTCCTGCACTCCGACCCTCTCCCGGTGCACTAGAGCGTGCTCCATCATGCCTGTCACTGACACCGGCCGCAAGAGCCTGCAAATAAAGGAGATAGTGGTTTAGTTCCAATACAGTTACAACTGAAGACATGTGGACTAGAGGTGGTTGGACCAACGTGGAGACTACTAAAGAAGACATCAGCGCAAAGGGAGAAATGATGACAGGTCCTGAAGATAGTATGCACAAGTGTAACAACAAGATATGATAAAATATGTTGGCATACTTTTATAGAACCACGTAGGTTTGACCCCAAAGAAAAAAAAACCGGTCAAGTGCGAGTCGGACACCGAGGGTTCCGTACAAACTTTTAGGTATGTAAATAGTATATCACGGGATTTTTTTTGTGTTGTAACTACAAATTTCCTGTTTTCGGATTTTTTTCTTTACTTGTGCTACATGACATTGCCTTTTGCCAAATTTCATGATTCTAGGTTAACGGGAAGCACCCTATAGGTTTTGATTCCGGAACATAAACGCCCGTATCTTTTGATTGCGTTGGTTTAGAAGGTTGATTTTTTCACTGCTTCAAGGGATTGCAGCCCTGAGTATTTGATATTAATTTCAACTTGATAACTCCACGCGTTCCTGAGGAAAAGGGTCTTGACCGATGGACAGACGGGCAACGAAGTGATCTTATAAGGGTTCCGTTTTTCCTTTTGGGGTACGGAACCCAAAAAAATAGGTTAAATGAATGTTAAATGAATAATTTAGGCATCCTACTGCCAAGGTCGAGATTTTAATTTTGAGTCAATCCCATATTATTTTATCATGCATTTGTGAGATAAGAAATTGTTTTACGATTTTATGCTTCTCTATGCTCCCTACGCTGCTAATCTGATCATTGCCTATTCAATCTTTATCACCGAAGTTAAAAACTCACCAGGCTTTCGACAGCTTAGCACTCACAAATACAATATTACAAATGTCTCTGAGATCACACTGATAGCCCATTTTTGTATAGCTGACACACGCATGATTAAATTTAAAATTGTTGTAACTCATCTTTGGTCACTTCAAACATAAGACTAACTAACTGACTCTAGAGAATTGATAGCGTACGACTGACGATAGAATGGGTAAGTAATTATCATATTTACAATATAATTAACGCGGTGGGAACGGTAAATACACTGTTGCATTGTTTGTTGGATACAAATAGAGAGTTGTTTGTCAGCTTAATGAGATAAAGTAAACAGAATTTGGCTGTTTTGTTTATAGACAGGACTATACCTAATGGTTGTTTTCAATAATTAGGTGAGTGGTTAGACGAATTAGTGTAAGTTATATGTAAATAACTGTAATTAGTTAATTTAAGGTATTGTTTCAGAGCACTGATGGCCAAGTGGTAACGGCCGCGACTTACGAGTTGTAGGTCATAGGTTCGAACTTAACAGGCGCTTTACTTTGTGTACATTATTTTATCACCATTGCTGTCAAAACGATGAAGAAAAACATCATGAGGAAACCGGCTTGTCCTAGAACCAAAAAACTCGAAGACATGTGGCACCCACCACCATTTGGCCCGTGTGGTGGATTATGGCCCACTCCCTCTGAGGAGGCCTGTGTCCCAGCAGTGGGAACATTACGGTAACTTCTATACAGTAATAGTTCTCATGACGAACGTCTTCACAAGGAGTTGCACTACCTGTTCAGTATCGATGGACCTTCTTGTTTTTGTACTTTAATATTTATCACCGAAAATCAAATTGATCTAAATTTAAACATTAATTTAAATTGGTGGAAAATATTACTCAAAATATTTTTCTACCTATTAATCTAATTGTTTTTATTGACATTACAAGGTAAGTGCATTGTTTCAAGTCCTGTGAAAACTACATGCTCTGCTTTTAAACCATAACAAAGTACCTATATTATAGGTACCTACATACCAACGTTATTCCGTAAAGTCAGAAAACCGTCTTTACGGTAGCATTAAAATTTTACGTACGGACCTAAGCACCAATGTGTCGTATTGCAGTATAAATCTGCGGCTCAATTAGCTCAAATCGTGATATTTGCGGGAATGTCAACTTTCTTGACATTATGCTCAAATATCATGACATTAGGACACGGGACGCTTTCGGCAAAACTAAACGATTACTCATCAAATGAATGTGGGTAGGTGGATTTCGAGGAAATTGAGGGTGGCGCTCGCTGGTTCGTATAAAAAAATTGATGGTGTTTAGTGCTTATTTGGTTGGATGGCGGGATTTTTGGAATTGTTATTGTTTTTTAGGGTTCCGTACCCAAAGGGTGAAAACGGGACCCTATTACTAAGACTCCACTGTCCGTCTGTCATCAGGCTGTATCTCATGAACCGTGATAGCTAGACAGTTGAAATGTTCAGAGATGATGTACCTATTTCTGTTGCCGCTCTAACAAATCCGTGTGCGAATCCGACTCGCACTTGGCCAGTTTTTTTTTTTTGTAAAGAGAAGCTAAAATCGAGCAGGGTCCTAAGTCCTAAGTACATGGACCTAACTAGGTACCGAGATAATGCAAAAAAAGTGTCTGACTAACAGCCAGTAATAACTGTTTCATGAAATCATCATTCTTTGGAGTTACGTGGTCTTAGAGAGTTGTGTTGATGACTTTAATGATTATAATTATGTAAATACATAGTTATTTGTTACGGCCGCGAATCATATTTTGATCGACGTACAACTTAATACAGACCAGCAAATCGCAAAAAACGTAAGAAAATTTGAATTTTGCGGGCTACCTTAGCGCTTCCCCCTTAAATAAATTACACAAAGTAAAGCGCCTGTCTGGGTTCGAGCCTACGATCTGCGTCTCGTAAGTCGGGGCTGATTCCACTGGACCACCACTGCTCTCATTCCACCACTGCGTTGGTTACGTATGTGACTTTAACATCGAAATCTATTCAATCGTGCCCACTTGCAAGGCTCTTAACTTCACGGTGATTGCGAAAAGCCGGATAAAAACTAAGCTATCACAAAATTATCGATATCGATAATCGAATAACGCACATAAACCAACACGATAGACTGATTACAATGAATGCTTGACGTCATTCACACTGTTGCATGTCATCCGCATTCACTCATCCCTAGTAGATAGGGCCGTCCGTTTACATTGACCCACTCACATAATTGTCACGTCCCGTTATTAATTGTTATGGTTTTATTTGTATTTTATAGGCGTTAATTAGTCATCAGTATTAATGGCTGAGATAGGAAATATCAGAGCCGTCTTTACCCGGGGGTGCATGCACCCCTTGGTGCATGGCACCCGGGCGCCAGGGTCTTAGGGGGCGCAAGCCAATCCTTATCCTACACGTACCATGCGTAAACCTTCACGAAATTGAAATGAATAAAAAACTACAGTTTACGACTCAAGTCAAGATAAGTTGACAAACTTGGCTATTAGCATACCTATCGAATTGAAAATTGATTACAAAACAGACAATATCTCAAAAAGATTGCCGATTTTAAAGCCAGAAAAATTAAATTTGATGTTTGAAAATGTACCTAATTTTTATTTATTTATTAAAACTTTATGCACATAATGTACAAAGGCGGACTTAATGCCTTGGGCATTTTCTACCAGTCTACCTTAGGGTGATGCAGAGACAAAACAGTAGGTGCAACAGAACAGAAAAATTTGAGGAATAAAATATAATAATAAATACTTATATACATACATACAACAAATTATACAAAGTGAGGAAAGATAAAAAAATTAAAAAACATAGATGGAGAAAACCAACAAATTAATTATGGGACAAGTCTGCCAACTCCTTATGGATGTGTTCCCGAGCTTTTATTTTAAATGTGAGCCGACTGGTTGCCATCCTGATATTCAGAGGGAGCGCATTCCAAAGGAAAACCGCCTGGACAGGAAAAGAAGATTTAAGAAAGCCAGAGCGGTGAGTAGGACATCGTAGAAGACGATTATTGGAAGAACGAAGATTCTTGATGTGCGCAGAGCATAAATATTGGAAGTGAGAAGTAAGATAAGAAGGAGAAGTGGGTTTGTCTAGAAGAGAAAACAAAGTTGTCAAAGCTCTTAACGCTCTGCGCTGTCTGATGGGTAACCATTTTAAGCGTAACCGGTGCGCGGACACATGATCGTACTTACGGAGATTAAATACGAATCGAATGCAGTTATTTAGAAGTCGGTCAAGTTTATTGAGGAGATCTGCATTCAGGTCGTAGTAACACACATCACCATAGTCAAGAATAGGAAAGATAAGGGACTGAACTAACATTACCTTTATATGGGATGGGAGAATGTTTTTCATACGATAGAGCGACCGCAACGTACCGGTGACTCTCTTGCTCACAATCGCGACCTGCTTACGCCAGTCAAGGCAGGTGTCAACATACAAACCCAGATCCTTGACGTCAGAGCTAAACGGAATCACTTTGCCGTCAAAGGTGACCGGCGGTACCGTTAAATCATTCAGCCTTCTCAAGCTATGGGAGCTCCCAACGATGATAGCCTGGCACTTGGTTGGGTTAACGACTACCCCGAAGCGATCAGACCAGTTTTTCACCACGGCTAGATCCCGGTTTAGCTCCTCAATCGCATCAGATAAGTTGTCAACACCCGCCTGACTGTACAGCTGCAAGTCATCAGCGTAGAGATGATACGCACACTGAAGCTGGGTAGTAATAAGATCTATAAAAATAGAGAACAAAAGTGGAGATAAAATACCGCCTTGAGGGACGCCAGCATCAAGATTACACCAGTTGGAAGAAGAGTCTCCCACAAGAACCGACTGCTGACGCCCCCGAAGATAGGATGAAAACCAATGCAAAACCTCAGGAGAGACCATAAGATAGGAGAGGATGGATAAAAGGACTTCGTGACTGACGGTATTGAAAGCATTCGAAAAATCTATCAGCACTAAAACGGAAACTTTAGTGTCTTCCATACCCCTCCTTATATCGTCAGTCACTTTAAGGAGAGCTGAGACGGTACTGTGGCCGGGCCTGAACCCGGATTGGAATGGACTAATGAGGGAGTTATGGTGAATAAAGTGGGAGAATTGCTTATGGACACAGGCCTCGAGCACTTTAGATAAAAAGGGAAGGATGGAAATCGGACGAAAGTGACTGGGAAGAGTGGGATTAGGAATTTTAGGTAGTGGTCGCACATGGGCTTTCCGCCAGAGCGAAGGGAAGTCACCAGAGTGAAGGGAGAAGTTAACGATATGGGAGATTGCAGGAAGGAGCTGTTCAAGAGCCGTCACTATCATGTGGCGACTAATGTTATCACAGCCCACGGCTTTAGATTTAATGGAGAGGATAATCTTCTTGATCTCTTCCGGGTCGACCGGGGTGAAGGCAAAAGGGGTGATATTGGGTCGCGTCAGACCAGCAAGATAGTCAATAGTTTGACATTTGGTTAGACTATCAAGAGTGGGAACAGTGGCAAAATGGCGATTTAGATCGTCCAAACCAAATGTATTAGAAGGGTCTGAATGTCGCGATCTGCCGATACCTAGAGTTCCAAGGAACTTCCAGATATCAGCCGGAGAAGAAGAAGTGATATTATGAATAATGTGGCGGCGTTTAGCGTTACGTATCATCTGATTACAACGATTGCGAGCAGTTTTGAAGAGGATCCAATTATCCTCCGACCTATCCTTTCTAAACTTCCGGAAAGCGCGGTCCCGTCGTCGCATTGCCATTTGAACTCCCCTATTCATCCATGGCGCAGGCGGGCGCTTCAGCTTGACTTTCCTGATAGGAGCGTGGGTGTCATACAACTTGACTACAGCTGAATTAAAAACATTAACTTTGTCGTCAACTGAGGCGGCTTCCTCCAAGGGTCTCCAGTCAATATTAGAAGCATCTTGTATTAGCTTTTCAGCATTCATCCGCGCAAAGGCTCGCCTGTACTGGAATGTAGGTTTGGGTTTAGGAGGTTTAAGGACATAAGACAGGACATAATTTTATTGTAGAGTAGTATTAAATAAAAAAATAAAACACAAAAATTGGGGCGCAGGCTGATTTTCGGACGGCCGGGCGGCCCTGGGAAATATGTAAATGCAGTAGAAAATTGTTTATTGTCCAGGTAATACAGTAAGCCGCGGGGTAATTACGGAACACACTAACAGTAGGAACGGCTTTCATTTTGACAGTTCAACAACATTCATTGTGTTATTTACGTTGTTGAGAAGAAAATTTTTTGAACATATGAAGCAATGGATTAGCTGCTTCAAAATGATGCAGTTTGTGATTGATACTGTGTTACGCAATTAGAGTGTAGGTTCACAGCTTGAAAATACGAGTGAATAAAATGTTACCTACAGCTAAATTACAATAATTATTTGTTAGTGAGCCCCAAACTAGAGACAGTCTGTATTTTGTGGCTCGGGGTACGAATTCCAGAGTGGAGACAACAGAAGTGATTTCAATCCTATGATTTCTTTTCAGTTTTTCACATATACTAAAGAAAAACGGTATTTTCTTAATTCTTAGCCTCTTATTTTTGTTATCATAAGCTTTTCTACAAATAAGTTTGGTATCGAAACTTTATTGCAATTTCGTAAAACCATGCTACAAGTATTTCTCAGAAAATGGTTAGTTATACTCTCTTCATGCCGTTTATTTCAATACCAGACGTTCCCAGAACATTCTACAGACACATTACCTACGTCAGTACCTACTTAGTCCTTAAATAACTTTGTGACTTTTCCGTTAGGTCATAAAGTCTCATTAATTTTAGAACCAAGCTTGGTTTAGGTCATTATGTCATAATATTAAGGCCAGGATCTTCGAGCGTAGTAGGCATTTAGCGTTACCTCCGTCCTCGCGTGGCAAATGCCGCGAAAGCGCAGTTCGAATGAACTCGCTGACCCCTGTCACGGTTATTTTTATAAGTAATAGTATTGTGAATCGGCCCTATTCTTGAAATATAGGGCTGCTCGTCTACAGTATTTTAATTTCATCATCCTACTTTAGTTTCTTTCTAGTTTTGTGATTGTAAATATTATATTTTTAACCGACTTCAAAAAAGGCGGAGGTTCTCAATTCGGATATTTCTATTTTTTTTTTATGTATGTTAGGGGGGGCATAACTCCATCGTAAATAGACAGATCTGCAATTTTTTTTTTGAAGTGAAAACTTCTTTAGCATCGTTGTGATGTGATTTGAAAATTTTATGAAACGAAAAAGCAACAGTAAAAAGAGACATGAGATTTAACGTGGGAGAAAATGAGATAGGAAGCATTATACAGTGTTTTTGTTTTTTATTATTACAAATGACATCACAGTCATTTAATCCTATGCTACTAATTTGTGGTGATGATGATGATGAGGATGATGGTGATGGCGATGGCGATGGCGATGGTGATGGCGATGGTGATGGTGATGGCGATGATGATGATGGCGATGATGATGATGGCGATGGTGATGGCGATGGTGGTGGTGATGGTGATGGCGATGGTGATGATGGTGATGCGATGGTGATGGTGATGGCGATGGTGATGGTGATGGCGATGGTGATGTTGATGATGGTGATGGCGATGGCGATGGTGATGGCAATGGTGGTGGCGATGGTGATGGCGATGATGATGATGGTGATGCGATGTTGATGGCGATGGTGATGGCGATGGTGATGGCGATGATGATGGCGATGTTGATGATGGTGATGGCGATGGTGATGGCGATGGTGATGGCGATGGCGATGGTGATGGCGATGGTGATGGCGATGGTGATGGTGATGGTGATGGCGATGGCGATGGTGATGGTGATGGTGAAGGATGGATGGATGGATAAATGGATGGATGGATGGATGGATGGATGGATGGATGGATGGATGTTCTTTAGCATCGTTGTGATTTGAAAGTTTATGAAACGAAAAAGCGACAGTAAAAAGAGACATGAATTCATAAGATTTAACGTGGGAGAAAATGAGATAGGAAGCATTATACAGTGTTTTTGAAGGTTTCATTTCTACCACGTGTGAATTGCACACATGCTGTTTTTTTTATTTTTGTAAAGATCTGATGATGACTTTCAAAGACAAACAAGAACAACGGAACTCTTCAATAAATGCCAGCAAATCAACCGCGATTGCTGCTATAGCATATGTAATCGCAATCACACAACATAACATCACGCCTGTACCCTTCAAAGGGTAAAGCAGATGTGTTCAATAGCTTTGTTACTGATATTCACATAGCAAGTAGTGACATATGAATTTGTTTGGGGTAGGTAAGTACAACTAAAAAGTGAAAAATAAAAACTTTTTTACAAAAAAAAAACCGACTTCCAAAAAAAAAAACACTACAAAGTGAAAAATAACTTTAGTTTCGAAAGTCGGTGTCAAAAAATGAAAATATATTCTTCACGTTGTAGTGTTTTTTTTTTTGAGTCGGTTGTTTTTTTTGTAAAACACTTTTTTTGGTTGCTTGAATTCGTCAATAAGTTTTTTTAATTAAATCTACTAATCAAAAACACCACAATACGTATTTTTATTGAACTCTTCCTATTTCATTCACAACGAATTTCATATTTTTAAATAAAAAAACAGCAAGTGTGCAATTCACACGTGGTAGAAGTGAAACCTTCAAAAACACTGTATAAACTATAATGCTTCCTATCTCATTTTCTCCCACGTTAAATCTTATGAATTTACATGTTTCTTTTTACTCTCGCTTTTTCGTTTCATAAACTTTCAAATCACAACGATGCTAAAGAACATCCATCCATCCATCCATCCATCCATCACCATCACCATCGCCATCGCCATCGCCATCGCTATCACCATCGCCATCACCATCGCCATCACCATCTCCATCACCATCATCATCATCGCCATCGCCATCACCATCGCCATCACCATCGCCATAACCATCGCCATCGCCATCACCATCGCCATCACCATCATCATCATCGCCATCGCCATCACCATCGCAATCACCATCGCCATAACCATCGCCATCGCCATCACCATCATCATCATCGCCATCACCATCGCTATCACCATCACCATCGCCACCACCATCGCCATCACCATCACCATCGCCATCACCATTACCATCGCCATCACCATCGCCATCATCATCGCCATCACCATCACCATCGCCATCACCATCGTCATCGCCATCGCCAACACCATCACCATCATCATCACAAATTAGTAGCATAGGATTAAATGTGATGTCATTTGTAATAATAAAAAACAAAAACACTGTATAATGCTTCCTATCTCATTTTCTCCCACGTTAAATCTTATGTCTCTTTTTACTGTAGCTTTTTCTACTGTAGCTTTTTCGTTTCATAAAATTTTCAAATCACAATAATGCTAAAGAAGTTTTCACTTCGAAAAAATATAATATTTTACCTATACAATCACAAAACTAGAAACACAAACTCAAAAACTCAAATTTTGCAATTGAATATAAACCTTATTCCGTTGTAGTAAAGTTGAAAATCTATTACAGATATTACGATAATTGTAAATTTATGGTACCGACCTGCTACTGCTAGTACTGTGACGAAAGCAAGAGAACCTATACAACTACAATATTATTCTGTCGCGTCGTCTTATAAGTGGGTAGTTATAAATACGTAGAAAAATAATAATCAAAATTACCTTATTTTTTTTTAAGCTTTGCAGTTCAATGCTGAACGTTTTTTTTTCTTTCTTCTGTATTTATTCCCCATAATTTAATCTTAATTATCACTATATTACAACTATATTATAACAAACTAATATTTAGTTTAATTATTAATACTAGAACCTAAACAATATTTACAGACTGAATTTTGAAACTAATACACAAACACGGAAATTAACTAACAATATTATAACGTATATTTCGATCGATTAGCGGGAACGCGGCGAGCCAGCAAAAGCGACACAGGTCCTACCTCGGTAACGCCCGGCGGGCTACTGAAGTGAAGCGCGCAGGCCGCCTTTTTAGATTATATCTAGTTAAGACAATAAAAATCAGTTTTGAGAAAAATTAACCGTAGAATGTTCTACTATACATCATTGCCTATTTTTTCATATATTTTTTGCGAGTAAAAGTTAAGTCTACTTCAAATGCGACTTGAAAAACGATTAAAAACTTCGCTGTTTTCGATTTGTTTGCGATTTTTTATGATCGAGTGAAGTTGTAAATATCGTGTTTTGAACCATAGAATAATCAAGAATGTTAGTTAAACTATGCCATATATTTTTTTCAGATTAAAACAAAGAATATTTGATTGTTTAATGTTGAATCAAAAATAGGTCGATTCCGAGATTTCCGAGAGTCCTGGTACAAGCGCCCCGTGGTTTCACTCGCATAAGTCTCGATCGAGTGGGAATAGATATCGGCGTAACAAAAAAACATGTAAAAATTCAAATCTATGATTCTCTTTATAATATCAGTTCAGAATAGCATCTGCCCGCGGCTACATCCACGTGTAGGTCGAATATTATCCCACAGAAATCTACTACCGATACCGGGACAAAACGTATCCGTATCTAATCCAGATCAAAGTCTATCATAGTCTATATGTGTGCCACATTGAAATTCGGTAATGCGATCGGAGAGACTTTTGAAAAAGCCTAAGTAAAAAGTCATAATTCGAGGTATGGCTCTCGCTTATTTCCTTCTCCAATATTAGACCAATTTCAAAAATATTTCATAAACTGAATAAAAAAGATATTGTGTCCCTATATTTTTCTTTTTCATTAATAGTTGTCTTTGTACACTAGGCCTCTGTTGACAGCGGTTTAAATCGGCATTTTTTGAGGGTTCTAGTGCTTATAAAAATAATGTATCATCAAAAAGGAAAACATAGGGACATACAAGTAGTTAATATTTATTATTCTGTGAAAATCATTGCTTAATGGTTAGTAACCAGAAAGAAAAAACATCAGAAAAAAAAACTAACCAGAAAGAAAACAGACGAGAGTGTTTCTATGGAGAAAAAGACAATTTCCTCTCAGGGCGTGAAAAGGCAACAGGCAGGCAGAGTGACAGACACAGTTACCTTCGAATGTATTAAGTAATATGTATGTATTAGTGTTAGAGTATGAATTTTGAGATCCCTAAAATTCTACAAAGCATATTGCCCACTCAAGCCCTCCTCAAATAGCATAGTGTGGTTTCCGCAAATCCGCGTTCAATTAATATAAAGTGACATCGCGTGCGGGCTGCCCGCCTGACAGACCCATTTCATTAACGGTCGCTGGACGCAAACTGTTTTAGTTACACAGTGGGTCAAGTCCATCGAGATATAAGTACTAGGTCAAGTCAATAGGTTAGTAAGATTTTTATCCAATAATTTCGCAAAAGGTACTTGTGGCTAAATGATAACAGCCGCATAGGTCAATCAAAGGCTAAGCTACTCTTGTCGCGGTCGGTTCGTGGAGGGGTGACCATCCATTACATATTGCGACCCCGTTCGGAAAGCGCAGCGTGTTAAGCTGTTTGTCCTGACGTCATTCGTAGATCTTTAATAGTCGTTACGGGTCGTCAGAAGCCCGAAAGTAGACCTCTTAATAAAATGTACGATAAGTATATTTTTTGACGTGACAACGTCTAATAAATCGATCGATGAAGCTGGCTGCACTCACGAAAAAACATGACTCATGTAGCGTTACCTCGCGGCCTCGCTCTGTAGCGTGGAGGCGTTCCATGGCGGCTTGAAGTGCAAGCGAATATTAACAAATGCAATGCAACTATTCAATCAGTATTTTCTTATGACGTTGTCACGTTCAACTATCGTCAGTAAACCGACTTTACAGACAACCGATTTTTTTTATCTAAGTAGATACCTATTTGTCTAATGATTGGTTGGTTGTCAGTCGCTGTCGGAAATCGTAAACAAAAATACTTAAAACCTCAAGAAATCGTGACTAGACTAATCGCTCAGATTATATTACCAATAACAAATTCACATCCAATTCGGAAACGTGTCCAATTACCAACGTTCATTAAGAATTCTCTTCGCATTTTTGTGTTTCATATAATTATTATGTATCCTTACAATACGACGGCACTGTACCTACTCAAATTTCCACTTTACTTCTTACATAGTTAGGTTTAAATTCCCGTGTGTTGGTTCTGTTTGTATGCTTAGCTCGAGCATCGTAGCTGAGGACTATTTTGGTAAAGCAAGTCCCAAAATCGTCCATAGAAGTCAATCACCCTGCGGTTACAATCATGCTAAATAAAGAATATAGGTACCTATTACAGGTATAAATACAGATTCAGTCAGGATGGAAGTTTGTTTGTTTGTAAAATGTGCGGATGTCTGGCTGGAAAGGCATGTTTGATGCACTTTACAAGATGTGTGTTTAATCTTAATTTTGAGTTCTTGGTTTGATCATAGAATCAAGAATGATTGACGATATGGTTTAGTTCTGGGGCCCTAAAAAAGTCACTTTAGTTTTTTGCCACCGACTTCCGAAATTAAAGTTACTTTTCACTTTGTAGTTTTTTTATGAATGTTTTGTATTACCTATACAGAATCTGTTATCTCTGGCTTAGGCAGCCATGTTGGATTGATTAATTAGGTTAGTTAGATACTTAGCACCACCTGACGTCAGTTTTCTAAGTGAAAACTGACGTCAGTTGGTGCTAAGTATCTAGTAGATGAGTGAAGTTAATTAGGTAAACTTAACGTGTAGTGTGCTTGTGAAAGTTTTACAATAGGCATGGAATCTGAGGTCAATTCTATAAAGAACTCAGTTCTTGTACTTTCGAATAGCAAACTAAGTACATACCTATGTATTCACGCAAAACCACATGAACAAATTTGAATGAACTTTGACACCAAAGAGACAAGGCGGGCCTGTGTGGTCTCTTTGTGTGTCAAAGTTTCTATTCGTGTTGTGTGACTATCCTCCAGCAGAAGATAGTCATCGAGAAGTTGAATGGCATGCGAAAAGTGCCCTTTGTCCAGCTAGAATGCTTTTTACGGTTCCGCACCCGAGGGGTAAAAACGGGACCCTATTACTAAAACTCCACTGTCCGTCTGTCTGTCACCAGGCTGTATCTCATGAACCGTGATAGCTAGGCAGTTGAAATTTTCACAGATGATGATATTATGTAGGTAGGTACACCATAAATTACAGGCGAGAGAGATGATGTATTTCTGTTGCCGTTATAACAACAAATATATAAAAATTAAATAAAGTTAAAATTTAAAGGGGTACCTATAAAAGAAACGTTTCTTTCGGCGTTTTATGCCTTGTGGCATGGATCCCATTGTGTGCGAGTCCGACTCGCACTTGGCCGGTTTTTTGATGATGATAACACTTTTATCTGGATTCTAGAGTGATTCCCATAGGATGCCAGTTAAACTGCGGGCAAAGCTGTGTGCTCGATCGGATTTTTATCGGCAAAAATGACAAACTACCATAAATACAGTGGGTGGAACATGGAAGGCCATGCTCCTTCGAAGGCCAATTATTAAAATTTCGCAGAACTATTGTCATGTGATGACAAATTCCTTCTATTTACACAAACACCCATCGAACTGGAAATCACAGACGCGGCGGCGAATCGCTTGCGCTACTATTTTGGCAGTACGGTCCCTCGCTTCTTCGATATCGGGAATCGCCGACGATTTAACACTAAAAGTTACTGAATAGCGATTAAATCTACGATAAAAAGAAGTAGTTGTTTATATGTTACGTAATAAAACAAAGTATTACTTAAATATTTGTAAGTTTTATTTATCCAGTAAATAAACGAATAATAACTGTTTATTTGTTAGAGTGGCCTTCCATGGTACACCCACCTTACTTGCATCCCTTATTTAACCCCTTTAGGGGGGTGTTTTTTAAATCCTATATTAGTATTTTCTTTCGTAAGGAACTCTTATGCAAAATTTACTGCTTCTAGACCCAGTGGTTCAGTTAAATTTATTATTATAGAGCAGCTGTCCTGCAATGCCGTACTGTTGGGCAAGAGCCTCCCTCCATTATTTTCATCGGTCCTGCGGGGTAATTGTGTAACACACTATTACTAGCGATAGCTTTCATTTTGACAGTAGGTATATCCTATCCTACCCAGTATTATTTCCTTCAAAAGTATTCAGATTAAGATTGATTGAGTTATGCAAAGGGTGCCGGTTCTGCACCAATTCTCTAAGGAAGACATCCAAGTGCATCCAAGTAACTATAAAAGTGCTGTATAGAAACACTGTCTTCGTATAGGAAGGAAGACACGTTCCTCAGGCAGCAACAATGATAGCTAAATCCGTTATTCATGCCAAATTAAGAGCTCATTTGAATCCATCATAGTAAATAACCGTGCGGTGAATACTAATCGCTATATCAAATTGAATGCTTGAGCCTTCTATTAGGGCTGTCAGCATGAGTATTTATGATTATAGTCATTCGTTTATTCATTATAAAAGAAGTAGCTAAAATCACTGTTATTATTCTAGACATCAGAATCAAACGTCATTTGTTTACATTAGGCTGTGAATCGGCGTTTCAAACGTCCCATAAGATAGTCCTTCAAAACGCACGCTCTTCACCACTGTGCTTTCGCTTGAAAGAAGAAGTGGCGCAACAAACTCCGAGGCAACAGCTGTTGGAACAATGTTTTAATTACTAATAAATAATAACACTATTTCATGTGCTTCTCGATCGTAACAATCAGTTCAACAGTATTCATGTAATAGGTAATATGTAATACGGGCTGGTGTCCGCAAGTCCATGTCAATACGCGTATTTTGCGTACGGAAAATATGCATGTAATAGCATATTATGGTAATACCACCCAAGGACTCCACGAGACCGGCTCGACCTAGTGTGGAGAAGTAAGTAGGTAGGTAGTTGTGTAATTGAACTGAATTGAATTGGAGCTCATCAGCAAAATGCTTCCCTTTGCTTCTTATATGAAAAAATGTTAACCTAGCTATTAATGTTGTTAGACCATTAGGAAATGTAAAACACTGTTATTGGCAAAATCATTATCAATCTTTTCTGTACTTTCTAGGAACAAGGGCCAAACTACTGGCGTTAGGAGACTGAGATAGGAACCAGCTAACTAACTTGTCCAAGAATACCGGTTTTAGAGACTTTGACGAGAGCCTCATGGCCCATGGGGTTTTTTTTCTTTTTTCTCATTTTGAGAAAATTGAGAATAGCACATGTCTAGTTTTTTCCCAACTATTGTGGGAGTCGGCGTCCTCTAACCGGATGTAGCTGTATACCAGTATTTTACATTTTTTTACATGGGGCAGCTGCAATTTTTGAGTGTGCCGAATTCTATACGTATTTTGGGCATGAATTCCAAAAATACCGCGTTTATACTCATCACGAACAGAAACAACAGTTATCGGATAAGCAATAAATGAGGTTTTTTCCTGAAAAAAGGAGGAAAATGAAGCAAAAAAGGTCGTTGACTATTATAATATGTATGTCCTTATCAAAATTATTGCAAATTAGAATTATCACACCGATATGATAATTCTTCCTTAGATAACGCACGCATTCACATTGAATAGGCTAATGGATTGACTTGAGTCATCGACATTAATGACCGGATCAAGGTCACAATGATCATATTTATTACAACTATAAAATTTAAGTATCAGCTTGATTGATGTTGAAATGTGATGAATGATGATATAACACAATACGTAAATAATGGATCAGAAGAATATCTTCTTACGTGTCAGCTCGAGTTAGAGGAATAGCTCATGCTGTATTGCTGTTGTAATAAAATAAGCCACATAAGGTCGATTCCTAAAATTTACGGACAGTTATTGGTTAAAATTAAAACTCATGTATCTTTACCAATAATGAAGCAAAGGTCTCATAGCTTTGCTTAGTTAATAGATGCTCCCTTAAAGATGTAGTTACCACAGATAAAATTAGCTAATGAATCTATTTATATGCCCAGTATGGGCATGGTAATAAAAATGCTGCCATTGGCAAGCAAAACGATTCGTTTTTGTTTATAGGATCCGAGCATTAATAAGGTTGGTTGTTTGGCTAAACAGAGCATACTTTAGTGTTGCCAGTCGTGCATATTGATAGCCGTCATGAACAATCTTCAGGGTTACTACATGATTACTACAGTGGTGACCTAGCTATTTCTTAGATAGGAGATGGTAATGATGCCATACGTATAACTACATAACAAATTCCGTGGGGACTCAGCGGGGTAATTGCGTAGCACATTAGTAGTAGGCCTCCTGGCGAAGCAATAACAGCCACACGAGTCGATCGTTCCGGTTAAGCTACGCTTTCCGCGGTCGGTCTGTGGATGGGTGACCATCTTCTCATACCGAGACCCCTCCGTGCCTCAGAAAGCACGTTAAGCCGTTGGTCCCGGCGGTCATTCTTGGATCTTTGACAGTCGTTACAGTTCGTCAAGGCCCTTCTGGTAACCAGTCTTATCAAGGTGTATATCGTGTTACCCAGTAACTGGGTTGTGGAGGCAGTCGCTCCATGTAAAATATTGATTACTGGTATTCAGCTGCATCCGGTTAGACTGGAAGCCGACCCCAACATAGATGGAAAAAGGCTAGACAGATTGACTAACAGTAGCATTTTGACAGTTCAACAACATTTGCGTTATTTCCGTTGTTGACCAGGCAAATTTTTCGAACATATGAAATCAAAATAATTCCGATTGAGATTGATAGTGTGCGGGGCTGATTTTTAAAATATTCATTTATTTTTAGCAGTTAAAAGTGGTTTTAAAATCACCATCAATCCTGTCAAAATAACTTTATAATTCAATTATTTTCAATCCATTCTTCAAGGTTTGGGTACAACATTGTAAAGACATAATGATGTCATTGTATGCTCGTGTTACTACTAAGTTATTTTAAATACGATCTTTTTACGATCAGCGCTACTTGGCGCCTATGAGAAGTCTTTATTAACGTTAGTTAGGTTTTATTAAGTTAACTTTAGCAATAAAGTCAGTTATAGTGTATCTTAGTTTAAAATGTTTCATGCTCATTGAAAAGTAAAATATTGATGATAAAATTATATTTGATTAGATATTGTATTATATTGATTAGAATTAAGCCGTTTGTGGTTGAATCACTAGCTCTGAATAAGCTAAGCAGATTATGGATGATTATAATAGTCGATAAGTCGTAAATGGTACAGGCTGGTTCATTTAGTCATGAGGATGACCTCATGACTAAATGAACCAGCCTGTACCATCAAAAAAAAAAAAATTAATAAAAAACAGCAAAAAAAAAAAAATGCTGTAAAATCAGCATGCCTGGTAACATGAGTTACCAGGCATGCTGATTTTTTTCACTTAAATAAAACAATCCTGTTTTGAATAGAAATAAAACCAAAATCAAAATATTTTATTTCACATAAACCTACATGGGCACTTATGAAACGTCAGAAGCTAGGTGCACGGTTCCAATTGGTCGTTTCCTATGGGGAAGAACCGGCAAGAAACTCCACTGTTACTCTTTTTAAAAATAATTGGCCTTTACAATGTTTTCAAATTGCAGTAGGTATGGGAGGACAGCGTAGGCCTGTCAACAAGTACCTGGTACTTGTTAAAATAAAAAATGGTCTACAGAGTCTACAATGCCTACAAAATCCTCACATTTACAAAATAAGAATCTATCAAAAGGATATACTTAATAATAATAGAAAGTCTGTCCATCTCATAATCATCTAGCCTTTTTCAAACAATGTTGGGGTCGGCTTCCAGTCTAACCGGATGCTGTCTGTTTGTAAAGAAAGTCTGTCTTTCTCAATTTATTTCGCGACGAATATTAGTAGTTTTCCGTAATCAATGACTAACATGTTAATTATTTCAAAAGCCTTGATTGGAAAGATAATAATCTTCAATTAGCAATCTCTGTGATATTGACAATGGATTATGTATTGTTAATTGTTGAATAGTTAACGTTTCCAGAAGCTTAAGTAGCACTTTTTTACCTTCAACAAACAATTGATATGTTGTTATAATACGACGCTAATGGAGAGTACAGACAGCATCAAAATATTATGTTCATCCATTCTTACCTACACGCAAGGACATAACCACACAAGCGTGGCGTTCGACAACTGAAGATGGAACCTAGGCGGCGAAAATAAGTTACTCCCATCCAACTACAATTTACAATGCGCGCCACGAAAGATGAGACTTGACCCCGCCTCCCCCGCTCTTTTCGTCGCCCTTATGACGTCCGGTCCCGTCCCGCACTCAGACCTCATACCGCTATAGATACCTAAAATCATGTACTGCGCAAGTCAAACCACGTGGTGTGTCAAGTCTCATCTTTCGTGGCACGCATTGTACTGTCAAGATAGGGCCTTAAATCCAAAATCTATCATTTTCAGAATATTGTCCCCCGTTTAGGCCTCGAAGTTTGAGGGCTTTGCACCAATAAATCATAAAATTAATATTTGAGAGCATGAAATGAAGAGTTTCCAACCCTTGCTTATTTAACACCTGCACAGCACCCAAATTGCGAATCTGAAACATTTTGAAGGATATTGCTAATACATTGCTTCATATGTTCTAAAAATTTGTCTGCTCAACAACGTAAATAACGCAATGAATTTTGTTGAACTGTCAAATTGAAAACCATTTCTAATGTAAAAAACTGTGTTAAACATCCATACAATTATCCTACTGGTCTGTGCCATTCTCATGGTGATAAAAGCAAGCATTTAGCATTTTGTTTGCAATTTATACCATAATCAGACTATAATTTTCTCATTGTGATGGGACTGAATCCTCCTCATTGTGGGAAGGAATTGGGCCCTAGTGCAACACGCGGGCTTAGTGTGGGTTGTTATGTCTTATGTCTTCGAATTTTTGGTTCTAGGACACGAATGTCGGTTTCCTTACTATGTTTTGCTTGACCATAGGTGGTACTTATTTCAATTTCAAATAGCCTTTATTAGCAATCGTATAACTAGTTAAACAATTTATTTAAATTAAAGGTTTAGAGCATTAGTTTAGCATCAGAAATCTCCAGATTGCTTTGCTTTTTACTATATGCATCCCCCACGGTTTGCCATAGCTCACGGCCGTGAGTTCTTCTCCTGTGCGTCCCTCCCGCAGTTGTTTTCAAGTCGTCTTCCCATCTTCGCAATGGTGGAAGACCATTGCGAATCTTTTCCTCTTTCCTTCTCTGGGATACCATTCTGTTACTTCTCTGGCCCATGTTGCGTTTTAACCCCTGGTTTCCTTATATTAAGTATTATAAAGTTGAAGTTACAGTGTAGGTGTAGAATGCGAATCTTTGTCGTACACTCTTTTGTCGTCTGTACCTTTTGTCAACGCAACCCAAGACGATACCTTCCTAGAACATTAGTCACGCTAGATTGCAGTCTGTCTTAATAGACAGAGTGAAAGTATGTAAATTATAAATAAATATTACCACGCATCCTTACTCTTTAATGAAACACTAGTGCGCTAGTCTCTAAAGTACAGACTGAAGGCATTATATGCCTTCTGTATTTTAGAGATTTTATTTTAGAGACAATGTGTGTGTGATGTGTCTGTGTTTGTGCAATTTGATCTATGTAATATCGCCTTTGATTGCATGGATATCACTAATAAGATTAGCTACGTGGTACCTATAACAACCATAAGCCGTGTGGTGCGTTCACGACCTCTATCCTTGCAGTATCTTCTAGTCGTTCGAATGCAGGCTTACGAGCACCCCTACGTCATCTTACTGGTTATAATAATCTATTTCAAAATATAAGAAGCCTTATTCGTGTAACTGCTTTGGATATTGCTCCGTAATATTGACTGTATCAATTTCACACATTCTTGATAATAATTATCATTTTAAAGTAGCGGAAAGTGCTCCCACTTTTAAGTATTACAGGTGTAGCCTCTATAGTGATGATATTAACGATCGAACTTAAGGACCCGCATAGAGGTCACCCAAGGTCGTCAGCCTTGCTAACAGCCTTGCTGACTTTCTGCCATCTTTTTACCAATAACTAAGCGAGCCGTCCGCCCCTGCTTGCGCGGGTTTGATGACTAGAGACAACAGCGAGGTTTCTACATTTTAGGTTACACAAAACTTCTGAAATAAGTTTTTTAAATGATGGTGAAAATCCGTTGCTGAGTTTAGAAGCGTGAAGAGGTAACAGACGGACAGACAGACACACTTTCCTATTTATAATATTAGTATGGATAGTATGGAATCAACCATTTCAAAACAAGGCCCTGTAGAGTTAAACACGTGCCAACACTGGCGCAGATTTTACATGAATTCGATAGCGACGGGTGTTTTAAGGTGTATAGATGGCTCACTGACCTTGTGCATGTGGGCGGAGCTAAACGCCCTACTCCCGAATACGTAAAAATGTGTGCGGTGGCGCGCGACACTAAAACTACAATCAAAGAATATGAAGAGGCGCAGACATGCCGCACGTAGGTCGCCATTTTTGCCTACGATTCCAGAAGGGAATGGCGGATGCAAGGCTGATATATTTTGTACTAGCTGTTAATCGTCCGTGTGGAATTTAACAAAAAAGTTATTGTTGAGTTCGCAGAGTTTACGATAACTTTATAAGGCGCTGTACTTAGTCAAAATAGGCTTCGCAAAACAATATTTTAGCCAAATGTATACATTTTAGAACAGCAAAAAAAATATGTTAATCTTGATCATATTTATGAGTGGACCATTGTGTTCAAAACACGTTTTCGGTAAATTTTCTCGATAGAAAAAAATCATAAAATAACCATTAAAATTGAAATCGTTGCAATTGTAACTGTGTTATTTATAAACAAATCTTGATAACATTAATAACAGTGATGTAATGTACCTATAAAGGCAACTGTTGTTTTTATTTATCGATTGAAATAAGATATTTGTAAGGATTTGATAAATAACTCGAACGAGTCGAACGAAACGTTGCGCCATCGCGGCGTCTTTTTAGCTTTTCTTCATTTCTACGCGGAGCGACAGTGAGTCAGTGACCCATACATAGAGTATAAGTAACTAAAAAATGCAGTGACTAGACATGGGTCGTACTAGTTTGCAAAATCGCGTACCAGGGCTTACAAGTACGACTTCTTTAAGAAACCACGTCCTAAAACTAGATCTCGGGATACTTTCAAGTATTTTCTATCTGCATAGGAAATTGAACCTTAACTGTATACAAATAAGGACCAAAATCGCTTTTACAAATAAATACGTACTTATAGAGTATAGACGATTAAAGTTTCTACTACTATTCCAACCAAGAGCCCTGTTGGAAGAAAAAAAACTTGCATAGGAAATTGAACTCTGAATTCTTACTTATGGAGCACAATCACGTTTAGGCATGGGTCGTACTTGCAAAATCGAGTACCAGAGCTACAAAGTACGTCCACCTTAAAAAAACATAGCTCGAGATACTTTCAAGTATTTTCTATCTGCATCGAAAATTGATCCATGACTTCATACAAATAAGAAATACAATCGCGTATTCAAAAGCGTTGTTGGAAGTAAAAATACTTGCATAGGAAATTGACCCGTTACCTTCTATGAATAAGGAGCATAATCGCGTTTACAATTAATATTTTCACAAACCATTAAAGTAAAAATACTTTCAGACGAAATTGTTCCGTAGACTCTAATTGATAAGGAGCCTGATCGCATTTGCGAAAAATGACGCGGTTGGGTACAGTACAGACGCCAGCACATCAACCGATCACAATCTGTCAGATTTTCCCAATCAACTTTGAACCTTATGCTTTAGCAATAAAGTTGAAAATCTATTAAAGAAATCTGACAGATTGTGGTAGGTTGATGTGCTGGCGTCCGTACCTATATAGTTGAGCGAGTAGCCGTATAAAATACTTTGAAGTCTTGCAATTATTTCGGGTCGGTACCTAGTGTACGTACTTTGGTATCTGTTTGTTGATGAAAGCTGTTTATTATATTTTATTTTATGATTAGTTTTTTCTAAGTTATGTTGTTGGTGTAAATGTTTGTACTGTTTCGGTTCTACTCATAAGTTGTATAAATAAACAATAAATGTATAAATAAACGGAAGGCAATAAAGAGATCTTATTCGACGAAACAAATTGTAAAGTTAGTAGGTACCTACTTTTTTGTACACACCATATTTTGTTTGTATAGATTATCTATAGACGCGTAATTTCGACATACATTATAACAGCTCGATTGGTCTAGTGGTCTCGTGCATCACTAAAGTTCTCTGCATCAATCACCAACGCCCGACTTCAAATTCAAACTTTTCCATAATTCTTTTTGTTGATTTTCTTATTTGATGTAAATGTTTTTTTAATTATTATTATACTTTTTCCGATTTTCTTGTTTGAAAATTTTCAGTAATTATTACTTTTGTTGATTTTCTTATTTTTGTAACAATTATAATGCAATTTTATTGTTTTTTCTTTATAGTAAAAACAAATGGTTGTCGTTTTTATTTTATTTTTATTATATTACTCTAGATTCTGAAGAAAAATAACTATAGGAATAAAAATGATTGTTTTTATTAAAATAACAATTACTTATTGAATTATTTTAAAAATAAGAAAATAAAAATATGCACATTATAATTAAAAAATAACAAAACAAAAGATAAGCACATTATAATTAAAAAATAACAAAACAAAAGATATGCCGTCCACTGAGATTCGAACCTGGTGACTACGCAGTGAGAATCCGGACAGTAGAGTGCGGAGCCAATCGTGCATCTTATTCGAGTCGCGAAATTACGCTTCTAAATATAATGGAAGTCGCTCTTCGACGAAATTCGCGTTGTGCACCCCGCCGTAGGCGAGGACTATTCGTATCCCACTTCATCTGCTTCACCCCCTCATATATTTCATTTAGTACTTCATTTAGTTCTTTTTGATCGTTTTTGAATTTTTAGTTTAATTATTATTTATTTTTAGTTTTTCGTATTAGCCTTTTTATATACAATATTTGGTGAACGATTTCCTTGGGCTAAAACAAAAACACTAGGTATATTATTTTTTCAATCAATTTCATTGGAGATTAAGGAATCTTCACGTATAGGATCCACTTATAAAAAAAAAAACTGTACTCCGTTTCTTTATTATGATTTATTTACATTTGGTTAAGTACCTAAATAAACGCAGTATACAACCTCCCTATTTGAATCGGATATTATTCAGTATTTCATTTCATAGGTTTTAATTTTTTTTCGTGGGAACCTATTTTCTTTTTTTTTTTTTTAAATAAAAGTAGCCTAAGTTACTCCTTAGTCACCTATCTGCTAGTGAAAGTCCCAGTCACAGAAATAAATCTGCACAAGAATATGAGAAGGTAGTAATCAATAAACTCAGTAATGCAAATACTCGTAGATTGACAACTAAGAACGCTTATTTTTTATAAATTAAGGTGTTTGAAAACATTTTTTTTTTTAATTGTGGGTAAGTAGTTATTTTCTAAATAGTCAAAATAAAATGGCCTGAAATGGTTGTTTTAATATTACAAACAGACACTCCAATTTTATTTATTTCTATAGATAGATAGATACTTATTAGTCCACTCAACGAATAACCAAAAAGAGGTGTAGAGTGCGTGAGCTGGGCCCTGAGCGATTTCTTCAGAAAGTTGCTCAGAGTGCTTAGGGAGTAAACATACTAAAAGTCCCCGCGTCTAGGAGGTGAGCCGGAGTGGGGGTATAAAAATTCCCACTTTTGAGTTATTCGCTAATATCTATAAAACGGTGCGTCGTCGTAGAGAAAACGTATTTTTCTTGACTTGCTTTGCTTTGGCATTTTTATTTATTTACAAATTATCTTATATTTACAAAATAAACAATATAAAAAAAAACAGTATTTAGAAATGGCACCACTAATAAAGCGTCCACGCGGACAATAGAAATGGGCCCTCTGCAGCGAGCTAATCTATAAACGCATACTGATACAATTCGTTCATAAATATTTGCACTAACACAGTCAAACGCGCGTAGTCGATCGATAGCCGGGCGGAGCAGCGAGCGACACAGCCACCCCGTCTCAGTGCTAACGCACGACTGCCGCCCGCGCCCGCGCAGAGCACCTCTGAACCTATATCTCAAAATGGGGCATTGTCTTTGCAACTGTTGATTGATTTAAAAACGCTATTTCAAATATGTAGTACCTCTAACCATCAATTTTTCAGTGTAAAAATATTTCCAAACATCAAAGCCGTTTAGAAGTTATAAGCAAATGTTAGCGAAAATAGCGTTTTGGTAAATATTTTTTTAAGGCAAAAGTATTAGCCTTATGAAAAAACCCTGTTTGAAAAATGTTGTACATGAATCTATAGCAAACATATATTTTTTACAGACCTTCTAACCAAACCGTTAATAAGTTATAAGCTTCATAAAGTGACCGTGTTACGGTACTAAACGAGAGTAAGGCCCTTAAAAGACGCAATAACGCATACGTACGACATGCATACGACCCCTATAATACGATGGGCCCTTCAAAAAGCCAGCTTTTCCTATCTTTCCTGGAACATATAGTTTCAGTAACATCTGCGTTAAGTAACTTTCAAGTAAAGAGGAGCAATGATGTTGCAAATAAATGTAATATTACTTCCCTATCACACATATATACATACACCTTAAAATATTTCCTAAGTAAATTTCAGTTTCATAACAACAAAACGTGACTTTTAAAATTGAGACATAACTTAAATGTTGAATCAATTAATAATGTCATAATTAATTCAATAAACACCATTATGTATTTTGATCGAGTTAATGATATCTACAAGAGTGACAATCTACCGAGATACATAATATTTTAACATGCAAATGCCCGAGAATTTATTCGTATTCAAGATTTTGTCCAATATTTAATCGTTAGGTGAAGAAAAGGGGAAAATCTGGGTTCTCTTATTTAAATTAATACTAATTCATTTATTTTAAGACAAAGTCCATTCCATTAAATTAAAACATAAAATCTCCACAAAAGTCTCTTCTTTGTTGGCCTGGTTTCATCTGCCAGGATTAAGGTAATCTAGGTGTTTCCAGGATAAAGCACGTTAACCGGTTGGAAAAACTAACCTTCTATTCACGTATTCTATTTTACCAGACTAAGTACTAGGGTCTTGCTTTCATCAGCGTTTGTCCCGGGTGCAAGTATACAGGGTTATTGGTTAAACATTAACAACCTGTCAAGAGGTCATTGTACTCATCATGATGAACAACTTTTACTATGGCACCAAACCTGATATCGCGAAAAAAATATCAGCTGTTCCCTATATTTTGACGAGTTATACGAACATGAGATAAGATAAGATAATTTTTATTTGTCCAAAACATGAGTATACACACACATAGCATGCAAGATGTTACAACAACAACAACAACAACAACAACAACAAAAAATGAACGAATGATGTTGATGTTTAACATAAATGTAGGGAGCAGCTGATTTTTTTATGCACACTTGTTGCTAGGGATTGACCAGCGGGGTAATTGCGTTACACACTATCAGTAGCAATGGGTTTCGTTTCGACAGTTCAATAACATTCATTGCGTTAAGGCTCCTTCAAACAGGCGCGACACGCGGTAAAATCGCGCGCGACACAAAAGCACCGCAAGTCGCGCGACTTGCGGTGCCTTTGTGTCGCGTGTCGTGTCACGCCTGTTTGAAGGAGCCTTTATTTACGTTTTTTAGCAGACACGTTTTTTCGAATAAAAATGCAATGGAAAATGCATGAAAGATATTGCTATAGCAATATCTTCCAAAATGATTGAGATTCATAATGTGTCACGTAATTAGGGTGCCGGATTGACACTATTGACAGCTCATTTCACCTAAGTTTGCAGGGTGAGATATTACAGAATAGGTATAGCTCGGCTGATGTCACTTAAAACTGGTAACCCTGAGAGAACCGTTAGTAGTGTATTGTACTTAACAAGAAAATGGCTTTATCTGAACCAACCCATTGTATTTTTGCAGGAAATCGTCTGGCACGCTTCACACTCTAGTTTGCATACGAACTTTTAGTGTAGCATTAGGTATAATGTCTTTGTGAACACTGCACACTGCAATCATAAATATTGGGCTAATGTGAAGAATATTACCGTATATATTTATACGCTTCTGATTTCTAACTGCTTATCTATGTGAAACTATTACTTACTTTTTGGTGGCAAAACACGTTAATTTGAGGGTTAAAAAATAAAAGAAAACCCTAAAGACATCTTCGTTCCACTCTGAATATTTTTTTACCTAAGTACCTACTCACGTAAATGAGCTAAGCGATAATTTTAAAAGATGCCATACATAATTAAGTACCTACTTACCTACGTAGAAGCCAAAAATTTTAATCCTGGAAATAATGAGTTTTTATGTGTGTATACTATTGGTATACCCACAGATTTGAAAAAATCCTAATATGAAACAGATGACTTTATCTGTAAAAATATCTGAACACGTAGGTGAAGTGACCTGTCAATAATGTAAATCCTTAGCATCAGGTGGAATGACAGCTCACTTCACCTAAGTTTTTACGGTGAAATTTTTACAGAATAGACCAGCACCTCAACTACTAACTCTCAATTTGAATAATTTTGAAGCATATTGCTAATGTATTGCTCCTGTTAGCCCAACGATGTAAATAACGCAATGAATGTTGATCAACTGTCAAAATGAAACCCATTGCTACTGATAGTGTGTTACACAATTAAGGCGACGACAAACAGGTGCGACACGCGATGTAATCGCGCGCGACATAAAGGCACAGCTCATTGTGCGACTTGCGGTGCCTTTGTCGCGTGTCGCGCCTGTTTGAAGGAGCCTTTACCCTACTGTAAGATGTTATAATAAAAGCCGAAAACTAAGGCTATCATGTAACAAGGCCAATTTTGAAAAGCCCTGTAGCTTCTATATTAAGTTATGCACACCATGTATCGTATTAAATAACTAACAAGTACATTTTTCTCTTATAAAATCTAAAACGCCTAAGTAACGAGATATGTTATGTGGACGTAACAAAAGGATTGGGTGTCGTGACGTACCTTATGTAATACAGCGTGGCGCTACAATGGTGACATTAATTTAACACACGTGTAGGGCTAGTGCCCTTTAATCATATTAATTTTAGTAGGTTAAAATAACTCGTAAATTGAAAAAAAAATTTTTTCAAACAAACTAAATGATAAAAATGTAACTAAAATTGGGATCACCCTTGCAAAAAATCATTCATGAAATTACTTACTACGTTACGCTGGCTTACGTTAACTCGGAGCGGCAACGCGTCGCTTCACGCGCTGCCACTTTTCGCGCTTTAATATCGTATGGACGGTACTGTGATGAACTTGAAAATGCCTAGCGCTCTGGCGGAGGCTAGTTTTGGGTTGGTTTTGGAAATATTGTAGCACATTTTCAGTTAACTGGATTGGGTTTTGTCGTGTAGGTGGTCGATCAGGGCGTTGAGACCTAGGATCCACTGGCCGGTTTTCGCGGATGCGCTGAAGAGCTCCTACAATAGTGCGAGGATTAGTAGGGCATTGTCTTGAACCGCCATATCTCTCGCGATATGTCCTTATGGCAAGAGCGGCATTTTGAGGACATTCTCCGTAAATTAGGATCATGTCCGCATATTCAGCTGCTGTGTAGTTCGGAGTGTAATATTTGCCATCACGATCACAAGTTTACACAAGCACTAATAAAATAACACAAATAAAAGCGCCCGTATCGCAAGAGATGTCAACGTACCTACTAAATTAGAAAACGAAAACAAAACAAAGCGTCTTTATCGCAGTACCATAATCTAATTACTCATTAGTTCATTACACAAAAATAAATAAATAAAACAATAGGTAGGTAAGCGTCTTTTTCGCGGAAACATTCACAAAATTAGTCGACGTAATTATGTGCACTACTGTGAAGAAGTGTGTCAAGGGCACGAGTTAGGCTAGCACTAGAAATGCTAAAAAAAGAATTGGATTTCGCTGCGACGCGACGGTGTGGGGGGAGGGCACGCGTCGCCTGCGCCGCCCGCTCGCCGACAAAGGGATATCACGTTACTTTAAAGTATTGTTTATTTATTTTAATTTCATTGATGCGATGTTATGATCCGTGACCCGGCAAATGACCGCTGCGCGACAGTTCTTTAAGTACAGGTTGCTCCAAAATGCTATTTTAGAAAACTTTAAATAAATCCGCAAATAATAACGTTTAATGGAAACATAATTTCTTCATGAAACGAAAATGTGAAAACGTATATGTGTGTTAAATTAATGTCACCATTGTACCGCCACGCTGTATAGTGTTCACAAAGTGTTCTAGAACCGGTCTCCTTCCCAACTGTAATGCACACTGGACTATCACGTCTTTCAGTGCGAAGTATATATTTCTAAATATATTTTTAAGAAACTTCCCTATTGAAATCGATCAACCCTTTAAAGGTTAGGGCACGGGGTCAAATCAAAGTTTATCTCATCTGCCTAGCCTTTTCCCAACTATTTTGGGGTCGGCTTTCAATCTAACCGGATGCAGCTAAATACCAGTTATATTTTACATGAAGCGACTACCTATCTGACCTCCACATCCCAGTTACTGGGTAATACGGTACCCCTTGGTATGATTGGTTGTCAGACTTTCGGGCTTGTGACTATCCGTAACGACTGTCAAAGATCCATGAATGACAGCCGGGACCAGCTACTCTGTACAGTGGCCGTCAAGAGAATGTGATTCTGACACCTAGATAACGCAAGTATCATGAACTGTATGAAAACCGAGCGTGTCATTTTTCGACTACCTATTACGACGTCACAAGCTGGCGCTCTCGCTCACGCTTACCCAGCCAGCAAGAAAGTGGCAGCTTACGATTTTTGAACGTAAGCTGGTGCGATTTTTGGCACGTGAAGTAGTTTTCTTGCGTTACCTAGGTGTATCTATATCTGTGCTGACACCTGTCAATGCGACAATTCTAATAACTCATAAAGATCAAATTCGCAAACTACAATACTCGTTTGTATGAAACTGACGGGTGTCAAGATCGCTTTGTCTCGTCGGCCGCACTGTAACTAAAAATACCTAGAGTTATGGAAAATTCCTCATGACGATATTACCATATTTTCCCCACAATTTATGTTAGTACACGATACACCCACTAATTACTATCCTCAAAGCCGGGATCACACTTGTCGGGTTTCGGCGAAAATACATGTTATCACAAATCGATATACACGTAAGTAATACATAGTACAGGAAATTCCGGATACATGTATATAACGTACTAATATGGATGTTGATTAATAACGGAAGTTCCAAATGATTGCGGATGTTAAAACTCAACTTAAACAAACCGGCTATTAATCTGTCGCGTCGTCTAATAAACAAAAATAAATGACCAAATGTCATGATGGGGAATTTAGGAAATTCGATTTTCAAAATTTAACAATTTATAGTAGCTTGATGTGCTGACGCCAGCTCATCAAGCTACTACAATCTGTCAAACTTGATTTTCAACTTTATCGCTAAAGCATAAGGTTCAAAGTTGATTGGAAAAATTTGACAGTTGCGGGTAGCTTGATGTGCCGACGCTCCTAAAGTTATGTGACACCAAACTGAAATTCTTATTTATAGTCAATTAGACAGAGCTAACAACAATGTGCTGCACATTGTAGCAGTTATGAAGTAGAAGAGTTTTCTGTGGAGTAATCCTCTTAAGTCTAGGACCAGATTGCTTCAGCAATTAAAATGGCAGAGATTTCGAGGAAACAAGACTATCAAAAGTCGGACTTCAAACTGACCAAAACCACTGTGACAGGTGGCTGTCTTGCTTGAGTAGGTACCTAAGGGGCTATAGAATTTTAGCGGTGAAACCACCCTCCCTGGATACCTACGCTAATGGCACGTCACCACTAGAGAGACATATTTCTCCACCATCCACAAGATGCATTAAAACTCCTACAAATAGGCGCGACACGCGATATAATCGCGCGCGACACAAAGGCACCGCTCGTTGCGCGACTTGCGGTGCCTTTGTGTTGCGCGCGATTTTATCACGTGTCGCGCCTGTTTGAAGGAGCCTTTACAGCAAAAGCAGTATATTGTCATTTGTCTTGATATTACGTTACCTAAAAATAGATTTACAAATTGTCAAATAACCACTACACTTTCAGAATTGGATATGAGACGACCTCAAAAGATAAAATGTCGTATTACCTAATACATGTCCATCTTTCATGGATAGTTGCAACATGTGCAGCTTCTAAAGGTGACCTAACACATTAGACTAGTTTAGCTAATTTGCATGATGATAATATCACAGATTACTAAATAGTTACTACGTAACAGATACTTCACTCAGTAGAAAATTTCCAATACCTATTGCTATAATAGCCTACTCCGTCGCGTCAGCAACCGCTGCATGCTAAAATATGCCTAAATGCTCAAGCGTACAGTTGTGATTGCTTCGCACCGCGCGATCCCACAGCAATCGCAGGGCCGCCTCTTCGATAAAATTAAATTAACATAATTATTTGTGTCTATTTTATTGAGAACTGTGAATATGTTCGGTAGTTTAAAATTGTATCGTATAAAGGTAAAATATGTTTTTAATAAATTGGTGCTGACTGTAATAATTTTGAAACGACAAAAAATGGTAATAGTTTATCACTTAACTTTCTTCATTGACAGGTAAATGGAAAAATATTAGATGTTTATCCCTTCTTTTACTTGATTTGTACCCATTACTGCACATAAGGCACCAGACGGCATTGTAGGTAACCGTACAAACGAATGGAATGATTAAAATTGAATAACGTGCGTGCGCTTCGCTTGCGAAAACCACACTGAATATGGTCCGCAAACGGCCCGAGACCGCTCGGCCGGGCGGTAGGTAATTATAGCGCGCAAGTACATGAAGTGACGGAGGCCTGATAATATGTAGAGATTGGAAAGATATAACTAAATAAGAGTATACTAATTACGCAAGTTTTTTTAAATATATTATTATTGGTGGATTTGGAGACAGATGTGAAAGGCAGGAAGTGAGTTGAAGTGTGATTTGTGATGCTATCAAGAAAATATGGATTGATACAGTGAAGGGGATAAAATGTTAGTGACGAAAGTGTTCGACCTAATGCCTAGGTACACGTATATTTTAGTAAATGGTATAATTATCCTAAGCTTTTGTACATATACGAGTATATCCATATTAATATTATAAATTCGAAAGTAACTCTGTCTGTATGTTACCTTTTCACGCCTAAACCACTGAACGGATTTCGATTTACGCGCTTCAACATGATGTCTGAAATGTTTTACTGCAGCATAAATAGCGAGGAGTTCGCGATCATACGCTGAGTACTTTTGGGCAGAGAGATGCATCATGGGGAAGGACATAGCACATTTGGTTTTTACTAAACGACGAAAAATTTGAACGCCCCTGGGTTCAGTATCGTATACTGAATCCATGGTTACAGGTTGTCCGTGCCACCCTGTATAAATTGAGCTTTCCGAATTTTCCTAGAAAAGTTTTTTTATATTTGATGGACCATAAGGCTGGAGATACTGTTACGCCGACGTCGGTCGCTGACATAGGTCGCGTACCGATTTATATGGAATCGCGCACGTTGACCGTCGGTGCTACAGTAAACACGTCCATTTATCGTCAGAGACTTGGTACGCAACCGACGTCAGCGTGAGATGAATTCAGAAAGGGTAACATCCTATTCAAATTTATGTCTATCTACAGATTATTATCTTCCTGCTCTTGTCCCATTATGTCACTTGGGGTCGGTGTAACGTTTTCTTCTTCCATTCTTCCCTGTCAACCATCTCGCTATCATCCACTCCCTTCTCTTTCATACAAAGTCTCCGTATGGGATTGTAAAATAGGATATCATATAACAAATTTGCATTTTTAGAACAAAAGACCCACGCTAACTCTAGACCTCACCTTTTATCTTTATCTCAATTTAGTTCTAGTTAATATTTTACGATTATTTATGATGGACATCAATAGTTTATAGTCCCAGGTATGGCGTCAGGCAGCCTACGCGAGTCTAGATACGGCACACGTTGACCTTACCGACTCTTTGTGTGCAGATCTAGATTCTAGAGTGCTAGACCGTGACGTCGTGTGTGCTTTAGTTGTCGACCGTGTATCAAGATGTGTGTGATGAAAAGTGTGAGTGAGTTACGATTAAACATAAAAAAAACTCTTCCGTTTTTCAGACAATAATTAGAAAGCAGTTTATTGTCTACTGCAGCTGTTGCTGAAAATCTAAAAATGGAATATATTTTCGATGTTTTTAGGGTTCCGTACCACAAAAGGAAAAAAACGAAACCCTTATAGAATCACTTTGTTGTTCGTCTGTCTGTCTGTCAAGACCCTTTATCTCGGGAACGCGGAGGTATCAAGTTGAAATTAAAACCATATACTCAAGTCTGCGGTCCTTTGAAGCTGTGAAAAATCAAACGTCTAAGTTAACGTAAAAAAAAAAAGAAGTTGCCGTTCATGCCACAAAAAACGTACCTATATTTCGACACGTCAAAGTTTTCATTCAATGCTTTGATGTTACACGGCCTGAAAATGTATCGTCCGTGACCTAGCTGTGCGGCACTTCCGACCTTGAACTAGACTTACGCTAGTTCTTTAAGTGTTTCAGCTGCTTTATTTACATTATACACGTTACTTCGAAGCGAGGCTTCTACGTACCTACACCTACCATACGTCTGGCGCACCCTAGGTTATTGCAAACTTTGCCGACTGGCTAATCCATTGACTCAGTATGAATCATTCAAATATTGCAAATGTCAACATTGAAATGAGGAAAGGAAGAAGTTTAGAAGTCATCATATATTTCCTGAAGACGACAATATGTCCCATGACATAGGACCACCAACCAACCAGTCTTAGTGTCTAAACTCACTATGCCGAAGGTACACGACCGAAGTTCGGTATGATTGCGCCTACAATGCTATTTGAATTACTGACGACACATTATGCCGAAATTACGTTGCGTTATGTCGTACAATCGAACTTCGGTTCGGTTGCCGAAGAAGATCCGAGATGGGGAGCAGCGGGAGGCTGGCATGTCCGCGTCTCGCGTGTGCGCAACTGAATTTCTGCCGCATAAGTTCGGCACTTACGGTGTGTCATATCAGCCGAATACGTCGGAACGTAAAATCAGCCGCGGAACTTCAGTCGCGGACCTTCGGCATAGTGTGTTTGGACACTTACCAAGGTCTAACCTGTTACCCAGTAACTGAGTTTTGGAGTTCAGGTAGAGGCAGTAGCTCCATGTAAAATAGTAAGTACTGGTATTCAACCGACCTCAACACAGTTGGGAAAACGGATCGCCGAACTCATCTAGTTTAAAAAAAATATGACTAACAAGTAAAAGTGTTTGTACGAACCTACTTACAGAAAAAGAAATCATTTATCAAAAGCTACGTAGGTCATGATAACTTTATAGAAGAAGATGCTATTTAATTTTGATCGTGGAGCACTCAATTTCCTGCTCAATGCCTAGCGAGAATATAAAAAACTCACTCCCACTCTCAAAAATCTGTTTTCAGGAAATTCTGTGGTGTAAATGAGACACAAAAAGAGGTTTATTTCGGAACAATAACACAAAAGTACAACAAGTTTATTTAGATTTAGTTAATCACTACATAGTATAAAACAAAGTCGCTTTATCTGTCCCTATGTCCCTTTGTCCCTTTGTCCCTTTGTATGCTTAAATCTTTGAAACTACGCAACGGATTTTGATGCGGTTTTTTTTAATAGATAGAGTGATTCAAGAGGAAGGTTTATATGTAGGGGAGGTCAGCTCAAAGCGGCCACCTTAACTTTAAATTAAGAAAAAACCTATAAAACGATTCATTTTTGAAAATAATTTTGTACTAATAGTTAGAGAATTTATTTAATTTTTGTAATTTGCAATTTAAATTTCGCGCATATTTAAATATAAGTCTTAGATTTGTAGATTACAAAAACTTGTCAAAAAACCGCTTTGCCCGAGGGGTCGCCCAAAGCGGCCATGGTGGTATGGGCATAGAGGCCACCCCAAAAATTCTTCGGAAAAGTTTATTTTTTGTTGAAATATATCGTGCTAGACAAAATAAAAACCAAATTAAATATATTAAAAACATTATTTATTATTATTAAACATATTTTTAATAAAATAATCAACATTTTCTACCCGTTTTAATCACAATCAGTCTTAAAAGTAATTTGACTTAAATTTAATGTTATAATTAATTAGGTATTTAGTTTGAAAACTTCTCAACTAATAGGAACTTTGAATCAGATTTAGTTTTTGTTAATATTTATAAATTTTATTAATCAACAGTCAGTAATCTTACTTTAAGTCTTCCAACAGTCTTAAAATATTGAAATAATTAATTCTTAAAAGGATGTGGAATGTGATTTGCTTCACATTATTGAAATACAAGCTGCAGAAAATCTTTTTTTGTAAGGCCAAAAAAGAGGTTGTCCATATGAAACATGTACTCAGGAGCTCTTCTTCTTGCTCTGGGGTAAATACTGTTGTAAATCTGCCAAGTTTCTTGATGGCAGATCCTGTTTGCACGTGGCTTTTGAGAGTTGTACGAGGGATACCGTATTTTATCGCGATAAATTTAACTGAGGCGCGCTTTTCATGTATATCTTCGATTGCTCGGGCCATCGTAACTTCATCCCAAGACGCCTGGGTAGTTTTACGTTTGTAATTGTTGACCATCTAAACAAAATAACTGAGCATTATCAATCGAATCATAATATTTTAATAAGGGCAAAGCGGTCACCTGGCCACTTTGCCCGAGCCGCTTTGCCTTTATCGCCCATTTTGTTATAAAAATTAATTACTCCCACATTATTTATCAAATTTTGGAGCTAATACTAAAGAAACAAAGCTAAATAGACAAGTAACAATACACGTGTAATGCAAGCATTTAAACTTAAACAGGTTTGACCAAAACAGGTTAAACTTACCTTGTATTATTTTAACAAAAGACACGAAAACGTATTTTTCGTCACTAAGAGCCACCCGCTCGACCCACCGCTACCGAATGACTGATCGGTACGGGGCGGGAGGTTTATTAAGAGTGCAGAATGGCAACGTCGCGCTATCACTTCAAATATCCGAAAAATGAATCGTGGCCGCTTTGCCTTCTATGGCCGCTTTGAGCTGACTTCCCCTATAATAATAATAATGTTTCCGTGCGAAGCCGGGGCGGGTCGCTAGTTAATAATAAAAACAAAGAATAAGACAAAAATAAACATTACAGGACATAGATTTGTGATGTATTTTTATGTTGAGACTTGAGAATGTGGTGAGTGTGGGGTGAATGGGTGCGTGGGTGAGTGTTAATGAGGTGTGCGACGGGTGTTTGTGGCGTGTGTGTTGTGTGTGGTTTTGTTGGGGTGTGTGTGAGTATTTTACACTTCTACGAGTTTCTCTGTTTCATCCACGGTTTTCATCATATACCTCCTATATTTTGTGATTTTAACCAGGAGTCAAGTTTCATTTTGCATTTGCTGTTGGTTAGTGGGTAGATGTGTAACCTTTTGTTTAATTAGTTGTAGATTTTTGAACGCAGAGTTAGTTTATTTATAAACATTATTGCAATGTAAGGTCATGAACATTGTAATAAATACTTGTCCTATTAATGTGGTTCCCTATTACGGACCAATACCGCTTTGTCACAATTTGCGTTACATCATCGTCGAGTCATTTCTAATTTTATACCTTCATATTCAGTTATTGGATGTGTGCCTTATGTTAGTGGTTAATTGATGTATTTCCCTTAGGATATTATTTATAATTACTTAACGTTTTAATCATTATTGTGTATTATTTTCAGCTTATTAAGGAAGTTGTTTTCACTTGTTGTATGAGAGCCGGCCTTCCGTAGTAGTACCTATTTATCAATTATGTGCTTCCAACCAGTCTTACCAAGGGGTATCGTATTACCCAGTAACTGAGTTGTGGAGGTCAGATAGGCAGTCGCTCCATGTAAAATACTGGTATTCAGCTGCATCCGGTCAGTGGCGTAGCGTGCCATCTCGGCGCCCGGGGCGGGAGACCCATTTTGCCGCCCCCATTCTATAGGTGCTTAATTAAAATTAAATTTCACAGGCAATGAGGTATCTTTTATTGAAGGTAAAATAGGATGAGCGGTTTTACAAGCGGATTTTACGAGCCTTATGAGCAGCGAAGTCAGAAATTACTTTGTCAAAATCAATATTTGCAGCCAATTCTTGTTCAATCGACAATATAGCCAAGTTTGATAGTCTAGCGGAGCTCATAGTAGATCTGAGATAATTTTTTATTAGCTTCAACTTCGAAAGCGAATGATGTGATTGACGTTTGAGTTTTTGACCTGACATTGACATAAGTTCCGCTTTGTTGCCTGTATATTAAAATATTGACAATCGATTGTGACATCGATTTATGAATCAATTCATTTTTACGACCATTATTTAAACCATTATTAAAAAAAATATATGTGTTTTATTTAAACTTATGTAGGTAATAATAAAGAATAATTATGAATCTTTTAAATAATTATTTAATTATTCATTCTATTTTTGTAATAATAATCGATACATCGATAACTTACCTATATGATATGGCAACATTGTTTTAATATGAAAATAAGGGAAGTCAGTATTAATTTGATTAAATAATTAATTTCTTATCCCATGATAAAACTGCTTAATATTTTATAATTGACCACAAAAAAACTGAAACAAAATATTGTGTAACGTCAAGCCCAGATTCGCCCGTCTCCTTTACGTCATTGTTGTTTTTTGACTTGTCAGACGTTCTGACACATGAAATGAATGAATCCTAGATCTCAACCCGCTTCACTGGCGACATTTTGCCGCCCCCGCGGACTGCCGCCCGGGGCGGGCCGCCCCCTCCGCCCCACCCACGCTACGCCACTGCATCCGGTCAGACTGGAAGCCGGCACCAACATAGTTGGGAAAAGGCTAGCAGATGATGGTGATGAAGGAAGTCCTTAATTATACACTTATTATTTTGCACTATTAAGGTGCATCAACCTTTTATTTTGACATTTCAACAACATTCATTGCATTATAATTACGTTGTTGATTTCCGAGCATATGAAGCAATGCAAAGCAATATTAGCAATATCTTAAAATGATTCAGATTGTGATTGATACTGTGTTTCGCGATTAGGGTGGTGAAAGATTTGCTGCAATAGGAAGTAAAGCTTTTAAAATTAATAGGAAATAATTATGAAGCTCGAGTTACAAATATGTAAATTAAAGTAGGTAATCAAAATGTTCAAAGCTTAAAAATATGAAAAACGTTGCCATCCGGTGTTTCAATCGAATTATTTTAATTAGTTGTACCGATTGGACCAATCTTTAAACCGATTTTAAATATCTTCCAATCTATAAAACCAAGGCTGCTCACGTCTTTAAAAACACTTTAATAATTCTTGCATGAACGATTTGCAGTAAAGATAAAAAGTTCGCTATCAGAGCGATTAGGATCCTACAGATTAGTTATGTTTTGTAATAAAGGATCATCAAGGTTACTTCCGTTGTGAGGTAAACTGAGATATTATTCAAGAATAGAAAAGAATAGAATAGAATAGAATAGAATACTCTTTAAGATTTTATTTTAACTGCATTCTACATTTAACTCTTCGCACGTCGAGATTACACCATGTGTACCGATAACAATAAAATTTCTATTGTGTTGTGTCTACTAATTAGACTCGCGACGAGTTAATAACATTTATAAATAAGCAGTTCATTCAGAGGCGTCTTTACCTATGGTGCAGGGTGTGCGGCGCACACGGGCGCCGGGTCCAAGGGGGCGCCGAGCGCCCTGCGCAAGGAACATATTTACTCTAGGAGGCCCTGCGCCCTCTAAAGATGCGTCGATGCCGGCGCTCTCAAAGACCCTGCGCTCGTGTGCGCCGCACATAGGGTCGCCAACTTTTTTTTAGAAGAAATAGAGTATATCTGATTTTGAAGGAAGTAAATAAAGAGTACGGACGTACAAAAAAGAGTATCATTTATTTTGTACTTTTAAAAAGGTATTTTTTTTACTTTTTGCAGCACATAACAATTTTTCATTGTTCTTAAAGGAATTGTATGAATCCAAACATTCCAACTCTAAATTTATATAATTACATCAAGAACTCATTTTTGATCAATTTCAATGAAGCTCTATTTCTCTGAAGCTGTATTTTCTGGCAAAAATTAAGTCATTTAAATTCATCTGCTCTCTGCTTATTTGGTTTGAAATTTTAAGCAAGATAAATATAGTTAGCAAGGCCCTTCAAAAGTCAGACGTTGTATTGTCAGAAGCGGTGAAAATTATTGATAATGCAAAAATAAGTTTGTCTGAATTCCGTAATGAATCCGCTTTTGAGGAGCTCCTCAACCGGGCGAAAACTCTAGCGGAAGAAGTCGAGGCAATAGTAGAATTTCCCACACCTGCACGCCCTCGCGCTCGTAAAAGGTTTTTTAATTATGAGGCGGATGATAAACCGATAACAGACGCGAAAATACATTTTAAAGTAAATTTTTACTACTATTTGTTAGACACCGCAATGACTAAGTTCGACGAACGGTTCGAGCTTTTGAATGAAAATAATGTAATTTTTTCATTTCTTCAAAAATTGAAACACTGGAAAGATTTGGACTCTGTTACAAAAAAAACACATTGCTCTAATTTAGAAAATAAACTTTGCCATGCTGGCTCTTCAGATGTGGAACAGTTCGAGCTCTATAATGAAATCGAATTATTACCGATGTTTATTGATGATTCCACTACGCCGTTGGATATTTTAAATTACTTGTTTACGAATAAATTAATTTCAGTGTTCCCAAATCTGTCCACAGCACTGAGGATATACCTGACACTTCCAGTCACGGTCGCACATAGCGAAAGGTCATTTTCTAAACTAAAAATAATTAAAAACTACCTTAGATCAACATTGTCGCAAAGTTGACAAATTTATCATTAATAAGTACCTATTGAACATGAAATCAAAGTTGAAGTTAGTGACATTGTTAAAGATTTCGCTAATGCAAAAGCTCGCAAAGTAACTTTTTTGTAAATACATTTGTGTATATATATATATATTTGTGTGTACGAGCGTCCTATTTGTTATGTAATGTATAATAGTTTTTCAATTAAATATTTTTGAAACAACTAGAAAGTTGTGATTTTTTTATTCTTATAACCCGGAGGGGGTTATAAGAATAAAAAAATCACGCTTTCCTAAAAAAACTTTCTGCTTCCCGATTCCCGACATCATTTAAAATTGCACCATTTGCATCCGAATTTCTGTTACGTTAAAAATATAACTGTTAGTATTCCATTTTGACCCCGCTCCTACTAGACTAGAGGGCGCCAGGGTACTGGTTGCACACGGGCGCCACAAGGGCTAGAGACGCCTCTGAGTTCATTACCATTTATAGACATATTTTCTGATTCTGAATTGTTCTCTTTTCATTGCGAAAATATCTTAAGCCAATTTAATTCGAAAGCCATTGAATTCGAATTCGAAGGCCAATTCCCGTAATTAAAAATGTTCAAAATCTACTTCGCAATCTCATCTCAGCGACAATTATTAATGTCAAAAACTTGTCAAAAATGTAGGGAAATTAGAGTATTTTTGACAGATTGAGATTGACATCAGACTGTGCGTTGCGCGACTACTCGAACGTTCTTAAAGTTACGAGAATTGTCCAACTGAAACACAGTCGTGCCAGTGACACGAAAATGAAGAAGAATGAGAGGTTTTTTTTGAGTATTAAAAAAAAACATAGTTTCCAAGAACTCTGTAGATGGCGTTGAACTGACTACGTTACTATGGTGCTAAAGCCAAAACGAAGTTAACTAATTACTTCGCAGTTAATTAATTACTTTTTGACAGATTGTAGTAACTTGATGTGTTGGCGTCTGTACGTTTCGTTTTACGATCTCAAAATTACATCCAAGTGAAATAATCAAAAAATGATGTGACGTTCCGTTCCTTCCAGTAACTTACCAAGTTCTGCGCCATCTATCCAGTGAAGAGTTTAAAAAAAAAAAATTAAATCCCTCATTGTGAAAATCCTATAAATATCTAGACTCGAGAATTCGACAAAGCTGCAGTGTGCTAGGTGTCATAATTAATTACATAAGATTCGGGTATTTACGGCGGAAGGCAGTGGTGAATGTGACCTAGCCATTTGTAAATCTGCCGTTTCTACATAGGTACGACTAATACTTATTTTATTTGCTTGTTTTGTTAACGTTACCTAATCCCTAAATTACGTAAGAGATAGCAGGACGACCCGAATAAGGGCCTGTGTACACCACGTTTTTTAAACGCAAATTCTCTGTTTACATACCTATACATAAATACGTGATTAAGAAAAGACTGTATTTAATTACGTATATTAAGCTGAATGGGTAATTAGAGCAGACTTCATTATTTATTTGGAAATAAATTTAAGTTAATCTTATTTTATTTTTGTACATAAATTAGATTTAGTGTTAGATTTAATAATTTGTATTACACAATCGCATAAAATAGCTCGGTTAAAGAAAGTTTGGAGGCATTCTCAGTAACTTTAAATATGTAGTAAACTATGTATTTAAATTAATTCCGATGTTTAAACGAGTTATCAAGGCCGTATGTTTAATTTATTTTGCAACATTACAATTAAATTATAATTTTCGCACATCATTCTTACGTTAGGTAAGCACACCTCGGAAATCGGTCAAATAGTATGAAAATTAGATAGGTACCTATGTAATAATTATATGATCTCTTGGCCTTGGATAGTTCCTAAAATCATCTGCCTAGCCTTTTCCCAACTATATGTATTGGGGTCGGCTACCAGTCTAACCGGATGCAGCTGAATATCAGTATTTTACATGGAGCGACTGCCTATCTGACCTCCATAACCCAGTTACTGGGATTACTCAGTAACTGAGTTGGAGTTACCCACCAATGGGTATCGTATTAACGATACCCATTGGTAAGACTGGTTGTCAGACTTTCGGGCTTCTGACTACCCGTAACGACTGTCAAAGATCCACGAATGACAGCCGGGACCAACGGGTTAACATGTTTTCCGAGGCACGGTATGTAAAGATGGTCACCCATCCATAGATCAACCGCGGCAAGCGAAGCTTAACCTGATCGATCGGCCTGTGCGGCTGTTATTATTTAGCCACGTCAAAATAGACATGAAATAGGTACCTACTTAAGTATTAAGCCAATGAATCCTGTGAAGTGCAAAATTATCCTACTTAGGTTTAGGCAGTTTGGCACCATTTGTTTTTTCGGTGTCTAGCACGGTTATATGGTTATGGATTTAATGCAAATGGGTGGAACTGGAAACAAGAGGCTTGATAAAGCAACAGCGCGGAGACTATACGGCGGCCTTTGCTAGAGAGGAATCTTCAACACTCTCCATACAAACCAAGAGTGTCACCGTTTACTCGCACTACAACTGACAAAACTGACGGCTTTGAAAGCGATCTCTGATTGGAGTTGTGCGCTCAACGCACTTGGTGCGCCACGAGTTTTATTTTCTGTCTTAAGATGCTACTGGCGCATTGATTCCTCTGTGATTAAAGCCTTTTGAAACTACATGCCTTCATGGTGTTCGAAATTCCAAATAAGAAGTAAAAAATCTCGTTCCTACATTTTGACTCAACCGACTTGTCTCGAAAGTTGAGTTATTGCCGAAAAAAGCAAATGTCAGTGACATTTGCGGGTGGATGACTAACTGTCTGTTTAATTTATGGTTTTTTCAACTCCCCTTATAAGGTCAAGCATAAGTCGATGTACTGAGGTAGGTACACAGCCAAGCCCACACTTGACGGCATAAAAAGTTATGTACATTGTACTGTACTTACCTACATGCTTGCTCATCTTATGAATAATAAAAATGACCCCGCCAAAACTGGAAGATGCATTCTTTCAATGAAAAAGTAAATCCATAATTTGTCTCTGTCACCTCTGAGCTAGACTAGAGTCAAGAGCAAACCCATTTCAAATAAAAAAAGATAAGTTAATATTGTAGTTACAAAAATACAAAATGAACATTCAATTAATTCAGGTGGAAGACACAAGTATTTTGGATTGTCGTAAACTCTTGACAACACAATAGCTTCAGGTATTGTCTTCCTAGGTAGGTATTATTTCAAGTTATGTTTACGACCTACTCCGCACTTTCTCAGTTCTCAAGCTCATGAGGTTCGCTTTCACATTTCAGTTCCTTTTCCGAGGTGCCTTTCGTGTTATTACAAACGCTTATCTGATGTTAAATGCGCTGTAAAAGGTTTTTGTTTTCAACTTTCCCGTTGCACTTACACTGTGGCAACGGAGAGCGGCAAAAGGTTTGATAATTGAGTAGTGTCTGTTCAAAGGGAGATATTTCCTCCATTAATTCATCTTAGATATCTTTTTTAATATTGTTTCAGTAAAATATTGACGAAAGGTTATTCACTCGAATGGCGATTTTTGTTTTTAATTAAAAAAAATAAAATAAATGAAATATGTAATAATAGTTAAAGTTTGGAAATAACCACTTTTGAATGAGATTTTAAAAAATAACTCCTGTTTGTGATAATTTGTTAATAACCCTATTTCTTTAGTACAATTTAGGAAATTAGTACTACTCATTTTTGCAACAACACACAATAACTATAAAGAAAATGTCAGTTTTAAATTGAAACTATGACTTTTATCTCTTTTTGTTTGATTTAATTTGAATTTAGTGGAAATAAATCTCTCTTTGACCAAAACAATCACCTTTAGCATTTTTTCTATTGGAAGTAACGCTTTCTGACGCAGTCTAAAAAGCACAGATGATGTAAACCAACCCAAACTACTGATTAAAAATAAAAAACTGGAAATATCTCCCTTTGAACAGACCCTCCTCAATTATAAGGTCAACTTTCAGGACGTTTTCCGTAGCTGATGGCAATAGAGGCATCTATTACATGGAAATAACGAAATGAGGATAAAACCTACCATAAACCTTTTCGTACCCTTTTAGGGAATGCAGATGTTATGTTATTGAATATTTGGAAAAGTTTCGCTTCCATTTGTTCAGAATCTATTAGTAACGTCTTGGTTTTGGCACATGATTTGGTGCGCAATGTTGTGTTCTTATACGGTTCGAAATTCGAGCCCCCCGGATTCTGCGCTCCCAGCCTCGTTAGCAAACCTCGAGCTTGGACCTCTGCTGTAGTGTCAAAAACCAGAGGGGCAATTCTTGTAATTTTAAAAACATTTACAGTCTGAGCTTAGTCTCAACATGTCAAAAATAGGTAAAGTTCGTTTCACGAAAGAATTCCCTTCGCCGTAATGTTGGCACCATTGCTTTTCATTGAAGAATTATTGTTTTACCTTCAATGAAAAGCAAGGGTGCCAACATTACGGCGAAGGGAATTCTTTCGTGAAACGCATTTCACCTCTAATTTCCCTACATTTTGACAAGTTTTTGACATTTGTTTGTCGCCGAGATGAGACTGAGAATTGGCCTTCAGGTTTGAGCACCGTATGTGATATTCCATAATTACAAAAACAATGTCCATAATTCTCCGTTTGAGGAAATAGTGGTAGATCTTCTTAGAAGATCTTTCATTGACCAATAAAATACAGAATTGTGAGAAAAAGGGAGAGGGAAGGCCTCTGCTCTGCAGTGGAACAAAACAGGCTAGTTACGATTAGAATATATCAGTATCAGTACCTTATCCACGCCTCTCACTAAAATATGGGATGGTTAGGAGTAGCAGTCGCTAGGTAGCTTTAAACCACTTTGCACACACATTTAAATCAAGAGATGTTTCCAAAATATCTGATACAACTCGTCAGAAACCTCTCATGGCAACCACCGAAGCAGAGGGTAACCTAATAGCAGCACAATCTAGAAAGAAGCGCGAATAGAAAGAAACTCTAGATAAAAACAACAGCCGAAATTGAAAGTCCTGTAACAACAAAGCTACACATAAGTAAAACAAAAGCGTTTTAAGAACAATAAAGGCTCCTTCAAACAGGCGCGACACGCGATAAAATCGCACGGGCCACAAAGGCACCGCAAGTGGCGCAACGAGCGGTGCCTTTGTGTCGCGCGAATTCGCGTCGCGCGTCGCGCCTGTTTACAGGAGCCTTAAGAAAAGAACAGTTCCCATTCTTTTATCGACACACATACACACACGTAGGTATGTGGATACAATAACTCGGAAGGTAATAAGTACTGTTATAAAGTAGCCGCGCCTCGTGCCACCATTTTTATGTCACCAGTCCCCGTGGGTGCCATAAAGGCCATATGACATCCATTCGACACGGCAGGATGTGTTATGGCAAGTAGGTTATTGGAGCTTCGATAGTTATTGTTATTTTCAAGGTGTGTTCGGCGTTGGTAATTTTTGGATGATTTTATTTGTATAGTGTACCAGCTTTGACTTTGAGGTCGAAAATTATCCCACGAGAACGTCATCATCATCATCATTTCAGCCGAAAGACGTCCACTGCTGGGCATAAACCTCCCCCAAGCAACTCCTCTTCAACCGGTTCTGTGCTTCTCGCATCCAACGGGTTCCTGCGGCCTTCACAAGGTCGTCGCGGTCCACCTTGTGGGAGGCCTTCCAACTCTACATCTTCCGGTACGCGGTCGCCACTACAGAACCTTTCGGCCCTATCGACCAACTGTTCTGCGAGCAATGTGCGGTGCCCACTACCACTTAAGTTTGACAATTCTTCGGGCTATGTCGGTTACCTTGGTTCTCCTGCGGATCTCCTCATTTCTGATTCGATCACGCAGGGAAACTCCAAGCATAGCCCTCTCCATTGCCCTTTGGGTGACTTTTAGCCTTCTAATAAGGCCCATTGTGAGCAGGGGCGGATCTTGAATTTGTGGGGCCCTTGGCTAATACTGCTTAGGGGCCCTACCTAATTACTCAACCAATTGCTATTTTAGTATGATCGGATTTTTTTAAATTCTAGATAGTTTTTATTATTGACAATAGCGTCTATTGTTTTCAGTTCGGTTGGGGGCCCTCTGTATCCACGGTGCCCTGGGCTGCAGCCCAAAAAGCCTTTAAGTAGATCCGCCCCTGATTGTGAGCGACTACGTTTCAGTGCCATATGTCAACACTGGTAACACGCACGGGAACGTACAACCGGAATAAAACGCACGTACACGTTACAAAGTCGGAACCCAGGTCAGGGTCCACCTGAGTGCAAAGTTTCATCGATTTCCGTTCAGCCGTTATGGCATGAAAAGGTAACAGACTGGCAAAGTAGATATTAGTATGGATTCAGCAATCTAGCTGAAAGTGTACATACATTAGTGACTTCTAATTAAAGTAAATAACATCGACTTGGATGAATGCGAGCTCATAAAGAATTGATAAAGAGCGTATCGAAATTAATGCAAACCTGGCTGGATGAGGAACTTACACAGTATTTAAGCAAAGTAGGACTTGGAAAAACGCAAATGTATACATTCCATCAATAACAAATCTATAATTTTGATTACCTACATTACATACATATTCTTTGACTTGAATCCAGGAGGCAAATTGCACTCCAAGCAAATGCTCTTTTCTTAGGAAAAATTGGATAACAAGCCATTAATATATTTGTAACTAGCTGCGTCCCGCGGTTTTACCCACATAAGTGTCGATGCCGTGGGAATAATGGGATGAAAAGTATTCTCTTAATCCAGGTCATGGCCTACCCATGTGTCAAATTTCATCCAAATCTTTCAGCCGTTTAGCGTAAAAGCGTATTAAACAAAAATTTTAAAAATTCAAATCTTATATCTCTTTATTATAATATTAGTTTAGATAGTAAAGATTGTAAGAGGAATACATGAATAAATCGTTATCAGTGGATGTTCGTCACAACCGGATAATACCCCATAAAAGGTACTCCATCCACAAAAGCAACCCACCATTATATCAGACAGGTCAGGACACAGCAGCGATGGGAACTATAGGAAGAGTCGTCAGTTCATGGTGGCGCACCTTCAGCCACACCCGCGACCTACATCGCCCATCCGCCAAGCAGTCGCCTAAATGTGTGACAAAATGACGATGAAAGCTCACGTAATTACGTCATGTTCCATAGGTGCTTGCAGTTTGGTTACATTACAGTTTACAATGTAACGTGATTTATTATTTCATGTACTGCGATTGCGACGTTTTATGACTAAGGTTTGGTTTTTCCGGGTATTGATAAACTTACTAGGATTTGGACTTATTTCGAGTGTTGCTGGCAGTAGCGAAGGGTAAATTTTTAAGAGGTAAGCCGAAGTAGATATCTTTAATATATGATTATATTATTTGTCTATAGAATACTGACTGTGCCATTTTTCAATGGGAAGCCGGTGGGAATCGAGTGGTATGGCTATCGCCACTGGTTACCGTTGGTATTTGAAGGATTACCACTAGTTTCGGAAAACCGGTCAAAAGTTAAAATAGAAAACAAACAGATCATTTATCAAATTAAATTTCATTCGACAACAGCCATCGGTTTCTTACTAAACTTCAACTATATCCGACGATCCTGCATACTTATCTTTTTTGTTGACTGTTTCTATACGAAACATTGCGATAATAATATATCATGCTTGCATATCAATGATTTGAAGTGCATGCATGGTAGTTTATTAACAAAATCTCCACATTGAATTTGCTGGCATGGAACTTATAGATACCTACTTACTATGTCTGTCTCTGATTTAAAGATAACAATCGTGCATAAATCAAAATGGTACCCTAATAAATAATGAAGCCTTCTTGAACCTCTATGTGACCTCATTATTCGTATGCATAAGATCGTGACACACGGATCAAGATGTCGGTGTGGTATGCACCCTTTAGAGAACAAAGCCATGTGGTCTATGCTCATTCATGTTGCTATACATATAATGTGGTGAATATTGTATCAGATTTGATGTGGCCGTGGAATGTTCCGTTATTTATAATCCAAAAGTTTCGTAGTTTGTAGACCAATAAATACTTTCTAATTATAGAATTCTCCCTTAAACATTAGCTATGATTTCTAATTGGTATGTATAACACTAGCTTCTGCTCGCGACTTCGTTACTTGACCCACCTCATCGCATTGCATCGACTGCCCGAGCTATTAGGTACTTCGTTTTCGCTAAGCGTTCTTTCGGACTCTTTTACTTTTTGCTCGGCTCCCAAGGGTCCCAGCGTGACGGTAAATAGCCCTACAGCCTTCCTCAGGAATTAGGCAATCAAATATTTTTTTCAAATCCTACTGTTCGATAAAGAGATTAGCGCGTTCAAACAAAATCTTTAGCTTTATTATTAGTAGGTATATAGATTATCGACCTTGCTTCTCCCAGATGTTAGAATCGGTTTCCTGTCTAACCAGAAAACTGTCATCTCATATCTTCGTGTTCTTAGATGATGATGATATATTTGACCCATTAAAATAACCTAGAGATATCATTCCATCTTTTTAAACGCAATCGGAAATACTTTTAAATTCTAAGACCTTCGCGCGCAAATAATATTATTGTAAATTCATCGCACGACTACATGCGGTTTATAGAAAAGTCGTGATTATATTATTAGCCTTTCATAATACCGGTTCTTGGCCTAACTCGAGATAAGTTCCTAATCTATCGCAGTCTAGAATATTTTAGAAGGTGTTATAAGAGAAACCTATCTACTACTTTACATAAAGAAGATTTAAAAAAGATAGTAAATTGTTATAAGGAAAGTTTTTGGATGGCTATAGATATGAGTTAAAGATGATCAAAGAAACCATGGATGCATTGTGTGAAAACATGGCTATAAAGGGGGTGACTACTGAAAATATGACTAACTAGCTTCTGCCCGCGACTTCGTCCGCGTGAAATTTCTTGTTACTCCGACCCACCCCGTCGCATCGCATCGCCTGCCCGCGCTATTACTTCGTTTTTGCTTAGCGTTCTTTCTGACTTTTTTCTTTTTACTCGGCTCCTAAAGGTCATAGCGTGATGTTAAATAGCCTATAGCCTTTCTCAGGAATTGGGCTATCAAATGCAAAATGAATTTTTCAAATCCGACTGGGAGTTCCAGAGATTAGCGCGTTCAACCAAACAAACTCTTCAGCTTTATAATATTAGTATAGAAGTATAGATTGAGAAGGATGGACTAGTAGAGGAAGAAAAAGACATACCTACTGCTCCGAACCCAAATAAATTGGAATAAGGATAAGAGAATGATTGCAGTCTTTAATCGTAGCTTGGAAGCTATACTGCGCATTAACAGTAGCAATAGCATTCATTTTGACAGTGCAACAATATTCATTGTGCTATTTACGTTGTTGACCTGACAAATTTTTGGAACATATGTCAATATGGTTTAGCAATATCTTTCAAATCATTCAGATTGAGATTGTGATTTACGCAATTAGGGTGTTGAAGATTGCCGCTAGAATATGGTCAATGAATAGATCAAGGCTCTGGGCAAGGAGATGCGTAACAGTGAAACCGCTTATCTCTATACACAAGAAATTTTTCCTTGCAGGCACATAAGATATTGATACGGTATAAGTCACGTTATAAAATACAGCGAATTATGATTGAACCAATGAATATAAGTCAATGGATTGAACTTTGCATAGCGGAAGCTCACGTGTGCAGAAGGATATAAGCCACATAACTGCCCATCACGAGTCCATAACTATCCTCTGCCAAATATGGACAACACCATAAACAGCTTTAAAGAAATACTCTTAGAAATCACAATAAAAGTTACTTGCACTACTAATAATAACCACGGTAGAAACAGAAGTAACGAAAGACAAAATTATTGGAATGTAGAAAGATGGCCGATGGGAGATGTCAAAATAATAGATCAACGATGTATCTTTTTCTTTTTTCTCTCTCTTCACAAAGGTGCACATAGTTGTAAAAATAGAAATAAGAATTATAGTGTTTTGACAATAATGTCCAATTAATACGAGTAGTACCTATGTGATCCTTTGTGAGAGACTGACGTCCATACTAGGATACCCTGTGTGACGGATCACTAGCTAAAAATAGATGAAAAGAAATGTCACTTTATCGCCGTAGGGTAACCGGCATGTCTTAGAACCAAGAATTCGATGGCATGTGGCATCCACCAACCCGCACTGGGCCCGCGTGGTGTTCTATGGCCACGGCCAGCTCCTTCTCACAGAGAGGAGGCTTGTGTCCCAGCAGTGGGAACGTTATTTGTCTTTAGTTTTGTTTGTGTTTGTAGTTAGTTTAGTTTTTAGTCGTTATAAGTGGTTTTTAGTGTTTTTGTAAAATGAAGCACTAATACGTAAACTTTATTTATTGTATTTTTATTTATTATAAATTATAGGCATAGCGTTAAATATTGTGCTAATGCACAACGTTCTCTATTGTTAGTGTTATGTATTGATGAAATAACTGAACTTCACTGTTTATGTATGTACATATGTATTTGAATTCCTCGAATAATTTTCAGTTAGATCATCGACCTTCCAACAACAATTGTCAGGTATCCTGTCTAGGTCTAACTATGCTATTGTCAATTAGTCGGTAGCCTATGTTTTCATGGTCTCCAGCGCGGTATGAACTCGCTTGCATTTCCTGGATGTCCTCAATTTATAGGCAGGCGGCCTGCCAGTGGATTTGTATGCGTAGTTTTGCGAATGTTTAGTTTTTTTTTTTTATAATTGTTAATCCTGAAATTGTATTGATAAAATATAATATTATAACCCCATTCTTTATCAATGAATGCATCTTTTTATAATATTTTGAACAACAGATAATCGGTATGTCGAAAAAAAAAACTACCGAAACAATCTTCCAGTAAGTAAATATGAACTTGTAGTTACGTAGTTAGGTACTTTTAGTGTAGCCGGGTAGGAAGCGCCGCCGACCTCATCTAGTTTTTTATTTTTATATATTATTAATTTATTAACCATTTAATTTATAATTACTTCCTTGATTTTTAACAGATGTTTATTAAGATTAAGATTAATTTTATTATTATAGTAAATTATTTATTTATTTTTCTGTTAATTCATGAAAACGCTGAAGATATTTTAATGATGAAAAAAAACCTGAAAAAAAATGGTTGATGCAGTAACTCATACAATTTGAGATAGTTTCGTCAACACAATCAAGCGAAATCATGTTTTATTACCCACACATAATTATGGAGAAACAAGTCCTAATCGCTAAATCCTTGTTGACGGATCAAAATTCGCGAATCTTGAGTCATGTACAGAATGATGTCACGAATCCTTCAAGAGTACGTGACGGGTTAGCAGATTGGTATGATTACACAGGCTTCACCTAAAACGAATGTAAGTGTGAACACATTTTGATAAGCTTGCGTCAATCACCAATGCCTTGCTATGGCTTTTATTGGGACATTGTTTTCTTTTGTTCCTTTACTAATTAACAATGAAACATTACCCTTCCAGTACCAACAGTTGCGTAAGGAAACGCAGAAGTCGTATTTCTTAATAATCGTTGTAAAGGCTCCCGTCTTTTCTCAATATTAGGCGCATTTCATCCTTCATCACTCTCCTGTCCTTATCCAAATTTATTTGGGATCGGGGCAACATGTCTTTTTTTATTGGGACATCGTTTTCTTTTGTTCCTTTACTGATTAAAACGGTCAATGAAACATTACCCTTCCAGTACCAATAGTTGCGTAAGGAAACGCAGAAGTCGTATTTCTTAATCATTGTTCAAGTTTTTGACGTTCAAAAGTGCCTTTTATGTGCCTATTTGAAATAAATGCTTTGACTTTGATTAGAAAGGCTCCCGTTTTATCTCAATATTAGGGGCATTGCATCCTTCATCATTCTCCTGTCCATATCCGAATTTATTTGGGGTCGGCGCAACATGTCTTTTTCTTCCATATTTCTGTATTAGGCTCCTGCAAACAGGCGCGACACACGACGCGAATCGCGCGTGACTCAAAGGCACCGCTCGTTGCGCGACTTGCGGTGCCTTTGTGTCGCATGTCGCGTCGCGCCTGTGTGTACGAGCCTTTAGTCGTCATCTCGGTAGTCATCATCCCCTTTCTATCCATATCATCATTCACACAGTCCATCCATCGTTTCTTTGGTCTTCCCCTACTCTTATAGCCATCGAATTTATTTTAGGCATTTCACTAAAGGCTGATTTTTCCAACGCCAGAAAACTTTAACGGAGGAATAATTTTTGAATTTTTGACAGTTCTTCCATATAAAAACTGTCAGACGTCAATTTTATTCTACGAATAAAAATTATCGGTCGATTGAAAAATCAGCCCTTAGTGTTGATCTTTTAATCTGATAAAGTTATCGTTTTTCCGGGTAAAGTTTTTTTTTCCGATAAAGTTATCTAGCGTTGGAAAAATCAGCTAGGTATAAGATAATAATATCAACGAGATAACTTACAGATAAAATATTTATTTATTCTATAAATACTTTGCCAATAGCAATTCACTTGACAGAGTTGAGTCATCGAGTTAGTTTGGGTTCAAAGACCGTTGACAAAAAATGATAATTAAATCAGCCATCTTTATTATTGACTAGTAGGTAGGTACTGCCCGCGACTACATTCGCGTGGAAGTCGTAAGTTACACAATACACTAAAATTACGGCCACATTAAAAAAAAATGCTTGACCCTTTGGGGCCGCAGTTTGATGCTAAATAGCCTATAACCTTCCACGAGAATTGGGCTATCAAATGCAAAAAGATTTTTTCAAATCCGATAATAAAATAATAATAATAATATCTTTATTTTCCAAAATACAGATAGAGAACATTTAAATAGTAGATTGAGACTTCAAACAAACAACCTCTTCAGCTTATTATATGTATACTAGCTTCTGCCCGCGACTTCGTCCGCGTGAAATATCTTTTTTCCTCGACCCACCCCGTCGCATCGCATTGCCCGCCCGCGCTATTACTTCATTTTCGCTTAGCGTTCTTTATGAATTTTCTTTTTGCTTGGCCGTAGCGTCTGTCTTTCCTCAAGAATTGAGCCATCAATGATCAAATGCAGAAGGAATTTCTCAAATGTGACTAGTAGTTTCAGAGATCAACGCGTTCAAACACAAACTAGTCAGGTTTATTATTAGTACCTAGATAGATTTAATTATGGTATTTATAAGTAACTATTAAGGATGTAAATTACAAAATAGGAAAAATCGATTTTCCTGAAACATAAATGTAACGTTAAATCCTATAAACAGAGATGACATTGTTTAGTTTCTCAGTAAATGATCCTCATTAGCCTTTCCTGTATTAAATAATGCAAACATGTAAACAAGATGTTTTACATTACGTACGTAAATAGTTTACATTATAAAGACGATTACATAAGGAAAACGATGGGAAGAATTAGAGGCATTTATTTCCCCTTCCCTGTTATAAGATTGCGACTACAAATGTATGGGAAAGCGATGTTTTTTACACTCTGTAGTATTTCCCATTATTGTCTCGTCCTGGGAAACCACTTTGGGTGTCAATTATTTGTCATACCTACTCTTGATTGTGATTTAACGGTATCTGTGGTGGAAAAACATACAGACACATAACAATATGACGGAAATCGATTGATTAAAATGTTGTGTACTTGTTTGATTTTGTCAGGTGATACTAATACTAATATTATAAATTCGAAAGTAACTCTGTCTGTCTGTATGTTACCTTTTCACGCCTAAATTACTGAACGGATTTCGATAAAATTTGGCAGAGAGATAGATTGCCTCCCGGGGAAGGACATAGGATAGTTTTTATCCCGATATTCCCACGGGATCGACACTTATGCGGGTGAAACCGCGGGGCGCTGCTAGTAAGTATATTTAAAAATCTAACTCTTCTGAGCGTCTGTATATCACTGAACTCCTAAACGACTGTACCGATTTTGATGTTTTTTTTCTTTGAGTGGGTTCCTGGACGGTTTAGATTCCGATTGGAACCGGTAAGTGGCGCTGTTCAGGCAGGAGAAGGTCTGTCAGGTCCGCTCGGCTAGTACAGATATACAATTTTTTTTTAATTAGAGGGTAATTAATATCCGGGGCCCGTGGATAAATAATATCGCTACGCTTGCCGCGGTTGGACTGTGGATGGGTGACCATCTTTACATACCGTGACCCCTCCGTGCCTCAGAAAGCACATTAAGCCGTTGGTCCCGGCTGTCATTCGTGGATCTTTGACAGTCGTTACGGGTAGTCAGAAGCCCGAAAGTCTTACAACCAGTTTTACCAGTTTCCTCATGATGCTATGCTGTAGTTAAGTCAGTTATAAAAATATGATTTTAAAGCCGGGTTTAAACCCAAAACCCGTACTTAAAGATTAACCTTCGAGCCATTACATTACAACTATCTACAATATCAATTGTTTAAACAACTGAATAACTAAATGAATCATACTGTTTTTATAATTACGACTTCTCGTTCGTTATGATTATGACGATTGTTAAACATTTTCACCATGTTTAGGTTTTATTATAAGCAGAAAATAGCATTTTTTTTATCGTTGAGTGTGCTGCTCTTGACCTCGTACACGCGGTCATGCCTGATGTCTAATGACGGAACGAGCATGCCCAGAAGATGCCTGGTCACTCTTACTCTTGCTTTGACCGCACGGGTTAAATTTGGAAGGGAACACAGACGCTGGCAGTGAGTTCTGCACTTTACAGTTCTTGTAACTTTTGCAATTACTTGAGTACTTACTTACTTACGTACTTAGGGTAAGGGTGCGTTTACAATTTTACATTAACACTATAGGACAGGATTAGTGCAGTGGTCGAGTTCTGGCAGTAGAGTAAATAGTCGATTAATTGCTCGACCTCATCAATAAATTAGTTATATAGCCTAAACTGAAACCGAAACTGAAGACTTGTACAGTCAGAGAAATTAATTGTTAAGTAAAATGTCATCCTACGTCTATGTATTTTCCGAGTTGTAGCCATGTCATATAACTGTCAAAGAATTATAGTGATTAATGTTGTTGATTTTGTCGTAAATGTAAGTTGGTACACTTGCTTAACAATTATTTTCCCTGACCTTACCTAATATAGTAGGTAGGTGTTAAGTTTTTAGATACCTACTGTTTTTATGAATTTCTTTTTAGCACGGGGTCAAAGTTAGCAAAAAGACGGCTATTCTCTCAACAAACGGCACTCTAATTGCGTAACACAATATCAAACTCAATCTGAATAATTTTGAAAGATATTGCTAATCCATTGCTTCATATGTTCCAAAAATGTGTCTGCTGAACAACGTAAATAACGCAATGAATGGTTTGGGCTCCGCTCGCCCCTTGGATTATGCCCCTAATTGCCTAAGTGTATCTACTCGCCCCCTTGAATATTAGATACCCCAAAATCGCCCCCGATTGATAGTAAATTAAAAGCAATGAATGTTTTTGAACTGTTGAAATGAAACCCATTGTTACTGATAGTGTGTTATGCAATTACCTCACTGATGTTCATTAAATTTAATTCTATACAATTCGTGAGCAATAACATTCACAGAAACGTGTTTTATTAAATATATTTAAATTAAACATTGATTAGTAAATAGTAGCCTACAATACGTGCTACATAGCTAAATTAAGTATAATTATGTAAGTATGTGGCAACATTATCTTCGTAGGCGCATAGTGTTATTAAAATTTTTTATAGAAATAAACATACGAGTAGCATTATGAGAGATGTGCATACATACCTAATACCTATAGTACAAAAATTGCGAATAGAATGCCTGGTATAATAGCAAAATAGTGGAAATTAATAGTCCATATAAAATTGTGACCCGAGATTCAGAAATTGTATGGCTAAATTAAAAATTGTGTGGTAATCGACTGCCTAAATAATATTCCAGAAAAAGGTTGCAACTTGTTAGTAGGTAAATATAAGTAAATTGTAAGTACCTGCGGTCTTCTTCTTAGTGTTATAGCTCCTTCAAACAGGCGCGAAACGATACGCGACACAAAGGCACCGCAAGTCGCGCAACGAGCGGTGCATTTGTGTCGCGCGAGATTATATCGCGTGTCGCGCCTGTTTGTAGGAGCCTTTAGCGAGTCGATAGCAATCTAAATGGACTTGGCCCAGAATTTGGTAACTGCTGTAAAGCTTATTAAAATTAGGACAATAAGAAAAATCAATTAATAGATTCATTTGCCAGTAGATCCATGTGACGTATTCAGCTGCATCTGGTTAGACTGGAAGCTGACCTCTACATATTTGGTAAAAGGTTTGTACCTTATTTGTGTGCGAATCGTTTAGATAAATCTATACTAAAATTATAAAGAGGTATTTGTTTGTAAGTTTTATGTGGGGGAGGAAAATCTATGGAACCATCACCACAGTCGGATTTGAAAAAATCATTAATATTTGAATTAATTGATAGCCCTAGTCGTGGGAAAGGCTATAGGCTAATTAACATAACGCTATGACCCTTAGGATCCGAGCAAAAACAAAAAAGTCAGAAAGAATGATAAGCGAAATCGAATTGATAGCACGGGCAGGTGAAGTGACGGGGTGGGTCGGGGCAAAAGAAATTTCGCAGACGAAACTGCGGGTTGTCCTAAATAAAATGCAAGGCGATGATGATGACGTACAAACATTACATATAATAACTATTGTTGAATAGCATGCTCATCCTTTAATTAACTGTAATAACGCTTTCCTAACATAATCCTACGCAATGAGCAGGCCATAATTTTCTACAGAGAAACCAGCAATATCGCGGCAAGCGATTAGCTAGACATTAGTAATCTAAAAACATAATTATTGTTCTACAGATAATTTATAGCCAGATCAAACAGATTATAAATCGGTCGACAAACATCTCGTGTCTTTATTACCCACATTGGCTAAAGTTTAGTGACTCGAAGCGTGTAAACTATCAATCTGTGGTTTTAGACACGGACGGTGTTAATTAATTTACTTAGTTGGTTTATTTTGTCATCAAGCAGAACTCTTTAAAGAAGTAGTTAAATAAAATACTTGATTGTTGACCTCTGTCAACAATCAAGTATTTTATTTAACTACTTCTTCTTCTATTTTATTTAACTACTTCTTCTTCTACTTCTACTTCTTCTTCTTCAGTGCACCGTTTCGTCCATTATGGATTAAAATCTTGGAAGTCATGGGAATATATGTATAATATCGGCCAATTTAAAAGATTGCTGAGCAGTTGTGACCCATTGGTAATGGATAGTTAGGATTTGTGTCGTGGGTTCAAGCTTTGTGTAAAGTATTTCATCGTCACTGCTCTCAAAACGGTGAAGGAAAACATCGTGAAAAAAAAACAGCATATTTAAAAAAAAATCTATTAATCCTACATTCTACAACTATCAACCCGCACTGGGCCCGCGATGTGGATTACAGTCAACTCCCTCTCTCAGAGAGGAGGCCTGTGTCCCAGCAGAGGGACATAACAGGCCGATTATAATGATAGGACTGCTTATTGTAGCTGTGACGTAGGTAAGTTTTAATCCGTTGGTATGCCTTTGTATGTTGATCAGGAAAGGACTTTGACCCCTGATTACTCCTTTAATACAGTTCACAATAACACAGGAGTCGGAGAAATAACCTAAAAGGGTGACGTTTTCACTCCTTCATGAATAGATTTGTTATGACTTTGACCTATTCATTATAAAAAAAAAACATGAAAGTTCAATCAGTACACGTGAAGTCAGAATAATATTTTCTATTATACCTAATATTCTCTATACTTTAACGGTCTTATTCATAATAAGTTATGGAACATCTAAAGGCTTGCTAAAGTCTCGTTGTCAAAAATTGGTATTCATAAACGCATTTTAGCAGTAAAATGTTCTTTAAACCTACTATAAAGTTATGAAACCCAGAATTCGGTCTTATTCAAAATAAGTTATGGAACATCTAAAGGCTTGCTTAAGTCTCGTTGTCAAAAATTGGTATTCATAAACGCATTTTAGCACTAAAACGTTCTTTAAACCTACTATAAAGTTATGAAACCCAGAACCCTACTTTAACAGTATTTTAAGGAAAAAATGGCCGACTTTACATCAGCTGATTAATAAGGAAATGACATTTGACGTATGTAACATGTGCAAAAAGTCAGTTTCGTAAACAATCGTACTTCGAGGAGCTGCAGTTGTATTTAATTTATTTTGCACTTCTGTTTAACCAATTTAGTTTATTTATTATTACATACCTACAATTCAAAATAGAAGCGAGGAAAAATATAACGAAGCACATACAGCAACAAGAAATACTGTGGGATGCTGCTGCTTTGGACTGTGGAAACAACGCTTTCAATGTTTTTTACATGGTATACATGCAAACTAGGAAATGTGAAAACAACCATAGTGGCTAGAGCAGTATTTTACAATATTGCAGTTGACCATGGAGACATGCAGTTAGAAGGTAGCAATATCATGAATATCATACAGTCACCCCAAGAAGTTGCAAGGGGAAATGCAAATGCTATTTTACAAACTTTCAAGGAAACATTCCGCCGAGGTAGCCCCACTTTACCAGGTTGGAGGTACATCTTCCCACTTGTGTCCAGAGACGGTTCAGGGATTTCCGTATGGATCACGAAGTTTACACGCTGCGCGCTGCAGGAAGATGCTCCAGTAGGATGCAGCAGTAGGGTGTGGTTGTGAAGCTATGTCGCAAACCATACTCCACCCCCTATCCTACACTATGTGTCCCAAAACATGCAGTCAAAGTAACCTCTGCGCTGCCACTGACGACGACGTTGAGGAAGTGGCAAAGTTTTGGGCCAAGAAGATCTAAAATACAGTTGTCCCCCGCGACACGAAGAAGATAAAGAGGAGACATTTTAGCGAGTAGTTCATTAATAAAAAGGTTATATACAAATATCTGTTTAATTTATTTATTTTTATAATACTCTAAACTTTAATTCGGCTTCTAGAACTTGTGCTAGCAGAACAACATAAATTCATTGCCATACAAAACCATGTTATGACGTTAACGCGTCAAAACTGACGAAACTGTAGACAATAAATTAGTTTTCCATACGTCTTATTGTCTATGGTCACAATTATTCAGTGCGTAGACAGATATTCTCGTATGACGATTCAATATGTTAGCCAATTTGTTGGATGACTTCATTATAATGGCAACATTTAGATTTATATTGAAGTTAAAGGATATTTTAGTTATAGAACGTTTATGAAGCGTTTATGAATACAAAATTTTATCGAAGGTTTTAAAGGCTTATTGAGGATTTTAACTAAAGTATGTTTTAAACCTTCTATAATCTTTTTTATGTTTTTTTTTTTTTTTATTTAAAAAATAATTTATTTTGTTTTTTTTTTTAATTAATTTATTTTGTTTCTGCTTCAGTTTTACCAATTTCGATTATTAATATACAATACAATGCAAGCTTTACAAAGCTTGGATACTATCGAAAGAATTGTAGATGTTGAAAACCGTCCGCTTCGAAGAAAGTTGTACAGAAATAGAAGTGATCCATTTTCTCTAGACGACGAAGACTTTCGGAAGCGTTATCGCTTTAATAAATCTACAGCGACCTTCATAATTAATCTTGTTCGTGAGGATCTTATGTTAGATCGTAGAGGTTGTGGCACCTCACCAGAAATCCAGGTTTTAACTGCCATAAGATGTTGGGGTCGTCGAGAGGCAAGTTTTTTTTACACATGCCTATATTCCTTGAAATATATTTATAAGTTTATTTACCTCTTAAAACCATTTTCTAAGTCATCTCTTTTCATTAAAGTTTCAAGAAGATGCTGGAGACCACCATGGATTGTCTCAAGCGACCACCAGTCGGATTTGTGCCCGAGTAGCACGTGCACTCGCTCGTCATTCGGCATCATTTATTAAAATGCCCAATACATTTGCCGAAGAGCAGATTATGATGCGGGCATTTCATGAAATCCGAAATTTCCCAAGTATTATTGGTTGCATTGATTGCACTCACATCAAAATCCGCAAAAGTGGAGGTGATGCAGCCCAGTATTATATAAATAGAAAGGGATTTTATTCCCTGAATGTCCAGGTATTTTAAACATCACACTATTGTAAAACAAATCTCTATTGGACATAATACTTTCCTTCATAATATTTAATCATTTTTGTTTACAGGTAACTTGTGATGCACATCTTCGCATCCGAGATATTGTTGCCAGATGGAGAGGTAGCACGCACGACGCCCGAATTTTTAATGAGTCGTCACTCAAAGAGCGTTTTGAAATGGGATTATTTAGAGGAATACTTTTAGGTGACTCCGGATACAAGTTAGAACCATATCTCTTCACTCCTATTTTAAGGCCTCAAAATAGAAGTGAGGAAAAATATAATGAAGCACATATTGCAACTAGAAATTCTGTGGAACGCTGCTTTGGAGTGTGGAAACAGCGTTTTCAATGCCTACTACATGGCATGACCTGCAAACTAGAGAACGTAAAGATAACTATAGTGGCTCTAGCAATACTCCACAACATTGCAATTGACCAAGGAGACATGCAATTAGAGGGTAGCGATAGCAATGAACATAGCACAAGCGAAATAAGTCAAGAAGTTGCAAGGGGAAATGCAAATACGAGTACTAATGCTATTTTACAAACTTTTATAAGAAGACATTTTAGCGAGTAAAATCACACATTAGTGTGATTTTACTCGCTAAAATGTCTTGTCTTGTCTTGTCTTGTCTTGTACACTCACTCACAAACTTTCGTCTTTATAATATTAATTATAAAGACGAAAGTTTGTGAGTGAGTGTGTGTGTTTATATGTTTGTTACTTCTTCACGGTCAAACGGCTGGACCAATGTTGATAAAATTTTGTATGGAGTTAGCTGACACCATTTTTTTTTTATTTGAAATGGGTTTGCTCTTGACTCTAGTCTAGGTCAGAGATGACAGAGACAAAGTCTACGATGGAGTGAGCTCACCCAGAAGAAGCCTGTTCACTCTTACTTTGAAGAGATTCGGGTTGTATGCACTCGGAAACACAAACGCAGGTAGAGAGTTCCACTCTTTTGCTGTGCGCATTATAAAGGACATTTGGAAACGCTTAGTGCGAATTGGTGGAATAGCAACTAGGTAGGGATGGTAACTTGCAGTGCGTCTGAATATCCGAAGGTAGAAGGGGGCCGGTGGAATGAGGTCGTGGAGTTCTTGGGCACACTCACCGAAGTACAATCAACCTTGGATTGACATATAGGTTACTTTTTATCCCGATATTCCCACGGGATCGACACTTATGCGGGTGAAACCGCGGGGCGCAGCTAGTAACCAATAATAAAAAGCTTGTATAAAAATATCAAATCAATTTATTTTTATAATACTGTAATTTGGCTTTCAAAACCTGTTCTTGTAAAACCAAATTTTTTAATTTTTGGTTTTCATTTGCCATCTGTGCTTCATGTAACGCTTTTCTGCAGGCCGTTTCTGTTTCTGCTATTAGTAGTACAGCATCTTCCTTACTTGTCCTACTGACCTGAAATACAAAATGAATATAATAGTTATTATTATTAAGTAATTATTTCTCTATGTTACTCTTTGTCCCAATTAATAAAATATTTTTATATCTTTCTTTGTTTTTTTTTTAATCTCTGAACAGTGGTGGCCCAGGGGTAACGGCAGCGACTTACGGGTTGTAGGTCGTGATTTCGATCCCAAGCAGGTACTTTACTTACTTGTGTAATTTATCACCACCTCTCACATAATGGTGACGGAAAACATCGTGAGGAAAGCGGCGTGTCTTAGAATCAATAATTCAAAGATATGTGACATCCGCCAACCCACACTGGGCCCGCATGGTGGATTACGGCCCACTCGCTCGAGGGGATTTTTGGGATTTATTGATTTGGACAGAACCAAGTCTGGAAGGTCAGCTAGTACTATATAATCATCAATTATAATAATTATATTCTGGCAAAAAATAATTGTTAAAGAAGGTTATTCCAGGATACTGTTGCGCGCCACAATTAATGCCTGGTACATGGTGACATTAGTTACTACTAGCGCCATCTAGTATCGAGTAGTAGAACTAGTAGAGTCAAGATACTTCTAGAAATATCGATGCTAGAACTTTCTAGAACTATCGATATCTGGTCAGTCGGGGCCGGTATGTACTCAAACATTCTAGATGTTTCTACAGTAGAAGGTTCTAGAACTATCTGAGGCACTATATAAGGCCGATCTGGGCCACAGCCGAGTCAGTGCCAGATAAGCGATACAAGCGAATACATCCGAAGCGATCTTCAAGTGCGAATTAGAGCGATCAGTAGTGCAATTGTTATTATTTGTTATTAGTGTTTTTTTAATTAAAGTGTCATTTTTTGGTTATTAAATCGGCAGTTTTATGGTCACGAATCCCAAACTCGTAACAATACACACCTTTTTAGTTTTCAACCTAAAATTTTTAACCTTAGGCTTCGTTGTTGTGGTTGTGGTTTCTGTGTCTTCTGGTTGTGTTAACAACACACTTGGCTCAAGAAGCCGAGCCTTACCTCCACTTAGCTCCAACATCTAAAATAATAAAATTCCGAGATTAGCTAGACATAGGTATCTCATTAGTTAAATGGTTGCAAGCTTGCTGGGCACTATTTATTGGCTTTTGTGAGAAATCTGATAATAGCAACTCGAATTCTGAACCTAATTTACCAAGTGAAAAATAAAGGTGGTGAAGTAAGGGTGCTGCTGCTTTACAGTATGCATTAACTTGATTATGAATGATTAATAACATCGTAATATATAATGTATGTACATAATAATGAACATGTAATGTATGATGTAGATAAATACCATTTCTATTGTTTCATGCCCAGAACTTTGACAGGGAATGGGTGAAACCGGTTTTTGTGTTTTTTCTTTAATCTCTTGGAAATTCTGGAAACACAAGAATTTAGATATTTTCAATCTATATACAGTATGCTTATTGACAACACAACAAGCACGTGTTATTTTATAGGTACCTGGTTATCTGAATCGAACTCATTGGTATCGATTATAAACTCATGAGGGAGCCACACAGCAATATCCTCCCCACTTGCTGGTTCGGAAGAAGGTGGTGGACCACCACCTGTTTGTATCCTCTCTTTCCGCTCACGAAATTTGTTTTTTTTTGCTGACATTTTTATAAAGCCCCACTGTGCCTTTAGTTGTTGCAGGGTTCTTGGGGTTTTGGCCATACTGTTAAAACTAAAACATAAAATGGTAGGTTCAGGCAACTACATACTTGCACAAAGGTCATCATCATTTTACTGTTAATATAAATATACAAAGCTATAAATTTGTTGGCAAATTATAAATATACCAAATAAAATCATAGAAGAATAACTGACTACGGACTGACTTAAGTACGCCTCTGCACATTTATGGGCTTGAAGTAGTAAGTAAATAAATAAATAACTGATATTACAAGTGCTTGTTATTCTCATGGCAGCGGTTTTTTTTGTTACAATGAGTTTTGTACAGGCAAACAAAATTCTTGACATACCTACATAAGAACTTTGGAACGTAGCCTAGGTAAAATGTAAATAGGTAGGTACCTAATTCGTAAATCATGCCAGGCTGCTACCTTTTTCGAATTGGTATTTGCGTCAGTGTTTTTATTTTCTATAACGGAGACCCTCTCCCTGACCAACTCTTTCAGAACAATCTAAGGATAGAAGCAAAAGCAAGCATAAGTATGAGGAATAATTGAGAATCTTGCATAACAAAACTTACTTTGAACACATTCTAGCTGTAGCAGTACAAACCTTATCCTCGTCCAACCAATTTTCACTTCTTTGCCTTTTATTATTCGAACTAGTCCCCGGTCTAGAATCCATTTTTTTATTTATTACTTAAAATTCAATTCGTTTTCAACTTTTCGCGCGAGTTAAAAGACTGAGACTTGTGATGGAGATAAAAGTAATTTTATTCTCAAAACGTGTTAGTAGTACAGTGGTATGTTGTAGAGTCAATACAATAATGTGCTTAAATTATAGTTGGGTTAGTTTATATACTAAGTCTTATCAGCTAACACAGTGGTGGGGACAGGATGGTTGTCACCACAATTCACTTATCTAATCGCTTCCGTTTATTGATGTTGTTTATTAGGGCGGTGGTGGTATCTCCACTGTCTGGTCTCGTTATCTTGACTCAATATTAATATCCTATTTATATTTATTACTTTATTTATAATCGACTCCGCTTATCCCGTTGTTATCGGGTAGTAGCGTTATCTCAACTGTTGACTGTCTGACCTCGTTATCTTGACTCTCCCCTCCTAGTCTTTTTGTACTCTGTCGGGTTTTTATGATTCGACGAGTTAAAAAGACGATAGTTAACAAGATTATGGTTACTATCGTTATGTAGGTCAGGATCCCTATGTCTTTGATCTTATCAGAGGTTAAGTCGGGTCTATTGATTGCTGCGATCTGCTCTTCTATGTTGTCCATATTTTCTGGTAACGTCATTGGTAACTCATTTGCTGGTTCTGTGATTTCAGTAAAGGTCTGAATATCCACAGGATCTTGAGTGCTTCCGCATTTGGTGTTATCTTCTATATATGAGTCTACGATGGTCACGCTTCTGTCGGCACATCTATCATAGATTGTTTGTTCCTTTAATCTGAACTGGAAATATAAGTCATTCTGAATTTTGTATGAGTATCGTGCTGGACAGTAGATTTTTATAACGCTACAGTTGTTGCGTTGTTTCAGAATGCTTTCTTCTACACATTTCTTTGTTGGTGAAGCTGTACATATATTGTTATTACATTTGTCTACTTTATACACGTGATTGGTTCCCGTTAAATACTGGCCGTTCTTAATACTAGGCATTTGACAATATTGGTTAGATGGGGTGATTACGCTAATTACTGTTTCTAGATTATATTGTTCTTTAGAGACCATGGGTATAGCGAATTGGAATATTAATAGTTTGCTTTGTATAGCAACGCTTGGCACTATTAGGGATTGTAGTTTGTTTATGTCTCGTACTACGTTAATTTTTCGTAAAAAGTGTAATTCGTTAGGTGTTTTGTTAGTGGCACTATGTATAGTGGAATTATATGCTAGTACTGCTAAGTTAACATCTTCTTTCTTTAGTTCCTGTTGTACTCTTAATCTCTCTATTAGGGTGGAGTGAAACCGTTCTATGTCTCCATGAGACGTGTGGTGCAGGGGTGTTGTCACATGATGTTTGATTTTTAATCCTGCTAGAAATTCTTTTACTATTTCCGATATTAGTATAGTCTCGTTATCTGTTGAGATTAGGTCGGGGGTTCCTATTAGAGCGAAGAGTCGTAATAGCGTTTCTATTACTTGTAGGGAGTTGTTTTCAACTAGTTCTGTGGCGAAAGTCCACTTAGAAAATGTGTCTATTCCGGTTAAATAGGTTTTCTTTTTAAAGTGGAACGTATCTATTTGCCATTTTTCCATTGGTTTTGTTGGTGTTTTGGTTTTTTCAAAGGGCGGTTTAAATGGTTGTCGATCGTATTTTACTTTAGCACATGTTTCGCACTGATTCAGATAGTTTTGCGTATGTTTTTTGATGTTCTCGATATAGTATGTTTTAGAGATTTCCTTTATTAAAGCTGGGTTTCCTATATGTCTATCCATAAATTCATGCGTTGATCTAATTATTTTTAGGATTTCTTCTTTGTCTGTGATTTCTACACGTGGTTGTGTAAACCAAATGATTGTGAGTTCTTTATTATTGAAATGTTTCCTGTATATTTCAGACAGTTGTTCTATGAGTTTATTACTATTTCCTACTATAGCATATCTTTTTGATCCGAGATATTCTTTACAGAATTTTATAAAGTCTTGGGGATTGTTTATTTTTAGATTATAATCGTAGGTGTGGTTGTCTTTTTGTATTACTTTCACTTGATATGGTTCTGTCGTTACAAATATTCTATTCATACGCCTAGGGGGATGTTCTGATTTTATTATAAATCCTTCATCTGAGTCATCGAAGTTGCTATGTACGGTTGCTTGGTCTGAGTTATGCATTAGTACGATTCTAGACAGAGCGTCTGCTACGTGGTTAGTACTTCCCTTTTTATGTGATATTTCATAGTCGTATTCTTGCAGTTTTAACTTCCATCTGGTAAGCTTAGCGTTTGGTTCTTTAAGTTTGGTTATCCATATTAGTGGTTGGTGGTCTGTTTCAAGTTTAAAGTGTCGCCCATAGATGTATGGTCTAAATTGTGTTAGGGCATAAAGTATACCTAGTAGTTCCTTTTCAGTCGCGTTATATTTTTGTTCCGTTTCCGTTAGTGTTCGAGATGTGTATGCTATAGGATGATTTTCTTGTGAAATAACAGCTCCTAATGCTATATCACTTGCATCAGTCGTTACTGTGAATATTTTATTAAAATCTGGATATGCTAGGACTGGTGGGTTAATGATTAAGTCTTTTGCTCTTTGGAAAGCTTCTAAAAATGGTTTATCATGTTTTATCTCTTTTCCTTTCTTTGTACACTCATTTATAGGTTTTACTATTTTGGATAGGTTTGGTATGAATTTCCTATAATAGGATACTAGTCCTAAGAATGACTTGATTTCTTTGGTTGTTTTAGGTGGTGGAAATCTGGTTATTGCTTTGGTTTTTTCTGGACATGGACTGAGTCCCTTCTCTGTTAGAATATGTCCTAACGTAATCGACTTGTTTTCTTGATAATGTAATAGTATAGTTATATCGTCTGGTGTTTTTATTTTGTTCTCGCTAGGAATTATTAATAGGTTTTGTTTAATTAATGTGTCCCATCCTATTAGGTATTCATAGTTATTAGAGAAGTCGAACATATAAAATTCTATTGGATTACTGTGTTGTCCGAAGATATTTACCATGGGGTAGGTTATTATTTTACCATTATGTTTTGAGAGTCCGTGCGGGGTTTGGACTGAAAATGTTTCGTCAATGTAAATCGCGTATCCATCCGATATTAATTCTTTAGCTATATTGGGTTTAATAAATGAGCGTGTTGATCCGGTGTCTATTAGTATTTTTTCGTCTGTATTAGGTATTTTAATGTATGGTAGTTGGGTATGATGGGGTGTAGAATTTATGTTGGGGTATTCTGGGGTAAATCCGTCTGAAAATCCTCCGAGTTTGGGTCATATTCGTGTGTTGGCTCATAAATTTGATCATTGTTTTCATATCTAGGGTTGATGTTAGTAAAATATTCGTTGGCGCATTGCTGCATGTATTCTTCAAAAGGGGTATCGGGATAGTCATCACTATTACATTCAGGTTCGTCGATGTTAAATACTCGGTTTCTTTTTAATTGAGGTCGTTCTGTTACAGTACGCATAGTCGCGTCTTTATCCTGTAGTTCGGCATTTTGTGGTTTTGGTTGCCAGTTGGGCCGAGTTGGTTGCCATGGAGGTCTTTGATTAAAATTATTAGCATTATTATTGAAATTACGCTTAGGGTAAGCGTGAGTTTGATTATTATTATAGTTGCCATACCAAGGTTGTTTAGCTTGTTCTGCTTGTTGCATCCGAATCCTAGCCGAGAAAGGTGAGATTGGATATGCGTGTTTTTGCTGAACAGGTCTATTACCAAGGTTTGAATTATCAAGGGCGTTGTGTTGTTGGGGGGTTGAGCTCATATTATTTTTAACGAAAGGTTGAGTATGACCATTCGGTTTGTTTCCCGTATTTCTGATGTTAATTACATATCCTTCTTTGTTAAGAGTTCTAGCTCTAAGGCAAGTTTCTAGGAAGTCTAGTTTTTCACAGGCTGGTTTATATTCAGGTGGTAGGAGTGATATTAACTTTTGGTTAGCTATTTCCTTTAAACCGGTGTGTACATGTTGGTTAATTGTACATCCTTCAGCTATTAACATTTGTAACTCGTATATAACGTTAGTTAAGCTTGGTGAGCTTGGTCTTAAGTTATTAATTTCCTGAAACACATCTCCTATCGTTCTATTCCATGATCCATACTGTTGTTTTAGGATTTCTTTAATTTCTAACCAAGTGAAGTTATGGGGGTAGCTATATATGAGAGTAGCCGCATTGCCTGTTATCTTTGACAAGATTATATTGACTTTTTGTGCATCTGTGCCAGAGGTTATTTGAATAAAACGTTCTACTGCGGTGATAAAACCGTGTAGGTATCTTTCTCCACCTTCTCCAGAGAACTGGGGAATAGGAATATTACTTTCTGGTCTAATTTGAGGGTTGGAATCTACGGATGACGTCATAATTAACTTTGGGTTGTTTACTAATTTTCTACCTGAAGGAGTAAATGCCAGTTTGAGGTAGTTTTAACCGGGAAATAATCACGTGTACTTACAGTTGTGTTGTGAGAATGATGAGGGCTATCACTGTCTTCATCTGGATGTAGTAGAGGCTTCGTAGAGTCGGGTCTTTGAAGTCCGTCGATTTACTCCGATGAGCTTCTATACTGCGATGTACGAAGAGAAGTTCTTCTTGGCCAGCGTCACCTTGATGTGTACGGAGAAGAGTTTTTCTCTGAGTCAGCGTCACCTTGCAGGAGAAGTCTTGAATCTTTTTCTTTATTTGTAGGTTCTGGGCAGGTTTGATAGAGTAATCTTCTTGGTTCGGTGTCTGGTAGCGGAGATACAGCAATTCAGCACGTCGCCTTGATTGATAATTTCTTCAAGAAATGCCCGTAACGTTGGGCGCCAGTTAAAAGACTGAGACTTGTGATGGAGATAAAAGTAATTTTATTCTCAAAACGTGTTAGTAGTACAGTGGTATGTTGTAGAGTCAATACAATAATGTGCTTAAATTATAGTTGGGTTAGTTTATATACTAAGTCTTATCAGCTAACACAGTGGTGGGGACAGGATGGTTGTCACCACAATTCACTTATCTAATCGCTTCCGTTTATTGATGTTGTTTATTAGGGCGGTGGTGGTATCTCCACTGTCTGGTCTCGTTATCTTGACTCAATATTAATATCCTATTTATATTTATTACTTTATTTATAATCGACTCCGCTTATCCCGTTGTTATCGGGTAGTAGCGTTATCTCAACTGTTGACTGTCTGACCTCGTTATCTTGACTCGCGCGTGACAGAATATCAATTGCCGCGTCAAAACTGTCGAAACTATAGACAATAAAATAGTTTTCCGTACGTAATAATGTCTATGGTCACAATTTCTCGGTAGGTACGTAGACAGATATTCTCGTTTGACGATTCAATGTGTTGGTCGATTTGTTTGATGACTTTATTATAATGGCAACATTTAGTTTTAGTTATGGAACGTTTATGAAGCGTTTATGAATACAAAATTTTATCGAACGTTTTAAAGGCTTATTGAGCATTTTAACTAAAGTATGTTTTAAACCTTCTATAAGCTTTTTTTATGAATAAGACCGAAACGGTCTTATTCATAATAAGTTATGGAACATCTAAAGGCTTACTAAAGTCTCGTTGTCAAAAATTGGTATTCATAAACGCATTTTAGCACTAAAACGTTCTTTAAACCTACTATAAAGTTATGAAACCCAGAACCCTACTTTAACAGTATTTTAAGGAAAAAATGGCTGACTTTACATCAGCTGATGACATTTGACGTACAATGTAACATGTGCAAAAAGTCAGTTTCGTAAACAATCGTACTTCGAGGTTCGAGGAGCTGCAGTTGTATTTCATTTATTTTGCACTTCTGTTTAACCAATTTAGTTTATTTATTATTAATATTATTATATACCTACAATGCAAAATAGAAACGAGGAAAAATATAACGCAACAAGAAATACTGTGGGACGCTGCTGCTTTGGACTGTGGAAATTACGCTTTCAATGTTTTTTACATGGCATACATGCAAACTAGGAAATGTGAAAACAACCATAGTGGCTAGAGCAGTACTTTACAATATTGCAGTTGACCGTGGAGACATGCAGTTAGAAGGTAGCAATATCATGAATATCATACAGTCACCCAAAGATGTTGCAAGGGGAAATGCAAATGCTATTTTACAAACTATCAAGGCAACATTCCGCCGAGGTAGCCCCACTTTACCAGGTTGGAGGTACACCTTTCCACTTGTGTCCGGAGACGGTTCAGGGATTTCCGTGAGGATCACGAAGTTTACACCCTGCAGGAAGATGCTCCAGTAGGATGCAGCAGTAGGGTGTGGTTGTGAAGCTGTGTCGCAAACCATACTCCACCCCCTATCCTACCCTATGTGTCCCAAAACATGCAGTCAAAGTAACCTCTGCGCTACCACTGACGACGTTGTGGAAGTGGCAAAGTTTTGGGCCAAGATCTAAAATACAGTCGTCCCCGCGACACGAAGAATATAAAGAGGAGACATTTTAGTGAGTAGTTCATTAATAAAAAGCTTATGTACAAATATCTGTTTAATTTATTTATTTTTATAATACTCTAAACTTTAATTCGGCTTCTAGAACTTGTGCTAGCAGAACAACCTTTTTTAAATGTTTCTTTTCATTTGCCATCTATGCCATCTCTTCTGTAGGCCGTTTCAGTTTCTGCTATTTGTAGTGAAGCACCATCCTTACTAGTTCTACTGTCCTGAAACACAAAATTAATGTTATAATTCTTTCTCTTCATTATCTTCTAAATACTAAAATAAAGAAGTGGTGGCATAAAAATAACTAATATTACTAATACTAGTAATTATTAGTTATAGTTATGGCGGCGGTTTTTTTTTCTTACAAAATAAAGAGTTTTGTACAGGTAAACGAAGTTCTTGACATGCTTACTCAGGAACTTTGTAAGTTTTAGTAAATTGGATAGGCACCTAATTCGTAAATCATGCCAGGCCGCCCCTTTTTCGCATTGGTTTCGGTCAGTATCAGTGTTTTTATTTTCTATCTTCTTAGTGCGCCCAGAATTTGGCTACTTGTTTGGCGCCATCATCAGCGTCCACCTTCATTTTCCATTATGGAGACCCTCTCCCTGACCAATTCTTCCAAAAAGATTTAAGGAAAAGCAATGTTTAAGAAATTATGAATGTTTACAAAACAAAACTTACTTTGAACACTTTTTAGCTGTAACAGTACACACCTCATCGTCCTCCAACCAATATTCACTTCTTTGCCCTTTATTGGAACTAGTCTCCGGTCTTAATTCCATTTCTTATAGATACAAAAAAAAATTTCAAAAGTTTTCACTCGCGCCTGTTGTATAATTCATTGACATAAAAAACCATGTTATGACATTAACGCGTCATAACTGACGAAACTGTAGACAATAAATTAGTTTTCCATACGTCTTATTGTCTATGGTCACAATTATTCAGTGCGTAGACAGATATTCTCGTTTGATGATTCAATATATTGACCAATTTGTTGGACGATTTCATTATAATGGCAACATATTGAAGTTAAAGGACATTTTAGTTATAGAACGTTTATGAAGCGTTTATGAATACAAAATTTTATCGAACGTTTTAAAGGCTTAATGAGCATTTTAACTAAAGTATGTTTTAAACCTTCTATAAGCTTTTTTTATGAATAAGACCGTAAGGATATACATAATATTAACTGGCATTGAACGGAATGCCCTCGCTATAGTCTATGTAGCCTTTTGATATCTGACTCAACTGTTACGTATCCGATACAATGGCTTTCTTTATTTTATTAGCGATAAATAACATAACATACTTGTTTAGACTGGCACGTTTACCGACTGTTAGGTGTATTAACGAGACTACGAGAGTTATGTTGATGATACGATTCATAGTTCATACATAACTCACTTGTGTGATTAAAGAGGAAGACAAAAGACAACACTTTTAGTTTAAATATCTGCATGGTTTTCAGATGATAGTTATTCTGACAGGTTTGATGCCCAGCATCCTTGTTGCGTAACATATTACTTTCAATCACAGTCCGAAAGAAACTCCATCGCTGCATACGGTTGATAAATTCATCTACTGAACAACGTAAATAACGCAATGAATGTTGTAGAATTGTCAAAATGAAAGGTGTGAATTTTAAGTGTGTTACGGAATCATTCCGCAGTTATGAGAGCCTCAACTCAGTAAGAAAACATCTCAGAGCAAATCTTTTGAGATCAAGAGCTTCAGTTGATGTGACCATAAAAATTTTAAAGAAATTTTGATTATTGTAACTGAATCTAAAGTCAACAATGATCCTTTAAGTAATCTAAAAAAAGATCTAAGAAGAAAACTACCATCGACACGAAAAGAAGATCTAAAAAAACAGCTGAAAATCATATCGCAGAAATAAGTAGATACCTCATACCTAGTGTAAGTATATTAATTTCTCTTTGATCTGATTACTAATCAATCGAGATCAAAAACAGATGATACACTACAGTCTATAATCAATCTGCATCGCAAAGAATCAGATACCGAACCGTTACAAATCTCAGGAGGTCACAGAGTTCATACAGCAAACGTAATTACAAAACCCAGTTACAACAGGACCACGTGAACAACACTGCAGTGCCATTTTTATATGCAATAGTTTGCATTTTCATTGGCACTTAAGAGTTTTATAGGTTTTGCCTTTAAATGTCGTAAATAATAGCTTTTACAATTTCCTCCATAGAGAAGCGTGTTATGATCGAGATGGAAATGTTTAAAATAGATTAGGTGTTGATGTTTATTGGCTATGGTATTGAATTTCTGATCGAAGATATTGTTTATGGTATTGGAGACGTGTTGTGGTATTATGTTTCATTCGAATCTAGCTCTAGCTAGATTCGAATAATATATTATTGATGGTCCATTGAATCAATATCCAAGTACAGCATTTTGATGAAATAGCCTCAGATAGATCCATCTAACATTTTGTAAGTGGATGACTTATCTTGGAATTAAAAACAGCTTTGATAACAAAGTCTGAGTGAAAATGAAAGCTCTTTCATTTCCAATGATAGAAATGGATTGAGTGAAAACAAAGACAAGTGTTCAAAGAATCATTCACAATAGAAAATCAATTACAAATTCGGATATTGCGAATAATTCTTTTGAGACACTCGTCCCATCATAGACCTCATCTATCGCTTTCCACCAGGCGTGATCGAAATCAAAAGCTAGTCCATGAATGGACTAGCTGGCGACTGGCTGGCTGGCTGGCTGGCTGGCGATTTTTTTAAATTGTTGAAACAATTTAAAAAAATACTTTCACAACTACTGACGCCTACCAATCTCCATATCCGTAAGTATCACATTCAAACAGGCATCGATTACACATATTATTACCAAAGAAAGATTCCAATCTATTTGTAGAACGGTCAGTTACAAGCTCATCATGTCCAATCAAAATTGAACGGTGAATTAGAAACACCAATATTAGATTATAGAAACCATAGAATTCGTTATGCAAATAACAAGAGGGAAGAGAAAGAAGCTATTGGTACTATTTCAGGATTAGCTACGATTACCAAAGAATTGAGATAGGTACATTGCATTACGATAATCTTGCGTAGCGACACCACATTGCTCAGTCCATGCTGGCCGAATTTAGCAAACTTTTGGTTATAGGTCAGTATTTTGAAACTAGAATGTTTCAGAATATCGGACTAATGTTGTTGGTCTAAATCTCTTTGAATAAATGTTGAGATTTCTTGAGGAAAGTTTTGAGTATGAACGTGGATGGTTATGAGTAGAGGAAGACCGAAGAAACTGTGAATGGATTGTGTAAAAGATGAAAATAATATGGTTAGAAAAGAGGTGACTACTACCAAATAAATTGGGACAAGCGCAGGAGGATGACGAAAGGATGAGATTTTGTAAATTTTTAATATTTACACTGGATGGTTTTGAATATTTTGTTAGATAATTTAGTTTAAAGATTGGTAAGTGTTCGTGTATATTTTCGTTATTTTCGGTCACACACGTCATCCACTAAACCTTCTACAAAGTATATTTAGTCAGCTTCCGGTAACACAAAATCTTTATTTTTACACTGTATTCTGACTAATGCACTCAAAAATGTCATCTTCACAATCTGACTTTCGTATCCTGCCAGTTTTCGTTGTGTTTCTACGCGTTTAAATTTTAGACAACTGTAACTTTCGATCGGGCACATAGGCCTCCTTACGTATACCTATAGATTTTACTTAAAGAGAGAGATTAAGAGGCGTTTCAAGGTCAAAAAATGATGGTTAATCAGACGCTAATCATTACTTAACTTAAAGCAACGTTTATAAATATGGAGGTCTGTCCTCCAGTCAAGTCAGTCAATTTCAATAGATACATATATTATTTAATTCTAGCTCACCCCAAGACTCTTAACAATACTAAGCGGAATCCAGGTCCGGCTTAGTAACAATGACACCGTAGAACCACGTAGAATGAACATATGACATCATTAATTATAATATTGACATTATCGAACAAACATGGTGATTCACAAACCCATATTACTGGCTCAATGGATGTGATTAAGAATGGTTTATAGTCTTGTGGAGATTCCAATGGATATTTCCTAGTATTCCTACCTTTAGATATGCCATAGAAATTAATTCATTGTTCTTCATTCTTGTTGAATTTTTTGTATTCCAGTTTTTCCTAAGGGTGTATTGTTATTTGTTTATTAATTGCAAGGCTCGTTTTTGACCTTTGTTTCCTGGTCGTTGGTGGTAAACGGTTTGCCTTGCCTTGTTATTGTATCATTGTCTTTTTTGAAGCAGGAACTGCCATCGGAAATACATACGGTTTAGTCTTGATCTATAATAATTATGGTTTCTTATATGACTTGAGTCTTTTAGCGAAGAACAATACTAAAACATTGAATACCTATATCTCAAAGTTTAACAATAAGTCTGTCATCTTTGAATTTAACAATAGGTATGTACGCTTCGTTCCCAAACCACAGTAATTATTAGAAACAAGGCATGAGTTACACTACCTATTAAAAATATTCCAGTGTGTACTTTGGATTTTACCAATTCCATGCTTATCGCTTGTTTGAGGTGGAAAACACAAACGTTCGATTCTAATGAATTTTAAACCTATTCAGGTCAAAAGGTATGACATTATCTGCACAGTCATTAATATTAGGAACGCTGGAATATCCGCAATGCCATACGTCACAGCTGCAGAACAATAATAGCTATTTCCGAAGAGTGAGATCTAGAGGGGTGAAGAATTTGCCAGACATACAATATGTACCTATAGTAATTATTCTGGTAATGATGTTGGTTGGGTTGTTAATCATGAGGTGGAACTTTGTGATTGATAATGAACACATTTCCGTTAACAATGAACCTCATCAGATCGCTAGCAGATGAAGAAAATCACTAAACAAATGCTGGGGTTTTAGCAGATGAACAACATACTTTTGCCCCTAATTTAAAAAAAAAAAACTGCAGTGATGTGTGGTCTATATAGAACTCACTTATGTAAACGCATATTGAAGGTAACCTGACCAAGGAAGGAGCAGCAAAAAAGATTTTTTTCGCAGATATACCGAAGCAACGAATCAATTTAAGTACATATTCGTGAAATAAGCTTGATTAATCCATATACATTGATAGTATAAAGTATCGATTATTTGAACAAAACTAATCCCTAACTTAATTTGTTATCCAAAGATATTATAATCAATGATAATACTTAGTTATTTTCAGCAATAATGATAATTTGGTATCAATGATAATTAGAATTGTTAAAAAATAACCAAAGTATGAAGCCATAAAAAACTTCGGCACCTTACAAAAGCCAATGATCCCAATCACAATCGCATTTCGCTTTAGCCGAAATTATGATCGGTTCACTTACCGGCTCGCACGCCGGGAGATGTCTGAAAAAGTTCCAAGTCAATGACCGCAAAAAAAGTGCACGACTCACCTTGCTCAAACCGAAACTTGCTTACTCCAATACATTCGATACCCCACGATGCATCACAACACGAAAAATAACCTGCGATGCACCTTTCAACATGTGCCGATCGATTTATTTATCACTTCTTATCAACAACACATAAATTTCGGTATACAACCGATTATTTCAAACTCCAGAAAATATTACTATTTTTATTTCCACTTGTCACTTTTCCCGCTCAATTTTTTAATCCGATCGAGTTCGAAGTTTAAAAAGTTTTGTATCGCTAACGGCCAGCGTTCTGGCGACTGACATGGAAACTCCGCGGGAGTTGGCACAGTACTGAACCGCCGCGGCCCGGTCAAGTGAGAGCGCACATTGTGTCATCAATGTGCTCCGTGTGTTCCAGCTAAGCACACATGTGTGGGCTGATAAATAAATACTAACTTGATACTTCGCTGAAGAATGGTCATACTTTTGATAAGGTACAATGACACCAACTTGAAGAAGAAAGTAAGGACTACATAGAAGACCAGCAAAAGCAAAAATTCATTAAAATACAGATAAACGGATTAGTGGTAGAAATACAAGTAGCTGGTAGTTATTTATGTGTTTTAATTTAAATGGGACACTAAAATAGAAAGATAAAAAATAATCTTAAACCAACAGAACTAGATAGGAGTATTGGATGCTTTGAATTAAGGCATAAGGCCTATGGATATGATAAAGCAATACCTGATAGACTGGCTACCGAGGATGTAATATGAATGCATGAATAATGTAATTTGAAGAGCATACAGCAACAGCCGAAGGATCTCTACCAAACCTATCTCTGCATTGCCACTGATGAACAAGCTGAAAAGGATGTCAGTAATATTGGAATAGATCGCAAAGCAAGCAACGATTTCGATAAATTAACACTCGAAAAGGAAGACTGCGTTTATAGTGAGTCATGTGAAATTGACGGGAACCTGATAACAGCTAAGCAAAAGATTGTTTCGCCTTATCAGATAATAATTTCAGCATCAGTACTACTTTCTCCTAAAACTCTGATCCTCTCAACGGCAGGTTAGCAAACTTTATCTCTTTTATCAATAAAACACTTAAAGTATTGACACACAACATTTGAGATTATTTAAAAATAACAACTGATTCATTGCAAACATCTTAGATTTCAACAGTTCGTATGTTGACACTGTAAGGCACAGAAATTCTGTGTTCGTCTATCCGAGCACTACACTCTTTACAACTTTACAAATGCAGCGAAGCTGTAAGAATTTCACTCTTATTGGTATATGTGTTACAGGCTCTTTCGCAGATTTATTGGTAGACATTATATTGGTAAGTGCGATTCCGTAAGGTAAGCTTATTTTTTTTATTTCATCGATTATAATGGCATTAATATATATCCAAAGAGGTCGGAAGGTCATTGATGCAGATTAATTAACATTAGATAAACAATTGAATAACAATTTATTGATATTCTTGCGTTCAAAAGTGAAATAAAAGTTTCTGTTGTCACGATCCATGATAATGGATTTTTTATGTTTGAGCTTAGTATGTATTTATTTCGGTAATCTATTGCGATATCAGGTCGTAAATGTCAAATGAAAGCACTGGCCTTGGATATACGGACTATCCAGAAGTGAATACTTTTCTCAGTGTCTTTATGAAAGTTATTACTGCTGCAATAAATTGGAATTAAAACACTATAGGTATTTTCTGTGTATAATCAGCCCAAAATGTCCCACTGTTGGGATACATAAGTCTCTTCGAGAGGGAGTGAGTTATAATCTACCACACAGGCCCAGTGCGGGTTAGTAGGTGTCACATGTCTTCGAATTTTTGGTTCTAGGACATGCCAGTTCCCTCACGATATTTTTCTTCACCGTTTTGAGAGCAGTGGTGATGAAATTATTTATACAAAGTAAAGCGCCTGCCTGGGTTAGAACGACCTACGACTCGTAAATTGGGGCTATATTTTCTGTGATTTATCAAAATACCCTCTTAAGAATAACTATATGATTAGACCCTTTAGCTCTTAGCCCATATATCTACTATAATAAATACTAATATTGGGTTGGTATGATCAGTATCCATGTTTTCTTCAACTTTCAAATTGGCATAAATCCCAAACTGACCGCAAAATTCGTGCAGGTGCAGTGGAAAATCAAAGTAAATGTCACTAATGGACATACAATATGGGTCTCTTCCAAGTTAGGACGTAACCTTCGAGCCAGGTGCTTTAAAAATAATGAAATCGTAATACTTCAAACGTACTTTGAGAGTAAAAGTGGATGAACGACCTGAAGAAACCAGCATAGGTATACCGTATGAAGGCTAAGTCCCGGATTATGTGCCGTAACTTGAGGGCTAAGGAAGGAACACGGGTGGGTTTTAGTCAGTAAGAGTCTGACACTCCCTTCCGCTCCACCCAGAGCGGGAGAGGTCATTCGATGATTTCCCATCCTTAAATAAAAAAAAAAGGGAGGCCTGTGTGTGTCTAGCTTTGGACTGTGATAGATCGAGTTAAAAATTTGATTTTTTAAAGCTATGCGGCCATGGACGACCCTTCTTGAGCCCGATGAGGATACTTACATCCTCAGTTCCTCACTAAGGTCATAATACATGTGTCAGCATTTCTACGAAATTAATGATTTCATACGATATTCAACGTTTCATAAGGTATAGACTTGTATGATACATTGTATAGGAAATTGTTTTGCAGGGCAACGCATATTTTAGCAATAAATCCGAATGTATAAAGAGTTTCGTAATATGTAAGTAATTATAGGAATAAATCACTAACAGTCAGTCTTAACAGGGGATATCGTATAACCCAGTAACTGGGTTTTGGAGGTCAGATAGGCAATCGCTCCATGTAAAATACTGATATTCAGCTGCACCCGTTAGACTGGGAACCGACCCCAAGATAAGTAGTTGGGAAAAGGCTACGGAGATTTGGAATAAATACTAATTAATTGGTAATCATGACGATGATAATGATGACATCATCATTATTTCAGCCGAAAGACGTCCACTGCTGGACTTAGGCCTCCCCCAAGCACTTCCACTTCGACCGGTTGTAGTAATTGGTAAGATTCTACATTATTTGTAGATAACAGATGTTAAAGAATGTCGGTAGCAATAATAATGAGTGCTTATTTGTAAACGTTGAATTATGTTAATTACCTTCAACTTTTATCGTTCCGACGCATTAGCTGTCAGGTGTTAACTCAAGACAATTTAGATTAGATTCGGTTCATTAAGGCTCCTTCAAACAGGCGCGACACGCGATGATATCGCGCGCGACACAAGGGCACCGCAAGACGCGCAACGAGCGGTGCCTTTGTGTCGTGCGCGATTCGCGTCGCGTGTCGCGCCTGTTTGCAGGAGTCTTTACAGAACTTCGGTACTAGTCGGGTAGAATTTGAGGAAATTGGACCCATATTGTTGTTAGGTACACTTATGTTTAAATATTTTTGTTTTGCAGGACGATTGTTGATGACAGAAAATAACTACGTATAGCTTTCCTTGATCCTTTATTTGAATATTGGCTGATTCTTCAATACTCAGATAACTTTTAGTTGAAGAACAAAATGTGGCTTATTTTCTATACAAAAACTCCCAAACCAGGATAAAATGAAAAAAATACCATCTGATCAAATGTATCTAACTATAAATATCAGCCCATTTTATCAATGAATGGCATCTTCAATTCAAGAGTACCTTCAAGAGCGTTATAAAAAACAGGCGTTCCCCAGGGCTCAATTCTAGGTCCATTTATGTTTCTCGTGTGATAATCTTATGAAACTGCCTTCTCACAAAATGTTGCATGCCAGCTTGAATGAAGTATTGTTTTGTTTTATTATAATGGAAACGTCGTACAGTTTTGTACGAATACCAGGATCTTAATGTTTTCTTGAAGTTAAAGACAATTAACCAAAATGGTTTCTCATAAAATTGCTTTAAAACTAAGTTAGCAATTAGCTGTTCTCTTAAAAGTAAGTGATGTTTTACCAAACAATGGCACTTTAAAATAGGCATTTCATTTTAAAAGTCATAAGCGGCATAATAAAACAAATATGAGAGTTGCGTCTTCAAAAAAATTATCTTCTTTTTGGTTCATTTTTAGGGTTCCGTACCGCAAAAGGGAAAACGGAACCCTTATAAGATCACTTCGTTGGTCGTGTGTCAATCCATCTGTCAAGACTTTTTTTCTCAGGAACGCGTGAAGTTCTCAAGTTGAAATTAATATCAAATACTCAGGGCTGCAATCTCTTGAGGCAGTGAAAAACTCAAACTACTAAGTCAAAGAAATCAAGAGATGCGGGCGTTTATGTTCCGTTTATGCCGCATATTTTAACACTCGCAAGGGAATCAAAACCTATAGGGTACTTCCCGTTGACCTAGAATCATGAAATATGGCAAGAACCAATATCATGTAGTAAATTTGTAGTTACATACCTACAAATTTGTACGGAACCCTCGGTGCGCGAGTCCAACTCACTCTTGCGACGAAAACTATAGAATGGTCCCAGCATGCAGTATCACACTATATCATCAACCACAGATTTGGATTAAAATCAATAAAAATTGATACTGAAATTGTGTCAAAATTAGTAAAACAGTAAACGGTTTTGTAGAAGAGCGATTCCGTCATCTTTTTAACGAACGTCATGAAAATCTGTAATTTTCACTAGTATTTTACAATAAGAAGTGTCAAAAAATGTTCTGTATGAGGAAATTACAACCGCATGATGCGGACACTGCTATTCTAGGAAACCGATTTTTAACAGACTTCATTCTTCCTTCTTCCTTTTTTCTTCTTCTTTCTTCTTCTTCTTTTTCTTTTTCTTCTTTTTCTTCAGATAACTCTTTTCTGAGGAATAAAAATTGCGGTTGGACAGCTTTTGTGTAAAAAACCATAAATGAAACCGCCTTATTTATTCTTCAGACGATTATCTGATGATTGAAAAATCGACCCTAATCTCTCCCCTCCCCTCCCCTCACCTCCTTTGTATGGAAAATACGTACATGTACTTACACAATAAATATACATTTGTTTTCTAGTAGCTCTGTCATAAATTAATAAACAAAGCAGGGCACTATTTACAAACCGTTTGTAATGCGTCTGCTTCAATGAGCGCTACAGTTCGAACGGTCTTCAATTAATTTAAATTGCTAACATTTGCTGTGGCGACTGATTGCTAGGCGCCTTTCTGTTTATCGTAATTACTCCGTTACTTTGGTTACGTCATATCATACGTCAAATCTTGCATAGGTACAATTACTTGCAGCTGTGTCTACAAGTTTATTGTTTTGTTGATTGTGGCATCCCTATCTTTTATATTATTCTACTTTGATTATTGTTTCGTTATCTATTTCACGTTGTTGGTTATTAGGACTAATTTATTTCTGAACTTGATTTTCTTTTTACTGTTTTATTTATGATTTCTCTCCATTATGTGGCATCGTGGACGTTTGGGACTTTCGTCTGGCTGACAAGCTTTCAGCTTTCTGGGTCTTCGACCACTATAAGTAAATTTTTAAAGTGTAGGTATAATTTGAATAGACGTTCGGTTCAATGTTTTGAGTGTAACTGATTTTTTTTTTAGTTTTTGTGATAGAATGGGGCTAAGGACCATAAATTAGTTGAATCTACAAGAGTATTATGATATTAGTTACCTATTAGTTGATATCTCTGGGAATCGGGGCAGATGCTTAATAGACCTAATTGATCATTGCAAATCAAACCAAACACATTCCTCGTAATCAACAGACGATTACAAAAATTGCAAAAAGTCCTTGAAGAAGATAGCTTAGACAGAAGAATAAAGTAAAACAACATAACAACAGCAACAACAACGCGCAACGAACGTGCAGCGTATTGTAGTGACATAATTACTTATTAAAGTTGTGCAAAGTCCGTCAATAAACGGTAATCGAAAGATATCACGATAAGTGTTGCCTATAAACATTTTTCTAGTAATTAACACACTCTATATATTCTTTATCACTTACGTAAGTACCTTTATAATGATAACAAACGTCTTTTAGCGATAAAATACATAATTATATGATTTGAAACGGATTCTCAAGGATTTGCCGACGTGCAGTGTAGGTACCTAAATCTATAAAATATTTGAAACTTGACACGTTTTAGCTAATGATATCTGCAGTGCGATTCTGTAACCATCTCACCGTGAAAACTTAGGTGAAGTGAGCGTGGAGCGAGCCGGCAATAGTGTCAATTCCTAGCAAAAACAAACTCACTTCACCTCTGTTTTCACGATATGTATTTACAGAATCGACCGGCTGCATAGTTGACGTTACTTAGTAGTACTACTAACATGGTATGGTCAAACCAAAAAATTGGTTCAAACATAACAGTTTTTGTGTAAAATTCTAGTCTGTCATAACATTTTCTTTTTGCCAATAAAACTTTTTGTACTTTTTTTGTACTTATAAGTTAGGTACAGACGCCAGCACATCAACCTACTCCGATCTGTCAAATTTCTTTGATAGATTTTCAACTTTATCGCTAAAACATAAGGTTCAAAGTTGATTGGGAAAATTTGACAGTTTCGGGTAGCTTGATGTGCTGGCGTCTACACATGCATGCAAGCGTGCATGTGTGTGTTTGTATATACGTGTGTATATTCGTATATACGACGAGTGAGTTGATACGAGTGTGTATGTGCATGCGAGTATCGCGGAAGAAACTTTGGAAGAAAGAAGACGGCGGACTTCCCCCGAGGGCACATATTTTATGTTTATGTATTTTATATTATGTACGATATGATTTTGATTTTGTCTCGGGTTTTTCTTTCTGATGTCATTGGGGCTTGCATAGGTATATGCAATGGGTATCTGGATACTTCTTTTCGGTACATAGATTATTACAATTGCGTTTAGGTACGGTCAATCCAATTACCAAAGGAGGTTCCTCCTTTTGATATCCTCCTTTCCAAAGGATTTCATGTTGTCACAACTGTATATTTTTGTATTTATAATTTATATTTAATATTATTTATTTATTTAATATTATTTATTTATTTAATAATATTATTATTTATTTAATATTATTTTTATTTAATTATATTTAAAACAATTTCAAATAAATAAAGTCGTTCCTTATAGCTATTAAAAAAGTTCCTTAATAATAAAATAATCATAGGACATCAAAAAATTCGTCCGCGAAGCTGTCAACAGGAACAATGTCCAGGCTGGCAGCATTGCCACGTTGTATGGCGATGCTGATTCTTTGGCCGAGAAATAAGCTAGCCCTCTGGTCACGTGAAGAATCCACTAACCACATGGCGATATCTCAAAAAACCAAGTCTGTAAGCTTATAAATTAATAAAATACATTCATAAAAACTCACTCATTCATGTTCTTCAACGCCGCTGCGTGTTCATTGTCAGATACAACTTTTAGCAAGTCCTTCTTCAGCTGCACGCCGGAGTCTTGCTCGTTCTCTGGCGTTACTTGCACATGTACTTGCGCGTCTTCCACAAGCATTTGCGTGGCTTGCACAGTTGCTTGTACGGGTGCGGGTTGTTCCGCCACTTGCACAGAGTCCGCCATTATTGCAACGAATCCGAGTTAACGCGACCTATGATTATTTTTTACTAATTATTTAAAATGTTTTTGGCAAAGAAATAACTATTAAAAAAAAAAGTAGGTATTGCAACTTTTTATTTCAACATTCAAACGATTTTTTTTTAATAGTCTATTTGCACATTGTGATATTTAATTTTGCAAATAAATCATTAAATTTTTTATGCTTCGTGATTTTATTCAGTTGCCAAAAATCAATTTTAAATTTCACTCGCGATTATAACTTGCATCAAAATTGCAGCATTTTTTTTTAAAGCAAACACTTTTTTAGCCGTTATGATTAAGCCGAAATTAATAGTTTTATTTTTAGGTACCTAATAATTATAAAAAAAATATTAATAATAGACTGTTTCCTTACAAAAATCCGATGCCAAGTGTACGATCGTCGGTCACTTATCTGATATCAAAAATAATCCTCTTATCATATCTACTGTTAATTGTACCAATCAATAAGTAGGTAATTCACATTCACATTCTTGCTATAAAAGGTAATAATTATGTGCTGCGATAATAATTTGATAAATCGTTATGTGCAGCGAAATTTTCATATTTAAATGATATAATTATATTAGGTTAGGTACCTATGAAATTGCCGACTTTTGATACTGGCTATTGTGAAAGTCGATATCTTTCAATTGTTACTGTTAGCTTGCATCATCACACTGCTGGGCCTCTGCCCATGACTTCCAGCTCTTTCGATCCAAGGCTAAAGTGGACCACTGGTCGTTTGTTTTGTCCAACTCGTCCTGCCATCTTCTACGGGGTCTGCCGCAACGCCTTCTAGCTGTGTCAGGGCTCCACGTCGTGGTTATTTTGGCCCACAGCTTATTCAATAAAAATTCCAAATTCAAATTAATTTTATATTACTTATAGCATAACATTTTGTTTTTCAACATCAGTTGTTCATTTGTTTTTGCGCTGTTCGTTTTTTTTTTTAATATCACTGTTTCGGTAACCATGGAAAAACAAATTTGCGCGCTATCCGTCGTGGCATCATCGCAGCCACAGACAGCACGCAATATTAACGACGTATATATGGACATGGTACCGCATGTGAGCGCACGGTCTATTTTTGGTTTGTTCGCTTCCATTCTGGAAATTTTGATAGCAACAATGAGCCCCGTGGCCGACCGGAGACGAAAGTCGATAACGATGAACCCGTAGGTGAAGCAAATTCATATCAAACCACGTTGGAACTTGCAGCAGCCTTCAAGATAAGTGATAAATCGATGCCATCAAAAACATAATTTGTAAAAAAAAAACAAATCTCGCATCTCAGTTCTTCTACCGTAAAAAGTTGTGAGATCCATGTAATACCAAGTTGGTTAATTTATTCAGTCCCTACTTAAGGAACCTTCTGTCTTAAGTTATTAGTTATTACGTAATTAACTAACCTAACAACATCAAGTGACCATACCAATATCAGAAATCTTTTATGTTTTAAATAAATAGATTGACTTGGCAATCGCATGAAAACACAATGTATCTCACAAGTAATACATGATATTATATTAAATTAGATTGTTTAATGCGATTGCCAAGTCAATCTATTTATTTAAAACATAAAAGAATGGCAACCCTTAATAAAATTTTCTCTCACCGATCCTGGGTTACTGTTTGAACAAGAGTTAGGTATTTTGATCTCCATCCCTATCAAATTAGCATTTAGGTGAATGAATATGCTGCAGAATATTTGCGTTTTAATAGAAGACTACAGTCCGGCCGTCGAGAGAATGCGTTCCTGACACCTGTCAGTGCGAATCAGATTGACAGCAAACCTACGATTTCGTAATGAAAGTGTCTTTGAACCAAAGAGTACTGTAAGATACCGTTCGAACAAAGGTATATACAGTTGAAAGGTTAACGTTAATCAAACGTCATCGTCCATTGATGAATTATCAGAAACTAGATTCTATCACGCTGTAACAGGTACATCATGAGTTAAGCCTATCAATTCTCTACAAAAAATGCGCTTACCAAAAATATAATCGAAAAAAAAAATAGAATTGTGGAGCGCTAGAAAAAAATGGCAATTTATTAAGCACATTTCTCCTGCTGCCGAAAAAAACTCATCACCCCTATGTATCTAACCGGTGAAAGAAAACGTCGTCTGCAGCTAATCTAGTCTGTAAAAATCTCATCGTGAAAGCTTAGGAGAGGTGAGCTAACAACAGTGACAATCCTTAGCATCAGGCGGAGTGACGACCTTAAAAAGGTGTCTGGGTCAGACTGGATGTGGAAGGCGGACGACAGGGTGATGTGGTGACGCCTATATCCAACAGTGGACTGCGATAGGTTGAGTTGATTGATGGATCAGGGGACCTAAAAAAGCCATTTTGGCAGAATCATAAAAGGAAAACATTAAGAAATACAATGGACAGTCAACTGTTAAGTTAATCGTATAAAATCCCATTGGTGAAGGATTTTTCAGTTATTTTTTTTGTCTGTGCTAAAATACCAATCAATCTAATTCAAATCCAATGCCAATCTCTCTGATTATACCTACGTAGTGCAGCGAAAAAAAGAAAAACACGGACTGTCTTCGCCATATTATAATTCATAATTTTATCCTTTTATGATTCTGCCAAAGTGACTGTTTTAGGCCCCCTGGTGGAATGACAGCTCACTTCACCTATACTTCATTTGAAATTAGATTAGACATTGAAATAAACCTTTTTTACAGTCCGTTCAACCGATTTTGACTTCTAAACCGTAGGCATAAGGATGGTATTAAAAGCAAAAAAGTGGTTACAATACCAATTGTTTACTGCAGCTGCCATATGTCATGCGACCAACGCAATAGAAATCAAAATCGGTTGAACGGACCGTAAAAAAGGTTTATTTAAATGTCTAATCTTATTGCAAATGGAGTATAAGTTTTCACATTGAGATTTGTACAGAAAAGACCAGCTGCTGTTCTCTGCTTAACCTTCAACAAAACAGGTGTAGGTATAAACTGCGAAGATGACACGATATACGAAAAAAATAAAACAAAACCCATAATTAAGATAAGTTTTAGCAGGTGAAAAAAAGTTTACTAATATCATCGCATATTTTATGGTCTATGGTCGCAACTAAAGATGCGACTTTGCAAGTTTTATACAGCGCCATCTGCTAGGCAATATATGAACTTAATGTATCAGTCGAGTCATCACCATTGCTTTGCTGTCGACTAGGATTGTTTTTCTATTCTTTAACAGATGGCGGTAGCAGTCGTTCCAAGTTCCAGATGCAGCGCAGCGAATCAGTGTTTGTTAGATTCAGGGTACGATTTCTGGTCAGTAGCAGAACTAGATGATATGACACTAAACAATTTTGTGTCGTTAGGAGAGGAGACTGTGTCGTATCTTTGGCACGAAGTAATGATAGTGAAACTGGCCATCATTGCCCACATTTTTACTTATTTTTGAGATTATGCAAAAAATATTCACCAGAATGCGTAATAAAGTCGACCATGGTAGGACCACGGTAGCAATAACTATTAAAGGCGCAAAATGTGCTGCTTCTAGCTTTAACAGAATCCCAGGAAAAAGGCAATTAAATAGCCGGGCTAATCTATACTCACAACCGTCCAACATTGCTCAACCTTATTTTCTCTAAAACTATCAGTTCTAAGGCTTTGGCAATAAGGTATGTTTTAGTGAATTATGCAAAGTTCCTATCCTTCGTGATAAATATTTGCCACCTCACACTAGTCCTACTTTCTCGTATAAGTATACAAAATATGGTTGGACACCAAAAGTATTGCCAAAACTAACATCTTAATTTGATACTATTATAATGTTTTACTTTTCTGAAACTCCCATAGAGATGGCAGTTTCATAATTTTGTGACTAGGTAGTTCTACAACGTCACGCAAGATGGCATGAAAACAGTCATGCATTTGGCTCTTCGGTGTGACCAGCCCTCGTTCAATTTCCATGAGAAACTTATTAGATATCCTCGATAAACCTACTTAAGTAATAAAAACAATACGACTAGTAAATATTTCCTACATCTAAGCTCAATATATCAATAGTATACATCGAAATAAAAAAGGAATTTCAAGACATTTTAACTGAATTTATTTTTGTATGCAACACTACAACAAATTTCAAACAAAATGCAAAACAAAAACAAATTTGGCCGGTTTGCCTGAGCGCTTTTTCTGCGTCGTGCTTGTTTTTATTATCTGTTTATCTTGATTTTAATCGTCTAAAAGTGCTTTTTCCACCTAAGTCCGTTGAGTAGAGCCTCTGCTCCTCCGGCCGTGTTGATTTTGTGCTTGTGTTGATTGTTAAAATCTAAGTATTGAGAGAGGACTCTTAACTACCCGTATAAAGCTAACTTTTGAGTTTGTGACATTGTTAACTACCTACATAATTTATCATGTCTAACAGAAAGTGTTGCGTCCCCGGATGTTTAAATAGCTTAGGTAAGTGTTTTTTTCATAAAAGGTCGATGGGCTATTTAATTATAGTTCAACACCCCTACGACAAAGAGCAGAGTCCGCCACCCGTAAATTTCAGGTTTCGACATCAACTCCACTGATTACTTACTTTATTATTTCAGATACCAATGCGAATTTGCATAAGTTTCCTAACCCTACTAAGGATAGGGAGTTATTTAATACATGGGTCTATTCCGTTGGTGGTGACTTATTGCAACTTGACAATGAACATATTTTCAAATACCGCCGTGTATGCCGTGTACACTTCGAAAAAAAGTACTGGTGCCGAAATAATCGACTCAGCAAAGAAGCTGTACCAACAACAAACATGCCAGGTTAGTTATTATAAAATATCTAATAATCACAAAGAATACAGATTTAGGATAGTAGGTTTATTATTACATAGAATCATGGGTGCCAAAAGATTTATATCCTTTTTAAATTATTTCCCTAACTAAGGAAACTAAAATTACTCTATGGGGAGGGATGTATAGTGGATTGGTAAATAACTTCTTTATTCAGAAGAAAATAGCGTCTGCCTTTCAAGACTAATATTGAAATATATTGGCAGACGGTGATATTGAAGTGTATTAAATAATGGTTTGACTAAGGTCAATCCATTATTTAATAACACAACATAACATTGTCAACACAACACAACATAACATTGATACATTGCACCGTTGTTGCATGAAATAAGTTTCATGCAACAACGGTGCAATGTATCAATGTTATTTTTTGCTCTATGGAAATGAAAGTAGCATCGGCTACGTCCCATGTGGGCAGAGCTGCGGGCAAATGCTAGTATGCTTACAAATAAGTGTTGTAATGTCTTGCTAATAACACACTATTCACAAAATGTACCAAATAAAAAGCTAGTTATTAACCCATTTGTTGCCATGTACTTACTTGTAATTAATAATATATTTATTTATCATCCTATTTATGACTAAATTGTTAAGAAAATTAAATTAGTTTTGAATATGATCTCACTGAACCAAAGTTAGCTTACTATATTTTTCTAATGAAATTTTATTGTTATTTCAGGATTATCTTTCTTAAAATTAAACTTGGAAAGAAGGAGACCAAAAAGAAAAAGAAAGAAAGAAAGAAAAAGTATCACCACCCCACCACCACCACCACCCCCACCACCACCACCACCCACCACACCACCACCACCACCACCCACCACCACCACCACCACCACCACCACCACCACCACACCACCACCACCACTTCAGATTTCGGAAGCATCTACATCAAAAGGTAAATTAATATTCTTTTATCAAAACTTACTTGAATGTCCCATCATAAGCTCTTATACCACCTCTGCTGGACACGGGTATCTTAACTGGTATACTATAATGTTTGGTGAAATACCCAATAATAAATTGCCCCAAGTTGAGAATCAAACCAAATACCAGAACTGAAACCCAGTGGTTGTTTCTGCAAATGCTAGACCAATGTAGCTTTTTAATATACCCTAAAAATAAATCTAAGCTGTAAGTAGCCGTACGTACGTATTGTATGTACAGACGTCAGCACATCAAGCTACCCGAAACTGTTAAATTTTCCCAATCAACTTTGAACCTTATGCTTTAGCGATAAAGTTGAAAATCTATTAAAGAAATCTGACAGATTGTGGTAGGTTGATGTGCTGGCGTTCGTACCTAGCTATAGTGTAGGATTGTGTTAGCATTAGTTCCAAAACCCACGTCCAGAGGGCGACACTTGACGTTTCTCATTTTGATTGTTGAGATAGACCTCTATTCCACAGATATAAAAGTACTCTGTGCTTCCAACATTTTTTTTTTTTTTCGTCTTCGTCCTTGAGGACAGGCAAAGGGTCAAGCCCATACAGCCAGGTCTGTAAGTGCTTCCAACAGATCTCGCTGACAACTGAGTGAACTTAGCAACGTAACTAATAATTAGTTTTGTCAGAAAAATATTCAAAACCCTTTAAATACAGTTGTCAGCTAAATAAATTTATTTACAATTCAAGATTTTAGTTATTTTTCGTGTTCAGGCAAAGATATCCACTAAGGGCAATGATGGTTTTACCGGTAGGTACGTACCATTTAAAGCCTAATAAAGAATGGCAACCCTTAATAAAATTTTCTCTCACCGGATCATAGGTTACTGAGGTTATTATACTCTATGGTTTGAACAAGAGTTAGGTATTTTTATATCCCTAGCAAATTAGCATTTAGGTAGGTACTCATCTAACAATATCCCACTGGTGAATATTTGCGTTTTAATAAAGACTTACAGTCCGGCCGTTGAGAGAAAGCGTTCCTGACACCTGCCAATGCGACAATTCTAACTAATAAAGATCAAATTCGCAAAACACATATTCGTTAATATGAAACTGACGGGTGTTAAGAACCCATTATCTCGACGGCTGGACTGTAGGTTCCTATAGGATTAAAAAAAAACAGATTGACAGCAAACTTACGATTTCGTAATGGAAGTGTCTTCGAACAAAGGTAGGTAGGTACAGTTGAAAGGTTAACGTTAAGGCTCCTGCAAACAGGCGCGACACGCGATATAATCGCGCGACACAAAGGCACCGCAAGTCGCGCAACGAGCGGTGCCTTTGTGTCGCGCGATTATATCGCGTGTCGCGCCTGTTTGCAGGAGCCTTTAATCAAACGCCATCGTCCATTGATGAATTATCTACTAGACGCTATCACGCAGTAACAACATACATCATGAGTTAAACCCATCAATTCCCTACAAAAAATGCGCTTACCAAAAATATAATAGGCAAAAAAATAAAATTGTGGATCCTAGAAAATAAAAATGGCAATTTAAGCACATTTCTCCTGCTTCCGGACAAAACTCATCACCCGCATGTAACCGGTGAAAAAAAACGTAGTGAGAAAACCGACATGTCCTAGCTAGAACCAAATATTCGAAGACATATAACATCTACCAACACGCACTGGGGCCGCGTGGTAGATTATAGTCCACTCCCTCTCGAAAAGAGGAGGCCTGTGTCCCAGCAGTGGGAACATTAGAGCAGGGCCGTCTTTAACCTATTGGAGGCCCTGGGCACATAGGAATCACGGGGCCCCTGTGTAGATAAGAGACAATAAGAGAAACATATACTAATAAATACTTCATAACTGGGGGGCTACAAACTTATTGATAAATCGCACTGCAAATCACTTATTTTGTCTTTGAATCGGGTACTAATAAATGCGTAGAATGGAACGGTGGCTGCAAAGAATGTTTTCTATGAGAGCAGGCCAGGGCCCCCGAAGATCGCGGGGCCCTGGGCACTTGCCCAGAGTGCCCAATGGAAAAGAAGGGCCTGCATTAGAGGCTGATTATGCAATGCCTGCTGCCTATAAGTTAAGCTATAAGGTAACCCTGGATAAGGGTGCTTAATGTGGTATAAGGGTTGCAGCCTAACACGATAAAAATCTGAAGTAGACTTTAAAAAGCAGTGCATGTGTAGCCAATCTAGTCTGTAAAAATCTCATCGTGAAAACTTAGGAGACAACAGTGACCATCCTTAGCATCAGGTGGATCGACGACCTTAAAAAAGTGTCTGGGTCAGACTGGATGTGGAAGGCGGACAACAGGGTGTTGTGGTGAGGCCTATATCCAGCAGTGGACTGCGATATGCTGAGTTGATTGATGGATCAGGTGGAACGACAGCTCACTTCACCTAAGTTTTCACGTTGAGATTTGTACAGAAAAGACCGGGTGTTCTCTGCATAACCTTCAACAAAACAGGTGTAGGTATAAACTGCGAAGATGGCACGTTATACGAAAAAAATAAAACACAACCCATAATTAAATTACTTTATTACTTCACAAATTATCAATATTTAAATAATCTCTAACTGTGGGAACGACACACGCTAACACTAGAGCTGTGCCAGGCCGTGGGTCAGTGTCAGACACAGGTGTCAGAGAGCGACAACCTGACACAAAGACACTAATGACAGTTTAATGTGGAGGTTTCGTCGCTGACTTAGTTGGAGAAAGTTTGTGACACTCATATGAACTTCTACGAAAAAAGTGCCTAAATTGTTAAGCAGGTAAAGCACTTCGGTTACTTTTAACTAACAAAGGTACCTACTCAAAGAAAAATGGGAACTCAGTGGTTTGACATGCTGTTCGACATAAAAAAACTCAACCTGTCAAGGTATGAGATTTGATAGCAGATTTTAACTGCTATGTTTTTAGAAATAATAAGAGCTCAACGCTCAACTATCAAAGTCTTTGATAGATTGAGTCGAGTGAAAAAACGATTCTATTTTTAAAACTTAAGCCAACCACGAAATCTTTAAGAAAAGAACACAACAAAATTCTAAGATGGCTTCTTGGTGGTCTCATCTACTTTCACAGTGACTTGCTCATCTTCCCTTTGGAACAGATAGCTGGTCCCAGGAGTAGTGCTACTGCTTTGGCCATAGCCTTGCTGATATCCGCTCTGGCCATAGTTGGCCGTTTGGCCATAACTTGCCGGTTGGCGGCTAGATTGCTCGTAGCTGTTCTGACTGCGCTTCGAATCCTGTTTGTAGTTGTCTCGGTTGTCCAGTTTCGTTACACCACTGGAAAGGAGAAGAGATGCATAATTATAAAAATAATTTTGAATTAATTAAGTAACAACAACTATGCCGGAGATTGCTTATTTTTAACCAGTTTTATGATGTTAAACAATCCGATGCAGCTAAATTCCTATAAGTTAGGTACATTTTGTATGCATCCTTATTTATTTATATATAACAATTGCTTGCTGCACTTACAGTTGGCACAGCAAGCCAATAACATTTACCTAAAAACCTTCATGCAAACATTAAATATCGATTTACTACTGCAGCAATCATGGTATTCAGCAGATTGATCGCCTGGGTAGTGGGAGTAGTATCTTGATAACCGCAGATCATCAATTCTCCATTTTAATCTCATAAAAATAAGGAACTAAGATTAACCATTCTCACCTCTCATCTCTATAAGGTCTTCTCTCCCCCACACTATGCCATCCGCTGCCCTGACCGCTTTGTCCATATCCAGCAAAACTCTGTCCATAAGCGGCTGCTGCCGATCCTTGTCCATACCCCGTTTGGCCGTAGCTAGCTCCTTGGTCGTAACTAGCCCCTCCTTGGCCATAACTAGCTCCTTGACCGTAAATAGCCCCTCCTCGGCCATAACCAGCCCCTCCTTGGCCATAACTAGCCCCTCCTTGGCCGTAACCACCGCCGCCTTGGGCGTACGGGTCGCGGTAGGTGCCACCGTAACCCGAGTAACCAACACCCTGGTAACCAGTGTCTTGAGGTCTGAAAAGTAGAAAAGAGTTTTGTTAATTTTTTTTCGAATTTTTTAAACATGCATGTTAGCCCTTCGTCACTGTTGTCGTGGATGGCATTTCAGAGTCGATTGCAGATAAATGATGATGTTTGATGTTAAGGTAGGTGCATACTAGGGGTCGCAAACCGGGATACCGAATTTCGAAAATACCGGAATACCGGGCCAAATTTAGGTCTAATTAATACCGGTATTCATTTCACAAAAACCGGGATATTCGGTATTTTCGGTTTTAGTAAAATAAATAAAAAACAAATACAAATAGAAGAAGTTACGCGCCACTTAATTCAAATTACATGTTTTATGAGAATTTATTATTTTTATGTTTTATGATAATTAATTAGAAGTGCATTTTGTTGGTTCGTTGTTCGTTTTGTTTATGTTGAGACTGTTGGGAGAGGGTGCGCCAAAGTTCACCTAATCAACTCCGATAATTGGAAGTCCGAAAATGTTCTTCCTAACATTTTTCATCCTAACAATCACAATTCCTAAATACTCGGTCTCTAATGTTCATAATTCCGAAGCATTCAACTTCATAATGTCAGTAGCAATAAACATCTATTATACTTTTATTTGTTTTCCTATATTTTCTCAACATAACCATCTTTTACACTATTATTCAAAGTCATATCTTTTTTGTTTAGATTTATTTTATTCATAATAATCAGTAGTACCTATATCTAAGGCTAAAAGTGTCTTGGTGGTTTTTTGTCTCAGACTAACCATTTGTCGTAAAAACGATGTGGTAGGTAGCTTAATCCCGGAAATATCGAAAATACCGGATTATCGGTATTGGTCTGGAGCCAATACCGAAAATACCGGTTTTGCTTAAATGATTCGGTATTGCGACCCCTAGTGCATACACACAACTTTCTTACGGATGCCGAAGGTAAGATTGCGGTAGTTTTTCTCTCATAAAAATCACATTGAGCAAGTAGGGTTGGTATCTTATGATAATCTATTACCTGGAATACTCCGGTCTTCCCCATCCAGCAGCGGGTGCAGCTTCAGGCCTGCCCGACGCGAAATAGTAACCTCTACCGCCCGCGTCCCAACCCGCCTGACCTCGGTAGGTCTCGTCCCAAGGCCTGAAACTAACAAAGAATCGAACTTTATTATAGAAGGAATGCCTGGGGATGTCTGGGAATGCGCAGAAATGGAATAAGCACTGACTTAGGTACTGCTGATAATTATTACATTGAAGTATGCATAATCAGCATATAATTTCCCACTGCACAGCATGGACACAGGTTCCTCTCTATGAGAGGGAGTGGGCCAAAATCTATCCCTCGGGTCCACTGCGGTTTAGTAGATGCCACATGTCATATCTTCGATTTTTTGGTTCTAGGACATGCGGTTTCCTCACGATGTTTTCATTTTAATATTTTGGAATTCGGTGTGGAAGTAGAGGTGAAAAGAGTAGAGGATTTTGTCCTTTATCTTCATAACCGCCACATATTCAGATTGCAATTCTAATTAGTCTGTGCTAAATAAATGTATTTTCTTTCTTTCTTTCTTTCTTTCAATTATTTTGTTTCGTCTAATATAGATTGGAGAGCACTAGTTATCTATAGAAAAAATAATAAAAACAAAAAACTTATATTTATAGTGAGGTGCTTCGACCTTAGTTTAAAATTCGAACAGAATAGAGACAAACGCCAACGGTCAGTAACCGTCAACCCGTGACCAGCCAACGGAAAAACAAAATGGTGGCAGAAAAAATACAAATACCGCTTTGCAAATTAAAAGTAGACGTGCACAGAGCAACAGTAATAGTTCTTAATTTTAAAAAATTATCGAAAAGACTATTTAGACAACGGTAAAGTCCAATTCTGATATGGAGCGTAGCAAATTGCGTGCAGAAGTTTCTGCCAAGATCATGGAAAAAGGTGTGACTAGTATGATTGTGAGAAGGTTTGAAGCAAAATTACAGCAAAAAAAAACTTCTCACAAATTATCTAGCAATGTAAATTCCGAAATATATAAATGTTAAAACAAGGCAATCAAATAAAAAAGAAATCATTTATTCAATTAACCTATCCAATCTGTGGGTATATGGTCTAATATCGTATGGTTTAGGCACCCCTTTTATGCATTAATATATGCTGCATGCTTGGCTGACAAGACAATGCAGCACTGCAGTCAGCGTGCATGTTCATTCAGATAAAAATCGAGATCTTTATCGACTTTTAAATACATAAATAGGATGCTAATATGGACTGGGCTTAGAGCATTAAACCAACGGACTACAATATCGCTCACCTAGTAATATATCGGCACATCTACAAAAAATGTGAAATAATTTTTACCGTATATGTGTTCAAAAGTGCATAATTTATAAAGTGGCATAACGGCAAACGCTAGTTTCCGTATTCATCGAGAGAGGGCGTAAGTGTCATTGTAATATTATTATTGTTTCCCCCCGCAACCTCGTTTCTGTAAAATGTGAAAAACGTAGATGTGCCAATATATTACTAGGTGAGCGATATATTTAAAGACTTTCTATCACCTTCAATATAAACACCAGATAATGAGACATTGGTCAAACGTGGGCCATTTTTTTATTAAAACCCAAAGGTAGTATAAATAGAAACACACTTAAAGAGATCATGAACCAGTTGACGCATAGATAAAACTTTTTATGAAAGTACCTAGGAGTTTGCTCAATTTTTCTGAATTTACATAAGCCCTTTGAAAAGAAAACAATATTAGGTTACATGCCTACCTAGTGAAAGATACCTAATATTGTAAATTTCCATTTCCCTTCCGACAAAAATTGCAATGGGTGTTAAATGGAAAACTGTTATCCCTTGAGTGTTATCCAATTTTTGATCCGCAAAACAGTTGCTTCGCGTACGCCTAGTCTTAATTCCTTCAACAAGAATGTCTATAAACTAGTAACAGTACCTACCTACCCGTGTACTGTTAATCAAAGCCCGCAAAACATCTGATTGTCTTGCAAATTGGATAATTGCAGATACGGAATTAGAGGAATCCCGAGATTATCTAGTCAAAGACTTTACGGTACTACGTTTGTGGATTTATTGTAGTAAGTACCTAATGTAATTTTAATTCATGTGAATGAAATGTTTTTTGTTTGCGGATTACTCGTACCTATATATACACCATACATGAAATCACACGCCAAATAATTGAGGTTACAAGCATGAAATTAAATTAACTCGAATTTTCTAATAAACCGAAAAGCCTAACAAAGGGTTCGAAACCCTAACAAATAATTTAACAAGCTCAAATCTATCATAATCACATAAAGTTCAATAAAACAACAATGACCGTCCACAATGGCGGGAAAATAACCTAACCTCTGCAATTTTACCGTTACATTCCATAAATCGAATTGCCATTTTGAATTTTAGGTGAAAGCGTCATATTATATTGATGTGTTCGACATTATTTCAGCGTAGCGGACATTGTATTGTTAGTTTATGTGTGAACAAACTTTGCAATCGTTGGTTTTATGGTCTACTTCGAATGTGTCACGTAATTAAGTAATTCAAGCGGTATATCGAATTAGTCTGTTCACTGCTGTTACTTGCTGGTAGTACGTTATTTTAGAAAATCGATTGTTGTTAGGGAGAGTGATAGTATGATAAATTCACATAGTTACATCGCAAAACCAATGAGTACCTATATGTATTTGAGCTCTGTGAACATGGCATTATTTCTAAAGTTTTTAATTCATCAGTTTTGCTTTTGTCCTAATATCGTCTTTGGTACGATCTATTATACAATTTAACGGAAAGTAACCTTGGAACCAGGAAACCACCGATCCCTTGTATGAGTGAACTGAGAATACCAAAAATCGGAGTAGGTGGCGAGAAATCGTGAGGCGAATCACATCAGCCTCTAGATAAGAAATTACACGAGGACCACGACCGCTCTGACAAAAGTGCTACGAAAAAGAAGAACCTTCAGTATTCAATCCCAAAATATTCTTAAAAAAAACGATAATCACTCACCTATCATGCGGTCCCCTGCCAGCACTCGGTCCATATCCTCCATAGCCGTCATCATATCCATCATAAGCAGGTCTTCTTGCCCCTACATAACCATCATATCTGCTCAACCCATCGTCATAGCTAGGGTAATACCTATCATATGAGGGTCTTCTTCCTCTATTATCGTCGTAGTAATCCCTTTGTCTATAGGGATCTCTTTCTCTTAGAAATCTATCGTAATAGTCCGGTCTGTATCTATCTCTGTCATCGTAGCGATCTCCTCCTCGTCTCCTGTCGCGGTCCCTGTCTTGACCACGATTCTTATCCCTGTCTCTGTCACTCCCTCTTCGGCCGCCGCTTGGTCTACTATCTTTATCGTCGTACGAGTTTTTGCTGTCACCGTTCTCGTCTTCTGTTCCATTCTTTTGTCCACTTTTTCTGTCTGAGTATCTATCTTCATCGTTGTCGTAGTTCTTTTTGCTATCATATCTGCTGCCAGATGTTGGTTTATGTCCGCGTCTGTCATCATCGTACCTATCCCGTCTGTCATAGTCATCGTCACGGTCATCTCTGTCATCTCTGCGATTGTCGCATCGGCCGCATCGAGGTATGTCGTACTCTTGTCGTGCGTATTCTAGCCTGTCGTATATAGGTCTTGGTGCTCCATATCGGTAGTCGTAGTAACTCCTGCTCTGTCGCTTTAGTTTGTCAGCCTCAGTGCTTTCAGCTTTAATGGGTGTTAAGACTTCTGATAACACTGTCTCTTCAGCGGAGGTATATTGGAGACAGGTTAGGACGTAGGCGAATAAAACCTGGAACAAAAAAATTACATTTAATTATATTACCTCAGTGCATCATTTTTTTTTTTTTTCTTTGCAATATTTCGACCTAAACCATCGTATCTATATGTATTAAATATATAGTCCTCTTCACCGTATCCGGCGATAGCGACCCAAAAAAAATTTCTTTTCCTTCGTGAGCTCTCTGATGAGTTGCAAAACCAAGAGCTGATCAGCATCGTTGCATGTGTAGGTATATGAAGGCTTTGGGCGACTCTTGCGCATTTTGCGTTTCTTGTCTAAGTTATCTTATCTACAACATAGAGATCTTGATGCCTATTTGTACAGAAGGACTGTCAACAACACTAACTACATGCAAAAAAAAATACCTAATTAAAAATAAAACTAGAACAAAAGAGCTACATAATAATTAATGCATTACCAACTAGCAAAATAATCCTGGATTGCGATTTTATAATGCTACTTGGACTTATAAAGCTCCGAAGATGGTTTTGGTGGTTGCTACTGCGCTTTTAACAGCATTAATACATGCTGGTTTTACTCAAGTACACTTAATCCTATAATTTGTACTTATATCGGTATATGGGATCATATTTCCTGACAAACATAGGATCAAGACTCCTATGAAAGCATGAAACAAGAGTAATTGCACTCAAGAGTAATAACTCCGGTAACTCGGACTTATATGCGCCTATAAGATAACATCTGCGGACCATTTAAATCCTAATACTCCTGTAGGAGCATGTACCAGGAATATATGCACTGAGGAGCCATTACTCTTGTTATTTTAACTTATAACCTCATATAAGCTAATTTTTTATGGCCAATATAAGTAAATTAAAGTTAAATTACTGTAAATCATTTATGGTTTGGTTTTACATGTTCTTAAAAGTAAGTGTTAAATGAATTTCATATCCATGTTTTAAAAACAATAAATCACCAAAATTACACAGCATGCAGCACTCGGTAGGATAAATTGTTCTCTATATAGATTTATCGTATGCCGTTTTAAACCTAGATATATTTATATAGGCATTCCACAGTAGTGTTTTTGTCCAAGAAATCTCAAAGAATCCTGGTTAAAACTCTTAAGATGCCACTTTTGCTTGTAACGACCAGTACAGGCGAAAACACGCTTTATATAGTTTTGCAAATTCTATTGTAGGATTTGACATCAGCCATTTTGATTAGGTACAACTGTTTTTGTTTACAAATATTGAAAATAACTGGTGAAGACCGTATCGCGAATTCTAGCGAGGGTTCCGGACAAGATAATTGTAGTACTACTTTAGATGGAAGAAGTTCGGACAACGAAAGTAGGTACCAAATCTTTGAGCGATATTGAAAGCGATAACAAAAAAGATCTTTCGGATTATAACAAAAATTTAGAACTGCGTTATTTTGTTAAAAACTGGGAATTCCCCGAACCACAATGCCATGCTATTGAAGTTTAGCAACGTTGCGCGTGATCGGGCGAACCTGCGAGTATTATGCTGTCGATTTGAGATGGTCAAGAAAGTACCATGAACTCCTAGTAAACGACTTCTTTTTAATTTATCGTAGTTGCTACCATAGACGTATAAAAACTAATACAATTCATGAAGAAGTTCATGGTACTTTTTTGACCTTCTCAAATCGACAGCATATAATACTCGCAGGTTAATCGGTTTACCGACGACGTTGCCAGATTTATCAGCATGGCTTGTAAGAAAATAGAGAAGACTGTGCCCGTACCTATTGAGATCCATAAACATTTGTGTAATATTGCCCAGACATCAGATTAGACTAGTTACAAATTTCACATTCGTCTCTTGGGAAGTGATCATAAACTGCGTAAGTAGAACAATTCTCACACCAAAACCAATCTTGATATAGCAATGATCTGATGTGCTCTTGATTCTGAGTAAAATGTTAATCTCTAGTGTAAATAGAAACCAAGCTGTGACAACCGGGACATATCGCCGATAACAAGAAATGTGTAACACTCCAAGGCCATTTTAAGTTCTTTAAAGATCGGAAATCTTTCTTGGTTAAAAATCGATCGATATCCAGGAACATCGGCATAGTCTTGTTTAAATCGTCGGCAACCTCTTATATAATTAAGTTAAATAAAAACAATGTTTAAACTAATGTTTAACCTAGCACGTAGAACAAACCCTTAAAATATTCCTTTAACTTACTTATCTATAAAATATATCAATCGATTTTCATCGGGCATTGCGGAACCCTAATCGGTAACAATGGCGAATCTTCTTCGGTTTTGAGATAACCCAATGTAGAACCAATATACTTATATTGGTACTATGTCACACTTGGAAATGCTAAAAATACTTATATTAGCACTATGTCACACTTGGAAATGCTCACCAAGAAAATGGCAGCTGCCTTCATAATATTTATTTAATATTAATTAATACTAAAATGTAAATAAGCAAATTTCAAGAGGCGCTTTAAAATTTTTATCGAAACCATGATAGATTTCACAGAAAATTCAAGTTCCCCTATGAATAAGCTATAAGTAAGACTAACAATTTGACAACAATAAGTTTGTGTTTCTAATATGGTTGACATGAATAATATAAATACCCTCAAGATGTTAAAAATATTTTTTACAGAGCAAAACAATGCGCGATACACTCACTTCGACTGTTCGCAACATATGAGATTATAGAAACATTTCTAGGCGTGTATTAATCTAATTTTTTACTATAATTTACTTATAGTGAGATTTACAGGAGTAATTGTATTCACGTAATTCAATTACAGGAGCAATATAGGCGTATATGGCATTTCAGCGGTCTAATATAAATACGTTATAAGTAAAAGTAGACTTATAAAGTGGGCCCTTTTCGCAACTTATATGCGGATAAAAGCCTCATATAATCCTCGATAAATGATGGTTCTAGGATAGTTTAAAAACCACTTTTTGCTAGTTGGGTTACCTACTCATCAGGCATTATCTCATAAAGATCAGTCAATATAACGCTACGTTAACTGTGCGAGGATTGTTCATAGTTTTTGTGCAGTAGTTTCCGCGTCGACACGTTATTGTGAAAAACTGGACGTAATTGTATTAATGTAAATATTATTATCTTTTGTGTAATTTGTCTGTCTGTCTTGAGGTATATGTAGAATTATATGAGTCATCCAGGCAGTTGAAAAAATATTTAATGAATACTTTACATCCTATCGTTTGACCTATGACCGAGATCCGGCTTTGAATTCGTTTTAGCAGTTTTTTCTGTGAGTGTTTTTGTAAAAAACTCTTCTATCTAGCCATCGCGGAAAAACCATCGGCAGGGAATCCAGAAATGATAACATAATTTTAATATTTAGGTACTCTATCATGATATGATAATACTTTGACTTGAACGCGGTTTTGCTGGATAAGCTCGACAGATTGCTCAACAATGGTATCCGCTTCATATTCAACCTCAAGAAATATGACCATGTGTCGAGCTATAGGTCTGAGCTCAAATGGATGTCCATACGCCAAAGAAGAAGTTTGCGCGCTTTGACCACGCTTTTCTCCCTTCTCAACTCTCCCACTCCTCCTTCTTATCTCGTGTCTCACTTCCAATATCTTTGTTCTTCTCACGCTAAGAATCTGCGTTCTTCTAACAATCTTCTCCTACTCTGTCCTTCTCATACTTCTGACTTTGTACATTCTTCCTTTCATATTCAGTCCATTCTTCTTTGGAATGCACTTCCTCTTGATATCAGGACGGCCACCAGTCGGTATGCATTTAAGCGGAAATTGCAGAGTTATTTTCAAAACAAATAGCGTAGAGTCATCTCATCACCTCTCTCCTTTGAATTTGTGTATTATATATATATATATTATAAGTATATATTATAGTAAATAGTATGTAAATGTATATAACCTATTTATGTATTTGTGTACCTAGTTTTAATAGATTTTTTTTATCATTGTTCCTCTCACACAAAGCACCTGCCATCCAATCTCTTCACCACCCTTGGTTGACTGGTAGAGAATGCCTAAGGCATTAAGTCCGCCTTTGTACCTTTTTGTGCGAAAAGTTTAAATAAATAAATAAATAAATATGAAAAAAAGGTAATTTAAAAAAATAAATCGACTTCAAAAAGTAATAACCTCCTTTTTTTTGAAGTTAAACTCAAAAAAGTCGATTTTTTTTAAATTACTTTTTTATTTCGTAATTTTTAGTTTTAAGCAAGAACTGGAATAATTGTTTGTAATAGTTTCGTTGTAAATATTGCACTAGAATTTGACCCAGGTTTTGAGATGTTTTCCTTTTGACACTACACCCTTAGCTCGTATCAATAAGCCAGGCCGTCACACTTACACGTATTAGTCCTTAACTTGAAAATTACTGAATCGATTTTGATGAAACTTGCACTGTTCCCTAAGTTGAAGTAAATTTAAGCCAATAAAAAAAAGGTCACGATCCGATTAATAGTTGCGGAGAAATGCGTGGACAAACATACATACATACATCTATAAAATTTTGTATATTTATTTGAAAGCCCTAATAGATTGTCATATGTGAATATAATACAGTTCCAATAATATTATATTATACATACGTGTCGAATTGATAGCCTATTTGCTTTGAAGTCGGTAAAAGCATGACCTTTTATTGTGAAAATTCGCGGTAAAGTGACACATCTACGTAACGTCTACGGCACATGCCCTTTAGCGTTCTATCAGGCCTACTCGAGCTATGATGGTAGTTAAAGGGGGCACGGACAGAAAATTAATATTTAGGTAGTATTAAACAAAATTACATGTAAGTATTGTTGTGGTTTTTACACAGCTCGAATTATACAGTGTGTTAGGTTAAACGAGGGACATATTTTAAGGGAGTGTAGTACTCATGAAAATGAACAACTTTCAATATGGGCCTGACTCAAAAATATGAAAAAAAAAACAGCTGTTCCCCACCTTTTGTCCAGTTATGCGAACAGAAATGTATAGAGCGGCTGGTTTTATTTTCTCGATTTCAATGTTGGTTTCTTAGTAAAAGTTCTTCATTTTTATGAGTACTACACTCCCTTAAAGTATGTCCCTCGTTTAACCTAACACACTGTAGATTCTTCCTGGTTAATATAATTGACTTAACGTACTAATTATCATAAGATGACGACGATGCCACTACCCAATTTTACTACCACATAACCTTACGCATTGTTTGATTAAATTGGGCTTATGTATAATATTTTAATTGACCTAAGGCACCTGTCACACCGTCGGCGATTAACGAGATGTTAGTAGAGTTAGCAACTAATAACGAGCTAGCGAGCAACAAGCAGTGAGTCATCATAATCAGCCTTGAGCCTATAATGTTCCCACAGCTGGGACATATCGTCGTTGATAGTCCAATTCCGCGTAACTAACATTGTTAAATACCGCGTATGTACACTTTCGCTGATTTTACAGGAGGGCCAAAAAACTAATTTTCTAAAATACTAATCGGCCGAACTTTGAACGAACTTGAGTAAAGGATCGTTTCGTTGTCCTTAATCTAATGTACTAGTTTTATAATCAATATTCCCAATACTTCATTTACAAAGTCACTTACGCTGTATAGTTTCACATGACTCTGGATCATAGACAGTACTTACGCGAAATTGTAAATTTAAAAAAAAATACCACTACCTCAATCAATCCTGTTTTCCTGTGGCAACACTACAGCTAACAGCTGTTAAAAATTTCTTCTTGTATAATTTTAATCTTAAATATTAAATTTCGTTGTTTTTTAGGCCTATTTATAATTACTCTTCAAGTAAATAGGATAATAATGTGTATTTTGTGTGAGATTCACCTATCTAGTGCAAATTAAGTGTAAATATTTCAATATAAATCGGTGACAGTTACCGGCACAAGTGTATTTTGCATTGTCATCTTGATATCAGGTACAATACCCTATATTTTACTTGCTATTAACTTGTTTACGTACTACATTTTCACTAGCAATTACTTCGTTCACTTTTAGTAAGGCTACTTATTGATGCCAATGACCTTTGAACGTAAACATAACCTTACTTTGGTTTGGTGACAGAACTCCTTAGAATCACATCTAAATTTCATTTTTCCTTTTAAACTCATCATCTCAACTGCTCCCTGTCACAACTACCACCTTCTCTCTTCTAATTTCTTGTCGCTTCCTTACTAGTTTTAATCATGATTATGACTCGCAGCGCCCGTGCTCGCCTCGGAGAGTCCAAACTCAATGAGGCTTTGAGCGCCTTAAAGGCGTCAAAGGAGTCCTGTGACCAACTAATTAAGGAAATAGATGACAATGAAAGAGTGCTCTTTGATGCTCATGAAAAGAACAGGAAGTTAAAAATTGAAATGGCTCAGATATATACTCAATACACTGATGCCATAGAAGAACGGGATAGACTTCAACTTGTTGTGGACGGGTTCAGCCAGTGTAGCATAGAGTATGAACAAGCTCTTAGTCAAAAGCATATTTTACAACAGCAGCTACATGAGGCTCAAAGTCAAATAACACAACTTGAGACAACCAATATTAACATCTCCGCCTCGCTGAACCAAAGTCTGTTCAATGAATTGATGCCTATTGCCCCGTCAATGGTTTCTACCATAAACCCATCATACACTATTGATTTGACAGATGATGATGAATCAAAATCACATAATTCAGTGAGGGTAGTAACCAGTAAAAACAAACTTAAGAAATACATTAAAATTAATAAATACATTGTTAAAACACAAAAAATGGTAAAAAGACAAAAGTTCTTTATAAAAAATGTTAAATTGAATAGAGAAAGGTTGAACTTACTGAAACAATTAGATATGTATTCTTTTAATTTGGAGCAAGGTACTAGGAAGTACAAAATTGACACAGAGACCTTGCAATCTGAACTTGACCATTTACAGGAAAAACTTAGTTCAATGACCAACAAATATAATACCTCTGAAGACCTAATGAGGGAATATGTGTTGGCAATGAATGAGCTGGTAAACTCAGAAAAAACCAACTGTGAGCATTGTCAAACACCATCCAATGTGCTTACACCAGACCATTCATTGACAACTTGCAATACCACCTTACTGCAGCCCTGTGTTGATTTGGTAATTCCTCCTATTGATAGTTCCTACAAACATTGTAAACAAACTTTTAATAATGATATTATATTATTTTGTGATGAGATTGGAAAGGACTTAGGTCACTTGTTGACAGATGAATATCCGGGACACTCAATAATAAATTACTGTATGCCGGGTTGCTCTTTGTTTCATATTATGAAAGCAATTATTAAATGTAACTTTACCCCGGATACAACTTTAATAATTTTTATGGGTAATAGGGGAAACGTTAACAAAGGAGAACTACTCCAGTATCATAGAACTTTATGCAACCTTAGTTTAAGACAAGTTGTGTTGTTTACATTCCCTTACAGTAACAGTTTGCCACAGGAAGAAAATAGGTTAAGATTTGAATTGAATATGACAATGCATAACTTGACATTTAATAATAACATGTTTCATTTAGTTGATATTAACAATTATGTTAATAATAATTTGTATTTGACAAAAGATAGATATAACATTGTTATGTACTATCTTTCTTACTACTATAAAAGACAGATAGCTGTGTCGCTATCTTATTTTTTTTTCTATTACAGCCAAAAATTTGGCTAAACAACTTGCTTCTTTTGAGCAATGCAATGACATTTTAAACAATTCTGCCAATAATTTGGTCACTTTTAATGACATTGATAATAATTTAAATTAGAAATTAAGACAATAGAGGCAACCTCTAGCATACAGAATTGCAAAAATAACTCAAAAAACAGTTTAAAATCACTAAATAGTATCAACCTGGTGCATCAAAATATTCAAGGATTTATGAACAAAGATTTAGAAGTAGAATTATTCATGAATTTTAATAGTATTGACATTCTTTGTATAACAGAACATTGGCTGAAAAGCCACCAGTTTCTGTTCAATTTTAATAATCACCAGGTTGGTAGTTCGTTCAGCAGAATAAATGCTATACATGGTGGCTCATTAATTTTAGTAAGTAACCAGCTCACATTTAAAGATCGTAAAGATATTGTGAGCCTATCTGTTGAGCGTACGGTTGAAATTGCCTGTATAGAATTGGAGCACTCTATTGTATTAAGTGTGTATAGACCCCCGTCAGGATTGTATGACTGCTTTGAAAAGGTAATGGATGAAGTGTTACACAGGATTTGTAACTCAAACAAGTCCGTTATCATTTGTGGTGATTTTAATGTAAATTTATTAGAAAACTCAGGTTCTTGTAGTAAAATTTTAAGTCTGTTTCAGTCCTACAATCTTGTAAACCTATTTTTGGAGCCCACAAGAATAACCCCTACTAGTGCCACATGCCTAGATAATATTTATACAGATATTATACCAAGCCACAAAGAAATTATAAATTTACTAGATTCTGATCATTGCGGGCAAAGGATTACTATTCAAAACCAAAACAAAAAAGCGGCTAAAAAGGATATCACTGTTAACCCCAAAACTGCAAGTCGCTTGGAGGCTTTTAAAGTTAAACTCATTAATAAATTACCAGTTTTGTCTATTCATGCTGATCCTAATCATCTTTATGATAATTTTTTTAATATATACTGTAAACAATTTGATTCCACCTTTATTCCCAAGACTATCTCGGTTAATAGTAATGTATCGTTCAGTGATTGGGCTACCATTGGTATTCATAAAAGTAGAACACGGCTTTATGAACTGTACAATGAAAGGACACATGTTAACACTGATGAATTTAATTTGTATGTTAGAAATTATTCAAAATTATTTAAAAAAGTTTGTTATATGGCCAAGTCACGTTATTTGGGTTCAAAAATTAAAAACAGCAGTAATGTAATTAAAACGACTTGGAACATTATTAATAGTGAAGCGGGAAGGTCTAGTAACCGAAATACTGATTACAGCCTGTCTATTAATGACAACATAATAAAATCTGACTCACAAGTCGCCGAGGCATTTGAAAATTTCTTTTCAGATATTCCCGTTTCAACTACTAAATCCCTAAACTCATCACCTTCTGTTGCTGAGTCTTTGCTTAAGGAAAATGTTAATGGTTGCGATTCGGATTTTAATTTTGAATATATTACATGTAGAGATATAATTAAAACCTTTCACACTTTAAATGTAAAAAAGACTACAGATCTGTGGGGTAATTCTGTGGAAGTTGCTAAGTCTATTATTGACATTGTAGCACCTACTCTTGCTCTTATCTTTAATAGTTGTATTGACAATGGGGAGTTTCCTGATCTTATGAAAAATAGTAAAATAATACCTTTGTTTAAATCAGGTAGTACATCAGACCCCACAAATTATAGACCTATTTCTGTACTACCTACCTTTAGTAAAATTTTTGAGAAATTAATATTAGACCAAATGCAAAGATTTTTTAATAAATATAAATTATTACACAGCAAACAGTTCGGTTTTACAAGGGGTCGTTCAACTACTGATGCCGGTGTTGAACTTTTAGGACATATTTATAATGCATGGGAAGATAAATGCGATGCCTTGGGCATCTTTTGTGATTTGTCCAAGGCATTCGATTGCGTTCTTCACGAAACGTTAATCAGGAAACTCCACCACTACGGGATCCGGAATACTGCTCTGGATCTTCTTACTTCATACTTGAGTAAAAGGATTCAGAGCGTTGACGTTAATGGAAAAAGATCACCCGGATCTTTAGTAACGATGGGAGTCCCACAGGGCTCAATTCTTGGTCCTTTCTTGTTTCTTATTTATATCAATGACTTGCCGTACCTCATAAAGGATAATCATGATATAGTGTTGTTTGCAGATGACACTTCACTTTTGTTTAAACTTAAACGTCAGCAGTTGGTTACTGACGATGTAAATAGCGCGATTTCGAAAGTAGTCCACTGGTTCAATGTTAATAATTTGCTTCTAAACGAGAAAAAAACCAAATGTATTAAGTTTACGCTACCCCACGTTAGGCAGGTGAAAACTAATGTGTTGATAAAGGGCGAGGAATTGAATCCTGAAGACAGCACGGTATTCTTGGGCATAACTTTGGATGCTAAGCTTCAGTGGGGTCCGCATATAGATAAACTGTCAAAAAAGCTAAGTTCCGCAGCATACGCCGTTAGAAAAATTCGTAATTTAACTGATATAGAGACTGCCCGTTTAGTGTACTTTAGTTATTTTCATAGTGTAATGTCGTACGGTATTCTATTGTGGGGAAATGCCGCCGATATTCAGACTATCTTTGTTTTGCAGAAGCGTGCTGTTCGATCAATTTATAAATTAAGTCCGAGACACTCTCTCAGAGACAAATTTAAAGAGATTAATGTAATGACTGTGCCTTCTCAGTATATTTATGAAAATCTTTTATATGCCCATAAAAACATAAAATTGTTCAAAAAATACAGTGATATCCATAATATAAATACTAGAAACAAACACAAATATGTTGTACCTACAACAAGGCTCAAGAAAATAGGTGGCTCGTTCAGATGCCAATGTATACACTTTTATAATAAACTACCAAGCCACGTTCAAGATCTAAGCCTTAATAAATTTAAATCGTTCATTAAACGTAAGTTGTGCCAGAAAGCCTTTTATACCGTTAAAGATTATATTGAGGATACAAAGGCTTGGGATTGAGTTGCTTCCAATTTCTGCATTTTGAGTGTTTTTGATGTTTTTTTTTTTTATATACACATTGACATTAATGATTTTTTTTTTTTTTTTAACTGACATTTGCTTACTTTTTAACCTCTCGAATGTCTTATGTTACACAGTGCAACTTAAGAACAATTAACTTCTATTGTCTAAATTAATCAAACATGCGACGGGTTAAAGTATTATATTATTTTAATTATTGTGAATGTGAAGACGATGTGGGTCATTTAATTTAGGCATTTTATATTATTATTATTCTCTCTATGGTCTGGCAGTTTGAGTAATTTATGTGGCCTACCCAAATGTCCTTTCTTTGGTATTGTTCGTCGAATCGTTGAGCTCCTTAAGTCTTGAGTTGAGCTGCATGATTTCTGACAAATGCGTGCACTGACTGGACAGGTCCTCTCAATCTGTGTGGTTCTTTCCTCAAAAGGCCATCTCAGACATCGACCTACATGGTCTTCATATAACTTGACCAAGATTATGTCTGGACTTTAAAAGAGACTATGACCTCTGAGTTTGTTTCGGCCTTTCTTCTCAGAGTAGTCAGATAGGAAACGCCGACCTCATCTAGTTTAAAAAATTTATGATTGACGTGTAAAAGTGTTTGTGCAAACCTACTTACAGAAATAAAATCATTTATCATTTATTTATCATTTATCAATCATTTATTTAATAATATTAAGTATTTAAATGATTAAGTTAAATCATAAACATTATATGGTTAAGAAATAATAAAGTTATCAGAGTTGTTATTTTAGTTAGTTGATATTTTTTCATACTTGTTGGTAACAAGTATGAAAAAATATCAAAAGTAATAAAGAGACGACATTATTTCTTCTATAAACTAACTCAGCTTATAAACTGCAATAGCAACTATGCAGGAATATCTTGAAACATCAAATAAAAAAATAAATTCTAAAAAAATACTATTAAATAAAATAAAACTTTTTAGCAACTAAGAATGAGCTGATGCCATTATCATTTAGGAACAAATCAAACAGTCTCAAAATTATCACTTGTAACTTAACAAATCTAGAAACAGTCTTAAAGTCTTCTCTTCTAATTATAGAAAAGAAAGAAGAAGAAGAAGAAGAAGAAGTCGAAGTCGAGTCAGTCGAGTTGAAGTCTTCTCTTATAATTATTAAATTATCTTTGTAGTTAACAAATTGACCTAAAGTAATGATATCTATTAAAAAAAAAACCCAACAAAAACAAACATTGCTAAAATCACTACTTACTTCTTTTTAAACGGCAAATTATCATAAAATGCATGACAATCACGGGGTATGACACTTTTCAGTTGTTGCAAGTGTTCATAATTTTGTTTCCTGAATAGGTAGTTTCGATGAATAAAGTAAAGGAACGCTGAACAAAGGTGAAGAAATATTTTTAGGTCTCCGAGGTAGGGGGCTAAAATCTGCTTCAAAATGATTTTTGTATTCGATTGTTCCATTAGGGTTGTACTTTAACACGCGGAGATCAACAACGCAGCCATCGCCAACCCCTCGTCCAGGTCTTATCGAGTCGTATATTTGGTACTTTTTAGCGCTGTAATCTTTGAAGAACGTGTGGTCTGGTTGGATGACAGTGTATGGAAATGGTCTTCTCCTAGCTTCTTTTGTTATGGATGCATATTGTGAGGGCAAAAAAATCTCGACGTTTTTCAATTTTCTTTCAATAACAGAATGTAATGTACTGTCTCGTCAAACCAATAACAATCGACATGGTCTGTTCCAAGGTCATAAACTGTAAAGTTATGTACTGCTAACTTCGTCTTAAAATACAGCGCACTAGCGTTCAAAGAAGGGCATAACTTCACCGCCTGCAAGTCAGCAGTAATAGCGTGGATTATTTTTAGTTTTGCCCTCTCTTTATCTCTTTTCTTTTCTTCTCGCGCTAAATTTTTTGCTTCGACATGCTTTTGGTATGCTCCTTCTTCTACATTACCAGCCTTATAGGAGGAACTGAAATCACATGCGTCTTTCTTTGGTTGGTATAGCCCTATATTCTCCTCTTCAAAGACATCATTAAAGAGCTTTCGTGATGCGGCTGGCACGGAGTTTAATGCTCTACAATATTCTACGTACATTCTGTAGAGCTCGGATTTCAATTGAATGATAGGTTCTAGATTGTTTTGTGCTAGATTGACGACAGTAGTGTGATGGTAACTTAGGTAAATTATTCAGGTAACTTTTTACGGAATTTCTTTTAGTCTCAGTGCTAAGCGAGATATTTGAAATTTCGTTATCAAGGCGTCTTTGATTTTTTCAATTTCAGAATAAAAATCGTCCCTATTTTATTTATAATAAAGTAAAGAATACGTGTGATATACTTACATTAGAAATAATCCAGTAATTACACATAAAAAGAATTTCTACTCAGAGCGCCAAATAAATACTCCACACACTTATACAAATTGGCGCAGATACGCGGCTTTCGTGCCGTAACTTGTTCGTCGAAAGATCCGCGGTATTGTAATTTTTAATAAACTCCTCTTCCTATTGGTCGATTCAAAAAAATCTCGTACGGGTCGACGCCAATCACAATCAGTTACCTAAAACCGCGAAATCTCATTTTTGATTTTTTTGTACATACGCGGTTTTGAATAATGTTAGTTACGCGGTATTGGACTATCAACGACGATATAAGACCTGCTCTCTTCGAGAGGCTATAAACTACCACGCGGGCCCGGTGCGGGTTGGTAGATGTCACATGTCTTCGATTTTTTACGGCGGCGATGTGAGCAGTCAGCAATCAATTATTAAGGGGCTTACATGACCTAAAGCGCCGGTCACTGTCGGACTCCATAGAAAAGAAAGAGAAGCGCGATGACACAACACTGGTAATTTATTGCAAAATATGAAGCAATTATTTAATTACAAAAAATATATTGTTTGGACTAAAAAACTAAAACACTAGTGTTTTAGTATGTTGCTTGTAGAATAATCTGACAAAAAATCACAATGATTGCATGGTTTTTATCTAAAAAAGAATGTTTTAGAGGTATCTTTATGATTTTTTTCTATCGTATCAAATAACTTGTATTATGTTTTCAACACAGTACCTATCTACCTAGCACATATTCTGAAGAATATCATATATTTTCCACATTTTGTTTACTGTAGTCGTTCATATACTTTTATTGTTTCTAAAACTTGCGTTTTTTTTTGCGTTTATGTCCTGTAAGCCCCTTAATAAATGTTACATCTCTTAATAATCTGACAAAAAATCACAATGATTGCATGGTTTTTATCTAAAAAAGAAAGTTTTAGAGGTATCTTTATGATTTTTTTCTATCGTATCAAATAACTTGTATTATGTTTTCAACACAGTACCTATCTACCTAGCACATATCCTGAAGAATATCATATATTTTCCACATTTTGTTTACTGTAGTCGTTCATATACTTTTATTGTTTCTAAAACTTGCGTTTTTTTTGCGTTTATGTCCTGTAAGCCCCTTAATAAATGTTACATCTCTTTTACTTACACGGGAGATTACAATCTTTTGTACGTTTCATGAGCGAGAAAATCTATGACAGCTAGTCGCTTCCTCGTCGGCGGCGGCGGCGGCGGTGTGACAGGTGCCTTCCGTACTGATACAGTACGCCCAAGTAGCACAGAACTGCATTATAAATTTTCACATAAGGCCCACAGCGTGAATCTAAGCATTTATACCGACTTATTAGAGTTCACCCAAGCAGCAATAGCTGTTTAGAAAAAAAAGAGGCATACATAACGCTTTCTTCTGTACTGTAAATCTATTAAACACCACAAACACGCCACAGATGTCACTGTTATTCAGCGTTTAGTAGTGCAGTACCCTATCAGCTGCAAGAGCGCATGTTTGTGAACACAAATAATGCAATTCACTGAATAAAAACCCAAGTGTGTACAATAAAACCGTTGCATTTTAAGAGAGAACATATGAACTACTATATAGTAAGCAATTACTTTGTGAAGTAATTTAACAAAGATTTAATGCTTTATGCCGCACACAGATAAACTTTTACCCTATTAGTCAGGTGTTACTACACAGTCGAATAACGGCATTTATTTAGGCCAAGACAGAACTTAAAGTGAACTTTTATGCAGTTACATAGCAGCAAACCTGTCAGCCATTCTGTCTTGGGCTGAATAATTTGACTTGTGTAGGCATTTATTCTGCTGATTGAATTATTATGTATCTAACCATGAAATTAATATTTCTATACCAGGTCATTTTGTCAGTTTCATGACGTCTTTAGTTATATTACAAAATGTGGAAAGCCAAAAACAACGTGTTATTCATCCGAATGTAATATTAGTTATGGCCAAGAGTCAGCAAGCGCGCAACGAAATTGGACGAGACGGGTTCCGTATGTAATATTTATGATGACGAACGAGATTGTCCCAACGATTCAGACAGTTCAGACACGAGTGCTTCTGATAAGTTATGATAAAAGACAGGAATATCAATCAAAAATAAAAAAAATGGAATATCAAAAAATATTGCACAAACAGCCTTGAACGACTTAGCAAAAATAATAAATGATTTTGTCCCTAAAAAGTTTCCAGTTGAACAACAAAGAAGAAGTGTTTGCCTATCCAATAAAATCATCCCGATTTGGAATATATAAATCTAATAGCCTAACCTAAGCCTAAAACATTGCGATACTAGTGTGGTTGTGTTAAATCCTAAAGATGTAAAATGTAAATTTGTATGTATTCCTCATAAAGAATACCACTACTTTATACCACTAGAACATACTGTTTGAAAATAATACACAAAATTGCATACTGATTGTTTTGATTTTTATTTTCTTTCGTCATTTAAAAATTATCTTGCACATAGCAGTTTTATCATAATCATTCCTGACACATAGGTAAACTTATTTTTTTTAATCTTCCGCAAATACTGAAAATATCTGACATAGATAAATTCGTGTAAGTAACGCCTCAATAGAGCTTGCAAAATAGTACGGGCTAATAAATAATTTAACACAAACAAGCTTTTATAATTATTATTAGGTACACGAATTTCCTACATCACACTAATTGAAAAAAATACCACATCTTTTCAGTACAGTTGTACATAGTTATAAACATAACACGTTGTTCTATAAAATAATTTAGCAGAGAAGCTCCAATCAAAAATACATAATAAAAAAGTAAATACGCAGTTTAACAAAATCAAGTCAACACAAAAATATTAGGAAAGAACTAAGAAGTCGATTAATAGTCTTTAACTCTAGGCTCTCCGTCGTTATCATCCCCAGCTCTTGGATCTGCGTCAGTATTATCTACATCTCTAGGCTTTTCGGCATTACCATCATCAGTTTTAGTCTTCTCCGTATTACCAGTACAGGCCACCGTAGAAGTCCCTTAGTTTCCCACAGTGCAGGAACGACTGACAGAGTGGCAACACCTCCCTCTATAGTCTGAACAATTTTGTAAGGCATGTTCTGTAAAAAAACAACAAAATCATATGTACTTAGGTATTATTCAAGAAACGAAAGGTATGGGCTCCTTCAAACGTGCGACACAAAGGCACCGCAAGTCGCGCAACGAGCAGTGCCTTTGTGTCGCGCGCGATTATATTGCGTGTCGCGCCTATTTGTAGGAGCCTTAAAAGTAGCAGGATCTTAAAAACACTTATTCAAACTACCTATTCAGTTTTTGTGGAAAATAATGCCACAAAAATCTATAACATATTAATACCTAAACTTAACGTAACATAATTATTTAAATACAAAAACCTATGTCTATAGGTTTTTGTGTTTAAATATTTATGTTACGTTAAGTTTAGGTACACACACAGAGGTACTACCTACCAAAATAGCATTCACTTTTAACACTTTTCGCGACTCTAAACTAAAGTTAATCTACCATAGAATGCCAAAGCGCCTTGACTTGTATCGAATAAAAGTAAAATACGGTTCAAAACACGGTAATTCTGTGTGTGTCGCATGTTATTATTTATTATTATCACCAAATAAAAACGTCATGTGAACATAATTTTTATTAGGCCAGAGGTAAGTGTATGTATCTATTTTGGTCCATAGAAATATAAAAAACAGATTTGGTTGCGTATTGAATAGACAGAGAAAACTATTTATTTACAAATAGTTTATGTACTTATTATATTACCTATCTATTTAATTAAATTATATTAATAGCTACTTAAATTACAATTTTAGATAAGTACTTGACCTCGAGTAATTACTAATTACTAAAAAGGGAATAAAAATGGTTTTAGCAGAACCACAGCGGGACCCTAAAAGCTTGGATCCATAAAGGTGGTTATCTGATTATGTGAACCACTACTACTATTCACATCGATCCATGGCTGATTTGTTTCTCACAGGTGCTTAACTATTTTACTATTTGCTGAATGATAGGCCACATGAGAACACCCGTACAGACCTCAGCATTAAATTAAGATTAAAACTGTTCACTTGCCATCCGCCATTTTCACTACGTGACTGTGAATTATTATTGTAAAATTTTATCTTTTTATTTTGGTTTATTTTAGAAGATATCGATTAGAATTGATTTGGTTTACAAATTATTTACAAGTAACCAGCTTTTTATCAATTTCTTTGTAAGAAACCATAACATTTATTTTGTTTACTGTCCATTTAAGTTAACTTTTTTTTAGTATTTAGTGGTATTATGAGGGCGCGTGAAAATTTTGAACTAAACATGTATGATATTTCACAGTAAAGTTACCTCCCCAATAAGATTTCAAACATAATAGGAAGAAATCGAAGTTTTACTTACCTTAAATTTTATTGTATTCACAAATGACACTTGAGATCTTGCACACAACACTTCATGTTTAACAAATTGACAGTTCATATTATTAAAGAAAAATAAATAATAAAGTTATTGCATTCCATAATTTCGCTCAGAGTGTACTTTCAACTGTGTAAAAGCATATAAAATGTACACATTCGTCTTTGTTGCTGTATTATAGGTAACACGTGGCTTGTTAATCAGGCAATTTTCAGCTCTTGGAATGATTGTTACACACATAAATGCTAATATGATGTTGATATAATTCAATTATTTTATAATGGGAATTCTTATACAGCTATGTGCTGAATTATTTGTGCCCAAATTAGAATTATATCAGCTGAGGATGCGCTGCCTACGCTGTTATGCAGCAAGTTTATGCAGCCAATGCTTTCACGGTGCACTGTGAAAATGCTGTTATAAAGCACTTTTGTGCTACTTGGGCGATGACGATTCCGATGACGCTACCTAATTTACTACAAAACCTTACGCATTGTTTGTTCAAACTTTAAATACATGCAAAAAAACACCATAAAATTGCCCTCGACGAGCGTTTGACCTCTAAAGACAATGGCATGATATCATACACAATCGTATACAAAGAGAAAATGGTCCAAAATGAAGGACACAACCTAATTTTGTATTGTTTTCATTTAATTTAGTACAGGAAGATGACTACTGAGTAGTTTAGATATGAGATTATGTTGCATAATGTCATGTGAATTTTTGCTTTACCTATAAAAAATGACACACTGACATTGCTCATGAGCCTTGGAACTCCCATGAATCTAGACTCTGGGTTTCATCTGAGAAGCTATTGATGGAATAACCCAAATACACTGTGCCCGACCTATCGAACCCAGGACAATCGAACAGCAGCGTTAATAAGACAACTAGACCAACGTAGCAGTTATTAAAAATACTGGCGCCTGTAATGTAGGTAAGCAATTATGCTTTACTGAGGTTAAATTGTGCCTTTAATAAAAAACTTTTTTACAAAAAAAAACCGACTTCCAAAAAAACACTACAAAGTGAAAAATAACTTTAATTTACGAAGTCGGTGTCTTTGGATCTGTATTTTAGTTTTTTTACAACGACTTCCGAAATTAAAGTTATTTTTCGTTGTAGTGTTTTTTTGGAAGTTTTGTTTTTTTTTGTATAAAAGTTTTAAATTTTTCACTTTTTAGTGAGTCAGTTTGTAATTTACCTAAGTTACAATAGCCTAATTTCAACTGTTCATCACCTTTTACAAAATATTTCCCGATGCTGGAAGGGAAGAAGAAGAAGGAATTGTTGAAGAGTTCTGGTAAGAACCAGGAGAACTCCTCAACAACCACTCAACATACGCATTGTGACGAGCATAAATTGCTTACCATATTTAAGTAATCGAATCGCAACCCGTGAAATATTTATCATTGAGTAGTTCCGATGGCCATCTGTGGTCTTCATCAACAGCTCGACTTTACCAAATGATGTTTTCCGAGAGCAAATGCCCAGGTTACTTTAAAAAACTATTGTATTTCCTGATGCTGGGACGTTAGCGATGTTGGGAGCAAATCCTCAAGTTGCTTTATTAATAAATACCCAAATCGCTATAGGTTTGCCTATAAAATTTGAGGGTTTCCCTCGATTTCCATGGGATCCTCTCATCAGATTCCAACTTGATAATAATGAGACTACCTCGAGAGTATACCCTTTTAAATAAAAAATTAAATAGGTCCATAATTGACGGAGAAATCCGTGAACATACATATAAAAACATACATAAAGTTGGTGAATATACATAAAAAACATACATAAAATCGAACATATAACCTCCTCCTTTTTGGAAGTCGGTTAAAAATACATTAAGCGGACTCGATTGCCATATAGTAAAAAGTTAGTCCTAATCGTCCGGAAAAACTGGTTTTACAGGAATGCATTGAGTTGGCAGTAAAGATCATGTCATTGAATCTTCAACGAATTGAAACATGTGCAAAAAGGAAAGAAGTTTCTTTCGCCTACACGTTTTGCGGAGCCAACATGATCATTTGGCGCTTACTTAGCCAAATTATTAGATTTGGGCATAAACACTTGTATTTTTTCTTTTTCGTTATGATAGCTAACCCCTATGAAGCCCTATGGTACCGGCGATTTCATCAGGGAAAATTATTCGGCAATATTGTAGCTCATCTGGAGTTCGGAAGATTATGTTATATACCCATTACATACAAGCTCACTTTTACCTCTTTATAAAATATTATTATTATACATAGTTTGTTGCTGCTGTTGTTATGTCGTGTTGAATAAATGTTATTCTTTCTAAAGAGTCATCTTTTTCGTCTCGTTATTAAAAAACCCTTCACCAGTGACCGCCCAGCGCTTCGGGGCGGGCAGGCAGTCAATGAACTTTTCTTGTAAAGGCTGGAATACACATGCTATTACAAAGCATGCTTTTTTGCTAGTAAGTAGCAGCACCATCATCACAGGCTGTCTCCTATTGCACGATTTGCACGCCATTCGACTCGATTTTCGGCAACTCTTATTGATATGATTTGGCAATTTTTTTCAAAGGTTCGTGTTAGTCCGACTTATGTTTTTATGAAAAGAAAAATTTCTCTAAAAAAATTTTAATTCGGGAAAAACTGACGTCCTTTTTGCTATGGGATTTTGTATGAATTATGGAAATTTGGACATCACCCTAATTGCGTAATACACTATCAATCGAAATCTGAATAATTTTGAAGTAAATTGCTAATCCATTGCTTCGTAAGTTCGAAAAATGTGTCTGCTCAACACGTATTATAACGCAATGAATGTTGTTGAACTGTCAAAATGAAACCGACTCCGATTGATAGCGTGTTACCTACGCAATTGCCCCGCAGGACGTCTGTCGGGTCAGCTAGTACCTTAAATAAATAAAAACAGCAGTATCACTTTTCACAAAAATCTTAAGAGGACTAGTAGAGCAAAGTGTCCTTGAGAAACGCATGCACACATATACACAATCGACGCGTACGCCATCTAACGACGACGCCCATCACAATTATGACATACAGCATACGATTTACGATTACGCCCGAGTATTCCAATAGATGACGCGGAAACAAGTAGTTATGACAACAAAATTATTAACCGATTTCTAAAAAGGAGGAGGTTCTCAATTCGGGTTTGTTTATTATTATTTTTTTTATTTATGTTCGGGTCCGATAGACGACCTCCATCATAAATAGACGGATTTGCAAAATTCTTTTTTTGTTCGAAAGAGGTTTGTTTCGAAAGGGTCACATTTAAATTTCGTAAAGATCTGATGATGATTTTCGGAGACAGACAACGGAACTCTTCAATAAATGCCAGCAAATCAACCGCGATCGCTGCTATCGCATTTGTATGCATTATTCACGCAATCACACAACATAACATCACGCCTGTACCCTTAAAAGTGGTAGGCAGATGTGTTTAATAGCTTCCTGTCGCTGATATTCACATAGCAAGTAGTGTTATATGAATTTGTGTGGGGTAGGTAGGGACAACTGAAAATTGAAAAATAAAAACTGTTTTTACAAAAAAAAAACAACCGACTTCCAAAAAAACCACTACAAAGTGAAAAATAACTTTAATTTCGGAAGTCGGTATCGTTGGTTGTAGCTTTGTAGTGTTTTTTTTTTGGAAGTCGGCTGTTTTTTTTTATAAAAAATTATTTAATTTGTTTTTAGTGTGACTTGAAAAAATTAAGGATGTGGATGATTTTGAAATAAAACTGATTCAATCAAATTTAAAACATTTTTATTTAAAAAATATGAAAGTGGTAGTTACTTACGAGTTTTTTTTACATTTACATTATACCACATGTACCTACTTTTAAGCTATTTTTCTGGTTAACATTATACCTACCACATTTAGTTTTAAATGCTTTTTTTTCAGGTTTACGATTACACGTTTACAGTATGTTAAATAACAGAGGGCGTTCCCTTAAACTCGTTAATCTATATCATTAATAGATTAAAATAAAAATATCAGCATAGAAAAATAAGCATAAAATAATCCGAATTAAAAAAAATAATTAATTGTCAATAAATTCGAAACCTCCTGTTTAAAATCAAAATAGTAGCGCGGAATAGTATTCGTAGTAGTAATGCCCAAACGCAATGCGCACGATGCTGGCCGAGCGTTTCCGAGAGTTCACGAAGCCGAGTGAGACGGCCGCCCCGCCCCGCCCGCACCCGCGCCCGTCATTCATAAATAAATTCCGACATTGCTGTCCTTCAAGTACGCGTGTACAGAGTGTTTCTTTAACGTATCAATTTACGATTTTTAGTGAATATTTTAATATAAAAAAAATAAAAACATTTTATTTTCGAATGGTAATATTTTTTTTAGCATGTATGGATGTTATACTATTGCGGGTTAACGGGAACGCCCTCTGTTAGTTAACATACTGTATTACACCATGCATCATGATCATGTTATAAAATTATTTTTGTTCCTAAAATTTACTAAAATCTAAGAAACGTGTAGACGTAACAACAAATGCCAAACATTTGTTGTGAATAATTTTCTTCATAATTTTTACGTTCTTCTTTGTCGTTATCTTCATTTTTGCCATCGCTTTTCTCTTTATTTTCGTTTTTATCTTCATTTTCGTTTAAAAAACTATTCCGGTCCGTCTACAGGAATGGAGAGTGAAAGAAAATTATAATGGAAGGTTTTAAACAATATTTGCCTACCCACTATATTTGGATATCTGACTGTGACTCAAGCAAAAAAAGAGCCGACTAATTTTCAGTAAAAATCAAAGTGATAAGGACTATGGCCAGTCATATTGAAAGCCTGATATGCCTAGAAGTACTAGATAAAATGAAAGATGATTTCATGAAAAAATTAAAAAAATATTGATGAAGAGCGAGCAATGATTGAAAGAAAATTCTATTTTACAAAGTGCTAATGGAGAATGGCTTGAGATGAGAAGATCTTTATTGACTGCATCCAATTTCGGTAGGGTTATAAAAAAGCGCTAATACACCTTGTGCTAATTTAGTAAAATATATACTTTACCGAAAAAAAATTGATCACGTCGAATCCATAAGCCATGGCCAACAAAATGAAAAAACCGGCCTCGCACAATTGGCTGTACAAGAACACAGTCATAATCATTAGAACCTGTGGTTTATTTATAGACCAAGAACTATGTTTCTTGGGTGCATCGCCTGATAGATTAACTGGAGAAGATACTGTGGTTGAAGTGAAGTGTCCTTTGACAGCCAATAAAATGGGCCTTGCAGCAGCAATTGAAAAGAAAAAGGTAAACTTCTGGCAAAAAACAAAAACAGGTGAACTAGTCAACAACAAAAAACATGCTTGGTATTTATTACCAAGCACAAGGCTTTTCACATGACTGGCCATAGTCCTTATCACTTTGTTTTTTTACTGAAAATTAGCCGTCTCTCTTTTTTGTGTACCTTTTACTGAGGATTTTTTGTTTATGTTTTCTTTCTTTCCACGTCTTCTGTTTACCTCTTGGGCTTTTATTGGCCATTTTCTTATATAGCTTTGACATTGCATTTTCTTCATTGAACGACACTGCTGAAGCAATGCATCGCGTCTGATATGAATTTTTCAAGGAAAAGTTAACTCTCTTCCCTCCTACGTATTTCGTAATGATGCTTCGTTCCACCACGTTGCTGTCTACATCATGAAGTAAACTTCGAGCATGGCCGGCAATACCTTGAATCATAATACAGATTCTCTGCCACAGAGAACTTAACATAAAATCATTTGGAATATCATTTTCCTCCAGATTTAATCGTAAGTAACGATATGTTTGAGGAAAAACTTACTTCTATATTGTAATTTAACCCTTCTGTTTCTTGGTTTTCAGTCTGGATATCATATTGACTTACAGGAGCACTATCCACCTAAAATCCCATTAATCCATTATTCAATTTTAAAACCAATTCTTTTTTAAAATTCAACGTGTTTGTGGCAAGGTGATGTTGCCCTGCAACGGCTGCAACGTGCGGCTGATATTATGAATATTACCTGTATACTAAAGATTTCTTCTAGTACACGTTTAGATGAATATGTACTTTTATCAATAACTTCACAATCGTGATCTTCCTGTGGTACCACTGTTTCCAATCTATAAAAAAATACCATCACATATCATCACTTATCATCTATCGCTTTCCATCAGGCGTGATCGAGGTCAAAAGCGGGCCGCCCATTCAGCAATAATAAAATATAAAAAAGGAAGATTTTAAATTACGTTTTTAATTATTTTAAATTAAGTTAAAAGGAGGCTCAATAATTTAAAAAAGTGCATCATTAGAAGCGCAAAAAGTTTTTAGAGGCTCATTAATTTCAAAAAGTGTCCATCATTAGCAGGTCAATAAGTTTTGAAAGGATAGGTTAAATATTTACTTTTAATAAATCAATTCAATTTCCTCACATAACTTTTTTCTCCAAGTGAATTCAGACATGCTGTCTTAGGATTAATTAAGCAAACTACTCCATGAGGGCAATAAAGATCAACATAGTTCATAATGCTGCAATTAACTTTGTGTCTGGGTACGGTCTACCCATTCTCCTTTGTCAAGTAAGTAAGGCCTTTTACACATTATGCCGTGTCTGCGGCAGCGCCGCCGCGCACCGCCCGCCACGGTATTTTTATCTATACAGTATTCTATCTTCATAAAAACGGTCGGAACGCGAATCATACCTACGCGCCTCGATTTCGGTTTACACTCGGTTAACAAACAGTCTCGAATGCTCCGCACTCCGCAGTGACGAGTGGACGCCGGACGGTGTGACGGTTTCGTAAGCAGTAAACGTGCAATTTGTGACAAATATTAATTGAAATAAGTACAAGTACTTACTTAATATGGCAAAGAGACTATATTGTGCTGTTTTTCAGCCCCGGATCTAAGGGGGGGCAAACCGGGGCACTTGCCCCGGGCGGCAGTTTCATGGGGGCGCCAAATCCTTGAGACAAGAATTCGAAATATCGAACAAATGAAGCCTCTTTTCCTACAATCTCATAGGTTTTTATCAAGTAATCGAATCTTAATATAATATGTATGTTTGAAAAACAAACTTTTCTATTTCCATACGATTAGGCTATTTTCCAAAGATTTAAAAGTATCTAGTGTTTGACAAAATTTTAACAGAAATTCAGATAAGAGTAGAGAGTGCAGAGTCTACATGAAAAATTCGCCTTCCTCAGTGGCCACGCCTTTTTAAATATGTTTATTAAAGGATTATTAGTTTATCAAAATGGTCACAAAAATGCTACTCATTGGCAGTATTAACAGTTTCTCTCAAACACTGAAGGGAGGGGGCGCCTCTATCAAGGTTTTGCCCCGGTTCGAAAAAATCGTAGATCCGGGGCTGCTGTTTTTGGTTGTTTGAATTCGTCAATATGTTTTTTTTATTAAATCTATTGATCAAAAAGACCATGTATTTTTATTGAACTCTTTCTATTCCATTCACAACGTGTTTCTATTTTATAAATAAAAAGTCTTTTTAAAAAAAAAAAAAAACTACGGACTTCAAAAAAAAAAACAACACAAAGTAATTAACTTTAATTTTGGAAGTCGGTGTCGTTGGATCTGCATTTTCGTTTTTTGACACCGACTTCCGAAATAAAAGTTATTTTTCACTTTGTAGTGTTTTTTTTGGAAGTCGGTTGTTTTTTTTTTTTTTAAAGTTTTTATTTTTCACTTTTTAGTTTTACCTACCTACCCCGCCTAAATTCATATAACACTAATTGCTATGTTAATATCAGTGACAGGAAGCTATTGAACACATCTGCCTAGGGTATAGGCGTGATGTTATGTTGTGTGATTGCGTAAACTGGCATTTATTGAAGAGTTCCGTTGTCTGTCTCCGAAACTCATCATCAGATCTTTACGAAATTTAAATGGGACCATTTCGGAATAAACCTCTTTTGAACAAAAAAAGAATTTTGCAAGTCCATCTACCTACATATTTTTATGACGGAGTTATGTCCGAACATACATAAAAAAAAAATAGAAACATCCGAATTGACAACCTCCTCATTTTTAGAAGTCGGTTAAAAAAAAATATTTACCTATAGGTACAGTCACAAAACTAGAAAGAAACTCTCAAGTAGGTTGATGAAATTAAAATACTGTAGGCGGGAGGGGTTATCGCGTGTTTACGTACCGCGCGACTGTAGTACATTATAAAAAAAAAAATATATAATACAGCGGCGCCGCCGCCGCCGCCGCGGTGCCGCCGTATTGGTTGCCCTTGGATTTGCATGAACCCTTGCACACGGCGCGGCGGCGCCGCGGCGGCGCCGCGGCGGCGGCAGCATGATTCGGCGGCGAGTATTGCTACGGTTTTATCAAAACTCGTCGCCGCCGCCGCGGCGCCGTGTGTTCATACAAATCCAAGGGTGACTGATGCAGCGGCGCCGCGGCAGTGGCGGTGCCGCTGCAGCTGCGGCATAATGTGTAAACAGCCTCAAAGATAGGTACCTAACATTCATACATAATATTATGAATCTATTTATTATAATAAACGAAATCAATAGGTAATAATAAAAACCAAAATCTTGCTTGTGATAATTTTCATCGCAATTTTTAGATGAATTTGTTATTTCGTTATGCCCAATATCAATAAGTCGCGAAAAACATTAGGTGCTTTTAGTTTTTTTTAATTGTAGTTTCGCATTAGAAATAACTTCCGTGTTGATATTTACGACTGTCTTTCGCCTGTGAAAGATAATTACATTGTAGACGTTTTAATTATTATTTATAAAAAAATAATAAATACATAATATATACATATATAAATTCAAAATACATTTAAAAAGAAAACTTCGGTTAGAGAATCCCTAGGAATCGAACCCGGGGACTCTTGAATACAAATCTACACATCGGCCTCATACGCTAACGTAACAGTTGCGAATGCAGTCGAAAAAGTTGAGCTTATGCGTATATGCGTCATGACTGCACTATCTTAGACGTTTCTAAATTCATAGTTTTATTGTTAAAAAAATAAATATTCAATAATAATAAAATGATCTTATTTTTTAATTTCGTATATATATATATAATATATGTTCAGCGTTTTATATGAACGTTTTGTAGTCCGAACGGAATTTTTCACTTCATATTTACAATAAATGATAATTGATAACAAGGTTACGCTATTTTAACTTCAAAGTATTTTATATTTACACGAAATAAAAATATTTACGCAAAGAAGATTATGCAAATAATAATAAACAATGAATTTACAAATAAAACTTTACAAAAACATAATAATCTTGGCGGAAATATTGCGGCGAAAAGAGCGACACGTCCGTATAGCATCAGGCCTCGGCCGGCAGTGTCGCTACCACTGTTGCCATACAACAAGAACTAAAAATCTGTACATTCGAAAACAAAATCCGTACAAATTCCGTACGTAAAATAAATTTGAAAATCCGTACGAGATCCGTACAGTAAAAAAAAGCAAGAATTATTTATACATTTCTTTATTCATTTTTTTAATCATATCATTATCAACAGTCGAGTCATAACATGGCGTATTTCCTATTAATTGTTTGGTATATATAAGACCTTCAATTGTTTCTGTTGAGAGTTGATTTCTTTGTTTCGTTTTTATTAAGTTAATAGCACAAAAAATTCGCTCAACTGCTGCGCTTGAATGAGGCAAGCACAACAATTTTGAAACAAAGTTCTTTTCAATAAATGAGCCAAAACAATAATAACAACAACAATCGAATTGTAATGTATATCTTTCGTTCAGTGTCAGTCGTGTATCATGCTCTCTTTGTCACACGAAACGAAATATGTTGCGGTAATTCCCCATCATAGACAATCAGTTGTCATAGACAAGTGATTGTCTAGGAACTCTAGGATGGGGAATTACTCAATAACATAATTTATGTGATGAGGAAAGTGAAAAACTATCGATATCGACATATTATTTTTTTTATTTGAAAGCGTGCTAAATATTATATAAAATGTGTAATAATTAAAAATCCGAACACAAATCCGTACGCCATTTCTGTCCGTACGTAATACCCCAAATTCCGCACGTGTACGGACAAATCCGTACATATGGCAACACTGGTCGCTACACAGCGTTTACGCACACATGCGCACGTATTTTGTTCGAAAATATGAATATGCGATTTACAAAGAATCTATTGTTTGGACAAAAAAATTAAAACACTAGTATTTTAGTATGTTGCTTGTAGAATAATCTGACAAAAAATCAGAATGATTGTATGTATTTTAATATGGATTTTATTGTAAAAAGAAAATTTTTAGAGGTATCTTCATGATTTTTTTCTATCGTATCAAATTAGTTGTATTATGTTTTCACCACACTATCTATCTAGCATATATCCTGAAGAATATCATATATTTTTCTTATTTTTTTTACTGTAGTCTATCATATACTTTTATTGTTTCGAAAACTTGCGTTTAGGTCTTGTAAGCCCCTTAAAACCACTCCACATTCCGACCTTAAACGCACACAATGACCACACCAGCTTGTCTCCAACCCGTGGGAACTAGGACTTATAAAAAATTATATAACACAAACAAACATAGACGAATTAGTCAGAGAGCTCACTTGCATTGTTTAGGAGCCAGAGCCACACATCCGTTGAAATAATCGGTTTATAATTGTGCGCGGCCATGGGCTAATGGAGACAAAAGATTGGCATTGTGTGCCTACGAATTATGACATGGACATTACGCGTGTTTGATCAAAAATGTTTAAAATACTATACAAGGTGGAGACGACAATAAATTAAACTGCGTATAACCAATGTTGTTCCCCGGTCTGCGTGCGAAAATTCAATCAAATATATCCATTAGTTTAGTCACTATAGCTAGTCAAAGATTGGCAAAACCCAATCAGCCCATCACTATAGGTATTACTAATTCCGACACCGGGATAAATTTAATTTAAATTTCATTTTCATTTCATATCAATAAAAAAGTTCTACTGAAGACTTGGCCGTATGGGCAATTGGGCATAGTTCCCTTTGCCTAACAGAATGGGTGAAGAAAAAAAATCTCTGCTTATATTCTACGGTTGGCGCCATTGATTAGTTGAGTTTATTGTGTTTTTATTATTTTATTAAATTGCTTCATTTTTTCGCAACTGTATTAAAAATAGTCGTTCAGTACACGTGCGAAACCGTCATTGCAACTTGTTCCGACTGTCAACCCTCGCCTTCGGCTGCGCCTCGGCTCGGGTAGACATTTGTCGGAACTCTTTGCAATGACAACCTTTCCGCACTTGTAATGAAATATACTATATCGAGCCAGTCTTAAACGTGTTAGACATGTAGGTTGAAACCAACACTGGCCCTTTCCTTTGGCACTAATATATTTTATAGCTATGAATACTAATAGCCAACCATCATGCCTGTCCATTACCGCTCATTGAGTAGATGCAAGTCTCGATAAGGTATTCATTTCATTGATCGGTACAACTTGGTACCTTCTTTGAATCTGTTCTCAAACCGTATATAGCATAATCAGCCTCTCTTCGAGAAGGAGAGGGTTGTATTGTATTTTACCACGCGGCCCCAGTGCGAGATGGTAAATGTCACGTCTTCGAATTTTTGGTTCTAGGACATGCCGGTTTCCTCACGATGTTTTCTTTTACATTTATGAGAGCAGTGGTGATGAAATAACTTACACAAAGTAAAGCGCTTCCTGGGTTCTTCTAACCCACGACAAACAAGTCGGTAAGTCGGGGCTGTTACAGTACGATCACCACTACTCTCAAACCGTATAGACGTATGAGAACAGGGTGGCAGGGTTCGTCATCCTCCGCAGAAAAGGCAGGATCCACCGACTAAACGGGTGATGTGTCTAGTAGTCACAAACTCATGTCACCAACAACAGCTTCTTACGTTTATTTTGACAGAAGTAGCTAATGGTAATTTATTGACAGTGGTTAAAGAAATAATAAAAGCAGATGCGGCCAATAAATTCACAAGGCTTTTTATAAAATGAGACTAAATTTTAATTGCAAACCGAAAAAGGAAAGAATATTGTTCCATCAATATTTTAAGTGTTTGCAGACGCGTGTTATGAACGTAGTGACGAGGTGTCGGCATCATTATAGGAATACAATAGCCATAAGTTTACAGTTAGGGAACTTTATTGCCTTTTCTACATTAATCGTTTAGGTACTGTTAATTTTATGCCTGTTTTCCTGCAAGCACTATTAGATATAACGGATTAGCTATATCTAGCATTACCTATAGGCACACCAAATTATGTCTATGGCTAGAGGGGTAAACACCTTAATAATATTAAAGAAAAAACAAAATCCCTTTTGCATTTTGAATCCCGAATAATTATTTAAAATTCGCATAATTCTTTTTGAAAAGTTCTAGCATTGCAATGGACTTATTAGAATAATAAATTATCTAAAGTAAAACAATAACATTTAAATGCCTTTAAAAAAAAATCTTTAAAATTGCCCCAATCAAGTATATTTTTAGAAATTCCTCTTAACTGGAAACAGGTCTTGGTCTCATTCAAGATGATACAAAAACGAAGTTTAATCGAGCGAGGGACAGTAAAAAAGCTCTTACTGCGAAACTGAGAAGCTCTCGACTCGTATTAACTTTTTATAATCATTAAGATACAATAAAACTGCACTTACCAGAATCGCAAGCCGTTCCATTTTGTTTAAAACTTAACTATAATAATAAAAAGTTCATTATTCCAGGCCTAATTTCTATAAAAGCACAAGAAGTGAACTAAACTTTTTTCAATAAAAACTTTTTTAACTTTTACATTATTAAAAAAAAAAGTTTCCGACTAAAAAGTATTTAATATTTCGTGTCTATGCGCTGGTGGATGCGCGGGCGTGTTATGGCGGACTGGCCTCAACGCATGCGTCCCCCGCTTATAATAATTATGGCCGTCGTTGGTTTTTTGTTTGCCCATCCGCCTAGGACCTACTGGGTCGGTATTGAAGGCTACTGTTGTCTGTCTACCCATGTATCCTGCACCATTGACCAAGAGTTTTTTGACTTCGTAAAATATGGGGTCATAGAACGGGGTCACAGAGGTATTTTCATTTAAGCAGCTAAGCTCTAACGTGAACTTCATGTATTGTAATTTTTTACAGTAAGTTACTTATTAATCTGTAAATATCCAGTCGTTTTCATGAGAAAACATAATTAGTTCCTAGATCATTATCATTGTCGAAAACTTACTATAGTACCTATCTATCATCAACTGTCTAGCCTTTTCCCAACTATCTTGGGGTTGGCTTCCAGTCTAACCGGATGCAGCTGAATACCAGTATTTTACATGGAGCGACTGCCTATCTGACCTCCACAACCCAGTTACTGGGTAATAACGATACCCCTTGGTAAGACTGATTGTCAGACTTTCGGGCTTCTGACTACCCGTAAAGACTCAAAGATCCACGAATGACAGCCGGAACCAACGGCGTAACGTGCTTTCCGAGGCACGGTATGTAAAGATGGTCACCCATCCACAGACCAAGCGCGGCAAGCGTAGCTTAACCTGATCAATCGACCTGTGCAGCTGTTATTATTTTGCCACGGGCCCCTCATTAACTAGTACTACTAACTAGTACCTATATATACATATACGGATTTATTATGCGCACAGCCAAAGTGTGGAACTCTGCCAGTGTCTGTGTTCCGGTTCTCTACCACCTTTAACGCTTCTGTCTGCCTTCAAAACAAGAATGAACAGGCATCTTCGGGATACGCTCGTTCCATCATAGACCTCATCCATCATTATCTATCAGGCTTGATCGAGGTGCATATGCCTATTATATGAATATGCGTGAAAGGTTAGTTCGTACAAGAACAAATACACTGTTTTGCTAATTAGCATTGTAATTAATTTAAGCAACAAGTCAACAACAGATTAGTTCCGAGGATATTGTCAATTAAATTTTCCATTGTCTCAAACACGCGTAGGTATCCTTTGTGAAATTAATAGGATTCGTTACGTATAGGCGTTATTGTAACGAATCCTTTATTAATTGAATAAAAAATTAAATTCAATCAAATATCTTATTTTATTAGGATAAAATAGGATATTTTGGCAACAAAGTACATCCTAGAATAATGTGACCCATACATTACATACTAATTATAATAATTTTTGGTGATTTTTTTTCCTGTAAAGCCAATAAATTTTTCTTTCAATCTTTTTACGTACACGTACAGATGCCAGCATATATCAATCTTCGGGTAGCTTGATGTGCTGGCGTCTGTACATAACCTCACGCCTTTTTCCTGTGGGGTCTGCCACTTCCCAGGCAGAAACCATTTCCCCTAAAATCCAATTATTCTGAAGTATGCTCTCAGTTTGATCAGATGCTGCTGCAAAGTCAAAACATAAACTAAATGGGAATTTGAATTGCCGAAAATGCCCTCTGACCAATAGGTAAGCTATTTTAGTTAGATTTTTGAACCCATGACAGCTCGCAGCAACCATCCACTTCATAACGACTATCAATTCTACTTATCTCTGTCAGTCCACGAAGTGCAAAACTAACAATTTTGCAATTATTTAGTTTGGTCCGAAATATTTGATTGTTTGGTGAAGGCCTTGCTCTGTAGCCATCGCTCAGTTTAAAGGCCAGATGCCAGTGATAATATCATTAGGTACATGCGCTGTAAAACAATGTCCCAAACAGGATCTGTCTGAATCCATGGCACCGATGTTCCTGCTGTGTATGACCACACTCGGCAAGATTGTCGATATGCAAAATTATTTTATCTGTATCGTACAGGCTGACGCTGTCAATCCTTCAAAAAGCCAAACGAAGTACTGAAACTACAGGGTGGTAGTTGTTTAGTCATGTGGTGGTAAGGACACGTAAACTGTAACGTTGCGCGTCGACGTATCTACAATCTTCCGAAAGCCTTTGTGGTACATTCTTTCGAATAGTTGAAAACCTTTGGGTATTTAGTAGAAGGATCCACTGGTACGCAAAATACACGCTATGACGTGGAGTTGTGGACACCAGTCGTATTATTACCTAGTAGAAGAATGGAATTGACACTGTTTGCAAATAAACTATCCACCGTGATCAAACTTTTCAACGAGAAAAAAATTCTTCAACTTAACCGCAAGGGCACTATGGCATAAGCTAAGAAAAGGTATTTTGTTTTGTAAAACTTATCAAAATAATGCCGCTTGTACCTACACGATATGGAATTATACGGTCCAACGCGGCACGGTTCGATTTTCAAGCAAATTTTGCTTGAAAATTGCACGTATCATCTGGCAAATGTGTGGATATTTCGCATCCGGGCAGTCACAGCTAAATTCCGTATAGATACATAAGCATGTGTTGATTGTTGAAAGAAACCTATGCTTTGAACAAACCGTGTCTCATCGGGTCCTTTAACATTTTACGCACAGCGATGCAGAACGTGTCCACATGAAGTGTCATTCACTCCCCATGACAAATACTTTACAGCTACTTTATTACGGTAGAGAAAATATGGTTTACATGATTATCTTGAGGAGGATGTGTTCAAAATTAAATAATAGCGGTTATAATCTGCTCAAGTTCTGAAGCAGGAAGGGGAAGCGCTATTGTCTAAAACTAGTGGCGCTGTTTCCATTGCACCATTGCACGAAGGTGGATGAAAAAATGTTTGTCTTAGACTGTGATGAACTTCTTCCCCTTTATTCATAAACATTGCTTAAAGATAAGTAGTGATTAGCGACTGTTTAACTATAAATTTTTGTCACTTAAAAATCATCGTTTATATATAAACCCCGAAGTATTTAGCGTAGAGCGAGGTCTATTGTATTATAACGACATTAAAAACCATTTTTTAATTTTTTTTATCATGATCTCTAGCTGTGAGTAGTATTGATGGCCAAAATTGATTAGTGGTTTACAAGCTTGTGGTCGGCTTGTGTCTAGCATTTTTCGCAGCTAGGCACAAGAAAAGCGCATAAAAACTGTTTCTGACTTTTAAAAAAAAGTGTCACAAGCCAAGCAAGCACAGCTTTTTCATCAATCAGAAAAATTCAGAAGTAAAGAAAAGCTTAAGAGTTCAGTTTCAGCACGTTATAAGTAGCTTGACATGACTCACGACGGACTTTACAAACTTAATAATATAATAGTATGATCTATATGACCCTAAATCAATTCTAAATGCCGTGAGTAAATGGAAACAAACTAATTAAAACAAGTAAATCAAAAACTGCCGAGCACCGAACCGCGACTGACACGTCATTGTGCTGAGTATGCTAACTGCTGTGCTGCTGTGCCAACCAACGAACCGTACCGACACATTCTAACATCAAATTATTTCATGTAAGGTCCAAGCATGATTGATTCAGTTAGTGAGAAAAAGTGCTATTCAATTGTTTTGTGACGTCATGAAGGTTCTCATCATTGATTTTATGGCCAGAGATATAGATGCAGATAGTTACGGAAGCCAATTAGTAACTTAAATTATACATAGTACGCATATGTTTAATAATTATTAATCTACAATATTCTTCTTCATAGCGTGTCGATGGAAATCTAAATTCTAAATTGAGTCGTCCCAGAATTCGGTTAGGTGTTGGGCGCCATCACTAGCGTCCATCAGTTCCTGTGACGTGCAGATCACAGGACACGCAGGACACGATAAGTATCTATAATTCGTGTTTTAAATATTTTGGCACCAGTTTATCATTAAGTAAGTAGACTGCTGTACAGAATGTATGATGCCGAGTTATCACTGGTTATCGACCATAGATATATATATGATTGTTATCGATCAATAAGTAGGTAACATAAATAAATAAGTATTATAATACACTCACATGCTGTTTTACTAGCGGCATACTGACACTACAAATTGGAAGGTTGACGCAAGCCCTAATCTCCAAAAGGTACCTACCTACTAGGTACAATAAAACCTGCACTTATTTACTGCAAAACAACAAATGAACTCGTAATTATACCCACAGCTGCCACTTTGTCGTATAGCAATATTTATTGCCAATTACCATCCGTTATTGCCATAGTCAAACGTAGAATTACATTCCAATTACAAAATGAGCCCTTGCAATATAATTCGCGGTTTTTGTCATTTTTGATCGGATGACAGATGTCGTTCCCGCCCAAAACGAGGGCTGGACGCACGCGCGTGACGGCCAGCGCCCCCTGAATGATGACATATGGAACTATGTGATGTGATTCATACTTTTGTGTCAATGGACATATTTTTTTTTAGCATAGTATAGTTATGTACCTATGTACTTATTTCAAGTGATTGTGCAACTTCACCGGTTAAATTCTGATGTCAGTAATTTGCTCATTTTTTTTTTAAACCGTATTTAAAGTAGGGTCAAGGTAGCGCTGTTGTGAAAATTGTTATGGGAACCCATAATATCCATACACCACGCAAATAGTTAGGGTCAATCGCCTTGACCGTAAGGGACTATTTTGTAAACTCAAAGCTGTTGGAAGAAACGTAGGTCAGGTACAGATACCTACATAGAACAGGTGAAATCAATCAAACCGATGGAAGCTGCTAAACATCTAGGTATCTATCTTTCGTAATTAAGAGCTTGAGGTGGGGGCAGAGTGATTACAATTTATCTAAATAAAAAATAAAATGCTACGATTTCATTTCTTGATACCTACTCAATTAGGCCTAAATAAATTTCTTCTCAGGGCTAACATTGGAGGCTCTATCTAGCTTATTTTTGTTTTAACGACACGACAGAACAGTAATATGAATTCGGCTTAAACAATTTGTTTTAATTTCAAAACTTGGCTTGCGAGCACACCTACAAGGCCTACACCTATGCATACAACGAACTACTCATAATGCCTCACAATAACCACACAACACATTGCCAATTCCTTTTCCAAATTTTAATTAGCAACCTTTGTGCTGCCAGACGTATTTTTATAAAAAGGTTGGCTAGTTATACGACCTATTTTAAGGTGGTGAACTAAAAATACCGGGTTATTGGGCCATGCTTTTACTCCAATCAGCCCTTAGCACTACTAGTGCGTGACCCAGATGCAGGCAATGTGTTTTGACGAATCAAACGGAAGCTATTATCAACGGAATTGATTGACGGTTAATCGATATTATTTAATCGGAATAGTGACGTTGGGTTACTACGAATGATGGTGAGAGTTCGGTGTTAGAACTGAGTGAATTCATTAAATTGTCAAATTGAAATGAAATTGTTTATTCTTTGTAATGTTACACACGGTGCTGCTCGCCAGTTCTGTTAGATGAACTTGACTTGACACGCTGCCGCGTGTCTAGGTATCGGAATCTAGACACACGGCAGCGTGTCAAGCCAAGTTCAAGCAAATCACTTTTACACGTAATGTTATAAATAAAATAAGCTGGATGGAGTCGACATTTCCTCTCTGACTACCCTTGAGAAGAAATGGCGAAACAAAATCATGCGTAGTATATTAGTGCCTGAAATGGTCTTTTGAACCACACAGATTTGACTAGACTTAGTAAACTCGCCGTTGCTTTTAAAATAAACTAAAGGCAGTAGGTAAATTCAGCAGATTATTAATGAAGCAGGATGACTGACGAATTAAACGGTAGGCTTATAAAATAAATACAATAACATAAAATGTATTTAATTCAGACTATTTAAATGTCCATATTTTGTTAGTTTTACATTATCTTAAAACTAAGTTAGTCATGAGGAGATCAAGTAATGTATTGAAGTAGTTAATATAAAAATCGGAACAAATGATTGAATAAAAACAAAAACTATACTTATCTAAATAGGTAAATAATTGAAAATAAATTAAAGTTAATAGGTAAATTAAATGAAAATTGAAATAAATAAATAAAAAAAAATAAAAAAAATTGAAATAAATAATTTTAAATGGATGGTCGATGTTATTGACGCAAACGTTATCTATATGACATCCGACATGGCTGACGCTGAGCTCACCTATCAGCTGATTGAGTTTTTAATCTATACGATTAAAAAGTCTTGGAGAGGTCAGTCCCCTTTGCCTCACTCCACACTTAAGTGAATATTCTTCAGAATATACGTTTCCCAACTTGACAAAGTTTTTTTTTGTGGTTATACCAAAAAGAAAATATTAGTGAGTTCGGCGGGAGCTTCGACCTCCCCAAGCTTAGTCTAGAGCTTATTATAATCGACCAGGTCGAAGGCCTACGATAGGTCAAGAAAGCAAGCATTTACGGGTGTTTTCCTATCAACATAATAAGCGACTGTGAGCTTTAGTGTCAATATAGCACTTTCAGTACAAGTATTAACTCAATTGATTGACGTTAATCGATATTATTTAATCGGAATAGTGAGGTTGCTACGATGTTGGTGAGAGTTGAGAGGTGATAGAATTTAATGAATTAATAAATGTATCGCCGTCCCACCTACATTCATAAAAACTTTACCAGGTTCCCTGTCCCATGAATCATATGATTCATGTTGATTGTTTAACTATTGTGTCTACTTTATGGACAGTGAATCTGTTAAGGCGACGCCGACCGCCTAGTGGCGCTCTCATCATTTGTTTGGTCATTTCTTTTATTTTAGAATGAAAATGCAGAAAATAAGCACGTTAAGTTGTGCTCTATAATAATATTAACGTATAATCTTTTGGAGTGCAACTTAACATGCTTATTTTTTTGCATTTTCATTTTAAAATAAAAGAAATAACCAAACAAACGATGAGGGCGCCACTGCGCGGTCGGCGTTTGGTTGACGCCCTCTTAAAATAAAGTCACTTTTCGTTTGGTTCTAGGACATGCCGGTTTCCTCACGATGTTTTCCTTCACCGTTTTGAGAGCAGTGGTGACGAAATAATTTGCACAAAGTGAAGCGCCTGTCTGGGTTCGAACCTACGACCTACAACTCGTACCTAAGTCGCGCCCGTTACCGATTTATTACGGTCGGTCTGATCCCCTGAACCCCCTCCACCCCGCCCTCCTCGATCCCCTGCTAGTTCGTCTTCTGTTTTAATCTCTGTCTTATCCACATTATCTAGGTTTACTCTTTTACTAGGCCACCACTGCTCACGACAGGAAGGTTATATTATATATTTTTTTAATCTGTGTTCACTTTACACTGATTCTCATGTAAGTTGAGTGGTGTAGTTCATGTAAGTTGGTTTCGAAGTCAAGAGCCCATTCAACAATTAAAAAAGTTAATTAACTGAAAACTATCTCTAGACTCTACAGTTTTAATTGTGTTGTAAATAACTATTCAGAATACCTTATCTTTACCTTATTACCTTTGTTTTACCAAATCAAATTAACCATCAATGTTATACCTACAAGCTTTTTCTGTATGTACAGACGCCAGCACATCAACCTACCACAATCTGTCAGATTTTCCCAATCAACTTTGAACCTTATGCTTTAGCGATAAAGTTGAAAATCTATTAAAGAAATCTGACAGATAGTGGTAGGTTGATGTGCTGGCGTCCGTACATACCTAATGTATTATTAAATTCCATGGCTACCGGAAATTCCACTCACCCTACAAAAACCGCATGACAACAATTAATATACCTGACAACACAAAAAATAACGAGTAGGATACCACAGAGGTCAATATTTTATCAAAAATCAGTGGACAAAGGGCAGCGGTGTCAACAACCGCCCACCCTCCTATCCGCTGTAGGATCGTGAATATTAATAGTAAACGAAAACGTAAACAACAATAAAGTCGGTATATAATATAATATATAGGTTGGGGTTTTTTTATGAGTGTCAGTTTAGTAAGTTGAGTAACAAATAATATTAACATCAAAACATAATATTCACACCCGCGGGATAATTGCGTAACACACTAACAATGGCTTAAATTTTGACATTTCAACAACATTCATTGCGTTATTTACGTTGTTAAGCAGACAAATTTTTCGAACATATAAAGCAATGGATTGGGTTGGGCTCCGCTCGCCCCTTGGATCTCGCCCCTTACATTTAAAATGTTCCACTCACCCCGTTTTTTATTATTTTGATGTATCGATTCGCCCCTTACGAAGGGGCGAGTGGAAAATTGACATTTAAATAATTATTTTGGTGTATCGATTCGCCCCTTACAGCATTTCCTTTGTAATTTAACCAAAAAAGGTACAGTTAGACAGAAAAATAAACACATTATGAATAACGCCATGTTTGATTACTTTTAACTCTACCTGTAATCTCACCAACTCGTGACACTTGTGATAGTTTTTGTTACCTGGCTTACCTAAATTATAACAAAAGAAACCTTTTTTATGGGTGCAATAAACAAAAGGTTTGTTAAAATATGTTACCCGTTGAGAGAGTCGTATAATGCTTTCTGTTTCTAAGTTCGTATTATAATGTGGAAGGGATGCGTTTTACGATATTTGCTAAACCTTAGTTTAGTACTTATCTCCAAGTGTAACTAAGTACATAGGTGAATTATTGTGAGTGAAATTCCTGATTGGAAGTTAAGGTAAGTTTTTGTTACAACCGAATTTCCATTTTTTAGTTAAATTAAATTTGTAAATTAGGTATTAAGCTAACGCCTTTTTTTTTTTTTTTTGTGGATGGGAAATCATCAAATGACTCCTCCCGCTCTGGTTGGACCACCACCTTTGAAAAGATAGATAGAATGGGACGCCATTTTGTTTACAATTGATGCTTTTTATATTTGTTGCAATTATTTTGTGAATTTTACAAACTGACATGCAGAGCTGTTTCAAAGTTAAGGATGAACTATTTACGGTATTTCCTCAATTTGTTCTTAAAATGTTAAAATGGAAAAAAATACCTAAGTTGTAATTAACTTAAGTACATTGTCTATAAAAAAAAACTCATATTTTGTATAAACAATAAAAGATATTTTTTTTAGTGATTTTTTAAATTGTGATTTTATTGTTATTTTTAAATTATTATATATAATCTACAAAAGTTTTGTACAAAACCGTAAACTTTAATTAGAAAATCTGTGATTATATTGTACGTTTTTTTTAGTCATGTAAGTGTTGATTCCTTAACTTTGATCTGTGATTTTTATTTAATTATCTATAAACCAAAAAGTGTAACAAAATTTAATTGTTAAACATTGAAATGATTATGTACTTACGTGATTTGATTCTAAATTACACTTTTTTAACTCCATGTGCAGTATTATTTCAATCTTCACCATTAAATTCCAAGAGACACTATTGAAGTTTTAACAAATAAAAACTTTTTTACAAAAATAAAACAACCGACTTCCAAACAAAAACACTACAAAGTGAAAAATAACTTTAATTTCGGAAGTCGGTGTCGTTGGTTCTGTATTTTCGTTTTTGACACCGACTTTCGAAATTAAAGTTATTTTTCACTTTGTAGTGTTTTTTTGGAAGTCGATTGTTTTTTTTTTAGTTTTTATTTTTCAGTTTTTAGTTGTATCTATCTACCCCAAACAAATTCATATAACACTACTTGCTATGTGAATACAGTGACAGAAAGCTATTGAACACATCTGCCTACCCCTTTAAAGGGTACAGGCGTGATGCTATGTTGTGTAATTGCGTAAAAAATGCATACATATGCTATAGCAGCAATCGCGGTTGATTTGCTGGCATTTATTGAAGAGTTCCGTTATCTGTCTCCGAAGCTCATCATCAGATCTTTACGAAATTTAAATAGGACCATTTCAGAATAAACCACTTTCGAACAAAAAAAAATTGCAAATCCGTCTATATACGAGGGAGTTATATCCGAACATACATAAAAAAATATAAACATCCGAATTGAGAACCTCCTCCTTTTTTGAAGGCGGTTAACAATATTTGTTTCAATAATTTCAAAACTTACGAGTGCTGACTGTACTTTTAGTTTACTAACAATCGGGGGCGATTTGGGGTATCTAATATTCAAAGGGGCGAGTAGGTACACTGAGGCAATTAGGGGCAAGATCCAAGGGGCGAGCGGAGCCCAACCCGATTAGCAATATTCTTCAAAATTGATTCAGATTGTGATTGATTAGGATGCTGTATTTCCCAGAAGTGTTAGGCAGTGGTGTACACATACCTAATCTGCGTTCGCGATTTATTTGCCAAAAATGTAAACAAATATGAATTAATAGAAAAATAACTTTAATTCCTAGTCCTACACAATAAAGTTCAGTTTACGCTACAACTTCAAACATTTTTATAACTTTTTCAATAGCGCTAGTCACTCTGAAATCGACTTAGTAATTACTAAAATAAAGGTGATATTTCTTAACTTAAAACAATATCAAATTCTCTCTCTCTCTATCTCTCTCTCTCTATCTCTATCTCTCTCTCTATCTCTCTATATCAAGTCTTATCGTGTATAGATATCGATACCCATCACGTCTGCAGTTTCGCTAGCTAATTTAATTTTACCCTGTATACCCTGTACAGGGTAAAATTGTGGGCTTTAGCTGACACACGTACACATGGTGGGCTTTAGCTAGTTATTACTAGCTAAAGCCCACCATGTGTTGCAATGCCTTTTTCTTCTCAGTGTTGGGACTTGTTTTTCACACCGTAAAATTCGTTTATTTTATTTCATATAGCCGAAATATCAAAATTATCCAAATTGGAAACTAACAATTTTGACAGTCCTAAAATGTTTCCATGCTAGAAAATAATTCGTGGTCAGCTTTCGTTGTACAAACTCTACATATTTGTGGGTACTGTCTTATGTTGTCGACAAAAGTCGACCTTATGTTGTGCAAGCTGGCAGAATAAATAACTGTAGTTGCATTCGAACAGTCAGAAAACGAAATTCGAATGAGCATTCAAAAATTTTGAATTATGTTTTTGTTTCGAAAACGAGGGATTGTATGGGCGCGTTCAGGTAGACACGTTCGCTTGAAATAAATGCAGTGATAGAGTAATTATTATAAAGTTGTATCATTTTAACGCCTTCAAACAATATTCCACACTATATTCATTTCAGTACAGACACTCAAACAACATTACACGTACAGGAAAAATTTTAACCAGTGCGCAAACTTTAACCATAAACTCAGCATATCATCCTAGATCCCTAGCGTAGAAATTTTTCGTCGGTTATCAAAAAACAAATCAGCTGTTTAATTTTTCACAGAAAAGTGCAATACATATGCGGGTATGGAACTAATAATATTTTTTTTATAATCGATGAAAAATTTCTACTCTAGGTGTCTAGAATCATAATTATGCTGAATTCATGGTCAAAGATGCGCACTAGTTAAAAAAAAATCCTGGGAATTTTGCCAGTTATGTTTTGGTCCCTTTTATAAGAAGGCGAGTCTATTGCCACATTGTCACTAACCGGAAACATTTACAAGCTATATGCTGCTACCACACTGCTACTGAAAAATTTCTAATGTAAACTAAAAACCCAATCATCATCTGCCTAGCCTTTTCCCAACTATGTTGGGGGACTTGGGGGTGACTCCCAGTCTAATAATAACACGACACCCCTCGGTAAGACTGGTTGTCAGGGCTGTAGCTAGAGTCAAATTTGAGGTAGGGCAGCATTGGTTATAGGTAGGGCGATCAATGTATCATCATGTAGCAGCATCTTTCTCTACAGAATACTGCAACCATTTATAACGCTTGAACCAATCGGAAACAAAGGCCCTGTTATGTTGTTTTGGATATGTGTCTAAAACAACTTGTTTTATTGGTTCTCCGATTTATGCAATATCAGAAGGAATACCATAGCTAACATTACCAACATGTGTTGAGCAACCTGTATCCATGGAACTAGGAGTAGCGATTGTATTTTGTGCTTCTTCTGTTTTGAGCAGTGAGGTTCTTCTTGGTCAATTTGCTCTTTAACTTTTCGTTTTTTTTCCAAAGAAAGCCCGTATATCCATCGCGAAATTAATGAATAAATTATAGCAATAAAAATAACAATTGTATTGATTTTGAAGTAAAACACTCTACCATACACTTCACTTAACCAAACTACAAACAATCATACATAATCAATCTTTAGTTAATGTTCATTATGTACGGGATTCCCCGTACGAAAGATTGCACTATAGCCCATATTGCAATTTATGGTATTATAATTAAATAGACCCATCGCTTCATGCGATGGCAAACTATGAACAAACAATTTAATTAAAAAAATTAATCTTTTTTTTGGTATTTTTAAGGTAGGGCATTGTGGTTTCAAGGTAGGGCATTGCCCCACAATGCCCCCCCCTAGCTACGGCCCTGCTGGTTGTCAGACTTTCGGGCTTCTGCCATGACGTCCCGTTACGACTGTCAAAGATCCACGAATGACAGTCGGGACCAACAGCTTAACATGCTTTCTGAGGCGCGGAGGGGTCTTGGTTGGTATACGAAGATAGTCACCCTTCCACGGACCAACCATGCCAAGCATAGCTTAACCTGATCGATCGATCAGTGCGGCTGTTATTACTTAGATACAAGCCTCTCTCCTCTACCTCTTTTTGGGGGGGTAATATAAGTAGCCTGTAGTCGAAAAAACCTTTACGCCAATAATATCAATATATTTCCGTTAATCAATCATGAGGACCATTTATTGTAATTTTCGACGTGATCCAACTACATAACGGCCATGATTGATAGCCTGAATTACCTATGGATAGCAATTTGAACTGTCAGTCGTGACAATAGACCGACCTTGAGGCGAACATCGTAGGGTGAAATGGCTATAACTTGGAACCTAGTAGCAGACAGCCGGTCTTTTAAAACAAATATTTATTTAGCCTACAGCCCTTTGGTCAGCAGTTTCACATACCACTCGATTCGTAGATACCGTCATTATCATCAACATCGGCCTAGCTTTTTCCCTTATTACTTGATATGTCAGATGTCAATGTTTTACGATGTTTGCTACTTAATCAGTCCGAATAATGGATTTAGACAAATGATTAAAGGTCATGGTAGGCTAGAGTTACACAACTAGGTATATTTGAATTAGGTTTTTCATAGAGACAGTCCACGTCTCTTCATTTTCATTTTTATAATGACAAAATTAAGCGCATTTGGAGCTACAATGTATAAATGCTGTAAGCTTCACATCTAATTTAACTATACTTCGGAATTCTCGCTACGTCATATCCAGGGGGCCTAAGTCCGTCAACGAATATACGAGCCCGACCGATAGTAGTTAGTTCGATAATTCGGAATGAGCCTTGTTGCTCCCAAATTAATTTTTCCCGTTTCTCCCGTTTTCAGACGGGCATCGCGCGTCGAGAGTAAAAACAACTGTCAAATCGTGTTGTCATTCACGTTTAGTTCGGGCCGCGAACTAGATTGGACTCTACCTAAATAAACATTGATGGCATACACATTGGCACCTTCAAAACTACTGATCATGTAACTATTTCAGCAGACACAGTGGGTAGTACATACCTACCGTCCACTAAAGTCTGCAATAACACACATATCGAGGTTGACTCAGCGAAAAACTAAATCGATTTCTACAGATATTATGTTAGTTCTCGTAATTTGTTAGCAGTAGATAAGCAGCCGTATGGTATGGTTACCAACTAATTAGACTTGGATTGCTGGATAGCCGCTTTTCCGTGAATATGTCTTATGTAGGTACACACGGCGACATATCAAGCCATACATTTTCAATTTTAAGGCGACTACATGACCTAAAGCGCGGTCTTTGTCGGACTGCATAGAAAAGAAAGAAGCGCGATGACAACGCTGGTAATTTATTGCAAAATATGAAGCAATTATCTATTTGTGACAAAAATCATAATGATTATACAATCATTATTATTTTATGTCAGATTATTCTACAAGCAACATACTAAAGCACTAGTGTTTTAATTTTTTTAAACCATAATGAACCATCATGTAGATACTTCTTAAAACTTTCTTTTTATAATAAAAACCATACTAGTAATAGTATGGTTTTTATTATAAAAAGAAAGTTTAGGACTAGAAAAAATCATGAAGATACGTATGTATATTTGTAAAAATATACATACGTATCTTCATGATTTTTTCTCTCGTATCAAATTAATTGTATTATATTTTCAACACACTATCTACCTAGCATATATCCTGAAGAGTATGATATATTTTGCTGATTTTGTTTACTGTAGTCGATCATAAACTTTTATTGTTTCTAAAACATCTCTCCTCTCTCATCTCTCTCATCTCTTTCTTGCGTTTTTTGTGTATAGGTCCTGTAATGTAAGCCCCTTAACTGACCGGACGTCACTACGTCAGTCATCTCGCATCTATCTATCTGTTTGACAAACCGTGGAATATTGCTTTCTCGGTCTAAGCATTGTAACCTAAGGTCAATCCTTGAGGTACCTAGCGTTCCTGCACACGATGCCGTCACCGCGCCGTCGCCGCGCCGACGCCGCACCATTACACTGTAGATACGAGTCGCGCGAAGCCCGCCACCGCGCCGCCGCCGCGCCGCCACCGCGCGCGTTCCCCTCCCTATCTGTTTGATTCATTCACGGGAAATTACGCGGCGTGCACGTTCGTACGCGGCCGGTAATGGAATGAATGAAACAGTAAAAACGCGCGCGGTGGCGGCGCGGCGACGGCGCGGTGGCGGGCTTCGCGCGACTCGTATCTACAGTGTAATGGTGCGGCGTCGGCGCGGCGACGGCGCGGTGACGGCATCGTGTGCAGGAACGCTTAGTCAAACTCGTTCCGCCATTTGGTACTGGGCCTACCGCGCCGTTGGTTCCAGTTGTTTTGGAACTAAGTATTCTGTGAGTGTGACTAGGTACTTTCCCCCGAAAGATAAGTATTTCGGCATTTTGTCTATAAAATTATTGTAAAGAATCATTTGTACGAACTGTACAACAGTGAATTATTATAATTTGTAAATGTCGTAGTTAAGAGACGTAACACAAAATAATTATACTAATTATGTTTGCTGGACAAAACGATTGCGTTACACCCACGTGCCTACAATGATAAAACAATGAAAGACGGTGACTAGCTTCATTAATTATTATCCGTATGATTGTTTTACTCAATTATTACTTATAAGTACTAAATTAATAAAAAAATAACGAAAATAATTTGTAATGGGGCCTGTACACTCTCGTCGAGGCACCGCGAGGCATGACGAGTGCGTGAGTGTATAGGGTCGCACTCGTCACTCGACGTCTCGCGCCAGCGCTCTCGGCGAAACATGGCGAGAGCACTCGCGGAAGAGTGTACACTTGTACAGGAGGCGCCATTAGGTTCGAGGGGAAGGAAACTACTGGTACCCTGCTACCTTTAGATACCTACTAGGTAGGTCAGCAGCAGGCAGCTACAACAAAAAAAAACAATCTTTTAGCCTTTCCCAACTAAACCACAGAAGACATAATAGTAGATACCAGACTATACACCACTGCCCAATCCTTTGAAAGAATACGGGCGTGATGTTATGAAGAAACCACTAAACTCTGATTTTTTATTTGCTATATATCATTGGCTATATACCAAAACGACAGCTAATAATATACTAATGTCATGTTGACAAGAAAAAAGTCGATCGCAGCTGTCATTTTAGTCTAGCAAATTAAAAATCTGTTTTTAAATTGGGTTCGGCTTCCAGACAAATACCAGTATTTTACTTGGAGCGACTGCTTATCTGACCTCCACAACCCAATTTCTGGGTAATGCGATACCTCTTGGCTGACTACCCCTAATGACTGTCAAAGATTTACGAATGACAGACGGGCCAAGGGCTTAGCGTGTTTTCCGGGACACGGAGGGTCTCGATATGTAAGTATAACTAAGTATAGTATGACCATCCATTGATGGTTACCCATCCACGAATCGACCGCGGCTGCGACCCGTGCGGCTGTTATTATTTAAGGCTCCTATCCTATAAACAGGCGCGACACGCGATATAATCGCGCGCGACATTACATCGCGTGTCGCGCCTGTTTGTAGAAGCCTTTAGCCATAAGCGCATGAGCCCCTCACAGCTAGGTACCTACCTAACTACTCATTTTGCAAAACTTTTAAAATAATAATACCTACCTATATAATAATACTACTTATTCGAAGTGGCGAAACTGGCAACTAAGTAATTTTGTATCGATCGATAAAAAACTGGGAAGGTAAATAAAATTAATGCCATATTACAGTAAAGTTGTCTAGTTCGGGCGCTAATCGGACATCAAAACAAACACTATTGAATATGGTTTAAAACACTACAAGTGATGTCCTCATCGCGTGGAGTTCTTTTATATGGGTACCTATATTCTCTATACTCGATCGATATAATAATATATTCTATGATAAACTAAATTAACTCGTTTCAAATTCTAGCAATTTTTAAACTGCCAATGTCATCATCTAGGTCATAATCCTCCTTTTTATCCATATCGTCTTTCACACAGTCCTGAGTCCACCCATCGTTTCTTTGGTCTTTACATAAGTATAACCGTCCTTATTCATACCCAAAACTTTCTTCACGACATTTTCCTCGGTCGGGTCGTATACTTTTACCTTTTCCATAGAAAATTATAATGAAAATCACTATTTTGTTTTACGACTAGCCCTAAAATAAATAAAAAACTAAATTATTCGATTATAATGATGATCTATCATCACCATGATTTCGGATAGATAAGTATTTATTAAAAATAAGTCCATCATTTTATTTTCAAACATTGAAGCCATTTATCATAATATTCACACGTCTTGAATGCTAACTACCTACTACGTTTCAATAACAATTTAAAACAACCACTATGGCTGAAAACACTTCAGTCTGTGCCTCGCGCGCGCAAGTGACAGTTGCGTCCGCCATATTGTGGAAAATATTTTCCCGCTTTTCCGTTCGCGCCATTAGTAAAATAAACTATTTTAATTTGTAAAAATATTTTAATCATCTTTAAATTCAATATTTAATTGAGATAGTTCGATTAAGTGGAGTGTTAATTGCGTTATTTCAGTTTGATATTATTTTATTTTTACACCTTTTCGTTCACACGACATTGAAAGAAACATCGATTATTATGACATAGGCTCAATAGACAGTGTTACTTATTTATTTATGATGCTAATTATCGCTCCTAAACTAACGTGAATACCTACTGCTTAAAAGCTTTATTATTTTTGTACTACTTGTTAACTTTCTACAAAGTAGTTACTTTGCCCGCATCATGTGAAATTGTTATCAAAAACAGACTCTTGTTTACATCGTTAATGTTTTGTTTTTCGAAAATCGAACGCGGTCGGTTACTCGTTAGGGTAACAGTTATAACTGATAAATTAAACCATTTCAAAATAATGTTGATTCGAAGTGAAAATGGTCGTTGTAACCTATGGCGTTGAAGAATCTCCAACTGTTCCACCCTCGGTCAGAGATGGTGCACCAGCAGCGTCATGCGACCCCTATGAGGGCTCCTCCTACGGCCATGTCGAGGAGTATATCCAAGTCTGCTGAAACCCTTGCCGGCAGCACAAAATGTGAGCCCACATACCTACCTATGAATTGAAAACTTACAAAAGACAGTTTTCAAAATATATAAAATACTTGCCTAGAAATTCTTTAGCTCTTTTACATCATTCTAAAGAAACCTATTATATACACATTGGTAACCAGGATGCAAGCTTTTAAGCTTTAAATATACCATACCTACTGCAAATTAGAAATAAAGTTTTTCCTCCCAATTTTCTGAGTACCTTATCCAATTTTCGTCTTCTGTTTGGATAGTATAGACTATAGATATATAGTATAGCGTCTGTATAGTTACACAACGCTTTGTCTTCTTCTTTCAGAAGTTCAAATTACTGACGACTGAAAGAGAGAAATCGGTGTGTAACTATTCATCTGATATAACACGTTTATTAGTACCTAGGCTAGGCTTTATAAAGGGAAAACAATCGCTGATTTATAAGAACATTCTCTCTTTTTCCAACTAGATAAAGAGCCTATAAAACGCAAAGCTCGCAGCACAGACCAGCCTGGCGGGGGCATGGCGAAAGGCAGCAGTGTGCTCGGGCTGCCGAACCTCACCAAAGGATGGGGCAGAGATGACGACAGCATACGGAGTCGCTCCAGGAATGGCAGGTAAGATAATCCGAAGATAAAGGCTCGAAAAGCAACAAGGATTTATTAGGCCAGTTCAAAGTTACCAAAGGATATTTAAGAGAGGTAAAACCATATTACCCAGTCACTGGGTTGTGGAGGTCAGATAGGCAGTCGCTCCATGTAAAATACTGGTATTCAGCTGCATCCGGATACACTGGAAGTCGGCTCCAAAGTTGTTGGGAAAAGGCTAGGCAGATGATTTAAGAGAGGTAAAACTTGTAACAACCAGGAACAACCCTGGTAAATATTCTGTATATGTAGTTGTTTATGCAGCAGCCCGTGCTCTTAATGCGAGATTTATAAACGTTACTTAGCTCGACTACTTTGGCTTAGACATGATCCCGTCTTTATCTCACTCTTGTAGATTGACAGTTGTGCCACAGTACCTACACGAATAACGCTAAGACAAAATACGAACGCGCTAAGTAGCGTTTATAGATCTCGGCTTTAATGTACCTGCGGCTTTTTAGAAACTTCGGACGGTGACTTTTCTTCTCAAACCCTGAGAAGAAAACCCAAACTATACCATCGGGGTAATTGCGTAACGCACTATCAGTAGCAATGGCTTTAATTTTGACATTTCCACAACATTCATTGCGTTATTTACAATGCGTGCCACGAAAGATGAGACTTGACCCCGCTTCCCCCGCTCTTTCCGCCGCCCCTATGACGTCCGGTCCCGTCCCGCACTCAGACCTCATACCGCTAAAGATACCTAAAATCGTGTACTGCGCATGTCAAACCACGTGGTGTGTCAAGTCTCATCTTTCGTGGCACGCATTGTACATTGTTGAGCAGACAAATGTTCCAACATAATTATGAAATGAAGCAATCATAATCAGCCTATAATGTTCCCACTGCTGGGACACAGGCCTCCTCTTGGTGAGAGGGAGTGGGCCGTAATCCACCACGCGGGCCCGGTGCGGGTTGGCAGATGTCACATGTCTTCGAATTTTTGGTTCTAGGACATGCCGGTTTCCTCACGATGTTTTCCTTCACCGTTTTGAGAGCAGTGGTGATGAAATAATTTACACAAAGTAAAGCGCCTGTCTGGATTCGAACCTACGACCTACAACTCGTAAGTCGCGGCCGTTACCACTTGGCCACCACTGCTCCTATGAAGCAATGGATTAGCAATATTCTTCAAAATGATTCAGATTGACATCGATAGTGTGTTACGCAATCAGGGTGCAGGCTACCCTATCTTACCTCCCGATCCCTAAAAGGTAGACCTTAAGGGGGAAGCGCTAAGGTAAATTCAAATTTTCTTACGTTTTTTGCAATTTGCTGGTCAGTATTAAGTTCTACGTCGATCAAAATATGATTCGCGGCCGTAACAAATATGTATTTACAGAATTATAATCATTAAAGTCATCAACACAACTCTCTAAGACCACGTAATTCCAAAGAATGATGATTTCATGAAACAGTTATTCTTTGGACTTACGTGGTCTTAGAGAGTTGTGTTGATGACTTTAATGATTATAATTCTGTAATTACATATTTATTACGGCCGCGAATCACATATTAATCAACGAACAGCAAATTCCAAAAAACCTGAAAAAAATTGAATTTCTCGGGCTACCCTGGCGCTTTCGCCTTAAAAAATAAACTATAATACAGATACCAAGACACCGATTTCCGAAATTAAAGTTATTTCATAATTTTGAGTTAATTTCTTTTTGAAGTCGATAAAATTTTTTTAAATAACTTTTTTGTTGAACTCGGTAGGTGATTATTACATTACGAAAAACTTCAGTCTGTATAAATAATAATACCAGACTATTATTGTCGCTCTGCAGGGAAAAGCCCCCCCCCCTCCTCATTCAGAGAAGGCATCATTCATGAGCATTGATGGACCACGCTTACTCATGACGGTTTGGGGTTTCCTCGCGATGTTTTTCCTTTGCCAATTTCCTGTTTGATAAACTCAGAAAGTAGGTACATATGAATTGAAAAGTCGCATTAGTACATACTTGCCTAGATTTGAATCCATATAATCTCTTGCATGGGACGGAAGGCCTTAACCAATGGGCCATTACGTCATTCCTATAGAAATAATACAAGTCACAAGTATTTATCAGAAGCAGGTTTGCATTTTTAAGGCCCAATTAAATGAAATTTTATTTAGTGAAGCCTTTGCGCTTGTTAGGATTGGACTAGACACATGGGCGACATGGAAATGAACCCGCGACCAGCTCAGCAGTAGCCCTTGCAACCACTACACCAAGGAGGCAATAAAAAAAGTTTTAAAAGCTGGCTATGTTACCTACGTTAAGCAGGCACTCTTTAACTTCCGAACGCCCACACGCAAACCTTTCTATCAACTTGCTTACGTAGATTCCACAAAGTAACAAAATATCATGTATAAGTAAAGTGACGTCATAAAAATAACAATCCTATGACGAAAAGAAATGACGTGTCTGATGTTTTGTATTAAAATTTTCACGCATTTTCTAAGAACTCATTTACATAAAGCTGATTAGGCAGTCGTGTAGAACTTTTCATTACCTACAATGCCGACAATAATTTTAATATAGTCAAAGCATATTTCAATTGTATTAATTCAATACATTGGTAGGAGTGTGGGAGTACCTACACTGTTCTGAAAACAGTCTTTTATACAGTGTGTTTTTAGGGTTCCGTACCCAAAGGGTAAAAACGGGACCCTATTACTAAGACTCCACTGTCCGTCTGTCTGTCTGTCTGTCACAAGGCTGTATCTGATGAACTGTGATAGCTAGACAGTTGAATTTTTTTATTTATAAACGATGGTTAAAGTTAAGATGACGTTTAAACGTCAAAAATGTATACATCATCTTTAAGCAACGTTTATGAATAAAGGGGGAGTATGTCTACTCCTACTTCTTTGCAGAATTGCAAAAACCGCGCAATTTTTTCAGCTGAAAAAAGGGAGTGTACTAGAAATTTTATTTTAAAATTAAAATTTGAGTCAAATCAACTTATTTTCTTTCTTCCTTTTTCTTTTGATCACCCACAAGACCGTATATTATGGTAAAATGCTCCATTAGTTATCATGCCTTGGAATAAGATGGAATGTTAATGGATAATAGGATTGAGCTATAGGATAGCCCCAGGAGCTACGTAGATATTTATTTATTAATTATTTATTTAACCATTTATGTACCTACACACATAGGTGTATAAAAAACAAAACAAAAATAAATACAAAGGTGATGCTTATTAGATATCTAAGCTTCAGAGACTAAAATAATAAGCAAAGCAAATTAAAGAAATAACTTCTCATGAATGCAAATGAAGACATGCCCTGTCGTCATGCCATCGCTTTTCCAACCGATTTCCACGACTAGCTTACTTTTACTGATCTTATTTTACACAACATAGTCTTCAAAAACTCCACCGGCCGCTCCACGCAAAATTAGTCGGAACAAAATCTGCATAAATGGCTGACCTTACGAAAACTACGCAATTTCCTCTTTTCCACTTAACACGAAGATTAGAAGCATGAGTTGTTACTTACTCTAACTAGGCTGTACGCGAGTTTCCTTCGCTCCGCGCTCAATGAATCACAATGGGGTGAAACACGCAATGTGGCTACATCCCTAGAAATCGCTTTACACTTTGAAACATGTAATCAAGGAGCACCTCTACCCCTACGTTTTACAGGTTGACTTATTGTTTTCTTTGAATTATTTATTGTCTAAAGTCAAACACCTTCGACTTCAGGCTTAAAATTTTGATTGAAAGACATAGTTTTGTATGAGACTTTTCCTACTTTTGTTCGCGAGTATTCAACAAAATTTAGTTTTACAAGCTTTTATTAAATTTACCTTGTATGTAGTTTTAGTGTTTGAAACTTGGATACCTACGTAAGTTTCAGACTTTCTCAAGTCGAAATAATATTAAATACCTACTCAATTCTTTATTGCATTCCATATGTATTGATTAAGATGGTATAACAAAGTAAAGATCAATATTGGACCTTAACGAGCACAGCAAAATTAGGAGAGAGGAATAGGGCTAAGTAACAATAATTCTAGCAATTCAATATTAGGTATTATAAATTATTATTAGTAGAACGAGTAGATAGAATCATCATCTGCCTAGCCTTTTCCCAACTATTTTGGGGTCGGACAGGACGGGGATGGACAGGGAACGAGTAAAACATGCTTCAAAACCCAACAATCTTCTCTCAATCTTTTCTTTTTTTCTTCTTCTATCAATCTTTGACATTACTAGTTTGCAGCTTTTCAATTATTTGAACATACCTAAATCAAGACTATTAACAAACAAGCAAAAACTAAATAAAATTCTCACCTATACACATCAAAGATTTAGTTCAAAACATTTTAATCCAAACCGCACAAATGACGTACATACAGCAATTACACTTGCTGTATCAATAAACGAATTAAACGAACTATAACTCCACTAACTCTGTCCATTCAGAAGTTAATGGAGTATTGATACGTGAAACCTTGATCCAAATTGCTGCTGCTAATGATCCTACCTCCCTTTCATTCATGAAAACGAAATTTTCATCGAAATATAAGTTCATAATAGATACATTGATTTTCGTGATGTCCCGGTTTTTTTGGTCCAAGGCCAGAAAAGCTACGTAATGTATCATCATCCGTCGGGCCTTATCTGTACACAGGTTTTTCTTTCTTTCTTTCTTTTTACCTGCTCTTGACCTCGATCACGCCTGATGGAAAGCGATGGATGAGGTCTATGATGGAACGAGCGTGCCCAGACGATGCCTGTTCACTTTTGGTTTGAAGGCAGGCGGGTTAAATGTGGGAGGGAACACAAATCCCGGCAGAGAGTTCCCCACTTTGGCTGTGCGCATAATTAACCTGGAGGATAAGCGCAGGGTACGACTCGTCGGGATATCAACCAAGTACAATGCGTGCCACGAAAGATGAGACTTGACACACCACGTGGTTTGACTTGCGCAGAACACGATTTTAGGTATCTTTAGCGGTATGAGGTCTGAGTGCGGGACGGGACCGGACGTCATAGGGGCAGCAGAAAGAGCGGGGGAGGCGGGATCAAGTCTCATCTTTCGTGGCACGCATTGTATATAGCCGTCATCTCAGAGTTCACACAATTCACCTGTCTTGTGTTTTGTCTGCTTGTTTTCCTCACATACTTAACGTATCTCAAAAGAAAAATGGCTTCATCGCAGACCTATTCCCTTTCTTCTTACATCTAGCCTTTATGTGCTACCGCGTCTGCGACACAGCAGTAGATGCTGTGTGGCCTCAAGTTCTGTGTCGTGGCTTTCAGCAGTTTCAGCATACCAGCGTGGTCAGCCGTCATAGCCCGTAGGAAAGAACCCTGTTTTTGACATTTCTATGGTCATAGCCGTTAATACCTAGTTGGATACATCAGGTATTAACTGCTATGGTTATACTTATCTACCATGCTGGTATGCTGAAATATAATTAGAATATGGATTTATATATGTATAGGGAAGTAGGAAGCGTCGACCAGTTTTATTACCTCTGTTGAGCTGTTGTCCGCGGCTTTGTTTGCGATCCAAGATTTGCCTTGCCTTTGTCATTCTCCAGGTCCCAGGCTACCTATCTGTCAAATTTCATGACAATCCAGTTAGGTATATGTATTAACAATATCGTTCAGCTGTTTTAGCGTGAAAGCGAAACAAACAAACACACTTTCGTATTGAGCTGTTTGGGGTCGAAACGCTCGCACGTTTCCGGATGACAGCTATGCCACGGTAATAATATATACAGTAGGTCGTCTTCATACAAACGGACGAAACGCGGGCTATACCTACGCGCTTCGATCACCGTGTGCGCTCAGGCGGCTCGGAGTCGCGACTGTGCAACAGTGACGAACGGACGGTGTGTTGTTTTTTATAACAATAACCGCGCGATTATTTCACTAAAAATAAGTTCAAGTACATATTTAATATGACGAGTAGGCGATATTGTGCTGTTTTTGGTTGCATGAATTCGTCAATAACGCATCCAGAGATAGCTTTTTTTACATTACCTGGAAACTCTGAAAGGTAAGACTATTTTACTTACTAGTGGGTAGGTACATAATGTGTGTCTTTTTAAAGGATAAGTATTTCCTATTACCTCCGGAAAAAAAGATGTCTGGATTAATAAATAAAGTGATTAAAGTAAAGGAAAGTGATAGACACGAGTGAAATAGGTAGTTATAGGCGGTTCATGAATCATTATACGGTAGGTACGCTTGTGTTAAAACCTCGGGCATGTGTGTTTTGTTAGTTTGTATAATTCCAAGTAAAGACGTCGTTTTTATTATTAATAATAGTTGTTTATTGTAATGTGTGTATGAATAATACTAGAAAAAAATTGGTTGTCTGTAAAGTCGATTTACGAACGATAGTTTAACGTGACAACATCATAACAAAACATTAATGATATGATTGCATACTTTTATGAATAAAATTTAATTATTTTTATTGAATTATTAATATTTTGTATGAATGAAGGAGAAGGAAGAAAGAAGGAGGAAAGAAAGGAGGAAGGAGTGAAATGAATTCTACAATTTAATTGATTAATTTGCTTTTATTTGCACTCATTAATTTAAATATGTTTATTACTTCAATGAACAGATTATTTTAATTATAATTTTTATATTATACATGTTTGCTATTTAACTTCTTCCAATCTGTGTTATTCCGTTAAGGATAGGACGATGATAGGAAAGATTAAAAAAACATTAATATACAAATTTTTAATTTTATTTGTAGTTCTTGAACGTTTGATTTAACTATAATAATAATAATTTAACATAATTTGTTTAAAAATACACATGAACAAGTTTTCATAGAAATAAACTGTAATCAGATTAATGTTAAATAAATGGTTAATTCGAAATGACGAATTATTTTATTATTTATGTACTGTGTGAGTAAAATACAATAACAAAACTAAATGGAAACACAAAGTAGGCAAATGTAATTAAAATGCTGGAGGCGGGCAGCCCTATCGCATGTTTACGTACCGCGCGGCTGTAGGCATTTAATTCAAGGTTACGGCCGAGATACAATACTGTATGTCTTTATACTGTGGCTATGCGGACGAGTAATATACTTCGACGCCTAAGTGTCCTTTGTTTTTGTATTTATTTGTATAGTATGTTAGTTAGTCATTTAATTTAGTATCTAGTTCACGTATATTATATGATCTAGTGTAAATGTAGTTAGTTCAATTTTCTCTAAATAAAAAACTTTTTTCGCATTTATAATATTAAGTTAGGATGTGGCAGTGATGCCTAATAGGTTTAGATTTCAGCAAATCGTTGCACAAATCAAGGCTTCCAACCCTACATACAAGTGACATCATCAACAGCCAAAAGACCTCCACTCTTACGCGTACATAGGCCTCAAACAACTAAAAGCATGAATCACTAGAACTATTGCGAAACGCTTTTCTTTAAAAGCTAATAAACTTAAGTTACCACCTAACATGTATATTAAACTCCGCCCACAGTCTTAATGACTCATTCCTAACAAATCAGTTTGTTTCACTAGCACAAATAATAGATGGAAGCTAACAATACTAACTGACCTCATGAAAGCTATCGTTCTTGCCGCCATAACGTAACAAGTCATAAGTCGGATTGAATAATTTATTAAAGCCATTACTATCATTTGCAAGAGTACCATCAACCTTGGCTGAGAACGACTCAGAAGTATTATTGACATCCTTAAGTGAATACTGAAAAGGAAAATCTATGTTATGAGTGACTGCAGAAGCTAACTATTTTCTCAAACCTAACTACTTCCTCAAACCTGGCTATAAGCTTGGGATTTGTCAAGTTTTGAGTGAATATAGGTTACTTCTAGGCAAGACCTTACACATCAGATTAAAATAGTAGCCCATATTTAAAAGGAATTCTCATCAATGTTTTAATATGCTATTTTAATTATTTATGTCTGTCTTTTAGACTTTATTTTGACAAACCATAATTACAAGTATATATAGATAACAAAAAAGGGAAGAGCTCATTGGACAAAATTCATCCGCATCGTTGTCAACACTGCGACGTTGGATGGCAATGCTGATCCTTTGGGCTAAACATAGGCCAGCCTTCTACCGCTTGGCGATGTCTCGAAATACTCGATGAGCACTCGGTCCCCCAGGTCCTAGTGTTTCAACCCCAAATGGTTCAAACATATAGTTACCAATAAGGCTCTAATAATAACCTCAAACGGCTCAAACATATAGCTAATTTCCGCCGTTTAAGGTTTTCTACTCCTGCGGCAGTCACCCCAGCACAGCCCACCGTGCTGGGAAGATGGGATTGCGCGAGAGTGTCGACACAGGTTGCATCCCACACCAAAAGCCTAACCAACTTCCACAGCATTATGGTCATTCCGTCTGGTCTCTTCCCATCGTGATCGCGTGCCAAGCCCTTGGGTTCTAAAACCAGCGCTCTTACCGCAGGATAGGCCATGGTGTCCGATGCAGTCGACTGCAATTTTTACTTTGTGCATGAATCTGTCCAAATCAGTACACACGGACTACCCGTAATCAGGACAAGAATTAAGGGTCTCCATTTCAGTCAATGCAGGCAATGGTAATAGGATAAGTATTGTTGCGCGTAGGGGTCGCAATACCGAATCATTTAAGCAAAACCGGTATTTTCGGTATTGGCTCCAGACCAATACCGATAATCCGGTATTTTCGATATTTCCGGGATTAAGCTACCTACCACATCGTTTTTACGACAAATGGTTAGTCTGAGACAAAAAACCACCAAGACACTTTTAGCCTTAGATATAGGTACTACTGATTATTATGAATAAAAGAAATCTAAACAAAAAAGATATGACTTTGAATAATAGTGTAAAAGATGGTTATGTTGAGAAAATATAGGAAAACAAATAAAAGTATAATAGATGTTTATTGCTACTGACATTATGAAGTTGAATGCTTCGGAATTATGAACATTAGAGACAGAGTATTTAGGAATTGTGATTGTTAGGATGAAAAATGTTAGGAAGAACATTTTCGGACTTCCAATTATATCGGAGTTGAAAATTTAGGTGAACTTTGGCGCACCCTCTCCCAACAGTCTCAACATAAACAAAACGAACAACGAACCAACAAAATGCACTTCTAATTAATTATCATAAAACATAAAAATAATAAATTCTCATAAAACATGTAATTTGAATTAAATGGCGCGTAACTTCTTCTATTTGTATTTGTTTTTTATTTATTTTACTAAAACCGAAAATACCGAATATCCCGGTTTTTGTGAAATGAATACCGGTATTAATTAGACCTAAATTTGGCCCGGTATTCCGGTATTTTCGAAATTCGGTATCCCGGTTTGCGACCCCTAGTTGCGCGCCACAAATAATGCCTGATGCTTAGTGAAATTAGTTACCACTGGCGCCATCTGGTATCGGGTAGCGGAACTAGTACTCGAACATACTAGATGTTTATCGAATGGCTCTGTGGGACTATATAAGGCGGGCGCGAGCCGCGAGACATACCATTTCGATTAAGCGATACGAGCGAGAACATCGAAAGCGATATTCGAGTGCGACTAGAAGTGATCAGTAAGTGACATTGTGTTTCTTTATTTGTGTGTTTGAGCTGTAATCAGTGTTGGTGAGTAAAGTGTCAGTTTTTTTGGTTATTAAATCGGTAGTTTTTATTGTAACGAACCCCAAGCTCGTAACAATTGGTGTCAGAAGCGAGGTTTAAAAACCATGCCGATTTTACCTAAAGACGACATGGAGGGTATCCGTACCCGGAGTCAACGCCAGCAAGAGACGGACCAGAGGCGATTCGGTGGAACAACGCCACAGAGGTCGGAAGGCCAGCTACCAACCACGGAGGCCGGCCCGTCCACAGCTGCTCCAACATCATCAGCACCAGATTTTGCTGCTCTGATGATGATGCTGCAGGAGCAGGCCCGCCGACAGGAGGAACAGGCTCGCCGACAGGAGGAACAGGCTCGTCGGTTGGAGGAACAGCTCCAGCGGGACAAGGAGGAACAGGCCCGTCGGTTGGAAGAACAGCTGCTGCGTGACAGGGAGGAACAGGCCCGCCGACAGGAGGAACAGGCTCGCCGACAGGAGGAACAGGCTCGTCGGTTGGAGGAACAGCTCCAGCGGGACAAGGAGGAACAGGCCCGCCGACAGGAGGAACAGGCCCACCGACAGGAAGAGCAGATGCTCCTTATAAAGGATCTTCACGCTACCTTCGGGAAAGACATGAAGGAGGTGAAGGATAAGGTTGCTCAACATGACAACCGTCTGTCGGAAGCTGAAACCAGAATCGACCAAGTGAATAACCGGGTTGATAACGTGATGGCTGACGTGAAGCAAACCGTGATGGCTGACGTAAAGAAAACGCTGGATTACCTCAAACTTGGTGATGGAATCGCAGCTCCCGTAGCTACAACACCTTCGCTACGTGGATTCAAAGTGCCACCGTTCGACGGAACTTCTTCCTGGTCGGCCTACAAAATCCAGTTTGAGGCTGTCATGAAGGCGAATGGGTGGAATAAAAGTCAGGCCATGACTGCCCTCACCCTGGGTCTGCGCGACCAGGCCTTAACTGTTCTGGAAGCTCTCGGTAAGGAAGTGACTTACGAGCAGCTCCTTGAGGCATTGGAGGCTCGGTATGGCGACGCTCACCTGGAACACGTGTTCCGTGCGCAGCTCAAGGATCGCGTGCAACGCAGCAATGAAAACCTGCAGCAGTGGGCCCTGGAAGTGGAGAAGCTGGTTCGCAAAGCGTACCAGTCCGTACCTGCACTTATTGATGGGAACCTGGTGCAGGCATTCATCGACGGCATCCGCGACCTTGAAGTCAGAGTTGCTGTGAGGCTCGGTCACCACGGGACGCTGAAGGACGCCTTGGCCCATGCACTGGAGGTGGAAGCTGTGCGGCAAGATCATCGTTCCCATCGCGTCAGGGAGGTTGCAGCGGCTACAGTTCGCGAGCGCAGTAAAGGATACAGCCCTAGGTGCTACGGCTGTGGGGAAAGGGGCCACCTTCGATCCAGTTGCCCTAAGCGAACTGCAGAAAGAGAAGACGGCCGATTTCCAGAGGGCAGTGCGGCTAACAGCACCGCCCAACACCAGCAGCAGGGAAACGAGTAATAGCCAGGACTGCGGGGCGGGTGCTGGCTGATGTTCAAGGAGCCCCAAGGATTTCGATCACACAAACCCATGATGGGAATAGCCTAATCATCAAGGGCGAGGTCAACGGAACGCCGTGTAAGCTGACCATAGATACTGGAGCCTCTCGTACGGTCGTCAGTTCCCAACTTATAAGTCGGTTCCTTGGGGACTCCGCACACAACCGAGAACACATTAATTTGGTGACAGCCACCGGTCAGCGCATACCCGTCCGTGGAGAGAAGAAGATGGAGTTGAAGCTAGGCAACAGAATCTACCTGCATAATGTCATTGTGGCTGATATAATGGACGATTGCATCCTGGGCCTTGACTTTATGAGGAAGAATTGTTGCGAGATTGACGTCAAGCAAGGTGTTTTTAAATGTGGACAAGAGGAAGTTTTCGTGGAAGGGGCGTTACCAGGAAATGTGTACAGCCTTAGGAAGATTGTTCTTCCGCCGAGATCGGAAACGATTGTGCCGGTTAGTCTTCCTCGGAATCCTGGGCGAACTCCTCGTTGTGTACTCGTGGAAAGGGTAGACAATGACCTACCATGGAAAGTGGCACGAACTTTGGTCAGAACCACCGACATTTCAGGGGTACGTGTGCTGAACCTTTGTGATCAGGAACAGATTATAGAAAAAGGCACACTACTTGGTACTTGCGAGGAAGTGGATTGGTTGCGTCGATGCCAATATCTATCGACTGGGACCCTCAGCAAGGATGCACAAACGAGAGTGACCACCCTTTTAGAAGACTGCCGCAGCGCTCTGTCTCAAAATGAAATGGTCAAAGCAAAGAAGATGTTACTCAGGTACGCCAATGTTTTCTCGTCAAACGATGCTGACATCGGGAGGACTGGCTTAGTTCAACACAAAATCAACACAGGAGAAGAATTGCCTATCCGTCAGCGGCCAAGGAGATTGCCGGTAGCACGTGAGAAGGAAGTGGAAACCATGATTGAGGGAATGGTGAAGGATGGTGTGATTGAACCTTCATCTAGTCCGTGGTGTTCACCTGTAGTGCTGGTAAGAAAGAAGGACGGCAGCATGCGGTTTTGTGTTGACTATCGTCGTCTGAACGACGTTACGAAGAAGGACAGCTATCCTTTGCCAAGAATCGATGACACGCTGGACATGCTTACTGGCGTAAAGTGGTTTAGCACGCTGGACCTGAAAAGTGGCTACTGGCAAGTTGAAATTGATCCCAAGGACAAGGAAAAAACTGCATTCTCGACAGGAAAGGGTCTGTGGCAATTTAAAGTTATGCCGTTTGGATTGTGCAATGCTCCGGCAACGTTTGAAAGGTTGATGGAACTTGTACTTACCGGGCTAATTGGCGATGCCTGCCTGGTCTACTTGGATGACATCATCATCGTAGGCCGCACGTTTGAAGAACATCTTCAAAACCTGGAACGCGTGCTCATGAAGATCCAGAGTGCCAACCTCAAGTTAAGTCCGAAGAAGTGTTCACTATTCAAACGACAAGTTAACTTTTTGGGATATGTAGTGTCTGAAGAAGGTATCCGCACGGACCCAGAGAAAATCGCCGCTGTCAAGGACTGGCCAGTTCCAAAGGACAAGACGCAGGTAAGAGCGTTTCTGGGTTTGTGCTCCTATTATCGGCGATTTGTCAAGAACTTTGCAGACATAGCCAAACCCCTGCATAAGCTAACCGAGGAGAAGCGACATTTCTGCTGGGATAAAAGTTGCGACATCGCATTCCAGGAGCTGAAGGACCGTCTGTGCAAAACACCTATTTTGGGGTACCCTGATACAGGCAAGGAATTTATAGTTGACACAGACGCAAGTGACATAGGACTTGGCGGTGTGTTATCTCAACGGAACGGTGACCAAGAGGTTGTGATAGCGTACTTCAGCAAGTCGTTGTCAAAGCCGGAAAGGAACTATTGCGTAACGAGACGGGAACTACTTGCTGTGGTAAAGTCGTTCCAGTATTTTAGCAAATATCTTCTAGGGCGGAAATTCCACTTACGAACTGACCATGCTGCACTGAAATGGCTATTGCAGTTCAAAAACCCAGAAGGACAAGTTGCGAGATGGATTGAACTACTGCAGGAATACGACTTCGTGGTCGAACATCGCAGCGGAAAATCTCATGGCAACGCAGATGCATTGTCAAGAAGACCTTGTCCTGAAGACTGCAAGCATTGTACTAGGCAAGAGAGTAAGGAAGTGGTACCTGTGAGGGTGCTCAAGACAGACCTCAACAACGAGTGGAAGGAAAGCCTACAACGTGCACAGCAGGAAGATTCAGACATCAAGCCGATTCTAGAGTGGATGAAGGCCGGAGCTCCTAAGCCCAGGTGGAGCGACGTCTCAGCGATGAGTTCGGTCACAAAAAGCTATTGGGCCCAATGGGACAGCTTGGTGGTTCAGGATGGAGTCCTGTGCCGTAAATGGGAAAATGCTCGGGGAGACAGCTGTCATTTGCAAATGGTTGTCCCTAAAGCTCGAGTACCGGATGTTCTACAGCTGTACCATAATGGTTGTTCAGGAGGTCATCTGGGAGTAAAACGGACTCTACTGAAGATACGAGAACGGTTTTACTGGGTCCACTGTCGGGACGATGTCGAAGATTGGTGTCGCAAATGTACAAGTTGTGCAGCTGTAAAGGGACCTCAGACTCGTAGTAGGGGTGCATTGAAATTGTACAACGTTGGTGCACCATGGGAGAGGATAGCCCTTGACGTTGCGGGGCCGTTTCCGGAAAGTGAAAGTGGTAACAAGTATTTCATGGTTGTGATGGATTACTTCACGAAGTGGCCGGAAGTCTTCGCCATTCCAAATCAAGAAGCTTCGACAGTTGCAGATAAATTAGTTCATGAAGTCTTCTGTCGTTTTGGAGTACCTTTGGAGATTCACAGTGACCAAGGAAGGAATTTTGAGTCACAAATATTCCAGGAGACTTGTCGAGTTATGGGTACTCATAAAACAAGAACGACTTCTTACCACCCACAATCGGATGGAATGGTGGAACGATTTAACCAGACACTGGAGAGGTATCTAGCAAAAGTTGTGGAAAATCGGCAACGAGATTGGGACAAGCACATACAACCGTTTTTGTTGTCATATCGAAGCGCTGTTCACGAGAGTACATCGGTGACGCCAGCTTTCGCAAACTTCGGAAGGGAACTACGGCTACCTGCAGACCTGATCACCGGAATACCACCTGATGCCCCACGCAGTGTAACTGATTATGCGAATGATTTGCGGAACAAAATGAACGACATTTATGAGCACGTCAGACAATCGGGCCAGCAAATGTCTGAAAAGATGAAAACTCGTTATGACCGCAAAATGAACAATAAAGGTTTCGACGAAGGTTCACTAGTGTGGTTGCACAACCCAGTCCGCAGCAAAGGGAAATCTCCTAAGCTTCAAGCAAAATGGGACGGACCGTACCGGGTTGTGACTAAGATCAATGACGTAACCTATCGGATACAGAAAAGTGCAAGAGGTACTCCTAAGATCGTCCATGTGGATCGACTGGCGCGTTATTATGGGGCCGATAATGCTCGGGACGAGCATGTCTTAGGAGGGGGCAGTGTTGCGCGCCACAAATAATGCCTGATGCTTAGTGAAATTAGTTACCACTGGCGCCATCTGGTATCGGGTAGCGGAACTAGTACTCGAACATACTAGATGTTTATCGAATGGCTCTGTGGGACTATATAAGGCGGGCGCGAGCCGCGAGACATACCATTTCGATTAAGCGATACGAGCGAGAACATCGAAAGCGATATTCGAGTGCGACTAGAAGTGATCAGTAAGTGACATTGTGTTTCTTTATTTGTGTGTTTGAGCTGTAATCAGTGTTGGTGAGTAAAGTGTCAGTTTTTTTGGTTATTAAATCGGTAGTTTTTATTGTAACGAACCCCAAGCTCGTAACAGTATGTATACAGCTGAAAACAAAAGCTCAACGAAAGAACCCTATCTACCTAGGTAAACAACTCCCACTCCCCGCAATCCATAGTAACCAACTCACGAAGACTGTTTCTAGGGAAACTCAAAGTCGTTGATAGCTTGTTGAATTCAATGCTGGATAGCCCTGAACTTCAACAGGCTATCAACGACCTTGACTTTCACGAGCCAACATTAAATCTAGGTAATCGACACTAAACAGCTATTAAACTACTACTTAGAATCGCCCAATCAAAGTGAAAAGACCGAAACCCTCATTAATATAGCCAGCGGTCAATAGGAGAGCCCTTGGCATTTAATAATGTAACAGACTATGGAGCAGCACCCGTCAATCACCGCCGAAACCATTTGAATATTCAATTATGTACTTTAGGTAGGTAAAGCATTTCTGGGAACAGTGTGTTCCTGCCCTAATGTGAATCACGCTATGCTTTTGTTTTTGGTAGAATTGTAATTAATGGTCGTGGTTTTAAGTAAGTATTTTGTTATTCATTGATGCAGTGTTACTGATAAACTGAAATAAATCACTGACTGTCTCGGCTGGTCTAGTGGTCGTGAGCGCTACTACGGTGCATAAGGTACCTGCAGTTCGTGTAGCTGGTTAGACCAAGTGTTAGGCTGCGTTTCCACCAGAGATGAGCGAGTATGCGTAGCAAGGAATGTGTGTAAAACTAACCATTAACATCGCTTCATTTTCATAGCTTGAACTAAGCTAGCGTTGTTATTGGTTAGTTTTACACACATTCCTCGCTACGCATCCTCGCTCATCTCTGGTGGAAACGCAGCCTAATTGGGTGTTTTCATTAGTAATTTCTTAAACATAACTGCCGAAATGTGAGTGTACTATAGGTATACTTTTGCCAAACCCTTCGGAAAGTACAGGCGTGAATCGTAATGTTATGTTACCTAAGTAAAATATATCAGACTAGCTTCCGCCCGCGGCTTCGCCCGCGAGGTATGTCGATAACAACTATCCTATAAGGACAAATTAAAATTTAGCAGAGAGATTGTTGCATCCCGGAGCCTTCCCCGGGATGCAACTATCTCTCTGCTAAAGTTTATCGAAATCCGTCGAGTGGTTTAGGCGTGAAAAGGTAACATGCAGACAGACAGAGTTACTTGTGAGAAAAATGTGTAATCAGCACTTACTTTTATTAAGCTTAGGTTAATTCTCATTTTGTCTCTTGTAATTTTAAGTAATAGGTGCGGAATCTCCCATACGTACCCTGATGCAAACTAAACAAGGCAATTCGTTCCTCCGTGAGTAATTCCTGAATTACTTTAGCATCAAACATAATCACTACCGCATCGAATTTAATACTCCATAATTTTACCATAACGCTAAGGAAATGTATCGTCCAAGTGTTTCCGTTGCGTGGTAATCAGAGGTGACACGCCATCGCCGCCATAATGGATTATAGGTGACGGTTGACTTTAAAAAGACGTGAGTAGAAAAATAAAAGCTTATGTTTATTTTCTTGAAGAGAAGGCAATGTTTGTAGGAAAATGCATTCGTTTCATCCATACTAATATTATAAATTCTAAAGTAACTCTGTCTGTCTGTCTGTCTGTCTGTTACCTTTTTCAAGCCTAAACCACTGAACGGATTTCGATAAAATTTGGCGGGGAGATAGATTGCATCCCGGGGAAGGACATAGGATAGTTTTTATCCCGATATTCCCACGGGATTGACACTTACGGGGTTACTCGGTTACTCGGGGCGCAGCTAATAAGTAATAAAGGCAAAATAGCCTTTTGTAGGTACCTACCTATTAAGAACTCAAAAAAAAAATAGTTGCTTGAAAATATACTTACCTATCTACGACTAAAATATTCACGTATTCTGTTAATATCTTGTCAAATTACCGACGAGTCCACAACATAATCGATTCTACCAGCATGTTCGTGCATAACAAATGGGCAAATTCTAACATCAAAGAATTTTATGACAATGTATACAGGAAATTGACCCTTCGAACACTGATATCAAGGTCAACGGGACTTTAAACAAACGACCCTTGCATATTACTGACCATAAAATAGCAATTTTCTATGATGACAGACGATTTGTTCCATTTGTCTGACTTTTAATGAAAATAGACGCATTATCTGTTGGAAAAATACCTCTAAGCAAACGAAAACTGCACCCGAACTCGGGTTACGATCCGTCCGGGTTTGTCCGGCTTTGTCATATCGATGGCCCCACCGAATAAACGTGCAAGAGTTCTTACACGAATTTTTTTTTTTTTCATATTTCGTTTCTTTTGCCTATCCCGCACCTACTTAATTTTTTTTATGAATCTTAGACTCAAAATACTCCTTTTATAATAGTGAATTTCTTTATTCTAGGGAAATTATTAATTTAAAAAATACAGGAATAATAGTTTATGCTTTTAATACATGCTTTTCGAGTCGCCAAATATACAAGAATAAACATGTTAAAACCTACAGACGTTTGAGAAGATTTGTGATTATTTTTGAATTTGGGTAATGGCTTCTTATACGTTTATTCGTGTAGAAATGTATGCAAATTTTATTACTAATGTTATATTCCACAAAATGGAAGTTTGAATTTAGATAGGATAATAAAATTAAAGTATTGCATTGTCTCTTACTATAATTATTTTTTTTATAACAATTATGTTCAAGATTCAAACATTAATATTCTTTGCATATTAGTTAAAAGTTTATAATCTATTAACGGTAAATACACAAATGTTTACGCGATAAATTCTATTGCAATCGTACGTAACGTTAGAAAGGGGTGCGGAATATGATATATGAAAATGTTTACTTCCGATTTGGGAGACTAAAACATTTTTTTTTTCAAATTTGATGCCTTTTTTAAGAAGATCCGGAAATTTTCTATACAAACCGCGTAGTTTGACAATTTATTGTAATTATTTTCAATCCGAAAAAATTCTTCAAAAAATTCTAATTTCGATTTAGACGATTCTTTCCCATCCCATAACTAGACAAATATTAGGTCTTTACAATGAAATTGGCGTTTTGTACGGGAGGAATATAAAGTCAATTTTTTCTTGTAAAATATATTTAATTAATCAAAGTATATACCGTTGTTATCTATGCACTTTTGCCATCTCATAGGTAGTTCATTGATCCCTTCACTAAAAAAACCATGGGGGCGAGAATCAATGAACTCTTTGAAGGCGGTTTGGACTGCCGCACCGGAGTTGAATTTTTTTCCTTATAAGAAGTTGTCCAAATTCCGGAAAAAATGGTAATCTGTTGGAGCAAGGTCCGGGGAGTACGGTGGATGTCGCAGACATTCCAATTGTAGCTCATCTAACTTAGTGGTTGTTTGTTGTGCAGTGTGTGGTCTTGCGTTGTCGTGAAGCAGCAGTGGCCTAGAGCGATTGACCAATCTCGGTTGTTTAGCAGCTAGTTCTTCCTTCATGGTTTGCAGTTGCTGACAATAGATATCTGCCGTAATCGTTTGGCCAGATTTTAGAAAGCTGTAGTGAACGACACCGGCGCTAGTCCACCAAACACTCACAAGTAACTTTTTCTGAGTCAATTTTCGTTTAGGGCAGGATTTGACTGGTTCTCCAGGGTTCAGCCATTGCGACGAGCGCTTGCGATTATCGTACCATATCCACTTTTCATCACAAGTAATGATTCGATTTAAAATCCCTTCATTATTGTGTCGGTTGAGCTAAGTAACACAGCAGTTGACGCATGTTTGCAAGTTCGATTCACTCAATTCATGAGGTACCCATCGTTCAAGTTTTTTTATTTTCCCGATTTGCTTCAAGTGGATCAATACCTGCAGCCTGCAGCTATCTCTGATGTGCTTTGTGATGTATCCGCTTCCACAATAGCCTTTAATTCTTCATTTTCCACTTTGGACTCCGGCCGTCCACGGGGTTGGTTCTGAAGGACGAAATTTCCAGAACGAAAACGTTGAAACCAAAAACGTACCGTGCTTTCTTTTGCGACACCAGCGCCGTACACATCACTAATCCTTCGAGCTGTCTCCAAAGAGGAGATATTTCAGATCAAAGTAGTCAGTACCTACCACAAAACGCTAGTTTCATATGTAAGGACCTACTAAAAATCATATTTAAAAAAAAATTGTGTTCGTATTTATATCTACTAGAAGTATAACTGGACCATGAAATGTGAACAAATTTCAGAACCTCACTTTTTTTTCCCTGTTCGCTTGACGTGAAATGCCGCCTATACCAATTCCGTTATTTAAGGACTTAAGGCCAGGACTCTCGGAAATCTCGGAATCGACCTATTTTTGATTCAACATTAAACAATCAAATATTCTTTGTTTTAATCTGAAAAAAATATATGGCATAGTTTAACTAACATTCTTGATTATTCTATGGTTCAAAACACGATATTTACAACTTCACTCGATCATAAAAAATCGCAAACAAATCGAAAACAGCGAAGTTTTTAATCGTTTTTCAAGTCGCATTTGAAGTAGACTTAACTTTTACTCGCAAAAAATATATGAAAAAATAGGCAATGATGTATAGTAGAACATTCTACGGTTAATTTTTCTCAAAACTGATTTTTATTGTCTTAACAAGATATAATCTAAAAAGGCGGCCTGCGCGCTTCACTTCAGTAGCCCGCCGGGCGTTACCGAGGTAGGACCTGTGTCGCTTTTGCTGGCTCGCCGCGTTCCCGCTAATCGATCGAAATATACGTTATAATATTGTTAGTTAATTTCCGTGTTTGTGTATTAGTTTCAAAATTCAGTCTGTAAATATTGTTTAGGTTCTAGTATTAATAATTAAACTAAATATTAGTTTGTTATAATATAGTTGTAATATAGTGATAATTAAGATTAAATTATGGGGAATAAAAACAGAAGAAAGAAAAAAAAACGTTCAGCATTGAACTGCAAAGCTTAAAAAAAAATAAGGTAATTTTGATTATTATTTTTCTACCCACTTATAAGACGACGCGACAGAATAATATTGTAGTTGTATAGGTTCTCTTGCTTTCGTCACAGTACTAGCAGTAGCAGGTCGGTACCATAAATTTACAATTATCGTAATATCTGTAATAGATTTTCAACTTTACTACAACGGAATAAGGTTTATATACAATTGCAAAATTTGAGTTTTTGAGTTTGTGTTTCTAGTTTTGTGATTGTATAGGTAAAATATTATATTTTTTCGAAGTGAAAACTTCTTTAGCATTATTGTGATTTGAAAATTTTATGAAACGAAAAAGCTACAGTAGAAAAAGCTACAGTAAAAAGAGACATAAGATTTAACGTGGGAGAAAATGAGATAGGAAGCATTATACAGTGTTTTTGTTTTTTATTATTACAAATGACATCACATTTAATCCTACGCTACTAATTTGTGATGATGATGGTGATGGTGTTGGCGATGGCGATGACGATGATGGTGATGGCGATGGTGATGGTGATGGTGATGGCGATGGTGATGGTTATGGCGATGGTGATTGCGATGGTGATGGCGATGGCGATGATGATGATGGTAATGGCGATGGTGATGGCGATGGCGATGGTGATGGCGATGGTGATGGCGATGGCGATGATGATGATGGTGATGGAGATGGTGATGGCGATGGTGATGGCGATGGCGATGGTGATAGCGATGGCGATGGCGATGGTGATGGTGATGGATGGATGGATGGATGGATGGATGTTCTTTAGCATCGGTGTGATTTGAAAGTTTATGAAACGAAAAAGCGACAGTAAAAAGAGACATGTAAATTCATAAGATTTAACGTGGGAGAAAATGAGATAGGAAGCATTATACAGTGTTTTTGAAGGTTTCACTTCTACCACGTGTGAATTGCACACTTGCTGTTTTTTTATTGAAAAATATGAAATTCGTTGTGAATGAAATAGGAAGAGTTCAATAAAAATACGTATTGTGGTGTTTTTGATTAGTAGATTTAATTAAAAAAACTTATTGACGAATTCAAGCAACCAAAAAAAGTGTTTTACAAAAAAAACAACCGACTCAAAAAAAAAAACACTACAACGTGAAGAATATATTTTCATTTTTTTACACCGACTTTCGAAACTAAAGTTATTTTTCACTTTGTAGTGTTTTTTTTTTTGGAAGTCGGTTTTTTTTTGTAAAAAAGTTTTTATTTTTCACTTTTTAGTTGTACTTACCTACCCCAAACAAATTCATATGTCACTACTTGCTATGTGAATATCAGTAACAAAGCTATTGAACACATCTGCTTTACCCTTTGAAGGGTACAGGCGTGCTGTTATGTTGTGTGATTGCGATTACATATGCTATAGCAGCAATCGCGGTTGATTTGCTGGCATTTATTGAAGAGTTCCGTTGTTTGTCTCTGAAAGTCATCATCAGATCTTTACAAAAATAAAAAAACAGCATGTGTGCAATTCACACGTGGTAGAAATGAAACCTTCAAAAACACTGTATAATGCTTGCTAAACCCATTTTCTCCCACGTTAAATCTTATGAATTCATGTCTCTTTTTACTGTCGCTTTTTCGTTTCATAAACTTTCAAATCACAACGATGCTAAAGAACATCCATCTATCCATCCATCCATCCATCCATCCATCCATCCATCCATCCATCCTTCACCATCACCATCGCCATCGCCATCACCATCACCATCGCCATCACCATCGCCATCACCATCGCCATCGCCATCACCATCGCCATCGCCATCACCATCGCCATCACCATCATCAACATCGCCATCATCATCGCCATCACCATCGCCATCACCATCGCCATCAACATCGCATCACCATCATCATCATCGCCATCACCACCACCATTGCCATCACCATCGCCATCGCCATCACCATCATCAACATCACCATCGCCATCACCATCACCATCGCCATCACCATCGCATCACCATCATCATCATCGCCATCACCATCGCCATCACCACCACCATCGCCATCACCATCGCCATCATCATCATCGCCATCATCATCATCGCCATCACCATCGCCATCACCATCGCCATCACCATCGCCATCACCATCGCCATCGCCATCACCATCATCCTCATCATCATCATCACCACAAATTAGTAGCATAGGATTAAATGTGATGTCATTTGTAATAATAAAAAACAAAAACACTGTATAATGCTTCCTATCTCATTTTCTCCCACGTTAAATCTCATGTCTCTTTTTACTGTTGCTTTTTCGTTTCATAAAATTTTCAAATCACATCACAACGATGCTAAAGAAGTTTTCACTTCAAAAAAAAAATTGCAGATCTGTCTATTTACGATGGAGTTATGCCCCCCCTAACATACATAAAAAAAAATAGAAATATCCGAATTGAGAACCTCCGCCTTTTTTGAAGTCGGTTAAAAATATAATATTTACAATCACAAAACTAGAAAGAAACTAAAGTAGGATGATGAAATTAAAATACTGTAGACGAGCAGCCCTATATTTCAAGAATAGGGCCGATTCACAATACTATTACTTATAAAAATAACCGTGACAGGGGTCAGCGAGTTCATTCGAACTGCGCTTTCGCGGCATTTGCCACGCGAGGACGGAGGTAACGCTAAATGCCTACTACGCTCGAAGATCCTGGCCTTAATAAGTCCGTGTGATACAGGAGCAATACCAAACCATTATCAAAGTTTTTATAAAAATCTACGGCCATGGGAAAACTCTATCTCGGTCTCCAATGATAGTGAGGAGGACGATTAGTGTTTCTAATATTGCAATTCGTTTTTTTTTTTATCAATAATACTAGTACTTTGTGTTCACGTGGATTAATACATAATTATATTTTTTTAATTCTTTATACATCTGTATTTTATTTCATCCTTTTACAAAATTATTTATATTATTATACCATGCATTAACAAAGATGTATTACATAAATGAAAACTGATCCTAATAACACTAATATTAATGCATACGATCTTTCCAATCACATAATAGCAGTCAATGTACTGTAAACAAGCGTGTAAATAGTTATAGCTGGGTTCCAAAATGAACTTGATTTACGGAGAATAATAGTGTAACATAACAGTACGTTTTATTCTTTGTGTATTATTACACGAATAAACGTGCAATGATATATTACTGTGACCTAGTCATGCAAATTTCACAAGAGTAAAAAAATTAAATAGTTTTTCATGAATTTCCTGAAACTCGTTGATGTTTTAAAAAAAGTAAAAATACAAGTCTATAGTTTATTTTTTTACCTATAATTCGATCATACATTATTTATACCTATTTACCATGAAATGAGCGTTATTGAAATTTTAACGTTTTTATTTTTTGCTGAAAAGTTGTCATTTTTCTCTTACACGTTTATTCGGTGGGGCCATCGATATGTCCGAACTTTTTATATTTCGAAAAGGGTTTAATTAGGAGGATTGAAAAAAGAAAGCTTACAATGTAAAATGTCCGTACTTTTATGCCCAGGTTATTGTCAGGACTTTTCAGATTTCGAAATGGTAGCCAAATGGTACCCAAACAACGGCGATAGCTGATAAGAAAATGCTTGGATGCTGTCTGTGTGCTTGATATGTGTTTGTTAACTCATTAAATCGGTAGCTCTTTTTTGCGTTCCGTTGGTGTTAGGGACCGTACTCTATCTACAGCCACGAAGAACTTCGCGACACATCGCACATACATCGTCTTCATTCTACGCTCATTATTTTTTTCATCCCCAAATACCCTAGTTAAATATGGGAGAAACAATGACGGCTCACCGCGCCTTCCAAGCGGGAGGGTAGTTTGACACCCATAATGTGTGTGCTAAAACAAAAGACAATCTCTGAATACATGCCTTAACTTTTGGCATGCAAAACACTTTCTCCTCTCCATCTTAAATCCTAAGCAGTTGTATTATTACAGTGGCAGCAGCAGGGCAGGCAGTTTGGATCGCATCAGCACGCGAGGTTCCAGCACCACTCTCAATGCTGATGAGGACAACGTCAACGTCGTTGTGAGGTGAGTCCAACATTTGGAGCAAATTTTTATCAAACCTACACAATTTTAAAATTGTTTTCCTTTTGAGTAAAAGGAAAGCTTCAAGTGATATACCCGTTGATTTTTTTTACCGTCTGGACAAAAACAGGGTATAAAAGGTGAATGGACACAGAAATCTCTTATTTTATCACAAAAAAAAAAACAAGAAACGAATAAATCGACAAATAATATAAAAATTCAACATTTCCTTTCGCGCAGAAATTATCTATGAATTCGTAACGACATTCAATTCAATCCTTCTATTGAAGCCATCGGCCGGCTTCAATCAAAGGATTGAATGTAAAAGAAAGAGAATAATTTGTTTTTTTTTTTTGTTTAAAAAATATAAATTTCTTCTACTCCGTTTACCTTTTACAACCTGTTTTTGTCCAAACAGTAAAAAAAGTCAGCCGGTAAACAGAATGGCAGGGACATCAAACTGAAACCATGAATTGAATTAAACCTGAAAATAAAATTATAAGCTGACATTTTATTCTATGAAAAACCTATTTTTTGTTGTTGGGTTCACAATCGTGTACTGAATCCTTGGTAACAGGTTGTGCGTTGATGTTCTTGTATAAAACAATTATGATTTAAATAATTTACATATTATGATTTTTAGGGTTCCTCCCTTATGGTGCGACTCAGTCTGTCTGTATGTCCGTCTGTCACAGCTGGATATCTCAAGAACTATTAATACTATCAACTTGAAATTTGGAATAATTTTAGATGACGTTTGCCCAACTATTTTGCAAATATGAAAGATTTTTTTTTGCAACAGGACCTGATAAGGGGTTTTTTAAATTCGAAATAGGGCTGTGTGACATATCATATGAAAGAGCGCTGTTTGCACATTCCCCAAAATTTTTCTTTTTTACGCCGCATAGTTTTCCATTTTTGATGAAAAGTGTAAAAAAAAATACGGTTATACGGTTACGGTCCTTATCTCCGAAGTTTGCATAGAGAAAAATCTGAAATTATTCTATGTTATAGAAGTTTATGTAAAAATTGCAGGAAAAATAAAACGATGTTTCTAAATAGCACACTTTTTCAGAAGTCATCAACAAAAATTACATTAGTTCCACTATTGGTCAAGAGATGGCGCTGACCTAAAGCTGTAATATTCTACACCGCAGTGTCAAATTATGATGGTACGGAACCCTCGGTGCGCGAGTCCGTCCGTGTGGTAGGTCCTACTACAAAAGGTGGTACCTAAAAAAATAATTCTTGTGCAATTACACATTTCGCCATAATTTGACATGCAAATGAGTATGCATTACGATGAGTCGATGCCAATGCTTTGATAATCTAGAATTTTCAATACATCAACTTTGCCAACTATCTTAATAACTAACTAATCAATGCATATGCATAATTAGAGAGGCCATTAAAACAAATCCGCTAATAATTACCAGCAAAACCCTGTTAGGTATATATCAATGCCTTTAATCGAACACAAACTGTAGGTATTTTATTTGGGTTGTTGACATGCTCCTTTGGTTGTAAAGAAATCGATACTCGTTGGAATGACACCTTGGCAGTGTGTGGAACGAAACAATGATACAACGCATTGTAGCCAAGATACGCCTTGTCTATAGGTAATTAATACATATAGAACCTCCTTATTTCTCTACTCTTGAAAATAACACCTATTATTATACAGTAATAAAGCTGAAGAGTTTGTTTGTTTGTTTGAACACACCAAACTCTGGAACTACCAGTCGTATTTAAAAAAAATCTTTTTGCATTTAATAGCCTAATATAATAGGTTCGTAACACAACGTCATCATCATCTGTCTAGCCTTTTCCCAACTATGTTGGGATCGGCTTCCAGTCTAACTGGATGCAGCTGAATACCAGTATTTTACATGGAACGACTGCCTATCTGACCTCCACAACTCAGTTATTGGGTAATACGATACCCCTTGGTAAGACTGCAATGGTTGTCAGACTTTCGGGCTTCGGACGTAACGACTGTCAAAGATCCACGAATGACAGCCGGGACCAACGGCTTAACGTGCTTTCCGAGACACTGATGTGTCACGGTATGTAAAGATGGTCACCCATCCACAGACCAACCGCGGCAAGCGTAGCTTAACCTGATAGATCCACTTGTGCGGCTGTTATTTTTTAGCCACGGGCCCCTCTCCCTCTCGTAACACAACGTAACAATGATAAATTGAAAGAAAAGTATCTTCAATAAAAATAACAATGAAAATACCGAACTAGAAAACAAAACAAACCAAAACACAGCCCATAGAATGACGGCCTTGAATATTTCTCTCACAATCAGTTTCAAACTAAAAGGACGACTCCGCCCTCGATTGATCGATGTTCCTAAACTCGATAACTAATGTACAAAACTTGTCTAAGATTCCAGGTTTCGGGTGTTAATGATAGGTTTGCCTGTAAATATTGTCGTAATTTCCATCGGTTTGAGCTATGTGCTGTTAATGTTCGAATCTAAAGTTTTTGTAGGTAGGTAACTACTTGATTTGTCTGATTACCATCAGTCGAGTCAAAATTGTGTGGAATTTTTTTAGGGTCATTAATAATCTTTTTTTTAAACAGAAATAACCATTTAACTTAAAGCAAAAGTAATAATTTACATAAAAAAGAATAAATACAATTTCTGAAGAATAAATCACGATAGTTGTAAGTGTATTAATTCCCTTAGTCAATTGGTAAGATACATTTATCAGCTCAGGGAGTGTACTCTCTACCGTGAAGGTAAGTAAGTTGTTGATCCGTCAAAACAAGTTCCCAGTTCAATTTTTCAAACCGGCAAATCACTAACCTGTATTATACAAGTACTGTTTAGAGGTCATATACACGTGTCAAACCGGAAAGGGATCGGCACCGTATCAACTCGAGACGTTCAGTATTCTTTGTATGAAACTCCTTACTGCAACGCACACTAATCGGAATCGTAACGTAATCGCCTCGCCTCGGGACAAGCTCACGAACCCCGGTGCGCTGCGTTATACGTTCGTCGTCCCCGCGCTTACGGCTCGTCGTCCCTGCGCTTACGTCTCCGTACCGGAGCTTACGTCTCTTCGTCCACCCTTGCCCCTCTCAACCCTCCGGCCTGCCTTTTTTTTTTTTTTTTTGTTCCGGGGTGGAAAATCCTCATGGATGTCCGCCGCCCTGGGGCGGGCGGCGGGGTCTGTCAGACTCTTACTGACTAAAAACCACCCCGGTGTTCCATCTCACACCTACGCCGGGGGTCGCGGGAACGTACGATCCTTCCGCAACCCCCGGCTGGTGCCGGCCCGCCTGAGCGGGCCCCATCTGGTCAGGGGGGGGAGTGAGGTGTTTGACTCCCCCCACGACGTCTAAGAGGGGCGCGCGTGGAACACTACGCGCCGCCACCTCGGGTCCTAATGTGTGGGGAGCGACGGACGTCCCCGAGTCCGTCGCCCCTGGACCCATTTAGGGGGGCTGGAAGAGGGCGTTGTCCGCCCTCCGCCGACGCCTGCTGCGGGCCGGGTGAGTGGACGAGATCTCCCTCTCCCTTTCCGCAGCCTCCTTCTGCGAGACGACCGTTTCGCAAAAGGAAACCACCGCGTCCCAGGACTCCTCGCTGTCGACCATCGACTCGACCACGGCCGGCAGCGAGAGGTCACTGCCTACTTCTGAGATGAGGGCACGGCGCGGCTCCTCCCAAGCGGCACACTCTGCCAGCGTATGCCACGCCGTGTCCTCCCGGCAGTCGACGCAGTGGTGACACCGGGCGTCCGGCTCCCTGTTAATGCGACACAGGTACTTCCCGAAGCAACCATGCCCCGAGAGCACCTGCGTCACCCGAAACGACAGGGAGCCGTGCCTCCTCCCGAGCCAGCGCTCGACCTCCGGCCTGCCTGCTGCACCATCCACCAGCAGTCGGCGAACCGTAAGCGCGGCGTCGCCTAACCGTAGTCGGAGCTTCTAATCCGCTTTGGTTACTTGCTTACGTTAGGTTGACGCTTGTTTGACGGCGAGGCGAAAGGCGATACGGTGCCGATCCCTTTCCGATTTGATACGTGTGCTATGAGTATGACAGTGGGGCAAATACATATCAGTAGGAACACCTGTCAAATCGTGTTGTCTGTCATTAAATCTTAGTTGTTACATATGAGTTCAGGCCAACGCTGTGGGCCAGCACCTGAACTAAGACCGAATGACAACACGATTTAAAAAACTAATCATACGTCCGTAACTACGGATTTCGTGCGTAGGGAGTAGACCTCCAGGACCAGCAGCAGCGCCATAGAAATGCGAAATTAGAACCTTTGTTCGTCTCTACTGTTTGAAGTTTCGTTTGATACCACACAGCCAGTTTGTGTTATGGCATGTCCATATTTTCCGTAGAGTGCGTCCAATCAGCGAGAAGGAGCGTTCGTGTGGGGAACGCTTAATGGTGGAGTTTCCCGGTAAAGGCCAGGTGATCTGCCACAACACCACGCCCAGCCAGAAGGCGAAAGTCTTCTCCTACAATGTCGTCTTCGAACCTGAGGCGACACAGGTAAATATTATGTTATAGGGTTATCTATTTGATCTTATGGCTAATATGCATGTAGCTATGTCTGAAAGAAAATCTTCGAAGAAGTTCTATCTTTTCTTCAATCAAATTTTTAGTATGATATTTGGCTCTAATGTAGACCATTCCGCACCATATGACCCACCTTTCATCTTGCGTCACCTGTACACGTGTGGCTTAAGTGTGAGTTTTTCACTCGAAAAAACTCACACTAAGGCCACAGGCCTTTAGTATGAGTTTCGACTCACGTTTTCTCCTAGTGACTACCAGGTGGCGCTATACCTTTTTCTCGTATAAAATTCTAACGCGCTCGCAATCGAACGTGAGGCGAAAAAACTCACACTAAGGCCTCTGTTTTCGGACGATATTTGCCATCAACGCACTAAAAAGAAGATAGGTATGAATAACGGATACAGACATAGCTCGAGCTCGAGTTGTTTTCATTATCAGAATATTCAAACTTTTCAGTTAGAAACGTAAGCACTAAGCACAGAATGCATAAATTAGTAAGAAGTGAATTACAGATTTCATTTTTGTGTCTACAGGAAGACGTTTTAGAATATTCTGGTGTCAAGAGGCTGTTAGAGATGGCGGTGGAAGGGTTCTCCTGTACTGCCTTCTGCTACGGTCAGACTGGTAGCGGGAAGACGCACACTTTGACTGGACCTCCGGGATTGGTGAGTGAATCTTTAGTGGTTTAAGCGCTGCGCATAGGTAGAAGCAATTTTGTTTGACTTTTTAAAAGGTTTCCATTAACGGTTGCCAGTTGCAGCACTGCGATTTTTTTATATCGTAAACATAAGTAGTTGCGGGTTGCCAGTTGTCGAAGCTTTATGATCAAAATTGGTCCGTCTAAACAGCGCCTTACGTCCCAATGCGTCTAATGTTTTGCAGCTCTATGTTTCTTGTTACATTTTGTAAAAGACGAAATAATCTACCATTCTTGAATAAGGACTTGACTGTCTCGTTAGTCGACAGCTGAGCATGGGGTCCTGGGGTTTGATCCCCAGGTCGAGAATTTCCCCGTAGTGGAGTGAGGGCATTAGGCTCGCCAAAAATTAATCTGCGTTCGCGATTTATTTGCCAAAAATGTAAACAAATATGAATTAATGGAAAAATAACTTTAATTCCTACACAATAAAGTTCAGTTTACGCTACAACTTCAAACATTTTTATAACTATGTATTTCAATAATGCTAGTTACTCTGAAATCAAATGAATAATCATTGAAATAAAGTTGATTATATTTGTTTAACTTGAAATAGGGTGGGCGTGTGCAGCACTACGCACTTTTACTATACCTACATGGGTCAGAAGTTCAGAACTGCCGAAACGTGGTGTCTTCTTCATCTAATGGAAAATCCTTGGCGTGATGGTATTTCAACTCTGCACAATGCAATAGGGTCCATGCGCTGATTTTTACGATTTCCTTGAAAATTTGTCTTCACCCATCTCGTGGATAATATTATGTTTAAAATATTCAACAATTTGCTTTCAAAACCAATATCGGGGAAAACAGCTCGGAAAATGACAAACAAAACATACCTATATCCCTTTCTCTACAATTCAGTGTGAACCGGAGTTAATAACAGCAATTCCGAATGACAGTCGATTCCAACCTCATAGGGCTATCGATCGTACAGACGCCAGCACATCAAACTACTATAATCTGTCAAATTTCTTTATTAGATTTTCAACTTTATCGCATTAGCATAAGGTTCAAAGTTGATTAAGACAATTTGACAGTGTCGGGTAGCTTGATGTGCTGGCGTCTGTACACACATTCATAATCATACATATGGAGGATGTATACATAAATGTAAATACATAATATGTATGTGTATGTGTGTATGGTGCATTGATGGGTTATGATTGCGACAGATTCATAGATAAGCGGGCCATCTATGGTTTCAGGAATCGCTGCAGTAGAATTTTTAATGTCACGTGATTAGGAGGGTAGTTGTTTTTTTTATTATTATTAAGCTGTTTTGATAATTTTGTAGAATTTTAATTGTCATGTTTTTTTAGTGTGTTAACTAGATTTTAGCTTTTATTTAGCCGGTTGCATGCCGTCATTACAGAAACATTTAAAATGCCATTGTGTCTCGCGTGGATCCACGTTATAGAAATAAATAAATAAAGTCCTCCAAACCGTATTTAGGCCACGGCGGCCAATCTCAACGGAGACTACACAGATGCACTCCCTCTTCCCTCACTCTCATAGTCCGATGGGACGGCAAGCCGACACGACCGGAGAGAGATCACGAACAGGACCAACGGCTTAACGTGCTTTCCAAGGCACGAGGGTATCACACAGCAAAGTGCAAACTTCCAAACTCCGAGCTGTTACTAAGAAATTCTTAGTGGAAAAACTCAATAACGTCCACGTCGCGTCATCGTCACGTACTAAGTACGTGTATACGAAGGGTTAAAAGTTAGGCGTATAAGATTTTTTATGTTATGCAGGTGATAGGTGTCTTATCTTATCCTCGTTAATCTATAGTGGTCGAACACTACTGCTGAGTACAATGCGTGCCACGAAAGATGAGACTTGACACACCACGTGGTTTGACTTGCGCAAAACACGATTTTAGGTATCTTTAGCGGTATGAGGTCTGAGTGCGGGACTGGACCGGACGTCATAGGGGCGGCGGAAAGAGCGGGGGAGGCGGGGTCAAGTCTCATCTTTCGTGGCACGCATTGTACGAGGTCCTGGGTTCGATTCCCTGGTCGGGCAAAATGTCACTGATTTTTTCCATCAGGAATTACTCTGTAGCATTGTGGAGTCTGGATTTAAGCTCGGATGATGGTAAAAGGTTCGCCCCCTATTACATCACACTAATATTACAATAGCGAAAGTTTGTGTGTGTGTGTATGTTTGTTACTTCTTCACGCACAAACGGCTGCACTAATTTTGATAAAATTTGGTAAGGAGGTAAATGTTTTTCCAAGAATCACAGTGATTCCATGTCTTGGCTTGAGTCGGCCCTCTTCTATCTTTAGAACTTAATAAAATATGCATCTTCGTATACCGCGTAGTGCATAGGTATTATTATTCAATCATACTCGTGGAACCTTTCCCTTGCATACGAAGCTCCAGCAAAAATGTGATGGCACAATCAATATCTAACTATAGATATAACATAACATAGGTTAGCCAGAGGAGTACCTATAGTATAACCACATTTCGCCATTACGTCCCACTAGCTGCGCCCCGCGGTTTCATCCGCATAAAGGCTCCTACAAACAGGCGCGACACGCGATATAATCGCGCGCAACACAAAGGAACCGCTCGTTGCGCGACTTGCGGTGCCTTCGTGTCGCGCGCGATTTTATCGCGTGACGCGCCTGTTTGAAGGAGCCTTCATACTTTTTATTACACCAAAAGTAATAGTATAGTTATCCATAAATTCACAGAAAAGCTTCACAACAAACCAGCGGTAATTATAAACGTAATCACGCTAAAACAATGGCGTAACAAACGTCACGCGACATGCATGTCGTTAGAAGTATTTCACCCAATGGGGTAAGCAGAAGAGTTCGTGCACCCAAAACGCGGCAATTATATCTAAGTCCTGTGATAAAGTTAACTGGACTCGAATCTGGGAATAAATCTACTATTATCACTTTAGCCAATTCAGGGATCGAACCCCATGACTCCATGCTCAGGTAACGCTTGCTACTACATAGGTAAGTACAAGTAAAGCAGATCAATGATGCAGTCATTATAAAAATATATTTATTTTTAATAGTAGTATTGTGGTGTCATTAGCATTCAAGCCAATTTTGAACCTAACCGCCTACTTTTTATGAAAGAAAGAAAGAAAATACATTTATTTAGCACAGACTAAGAGACGCACAATACACCAGATAGTTAGATATTAGTCGTACCTACATCAGATAAAAAATAAGATAAAAATAAAAAGTGCAAAGTCCGATATAAGAAATTAGCAGGAAAGTGTGCCTCACGGCTGCGCCAAAAAGGCCCAGTTCAGCAAAAATGCCAGGCAACTTATTATGGTTTTATAGCCAAAAGTTTTTAGTAAGTACTTCGTGGTCAGAAACCAGTTACATTCTTAGGTATTTTATTTTACAAAAACTATTACAAAGTCACACAATAAGCTTGTCACAACGAGCGACAATTAAAATCGTAATCACGCCGCGTAACATGTGACGTCACGCGATGTGAACATAATGCATTTGAATAGGCTCAAAACGATTGTTATTAAAATGAACAAATACACGTGTAGGACGTAGGTAGGAAAGTGTATCAGAAATCTATGACCTTAAATGGACAATCATTTAGATGTGCATCGGAATGTTATAAGCAGGGCCGTCTTAACCATATCAGATGGGTGCCAAAATCAGCTTGCGCCCCCCTTGCCAACAAAAATAAATTAAACTTAATTTTTGTGTTCCATTTTTAAAGGATGATTTCCATTAATATTTTCTAAGGGATTTTTTTTTGATGTGGTGACGTGGGTTACAGGCTACAGCGCTGGAGCGTTGCGGTTATAATGAGTGATCAATGATGACCCGATCGGCTTGCGCCCCCTAAGACCCTGCGCCTGGGTGCCACGCACCCCTTGCACCCCCTGGTAAAGACGGCCCTGGTTATAAGTACAACATGTAAAACCGTAGCGTCGTCATCCGAATCACTGTCGCTACAGGATTCAGCAGAAACTTTGGATATTGGTATTCGTATCCATCCATACTAATATTATAAATGCGAAAGTGTGTTTGTCTGTCTGTTACCTCTTCACGCTTAAACTCCCGAGAAAGGACATAGAATAGTGTTTTTATCACGATATTCCCACGGGATCGAAACTTATTCGGGTGAAACCGCGGGGCACTGCTAGTTCTCTATATTTTTTCCTGTAAGAATATCTATTGATAGTGTAATACATAATATGTTTTTACTAACACTAAGCGGTACCTAAATGAATGCCTGAATAAAAATTTTAAGCGCGTTGCGGAATTTTCCACTTTCGACGCTGAACTGAGCGTTAACAATCCTCTAACGCGCTTTCATTTAGGAATTCATTTAAGTGTTACTGAAAACCGATATTAAACACATCTTGTTCGACGAGAAGCGGCTTAATAGAAAATTAAATGAAAAGTCAGCTTAAGGGGACTACAGGACCTAGACGCAAAAAACGCAAATTTTATAATGCCTAAAAGTATATGATCGACTACAGTAAACAAAATCAGAAAAATATGTGATATTCTTCAGGATATAATTATGCTAGTTAGATTGTGTGTTGAAAACATAATACATATAAATAATACAAATAATTTGACACGACAGAAAAAAATCATGAAGATACCTCTAAAAACTTTATTTTTGCAATAAAAAACATACTAACATACAATCATTCTGATTTTTTGTCAGATTATTCTACAAGCAACATACTAAAGCACTAGTGCTTTAATTTTTTAGTCCAAACAATAGATTTTTTTGTAAATAGATAATTGCTTCATATTTTGCAATAAATTACCAGCGTTATGTCATCGCGCTTCTCTTTCTTTTCTATGCAGTCCGACAGCGACCGCGCTTTAGGTCATATAGTCCCCTTAAATGAAAAGTGCTAGGGCAAGCGTTTCCTTTTAAAGGCCTTAAATGAAATAACGTCAGTTATACTCCTAATGGCCCTAATCTGTTTAACTGCCCCTAATTCATATCAACTAGAAATTGTTTAGCAGTCTTGTGTGTGTCAGTATAAGAGTTTGCAAGCTTTTACAGCATTTTACTTCGTTTAGGGGCGCTCATAATGTAACAATGTAAGTGGCAGCATGTAATTGTAAATCAATTAGACATAAAAAAAAACCTTGTATCGATCGACTTTCGGCTGTGGACACTCCCTGTGGACTGTGGTGGATGTCGTGACACGTGTTAATGATGTCGCGTTGCAACTAGACACATTATTTCACACATTGTAGTCGCTTCACTACAAATATGTATCGACAAACGACAAAATAATATCACGCTTGTTTAGACCAGTGGTTGGCAGGGATGTATAGAACAAACACATTTTGACAGTTAACTGAAGGCCAATTCCCGTTATTAAAAACATCTAAATCTAGTCGCAATTTCATCTCAGCGACAATCAGTGTCAAAAATTTGTCAAAAATGTTGGGAAATTAGAGGTATTTTTGGCAGATTGAGACTGAGATCAGACTGTGAAATACGTTCTTAAAATAACGAGAATCGCCCCTCTGTTTAATAATCAAACACACACAACACATGGACACACACAACATCAATTAATTCAATATCTTGCATGTCTGATTATTCAGTTTATGTAAACGCATGTTTGACAAATAAAATTATCTTTATCTTTATCTTTATCTCAAATATCGACCCTCTGTCACTGTGGTGAGCCTACTGCTTTTGGATACAAACCCGGACTCTGGGCGGTTATTGAGAAATTTCTTATGAAAAAACCCAAAAACTGCCCGACCTGTGGAGTGCGGTTGGAACCCAGGACCCCAAGCTCAACTAGCGCGAATGCGACCACTAGTGCAACTACACGGTAAAAAAGACAACTAAAGTGTAGGTACTTTCTAATCAAATCTCTCTTAATTTTGTCCTTCAGGTGGAGAGTGGAGCCAGTCCTTTCCACCCGGAACACGGCCTGATGGTCCGGTCCTTCATCTATCTGTTCCGGCTGATCAGCGAAAAACCAGAGTCGCACTTCATACTGAAGGCGTCCTTCTTAGAAATATATAATGAGAAGGTATGTAAACATGCACGCCTTATAATTTTTGGATAGCTTTCTGAAAGCGGATATGTGCATGTTTCCCACATACCTACAATATTTTGCGAATGGCCATTCGTGGTCGAATTCCTAATAAGTTCCTAGAGAATCCTTTTGAAGGCAATTTTGTTTATTTTTTTCCTAAATTTGGTAAGGATCGATTTCTAGGGGATCCCTCCCCTAGAAATCGATCCTTACCAAATTTAGGAAAAAAATAAACTGGCTGTTGCAATTAACCTAACGCTTGATTAAACCAATACCCACGAAAATATACAGAGTGGATAGTTGGAGCGGGCGCTGGAGTACCATACATATTGATGTGACCAGTTCTAGGTAAAAATTCTGTTTTTTTTCGTCACTTGTCTCACCGATGATCATAACACTTTTTCCTCATTTACGAAAGTTATTTACTTACAGGTGATAGATCTCCTGAACCCGGGTAGTTCTAGGAAACCGCTACAGGTGCGGTGGTCTAAGGACAGCAGGAGTTTCTACGTGGAGAATCAGTTTACGGTGGACTGTGAAACTCTTGATGACTTGTTTGCTGTTTTAGAAGAAGGTAAGATACTGTAACTTTTCTGGATTCCAGGCTACTCGACTTTCTTTAATTTTAGTAGACAAGCCCTATCTCCTTAGGAAACCGCAAGTTTCCTCGATAAAGCAGTCTTCAAAACCTATTATAATCAATCCAACTTCAACTTCCAACTTTTCATGTTTATTTACAGAGAAATCTCAATAAAAATCTCATATCCAATGGCATTTAATCTAAGTATGTAATTTTATTAAAGAATATTTTGGTAACCAATCAACGGCTAACATGGGATTGGGTAGCGAATATACTTCTCAGTACACCACACATGAACCTGTGGTTAGTTTGAATTAACGGCTTTTCGCTTCTACCAGGCATGCGCAACCGCGCCGTAGGAACGCACGCGATGAACGCTAACTCGTCTCGCTCGCACACATTGCTCTGCGTGCGCGTGCGACGAGATCTGCGCGAAGACGCTGGCGTCGTCTGCTCCACACACGGCAAGATCAACTTTGTGGATTTAGCGGGTAGTGAGATGACCAAACGGACGCATAGTACTGGGAAGACTTTGGAGGAGGCTAATAATATTAATAGGAGTCTTATGGTGCTCGGTAAGTGATAAATATTTAATTAGTTACAGATCCTACAATTTCTATGCCAGGTCTATGCCATCAAAAAACGTATATAAGTACAAAGTGCCATTGGTGAATAATCTTGACAGTTCTCTTGCCAAATTATACCTTCAAATTCTAAGTTTAAAAAAAAATGTTACCAATACCTACTAAATCTTTGTAAGTATGTACTTCCCCTTTTAAAGCTTTGCCAGACGGCAGTGACAACTCCTCCTACCCTACCCACTTAGGTAGTACTGACCAAAATGATTGCAGACCAAATAATACCTACATTTAAATAACTTGGGTTGTTTTTTACAGGTTATTGCATAGCACAGCTGAGTGATGGCAAGAAACGGGGGCACATACCATACCGGGACAGCAAACTTACCAAACTTTTGGCGGACAGCCTCGCGGGAAACGGAGTCACGCTTATGGTATTACTTTCCATACTATCTTAGATTTATCAAAACTTTTTCGCCAATACTCACTATACAGTTTTACCAAAAAATAGACCAACCCGACCAACCATTTGACCTACACCGAAAACTTAGCCTCACTTATGTAGATTGTTTTTTTTTTGTTTTTCTGATGATTTGTTTTTAATCTTACAGATCGCCTGCATAGCACCAACGAGATCAAATCTCAGCGAGACGGTCAACACACTCCGATATGCGGCACGTGCCAAGAAGATCAAAACAAAACCTATCGTCAAAATGGTAAGCAAAACATTTTGTACAACAATTTTAATATCTTCTTCAGTAGTTTAGTTAGCTTTTTCTTTCTGTAGATGGCAATAGTGGTTCAGTGGTATTGGCCCCGACTTAAGAGTTGTAGGTCGAGAGTTCGAACCCTGACAGGTCACTTTACTTTGTGTATTAAATTTCATCAACACTGCTCTCAAAACGGTGAAGGACATCTTGAGAAAACCAGCATGTCCTAGAACCAAAAAATTCGAAGACATGTGACATATACCAACCCGCACTGGGCCCGCGTGGTGTATTATGGCCCACTCCCTCTCACTGAGAGGAGACCTGCTGCGACCCAACAGTTCCCACGTTAGGCTGGTTAAGCTTGCATGCTTTCTTTCTATCGTTCAGATAATTTTTATTATTATTGATTATACATAACGTTTTCAGGACGCAAGAGATGCCCTAATATTGAGTTTGAAGAGGGAAGTGGAAGCTTTGCAAGCAGAGAACCAGCATCTGAGAACGGCGCTACACGTGCAGACGGATTACAACGACACTTACAGTAAGAACATAGTCATTTTGTAAAGCAACTTTTCTAATTCAGTACCCAGAGAAAGCTCAACCGAGCAATTGCGTAACAGACATCACAGCGTGAGTAGGGTGAACAACATAATAAAGGTCGCGGCATCGACAGGATGCAAGCAGCACAAGACTGTCGCACAGCGTGGTGGGGAAGCTTATATCCCGCAACATCTGATCATCTATCTAGCCTTTTTCCAATTATGTTGGGGTCGGCTTCCAGTCTAACCGGATGCAGCTGAGTATCAGTATTTTACATACAGCGACTGCCTATCTGACCTCCACAACTCAGCTACTGGGTAATAAATACGATACCCCTTGTTTAGACTGATTGTCAGAGTTTCGGGCTTATGACGACCCGTAACGACTGTCAAAGATCCACGAATGACAGCCGGGTATCGATATGTAAAGATCCACCCATCCACGGACCAACTGCGGCCAGCGTAGCTTAACCTGATCGATCGAATCGTGCGGCTGTTATTACCTATCCACGAGCCCATCTCCCGCAACATCTGGTATAATGATGATATTGATCACCTAGAAGTCTCATTTAATCTACCTACCAAAATCATACTCTAGATGCTGAATGCAGCACTAACTGACTGCCTCTTTAAGGATATCAAGCATAATATTTTCTGTTTTTCCCTCTCACAGGCCAAGGTCATCGCCGAACGCCAACCCAAATAGAACCAAACAAGTTATACCAACTCCCACAATCTGAACTGGTGGAGTTGGTACAACTGCACATGGAAGAGAACTCCGCTTTGAGGACCGAGAACAGCGAATTGTTCGGAGTCAGGGACACGTTGTTGAGAGACCAGGAGATGCTGAGCAGGGAGAACGAAAGGCTGTTGAAGAAACTGGAGGATGTTAATTCGTGAGTATAGGTAGATAAAACAAAGTATTGGACTGCTAAAAAGTTCTATTTTGTACCTATGGAGAAAAGGGAGAGAACCTACTTACTACTAAGGAATGCTTGCGTAAAATTTTGAAGAAACCGAAATGTAGGATCTTTCTTTTCGTGACGGTATATTCCCGTTGATATTTTTATGGGTACCTTCCTTTTTGATGAAAAGATAGCAGGTATTCGTATTACCCAAACCACTTGATGGCCATCATAAGCATGCACTGATGATACGAAAAAAAATGGATCGAAACTGGAATTTTATAAAGCTTGTCACATAATTTCAGAGTTCAAGCAAATTCAAATAAAAGATTTTACTTTGGAATGCCTAGAAATCTAATTATTTATTTGTGATGGTGTTCCTAGGACTCTATTTGGATTCAGCTGATACCCCAACAAGAACGAAGGGAGGTCAGTTACAAACCTAAAGGCTGTTACAATGCATGATGCACAACACGCCGTTCAACCGCAAAAATATTTCTAAATATTTAAATTTATCGATCTAATTGATCTAAGCATGATTAAAAAATAAATTAAACAATAAATTTAAACTATTAATTGCAGCACTACACCATCCCACGTGTGATTTAGTAATTTTAGGTATCTTCCATTATTTTATTTAGAGATAGCTTGACATAATTGAAGCCGTTGTGGGTATGATTGCTCACAAACTGTTGGGAGGTCAGGGAGATTTGGAGAACAATTTGTGGTCTGACAACCTACTGCATGTCGCGGAAATTTTTGGGAACTAGTACCAACGACGCGGGCAGGCACCAGGGAGACCTATGTCCAAGCTGACGTCTTTAATTCAGGCAGTTCTGGCATTTCCTCATTCATGGAAAAATTATGGAACACATTTTGGAAATAGCTGAATTTTGTCTGACTTATTTATAAATTACTCCAAGTCGTCCAAACTACCTTCTAATAAACGTTTTATTAATTTCGCAGTGTGTGTGTTCGCTCACCAATCATCCCCGCGCGGCCGACATACTCTGGCGCCAATTCCACCGACGCCAACATTTGGACCAACCCAATAAATTCGGCAGCTAGTATTGGCAGTGCGAGCTCTAGTTAAGGGCCAAATGCCGAACGTAAAGGACTTAGAAATGTCCTACCTAACTGAAAATCTCTTAGAAAAGGACGTGATCCTTCTAAGTGGTAAAGAAACACTCGGAGGCCGCGACCTAATCCAAAGCTATCGTCGCGTTCATGTCACTTTTTGTTAGGTGAACTAGAACACTTGGCCGCGCCTTCTGGCTTTCCGAATAAAAAGTGACAACTGAACGCGACGATCGCTTTTGATTAGGACGCGGGGTACGAGGGAGGGGGTATAACATGCCAGCTCCATAATTTATTTTACTGGCTGTACCTTTTGTTAGGATCAAGGCTAGAAGATTAAAGGGTGATTTATTTTTATAGTTCATTGCTTGAACCTGGTTTTAGATGTTGTGTTAACGTGAATTTGTGATGTGTTTTATAGGAACAACCTATGTAATAATGTAACAGGTACCAAACCAAATTAAGTCTCTAGGCAGTGATTGGATTGAATTGGTGGGGTAGCCAAGTAAAGCTAAGTAATGAAATTCCTACCACTAAGCATAATTTGAGCAATGACCTCCAATAAGATGTGGAAATCAAATATATAATACCATATTCGGTGAGGAAATTTTTATGTACTTTTACACAGTATAATAAATTAATAGCTAAATAAATATAGTAGACAATAAAAAATAGTTTGTGAACAGATATTGTATTTTGGTATTGAATTAGTTGTAGTTTTTAGCCTGTAATATAGCAAGTTTCCATGTAAATAAAATTGCTAAGTAGTATTATTGATTAACTCGAGAGATATAAAGTATTATAATGTTGTTACAAAATAAAGAATAAGAGAGTGTGGCAGTGTTTTATTGAAGTTCTTATTTATACAAATTATTTAATTAGTTGTTCCAGTCAAAAACTTTTATTGTGTAGTACAAGTAAATGCCATAGCTCATAGGCACCAATTTTATTTTTGTGGGCATAGACCAAATCGACCACAGAGGATTTATTGATGGCATGAATACACTTTATTTTCAGTGACATAAAGTTGAATTGTATCAATATTGGTGCAGATATCAAAAGGCTTCTACATTATCCTAGAGCAGACTATATAAGTGCCTTAAAGTGCAACTTTAAGACACTTATAAGGTACATTATGCAATGTCATACAAATCCTTTACTTTGTGGTCCTCATCTGCACCATGCCTTATAAAGCTGAATGATGACAATCACAGATAACTTAAGGGGCATACACTTTAAATTCCACATACACTTTAAAGTATGAAAATGTCTTTTCACATTAAATACAAAACGAACCAATAATATTATCCTAAATGTACCACTACTGCTAATGTCTTCTAAACCCATACTTTTTCCTTTCATAGAACAGATCAGTCTTTGAACTACCTAAGTTCACAATCTTGGGACAACCATCTCTCTGTAACAAAACAATACAAAAATAAAATTACTCGAAAACTAAACATTCGATTGAATTCACACATAATAAAACATGTAAATACAGGTAAATTACTTCATATGGCATACAAAAGTCGCTACTTTAATAAAAAAAAAAGCAATTTAATTTATCTTTAATGACACCAGTTGATTGTAGACTTTTCTTAGCAATAACAAACGTAAATAGTAAGCACTACAAGCAAACTATTGCACAGAGAGCAATTAGGCAGGTAGAAGATTTCCTAATGTTACTCACGTCTTTTTCCTGTATAGTGCATTCTTTACAGTAGTAAGCGTCAGAAACACCGGGGCCTCCGCAAATCACACATCGACCCTGATAAGACCCGTAGTTACATTCGTCACATATCCTCACCAGGGTGCAGGGACGTACGTAGGAGTCACATATCACGCATTTACCGTCACATTTCTCACACAGACGGCCAATAGCTAAAACAAATAGCATGAAATCAAACATTGAACGTTGGTTATCATTTCAGATTCAGAGTAGTTTTACTTACCCACACCAGGTTGTTTTCTACAGAAAATAAGATCTGGATGATGCTTTGCCATGATTTATCGTCAGTTTTCCAGTATCACTTGGCAAAATATATAGAAATATACAATAATAATAACTGACGGATAACCTCTAAAACACGACGCTTAGCTGTTTATTGATGCGAAGATGCGTTCGAATACATCGTTTCCTAATTTATTTTTATCGAAATGTCATGAATTTGATTAATAAAAAATTACCAAAATGTATTAATAGTTAAATACTATAAATAACATAGTTTTATTCACATTTCAATATACTCCATATTAAAAATAAAGCTTGTAGAACTTATTTTGAGTCATTTGGATATTGTTTGGTCGAATATTTGAACGAATACACCGAGCAGGCTTCGTTCAAAAACCCAAAATTGATTTATAGTATTTTTTAGAGTTTTTGGCGGGATTTCTTCGAGTGAAGTCTAGTTGGCTGTTTTAATTATTCGCAAATTGATTCCTAGTGGATATTGTGATGTAAAATTGGTGTAGTTTTGTATCTCAAGTGTCTGCGCAACTGGACAATATGTGGAATCATTGAAACAGACGCGATCCCGGTAAAATGGAGCTGAGAATTTTTTTGTAGTTTTGGCTACCTCAGTGAAGTTTACCGGGAAACTTGATTCGATACATTTGCTGCCAAATACTCCTAATACATTAGAATGTGTACACCCATATTCTAATGTCATGTTAGACTAAAAAAAAAATAGTAACTGATGACTAGGCAGCATGGTCTCAGACCTTAGCCTTTAAAAAAAAAAAAAAAGTATTTTTTATTTTTTTGTATACATGGAGCTAGTAATATAGTTGTTGAGTTTAGAAAATTTTAAAGTTTACAAGTACCAATTTGTACAGTGATCATAATAATTAGGGTTTGTATGCTGTGAAAAAGGGTTTCTTAGATACAAGAAAAGTAGCTCCTTCTCCTTTCTTCTGATTTTTGAACCTACCATCTTTGACATTTCTTTTTGACAGATCGCGCGACAGTAATTCGATTTGGCATATTGATACACATGTTTCTTTCTATCGTGCAAATTTTATTAAAATATCGAAAATGACTTCTATTAAAGAGAATGAAAGCAGTGACAATGATAGCCAGCAATCTGAGAATGAAGAAAAAGAGGAGGAACCAGTAGAACCTATAGTTGAAGATATTGACGAGGAAGATAACACGACGTTCAAAGACTTGGTAAATGCAACTTTCATGTGTTATTTATTTACAACACACTTCAAACCTTAAAAATATTCGAGATTTGTACTATCTAAACTAATAATCCTTATCAACTTTCTCTCTGTTATGTTTATTAAATATAATATCTCAAAAACGTTTCAAATTGAGGTTATGTTATTAAATCACACCCTTCCATTTTCAGGGAGTTGTAGATGTTTTATGCGAAGCCTGCGAAGAGTTAAAATGGAAGAAACCGTCAAAAATCCAGAAGGAATCAATACCAGTCGCATTACAAGGCAAAGACATAATTGGTTTGGCCGAGACCGGGTCGGGCAAAACTGGTGCCTTTGCTCTTCCAATCTTACAAGCACTGTTAGAGAACCCACAACGATACTTTGCTTTAGTATTAACACCAACCAGAGAATTAGCATTCCAGATATCAGAACAGTTTGAGGCACTTGGTAAGTTTCATTTTTTTCCACTTTACTTTTGCTTTTGCATTTTTTTTTTAAGTCTTTATTTATTTACAGGGTTTTTTCTATAAAGAATATGTCACCCCGATTATTGGATACAATAATTATAACAAACTAACCTAGTTGAGTCATTTAAAATCCTCTATCAGTCTATCAGATCAGGCTGTCACCAGGCTACAACTTGTATAAAAAATAAAATAGCAGCATGCATCTGTCAGCAAAATTCCAGAGAGAGTGAAATAGGTGGCAGATATTTAATGATAAATACAGAGATACGACGTACATTGCAATAATTGTACTAAAGTTATATGATTTGTAACACTTTCTATTAGGTGCCAGCATAGGAGTGAAGTCTGTAGTAATAGTAGGAGGTATGGACATGGTGGCTCAGTCCCTCATGCTGTCCAAGAAGCCACACATCATCATCGCAACTCCTGGACGACTTGTGGATCATCTGGAGAATACTAAGGGATTCAATTTAAAGGCTCTCAAGTTTTTGGTGAGTGGTTATATATTTTTAATATCTAGTTTCTGATGTTTGCTATAAAACAGTAGCTTAGTTCAGTTGGTGTAGATACATTCTGAAACTCTTCTGTCTGACGACAATTATGTTTGCTATACACAGGAAAAATCATGAAAAGAAGGACTTGTAGAGATTTGTGATTTAATTAATGAGATGGAAGGATAACAGTACCTTGTATACTAAACCTTGGACCATCTTAAAAAACTAATTACTAAAAAAATCACAGTTATTTATTATTAATTGAGGCAGTAAACATAATTACCCCACAACATTTAATTTAGCAATTATTTCATTATTTACACATGTAATTAATATTTAAATATAATTACACACTAACTCTATAATAGATATAAAAATATTTACAAGTATCAAAAAGAGTTAAAACAGTAAACTGATAATCTTACTTTCAAATTCACCATGAAACAAACTTTCAATCTTCTCCAAAAGGTGATGGACGAAGCTGACCGCATTCTCAACATGGACTTCGAAGTGGAAGTAGACAAGATCCTGCGCGTGATCCCTCGAGAGAGACGGACATACCTCTTCTCAGCTACCATGACCAAGAAAGTGCAGAAACTACAGCGGGCCTCCTTACAGGACCCCGTGAAGGTTGAGGTGTCTACCAAGTACCAGACAGTGGAGAAGCTGCTGCAGTACTATCTGTTTATTCCTGTTAAGTATAAGGTAAGGATAAAAGGATAGATGATAATTATTATTATTAGTAAGGTGATTTGCTTACGAGTTGTAGGTTGTAGGTTCGAACCCAGACAGGCACTTTACTTTGTGTAAATTATTACATCACCACTGCTCTCAAAACAGTGAAGGAAAACATCGTGAGGAAACTGGCATGTCCTAGAACCAAAAATTCGAAGACATGTGACATCCACCAACCCGCACTGGGCCCGCGTGGTGGATTACGGCCCACTCCCTCTCACTGAGAGGAGGCCTGTGTCCCAGTAGTGGGAACATGACTGATTATGAGGTCATTTGTTCATAGAAGTTGATGTCATATGAAAACTTCTATGTCTACTTTATACTTTGCCATTTCAAAAGCTCTGAAAATTCTTAAAAGTTTCCAGATTTTGAAAGCCTTGTAAAGGAGAAAGCAAGGGCTCCATAGTTTTCTGGGCCCAGGTGTTAACTCAATCAAACTAGCCTTATTTGTAAGAGGATATAATAGCAAGGCCTCACTGAAGATTTGGTGAAATTTGGCTATCCAGTAATCAAGTTATATGAACTATAGTAAAAGTGAGGTTATATTATAACATTGTACTTTTATGATGTTATTTGCGAAATATTTTAGAATGGCTTCGGTTGTGTAATGGTTTTATGCATGGAGTGCAAGTAGAGAGTCTCCATGTGTGACGTGTCGAAGATCTGACACGTTTGGCACGCCCTGGACAGTCGCTACAGTCGAACACAAGCAGGTACAAGCATAGGTCTCTACATTCAATATTCTGCACTTGAAGCAGTAGCAGGTACCCTTTTGAAAAAGGGTGAAGAGGAAGTAAAATAAAACACCAATATATGTATAAAATATTTATTATTCATCTTCAATAATTATGAGAATATCGTCTAAGAGTTGTGCCCAGCTGAGATACCATATTATGCACATTACATGGGCACAGCAGCCTACAGTCCTTCTACCTACAATACAATTACAATAATAGCCTAATATTGAATCTCGTCCTCTTCGACAGCTGTCAACTAAAATATAAACAAAATATGTTTTGCGACTTATATGGCGGGATTGTATACGTCCCCGCAATAACCATGAAGTATTTGAAGCTGACAGCTGTCGAAGAAGGCTGCTGCTTACCTCCCTGCACACTTCTATGATAAACCCATCACTTCCCCGCATATGTTCACCAAAATAGGACCGTGCCTGCTTTAATTGATAAGTACCCAAGGATACAAGAATTAACTCATCATATGACAACTGGGGAAAATCATTTAAATTATCATTTTGAACAGTTATTGCTTCAAAATCAGCCCTACGTCTATTATATGCACATAATGGTCTTCCATATCATCAATGTTTCCAAAGTTCAATGAGCTTTCTTTATGTGACTTTTTTAATGTCATCATATCTTGGATATGCCTCGCAGTAAATGTTTGTAAATTATAATTACTCCTTAAACTATCTAGGAAATCCCATGCTTCGATGACTAAATGTATATCACAAAGTCGATTATTTTGGGGCACATAATATTTATGCTCATTTAGTAACATTTTTCTTGTTGCTATTTTTCTTGTTGCTTAACATTTTGCTTGTTGTAACTCTATATTGTTCAGTTCTCTGGCATCCTTCTATAAAGCACCGTCGCTCTGATTCAACTGCCCGCATGTAATCTGGCAATACAATTGTTGGTTCAGGGTGCTGCCTTCCAAGTTCCACAATAGGGGCATCTGGCAAATGTGGTTGCACTGAGGGTACTAGTACATTGTCACTTTGATTTTGTTCTGGTTGAACGGAAACATTTGCGGGTTCTTGCAAATTGTTGATATGATCTCTATCCAATTGCCCAACAGACAATTGAGTTGGTGGTAGGTTGCTCTGCGAGGAAGTCGAGGGACCAGTTCTCATGTGAACAGCAGCTCTGTCTGCTAATATCCAGCAAGAGTGGCATATACGATCTGACTCACCCACCTATAACAAAGTAAAATTAAATCCACAATTAAAATATTTATTAAATATACTAATTATATTATAATATTTTATGTAACTACTAATCAGATCAGATAATTACTTTTATTTATATGTATTCTTTATTGTACACACACTAATAATGAAAATGTTCACAAAAAAAAAATTGTAAAATCATCTTAGTTTTGCAAATAAATCTTTTATTATACTAATACAGCTTAAGTAAATTAAGATATATTACTGAAGTAACTTACTGTTTGTGGCAGTATCCACTCTCTGATCACGTTATTATCGCAGATTCACGAGCAGAATCACTGCGAAGAAGGTGGTTGTACCTCTGTGCTAACAGTGACCGACCGCAGCGGACACAAACACTGGAATGGCCCACATGGGTTGGTGTTTCAATTGGACGTCTCCCAAGAACCACATTTTGGGCCAAGTTCCAGCATGCTTGGCATACATAGTTCTCACCAGTTACCTGAAATAAGTTATCTATTTAAATCATGTTCCACCATAAACAAGCTTCATTACATACATGTTCAACCAAATCGCTACTACCCATCCGAGACCGAAATGGTCCCAATAACTGTCAATACCTCAAAGCACTAAAGCCTGGCACGGACTTAGACCCATCAGGTCTTGACGGTAACCTACACCTTTTTTATGATTGAAACGTCAAATGGTTTATATAGTTTCGTGTGGTTAATTAATAAACTAATTAGCTAATAAGTATTGTTTTAATATATGCTATCCAACAAAAAGACAGCCGACAGACATGACGCCGGAGACAGTAAAATGGTTTTGTTCGCTTGATAGGTTAAAAGCTCGATTTGAATAAGTACTTACAGGCTGAGATGCACGCCACTGCTGAATAACTGATAAAATCGCCTCATCATCCAAGACTCTTCTGCCAATAGAGTTACTGCGACCAGTCACAATGGTACAGTTCACACAGCGATCCATGTCGAATATCCGATCGATAAGCGTAATCAGTTGTCAAAAATAGAGAAAGCCAGGTAGTTCAAAGTAGAAAGATCCGTCGAATAGTCCTTTATAATATGCAAAGCCGAGGTCGTGGGGTTAAACAATAAAACAAGGAAAATACGTGCGCACTCAGAACGAAAGAAAACGAACGAGTGCCGGCTTTATCCTGTCACTGTCAGTAGTGTCAGTCGGTGACCAGTGTTGCTAGCTGAAGAAAAAGTAAAGGAACTCGATTCGCCATGAATCGATACCACGAAACGATTAATAAACATTTGTCACTCGATTTTCATACATTTTAGCGATTTATTCAGAATCGATTATTAAGAATTCAGTTGTGTTTAATCGATTATTTAGTTTCATGACTTAATTTAACTTTTCTCGCTTCCTAGATAGAAACATGGTACTATATTTAGTGATTTACCTTAGAAAAAAATAACGGTTTTTTTGATACACATTTCAACTAGTTAACTGCTGGGCCCAGAAGTTGCCTTCTCCTTTCAGATTAGTAAAGCTCCTGGCAATTCTTGTTCCTTAATTTTAATTTATTGATTGATAAACCAAAATATCAACAGCCAATTATTTCAGTTGACATAAAGAGCCAAGAAAATACTGCCAATTTACTGACAACAACATATTGTTAAAATCGCACCTATAGACAGATAGATGACACCATAACAAATTACGAATTAATAAGAACTACTTTTTATTTTGTACAACATTCGAATCACTCTACAGGACGTATACCTCGTCCACATCCTAAACGAGATGTCAGGCAACTCGTTCATCGTGTTCGTATCGACGTGCGCAGGGGCATTGCGCACCGCACTACTCCTGCGCAACCTCGGGCTGGCGGCTGTGCCTCTACACGGACAGATGTCGCAGAACAAACGACTGGCCGCGCTGAACAAGTTCAAGAACAAAAGCCGTTCGGTGCTGATTTGTACTGATGTTGCGTCGAGGTAAGTTGGTACTTTGTGGTTTCTGAAATATTGCTAACAGGTGGATTTTCCAGGAACAATTTCATATCATGTTAGTAAGTCATATTGGAGACATACAGTAGTAACATAGGCAATATATTTCGCCCGCAGAGGTCTGGACATCCCACACGTGGATGTGGTGATAAACCTTGACATACCGCTGCACAGTAAGGACTACATACATCGCGTGGGGCGTACTGCTCGAGCGGGGCGGGCCGGCAAGGCTATAACTTTTGTGTCACAGGTATGTTGGTTAATCGCTTTTTATGAATTCACTAGCAGTTTATAAAAATAAAGAAAAACTTTGTTAAGATTTTTTAGGTACTAGGTACTTACATCTAACGAATAAGGCGCCTTTCCACCAGAGAGATTGACGTGTATATTATCAACGAATAGGATCGTTTGATTTTCATAGCGTAGCTGGGTTAACTTTGGTGAAAAAGGGTTTAACGATGCTAAAAGTTTTTCTTATCGCGTATTTGAGTGTGGTGCTCAAATACACGAGCGGCATGTAGTCAACGGCTTCAGTTATCTCTTGACGCATGTCGCACACACATTTAGGTACCTCATAATATCTTTATTGGAAAGGCAGCTAGGTTATTGCCATTATTCGGCTGCCTTTCCACCAAAGACCAAATTTATTACATGGGACTTAAACATAACTGCCAAAATGCAGTACCACTTCTGGAAACCCAGTCGTCATATATGTCTACTAATCGTCTCTATATCGTTTCAGTACGACGTAGAGCTGTACCAGCGCATCGAGCAGCTGATCAGCAAACAGCTCCCTATGTACAAGACGGAGGAGAGCGAGGTCATGGTGCTGCAGGAAAGAGTGTCTGAAGCGCAGCGACTTACTAAGATCGTACGTATTCTTTTTCCCTTGTAGACTAGACGTGGCTCACGGCATTGTGAAAATATTAGCTAGTCGACAGTATCGTACAGTCGACTGCACGTTGGTAGCACTTCCACCTTGAGCTGGACTAGCGTAGTGTGGAGTTTAAATAGATTAAGGGTCCAACTTTTATCGCTTTTGTTAACAGTAACGTGCTGTCTACTGTACCTAGCTAGATCGACTGCCCAGGGGCCGTATTACAAAGTATTAACACAATCATTATTTCAATGCGAAAACGGGATGGTGCTATCGGTCTTCTATAGCTCCGTCTCCCTCCTCTAGATAAATGTTGGCTAGAGAAATACGGCCCCAGGGTCGCACTTACATTTTAGTATCATCAAAAGAAAGACTGAAGCTGTGGCGAGAGTTTCTTTACGCATACCATTTGTTCCATCTGTTGAGGATCTCCCACCTGGACACTAGTTGCCTTGGCTAACCTGGAAGTCTTTAAAGAGACCCCCGACTCAGATTGGCCGAAGCAAGGAAAACCTGTTCAGATGGAGATTCTTAGACGACTCCGCCTTGGAGTGCAGGTGCGGTGCTGTTCCAAAAACGATGGGACACTTAATATCGTGTCCTGTCGTCTGAACATTACAGGAACTGATGGTCGTTAGTGATGGCGCTGAAACACGTACCCGAATTTTATTCTGAGCCGAATCCATTTAGATTACCATCGACACACTTCCTTCGTGGACGCTATTGCATGAATCTCAAGCTGGCAGCTCCGTAGGGCTGGCGCGCACGATCGGGCCAGGGCCGAATCGATGGCCCCGGGCGCTTTACTAGAAATAGAGATTTTAAGCAAGACCCAATATGTTCTACATAAAAACTCTAAATTTACTGAGAAGCAACAATTGGTAGATTTTTTATAAGCAAAAGAAAGCAAGAAAAGGCTTACTTTCCACAGTTCTGGACATCTAGACTATGGAAAAAAGACTCGGAAAATTATGAAAAAAATCACAGATGATCTCTCCAATATGTCTTACTCGAAAACTCTGAATTTAGTGAGAAGCAACAATTGGAAGATTTTTTATAAACAAAAGAAAGCAAGAAAAGGCTTACTTTCCACAGTTCTCGACATCTAGACTATGGAAAAAAGACTCAGAAAATTATGAAAAAAATCACAGATGATCTCTCCAATATGTTCTACATGAAAACCCTAAATTTACTGAGAAGCAACAATTGCAAGATTTTTTATAAACAAAAGAAAGCAAGAAAGGGCTTACTTTCCACAGTTCTGGACATCTAGACTATGGAAAAAAGACTCCGAAAATTATGAAAAAAATCACAGATGATCTCTCCAATATGTTCTACTCGAAAACTCTGAATTTACTGAGAAGCAACAATTGGAAGATTTTTTATAAACAAAAGAAAGCAAGAAAAGGCTCACTTTCCACAGTTCTGGATATCTAGACTATGGAAAAAAGACTCAGAAAATTATGAAAAAAATCACAGATGATCTCTCCAATATGTTCTACTCGAAAACTCTGAATTTACTGAGAAGCAACAATTGGAAGATTTTTTATAAACAAAAGAAAGCAAGAAAAGGCTCACTTTCCACAGTTCTGGATATCTAGACTATGGAAAAAAGACTCAGAAAATTATGAAAAAAATCACAGATGATCTCTCCAATATGTTCTACTCGAAAACTCTGAATTTACTGAGAAGCAACAATTGGAAGATTTTTTATAAACAAAAGAAAGCAAGAAAAGGCTCACTTTCCACAGTTCCGGACATCTAGACTATGGAAAAAAGACTCGGAAAATTATGAAAAAAATCACAGATGATCTCTCCAATATGTTCTACTCGAAAACTCTGAATTTACTGAGAAGCAACAATTGGAAGATTTTTTATAAACAAAAGAAAGCAAGAAAAGGCTTACTTTCCACAGTTCTGGACATCTAGACTATGGAAAAAAGACTCGGAAAATTATGAAAAAAATCACAGATGATCTCTCCAATATGTCCTACTCGAAAACTCTGAATTTAGTGAGAAGCAACAATTGGAAGATTTTTTATAAACAAAAGAAAGCAAGAAAAGGCTTACTTTCCACAGTTCTCGACATCTAGACTATGGAAAAAAGACTCAGAAAATTATGAAAAAAATCACAGATGATCTCTCCAATATGTTCTACATGAAAACCCTAAATTTACTGAGAAGCAACAATTGCAAGATTTTTTATAAACAAAAGAAAGCAAGAAAGGGATTACTTTCCACAGTTCTGGACATCTAGACTATGGAAAAAAGACTCCGAAAATTATGAAAAAAATCACAGATGATCTCTCCAATATGTTCTACTCGAAAACTCTGAATTTACTGAGAAGCAACAATTGGAAGATTTTTTATAAACAAAAGAAAGCAAGAAAAGGCTCACTTTCCACAGTTCTGGATATCTAGACTATGGAAAAAAGACTCAGAAAATTATGAAAAAAATCACAGATGATCTCTCCAATATGTTCTACTCGAAAACTCTGAATTTACTGAGAAGCAACAATTGGAAGATTTTTTATAAACAAAAGAAAGCAAGAAAAGGCTCACTTTCCACAGTTCTGGATATCTAGACTATGGAAAAAAGACTCAGAAAATTATGAAAAAAATCACAGATGATCTCTCCAATATGTTCTACTCGAAAACTCTTAATTTACTGAGAAGCAACAATTGGAAGATTTTTTATAAACAAAAGAAAGCAAGAAAAGGCTCACTTTCCACAGTTCCGGACATCTAGACTATGGAAAAAAGACTCGGAAAATTATGAAAAAAATCACAGATGATCTCTCCAATATGTTCTACTCGAAAACTCTGAATTTACTGAGAAGCAACAATTGGAAGATTTTTTATAAACAAAAGAAAGCAAGAAAAGGCTTACTTTCCACAGTTCTGGACATCTAGACTATGGAAAAAAGACTCGGAAAATTATGAAAAAAATCACAGATGATCTCTCCAATATGTCCTACTCGAAAACTCTGAATTTAGTGAGAAGCAACAATTGGAAGATTTTTTATAAACAAAAGAAAGCAAGAAAAGGCTTACTTTCCACAGTTCTCGACATCTAGACTATGGAAAAAAGACTCAGAAAATTATGAAAAAAATCACAGATGATCTCTCCAATATGTTCTACATGAAAACCCTAAATTTACTGAGAAGCAACAATTGCAAGATTTTTTATAAACAAAAGAAAGCAAGAAAGGGATTACTTTCCACAGTTCTGGACATCTAGACTATGGAAAAAAGACTCCGAAAATTATGAAAAAAATCACAGATGATCTCTCCAATATGTTCTACTCGAAAACTCTGAATTTACTGAGAAGCAACAATTGGAAGATTTTTTATAAACAAAAGAAAGCAAGAAAAGGCTCACTTTCCACAGTTCTGGATATCTAGACTATGGAAAAAAGACTCAGAAAATTATGAAAAAAATCACAGATGATCTCTCCAATATGTTCTACTCGAAAACTCTGAATTTACTGAGAAGCAACAATTGGAAGATTTTTTATAAACAAAAGAAAGCAAGAAAAGGCTTACTTTCCACAGTTCTCGACATCTAGACTATGGAAAAAAGACTCAGAAAATTATGAAAAAAATCACAGATGATCTCTCCAATATGTTCTACATGAAAACCCTAAATTTACTGAGAAGCAACAATTGCAAGATTTTTTATAAACAAAAGAAAGCAAGAAAGGGCTTACTTTCCACAGTTCTGGACATCTAGACTATGGAAAAAAGACTCCGAAAATTATGAAAAAAATCACAGATGATCTCTCCAATATGTTCTACTCGAAAACTCTGAATTTACTGAGAAGCAACAATTGGAAGATTTTTTATAAACAAAAGAAAGCAAGAAAAGGCTCACTTTCCACAGTTCTGGATATCTAGACTATGGAAAAAAGACTCAGAAAATTATGAAAAAAATCACAGATGATCTCTCCAATATGTTCTACTCGAAAACTCTGAATTTACTGAGAAGCAACAATTGGAAGATTTTTTATAAACAAAAGAAAGCAAGAAAAGGCTCACTTTCCACAGTTCCGGACATCTAGACTATGGAAAAAAGACTCGGAAAATTATGAAAAAAATCACAGATGATCTCTCTAATATGTTCTACTCGAAAACTCTGAATTTACTGAGAAGCAACAATTGGAAGATTTTTTATAAACAAAAGAAAGCAAGAAAAGGCTTACTTTCCACAGTTCTGGACATCTAGACTATGGAAAAAAGACTCGGAAAATTATGAAAAAAATCACAGATGATCTCTCCAATATGTCCTACTCGAAAACTCTGAATTTAGTGAGAAGCAACAATTGGAAGATTTTTTATAAACAAAAGAAAGCAAGAAAAGGCTTACTTTCCACAGTTCTCGACATCTAGACTATGGAAAAAAGACTCAAAAAATCATGAAAAAAATCACAGATGATCTCTCCAATATGTTCTACATGAAAACTCTAAATTTACTGAGAAGCAACAATTGGAAGATTTTTTATAAACAAAAGAAAGCAAGAAAAGGCTCACTTTCCACAGTTCTGGACATCTAGACTATGGAAAAAAGACTCGGAAAATTATGAAAAAAATCACAGATGATCTCTCCAATATGTTCTACTCGAAAACTCTGAATTTACTGAGAAGCAACAATTGGAAGATTTTTTATAAACAAAAGAAAGCAAGAAAAGGCTCACTTTCCACAGTTCTGGACATCTAGACTTTGGAAAAAAGACTCGGAAAATTATGAAAAAAATCACAGATGATCTCTCCAATATGTTCTACATGAAAACCCTAAATTTACTGAGAAGCAACAATTGCAAGATTTTTTATAAACAAAAGAAAGCAAGAAAGGGCTTACTTTCCACAGTTCTGGACATCTAGACTATGGAAAAAAGACTCCGAAAATTATGAAAAAAATCACAGATGATCTCTCCAATATGTTCTACTCGAAAACTCTGAATTTACTGAGAAGCAACAATTGGAAGATTTTTTATAAACAAAAGAAAGCAAGAAAAGGCTTACTTTCCACAGTTCTGGACATCTAGACAATGGAAAAAAGACTCGGAAAATTATGAAAAAAATCACAGATGATCTCTCCAATATGTTCTACATGAAAACCCTAAATTTACTGAGAAGCAACAATTGCAAGATTTTTTATAAACAAAAGAAAGCAAGAAAGGGCTTACTTTCGACAGTTCTGGACATCTAGACTATGGAAAAAAGACTCCGAAAATTATGAAAAAAATCACAGATGATCTCTCCAATATGTTCTACTCGAAAACTCTGAATTTACTGAGAAGCAACAATTGGAAGATTTTTTATAAACAAAAGAAAGCAAGAAAAGGCTCACTTTCCACAGTTCCGGACATCTAGACTATGGAAAAAAGACTCGGAAAATTATGAAAAAAATCACAGATGATCTCTCCAATATGTTCTACTCGAAAACTCTGAATTTACTGAGAAGCAACAATTGGAAGATTTTTTATAAACAAAAGAAAGCAAGAAAAGGCTTACTTTCCACAGTTCTGGACATCTAGACTATGGAAAAAAGACTCGGAAAATTATGAAAAAAATCACAGATGATCTCTCCAATATGTCCTACTCGAAAACTCTGAATTTAGTGAGAAGCAACAATTGGAAGATTTTTTATAAACAAAAGAAAGCAAGAAAAGGCTTACTTTCCACAGTTCTCGACATCTAGACTATGGAAAAAAGACTCTAAAAATCATGAAAAAAATCACAGATGATCTCTCCAATATGTTCTACATGAAAACTCTAAATTTACTGAGAAGCAACAATTGGAAGATTTTTTATAAACAAAAGAAAGCAAGAAAAGGCTCACTTTCCACAGTTCTGGACATCTAGACTATGGAAAAAAGACTCGGAAAATTATGAAAAAAATCACAGATGATCTCTCCAATATGTTCTACTCGAAAACTCTGAATTTACTGAGAAGCAACAATTGGAAGATTTTTTATAAACAAAAGAAAGCAAGAAAAGGCTCACTTTCCACAGTTCCGGACATCTAGACTATGGAAAAAAGACTCGGAAAATTATGAAAAAAATCACAGATGATCTCTCCAATATGTTCTACTCGAAAACTCTGAATTTACTGAGAAGCAACAATTGGAAGATTTTTTATAAACAAAAGAAAGCAAGAAAAGGCTTACTTTCCACAGTTCTGGACATCTAGACTATGGAAAAAAGACTCGGAAAATTATGAAAAAAATCACAGATGATCTCTCCAATATGTCCTACTCGAAAACTCTGAATTTAGTGAGAAGCAACAATTGGAAGATTTTTTATAAACAAAAGAAAGCAAGAAAAGGCTTACTTTCCACAGTTCTCGACATCTAGACTATGGAAAAAAGACTCTAAAAATCATGAAAAAAATCACAGATGATCTCTCCAATATGTTCTACATGAAAACTCTAAATTTACTGAGAAGCAACAATTGGAAGATTTTTTATAAACAAAAGAAAGCAAGAAAAGGCTCACTTTCCACAGTTCTGGACATCTAGACTATGGAAAAAAGACTCGGAAAATTATGAAAAAAATCACAGATGATCTCTCCAATATGTTCTACTCGAAAACTCTGAATTTACTGAGAAGCAACAATTGGAAGATTTTTTATAAACAAAAGAAAGCAAGAAAAGGCTCACTTTCCACAGTTCTGGACATCTAGACTTTGGAAAAAAGACTCGGAAAATTATGAAAAAAATCACAGATGATCTCTCCAATATGTTCTACATGAAAACCCTAAATTTACTGAGAAGCAACAATTGCAAGATTTTTTATAAACAAAAGAAAGCAAGAAAGGGCTTACTTTCCACAGTTCTGGACATCTAGACTATGGAAAAAAGACTCCGAAAATTATGAAAAAAATCACAGATGATCTCTCCAATATGTTCTACTCGAAAACTCTGAATTTACTGAGAAGCAACAATTGGAAGATTTTTTATAAACAAAAGAAAGCAAGAAAAGGCTCACTTTCCACAGTTCTGGATATCTAGACTATGGAAAAAAGACTCAGAAAATTATGAAAAAAATCACAGATGATCTCTCCAATATGTTCTACTCGAAAACTCTGAATTTACTGAGAAGCAACAATTGGAAGATTTTTTATAAACAAAAGAAAGCAAGAAAAGGCTCACTTTCCACAGTTCCGGACATCTAGACTATGGAAAAAAGACTCGGAAAATTATGAAAAAAATCACAGATGATCTCTCCAATATGTTCTACTCGAAAACTCTGAATTTACTGAGAAGCAACAATTGGAAGATTTTTTATAAACAAAAGAAAGCAAGAAAAGGCTTACTTTCCACAGTTCTGGACATCTAGACTATGGAAAAAAGACTCGGAAAATTATGAAAAAAATCACAGATGATCTCTCCAATATGTCCTACTCGAAAACTCTGAATTTAGTGAGAAGCAACAATTGGAAGATTTTTTATAAACAAAAGAAAGCAAGAAAAGGCTTACTTTCCACAGTTCTCGACATCTAGACTATGGAAAAAAGACTCAAAAAATCATGAAAAAAATCACAGATGATCTCTCCAATATGTTCTACATGAAAACTCTAAATTTACTGAGAAGCAACAATTGGAAGATTTTTTATAAACAAAAGAAAGCAAGAAAAGGCTCACTTTCCACAGTTCTGGACATCTAGACTATGGAAAAAAGACTCGGAAAATTATGAAAAAAATCACAGATGATCTCTCCAATATGTTCTACTCGAAAACTCTGAATTTACTGAGAAGCAACAATTGGAAGATTTTTTATAAACAAAAGAAAGCAAGAAAAGGCTCACTTTCCACAGTTCTGGACATCTAGACTTTGGAAAAAAGACTCGGAAAATTATGAAAAAAATCACAGATGATCTCTCCAATATGTTCTACATGAAAACCTTAAATTTACTGAGAAGCAACAATTGCAAGATTTTTTATAAACAAAAGAAAGCAAGAAAGGGCTTACTTTCCACAGTTCTGGACATCTAGACTATGGAAAAAAGACTCCGAAAATTATGAAAAAAATCACAGATGATCTCTCCAATATGTTCTACTCGAAAACTCTGAATTTACTGAGAAGCAACAATTGGAAGATTTTTTATAAACAAAAGAAAGCAAGAAAAGGCTTACTTTCCACAGTTCTGGACATCTAGACTATGGAAAAAAGACTCGGAAAATTATGAAAAAAATCACAGATGATCTCTCCAATATGTTCTACATGAAAACCCTAAATTTACTGAGAAGCAACAATTGCAAGATTTTTTATAAACAAAAGAAAGCAAGAAAGGGCTTACTTTCGACAGTTCTGGACATCTAGACTATGGAAAAAAGACTCCGAAAATTATGAAAAAAATCACAGATGATCTCTCCAATATGTTCTACTCGAAAACTCTGAATTTACTGAGAAGCAACAATTGGAAGATTTTTTATAAACAAAAGAAAGCAAGAAAAGGCTCACTTTCCACAGTTCTGGACATCTAGACTTTGGAAAAAAGACTCTGAAAATTATGAAAAAAATCACAGATGATCTCTCCAATATGTTCTACATGAAAACCCTAAATTTACTGAGAAGCAACAATTGCAAGATTTTTTATAAACAAAAGAAAGCAAGAAAGGGCTTACTTTCCACAGTTCTGGACATCTAGACTATGGAAAAAAGACTCAGAAAATTATGAAAAAAATCACAGATGATCTCTCCAATATGTCCTACTCGAAAACTCTGAATTTAGTGAGAAGCAACAATTGGAAGATTTTTTATAAACAAAAGAAAGCAAGAAAAGGCTTACTTTTCACAGTTCTCGACATCTAGACTATGGAAAAAAGACTCAAAAAATTATGAAAAAAATCACAGATGATCTCTCCAATATGTTCTACATTAAAACTCTAAATTTACTGAGAAGCAACTGCGCCCGGCGCCATCGATTCGGCCCTGGCCCGATCGTGCGCGCCAGCCCTACGGAGCTGCCAGCTTGAGATTCATCGCTATTGCATAACATATTTGCATTCTCGTCACAGTTTCACGTATAGTCCGACTTTTAATTAGCTGCATTAAAGTGACACTTCTTAATAACTCATTTCAGACTGAGTTTAGAGATATGCACGTCATATAAGTTTCGTTTGTTACACTATTATGTACTAGAAAAATACAAGATTTGGTTGATGGCCGCGAAAAAACAAAAAGACGTCAATTTCAGTCATTTAAGTAACACATAAGCTGTTATTTTAATGCAGCTAATTAAAAGTCCGACTATAGTAACTTGATTACAGTTAAGTTTTTCTGTCCTTTATTTAGGTCTCATGCGTGGCCGCCATTTTCAAAATGACGCGACAGTAGCCACAGTAGGTACCAGGGATCTTCAAAGCCCTTTCCAAAATCTCTGTAACATATACATTATTGATACTTAATGGCAACTATTATTCCCATTTTCACAGGAAATGAAAGAGCTAGAAGACAAAAAGAACATCAAAGGTAAGAAGCGCGGCGCCGACTCTGACGATGACACGGAGGAGGCGGCCGGCGTGCGCAGACGCATCAAGGGCAGGCCCAACAACAAGATCAAACATGGCGGCAAGAAGAGGAGACGATAAATAAATGATTTAATTTTTTAAACTGGTATTTTATTTTTTCCTAGAGAGGTCATATTATACATAGGAACCCTATTATCATCATCAGCCTACAGCAGTCCACTGCTGGACATAAACCTCTCTCCAATTACACACCATTCAGCTCGATTCTCGGCAACTCTCATCTAGCCGCTACCGCCAGCCACCCTGCGAAGATCGTCGCTCCACCTAGCCAGAGGGCGTCCTACCTTACGTTTTACGCAGGAAGCACTGATTCTCAGCACTTGGATGTATCGCCAGTAGACTTGGAATCGTTGCAGAGACTCCAAAACAAACCAGGGCTCGATAGAGTCAAAAGCTTTCTCATAGTTCTTCACAAACGCAAGACACAGGAGCCGGTTATACTCTTCGGACTTCTGTATAATTTCCCGCATTGTGTGGATGTGGTCTATGGTGCTGAATCCTCCTCGAAATCCGGCCAGCTCTGGTGACTGAAATTCGTCAAGTCTTCGCGCTACACGATTCGTGATGACTCTTGAAAAAGTACTTTAAAACGATATCTCTACTAGATTTGGTCAACTTCGTCAGGTGGCTCCAACCAAGTGATTGACGAACACTTTTGACCCCTGATTTTGCTCAACCACTTCATCTATAGGGCGTCGAAGGTCGCGGCGTACCAATGTTCTAATTTTCTTGTCGAGTGCCCGTCATTCCGTCATACGCTCCAGAGTCTATCGAAAGTTTGGACTTCTTGCCCGTACACTGCATTTTGCAAAATCGCGTGCCCTCTTCCCTGAAGATTTCCACCATTTGGCTTCTAGCGCCTGGTCGACGTTCTGTGATTTCCACGGCAGCGAATCGGTTCTCCAGGTCTGACTGGAACGCTTCGCTTAAATTCAGATCCCATCATTGTTTGGAGCATTTTTGGACAGAGCCTAAACTTCATCAAACGAGTTCGCTCGAGCTTGAAGTTGATATTCAAAAGCCTGTTGATCACCGAGACATCCCTGAATAGGTATATAGGCTTTTTATCCGTTACGATGAAGTCTATCTCATTTTACGTCATACAGTGTCGGGGCCACGCTACGTCCACTTCCTTTGGGGCTGTATCTTAAAGAAGGAATTCACCAAGAAAATCCCATCCTTCTCAAGGATATGACAAGCATTTGCCCCTATAGTGTAAAGTTCAGTCATCCTCCATTGAAAAGGGAGAATCCTCCGACCAGACGGGTGATGTGTCTGATTGGCAACTGCCCGACGGCGACGATTGATGTCGGGACGTTGTATTGTATAGTGCTAGTTGCGCGATAACTCTGCTTGCGAGATGCAGGATTTTGCGTGACGTCAGTATGATGCGTAGTTCGCATGGCGGTGTAGATGCCGCAACACCCCAATTATGATTTCTACTACAAAACCCGTAGGATCCTACTACCGATTCGTTGCAATGAGGGTTTTCTGAAATGACGTTCGCTAGGTGGCAGCACTGACACGTCAGGTCCAGGCATTTGTCAAAGAGCCTATATTTTCTTTAGTCATGACTGAATGATGAACGAATGAATGAATCGAATGATGAACGTCATCATATATTTTATATTGGAAGACCTCTTGTCACAGTGGTGCCAACTGGTGTCGTAAATTTTCACAAAAACCCTCATTCTGTATTCCCACTTTAGCCTTAGTTTGGAGTGAACTGTGGGTTTATTTTGGCTTGCTATTGGTTTGCCCATAATCGCCACGCTGGGCATGTGAGTTGGCAATCGCAAATCCCAGCATCTCGCACTAGTGACGCTGGAACCCGTCACTGTGACATTTAGCTGCTAAGCTTTATCTACAAATGGTTATACCGCCATTTGTCTGTAGTCAGAGCCTCGTTTGGTGTTCAGCAGAGAGCACCACGAGCAGGTGAGGTTGACTTGGTGAACTGAGATATAGTAACCCCCTTACTAATAAACGTATTCTATCAGATGAATAGTTACACACCGATTTCTCTTTCAGTCGTCAGTAATTTGACTTTCAAAAGAAGACAAAGCGTTGTGTAACTATACAGACGCTATACAATGTTTATTAATAAGGGGTTAGTGAGCACACTTACCTTTCTGGACAGGATTCCCGGTTAGGATGTTAATTAACATATTATTTCTCTTTTTCGGCGTTCTCGGAAAGTTGGGTCCACCAGCTACCTGTCCTCAACATGCCAGTTTCACAGCTTGCTTCGGATTTGGATCGGAAGTTAATTAGCAGTCTGGTTACGCACAGCGAAAGAAGAGACACCTCAGTACCTTGCTCAGCCATAGATTTTGAATATTTTTTTTTACACAAATTACAAATTTTTACAGGGTAAAAAACAAATCTGCTGTTTCATACATTTTGGTCAAATAGGTATTGAACTTTTGTAAAAAACAGCAGTTTTTTTTTTATTTCAGAGTTGGTCCCATAGTGAAAGTTGTTCATATTCATGGGTAGAACATACTGTAAAAATTTGGAACCAGTAAAAAAAATCAACTAAGCCCAAGTTTGCCTATTTCGTTTCAATTACGATATTTCGCGTTTGCTTAGTTTTTTCTCATTTTCTACCATTTGGTAGTGATTTTACATTATTAGGGCATCATATTTTTCATTTTTTGTAATGATAACTTCATTGTTATAGTCCGAGAGCCGGCTGTATAAAAGTCCTATGGATCAGATACATGAATCATTTTTGGGGTATGAACAATAAAACCATAGGTCTAGAGGTCGACACCCCTGAAGTTGCTTGATTTTGCCCGCATGCAAAATTATGACGTCACTTCCGGTTTTTATTTTAGGTGTAATTGTAATTTATGAAATACATCAAGAAAATTTATGTCAAACGAAAGTTTTTGATGAGTAGAATAGAAATGTCAAGGGTCGACAAGCTCTATATATTCGCTACCCTGAGTCGACCTCCGTTAAAAATTTTTTTTTTAAATTTATCTTAAGCCATCGAATACATGGATTTGCTTACGATTTTCTGAAACTAGAACCTCTTAAATGACTGAAAAAAATTGGTCGACACCTTTTATTTGCCTGGATCTGACTGTCGACTTAGTTTGAAGAATTAAAGAGCCTATGCTTAAACATTTCATCTCTATGTCTGTTTAATTATTTAATTATCTGCATATCTTTTCCAAATACATTGATCATTTTTTTTTATTAATTCTGGAACTCTAACATTACTACAAAAAATTGGTCGACCCCTTTTATTTGCCCGGATCTGACTGTCGACTTACTTTAAAGAATTAAAGAGCTATGCTTATACATTTCATCTCTATGTATGTTTAATTATTTAATTATCTGCATATCTTTTCCAAATACATTGATCTTTTTATTTATTAATTCTGGAACTCTAACATTACTACAAAAAATTGGTCGACCCCTTTTATTTGCCCGGATCTGACTGTCGACTTACTTTAACCCCTTGTATGCCGGGAGCGTAGATCTACGCGAGACACAATGGTTTTTAATTGTTTTCTGTAATTATGGCATACAACCGGTTAAAGAATTAAAGAGCTATGCTTATACATTTCATCTCTATGTATGTTTAATTATTTAATTATCTGCATATCTTTTCCAAATACATTGATCTTTTTTTTTATTAATTCTGGAACTCTAACATTACTACAAAAAATTGGTCGACCCCTTTTATTTGCCCGGATCAGACTGTCGACTTACTTTAAAGAATTAAAGACCTATGCTTATACATTTCATCTCTATGTATGTTTAATTATTTAAATATCTGTATATCTTTTCCAAATACATTAATGTTTTTTTTTTAAATTAATTCTGTAACTCTAACATTACTAAAAAAAATTGGTCGACACCTTTTATTTACTCACATCCAACTGTCGACTTAGTTTAAAAAATCAATGAGCTCTAACTCATACGTTCCATCATACGTCTATACATGTTCAATTATCTACATATCTTTTCCAAATACATTAATAACTTTTTTTTCATTAATTATTGTAACATAACTACAATTTTCTTGAAATACTTACTGTACATTTCTCCATTCTTTACCACATATATTGTGAGTTTTGGTGTTATTTAGTGTGTTGATTAAAGTGTCACTTTTTTGGCTATTAAATCGGCAGTTTTTATTGTCACGAACCCCAAGCTAGTAACACTACTGTCCCAAACTTAGGGCTGAAAAATATCAGGCTCTCCCTACCTACTCGTGTTCTTTTAAGTAAGTATTTCAAGAAAATTGTAGTTATGTTACAATTAATGAAAAAATAAAGTTATTAATGTATTTGGAAAAGAAATGTAGATAATTAAATAATTAAACATACATAGATATGAAATGTATAAGCATAGCTCTTTAATTCTTTAAACTAAGTCGACAGTCAGATCCGGGCAAATAAAAGGGGTCGACCAATTTTTTGTAGTAGGTAATGTTAGAGTTCCAGAATTAATAAAAAAAAACCGGCCAAGAGCGTGTCGGGCCACGCTCAGTGTAGGGTTCCGTATTTTCCCGTCCGTCACAATAAGTGTTCCCACTTATGAGTTTAAAAGTAAAAAATGCTTGCATATACGATTATACTACAAACTTAGTCCAGAAATTATTTTGTACAACTTTTTGTCTTTTTTGTTCAAAAACTTGTTTCCATCCAGTTCAAAATAATTTTCCTAGAAAGTCCTTATAAAGTTCTACTTTTCAGATTTTTTTCATATTTTCTAAACTTATGGTTCAAAAGTTAGAGGGGGGGGGGACACATTGTTTTTTACTTTTGGAGCGATTATTTCCGAAATTATTGACATTATCAAAAAATGAGTTTAGTAAACTCCTATTCATTTTTAAATACCTTTCCAAAAATATATCACACGTTAGGGTTGAAATTAAAAAAAATCACTTCCCACTTTACATATAGGGGTGCTACCCTAATAAAACATTTTTTTTCCAATTTTTATTTTACAACTTTGTCGGCGTGATTGATATACATATTGGTACCAAATTTCAGCTTTCTAGTGCTAACGGTCATAGAGATTAAGCGAGGACGGACGGACGGACAGACATGGCGAAACTATAAGGGTTCCTAGTTGACTACGGAACCCTAAAAATGATCAATGTATTTGGAAAAGATATGCAGATAATTAAATAATTAAACATACATAGAGATGAAATGTATAAGCATAGGTCTTTAATTCTTTAAAGTAAGTCGACAGTCAGATCCGGGCAAATAAAAGGGGTCGACCAATTTTTTGTAGTAATGTTAGAGTTCCAGAATTAATAAAAAAAAATGATCAATGTATTTGGAAAAGATATGCAGATAATTAAATAATTAAACATACATAGAGATGAAATGTTTAAGCATAGGCTCTTTAATTCTTCAAACTAAGTCGACAGTCAGATCCGGGCAAATAAAAGGTGTCGACCAATTTTTTTCAGTCATTTAAGAGGTTCTAGTTTCAGAAAATCGTAAGCAAATCCATGTATTCGATGGCTTAAGATAAATTAAAAAAAAAAAATTTTTAACGGAGGTCGACTCAGGGTAGCGAATAAATAGAGCTTGTCGACCCTTGACATTTCTATTCCACTCGTCAAAAACTTTCGTTTGACATAAAGGACATGTTAGGTTTTTGTATGGAGGCTGGGCTTTTATTCGAAGCTACTGTGAACAGGCAAGAGATCATATTTTTATGAAAGTACATAAATTAAGGAGACTTTGTATATTTTTTATAAATTTTTTGAAAGCACCATTCCTTAGTTATTATACATTTTAATAATCATTATTTAAAAAATAAATTGCAACCCACAGTAATTATTGATTTTGGCAACACTTTTCGGTTGGATGTCATTATTGTCATTGTGAATTGTGAACGTCAATCAAGTGTCAAATTCAATTCAATTTTGACCTGTGTACTGACAGCTGACAAGAATGACAACCTTACTAGCACAGGTAATATTTTCATATATTCCATTAGGAGGCAAAGGAATTAATGCCATACATACAAATCATGGAGTTGGTTTTATTTTAAGCCATCTAATATTATTTTAGAATATTTTAAATAACAATAAGGTGCATAATTTGCTTTAAAAATGATATTTAACCATTTTTTCTTTGTTTCAATGTGCAAAAATAATATTATGACACCAAAAATATCTGGATTTAAAATATGTATTTATTCAATAATGGTGCTTTTAATATTTTTTCTGTTTTTGTCAGGCCATCCTGAATAAGTTTACCTATCAGAAAAACCATACATGACAGCTGTTCAAAAAAATTATTATTTTAAGCCCATTTCCTAACATGTCCTTTATAAAAAATATACAAAGTCTCCTTAATTTATGTACTTTCATAAAAATATGATCTCTTGCCTGTTCACAGTAGCTTCGAATAAAAGCCCAGCCTCCATACAAAAACCTAACATGTCCTTTTTGAAAGCACCATTCCTTAGTTATTATACATTTTAATAATCATTATTTAAAAAATAAATTGCAACCCACAGTAATTATTGATTTTGGCAACACTTTTCGGTTGGATGTCATTATTGTCATTGTGAATTGTGAACGTCAATCAAGTGTCAAATTCAATTCAATTTTGACCTGTGTACTGACAGCTGACAAGAATGACAACCTTACTAGCACAGGTAATATTTTCATATATTCCATTAGGAGGCAAAGGAATTAATGCCATACATACAAATCATGGAGTTGGTTTTATTTTAAGCCATCTAATATTATTTTAGAATATTTTAAATAACAATAAGGTGCATAATTTGCTTTAAAAATGATATTTAACCATTTTTTCTTTGTTTCAATGTGCAAAAATAATATTATGACACCAAAAATATCTGGATTTAAAATATGTATTTATTCAATAATGGTGCTTTTAATATTTTTTCTGTTTTTGTCAGGCCATCCTGAATAAGTTTACCTATCAGAAAAACCATACATGACAGCTGTTCAAAAAAATTATTATTTTAAGCCCATTTCCTAACATGTCCTTTTCTTGATGTATTTCATAAATTACAATTACACCTAAAATAAAAACCGGAAGTGACGTCATAATTTTGCATGCGGGCAAAATCAAGCAAATTCAGGGGTGTCGACCTCTAGACCTATGGTTTTATTGTTCATACCCTAAAAATGATTCATGTATCTGATCCATAGGACTTTTATACAGCCGGCTCTCCGGCTATTACTCTGTCAGTTGTGCGACAAACAGCGGTGGGAGTAGGTGAAAATTTTTAGTGTCGCGTAACTTTTGAAGTTTTAGCTAAAGAAAAGGTGTTTTCGTGCAGCTATAACATCCCAGGGTAAGATAATACTATCTACTTTCCATATTGCTTGATATTTTTATTAAAAGGACACGATTTCATTAAAATAACTTAGTAGGCAATGTTGTGCACTGTTTTGGAAACTTGAGTGACACAACATTACCTGGGTCTAGGGTTGTCACTAGTCGGATTTTGATATTGATATATTTTTACTATATAAATGTCATATTTGCATGAAATTTGCACAGCTTGGAACCCGGTTAAATCGAAACTCAAGAGCTTGCATGCACTAAATTTCCTATGTTTTACGATATTTTAATTTTATTGCATAAATTCTTAATGTTCCGAAATCGGGTGAAGACACTGACTCCTGTAACACAGGTAACACCTAGCTCAGTGTTAGGGCTTTAATAGAAAATGTTACATCTTTTTTATGTCAATAAAACATTCTTTGTTTTTATTTCGACAATTATGTTTTTGAGCCACCTGTAAGGGTGAGGCAGAGGTGTATCTCTGCCTAACCCTTTGGTATTCGGCGTGATTTTGTATATAAGTAAGTCTTAATTTTATTGTAGTTATATGCAAAAATGCCGAATAATACATAACGAAGCAAGAGAAAACCAGGAGCTCGTAGTTATGCCGATAACCTACTCTGTAGAAATATTAGAAGTTGCTGCAGATCTCGTAAGAAAAAAAAATAATTTCGTCATACGAAGCGGAACAGCTATTTGCGATCCCGCGTCGGCCCATTTTTAATTAATCAAAAATGCATAACAAACCATCTGGTCGATCTACAGAGTTGACAACTGAGGAAGAAGCCCACATCGCAGATGCAGTGAATATTACAGCTAGGAAAGCCATTTTATTAAAAAAATAAATTTATGTTAATAGTAATCACAAGCCAGCATTGCTAAAAAGCATTACATTTGTGATTTTTACTCATAAGTAGGAATTTGTTTAGTTTTTTTTACAAAGTGAATAAAAGTTTAAGAAAATAATCCGTATTTTTTTTGGACAACCCTAGAGTCAATGACATTTTTGTATGAAAAGTTTCTGGTACCTGCTACAACATTGCCTATTAGCAGTAAAAAAATATATATTACCGTCATGGCAATAATCTAACTGCCGGGGTTGAGCACGGTGTCTCATTTACATGGAAAAAAATACTAAAAAAAGATCAGCAATATATCTATTGAGATATCCTTCTAGGCAAAGTTGTGTCTTTTACCTACAACTTTGCCTACGACTTTGAGTGTTCGTAATTCTGAATAACGGCATCATTTAAATAGATTTGGATTCTACCTGGCAAGGCATAAGGTTTGTTTTCCATCTGAAAGTCTTCAAAAGCCGTAATAATAAATAGGTTCAGAGATATTAACAAAAAACGTCAAAATCCAGGCAAAGTTACAGCATTTTACGGTATCTGTGGCTGAGCAAGGTTCTGAGGTGTCTCTTCTCTTGCTGTGCGTAACCAGACTGCGAAACAATATTTCTGAAGTCGTTCAGCAATAACATCACCCCAATTCAACTCCACTCACAATCCCCTTCAATTGCTTCATATTTTTCAGCTTTAAATTACCCAATAAATATTGTTAAATTTGGTCGGACACGATCCGCAGCACTGAGGGATCGAGTATAGAGATTGTAAAATTGTCAAATTGATAGGGATTGTGATTACGTTACTTTGGGCTACGGAGTTCAGCGACTTTTGTAGTTCTACTGATAAGGTTGTTTTGTTGTTACCCGACTACGGCCAAGCAAAAAGGAGTGTTATGATTTTGACCGGTATGTATGTTCATCTGTTCCCTCATAACTTAACTACTTGTCATAATTAGACAAATGAAGTATCTTTGGAAGCGTCTTGATTGTCCGCTGGTTAAAGGCTATGTGACGCCACACTAAATTTAATATGGCGTCATCTAGAGGACATAATGTAATGAATTTAAAAATAAATATTTTGGGATGTTGCCTTGTTGGGTATCAAATGAAAGGGCTTAATTAGCACATTTCAAAAATATAAATATTACTGAAATAAGCCACAAAATAATTAAATAAAAATAAATTTACAAACTAAAACCAGACTACTGACAAGGATGAAACAAGAAAGTACCTTCCCGTGGTCGCATGCTACCATAGCTTATATGTATGTTAGTGTACAGCGGCATGCGCCCACGGGAAGGTACTTTCTTGTTTCATCCTTTTCATTAGCCAGATTTTAGTTTTTAAACTTATTTTTTTACTTGAGAAGAGTGTTTGTGTGTGAGCAAATTGTAAAACTACAATAGGTACTTTTTAATTTAACTGAGGTCCATGATTTGTGTTACTAACTGTACAAAAACAAAGTTTGACTAGCTAAATCTAATTTGCCACTACTCAGATTAGCTTTTATTGAACTAAGTATATAATTGCACAAGAGGTTGAACGGGGGGGATCGAACTCGCCTCTCGCTCGGTAATTAGACGCCTTCATTGTTTTCGCTATGGCTGCCTAGGTAATCAAGTACATAACTGTTTCTAAATCTTTCGATATTCATTTTTTTTAAATGACAATATTAACACTAGCTACCATCAGAAGCCTACTTTGGGAATGTTAGACTTGACGGTTATCTTATGTGATTTCCCATCAGGGTGAGCAACCACGAGCCTGAACCAACACGAACGTGTTTGAACAGTATCGGGATGGAAAATTTTGCCCAAATAATTTTCATACTAGTACTGGGAATCAGAGCGATCCTCAAACGAAACAAATTGTTTTCAATGCTTTCTTACAGTTTATTCTAAAAGTAAACAGTCATTTCTTTCAATAAAAATAAATAAAAAAAAAAAAAGAAATGCGAAAATCACGTCGTGCCCTAAATTCGGCGCACGCGCACTTGTAAAAACCGACGCACTTAAAACTAACCGTTTAGGAAGAAATCACAACGTTGTTTTAATTTTTTTAATTGTTATTTATTATTTCTATACAAATAGAACTGTACAGATAATTTTTTAAATTATTTACCACATTTCATCTGCTCTCACGATAGACTTTTTACAAAAGTGAAAACTATCAACATTACGCACGTAATAAACGAGATCGCGCGCAGTTACCGCTTACCTACCGCTTAACTAGGGACTCGCCGCGGCGTCGCTCGCAGTCGCAACAACATACTACACACGCTCCTGGAACACTGCGCCATGCGCCAGGCCTGGCCGACTGGCCACTCGCGCAACCAACACGGACACGGCCCAACGCACATCTAATTGAGCTGCGCGACGCGTGTGCAACTATTATGATTTATATTTAAATACAAAATTACACTATGGTCTGACGAACAATGGAAAACAAGACGTGTTGGTTGGTGGAACTCACTCATCTGGCAGTAGCCCTATTGCGTTCGCGTTCACGTTACCTTCCATAATATACTCTTTCACCTCCATACCAAAGCGGTGCCGGTGCATCACGATAAATTTATCACAAATAATAAATAAGTACAATTTATATACAGCGTGGCGGTACAATGGTGACATTAATTTAACACACATATACGTTTTCACATTTTCGTTTCATGAAGAAATTATGTTTCCATTAAACGTTATTATTTGCGGATTTATTTAAAGTTTTCTAAAATAGCATTTTGGAGCAACCTGTACTTAAAGAACTGTCGCGCAGCGGTCATTTGCCGGGTCACGGATCATAACATCGCATCAATGAAATTAAAATAAATAAACAATACTTTAAAGTAACGTGATATCCCTTTGTCGGCGACCGGGCGGCGAAGGCGACGCGTGCCCCCCCCCCCCCCGCCCCGTCGCGTCGCAGCGAAATCCAAATCTTTTTTTTGCATTTCTAGTGCTAGCCTAACTCGTGCCCTTGACACACTTCTTCACAGTAGTGCACATAATTACGTCGACTAATTTTGTGAATGTTTCCGCGAAAAAGACGCTTACCTATTGTTTTATTTATTTATTTTTGTGTAATGAACTAATGAGTAATTAGATTATGGTACTGCGATAAAGACGCTTTGTTTTGTTTTCGTTTTCTAATTTAGTAGGTACGTTGACATCTCTTGCGATACGGGCGCTTTTATTTGTGTTATTAGTGCTTGTGTAAACTTGTGATTGTGATGGCAAATACACATCCGAACTACACAGCAGCTGAATATGCGGACATGATCCTAATTTACGGAGAATGTCGTGAAAATGCCGCTCTTGCCATAAGGACATATCGCGAGAGATATGGCGGTTCAAGACAATGCCCTACTAATCCTCGCACTATTGTAGGAGCTCTTCAGCGCATCCGCGAAAACCGGCCAGTGGATCCTAGGTCTCAACGCCCTGATCGACCACCTACACGACAAAACCCAATCCAGTTAACTGAAAATGTGCTACAATATTTCCAAAACCAACCCAAAACTAGCCTCCGCCAGAGCGCTAGGCATTTTCAAGTTCATCACAGTACCGTCCATACGATATTAAAGCGCGAAAAGTGGCAGCGCGTGAAGCGACGCGTTGCCGCTCCGAGTTAACGTAAGCCAGCGTAACGTAGGTAAGTAATTTCATGAATGATTTTTTGCAAGGGTGATCCCAATTTTAGTTACATTTTTATCATTTAGTTTGTTTGAAAAAATTTTTTTTTCAATTTACGAGTTATTTTAACCTACTAAAATTAATATGATTAAAGGGCACTAGCCCTACACGTGTGTTAAATTAATGTCACCATTGTAGCGCCACGCTGTATATATCGTATAACTATCCAATAATATAATACATTGGCAGTGTGACATGCATGCTCTTACATAATTTAACTTTTGTTCAAATTTAAATGCACTAACTAATAAAATATACATAATTTTAGAGGTGAAAAAGTGTATTACTTAGCAAACTAATGAAATCACACTGGAGGTCCTTATTATTGTAGTTATATTTAGGTATCTACCCGCGCGCACCACGCGCCGCACGTTGATGCTCTGCGAAACAATCAGTTCCATAGAACACTGACACCTGTCAGCATTGATCACAATTATAAGAAAACTAGTCAGTCTACAAAAATTAAGATCACAAATACAAAGAGCGTGGTTCGCGCGAGTTAGCACTTAAAATAATTTCAAACTATTCCAATGTCTATACACAAGTTAAAAAAACAAATGACCCGGGACGTCCTCGAATCGACTTTCCTTTAACAAATCTGGTCAGTCCGTACAGTCATGAGGACAATACGTCTGCTTATTTTCATTAAATAATATATTAAAGCCATACGCTCCTAAAAATGCTCCAATAAAAGTACTACAATTAAAATGTGCGTTAGCCGTTTAATGGAGATTTTACATTTACATCATATTAGCTGTCGTCGGTCGTTGGTGTTAGGTCGCTCACTGCGCGACGTATAAGAACACAACAACTACTCTATCGCGCGACAACTGATCGGAATGCTCCGCGCAGCGAGCGACCTGCCGCTACACGCGCGCCGAGTTCTGTCCGGGTAGTCGAGGCCGGCCCGGGCTCCTATAACAATATCACATGTTTCGCTACTAACAACCTTGTATGGCTGAAACTAATCTTCACGTTTATCTTTCGCTTGTTCGTTCTTGTGTACAGTTTACAAACACTTCGGCTTCAATACTAACTGACTTCTCGTCCTCACAAATTATTCCATTTTACAAAACTGCCAGAATATGTTCAAATACACTAAATTGTTTAAGTAAGAATTTACTTAATGTACGCAGCGCACTTGTCGAGTAGCCCTCGCCCGCGAGGGTGTGTGTCGGCGGTAGTACTGACAAAGTCGTATTAAGTCTACAGGTGTCCACTGCTGGACAATAGGCCTCGCTTGCTTACTGTCACCATACACTACGGCTAATCTCACACACAAAAAAATATGTAGCAGACAACACGCCATTCAACATCATCCACGGAGTCACACGTCACGCTGAAGTATTCAGATCAGTAACATGTCGGTACTCCGACGCACACAGCCTCGCGCGCAAGGCGGCGCTCCGACACTAGCTCAGGTTCCATCACAGACGCATCACGCACTGTAGTACAATACTGCAACAAGGAATGAAGTCGCCGGCCGGCCCGGTCCGGCCCGGCGCCGGCCCGATCCGGCCCCGTCCGGCCCGGTCCGGCGCGGCGCCGGCCCGGCTCCGGCACGGGCCCGGCGGCGAGCGGCGCGCGACACTACTGTACACTGTCACGCTCAGTTCAAGTCACGATCCTCTAAGTACTTATACTCGAACGTGAAGCCCTCCTTCTTGCGCTGGCCCCACTTCTCGTAGTCAAAGTAGATATATGTGCCCTGGAACAATACTCACAACATTACAAGTTATCCAGTTAAATCAGAACTCATTTGCTTTGTGAAATGTACAATTATTTCATACATCAGGATTCAATACCAACAACACGAATTAGAGCTAAAAGTAACAATTTGCTAAAAAGATGGTGAAACAGGATTTTTCACAGATATTTTTCCTCTAATATGGAGAAAGTATATATATATAGTATCTCTGTAAGAGGGACGGGCCGTAATCCACCACTTAAGTATAATTTTACTAGTTAATAAGACGTAGTTACCTGTTCATACTCCTCATTGATGACCTTGGGCTCCTCGTGCCTCTGGAACCACATCATGTACTTGGTGTGGAAGCGCCAGCTCTGCTTCTTGAGCGCCTTGGCGGCCAGGTACTGCGCTTTCGTGCCCTCCATGTAGTAGAACACAAAGAACAACGTCTCTGTCGACAGCCGCTGGAAGAATTCCACGGAGTCCGAGTGCGGGAGTAGCACCTGGAAACAGCAATGTGTGACGTTAATACAAATGGACTCGCATGTCACTAGAATATAATACTCTTGATTACCATATTATACATTACAGAAACTTAATTAGGCTTGACAGTTGCACGGCCAACATTTGAACAATCCTGTTAAGAATTAAAGGTAAGACGTCCGGTTGACTGTATCACTGAAGGGCGTATCAATCAATCAACTCAGCATATCGCAGTCCACTGCTGGGCATAGGCGTCTCCCAGACTGCGCCACAGCACCCTGTCCTCCTTCCGCATCCAGTCTACCCCAGCCATCTTCTTCAGGTCGTCCGTTCAATCTAGCTGGGGGACGTCCCACACTACGCTTGCCGATCCGCGGTCTCCACTCCAGGACTCGTCTGCTCCCCCAGCCATCGGTCATTCGACAAACATGGCCAGCCCACTGCCACTTCAGATTGCTTACTCTGCAAGCTATGTCGGTAAATCCGCTTCTTTTCCGGATAATTTAATTCCTGATTTTATACTACAGAGAGGCTCCGAGTATAGCTCGCTCCAAAGGGCGTAAACTTAATCACTTCTTTTGTCCAAGCGTAATAGTAAAATAAAACAAGAAGTTTAGTAAGATCAGAGAAAGAAAGAAAATACGTTTATTTGCACAACAACAACAATATGACGCAAAAAAGAACATAAACACAAAAAAATAAGAAAAGGTTAGGGGAAACATGCGTCACATCCGCGCAAAACGGCCATCGCTCAGCATTATGCTGCGACCATATGCAAGACAGAGCCCCAGCGCTGGTTTTCAGCGACGATATGACGTCATAAAGATACATTGTAAAGATAATATACATTGCCTCAGAAGAAGATCGTAAAGATAAGATACATTGCCTCAGATTTCTACGGATGAACTTTAGTCGGCATAACCGGGGGAAAATGGCATTGTCGTTATTGACAGAAAAAATATACCCACGACACTTCATTGGAATAATGCGCCTACGCACATTCTCGCTTATATGCCATCAAGCATATAAGCGAGAATGTTTTAAAATAAGTTAAGTATGCACGATTGTTTTTAATTGTTGTGTCAAGTAATGTGCCTTTTAGTTTGTGCCAAATAAATGTATTTTCTTTCTTTATTACAGACTAGCGACCAGCTCCTGCTTTGCGGTTTTAACGACTTGACAAAACATCGAGATTTATCTATACTAATAATATTAATAAATAATACATAATAATAAAGCTGAAGAGTTGGTTTGTTTTTTTGTTCGTTTGAAGGCACTTAACTCTCGTCGGATTTGAAAAAATCTTTGAGTGGGTTGGGGGAACAAGAAATTTAACGCGGGCGAAGTCGCGGGCGGAAGCTGGTTTATTATAATATGTGAGTTCAATATTAATATATTATAATACCTATAAATTCTCTAAAACATGATGGTGAAAACCACAACGAAATCCGTTACGTAGTTTAGAAGGTCACACGAAAAGAGAATTTAATTTATAATATGTATAGATTTAATAAACAAAGTTTGGTACTAACCTGGTTGTAATATATAGGCGTGGGGCATATATTTCTCGGGAGATATACCCTCGTTCTTTCCGAGTCGGACGGGTGCGGCATATGGTAGAACGACGATTCCAACATTTGGAATTGTAGCTGATGTTCCTGCAAATATATCAGTATCATTAATTTGATAAGGCTAAGGTTTAGCTTCCAGTAGCTAAGACCTGGTCGGTGAATAATATTTTTGATGTTTGGTTTTCTCATAAATTAATGTGCTTAATAGTGTGTTGTTGTTGATAACAATAGGTTCGTTCCCTATTACATGGGACTTCCAACTGGTGAAATGTTGGTGAAATGTGGGTGTACTGTAAGTGCACCTCTGCTCAACCCTTCGGGTCAACTAGGCGGGATGTAATGTAATAGAGTATGGTTCTGATCACCATAATTGTTTAAACGCATTGTAGATTTGATTTCTTGCTGTCGCCGACGACTTCTGTGCCTTTAAATTCATATTTACTTCGTTCGGTGTTCACTTTTTCTTTCTTTTTAATCGATTTTTCTTGCCACAAGCTCGGCCTGGTGTCAACATTTTTTGTATTTCCAAAAACATTTTTTCTTTCTTTTTAATAGATTTTTTTTGCCACAAGCTCGTCCTGGGGTCAACTTTTATTTGTATTTGGAACTCAAATAAACCCATTTGCAATGTGAGTATACTGCATTTACTCCTGTTCTTACTGTGCGTGTGGGTTTTATAATTGTAATAGGGAATATGCATGAATTTTTTTCATGGCATTTATTAACAAAATATGAAAATACCGTAGTAGAGATGACAAAAAGTGAAATTAAAATTAAAATCGGCCAAGAAACACGGCCGATATGAGCATTTAAAACGATTGATTACACACCAATTAGACAGAGAGATCCGACATAGACTGTGACGTCACATGTCACTACGGCCATATAAACTCCGTGTTAAATTTCGTTTTGCGAGAAAGAGATAGAAACAAATCTTCGATGGCTCATATCTTTTTTAATTTCATAGTTATCCGAAAAACAGTTTTACTAAACTGTTTATTACATGAATGAGGATTAATTTTTTTAAATAAAAAAAAATCATGCATATTCCCTATTCTGTAAATAAAGTTGTAAAAGCAAATAAACCAAGTTATTCTTACAGAGTTAAGTGGTAGTGGGCCTAGCGGTGCGACGCCCAATAACGGAGGAATGTGCGCTTGCGCCAGGGGGACCCCTCGTCTTAGGTTCTGAAACATAAACAACAACCATATTAGCGGATAATTATCTTATTTATAATAACTTCGTAAATCACAGACTGTCTTTTGACAAAATGACTTGCCGTTTTGTTTTTCTTCACTTTTTTTTTTTTTTTTTTTGTAAAATCATAATGTCAATCTATTCAAGATCAGAAGTAACGTCCAGTGTAAAGTTTTAAGGTTCTGAAGTTGGTTGGCTTATCCCACCGTTTATGTGTGCAGTTCAGGGTTTTCTTTTTATTTTGTGTCGATACGAAAATGCTGTAAGATTAAAGTACAAATATTGCAACTGACTGGGTACTGTAGTACCTTCATCACTCCTTACGGCTCTTTTAGCGGATAATCTTAAGTATATAAAGTTTAGGAGACATTAGCACGTAAAGTACAGTACCCGGGGATAAATATTGCACATCGACCTTTACCTTTTTTTGTATTTTATACAAAGAACAAAAATAATTATCAAAAGAAGCAAATCATAATTGTTTTAACAGCTCCTAATAGATACCGGACTGTTCGTATTTCGTGCGACAGAGATAACGCTCTACGAAGCTGAAATTAGCCGATTGTCTCTTTCCAAAGGTCGATGTGCAATATTTATCGCCGGGTACTGTATTGAGACGTGCGGTGTGTGTACCTGTTGATGTGTCTGGTCCAGCCCCGCGCGATGCACGGCCTCCTGCGCCATGCTCTTGAGCGACGCAGTGCCGGCGCCGGCCGCGGCGCTGCTCGCGCTCAGTGCGGCCGTACTCGCTTCGCTTACTCGACCACTGCAAATAATATGAACAGGGATTAGAAAATTACTGGATGTAGTAATTAGCAATACATTCTTTTTTGGCATAAACTGGGTTACATAAAAATGTGATACCCTGACTCCAGAGCTAAGTTAGAGAACCTGTATTTTAAGAGCTAGTGACTTCTTCCAAATGTGGGTGTACCAAAGGTACATCTCAGCCTACCCCTAAGGATAAAAAAGGTGTGGTGTTAAAAAATGATTAAGACATCCCATGGTTACTGCCATTGTCGACAGCAAAACAGCTAAGGATTAATGATAAACATTTCACTGCTGACCATAAGGCTGCTGCGCTGCGTGTCGCGGGTTCGATTCCCGCACGGAACAAATATTTGTATTGCCTACGGGTAGTTGTTCCGGGTCTGGCTGTTTGTGTATGTGAATTTAAATGTTTATAAACGCACCCACGATACAGGAATAATTCCTAGTGTGGGGCAAAGTTATTTTCAAAAAAAAAATAAGGCTGCGTTTCTAACAGAAATGCGCGAGGACGCGTAGCGAGTGATGTGTGTAAAACTAACCAATAACAACACTAGCTTAGCTCAAGCAATGAAAATAAAGCGCTGTTATTCGTTAGTTTTACACACATTTCCATTATACATTTTGGGTTGAGAAAAGTACGCAAAATACGCGCATTGACGTGGAGTTGCGGACACCAGCCCGTATTACCTATTACACACATCCCTCGCTACGCATTGTCGCTCATTTCTGGTGGAAATGCAGCCAAAAATCCTTATAACAATGAATAGAAAAAAAAAAGTAACGCAAACACTGCTTGTGATCGCAAGTTTGCTGTTCGTTTTTACCAGAAGAGGTAATTGCCGTATATCGAAGATATTGCATGTTTTCGTCTTGGGAAATCTTTAATTAATGGATACCTTATTTTTATTAACAAATAAGCAACAGATGCTTTTGTGCATTAAGTCTAAGGTAAGTAGGTTTTTTAATATACATACCATTTTTTTTTAATGCACACAGCATTAAAAAAAAATTGGTATATTAAAAAAATAAATTACAGTTTAAAGTTAGCACTCTATACTAGTATCACAGCCTACCCCATCAGAAACCTAACTTGCATGTAAATAAACTACTTACAAAATGAAAAGTACCACTATATTTATAAAGCCAGTATGTTTGTCGATGCACTTGCACTTGATCCTATTCTACCTGACCTCTGTTCTGTCTGACCTAGTGACCTTGTTACTCTTGACCTAAATATAACCGGACCGGTTCACTGTGCGACCCGGTTTCAGGGAACGGTACCCAGTTTCACAGCTTTGCCGGTATGAACAGGACGGTATGGATTTGTAGATAGATTGTTTTTCACCCACTATGTGTCGCGCGTGATATTTTATAGAAAATGAGACATAATACTTCTTTTGTACAAAATAACTACGCTTATACATACAGTACCAAAACTGCTCAATTACCCTAGAAACGATCATAGCTAATTTACTCGTTTCTTTTAGTTGTGATAACGGATAATTTCTGAAATTCTTTCTAAAAAATTATGAGGGAAAAAAGAGAATAAGTTTATTTGCGCCTAATAAAACGAAAGTAACCTAGCATAGCATAGCTCGAAGTCTTTCGGAAATACACAACAATTGATACACGAACCATGCAGTGAAAGAAAACCTTTACTCCCCTACCCTAGTGACCTATTTACAGCACCTGCGACAAACTACCGTTCCTGACCTAAATATAAATGGAGACAGCTGTTTCGCGAATAACAAGGATCGGCGATTTGTCTTCAAAGGTTGGTGATTCCTAGCCTGTGAACATTTTATTTGACAATTACCTTGATATCTTCGTGATGTTTTTTAACTTTGTCTTATTAACTCAATTATAAAATTGTGTTACTCTATTGTTAGTTCATGGATATTATGGAAATAAGAACAAAGAGATAGAGAGTATTTACTAATAGACATAATTAGATTTAAAATCACGATGAGATATATTTTTTTTGCAATTGTTATTTAGCGTAGCGACACACCTGCCGAAAATACACGTCCTTGTTTTCTATAAAAATTGCGCGACGTAATTTAGAAAGCATTACTGGCTTAAGCACACTTAAGTCCATTTGCATGACAAATAACTAAATGCATTAGCGCTAAACGAGTTTAAAACATCGTTCTATTTCTGTCAATCGTTTGAAGATGACAGAGGCAAAATTATGTTTTAAATGCATTTAGCGTTAAAAGCATTTATTGATTTGTGAAATTGTGATATTTTATGTGTGCCTGAATGAAGATGAAATAACTGTTTTTGTTAAGCTCCGCCTAACGGGGTCAATGGGGATGCAGGGGTGAATCGGGACGAAACTTTAAAAGATATTTTAACATTGAAATAATATAGTTTGCAGGCAGGGCCGTCTTAACCATATTGGGCGCCGGGGTGCGAAAATCAGCCTGCGCCCCAATTTTTGTATTTTATTTTTTAAAACCTTCTTTTATAAAATTTTTTTCAATCATCAAATTTAATTTTTCCGGCTTTAAAATCGACAATCTTTTTTATGATATCGTCTGTTTTGTAATCAACTTTCAATTCGATAGGTATACTATAACCAAATTTGTCAATCTATCTTGACTTGAGTCATAGTTAATCGTAAGTAGTTTTTTATTCATTACAATTTCGAGAAGGTTTACGCATGGTACGTGTAGGTTTAAGGATTGGCTTGCGCCCCCTAAGACCCTGCGCCCGGGTGCCACGCACCCCTTGCACCCCCGGGTAAAGACGGCCCTGTTTGTAGGTATTTATATTGTAAGTACGTACTTGTTGGCCACATGTTGCGGCGTGTGATGCTGCGGCTGGCTGGGTCCGTTGACGGTGAGCGGCGACGCCGCTGTTTCGCTCGCACTCGCGCTTGACCCAAGAAGCGGGACTGACGAACTCTTTGACGTCTGTCGAAGGAAACACTCTATTAGTGCACGAAATAAATCTAGTTCTACATTTAAAAAAAATTACATTGCTACGTAATCTTATCGCTCCGTAAAAATTAGTTGATAGGCATGAAGAATTTAATTGCAAAAAATATCAAAGAATGAAAAAAAAAGTCACAGTAACATGTGCATATATACAAAAGACAAGTTAGCTAGAATACCTACTTAGAACATTTTAGACAAGAGAAACATTTATACTTCTAAGACTTTTAGCCCCTTATTTATAAACAACACAGACAAGTAAGCATAAACTTCAGAATTTACCTTACACCTATAACTTTTCCGCATTTTTAATAAGAGGGTTAGACAAGAGAGTATTTTTATTCAGAATTTAGATATGTAGTTTTCTTATACGTATACTTACAGGCGTTGATTGCGCGGGCGCAGGCGGTAGATGCGTGGCTGTGTGCGCGGGTGTAGTCGACACCGGACCATTCTCCACTACTTCTGCAAGAAATACACAACAAACTAAGCTCACTTCGAAAAAACAGCGTCAAGAAAACGTCAGATTACATAAATACCTGAAATATTTTCAAATCGTGTATTCTTTCAACAGGACACAAGTTTTTTTTTATAATTTCATACATTTGTTAACACACTCTAGGCAACCAGGCTGGAGATCCGATGTACGGTCAATCCGACGTGCCTACTGAACGTCAGATTGACCGCAGACTGGCTGCCTAGTTCGTTATCTGCAGAAAGAAATAAGGACACGTAAATATTTTTATTTGGTATGGCACGAACAATGGTATCTTATATTAATTTATACGTTTTTGTTATGTATTGAGATGGCATTAAGGGCGAAATTACCACAACCGGCGCATGTATGTATTGTAAAGATACGAAATAAGCAATCTATGGATATCGTACAGCGCAGCGTGTTTGAGTTCCATTGACCATGGCAAATGGATGATATTCATTACGTGAATTTGTAAGATTGGTAAACTCAACGCCCACTATACTAAGTATATTGTCGAGACGTTATTTTCAACGACTCATAAAATAACGCATAGACATTTTCGCAAGCATATTTTATATTATAAGAATATTTTTTAACACAACCACCTTGTCACATGTCACGTTAACACAGCAAAATCAAGCAATGATTCCAACACGTATAACATCATAAAACGTAAACAGTTATCGATCACGCTACACGCCGTGACGCTGTTTACAAACACACGCACGCACGTGGCAAGAGACTCAGTAGTACTACGGCTACGTTCGAACGAAGGGCGTATCAATAAATTGTACGGTACTAAACGTACAAGGATTCTCTGACGTATGTACTAGCTATTTATGTAACATGTACATTTGTATAACTGTAGGTCGTTACCATGTGGTAAGGTAAATTGGATGTTTACAAACAAATTTTAGTATTCAGACAATTTAGTTGCATGTGGCTTGTGTGACTCAAAAGAAAGAATAATACAGAGTTTAAGTTCGGGGTCACTTGCACATTATTTATAACTTTCGAGAGAAAACCATACCTATATTTTAAAGGTATACGCAGTTGTGAGTGTTGAGCACTATTGACGAGTGAACCCACACACCAGCACTTTGCTAGAGAAGACTTCCATTATAGGTAAGAAAGTAAATTGGTTTAATGGTATAAATACAACAAAAACACCTTAAAGAGTGAGACCTTAGGGCCTGTGCACACCACGTTTTTTAAACGCGCCTTTGACGCGCGTTTGTAGCGATACAGACGCGATACGCACGCGAGTCAGACGCAGCCTGTAGGCCTTCTGGTGTGCACAGGCCCTTAGGAGTGTGATTTGTTTGCCACGAGATGGATTTTGACATTGTTTTCTGATTATTTGACATTATGTACCTTACAATTCTAATTTTAACTCTCTTAGTAGCATTTGTGGTTAGGATATTAATTCAGATTTGTTCCAGTTGTAATGGCTATCAGTAGTCGGGTTTTAGTTTTTAAAGTTATTTTATTTAATTTATCTTACCTATATGTAGATAGATTATTTTATAATATATTTTGTAAATGTGAGAACGTTGAAGGCCTTGTAAACTATAGATATATTTTCTCTGCTACTGTTTCATGTTTACTATTATATGGATATATTTATATGTATGTGTATATATTTATTTAGATTAGTATAATATACTATATCATGTTAGCAATCTGTAACTTGTAATTATCACAATAAGTATTATAAAGAATTATAACTTCATATCCTGGAAGAGTCGCCTTATTTCCCTGGGAACCAACACAATCCAAAACAATGTATTTATTGTATTATGTAAATGCTACACCGCGGACTACCTACAGTATTTGTCTGTCCTTTCCCTTTTTAAATCCATCCTAAGGTTGTCTTTAAAAGATCGCTCTTAGCGATAAGACCGCCCATTGTGTCACCCTTTGTACAGTTTCTATATTTATGTCTGTAATTTATATGCTGTACATAATAAAGAGTATTCTATTCTATGGATCATATTCTATTTTGTTAGTATTTGGTGACAGGCCTACACTGTCCTCCCATACCTGTTGACATTGTAATATTTTATATAATTGTAAAATTGTTTTTAAAAGAGCAACCATGGAGTTTCTTGCCAGGTCTTCTCCATAGGAAACAACCAATTGGAACCGTGCACCTAGCTTCTGACGTTTCTTAACTGCCCATGTAGGTTTATGTATACTAGGAGCGCCCGCGGTTTCACCCGCGTCAGTTTCGATTCCGTGGGAATATCGGGATAAAAAGTATCCTATGTGTTAATCCAGGAAATGGTCTATCTATGTGCCAATTTTCATCCAAATCTGTTTAACGGTTTACGCGTGATTGAGTAACAAACATCCAAAATACTTAAATGGGATGGCATTTATCAGATATTTTTCCCGTTTTTGCAACATTTTCCATTGATGCTCCGCTCATATTGGTCGTAGCGTGATGTTCTGCCTAGAGCCTTCTTCGATGAATGGACTATCCAACGCAATAAGAATTTTTCGATTCGAACCAGTAGTTCCTGAGATTAGCGCGTTCAACCAAACAAACAAACTCTTCAGCTTTATAATATTAGTATACATAGATAGTATAGATTAAATATTTTGAGTAAGTCATGCATATTTGACATTCTATGAGACAATGTTTAAATAAACGTTTTTTTTTGTTGTGCCAATATTATTTGATTGTTGTTTATAAGTATTTTTTGTGTATTATATCTTATTGTTATTCTTCCTTATTGTAAACATTGTTTTTATTGAAATTTTACTGAGCAATAACTTGGATCTGGGTTTGTAATGTAGTGCATCTTTTTACCAAATAAATCAGTGTCAGATTGTATCTTGATCAAAATATGATTCGCGACTACAATAGATATGTATTTACAGAATTATAGTCACACTTTTTCATAAGAGATTTGTTCTTATGGAACAAATCTAACTTAGAAAGATGTATTAATGATTCTAATGATTATAATTCTGTAAATACGTACCTGTAGTAATATTTTGATCAAGATAGAACCTGACACTGACCTGAAAATTGCAAAAAACGTACGAAAAATTTAATTTTTCAAAGATTGAAATTAAAACGTGTTATATTTAAATGATTTAACAGCTATGGTTGATTAAAGTTAAAAATATCCTAAGGAATTCAGTATTTCATTTCTGCTTATAATTTGGCTAGATGTCGACATTAACACTGGGTAATAATAATAATAATAATAATACTTTTATTTCAGACCATGGTGTCCATTTTGTTAGTAACAATGTTCTTATAGACTAGTGTTAGTAATACTTAAAACTACCCACACCAAAACAAAAGAAATAAACAATAAAAGAAACAAAACTCACACAATCATTACTGCGTCATTCCATAACAAATGGCGCAGCAATGATTGATGTAGCTACAGTCCAGCCGACTAGCTATCATGCTAAGGACGCTGTTGGCGCTGCCACGTACTCTACGCACCAGGGATGCGCATCTTTTACGCATCGTAGCGTAAAAGCAGTCTACGCGGTGTTCAGCAAACATCCCTGATGCACTACAGAATCGCCGCAGCCCCAACAGCACCCTGAATGCATTATTAAATTGGACTCGGAGGGCACTGTAAGATTTTTGAGTATAGTCGGCCCACAGGCTGCACGTGTAAAATGATGTACAATATGATCTAAACAGTGTAATTTTGACTTCTGTCGAACAACGTGCAAACCTGCGAGCTATCATATTCGCCCGCACTGCCAGTGCCCTCCGTTCCCTCTCGATGTCATCATTGTCCTTGAGGTCAGAGGTCAGCATATGTCCTAAGTACTTAAATTGAGACACCCTGCGCAAAGCTGTACCATTAAGCGTAATTTTAGGAAACACGTTACCTATACTGTTTCCTCTGGCCTCAAAGACCATGACTTCACTTTTGAGTGGATTATATTTTAATCCGTGTTGCTCGGTATATGCTTCACAGATGGTAAGCAGTTTCTTAATCCCACATACCGATGCACTCAGTAGCACCATGTCATCAGCATAGCTTATGTTGTTTACATTAATTCCGTCTATGTGACAACCTACCCGGGTGGTACTGAGTGCCACAATCAGATCGTTCATATACAGGTTAAATAGGGTTGGCGAGGACAATCCCACGACAATCCAAGTAATGAGAGGAAAATAAGGACAATGGCGCCATCGGCTTTAATTTCCCCCAATTACAGACAGATTATTACCTTTCGAGACTAAACCCACATATAAGCTCCGGCACCTATTCGTATATAAGATCCCTTTTAGCGACATGAGCGCTCATTGTGTCACCCTATGTAAATTTTCTACATTTATATCTGTAACTAGCTTCCGCCTGCGGGTTCCCCCGAGTGGTAAGACGATAAAAGGTAAAAGTGGTTCAAAGTATCCCCATACCAATTTTCATCAAAATAGGTTTAGCCGTTACGGAGATTTGCCGGAACAAACAGTCAGACAAAAAATAATTCAATCTATCTTTAAGCTAGGCTAAAACAGAAATTCATTATTTGTTCACAGTTTCCGTAAGCAAGCCGTTTTTACTTTCGTACCTTCCGCCGGTATTAAAATCGCACGTTGTGGCCCCTGTCGCATTGGTCCAACGAACATCTAAGATATGTAAACGACCCCTTAAAATATGAAACATGATGACAAGACATAAATATTTTGAAAGTAACATTATTTTGATGGTCATGCTATAAAATTATACGCGTGGATGCAAAATATTTAACGAAGATGAATGACCGGATATGTCCGTATTAAAAGCTATAAATACACTCTCTCTGTCCACTAGGGTAACCGTTTTTTGACAGATGGAACATAACTCGTAGTGCATAACACACATTTCGATAATTTACACTTTAATTTGCATGTCGTATCAATTATCGATTTTTTGAAAACAATATTTTGCCGCTTCGTTTACTTTAATGCAATTTTGCTGGTTTTATAGCAGAAATCAGCGTAAAAATAAAGAATGCACTGGTTTGCGGTATGAACTGTGTTGTACTCTATACACATAAATATGGGGGCTTACTACATATTAAAACACGTTTTTTATGCATAACATTTTATGACAGTTTTCTTTCTTTTAAAATCGAAATAAAACATTAACATCTTTCTTACGGTGGCGGCATATAGGTGAAGTGAGCGTGGAGTGAGCTGTCAATAGTGTCAATTCTTAGCAAAAACCAACTCACTTCACCTAAATTTTCACGGTGAGATTTTTACAGAATCGACCCGCTGTTTCGTTCTAACTTCTAAGGCATCTGTCAAAACTCGAATAACCTAGTGGACAGAGTGTACTAATAATGTAGTGGCAGGTTGTACAAAGACATTCAATAAATATGTTTTTGTGTGACTTAGGTCTGTCAGATTCCGGGGCTGCGGAAATTGCATTCGAACTTGCAGCCCCCCGACGCAAGTATGCGAGGGAACACCGGGGTAGTTTTGGTCAGTAATAATAGTCTGACAGACCCCTCTGCTCACCCCAGGGCGGAAGACATCCGTGAGGATTTCCAAGGCGACAAAAAAATAATTGCGTTCTGGATTTCTTCAGCTACCCTCATGGGCGAAATAAGTTTATGTACGTAAGGTTAAACGGAATTGATATATCCTAATTCCCAGTAGTGGCTAGCTAGCGATTAGCAATAAAAAAAAAATAACATCACGCTTACAGTCTCCAAAGGGTTGTGCAGAGGTGTACACCCAGATATCGCCAGTTAGGTTTAAGACCGATGTAATAGGATGCGAGCCTTTATATAATAATAATTACAACAAAAAGTAAAATTATAAGTAAATAAATACATTACGTACCCCCATGTGCAAATATCATGACAAAATAAAGCACGACTGGCGCAAACAAAGGAAGAGTGCGCCAAGATAAATGTTAGTTTAGTAAATGTGTCAATAGGAGTTAATGATTCACGATGCCAATCAGTTATTGGACAAAAATGTTGAAACACCTTTTATTTCACAAGATTCTCGCGTTAACACACAGTTAGTGGCAAAAACACGTTACTGGTCAGACACAGTAAACACATACTAAACACAGGTTTCAATCCAATCACCAATGTCAAGTTTACTGTAGTAGTTTTGACATCACAACTGTCAAAAGTGAAGCATCATGAACCATTTGCAAAATCATCTTGTTTTCATAACAAAGTCATAGGCATAAAACAATATAAATTGCTAATCTAAGCGATTTAAACATAGCTTAGAACATTTAAAAAGAACCTAACTTAGGCAGGACGAGGCATCCACTCACCAGCTCACTTCACAATAAAAACAGACATGAAGAATCGAACAATAGACGTTTCCCATAAACCAGCAGCACACCATAACAAAAAAATTATGTAACCGCCATTGAACTTCACGGAAACCACACAAAACATCAAACTACGCAGTTCTCGACATACCCGAATTAATTCACAAACACCACCGAAACTCTTTTGTGAAAAACATGCACACACAACACTCGACAATAATATCTTTACCATCGTCCATATTTATCATACATTCGCGCGGGAAACCATTGTTATTATGTTTTCTTAATTATTTCTAAAGTTAGGCGCAGGTCTCGAACGGTACAGCCTAGTGACTGATCCGACGCTCTGCCATGTCATCGCTCTGGCTTACCGCCAGTTTTTAGAAAATTTTACGAATATTGGCGGAATGCCAGTGTACGATTAATCGTTTTCGTAACGAGTTTGTCGGTCGCCGTGTTCCATTCATTCGCGTCGATAAACGTTTTGTTTATTTTGTAAACAATGGAAGCGTAAGTTATCGCGTTTAGTTGTAATGATAACGTGTGTTTTAATTATGCCTCACTTTGTTTGTTTGTATTGTTATCGTTCGTCGAGGAAGTCACACGGTGGCGATGCCTTGTTGGGTTTCAATTGTTGTTACAGCCGGATTTTGCGGTTTCAGAAGCGAATGATATTCTATTTGTGGTGGGACGTATCGCGATTATTTTTGTATGGTAAATATAATTTAGTGAAGTTTGAAAGCATTATAATTAATTAACAGACAACAGTAATGTGGGCTATTTCTGTACTCCGGTTGCCAATCACACGAAATAATTATTTTGGCAAGCATTATTTGTCAGTCATGTGTCAGGGTGCTTCCTTATTTCACTGAATTTATATATTCTGCCTAATCCTTAAAATAAACAAGTGAAAGTTCATGACTGACGCACGAAATAGCAGAAAAAACACAAGGGTGATATTTTTTCACACCCCAAAAGTGTTTTCATAAATTATTAATTATATTAAGTATGTTTAAAAAGATATCGATAATAATCTATTATGAGATATCTTGTTTTGTTCATATTTTATTATGAAAACCAGCAAATAGTAATCACGACTAATAATTACAAGACGCACCGGAAAACAAACGATAATTTCGAAAATATTACGATCAATGATATTTTAGTAAACAGATATGTTATACACTTACAAAACAACAGAAAAAAGTGTTCCGCGCCAAGAGGCAGCACACATACACACTTTTCATTCATTTTACATTTCACTACAAGTAAAAAGGATAGCTTGATAAAATCAATAAGAAAAAAAGTGACAGCTAGATGTTGTCAATTGCGCGTGAATGTAAACAAACCTTATTCGGGCTACCAATCACCGCACGTTGGCATCATAGACTAACAAATTAACTAGGCAGAAAGTACAAACCACGTGTACAGAATTTGTAGTCGGGATTTGTGCCTATGCAACGAATAAACACTATTAAAAGGTAGGTAGCTGTTGTCACACGGTAAAGTAATATAAACGATCCATTTCTTTGTTTATGAACAATTGCGATCCATTCTTGAAGCCTGATCTCAATAGCAGCTTCATTTTAACACTATCTGTGACATATTATGGTAACGATAAGCTATTAATATTTTCTTTCGCTATATATGACATGTTTAATTTATAATTAAATATATCAAACAAAATTATAAAGAAAAGTTATTAAAAGGGAAACTAGAACTCTGCTGTAAAGATGACTTTACTGCCTAATATTCGCATCTGTACTTTTATTCTATGTCCGGAGTGCACGCATCCTTGTCGTTCTTACGACAAAAAATGTATTTTCCATCTCTTTCTTTTTTCTAACCTCCAAATATCAGAATATTAGGAAAATAATTGAAATATATTAATAAATCGAAGTATATTGTGTACTTAAATGTGGTATGAGATCCCTTGTGTTTGATTAACTTTGGTATCATAATTGGTACACTATCTAAATACACAAGATGGCATTTTGGATGGTAATTACGTAGCAGCGCGCACCGTATCACTCGTAGACGTGCGTGACACAGACTAAAGGCAATACGTCCCAATTAGGACGTTTTCTAGTCTTCACGATTTGCGCGCTCATAACATATCTGTTTACTAAAATATCATTGATTACGATGAACACCTTTTGTTATAGGACAAAACCTGAAATCGCGAAAAAGGCAGCTGTACAATTATGTTCGTATAACTCGTCATATATAGGGAACAGCTGATTTTTTTTCGCGATTTTAGGTTTGGTCCCATAGTAAAAGTTGTTCATAATGATGAGTACAATGACCTCTTAAGAGGTTGTTAATGTTTTACCAATAACCCTGTATAGAAAGTAAAAAAAAAAAAAATTTTTTTCGCATACGTATCAAGATCTGATTATAATTTTTTTGTCTAAAATCAAAAGCGACCACAATAAACGATCACGTTAAACCTTGCAGTACCTGTCATGTATAAAGTACCTATTTAGGTTATTGACTAAAAGATTGTTAGTAAATGAAGAATATACAAAATATCATAAATTATGCCAACGACTGTGTCAACTCAACAATACAATATTTACAGCGTTGATAATAGAACATTACATAAAATGTTAATACACGTGGACTCACAGCTGTATGAAAACTCACAAGTTGTAAATACAGAAAACGTCTTAAACTATGGCGTCTCAAAACATACCTACCATAAACAAAGTTATAACTTAGTAGTCAATACATCAAAAGGTATAAACTCACTGTCATCAACCGGTTTCTCAAATCCATAAACAATTAAATAAACTTCTGATTCATCCCCCCTTCGTACAAGTAAACTAAGAAAGTATTATTAAAACTAGAGATGCGCCGAGTAACACTTTTGCCGAGTAACGAGTACCGAGTTTTACTCGGTTCAATTTTTTTTCAACCGAGTACTCGGCCGAGTAACTCGGTTCAATCAAATTCGCATTTCGCGCGCGTAAACAAGTACAAACAGGTTCGCGCAATTTTAAATATTGATTATTTATTATATATTACTGTTCTCTTAATTTTGTCTCATTACTACTCATTCATTAGCATAATTTTGATTTTATTAATTGAGATTGTCAAAGATTTCCTAAATTAGTAATAAATACTTTTTGATTAACACTGTTGTTTTAATTATATCTACCTAAATATATTGCTTTTCTTAAACAAAGTATACTCGGCATTCAAACCGAGTTATTCGGCCGAGTACGAGTATCAAAAAACCCGCCGAGTACGCCGAGTACCGAGTATCAACCGAGTACTCGGCCCATCTCTAATTAAAACCTTCCAAAAGAAATTCTCTTCTAAATGATAGTGAGAAGCTCATCAAAATTTATGAAGTAGGTTAGAAGTACCAAGCGAATACACAAACAGGGAAATATGATGCTAACACTCAATAAGAGGGCCTAACACAAACGCGTAATGTAAATATAAAAAAAAAAAACTAACTAAACTATCCTTTAGCATTTTGTTTTATATTTTTTGTAACAAGTACAATAATTAGTATCACCCATAGATATGAATAAATTCTTACCACTAACCCCCTTACTAATAAACGTATCATATCAGATGAATAGTTACACACCGATAACTCTCTTTCAGTCGTCAGTAATTTGACTTTCAAAAGAAGAAGACGAAGCGCTGTGTACAGACGCTATACAATGTTTATTAGTAAGGGGGTTCGTAAATATTATGTGCGAAACGAGTATTTTCAATTTAAAAGCGTTCGAATTTACGTTACTTTACTGGCTTCAAGAAACCGGTGATTAGTACACAAAAATCAGTAAACAATATTGTTAAACACACTCACCAGGCAAACACCAGTAAATAAAACAAATGCAACTCACCGGTATTGTTACTGTTACTGTTGGTATTGGTGTTGGAGCTGGGCTGTCGGACGTGGTGGTGCGAGACGTGCGGCGCGTGGGTCGCGTGCGTCGCGTGCGTCACGTGCGCCACGTGCGGCGCGTGTGGCGCGTGCGGCACGTGTGGCGCGTGCGGCGCGTGCGGCGGGCTGGGCGCGGGCGGCTGCTTGCTAGGCGTGCTGGCGCCCGACACGCCGCCCGTGTTGTTGCTTATACTGCACATACACCACCACTCACACCACTGAACACACTATCGCGACGCGACGAACGTCATGCCGCTAGGGACATCCCTTCTATCTCAATGCCACCGTCGGTCATAATAAACGAGCGACCAACAATGAAATCATTCGCGGAAACTCTAAACCACTCGTTGCGCCCAATTCAGAAACCAATTTCAACTATGTATTTGTAAGAGTTTACCAGATCGAAATTAATATAAACCATGCTTTGTATAACATCAGACAGATGAAAAGTGAAAACGCAACAAGCAGACCACCCCTCAAAGCTGCCCTTGGACACACGCGACACTTGTTGACGTGAAATAGGTCTACATGTTTACTAACACTGCACAAATCCTTCCGCCCCCCAAAACACACCGGAACAAGATCAAATATAAGGAAACTGTTATCAGCAAGCAAAACGTGCGTAACCGATACTGCACAAGTCAGTTACACTATCTTTCATAAATAGAATCACATAAAATCAATAACAGCATGTATAAATTATGAGTATGCACATCGAGTGCAGACAGTTAATGGACTTTGAAACTTATTGGTTGCAATGCAGAGATCAATATAGAATGCACCGCGCGTCTCGAATGCGTCTGCTAGATATTTCATTGAGATTTGAAGAGATGTCGCTAACTGCCCTTTACAATAAGCTTAGGTTACAATGTTCGGCGGCAATTTTGTATCGGCGGAGTTAGAAATGCAACTTGTATGCATTTTTTTTATATAGAATATACTTAAATTAAACTAAATGGAAATTACTTGTGTGATTTCGTGAATAGCTGTGCTGGCAATCGTGTTTTTATAAATATATTTACAGATACACAAACATTACTGCATTTTAAATCACAACTTCATGAAAACTGTAACTTTCTAAGCTTATTGCACCAAAATACCCAATTTCATAATACAAATTGTCTAATTTGAAGTCAGAAATTATAATAGTTATTCTAAAATGAGCTTGAATCATGCGCGCAATGATAAGAGAGCAAAAAATAATTTTGTAGCAAATTTCTTTTCGTATTCTCATTTTTATGTGAATTTTAAATCTTATAACTACATATTTGAGTTTGCTGAGGACTATTTCAATGAAAAGATAATAAAATGTATCGCAATAGTAAATAGAATGAGTGATAAATATTATTTTGAGTTCATAAACTTACATGACTGACTATAACGTTTAAAACAAGAATGTTTTTGTGAAAATGATCCTCTTTATAATAAAATTTCTTGATGATATATTTTTTATGCTGCTAGTTAACCATTTCACCGCCACACGCACAGCTTTTATTTCATAAAACGTAAAAAAACATACCATTCGGAATATTCAAATAGCATAATCTTGCACGATAGTCTGTGTCAGCGAATTGCCCTAAACTCCATGTTCTTTAGAAATACACTTATCACATATCAAGAAGCATTCCAAACTGATTTAGTTCATTGAAATATAACAATAAAGTATTTTTTTGTAGGGACATCGACGCGCAACTCATGGATTCATTACATGATTCTGAAGACGAAAAATTTCAACGCATACTGGGTTGAAATTTTTCATCGGTTCTTAAAAAAAAGTTTACTGTTCCATACATTTTGACCGCGTAGGTTCAATTTTCTATGAAATAGCAGATGTTTTTTGATACCGACGAAAAATTGCTACGCTAGCCCCCTTACTAATAAACGTATTAAATCAGATGAATAGTTACACACCGATTTCTCTCTTTCAGTCGTCAGTAATTTGACATTCGAAAGAATAAGACAAAACATTGTGTAACTATACAGACGCTATACAACGTTTATTAGTAAGGGGGTAGGGTCTAGAATTATGTGCTGAATTCATGTTTATAAGCATAGTTTTACTCGGAATTGAGACCTCATAAACAATATTCCTACGAAACATATATTTTTCCATCATTCTCATTGAAATAATCCTCAAGAAAAAGTGTGGTAAATTACATAAAGGTGGTAATAAATACACTCGTGTCAGTGGACTGACCTATTGGTGGATGCTGCGGAGTTATTGAGCAAGGAACTAACGTTACACGTGCTGTTACTGACCGCGCTGGCGTTCACCGCGCGCAGCGGCAGTGGTTTTACCGGCTGCAAATATCAACACAACATCATTTACCATTTGTGTCAACACAAGATTGGTTTTGGGTTCTTTTAGGGTAATTTTTTGGTGAGAAATTCACGGTAAATTTAATGTTGGTAAGATAATCACGAGGCTTTTGTGATGTTAGGAGGTTTTTTGTGTTGGACCAACTGTTTTTTCGTAACAGAATCACGGTTGTCCGTGAGAATTAGATTTTTTCATTAAAAATAAATGTTTTAATGAAAATAAAACGTTTTGTATTCTATTATGAAGCCTTTTTTGTTCTGGCACATAGAATACAGTCAGAAAAGGGATAATTATATTGGTTGTATGACTTTTTACATTATATATAGGTTCTCAATCAAATAAATATCGTAAAAAGCAGCACTTACCAAGTTTGAATGAATCGTCGGTGAAAAAGACAGATCGCACACCTAGAACAAAAAGGGCGTAAGTGATCACACCATCTTTACAGAAGGGTAAAAATAACGTTTGTTGTCATTTATAACAATAAATATATCGGCATGCGGCTCTTTTGTAAAATTGGTGTTATTTAGTTACGCCCGTGTTGTTCTAGATATGATAATAGAACATTAATTAATTATTTAATTAACTTATCACTTGGCCAATTATTTACTACATGACATGTTGTTATGGACGATTTTTCAATCGTATCTGAGGAAAAAATAATAAAAGAAGATTTGACAGCTTTTGTATGGAAAATATTATGTCAAAAAGCCGTATTTATTCTTCAGATAAAGCTTCCGACGCTTGAAAAATCAGCCTTTAAGCGAGGATAATTAGAACACCGGAATTTGTTACTGGATTAATTCCATAAAGATCGGTTTGTTTTGTTTTTATTATATCTCACTATTGGAGGCCTGCCATAGAGTGGCGTATCTTACGGGACAATTTATAATCATAGACAAGCTTTCTGGTTATGAAAACTTTATCCAAAAGTGGTTTTACAAAAAGAAAGATAAATAAGCCACAAGGCATTTGTGTAAACACAATACTATTGAAGTTTACACGAAAAACCATTCAGTTTAACGTGTAACACTTTACGAAAACTAATGTAACGAATCGACGATATTATCGAAAAGATTCGACACACGATAACACTACTTACTAAGATTCGATCGTCGAAAATTAGTACGAAATATTCGTTCTAGAACCCAAAACTAATCATACATAGCAATAAATTTGGAAAATCCACATCAAAACTCCACGTAGCAGTACATTAGAAGGTAATGATTATAATAAATATATGTGTAAATGGTATGAAATATGTGTGCGCGTGTGGCTACTCACTTTGGTTATGTTATCTTCTTTTTTCTTTTTTTCGACGTCTATGGAGTCTGTTGAATGGTTGTGTACCTCTAACGTCGGTGATGTTACTGGACTTGTACCTGGAAATAAAATAAAAACTTTTTTTTTATAAACCATAAACAAGCTAAGACTTATGATAGTAACAGATACTTTTTCCGGGGAATTTTATGCGTTTGGGCTTTATATCAAGTGAGTGATTAGACTCGCGTTAGCCTGGCGTGAAAAGTACCGTTGTTTGGGTTGCGTGACCTCTTTCAAGACGTGCAACTCAATAGTGAAATGTCTCACGGCACGCGTCTTTTGTGCAGCAACACTCGCATGTGATATCATACTACAACCACAATGATTCTTTATAGAACGTTACGCCAATAAACTTAGTCTAGAAAAAATTGGTTCCATTCCATTTAACTTGATGTATGTAGTAAAGAATTTAACACAAATGCGGCAAGTCTTTAACAAAAATTCGCTTGTCATGGTTTTTTCATTAAAAATGACGGGGTATTTTGTTGTGTAGGGGTTTGGCTTTGTCACGTACGGACGCACACCCACAGGATGTCAGAATAGGAAGCGTTCTAGAACACCACAACTGCCATTTTTATTAGAAAATAGGGTTTAACTACCCGGTTACTTATCCCTTTTTTTGACTGATCAATCACTACTATAAGATTTAAATACCTACTTAAAGAGAAAAAAAAAGACCGTCAATTTACCCTGATCAAATAACACATATACCAAACAGTCCCATTTCGGTTTTAATTATTTACTTTCAAGTAGGGTTACTTCAGCTGGCATATCGTCGTTGTCAAACCAAAACCTGCTATGTGCAAAAAGTATACTTTTGAGATATTGACAAAAGAAGTTTTCCTGAAAAATTTTACATGAGAGTTAATTTTATTCTGAGGCCATAGTTCCACAACTAGTGGTCATAAGCACATAGCAGTTCTTTTATATGAGAAATAAGGCAGTGACCTATATATAAGCTGTGGTCAAAATCTTAAAATCTCATAAAATCTAAAAAACGGTACATAGCAGATTTTGGTTTGACAACGACGATATGCACTTAGGTCTGAACCAGGTAAGGATTTTTACTAAGGTAATACTCGCCGTAACTTTAGCATAGATAATAATTTTTCATACATACCTGAAAGCATACTAGTAGGAGATCCCGCGGAGTCATTACTGTTATTACTGTCGGTGGTTGCTGAAGAGGGGAGACCAACGCCACTGAGCTCGATGTCATCAAGTCCTCGGATGTCGTCGTAGATGTACTCGTTCTCCTCAAATCCAGGCTCTTGCGACGAGTCGATATAGTACTCGACGTCGTCCTTTATCCTCTTTATCTGCAATGTAAGGTACACCTGCTTAGACTTGAGAAAGATTGGTCAAAAATTGTTGGTATTTGGTGTTGGTATTTGGTGCACACAAAAAAAAAAATATACAAGTAAATTGGGTAAGTGTAATGGACAGAGAGACAGCATTTTGTAAAGTGTCAGTATAAAGGGCGTAAAAGACATCGACACGCTGTAACCCTCAGCATTGAAAGTTTTCGTCGGTGATTAAAAAAAGATCAGCTGTTCCATTTGGGGGGTTAGAATCATGGGCTGCATTCGTGGTAATTGTTTGCGTGTCGATGTCTTACTTTTGGTTTGGGGAATGTTTTATCACAAGGGCTTTAAACTCCAAAAACGATTTGGGTCCCGATTTCGACATTGTCGAATAATACAGTATTACTGAAGTCTGGTTTCTGTGTCAGTTTAAATCTTTATCAGACTCATAGATCTGTAGTTAGCATACTGAAAAGGTATTATTAGGTAGTCTAGAGTACCTACAGCGATTGACCCTCAAACTGACGAAAATATAGGGTAGTCTTAGTACCCATGGTCACTGACCCGTAGTCTTCCTAGAGCAGATTCGAAATAAATAGGTATTAATATGGATAAAAGCCAGACTTCAGTCTATTGATTCATTTACCGCATTATCATTACTTAGTCATCACGTTACTGATCTGCCTCAACATGTTTACTGTTTTGCTGACCTAGATCGACTGGTCTGACTCAGGCATTTATTGAACTTATACATAGGAGTTTACGATTACTGGATCGTATGGCAATGCTCCCATTTTAGTGTAAATTCAGACAGTGGCGTCGGTTTGTTAACCAATCGGCGCGGGCGCATGTCGAGCGTTTAACGCCGTTTTCGGGCCCTTAAAGTTGATGGCATATAAGGTGACTTTATCATCATCATCATCATTTCATCGAAAGACGTGTACTGCTGGACATAGGCCTCCCCAAAGCGTCGGTATAGATGACTGATTATGTCAGCAGTTAGGCAGCAGAAGAAGCTGCTACTTCTTGCACACAAAAATGAGTGAATAAGTAGTATTACAAACTGCAACCAGTAATCCACTTGGAATGCATCATTTTTCCATGAACTTGTTACTTGTAGTGGTCAACTAACTTATTGTATAACGCTGAAAAAAGGTCTTAAAACTAAAATAAATAAAAAAGGTTTTAGTACCAACCTGTTCTACTTCGACGGACATGTTGTCAAGCATTCTCAGCAGCGTCTCTAGCTTTTTTATATGGAACCTGTGCTTCTCCAGCTTGAGTTTTAGGTCCTCCATCCGGTCTTGTTTCTCCTTGTCCAATCTTTTCTTCTTACCCACTAGCAGTGACTCTATTTCAGACTCAAATTGATCAACCTGGAATGGAGAAAGTCTACATTAGTATGACTGAAATGGAGTGCATCGCAAAGCTTCTATCTACGAGGTATTCAACTGGCATGTAACCATAGTAAAAGAAGTAGGTTTTTTTAATTACAAAAAAAAATTAATAATATACTTTGTTCCAAAATTATCTGATAAAAGTGTAAGCAAACCCCTTTCAGGTTAAATTCTTACGCATTCACTCACTAAAGGGAATTTGTAACACATAAAATACACACTATATTTAGGTTTCAAAAATAACATTAGGTTTGGAATAACATTATCGACGATAATTATTGTGATTATAAAATTGTCAAATGAAAAACGTCTTTATGGTGACTTAAAATAAGAATTTCGAGTTTAAGCTATCAAATAATAAAACAAAAGCACAAAAAAAAAACAACAAATGTCAGTGGCACTAAACAGGCATTCAAAGGTACGTTTTCTGAGACCTTTGTTTACATTTTCGTCATATACTTTTGGAACAGACCAAAGGGAATTATTGTCATAGAATGGATCCATAGCACACAACCACAAAGATTCCTTTTGAAGATCAATGAAGATCGACAATATTCTGATGACCAACTACAGAAGACGAGAAATCCACATATCAAGCCAGATTATTATATGCAATGTGCCGGTGGTGCTAGGTTTCGAGGAACGACCTGGAAGATAGCAATCATTTTGTGGGAAGTTTTCTGGAGTCTCTTTCACTGTCGGATTGTCCACAAGACATTGTAGTTCACATTTAATAAATTATATTTTGATTTGAAGGATGGGCAGGGTGGATGGGATTCTTATAGTGTACATAACAAAGAGTATTCTATCTATGGGCATTTCTTTACCTGTGTTAAATGACAAAAAGTGTTATGTATGTGTTACCATGCTGATACTAACCCATGTCTGAAAAGCATGGTGATAACGACCATATCAATCGTAATGTCGCTGATCAACACCAAAGCAAATGGGCCCTACGCTAGATTTCCCCGGTTTTGTCCAATGAAGAAATGTTAACGGTAACTTTGAAGTCCACATTAATGACACAGATACCGGAGTAAGGGTGCCTTCACATCTGACGTGGGTCCGGCGGAGGCATTCGTCGAATGCATACGCAGCGTAGGCGCTGCACAAACGCGACGCTAGCGCCGCGTCAACACGACGTATTTTTGATACAATTACGTCTACGTGACAATAGCGCAGCATGTTCGTTTCCACAGTCTACGCGGCGTCAACGTGACGTCAACGTCTGCGCTGGACACACGATGTGAAGACACTCTGAGGATCCTCCGGCAGGTCTCTAATTCTAGTCTACACACCAGTGCCGCCGGCTGCGCGATGCGACACCGTCGAGATGCGCGCGCACCGGCGCCGCCACGACACTTGGGTGGCCCGGCGGCACACGACCGAGTTACCGGCAAGCCGCCGGCACCGAACCGTTGCGGCACGAAGTGGTGAACCAATAAACAGATTTGCCATGAGGTTTCATTTAATTATGTTAAAACCGTGAAAATCTGTCTATAACGGTAACCTTAATTTTGCAGAGGACGATCGATGATGGCAGGAGGCGGTAAAAAGTATAGCTTAAAGTATTATGAACATTACTTATGAGAATATTCATCGCAACGCGACTCGCCTAGTGATTGCTCCTATATCTACACGGAGTGGCAAACAAATGAAGTGTGCGCATATTAGAGTAAGAAGAAGAAAACTAAGTTGAAGCACGAGATGAACAACATACTAGAGTGGGATAACTAAAGTATGGCGCGGCGACATACGCCCGATTCGAAAAAAGTATCGATACTTCTGTTAGTCTATGATATTGTTCAAGCGATACTTGAGTAAGTATCGATACTTTATCCGAGACTCGTTAATATTTATTTACAAATCATTATGCATTGTTAAGGACATTCTTTTAATTCACTACTAACACTAGAAATTGCAATAGACAAGTTTGCACCTACTGTTTAAATAACATTACTTGTAAAATAAATATCTGAGGCAAGCAAGATAATTAGCGAAATTTGTTTATAGAAAAAAAAAATGATGCTTTTGTACCAATACTTTTAGTTTGGTGTCAGTTTTTGTAACTATGGAGTGAACTATACTTTTGATACTATACGATTTACCTAACCAACATGCGCAGCACTATCCCCCCCACCCCCCTCCCCCCGCACATACCCACTGCATTTGTTCACTCCTCCGTGTATCTGAGGTACTCACTTGTAAATTAAGTGCGTCGATGGAGGAGACGAGCCACGAGGACATCTCCTCTCGCTCTTTCTGCGCGGGGTCCAGTTTTTGCGCCGCACCCAGACCCTCCTTGGAATACGCCTTCGTTTTCGTCTCCCGTTCGACTACTTTAAACCTTTCCATTTGCTGGAAATAGAAAAACCTTTCTTTGAAACAACTGTTCATTTTCAAAACTGAAATGTAAAAAAAAAACGTATAGCATGTGTTTTTAATCTCATTTAAATTTAACAAAAAGGTCTAAAGAATAATGGAACATTTGTGTCCAATAAGAAGTAAAATGTGAAATACTCCATAAAGATAACCTTAGTCAAAGTTTTTGAATAAGAAAGTCTTCCAATACACAGTACATTTTGAGATGAGTGACGTGTAAAACTGATCGCTTTTAGTGTCCAAGTGTTTGAAATTATCTAGTCTATCACCTCTCGATTAATGTATTAAGTAACCTACCTAACCATTACCCTAGCTCAAGGTATTTTTTGTAAAAGAAGGGCTCTTTCTACACAAGGTCCATCAACCATACCCACAGGAATCATTGTCCAGTATTTTAACATTTTGTAGGCAAGACTCCAAAATGATTAAACATTGAAGCTGGTCGCTGGGCTGTGGCTAGTGCCCTTGTGCGGCGAGCTGAGTACCTATAGTTCTGACAGGGTATCCACTGCTTAGGAGACACTATTAACGCTCATTTTCACTGCGTTATTTCATGCCAATTATAATTTCTCCCACCAAAATATAAATATTCTTTTTAATTTTTGCAGCAAATTTAATCTTTCGATTTCCCCGAATTTTGATAATTTCTTGAAAGTGGACACCCTGTGATATTTGTCACCCTAGCTCATGGTAGCCTATTCTTTTAGGTGGCTTACCATATGGGTGGGCAATATCCCTAGACGTGGTCTCGGAGGTCGTCTACTCACGGCGAAGTGTTTTCGCACGTGCCACGCTCCCGAGCGCTAGGTACACGACAGACCCAATTTTTTTTAAGCTAACTTTTAACTTGACTAAACTATTTAAAGTAATACAGCTTAATGTAGTGAATAATATTCTGCTTTAGAACATAAGCAGAGAAGTAAAAAATTAAAACATCGAGTTGGAAAGTTGCGACAATTATTTCCATGCTAAACACACTTACACACGAAATTAAAAAAAAAAACGCTTGAATCAGGCAGAAAACAATACATTGAGTACTCGAATAATCACGGCTTGTAAGAGAAAAAAAAAGTCGTCCAAATTCAACGTGTGTAATGATGGCGGGAAAATGGTTTTTATTCAAAGTGTAACCTTTCGAATCATAAAATTTTATAAATAGATTTGTTGTTTTCGACATGATTATTATCTACAAACTCTTTAACTTTGGCATTTCAAGTTTTTCTTTATTTGTTAAATAAAGATAAAATCAGTAACTTTGGTCATTTAATTATCTATTTTAAATGAATCCGTAGTTAGCTAAGACCAGAATGCGTTATAGAAAAAATGGATTGAATAAATTATTCAATCAAATGAATCAATTCACGATGATTATGACATTATAAAAGGTTTCAGCCTAAACTATATTGGGGACAACAAAAAACACGTAAACGATATTAAAGTGTTGATGCATTCGCGTCCGAATGTTGACTCGGAATTTAAATCAGTTTTATCTGTGTCAGACATGTATCTAATACATGGGAGATTGTTTACAGGATACCGTATCGATTGGCATAGTGATGCCGCATTATTGGAGGGTTTGGCATAGCTTTTGGAGAATAGCCTATTGTGTACCCATAGCAAAATAAATCAACAGGCGTAAAAGCCTGTTATACAGCAGAAACTATTCTAATAAGAATATTTGTAGGGTCCTTAGAAATATCAGGTAGGTACTACTTTCCAAAGTGATGATTCTCTTTAACTAACTTTAAGGTGGAAGCGCTAAGGTAGCCCGCGAAATTCAGATTTTCTTACGTTTTTTGCAATTTGCTGGTCAGTATTAAGTTGTACGTCGATCAAAATATGAATCGCGGTCGTCACAAATATGTATTTACAGAATTATAATCATTAAAGTCATCAACACAACTCTCTAAGACCACGTAAGTCCAAAGAATGACGATTTCATGAAACAGTTATTCTTTGGACTTACGTGGTCTTAGAGTTGTGTTGATGACTTTAATGATTATAATTCTGTAAATACATATTTCTTACGGCCGCGATTCACATATTAATCAACGTACGACTTAATACTGATCAGCAAATTCCAAAAAACCTAAAAAAAATTGAATTTCGCGGGCTACCCTGGCGCTTTCGCCTTAACATTCCAGTTTCTTTTTTAGGGTTCCGAATCCAATGTCAGTCTATGGGGCCTTACTTCTAAGCCTACGCCATGTGTCTATCGGTCAGTCGGTCGGTCTGTCTGTCCGTCCGCCTGTTACAGGGCTGTATGTTTAGAATCCTAACAGGTAGCCAGTTGGAATTTTAGCAAAAAGCGTGTTACTCTCGCCTTTTTCATAGAAAATAAAAAAATAAGGGTAAGCTTTTATAGTTTTGGTGATAAAAACTGGCCTAGTGCGAGCGCACTAACTGATCGGTTTCTATAAACAAGAAAGAATCGTTTTGCTTACCAATGGTATCATTTTTTTTCCAAATATGGCATTTAAATAGATTCGTAAGCTAATTTTACCTGTGATAGCTACTTCCATATGGGAGGGTGTCCCATGCAAAGCTATGAGGTCTTTGCTTCATTATTGGCAAAGATACAAGAGTCTTAATTTTAACCAATAACGGTCCGTAAATTATAGGAATCGGTCAATATGAACCCTTAGTGCGCTCGCACAAGGTCGGTTTTCTTATTGGAAGCTGTTCCTGTAACTGCATAAGGCTAGCATTGAGTTCATAGAACTCACAATAATTCAATATTTATCTATAAACAAGGACTTACACGAAACACAAATAAAGCTTCAGTGCGACATAGCCACAAACTACTAGCAAGGGACAAGTAAACTAAGTTATAAACGTAATAATAAATGAAGTTTGTATAACTTTAAACCTCTGTGGACGCATTTTGAAAGCGTTGCTTTGCTTATTATACTATATAAAGCTTTTATATCTATGCTTGTAGGTATTACGAAATGCAAGTTTATTCTTACTGATAAGGGATTGTGTCACTGATTGGAGATATATCACTTCGAGCTTATTATTATGAAACTTGGGGGTGTGTCTATAATTACATTACTTAATTTTAAAATCGTATTGGATCCGTCAAGCCCCGCGCGTGCACTATGTATTACGCTACAATAGAAAATCAATTGTGTCTCATTAGCGGAACTTGAGAGGTCATAATATCGAAAGATGATTATTTAATTCATTTATGATTTATCATGTTTATTAATGTACATATTTTATATTTGGAAGCACGCGCGTTTGGTTAAGTTATTTTAGTACCCTATAATCTATAATTATGATCAGAATTATTGTAATCAACTTGCGACTTTTAATAGACCGTCTATGGGGGGTCTCTATATCTTGTATTAAACATTATTTTTGATTCAAACGCACTGGGTCATAATCATTGAGAATAGCAAATAAAAACAAGAAGATGCACAGACGGAATCAATTGGCATTATTGGAAAAGTTATTGAAGTAGTTTGTTCAACAAACTTTTGATTAAAGTTGAAACTGTTTTAAATAATACATTTTTATGTCTGTCTCATAGAAATGGTGTAACAAAAGAATTTCTGACTCAAAGAGAAACAAATAATGTGAAGACAGTATTTTATGGACAAGAGTCAGCGCCCATGAAAATAAAAGTGGGAAGAGACTAGCGTTCTTCCAAAGGCATCCAAGAGAAAGTTAACAAATACAGTAGAGCCCACGCACAACGGACCGAATGAGAGTCTAAGTGCGGAAAAGGGAGTCCTATCAATACAGTAGAGCCCCTTATAAGTGGGTGAAGGGAGGCTTGTAGACAGAACTCCAGTTTATTTTCTTATACATACTGCAATTCTGATTATAAAGATACTACAATACAGTATAATATTGGAATATATGAGAAGGCTGGAATGTAAAATTTGGAAAGCCTTTCTCTAACTTTGACTCGGCTTATATTCTGTTACGAGGGTCGGAGCAACTGCTATCCAACATCCATAAACCAATTACTGGGAAATACAATCATTTTTAGGTTAGGAAGGTGGTCACAACTCAAATGACATCTGGAACCAATAGTTTAAAAAATTTCTGAAACAATGGGGTCCTGGTTTTGATGTGAAAAGTATTGTCAAAAGATTCTTAGACGTACGCAGCTTCATTTCAAGGATTGATCAGGTCATGTTGCTTATGTACTAGTCTTTTGGGGTATCGGAGTATGGCTAGTTACCCTGGCGCAGCGAGCCGAGTACTTCTAACAGAATAACAACTCTTTGAGGAACAGGAACATGGGGGAAAGTTCCATTCTTTAGACACATTATGTGTGACAGTTTTAGAAATTTTACTACAGACCTAGAAACTAGAAGAACCTAGGTTCCCACATATTTGTGGACAAAATTAATAAATAAGAGTGCATAATGAACTTATGATAAACCCTTTTCATCCAGATTGATGATTAAGGAATCAAAATGTTGGAGCATTTAAGGTACTTTAAACGATCATGTGAGTGCATAATTTTGGGTTGAGGAACCAATATGGAGCACCTAATTCATGTAAATTGAAAGAAGATAGAGAATGTATGGATGCATTATTCTAATTTTTAGTCTGTTTTTCCAGTTTTCATACAAGGTGATTGCGAGAGCCCTATGATTCTGGATAGGGCAATACTAAACAAAATAATAGTTTAGCCAATTTTTTGTTTATTTAGTTGTATATTTCTATTGAACTTATTAAAGAGCCTTGCCAGTTCTGACAGTAAGATTTGTATCAACAAAAAACAATCAACTGTGTAAAACTTACAAACATAATGTGAAAGTATAAATAAATAAAAAAATGTTCATGCTAGGTTCCTGACAGGGAGACACAGGGTAGACAGTACATACGAGCACATTTAGAAAGACATGGATTTGATGGCACTTATTACATTACAACCTAATAAGAAAGTTTCATAAAAGTTTTAACAAATTCAAGATACATTTTATCAACATTATCAAATATTTGGTATATAGCAACAGACTCTACTTGTATACAACTATTTGATATTGATTTGAATGTCAATAAGAATGCCATTGATAACAAAAAGTTCATCCTTACTGGGTACAAGCTTGTATTCAAATATTGGTTGAAGACCGGTAATAACGTAAGTTAAATGAATTACTATCTTATATTAAGTAATAATATATATAGATATCAACTCACTGTTTCTATTAGTTTCCTATATTCTAAAAGTGTACTCTTATCCTTAATCTCCCCGGAGGCGATCCACGACTTGATCTGATCCCGTAGCCTCTGAAGCTTCTTGATCTCCTTCTTGAGGTCCGCCTCATACTTCTCCTTTTGGTTACTGTTCGTCGCATTGTGTACCTTCTGCCAGATGTCATCGAAAGTCTCCACACCCTCCGTTACCTTTTTTAAACACCTGTCTATTTCACCTGCAAACCACATTATTGCATTAATGCAAAAAACCTGTTTCACTAAAGGATCACTTAAAAACAATTTAGTGTTTTGAGATTTTGTTATTAGTACTGAGGGTAGGCCTGATAACGATCGACTGGCAGGCTGTCAGTGTCGATGTTGATAGTTTATAACAATAAAATCGTGTCCGTAGTACTCTAATCGTAAGAAACGCGGCAGTTTGTCAAGTTTTACCAACCACCTGTACGTGTTGCGATCTGTACGCGTGTAACTAACACACGTTTCACATATTCTGCTTGCCACCACTGGCTCCAGTACGCCAGAGGTCTCATCAATTGACAATAATGCTCTAGAACACGTACCTACATCGGTTGGGGTCAATCAATCTCTAACCTGATAACATAACAAATTACCTTGTAATTTCCTTGTCGCAGCCATAGCTATTTACACATATGGACGAACGTTCCGTACATATCCTAAACATACAAACTATTTACAAGAAAATGCACAAAAATTATTGATAAACAGACAAACTACACATCTGAAGCTTTGTTCGATTCCAAGATGGCTACCGTACACCGCTCGAAGTATAGTGTCTGAACGCATCCAGGCTAACCACCACAGTGAAATCTTGCCCCGCGCCTGGAATGGTAATTAGCACGGAGCTTTCATAAATAATTATGAATTATAAGTTGTCACAAATAACAACAAACTTCAAATTTTCCACAAAATGATTTTAGGTACGTCGCGTAGACCATCAAGAGCGCAGGCGCAAAATAATAGAGCAATGCATAGACAAAATAGCAGGTAATGAAAATAATAGGGCATTTGATTTTGTTATTTCTGTGTTTTATCAAATATTTTGCATTTCTCGTATGTAGCCCCTAATAACTCAAAATACCATCAAAAGTAATAATTTAAAACTCTAAAATGATTTTTAAATAACTCTACCAACATTGGTGTAGGAAAACAGTGCCTCTTTGTCTATGGTAAGATTTTATTTATGTCCACAAGATGGCAGCACTGAAATTAATATTTCTATTCACTACTAGATGGGGTTAATTTAAAAAACAGTCATAAAGCTACCTATGCACGGGTGTCAATTATCACCCTTAGGGGTGCTTTGGGGTCAAGCACCTTTACTATCATTATGAAGTCAGTGGAAAATGTAGAAACTTTTCTAAATCTTTACATAGTATAAAACAGATAGATCAAATTATGTACCTACTACGGAATTGTAGTCCGCGATAGTATTTAGGTTTATCTCCTAAGGATAACCCACAGTAACCATTTTTATCTTTTACTTTATTACAATAAAATTATTATGGGTTATTTACCAAGCTATTTTAAACAATGAATTATTCTTTATCCAATTAAATACATTAGATACGTTGTGCATTTCATGGAGATTAAAATTGCCCTTTACAGCATATCATTAAAATAAAAACTTTGTCGAAATTAAAGTTATTTTTACTTTGTAGTGTTATTTTTGGAAGTCGGTTGTTTTTTTTTTGGAAAACGTTTTTATTTTTCACTTTTTAGTTGTACCTACGTACCCCAAACAAATTCATTTATCACTACTTGCTATATATGTGAATATCAGTGCCAGGAACAAAGAGATTAAAATAATTTAATGTCTTTGGCCAGGAAGCTATTGAACACATCTGCCTAACCCTTTAAAGGGTACAGGCGTGATGTTATGTAGTGTGATTGGGTAAACAATGCATATTTAAGCTATAGCAGCAAACGCGGTTGATTTGCTGGCATTAATTGAAGAGTTCCGTCGTCTGTTTCCGAAATTCCTCATCAGATCTTTACGAAATTTAAATGGGACCATTTCGGAATGAACCTCGTCCGAACAAAAAAAAATTTTGCAAATCCATCTATATATGAGGCAGTTATGCCCGAACATACATAAAAAAAAAACATAAACAGCCGAATTGATAACCTCCTCCTTTTTTGAAGTCGGTTAACTACGCCGACCATCTAGTCTAGTGGCACCCTCTTCGTTTTTTTGGTTATTTCTTTTATTTTAGAATGAAAATGCAGAAAATAAGCAGGTTAAGTTGTGCTCCACAAGATTATACGTTAATATTATTATAAACGGTAGTTTTATATTGTTTAGGTTTATTTTAATCACTAGAACTGGCCACTATTTTTCTGCATTTTCATTCTAAAATAAAATAAATAACCAAACAAACGATGAGGGCGCCACTGCGCGGTCGGCGTTTAGTCGGCGCCCTCGAGATTTGAAAAGCGGGGGTAGAGCGGCTGACGAGGCGGTACGAAGTTCGCCGGGTCAGCTAGTAGGTATTACTTATACCTAATAAAACCGGCATTGTAACATTAAATTTGGAGAGTTGGCTTCAAACAACAAGTTAATGGGTCGTTATATTATCGTTATATTGTAACTTTGATAGCCCCTTTAATGGCACTAGGCATCGTAAACTACGCTGGTTTTGTATTCGTTTGCTTCCCGCTCACTGATTTAAAATCTGAAAATTTTATGAATGACATCACAGCGACTGAATGATAATAAAATCAAGTAAAACAGCTTCTGAACTACTGTTAATTTATGTACGTAATAAGTAGTTGTTACAATAGTAAAATTCTAGTTATTGAGCAAAATATTTGTTCAAAATTGCAATTATGAACAAACAATTTTGCTCAATAACTGAGATTAAAAAACTGAAGTGTTAATCTACTTTTGTTGCTGACCGTACCTAGTTCAGAGATTAATTTCTGAAACCTAGATCAGGGTATACTTACATACATAACCTTCCGATTCGACTTTCTTTGACGTTGGAAAACGAGTGATGGAACTCAAATGAAGCTTGGCAGGACACCTAGAAAGGCGCAAAATATTTGTTCATAATTGCAGCAGAAGTACAATGCAATTTTGAACAAATATTTTGCTCAATAACTGAGATTAAAAAAACTGAAGTGTTAATCGACTTTTGTTGCTGACTGCACATTGAAATGATAAATGAACCGATATATTTCACATCTAAGATGGTCTGGCGTTCGGCCACTATAAAATTATACATAATTTCAGTAACACGCTTTGATTAAACATGAGTGTATGTGACCTTGCCCTTCGTTGTATTTAGAAATACAGAATATAACACAAGAAAGAACAAACTATGAATGTGTGCTAGGTGCAGTACTTTTTTTTTCAGGATGGGAAATGATCAAATGACCCCTCCCGCTCTGGGTGGAGCGGAAGGGAGTGTCAGACTCTTACTGACTAAAACCCACCCGTGTTCCTTCCTTAGCCCTTTATGTTCCGGGCCAGCGGTAACCCTTTCGGACAATCCCGTTGATAGGTGCAGTACTTAATCTTGAACTTTTTTTCACCGTCCACGCTGTTCAAGTCCTCACTTATGCCTATTTTTTTTTTTCGTAAAATTCAAATACGTTTACGGATTTGCGATGTGTACCTAGACCGTTCACACGATTTACATATGGTAAGCACATAATGACTAATTAATAACAGCCGCACAGGTCGATCCATCAGGTTAAGCTACGCTTGCCGCGGTTGGTCTGTGGATGGGTGATCTTTACATACCGAGACCCCTCCGTGCCTCAGAAAGCACGTTAAGCCGTTGGGCCCGGCTGTCTTTCGTGGATTTTTGACAGTCGATACGGGTCGTCAGAAGCCTAAAAGTCTGACAACCAGTCTTACCAAGGGGTATCGTATTACTCAGTAACTGGGTTATGGAGGTCAGATAGGAAGTCGCTCCATCTAAAATAATGGTATTCAACTGCATCCGCTTAGAATGGAAGCCGATCCCAACAGAGTTGGGAAAAGGCTAGGTAGATGATGAAGTACTTACATAATGTAGCATATCCTATAGGTCCAGTTCAGTCATACGATCAACTACACACAGTTTTGTATATAACATGTAGGAGTTTAGGGCCTTTACAGAGACATGCAACTTTTAGCATACTAGAGGGCAAGACGCGATCGACTATTTTGCAACTCCATCAATGCTCTAACGCGATTTAGCGACTCCGTGCTTTTAGTCGCGATAATCAACGATTACTACGATGCTGCGTCGCATTTTTCGCAATCATCGTATTTTTTATGACAGCGTTTTCACAAGGTGTGATAAGTGGATAGCGTGGATAGCGACAGAAAGTCTCATATCACTCAAGGGCCTATCAACCAGTAACCAAGGTTTGCTCTTCATTGCGCGATGTTCTGTACCGGCACCATTCATGAATGGCCTTGTTGGGGTTGTTGGCAGTACTCACGGTCAAGGCTGTGTAAAGTCAGGGGGACGGCAAGGCCCTTGTGTGCAGAACGTAAATAAAATAAAATAAATACACCAGCTGCAATATAGAGGAGGTTATGTTTATAAAGAGGGAATACTTATGATGTACCCTGCAGTTGATTACTGACTCTGCTTTTATTTCTTTAAAAAACATTGCTATGTTGTCATGGCTTATTTATTATATTTTATCAAGCATGGCACAACAACGACGTGTTTATAAGGATAGGTAATCACGAGTCTTGAATACTGTGTAAATACATCACTTATGCACAATATTCTTATTAGAAGGTGAACAACTAAGACTAAGTATTCTATATTTTTAAATGATTACCTGTTCCTGTGTGTGTGTGTGTGTGTGTCGTACCTGTTTCCTGATGATATTTACAGATTGTATCGTCTTACACAAAAGCCAGAAACAGAACAAGGCTTTAGGTTATACCTACAGATGTAAGTGTGAATTCAATCCGAGCTTTGAATTTCTATGCGCTAGCAGTTTCTATGTCGTCCTTGATTCTGACACTATAAATTCGTGCGATAATATACCAACTTTCGCTGTTCGTAAAATACTAATGCTCGGTTCCTATAAACAAAAACGATGGTTTTGCTTACCAATAGTAGCATTTTCTTGTTGCCAAACTGGGAATATAAATAGATCCGTAAGCTAATTGTACCTGTGATAGCTGCTTCCATAATTATGGGTCTACTATGCAAAGCTCTGAGGTCTTTGCTTCATTATTGGTAAATATAAAAGAGTCTTAATTTTAACCTTTAACAGTCCGTAAGTTATAGGAATCGGCCATAAGTATAATTAAGTTTAGGATACGACTTTACGACTGACTCAGTCATCATGTCTCACTCTTGGGTAAAGGTCTCCACTCTTTTCAACTTTCGCGAGCCAGCGCGTCCTCCTTCCAGTGTTGGCTGAACCTATCGGGCTCATCCTGCCATCTCCTACGTGGCCTGCCACGACCCCTGCCTTTCTGTCTCAGAAGACTATTTCCCTTAATTAAAATCGTTCAAAATCTAGTCGCAATCTTATTTCAACGACAATCAATATCAAAAACAGGGAAATTAGAGGTATGTATTTTTGACTGACAGTGAACATTCTTAAAATTACGGGACTTGCCCCTTTCTATACTATTTGTGCTCACAGTTGATACAATTAGTCAGTTATATTTTAAAGCTGTTTTTTGTACAGACGGCAGCACATCAAGCTACCCGAAACTGTCAAATTTTCCCAATCAACTTTGAACCTTATGCTCTAGCCATAAAGTTGAAAATCTATTAAAGAAATTTGACAGATTGTAGTAACTTGATGTGCTGGCGTCTGTACTTAAAATTATTTAAACAAATAAGTAGGAGTACTATGTTTGTGAATAAACAACTTGATTAGCACATCGCCCGACGTGACTTCAGTTTTAGAGCCGATAGCACTGCAGGTGACTTTGGCTTAGATATACACTGTAAAAAACATCAGAAATACTTATCTCTTCACAAATTATGTATTGTAAAGACTCAGCACATCAAGCTACTACAATCTGTCAAATTTATTTAATATCTAGATTTTCAACTTTATCTCTAAAGCATAATTTGTTGGTCAGCGGGATTGTCCGAAAGGGTTACCGCTGGCCCGGAACATAAAGGGCTAAGGAAGAAACACGGGTGGGTTTTAGTCAGTAAAAGTCTGACACTCCCTTCCGCTCCACACAGAGCGGGAGGGGTCATTTGATGATTTCCCATCCTGAAAAAAAAAAGAAAGCATAATTTGTTATTTTTGTTATTTTGTGTTTGTAATAATTATGTAACTTATATGGAGATACTCTGAAATCATCGAGATATAAGTACTAACGTTAGTACTTATATCTCGATGTCTGAAATAAATAAATAAATAATAATAAGATTCAAAGTTGATTGGGAAGATTTTACAGTTTCGGGTAGCTTGATGTGTGACCTAGGTAAATATTAATATTAAAGACACATATGGGATAAAATATCTATCTAAGCCTATCGCAGTCCACTGCTGGACATAGGCCTCTCGCATCTAGTCTGTCCCAGCCACCCTTTTAAGGTCGTCTGTCCATCTAGCTGAGGGTCACACTACGCTTGCAGATACGCGGTCTCCACTCCAGTGCTCGTCTGCTCCAACGGCCATCGGTCCTTCGACAATAATGCCAGCCCCCTGCCACTTCAGCTTATGCTTACTATGTCGGTAACTCCGGTTCTTTTCAGTGTAACTACGGGATAAAATTAATATAACGCTGTTTGAAAACATCAAACCACTGTGTAGCGCTACGCCGTAGCAGCGTAGGCCGTATACCTTTACTTGATTTTCCTCGGAACATGATAAGCATTGTACTGGGAATTCTTTAGCCCTTTTTAACAACTTAAAAAAGGAGGTAAGTTGCATGCACCTGTGCCACGCATACAAAATACACTATTATGAAAACAGATAGAAGATAGAATACTCTTTATTATGTACACCATATAAATTACAGACATAAAATAGAAACTGTACAAAGGGTGACACAATGGGCGGTCTTATCACTAAGAGCGATCTTTTAAGGGGCTTGCATGACCTAAAGCGCGGTCACTGTCGGATTTCATAGAAAAGAAAGAGAAGCGCGATGATACAACCCTGGTAATTTATTGCAAAATATGAAGCAATTGTCTATTTATTAAAAATTCATTGTTTGGACAAAAAAAATAAAACACTAGTGTTTTAGTATGTTGCTTGTAGAAAATCAGAATGATTGCATGTATATTAGTATGCTTTTTATTGTAAAAATAAAGTTTTTAGAGGTATCTTCATGATTTTTTTCTATTGCATCAAATTAGTTGTATTATCTTTTCAACACACTATCTACCTAGCAAATATCCTGAAGAATACCATATATTTTTCTGATTTTGTTTACTGTATATCATATACTTTTAATGTTTCTAAAACTTGCGTTTTTTGTGTTTAGGTCCTGTAATCGTCTTAAAGACAACCTTTGAATGGATTAAGAAGGGGAAGGACATACAAATACTGTAAGTAGTCTGTGGTGTACCATTTACATAATACAATAAATACATACTCGTACCTACATAAGAGAATTTCCGCAAACATTTCATAATCAATTTGGCTCGAACTAGAAACGGCAATGATATTGCCCGCATGACTGTGTGAGTTAGAAACGGTATGCGCTAGTTAGGAGAACCTTATTTAAATACGTAACTAACTGTGCTTACCCTACTTACATATTGTTTTTAATAGCTATCTTATAGTAGGGCTGCGCGACTTCATTTATATCAGTAAGTAGATAATTATGGTTGCCAAGAAACGGCAGGAGGAGCGTTGGTAGACCAGTGGGGTAATGGGGGTTTTCGTGAAAATTTACGACACCAGTTGGCACCACTTTGATAAGAGGTCTTCCAATATAAAATATATGATGACGTTCATCATTCGATTCATTCATTCGTTTATCATTCAGTCATGACTAAAGAAAATATAGGCTTTTTGACAGATGCCTGGACCTGACGTGTCAGTGCTGCCACCTAGCGAACGTCATTTCAGAAAACCCTCATTGCGTAATACACTAAACAGTAGCAATGGGTTTCGTTTTGACAGTTCAACAATATTCATTACGTCATTTACGTTGTCAAGCAGACACATTTTTCGAACATATGGAGCAATGGATTATCAATATCCCTCAAAATGATTCAGATTGTGATTGATAGTGTGCTACGCAAAAGGGTGCAGTAGCCAAGTGGGCGGACCACCTATAAAAGATTCTGTGGGAGACCTGGATGAGACTCGCACAGACCAGGGCAGCATGGCATACAAGGGAGGAGGGTTATACTCAGCAGTGTGTGGTACAAGGCTGCCAATAGTGATAATAAGTGTCCCAATGCTGCGTGTTGGTGATTACATGTCATTAACCCACAGATATAGATACACGTACCTAGATAACGCAAGAGCAACTACTTCGCGTGCCCAGCTTACGTACAAAAATCGTAAGCTGCCACTTTCGCGCTCAGTCCTGTAGTACCTACATACTGCTGGCTGGGTAAGCGTGAGCGCTGGCGCTAGGCTCCTCGGGTGGGGCGAGACGGGTGCCGCACGCGGCGGCATCTTTGAATCGATTTGATTTTTCCATCACTAAATAGTGCTTGTAACGTCATAGTAGGTAGTCAAAAAATGGCACGCTTGGTTTTCATACAGATCGTGATACTTGCATTATCTAGGTCTGTCTATATCTGTGCATTAACCCCAGATTTCCTCACGATGTTTTCTTCTTTGTCTTTCTTGTTAAAGTGTAGCTTGTGTAAATTACGGTACGAAATAGTAGAATTTACATTGGTAAGGGCCCGGTTTCGATCTCATAACCTCACCTTCTATGCTGTATCTATGTAAACGGCTGCCTTCTTACCATGATGAGAAAATAATATATAGGTATCTACTACACTAAGAAAGTTTCTGAGCTTCCCATCAACATGAAACAGTAGCCCCATTTAATTAATTCCCAAATAATCGGTAAAAAGAAGCCCACACAACGCCGGTCAGTTTGTTTGCCTTGGATTGCGTCAGTGGGGCAATTAATCATGGTCCTTCAGACCGTCAAGCCGCCAGGCCCATTGATTCTCGATTACTACTTATCCGCAAACAAACTGCGCAAATATTCTGGGACAACACTCTACGAGATTGAGCAATCACTAATAATACCTAAGTATATAAACTCGTGAATTTATAGTAGGTAAATATTCTAAATATGTTTTGATTTAAAACAGTGTCCGTGGAGTTTTTTTATATATCTACTAGTCGGCGAATAGGCGTCCATTTTGGATTTCATATTTTTGCTAAGACTCAGACGAGGCCTTCCTTAGCCAACAAAGTAAACAATAGACTACAACTTATGACAAATAAATAGCTTGACAATAAACTACAATACTTACTAAGTTAAAAACCACTACAAAATTCTTCGTGCATCGGTGCATGTAGGTAATCTCATTGTAAATTAAACAAGTTTATATCTATTATAATAAAAACCTGTCATTGATTGATTAATAAATCATCATCGCCTGCCTAGCCTTTTCCCAACTATGTTGGGGTCGGCTTCCAGTAACCGGATGCAGCTAAGTAGGTACTCAGCTGCAATATAAGAACAAAAGAGAGGAGAAAGAAATATAATTAATAAGAAATATGAAGCGAGGCGTGAGCTTGCATTTATGTGTTGATGTAGGCAAGGCATTTTTGTTGTTTTTGTTTCTTAATATTTTTTTTTATGATTTATGTGGTCTGCAATAAAGATTTTTATTTACATATTTAATATCGTAAACTTAATATTTCAATGGGAAAATGGCGCTCAGTCTCGCATAGGTTGCTGATCAATGTCCGTTTTGCGTGGTTATGACGCATAATTATTTTCCCTAACTTGTTCGTTATTGTGTTCTTTCTGTCATGTTTACCGCATATAAATTTATATTATACTATATATTATATAGTATTTTAATTCTTTCTTTTTCAAAGCCAAAAACCAAAGACTTAACTTTTTGGTTTTTAACGAAATTAAACTAAATTCAAATGACGTCATAGCTATAAATAAATTTGCTATCGTAATAATGATTGTCTTAAAATCTAATAGAACAATAAATTCCAACAACTAACATTTTGACAAAGAAATTTATTGTATGTCCTCTAATTCAATAAAGAACTTATAGCGTCGGTTGTTAATTATCGACTTTGATCTTTATTAGTTACTAGAATTGTCGCACTGACAGCTGTCTAGGAACGCATTCTCTCGACGGACTTGGAGATGATATTCTCGTTGCTGTCACCACAAGACGCTGGAAGAATAAATGGACATCGGGTGACATCAGCTCAGTTAGGTTTATAGTTTAAGTACTCTGTGATCATATGAAAAACTAGCTTCTGCCCGCGACTTCGTCCCTCCCCTCATTCACCCTCTTAGGAGTGGAATTTCGAAAAACCCTTTCTTAGTGGATACCCTTCACAAAGAACACAACCTCCAAATTTCACGTCTCCAGGACCAGCGGTTTCAGCTGTGCGTTGATATACATATCAGTCAGTCAGGACTTTGAATTTTTGTATATAGATGTCAACAAAAGACATACCTCGCTACTCAAGTAACGCTAATTTAAGCTAAGGATACACATGCCAGTAGCTGGACAAAAGTCTGCAAGTAGCTTGCATGCCGTGTGCCACAACAACTTCTGATTGGTGAATACCTACCTAATAACATGCAAGCTATTTGCATACTTTTGTGCCAGATACTCGCATGTGTATCCTTAGCTTATAATCAGCCTTTATAGTAAACTATTGGGTTAGCTACCTATGTATATAATAATACTTTCGCACACGAGAATAAATTTAAAAAAAACCTACACATGGCCTCCACCAACGCTGAACGCTGCCCTATAATAATTTCAAACGTCGTCGTTGGCTACTGACGCGTGAAGGGTTGTAAATATAACCCATTCAAGTGGTCCGTCTAAAAATAAAGCTATCCACAGTGCGTGACTATGAATGGGATGGGCAGAACGCCAGAACATTGCGTTTTGACCTCATATCGCCAAAGGAATGAGCGAAAAATGTATAGGATTTTGGACAGTCATAAAATTGTTTAAAAGAATCGTGTTTAGTGGGTTGGGTGACCACAAGAATGTTTGTAAAAACATATTCCTGTCTTTGCTAATGCGCGGTTAGGTAATCAGAGAGAATAGAATTGAAAAGAGAGAGAGCACTAGAGAGGTCAGAGCATTAGTTTTCTCGATTTTTCTCTATGAATTTGAGACGTGGGCAATCCGACCAAGGGAAAGACAGAGGATAGACGCATTGGAAATGTGCTGCTGGAGGCGGATGCTGCGAATACCATGGAGAGCCAAACGCACAAATGTGTCTGTCCTTTCCACTATCAAGATACCACATAATGCGATCGGGAGATAGCAGCCTTGAACAGCTGGTCATTGTTGGCAATACCGAAGGCGAGGCCAAGCACGACGCCGCGCCGGTCGCCAACACGTTGGTCTGACCAAGTAAAAGAAGCTACGTCCTCAAGCAAATTTCAGCAGTTGATGATGCCAACTTTGGACCGGAATCGATGGAGGCAGATTGTCCGCTTAAAAAAGGGGTTCAGCAGTGATCACGATCCTCAGTAATGAGAGACCAATTGAAGAAGAAGTCGGGCTAATAAGCGGGTGGTTGAGTTTCGCAAGTCATATCGACGATTAATTTTAAAGTTCAGGGTTTTACGTGGCATAACATGTCTTGGATTCCATGAACTTGAATTTTCTCCTCTACAATCCCATCATGTTCGCTGTGGTGATACACAAGCCCACGATGTGGCGACGCTTTAGAGAGACCTATGTCCAGCAGTGGACATCTTTCGACTGTAATGATGATAATAAACATACCCAGATTAGGACTGTATGCCTTAGTACCTACACAATAATTACATTAATTACACACAGTCGCAACTAAAATTCTTTTCGTACAATTCAAAGCGTCCGAAAAATGACGCGAAAATGACGTTTGTATATCAATTTACAATGCGATTCAATTATGAATAGGAACGTCAATAACCTCTGTCAAACTGTCACTTAAAAAGTACGGGTTGCAAAGAAATCGGGTTATATATACAGAGGTCGGTGGGGTTATTGACTTTGTTAGTTTTTTAAATACCTACTCCTTATTTTACTATTTGTATTTCCTTTGTGTGTGAGTGTGTCCCAAATAAAATATTTTTCTTTCTTTCTTCACCATATGCCAATTCCTGCCGTCAAGTATTTCGTTCCTTTGCTCCAGTTTGAAGGGTGTCGGTGAAAGCCTATGCACAAGTAGAAGATACATGAGACATTTCAGCTCTGTGTCTGGGATGGCAACTAGCTTTCAATGCCTCTGTTATTCATTGCAGATGTTTTCTTTGTGTGGCGTTGATGAATACTTATCTACGACGGACGGGCTTCCATATATGACATAGGTATTATTATACTTTAATTTAAGAAAGTTGAAGAGTTATTAGTTGAAGAGCTAATCTCGGTAGAGTTAGGCCGTGTAGATTCAGAAGCTTGGCTCTACATGAGATCTGATATCTTTTTCACAGGGCAAACCTTATGTGGTCGTCTTGGCAACATTTTACATGAAATGTTTTTGGTGGGTAGCCATATTCTTGATGAGGAAGGTCTATTCAACATCATCACGGTGCGATCCTTAGGAGCCGAGCAAAAAGTAAAAAGTCAGAAAGAACGCTTAGCGAAAATGAAGTAGTAGCGAGGGGGGGCGAGTTTTATAAAAATGTGGCTGTTATTTTAGTATATTGTGTATCTTACTGCTTTCACGAGGAAGTCGCGGGCAGTAGCTAGTATACAATAAACAGTTTGAAGTCTCCCTGAAATTAGCTATGATGACGCAAAAAATTCGAATCTGACAGGTTACCGATAACTCACATTGTGGTTTACTGGTAAGTACAATAGTATATTTAAAACTTTAATAAACAACGCGCGAGCCGTTAAAGTAATATTAATCGTTTCCATTCCGTACAAGTTAGGTGAATGAACTGAAAATTTATAAAATGTAGGCTGATTATGTTTATTGATTCATTATAATACTGATTATAGTAGTGGAAAATATCCAAAGTTCCTTTGGGTAACATACCTAGTAAGTTTCAGGAATGTCATTGAAAAAAAAAATTAAAGAACCTTCCGGTCCTTCCCATCGCTCTTTATTGCTACAGGTAGGTAATACGAAGATTTTAATAACATGACATAAAATTACTGGCTGATTGTGATGAATAAATTCACTGACCTGTATTATACTCTTATGTAAACAATAGGGGTCAATGAATAAATTACATTGAAGGCCATTTATGGCAAAGAAAAAAAACATTAAAAAAAAACTTTAATGGCGTTTCAGATTTTTTTTTGACAAAAATGGCCATTGTGTTTTTAAATGCAGTACTTACGTAACCATTAAGGTTGTATTATCAATGTATCATGAAATCTGGCTATAATTTTTTTTTTTCACATCTAATTAAATTTTACCAACTTACCAAGTTATTGAATATTTTGTAGTATCAAAAAACATAAAATATTTTTAGAGCGCAGTCAGCGGTTATGTGATTAATGTGATTATACAGTATGTGAACTAACAGAGGGCGTTCCCGTTAACGCGCAATAGTACCTATAGCATCTATACATGCTAAAAAAAATATTACCATTCGAAAATAAAATGTTTTTATTTTTTTTATATTAAAATATTCACTAAAAATCGTAAATTGATACTCTATTTATTTAATTAATTCTAATTTATTTAATTAAATAAATTCCGACATTGCTGTCCTTCAAGTACGCGTGTACAGAGTGTTTCTTTAACGTATCAATTTACGATTTTTAGTGAATATTTTAATATAAAAAAAATAAAAACATTTTATTTTCGAATGGTAATATTTTTTTTAGCATGTATGGATGCTATACTATTGCGGGTTAACGGGAACGCCCTCTGTTAGTTAACATACTGTATAACTTAAAATATTAAAAAAACTTCAATTTTCTTTACGATGTTTCAAATAGGCATATAAAAACACAACGTGTAGAGTCGGTAGTGTATGTATATTTTAAAGTATCTAGTTTTTTACTTCCATCGAGATGTAAGACATAAAATCGATAAAAATAAAAGATAGGGAAATTTACTCGAGCAATTTGGAGAGATGCCAAAACTCACTGTTAGTACGTACAGCAGTTCAATTATGATTTACGGCTAGAGTATGTGATCTATACTATAAACAAATATGTATATTTCGATACTTCAACGCATGTTTTATCTGCACGCGTTTTTTTTTTCTGTGAAATTGAGGTTAATTTTATCAAAACTAATACCAACTTCTTACGAAAGAAAGAGATACTGGCCATAAAACCACAAAACAATAATGGGATGACAATAGGTATTTTATTTCATTTATTTGTTTTTGTTTATAATTGCTTTTCCAATTATTTTTTCATCTAAATCAGCCAGAAACTTACATTTATTTTTGAAGTGCAGCCTTTGTGGTGCAGCGGCATTCAGGTTCAGCGGCATCTTGGATAACCAAAAAAACAAATGTTCGTTTTAGTACCTACACCTTTTTTTTTGCAAAATATCCTGTTTATATAAAATTCGCCCAATTTTGTCAAAATTCGCCAATTCGTCAAATTTTGGACCGTCTATTCTAGTCTTTCAATTTTAAAACCCCCTTACTAATAAACGTATTATATCCTGATGAATAGTTACACATCGATTTCTCTCTTTCAGTCGTCAGTAATTTGACTTTCGAAAGAAGAAGACAAAGTGTTGTGTCAGTATACTATACAGACGCTATACAACGATTATTAGTAAGGGGACTAGTTTTTTAATTTTATTCATCCTTTTAAATAGGTGCAGATTACGTATTAACCTCAATATCAGTAACATTTAAAATTGCTATCCATAACTCAAAAAAAAAAACTAGCTTAATTTAGATAAATCGTTAAACACATTAGTTTTTATGTAGACCGTAAGTTTTTTTTTTTAACATAGCAATGGAATAGCTTAGTTGCCATAAATAAAATTTTACAAGGTTTTCCTGTTCTCAAAATCGTTATGTACCTACATACTTTTACTTTTACTCTGTTACACCTGTAACAGAGTTGAATAAACAAGTATGATTAGTTATAAAAAAACTTTCTTAAAATGGCCTGTGACGCCAAGATTATATAGAAATATTCATTCAATTATATAATAATTAAAAGTAAAGCTTAGAATGGTTACGTAATTACAATAATTATTGGTAGAATAGTAGATAATCCCTACAAGAAAAGTTTTAGGTATAAGCGAGAAAAGATTTACGAAACGATTTTACACAGCAATCGATTGGAAATGGAAAATAAGACATGGTGAGTAGCATGGCGTTCATTTTTCGGCAATGTGAAGTATCTCAATCAGTGGTGCTATTCTGTAAAAATCTCACCGTGAAAACTTAGGTGAAGTGAGCGTGGAGTGAGCTGTCAGTAGTGTCAATTCCTAGCAAAAACAAACTCACTTCACCCAAGTTTTCACGGTGAGATTTTCACAGAATCGACCGGCAGTACATCTTATCAATTTCGACGTAACTCATTTTGTCCGGATTAATTTTATTTCACAAAGATTATGTCCGGATTTTTATATACACATTGACATTGATGAATTTTATTTATGCAATGACAAATGAAAGAATTTTTTTTATTTTTATTTAATTAAGTATTGTGAGTGTGAGGACTATGTGGGTCCTTTCTTTTTTCTGTTTTCCTTCTTAGTTATAAGTTTTAATCATGATATGGCAGTTTTAATAATTTACGCGGCCTACCCAAATGTCCTACCTTTGGTATTGTTCGTCGAATCGTTGATCTCCTCAAGTTCTGAGTTGAGCTGCACGATTTTTGACAAATGCGTACACTGACTGGAAAGGTTTGCTCAATCTGTGTGGTGCTTTCCTCAAATGACTATTTCAGACACCAGTCTACATAGTCTTCACATGATCTGACCAAGATTTTGTCTAGACTTTAAAAGAAACTGTGACCTCTGTGTTTTTTTTGGCCTTTCTTTTCAGAATAGTCGGAAAGGAACACCGACCTCATCTAGTTTAAAAGAAATATGATTGACGTGTAAAAGTGTTTGTACAAACCTACTTACAGAAAAATAAATCACTTATCATCGTCATTTATCATTATATTTTGGGGCTTGCAAGATAAATTACACCAATCAATCTGCCTAGCTTTTTGAGTTTTCTCATCTATGTTAGGGTCGGCTTCCAGTCTAACCGGATGCAGCTGAATACCAGTATTTTATATGAAGCGACTACCTATCTGATTTCCAAACACACCCCAGTTAATGGGCAACACGATACCTCTTGAGTCTTGGTAAGACTGGTTACCAGACTTTTAGGCTTCTGACGTGTGTGACGACTGTCAAAGATCTACAAATGACAGACGGGACGAAAAGCAAAGCTTTGCGTATACTTTCCAATTAACGGAGGGATCTCCATGTGTAATGGATTGTCACCCATCCACGAACTGATCGCGCCAAGCGTAGTTTAACCTTAGATCGAACAGTGCGGCTGTTATTATTTAGCCACGCCTATAGAGAATCTTTTTTTTGTTTCTATATATCACATCACTAACGGAAAAAAATCGGTCATTGACAATGCCTGAAAACTTTTGTACGTAAGTACGTTCAGATTTCCTTCGCGCCATCAGTTGGAACTCGGAAGGCGTTGAGTGCACGTGTGTTTTTCGCGCTAATCTTCCGATAAATTACGACAAAGAAAATTGATGATACATACTTAATGGTTAGTTAAAAAGTGGCCTGAACTAATATTGGATAGTTTATTAGTGTTTCTTTAATATTTACTGAAAGATGTTTATAGTGAAGTTATTATTGTGGTTTTAAGGAGATGTAGTGTTTATAGATTTTTAGAAAAAAAAGACTGATTAATTTACTAAGGACAATGTGTAGACAGCAAAAAGGGATGTTTAGTGAATAGTGTTTTTTTTTTAACTGTGATCGAGATGTATTGGAGATTCTTTGATTGGGCCGTTGTCCTACTTTTGCTGGGTAAGCTTTTTTTTTTATTACAATTCTTTTTTAACCGGTAAGTCAACTCTTCCTGAAAAATCGTGCTATATTTTTAACCTGTCAGTTTCTGACGTAAAGTTTTCATGTCAATATTTTATTAGAATGTCAAAACTTTTTTTTATTTTTTTGTCAAAAACTACATTGTGAAAATAAAATATTTTAATGTTATGTTAATTTATTGTTTAAACTTGTTAATGAAGACACACTGAATAAAACATGATAAGCATGCCGTGGCTATGACCAAGACTCCGTAGAGTGATTCCAATTCAATGACGAATAGAGTGGTTCCAAATGTTATCTTCTGGGTACGATGATCTAGCCCAATTAAATGTCTCAATAGAGATTAACGAGATTAATTAAAGGATTACTCCAGCTGTGTGGCCTGATTACAACAACTAGGTACAGTAATTAGCATTCATTTATCAACGATACTTGTCTTCTCATTTCGAATAATTTGAATTTGTTTTTTTTTTTTTAATTTGAAACATTGAAGGGGGTATAAGCAGAGGTCTACTACAGTATACCTACCACATTTGGCCAGTTGTGTTTAATCCTATATTGGGGCGAGATTATTGCCATCGACTGAACACAAATTCCAATTAAATACTCAAAAAGATTCGAAATTAACTACGGGTCTCTAACTTAAACCTTTCCTTCGTATGATTTTCTTGTTATGTATTTCGATTTATTTTAAAATGTTTGTCCTTGTCAAACATATTGTACCTACCTAGGTTATTATAAGTGAATGATATGGTCTCCTATATGTATAGAAGCGCACATCTGTATTTGCCCCCTTTTATATTAATATGCAAGTAATTGTGTACCGACCGCGTACCGGAAGACGTAGCGTTGGAAGGCCTCCCTCAAGGTGGTCCGACGACCTTGTGAAGGCCGCAGGAACCCGTTGGATGCGAGAAGCACAGAACCGGTCGAAGTGGAGGTGCTTGGGGGAGGCCTATGTCCAGCAGTGGACGTCTTTCGGTTGAAATGATGAATTGTGTAGCCTCTGTTGGAGACCGCGACATAGGCACCCACGAGTTGTAGATGGTGGGTTCCAAACTAGACAGGCACTTTACTTTGTGCAAATAATTTCATTACCACTGCTCTCAAAACGGCGAAGGAAAACATCGTGAGGAAACAGGCATGTCCTAGAACCAAAAATTCGAAGATATGTTTCATCTACCAACTCGCAATGGGCCCGCGTGGTGGATTACAGCCCACTCCCCCTCACAGAGAGGACGTCTGCCCTGTGTCCCAGCAGTGGGATGAAGGCTAATTATGATAAGATCTGTCCTGTCCTGTGTTTCTGTCTGAAAAAACTATGCATTATCATCTGAATATTCTGAAAAATTTTGCGTGTCGTTCGATGAATCCGGGTATACGAGTGTTGAGTATGTATCTATTATAATTTAATTGAGTACTCACGGCTGTGCTTCGTGATCAGGTGCTTGTGAAGCACCGACACCAACTGTTTGCTTTTAATATTAGTTATCATTTGTGGTATCTATTTAGTTATCTTTGCGCTGGCCCCTCGCAAGGAAGCCAGAGTTGGGCATGTTTTAAGATCTCTAAGTAATGCCACTTAATATATCTGCATTAACATTCTTGATAACTAGATAACTAAGGCGGATCGCTCACACGAGCTAGAGTCGAGGCGGCGCGCGCCGCCGGCGTCAAGGCGCGGGCGCACAGTCGGCGCGTGGCGCGCCGCATGCTGCATCTAAGTTTTCTTTAGGAATAAATTGGAATAAATAGCAGTGCGCTCATCTCATATATAGTTACTAGAGCCGCGGCAGGGGCGAGGTGGTGGCGCTGTGCCCGACCGCGACGCGACTCCACCGCCATTTTGTGATTTTGTTTCAGGCGTAGACGTAATTACACAGTTAAAATAATGCGTGACGAATTGACGATTTTGAACCCAAAGTGGAATTCATCGAAATTGTACGATTATACTTGTATGAGTGCAAGTACGTCTTCATCTTCTGACGACGATAATATGTTAAATAAATTCGGATATGTGAAGGAAGCATAGCCGACTCTACATAGAGACTACGCCTCGACCGTGGCGCGACGCGACGCCGCGACCTCGCCTCGACTTACCAGTAAGCGACGCGCCTTACGTCGTCGAAATGTACCTACGTATTTATATTATTATTTTTGTTAGAATAAAGGCTTCTACAAACAGGCGCGATACGCGATATAATCGCGCGCGACACAAAGGCACCGCCCGTTACACGACTTGCGGCGCCTTTGTGTCGCACGCGATTTTATCGCGTGTCGCGCCTGTTTGACGGAGCCTTAAGAGCTCAACTGTCACTAATGAAACACAATTACTTTTTTTATTGTTGCTAAACTTTATAAGCTTGCCTAACAGACCAGAATATATGAACAATTATTGACGAGTAATGCTGTTTTCAGGATCATTTTGCGTCAAATCTCATAGGTATCAGACTAAGGGCGAATTTCTAAAACCGAAAGCGATCGAGCTGTCAGTGTCATCGATGTTGTGGAATATTGACACTGACAACTCTTGAACGCGGTTCAGCCGGCCGATTCTGTAAAAATCTCACCGTGAAAACTTAGGTGAAGTGAGTTTGGTTTTGCTAGGAATTGACACTATTGACAGCTCACTCCACGCTCACTTCACCTAAGTTTTCACGGTGAGATTTTTACAGAATAGCACCGCAGTAATAGTAAAAGCCAATATTTATTTGATCATGCTTAAAAATCCTTATTAAAAAATTACACTATACATTTGATTACACAGCTAGTTTAATCATTCTTTTACAGCGTTGGTTTTTCGATTGATATATTTGTCACTATAATATTAGAAGTTAAACCTACTTTCCTGGTACTCATGTAGGCATTAATTTACGAGCCTACACATCAACAACAATCACATGATTGTTTTTAATGAAAGGACAACATAAACTGTAGTAATCTGTTAACCCGCGCGTGCTCTGCAAACAGTCATCACTCATCACTCATCGTAGTGTGTTTTATCAGTAATTGTTGTGGAAATGCGGTGGCAGCGCGAGATATAACGATAATGTAAAGTTTCAAATGTGAAAAACATGCAACTGCGCTAATTCCCTAGTACAGACGCTAGCACATGAAGCTACTAAACTGTCAAATTTTCCCAATCAACTTTGAAACTTATGGTTTAGTGATAAAGTTGAAAATCTATATATAAATACTATCTCGCATTTTCCGCATCCGGATATTATACGACCTTCTATAAAGTTTCTTTGCAACGACACTACTCGCAACCTAGTACCATTTACAAAGTTTCGGTGGGTTTAAATTACGGTGTAGTATGATGGGCACGCCAATTTTAAGTTCTAGTATGTGAGGGGGTAGACCAGGCACAATTATACTGTTTAAAAATTCTGTTGGGTAATTAACCACTTCATCCGGATTGCAAACTGTATTGATGGAAAGGTGTGTTTGTGATTCACCAGATAGCTTATCTAAAATGCACTGATTAAGCGCAGTAACCTTGTCGTTCATAGGTGCTAAAATTGATATTTCACACAACCACGAATCTTCATTGATATTGAGATTGTCAACATAAATACTATGTATTAAAATTTCGCTGTCCGACACAACCTGACAAAGACCGGTAGGCAGTTCTATATCATGAGTACTATTCACTTCTGGACACTTTCCCTCTCCAACATCAAGAAGAATTTTGTTAAATTCTGAATCGGCTAAATGTGCTCTCATTACAAACAGACACTCCAATTTTATTTATTTGTATTGTATAGAAGATGTATAGATTTAATTTCATTGGTTTTAATTTTTTTTCGTGAGACTGTATTTTTTTTTTCTAAAATTAAAGTAAACAGAAAGACAGACAAAAATTATAAAAAATGTTATTTTGGTATATGTACCGTCTATACATCCATATGCATTTAGTAAAAAGCGGTTATTTTAATATTACAAAACAAATAGACACTCCAATTTTATTTATTTGTATAGATTGATTATTTTCCTCGCCTTTTTATATACTTGTTCATATTATTATTTTAAGACTGTTGAAATGATATAATTAAATAAAAAATTGATGTAAGTAATTCCTCAATGTATGTAGGTACAATGGCGGTGAAGTAAGCGCAATAACACCATAAGACATTATTCAACTTAGGTAACTACATATTATAATTGTCTAAGCACAAGTCTGTGGCCGTAAATTGCATACATTATTAAGTTGTTGTTGTTAATACAGCATGCTGGATTGTTCACCGAGCTGTCAAATCGAGAGATTGCTCAAATAATTACAAACAGTGTCTTCATCTTGCTTCACGTCCGGAATAAGGTAAGCGCCCACAGTTTCGCATCAGACGCATCGGACGCATCGGACGTAACGGATTTTAGTATTCTTTAATTGTATAGAAAGTAACACAAGTGTGTCCACTGATCCGCATCGTACGGATCGCAATAATCTGCTTATCGGTAATGCCGACGCATTTGCTCCGAGGGGCAACTTTTGCGATGCGGGCCGATGACGTCATACGGAATGCCGATCAGTGGACGCGCCACGCGCGCTCGCGCGTTATTCTTCGCTTTCCTCCATTATGTCAGAAACACATCCCCCACGTACGTTCACTACGAAAATCCGAATGAAAGTGGCATCGGCAATCCGATTGCTGGTGGTTGCGTCGGCAAATCCGGTCGCTGCCGATACAGTGGACGCATTATGAAAAACTAATCCGTTTGATGCGATGCATTCGATGCGTGCGATGCATCCGATGCGTGCGATGCATCCGATGCGTGCGATGCGGAACTGTGGACGCTTACCTATAAGTACTAATGGCGCAATATTGAGATAGCATAAGCACGGTAAAGAGCATATTTAATAAGCATAATCAGCCTATAATGTTTGATGGTCTTTACCACACCTTTAAATATGACCACACATTTCTACAAACTGTATTTTAAGCAGATTATCATCGAACACTGTCCTAGGGTTGGTCAACAGTGGGATAGTGTCACGTGGCACTTCAATTTTGACAATGTATGTTTGGGACGGTGTTGTTGGTCAAACAGAAACAAAGCGGTGAAGGACCCTGAATAACTGAAGTAAGGGGTTCAGGGTTAAGGGGGTCATCACAAAATCTACGCTTCGATAGTAGTTTTGCAAACGGCCCTGATTCGCTAGCTGTTTAGTCGTGATCAATACATTATTGTATCTTTGATTGTATGACAAAATCGGTACTCAGTTGTTTCATGTCGTACAATGCGTGCCACGAAAGATGAGACTTGACACACCACGTGGTTTGACTTGCGTAGAACACGATTTTAGGTATCTTTAGCGGTATAAGGTCGGAGTGCGAGACGGGACCGGACGTCATAGGGGCGGCGGAAAGAGCGGGGGAGGCTTGAGGCAAGAAAATCCAGACATAATCTTAAGAAAGACCGAAACAAATTGAGATAGGAAGATACGGCTGCACCACAAATCACTAATTTAAAACATCTTTCTAGTATTTCTATCAATCGTTTGAAGATATCATAGACAGAATGACGTTTTTTTTTTTTTAATATTTGATTTATTGTGCAAGTGGGCCTAAATGATGACCGAAATCAAAGTTTTATGTATTTCGACTGCTGATTCGTGATGTTTTTTTATTTGTTGTAGAGAAATCCTTCAAATTTCCTAACCTACATCCAAATTCAACTTTCTAAGTTTTTATAGTTTCAGAGATACGAGTTATTTTTCTAGAACACAAACAAACAAGTACTCTAACACCATGCAATAAAATGATAATATCTCTGTCCACGTATTCGGGTGTGCGTGCAAATTGCGATGCCTTACAATTTACCGCCCGCTGAGCTCGTCAGCTGAAGGTACTTGTGGTCTGATGAACTGACATATGTCGAATTTTACTACTTTGTTTATTATAGGCGGAGGTAGTTTAATGTCTATAATCCTCTTTGATTATAATCTAGACGGTCCTATTAAAAGTCGACCTGTATTATACAATAATAGAGGTCAGTGTATAAAATCAACCAACTTGTCTTCTTGAAAGAAATCTTTTGTTTTCTTCAACCAGTAGTCACTCCTGGGAAAAGGTATCCCCCCATAGTTTTCTTCCCTGTAAGTTGCCTTCTTCGCGAATCTCCCATAAAGCTTTGGTTTCCTAGGAAAGCTGTTCCGTCATTATTATAACGAACGTCATGAAAGCCTGTCATTTATACCAGTATTAGACATAGAGTCAAACCCCGCTCAAACATTTGAATTGCTAGATTTACTCTCATCGTACTTTGTCACGCGAAAAACTGTCCGTATTGAGAAAAGTGAGCTCACACATTACTTATCAAATAGCGTTTCCATGACAATCAAGGGAAGTCTGTGTCATTGTGTGTCAGAGGTAAAGTCATCACACCAGCGCTGCAGCGTTTCCTGGGCCTTCCTCAGCGACGGTCATTTTTGTTCTATTCTCGAAAATGTTTTATTTATTTTGCGATGCAATCATCAGAATCTGCAAAGACAATAAGCACCAACATTATGTTATGTTTTCTTAAATGAATACAATGGTTAATAAAATACTGTGTAACCTTTCACAATCGTGATATCTGTGTTAACATCACGGGTACCTACATAGTACTTACTATTTATTGGCGAAATAGCGACTGACAATGGGGATCGTCGATCAGGCCTGATGGAAAGCGGTGGATGAGGTCTTTAATGGAACGAGCGTGCCCAGAAGATGCCTAATAAGGCACTGGAACTCACACGCATCGACGAAACACAGCAGGCTGCTTGACGCCGGACTCCGATAGGAGGGTGGCTGCAAACCAGGCGGGCGGTAGCCCTACCGCCGCAAGGGAAGAATTGACCAGTCAAATAAGGTGTTGGGTGTGACTGTCCAGGATCCGCCCAGCGTTCTGTTCAGTTGCGTAACTGGCGGAACAAACTGCGCTGCACGAGGAGGCTTCAAGAAGGTCATTAGTGTAATGTTACTTCATTTAAAAATACGCTTGAAATCCCAGAAGGGATAGGCACCTCAGTGCTTTAATTTATATTAAGGTAGAAGTCATTACGATTAGCTCCTAAAATAATATAATTATTCAGAATCATCCTTTCCCCTATCCTATGAATTAGCGTCAGGAACAACTACTTATCCAAAGAATTTGTACGTTTACCGATGGCAATATTTTTAATTGCATTATACATTTATCAGGAGGACTTTTGTAATCTTTTAAATCGTGCGATGCGCGAAGTATCACGCATCGTAGAGGACTTAAGATTACAAAAGTAAAAATAATTCCACGACAAAATCCCTCCTGATTACTGCATAATGCAATTAACAATATATCGAGTAGCAACCGAAGTAATGATAAGTTACATGCGTGTGGTTGTAAACACCTAAATAGTGGTTATCAACATCGATATGGCAACGATGTTATGCTCGATAAATATATCGATAACCGAAAATAGAATCTATTTTGTGACTTCGCAAACGTGGATAAATAAACTGCTTGATATAATAGGTAATGATTAATTATGATATTAAATGGCGACGACGCGGTTGAATGACGGTTACGATTTGTGATTTGGTTTGGCGGTCTTGCTGATAATGATCATGGGTTTTCCGAATATGAAGATATAAATAATTATCTAAACTAATCTATCCCTACTAATCCATACTAATATTATAAATGAGAAAGTGTGTCTGTCTGTCTGTTACCTCTTCACGCTTAAACCGCTGAACCGATTTAGATCAAATTTTGTATAGAGATTGTTTGAGTCCCGGGAAAGGACATAGGATAGTTTTTATCCTGATATTCTCACGGGATCGAAACTTACTCGGGTGAAACCGCGGGTTGCTGCTAGTATCCAATACTAATATTATAAATTCGAAAGTAACTCTGTCTGTCTGTCTGTAAGTTACCTTTTCACGCCTAAACCACTGAACGGATTTCGATAAAATTTGGCAGAGAGATAGATTGCATCACGGAGAAGGACATAGGATAGTTTTAATCAACATACCTCGCGGGCGAAGCTGCGGGCGGAAGCTAGTAATAATATATTTTTCTGATTTTGTTTACTGTATAGTCCAGTCAAATAAGACTTTGAAGGTTACAATAATTCCCATAGAGCTAAAAATTGGTATGAATGTTCAGAATACTATTATAAATGAATTGTGAAAAGTCCCCATGAATCCCCCTTGTGCAAAATTTTTTATTGATGGTGAAAGTTTGCAAAAATAGGTTTTTCGCGTTTTTCAGCTAAACGGTGAGTTTTACAGCAAAAATAGTTCAGACAAAAATTGTAGATCATCCGATTCTCTACAAAAAATGTATCCACACTTTTTTTCGTAATTATTGCCATTTCCGTGATATAGCGGTTGAAAGAATTGAAAAAAATATTTTATTCGTAATATGCACGTTAATGTACTTTTATATAGGTACATTTTTGAACCGTTATACGAGTAAACATATGAGTCCCTGTCTTTTTTTTTTTTTTTGTTTAGCCTGCGCTGTCCCACTCATGGGCAAAGGCCTCCATCCACTCCTTCCATCATTCGCGAGCCCGCGCGTCCTCCTTCCAGTTTTGATGGAACCTATCCAGCTCGTCCCGCCATCTCCTACGTGGTCTGCCGCGACCCCGCCTCACTGTCTTATACATACAAAATACCAGACATCTGTAAAAATTCATGTGCACGGTATCAATGCTACTTTTTCGAGTATAATTTTTTCGACACTGCACATGAATTTTGTATGTATAAGACAGTGAGGCGGGGTCGCGGCAGACCACGTAGGAGATGGCGGGACGAGCTGGATAGGTTCCATCAAAACTAGAAGGAGGACGCGCGGGCTCGCGCAAGATGGAAGGAGTGGAGGGAGGCCTTTGCCCATGAGTGGGACAGCGCAGGCTAAACAAAAAAAAAAAAGACAGGGATTCATATGTTTACTCGTATAACGGTTCAAAAATGTATATAAAAGTACATACATTAACGTGCATATTACGAATAAAATATTTTTTTCAATTCTTTCAACCAACTATGAAAAAAAGTGTGGATACATTTTTTGTAGAAAATCGGATGATTTACAATTTTTGTCTGAACTATTTTTGCTGTAAAACTCACCGTTTAGCTGAAAAACGCGAAAAACCAAGTTTTGCAAACTTTCACCATCAATAAAAAAATTTGCACAAGGGGGATTGATGGGGACTTTTCACAATTCATTTATAATAGTATTCTGAACATTCATACCAATTTTTGGCTCTATGGGAATTATTGTAACCTTACCTCTATTTTAAGGACTAATTTGACTGGGCTATGTAGTCGATCTTTATAAGTATAAAGAGGTAACATTTGTGAGTTTGTATGTAGAGGTTCATCTTCGGAACTGCTGATCCGACTCTGAAAATTCATTCACTAATGGGATATTGCAGAATGTTATAGGAATATTTTATGTTTTTTACACATTGTGTGTATGAGATTTGCATTTAATTTTAGATGCAGTTAGCAGGATTGGCTACAGAGATTGGCCGGCTGATTATTTAGAACCATTGATATTAGGAATCAATGCTTAGAACAGGTTTTTTTTTATTTATTTTTTTCATAGCGTGTTTGTACCTACACCTGCCTGGTAACCACAAGTAAAGCGCGCGTCGCTTCGTGAGATAAAAATACTGTTCTATTATGTAGACAACCATAAACTGTCTATTCCTTTAGAACCTAAAAAAACAACAAATTAGTATAAGTATTTACAGAGTAAAAAAATATTCAAGGTAAATAATAATATATGGTGTATATCTTGGTATTTATTAAGATATAATGGAAGGTATACCACCCACGGACGATCACGTACCGTTTTATTACAAATGGCGCCACTATAAAAATTCGTCACGACAAAAAGATGCTTTCAGCTACATTTTGACATACCTAAAACTGGCCCATGCATGGGTGACCATCTTTACATATCAAATTCAAACATTTTTTTATTTGTTGAACATATGTAGTTTAGGTACAGATGTTGTAGGTAGTTAATTATTAAAGAATGTCTAGCCGTCATCGGCGTACAAAAATACCAAGATACAAGATCAAGACCCGCTCCGTGTCATGGAAAACACGTTAAGTCGTTCCGACTGTCATTTGAGGTTCTTTGGCAGTCGTTACGGTTCGTCAGAGAAGTCTGACAACGAGTATTAACAAGGGGTAAGTACCGTATCTCCCAGCAACTGGATTGTGGAGGTCAGATAGGCGGCCGCTTCAGCATGTAAAATACTGGTATTCAGCTGCATCCGGTTAGACTGGAAGCCGACCCCAACGTAGTTGGGAAAAATCTAGGCAGGTGATTATGATATACCTAAAAGCATTATATCGACGGCGAAGTGCCAATACCTTCTTAACTGACATTTTTCGAGAAATTCACTTTTTTATCGTTTTGACCACTTTTTTTCGTGTTATTCGCATGTTTTAGTGAAATCTCCTAAGTGTATCTTTAGTTTCAACAGCATTAAATTAAAATATGGAAGTACCTCCCAACTAAACCAACGCGAAATGTCTATTTTTAACGTTTTTTTTTCAGTTTGTGTAAATTATTGACTTTGTCAGTTAGGTGTTATTGGCACTTCGCCGTCGATATAAGGTATATAACAGTGTTATTTCGGTAGCAAATAATTATGTAGAATAATTTTAGTCCATCCGCCATCGCTACGTCAGCTAAGATTTATGTTTCTATGTCACAAATACAATTAAAGCTACTGAAATACCCTTATCAGATATCGTAGTTCCTAAGTATACAAAAATAATGCAATGACGTCATAGTTTCGAGTTAATAAATCCGTTTCAAATAAAACTATCAAAAACAGCAGGAAAATAGTCACGAGGATATGTACGTAGGTACTGCGGTGCTATTCCGTAAAAATCTCACCGTGAAAACTTAGGTGAAGTGAGCGTGGAGTGAGCTGTCAATAGTGTCAATTCCTAGCAAAAACAAACTCACTTCACCTAAGTTTTCACGGTGAGATTTTTACAGAATCGACCGGGTGTTTTGAAGTAGCCAGAGACGGGCTATCGGGCCCGTAGCAAGTGGCTACGATAGTGCTACGACTGTGCTACGAGATGAAAGAAAATTTCGTTTTGTTTTTTCTTAGCCTTTACTGTCCCAATGCTAGGCAAAAGCTTCACCCAAGTCCTTCCAGGGACTCTTTTCCCGAGCCACCTCAAGCCAGCCTTCACTGTCCAGGTCGTATCGCCATCTCTTTCTGGACCGACCCCGGTGGCGCTGTCCATCTTCAGGCACCCACAGAAACTTACGTATGGAAAAAAAAGAAAGTTGGTTACTTAAATTAAACCTGTTATATAATCACATTTATATCTAGCTTTTGCCTCTGGGACTTCGGCCGCGTGAAATTACGGCACCCGAGACCCGACACACCGCGCCGCATCTAATCGCCCGCCCGCGCTAATACTTCGTTTTCGCTTCCAGTTCTTTCTGACTTTTTTCATTTTACTTGGCTCCCAAGGGTCCAAAAGTGATATTAAATAGCCTTCCCCAAGAATGAGGGTTTTCTAAAATGACGTTCGCCAGGTGGCAGCACTGACACGTCAGGTCCAGACATCTGTCAAAGAGCCTACTATATTTTCTTTAGTCATGACTGAATGATGAACGAATGAATGAATCGAATGATGAACGTCATCATATATTTTATATTGGAAGACCTCTTGTCACAGTGGTGCCAACTGGTGTCGTAAATTTTCACGAAAACCCTCATTGGGCTATCAAGTAGTCGGTAGTTCCAGAGATAAGTGTCTTCAAACAAACAAACTCTTAAGTTGTATTATAGATAAGTGCGTTCAAACAAACAAACTCTTTAGCTATATTAATAGAATACAGGGTCAAATTAAATTAGCTAGCGGAACTGTGCAGACGTGATGGGTCTACTCTAAACGCGATAAAATAAAAAAATAAAATATTCGATGTTTTTTATTTAGCGGTCAACGACCTCTGGGACATTAATTGAATCATAATTTTATTAAGTCATTATATTTGTAGCCAGGAATATAATAATTACTTATCTTTCATATTAGAACTCCTTTGAATATTATTTGTTGTTTAATTTATAACTGTTTATATGTAGGTAGGTTAACTATAACTACATGGACAAACTTCTATTATTTTTTGCAAATCCAATAAGTTACTCGTATATTGAGCATTTTTTTTGTCCATTCTGTTATATTGTATAACTACTAGTATAACTAGATGGACTGACCCTTGTTAGGTACCTACTAGAAGTACGAGTTGAGAAAGTCTGTTTTCTTTTGTTTTACCGTATTTAGCTATCGATACTTACCCATCACATCTGTAAAGTTTAAAATAAAAATGAAAACAGATTTTCTGAACTGATATTTCATGTGAAGGGCACAAATAGCCCCACAAAAAAAAAACATCAAATTATTTTGTTTTATCTTGTTAAGATATCGATAACCATCTACGGAGTTTCGCTAGCTAATTTTATGTACAGACGCCAGCACATCAAGCTACCCGAAACTGTCAAATTTTCCCAATCAACTTTGAACCTTATGCTATAGCAATAAAGTTGAAAATCTATTAAAGAAATTTGACAGACTGTAGCAGCTTGATGTGCTGGCGTCTGTATAATATAGATATACAGCTAGATATAGAAATCTTTTAGAAATTAAAAGCCCGTAAGCACCCATTTAGGTTTTCTTTAAAAATTTGTCGTCGCGAAAGTATGAAATTCAAGCACACGTTTTTATTTATTTTTAATTTATTTATTTATAAAGGTACACCAACAGCTTCTGTATACAAAATATCAAATAACAGTAGGTAACAGTTATGTGCTTATAAATACAGTTGCCAATAACAGGTGAACCAACATTCTCAAATACAATAATAACCTACGTTTTGACCGCGTTTGATGTCCTCTGATGTTTGCGGCGCAGTAGGCGATTAAGCAAATTGCGTGCTTGATGGAAACTAACGAGACAGTCAAATAAAGCTGACAATGTAGGGGATAGTTAGCGATTTTATCAAGGCTTTATGACAGTTAGGGGCTTGCCATAGGCGACTTATTATTGTTTAGATTTTCGAGGTAGCCCCTTAAGAACGTTCACAGATCTGTCAAAAATACCTCAATTTTCCTTACATTTTGACAAGTTCTTGACATTTGTTTGTTGCCGAGATGAGACTGTGATTAGATTTTGAACGCTTTAAATTATGAGAATTGGTCTTCTGATGGCAGAGCTGCCCCCATAGTTCACCCACATTTTACCAGTTATGTCTAAATCCCATGTAATAGGGGGGGCCATTCACCCAGCACAAGACTTCGGGCTGTTACTGAGAAATTCCAGATACTCTTTGCCCGACCCGGGAATCAGACCCCTCATGCTCACTAGTAGCGACTTGCGACGACTAGACTAAAGGCTCCTTCAAACAGGCGCGAAACGACACGCGACACAAAAACCAACGCAAGTCGCGCAACGAGCGGTGCCTTTGTGTCGCGAGCGATTAATATCGCGTGTCGCGCTTATTTGTAGGAGCCTTAAAGAGACAGTAGGTACGCACGGCTACTGACATATCAAGCTATACCTAACCAGTATAAGCTGACTTCATCTGATTGTACGAAAAACCTATTCAGTGCGAGGTTAGCTAAAACTGGAAATGTACAGCTTATGTGTAGCCGTGTGCACTACAAAATAATCAACCTAATCTGCGTTCATCATTTATTCAAATTAGACTGAGAATCAGCACTTTTCGAACGTCATAATTACTTAAGACAGTCCCTCAAAACACCCACCCATCACCACTTCCTAGTGCTTTCGCTGGGAAGAAGAACAAACTCCCCAGCAAATAATGAGCCGGCGCGGCGGAGCCGGAGGTTCGTGTGTTCGGGTCCAATCGGGGGCGCTTCCGAACGGTAACAACAGAAAATGTAATTACCTATGCCTCATTATTGACATTATTGAGATCTTATGCAATGTTATTTTCATTCAGTAGGCTCGGTCTACATTATAACCAAAGTTATGCTACGCGGTATAACATCCATGCAACAAAGTGACATAACATAAACTTTAAAATATCTACAATAAAAATATGGGAACGACGGCATTTTTCAAACGGCACGCCATACCGGAAGTTCTTAAAATAATAAATATTAATATGCAGATTGTTTTGTCTGATTAGTTTTAGTGGTCTTGGAGACGGCTCCTAGTTATGCAAAGATCAAGGACGTGTATACCTATAATCAATTGGTTTTATAACGCAATCTGTTGTCTCTTCACAAATATCATTATGGTAATTGACTAGGTAAAGTGAGCTGTGTCTATATCGCAGACGGATTGTCGAATCCTCTGTTTTACGTAACCGCTAGCCGTTTTACAAAACAGCTTCGTTATGTAAAACAGCAGTGAGTGAAACAGCAGCTCAGTGGTAACGGCTCCGACTTACGAGTAGGTAAGGTCGTAGGTTCCAACTCAGACAGGCGCTTTCTTTGTGTAAATAATTTCAACACCACTGCTCTCAAAACGGTGAAGGAAAACATCGTGAGGAAACCGGCATGTCCTAGAACTAAAAAATCGAAGACATGACATCTACCAGCCCGCACTCGGCTCGCGTAGTAGATTATATCCCACTCCCTCTCAAAGAGGAGGCCGTTGTCCCAGCAGTGGGAACATTATAGGCTAATTATGGGTATGGTTTGTAAAACAACTGAATGACGTTTAACGATTTTCCATAATTACTGATATAATAAAAACCTTTTTAACAAAAAAAAAAACCAACTTCAAAAAAAAACACACTACAAAGTGAACAATATCTTTAATTTCGGAAGTCGGTGTCTTTAAATCTGTATTTTAGTTTTTGCCACCGACTTCCGAAATTAAAGTTATTTTTGACTTTGTAGTGTACAAGAATCTTTTGGCGCTTGACAGGGGGCGCTGTTGGTACTACAATTGTTTTGTGAAATGTATTCTTCTTCTTAGCGTGTCGATGGCAATGAAATCAGTGCTCTGAGTGGAATACCTCATCTAAATAGACTCGGCTCACAATTCGACCACGTGTTTGGCACCATCACTAGCGTCCATCAATTCCCACAACGTGCAGTTGACAAGCCATAGAAACGTATTGAAAACCAATGACAGGACATGAAAATGTATTAAAAACCATGATGGCTGACAGGACATGAAAATGTATTAAAAACCATGATGGCTGACAGGACATGAAAATGTATTAAAAACCATGATGGCTGACAGGACATGAAAATGTATTAAAAACCATGATGGCTGACAGGACATGAAAATGTATTAAAAACCATGATGGCTGACAGGACATGAACATGTAGGTATTGAAAAACCATGATGGCTGACAGGACCTGAAAATGTATTGAAAAACCAAGATGGCTACTCGAACAATTTTGTGGAAGTTTTCCTGCGTTTCCACTCATATTATGATATTACAAGTTATGATGCTTGTTTTCAACAAGGCTAACAAAAAACTTCTCAAAAAAATGTCGCGTAAGTATGTATTTGTCGTACCTACAAATGTATTACCTACTTATTATTATTCAGACATGTTTTGTTAACTTTTTGCAATTTTTGATAAGTTTTTATTATTATATTTTATTCTTCAAAATTTTCTGTTCTGTTGCACCTACTGTTTTGTCTCTGCATCACCCTAAGGTAGACTGGTAGAAAATGCCCAAGGCATTAAGTCCGCCTTTGTGTACATTATGTGCATAAAGTTTGAATAAATAAATAATAAATAAATACACACATCAAAAGTGTCTAGGGATCAACATATATTTTTGCAATAACTTTTCTCCTGATTGATATTAATTAAAATTTTCTTTAAGGATTCATCAAATAAAGTGTTTTCGTTTGTCACAGTAACGATAAACCAAGTCACCTTTGCATTAATAAAGAAATTTGCCATTTTCCTAATAAAGGGATTTTTGACATTTGAACCACTAACATTAAAGTTCGAAAAAAAGACTGAAATAACAGTTTTCTTTAAAATTTTATTGGGTAACTTAAACAATTAATAATCCGTGTTTCTACCGCGAACACTAACAACACAAGAACATCGGTTTGGCATACTCAAAATGAGTTCATCCAAATCACGCTGTGGAATGGCCGCCCATGTTCGTTGCAACAACAAAAAAAGGTCTTCTTGCGACTGGATACCCTCCATATTCGGCAGAGCTCTTCTCTGTAGCATATCCCATGCATGCTCAATCGGGTTCAAGTCTGGCGACTGAGCAGGCCAGAGCAGGACATTGATGTTAGCTGCGGCGAGAGTCTGTCTTACAACTCTTGCGGTGTGCGGTCGTGCATTATCATGCATTAACTGAAATAAGGGACCGATTTGCACTTGTAGAGGAACGATGACGTCAGATACAATCGTCTCAGCATAAATTTGAGCGTTGAGGTTGCCTCTGATCCAAATCAACTCAGTTCTTCCGCCGATCCAAATACCCGCCCATACCATGATGGTTCCACCACTATAAGGATGGACTTCCTGGCAGGATTTTAATCGCTGTTGGCGTCCAGGGGTTCTCCAGTGTCGTATACGTCTTGTATCCGGTCTCATACCAAAACGAGACTCATCAGAAAAGCACACGAAACGCCATTGTTCTTCTGCCCAATTTCTGTGTTCAGGAGCCCATTGATATCGAATCCTACGATTGTGCATTGCTATAGGTGGTACCCGTAGCGGTCTTCGGGAATGAAGGTTCACTTCATGCAAGCGGTTTCTGACTGTTTGGTCGCTAATTAAGTTCCCTGAAGAGTGATGAAGCCTCACGGCTAACATCATGGCGGTTATTGTTGGAGCTCTTCGAGTTAAGATTTGAATGTATCGGTCTTGTCTCCGTGTGGTGCAGCGATACCGTCCTCCATGGCGCTCAGCCACGGTACCAGTGCTTCGGTAACGTGTCCAAAGTCGACTGATAACACTCTGACTTGTATTCAGAGCTAAAGCCACAGTACGTTGCCGGGAACCAGCTTCTATCATTCCCACGGCTCTGAGCATTTCTTCCCTGCTTAAATGACGTCGCCGCTCCATTATAACGTTGGTTTTAATCAGTAGTAGGGAAACAGTAGCACTAATAATGTCTTCAATGCGTTGTATGTTTTTATAGGGAAAATATTGACAGCTGATTTTCATCTTTTACTCGAATTTGATTAACAGTTCCTGTTTCAAATTATGAAATGCACCAAAAAGGATCCATATAAATTTATAAAATCATAAATATATTACAAAGCCACATCTCAATCTCAAGAAATCCGCATAAAAATGCTTGATCCCTAGACACTTTTGATGTGTGTATAATTGTATATCGTGTGTCGCGCCTGTTTGTAGGAGCCTTTAACCGGATTAAAGGCTCCTGTATGTACAGGAACTAAATCTACTCAAAAGTATAATATATTATCCGAATGTTAAAGCAATTTATGGGTTATCTTAAACAGATACAAGGTGTTTCAGTGTAATCCAGAGTGCATCGTCTGCAGAACGTCAATATAATGCATCAGACAGTTTAAGGTCGCGGCGATTTAGTCGAAACATGAGTGTAACCTCCTCTTCCTTAACCTAAAACTATACTCGTCATCATCATCTGCCACCTAGCCTTTTCCCAACTATTTTGGGGTCGGCTTCCAGTCTAGCCGGATGCAGCTGAATACCAGTATTTTACATGGAGTGACGCGTATTACTACTTATTACGTGTATAGTTCAGTAGGGATCGCATTGGATTCAAGAGGTTGATCGAAGGTATGATTGCCGCAGTCAGATCGAGGATGGGTGGCCTCGGAAAGCAAGTTAAGCCGTTGGTCCAGCTGTCATCCGTAGATCTTTGATAGACGTTACGGGTAGTAAGAAGCCGTAATGTCAGACAACCAGCTTACCAAGGAGTATCGTGTGATAACGTTGTATACCTAAATACAATGTAATTTAATAAATAAATAACGTTGTCGAAGTGGCCGAATTTTGGTCGAAGGTTATTTAAAACTAAACTATTTGAATCATCGATATGACGTAGAAGAAGATCGTGTTACCCAGTAACTGAGTTGTGAAGGTCAGACAAGCAGTCACTCCCTGTAATATGCTGGTATTCATCTGCATCCGGTTAGACTGGAAGCCGTCTTCAACATGTTGGGAAAAGGTTAGACAGATCACAATTAATTTGTATAATTATAAAATTTATAAACCTGTTTTTTAAGGTGCTTATTAAGTTACTAGCTTCTGCCCGCGACTTCGTCCGCGTGAAATTTCTTGTTACTCCAACCCACCCCGTCGCATCGCATCGCCCGCCTGCCCGCGCTATTACTTCGTTTTTGCTTAGCGTTCTTTCTGACTTTTTTTCTTTTTGCTCGGCTCCTAAAGGTCATAGCGTGATGTTAAATAGCCTATAGCCTTCCTCAAGAATTGGGCTATCAAATGCAAAAAGAATTTTTCAAATCCAGAATGGTAGTTCCAGAGATTAGCGCGTTCAACCAACCAAACAAACAAACAAACTCTTCAGCTTTATAATATTAGTATAGATAGTATAGATTACATAGATACGGACACGAATCACGATGCTTCATTTTTTTGGCATCAGGGTGCAATAAAAGAACCCGCGTTGTCCAAGCGTTTGTCCGGCGCACCTTGCACTCTGATTGCGCAACACGCTTTCAATCCCAATCTGAATAATTTTGAAGGATATATCGGTAATCCATTGCATCAATTATATTCGAAAAATTTGTCTGCTAAATAACGCTAAGAATGTTGTCACAATGAAAGCCATCGCTACTACAGTGCGTGCCACGTAAGAAGAGACTTGACCCCGCCTCCCCCGCCTCTTTCCCGCCGCCCCGATGACGTCCGGTCCCGTCCCGCACTCAGACCTCATACCGCTAAAGATACCTAAAATCGTGTACTGCGCATGTCAAACCACGTGGTGTGTCAAGTCTCTTCTTACGTGGCACGCACTGTACTTATTAGTGGTGAGCGTCAAGATGACGGGATCAAGTCTCCAATTTAAAATGTTTCACATTAAAGTGTTTGTACTACATATGTACTATTTCTACCCTAAACAAGACATTTGTACCTATAAAGGTAAAGGAAGTATGTCAAGACGACCCTGGTCCCGCCACTTTGACGTCAAAGTAGCGGGACCTTCTGGAAACTACTCAGAGGCAGGTAATTCACACTCGAAGACTTAGCACTAAATATGTCCTGTACATAATTATGTAGACTAAGTCTTCGTTTGTGAATTGGGAAGGGGCGCCTTGACATTGGGAAGGGATGTCTTGACATAGGTACTTCGTTTACCTTTATAGGTACAAATGTCTTGTTTAGGGTACAAATAGTACAGACGCCAGCACATCAAGCTACCCGAAACTGTCAAATTTTGCCAATCAACTTTGAACCTTATGATTTTGTGATAAAGTTGAAAATCTTTTAAAGAAATTTGACAGATTGTAGTAACTTGATGTGCTGCAGACTGTACATCTGTAGTACAAACACTTAAATGTGAAACATTTTAAATTGGGGACTTGATCCCGTCAACTTGACAACTTGTCAACTAGTGTGTTTCGCAATTACAACGCGGGGCTGTCCGTCCATGGCCATTTTATAGCAGTGTTGCAATTACCTACCTACTTACTTTAGAAAAAACCGGTCAAGAGCGAGTCGGATTTGCGCACCGAGGGTTCCGTACCTACCATAATTTTTTTTTAAATTGCATTGGCGAGGCCTATATTCGTCATAAGATTTTAACAATGTGCACTGCGGTGTAGAATATTGCAGTTTTATGTCAGCGCCATCTCTTCACCGATAGTGGAACTAATGTAAATTTGTTGATGGTTTCTGAAAAAGTGTGCTATTTAGAGACTTCGTTTTAATTTTTCTTGTAATTACCCGACTGCGTCAGAACTAGGGTTATGTTTTTAGAGTTCAGTTTTCATCAAAAGTCGAAAAAATGTTTGAGAATGTGCAAACTGCGCTCTTTCATATGATAATACCCAACATGCTCTAGTAGCTCCACTTTGAATTTTTCAGTCCCTGTTGCAAAAAACATACATATATTTTACAGACAGACAGACAGACTGAGTCTCACCATAAGGGTTCCGTTTTACCATTTTGGTACGGAACCCAAAAAAGGTTGTGAAAACTCAAGTAGTACCAACTTATTACCTATGACTTGAGTGGATCGATTGGTAAACACATATTATTTGCTTATGATTTGGTATGGTCATTGGGAAAACCTTGGCCAGTTTTCGAAATACTAAACGCTGCATTAACTGTTTGTTTATCATTTTGTCACCTGCCCATACTTCAGGTTGAATTTGTTAAAAATATTGTTGAATTTTCAAATACCAACTTCAGTAGGTACAGACGTCAGCACATCAAGCAACCCGAAACTATTTCCCAATCACCTTTGAACCGTATGCTTTAGCGACAAAGTAAAAAATTTAAAAAAAGAAAAAAAAATTGACAGATTAATTAATAGAAAAAAATTGATAGCTTGATGTGCTGGCGTCTGTACATAAACTCACGTCTTCTTCCCATTGCATTAGGGGCGGCTATATGCAGAAACGATAGAACGCCATCTGCTACAATCCTTTACATTATCTACTCCTCCAAAAGTAGGTACAGACGACAGCACATCAAGCTTAAGCGATAAAGTTGAAAATCTATTAAAGATATATGACAGTAGTAGCTTGATGTGCTGGCGTCTGTACATTAATTAAAACTAAAAATGTTCTAAAAATTTAATTTATTTGTTTTCCTTATAATAGTGATTCGATTTTTGAGGTGTGATAGTCAATTGTTTTAATTGCTTCATTTGTTTCTGTGTATAATATCTTTCTAAGAACTGATAGTGTCTAAATTGCCACTTGTTCATTGTTATGACTTGATTACTACTTCAGATCCGTACATTCGTTTTTTTTTTTTTATAAACTAGCTGAACTAGCAAACTTCTTACCGCCTTAATATATAAGAAAATTAATAATCGTCTATTTTTTTCGTGGATTTTGCCTTGTTTTAATAGTTATTCTGCTATTCGGGACGGAGACAAATCCAACAAATCAAACATCGTGAAAATCGGTTCTGCCATTCTTGAGTTATATGTAACTAACTCGACTTTGTTTTTGTATATAATCAGGGCGAGCGAAGCGAGCCCTGCTATATCCCACAACCTGAGCATTTTGTGGTACACTTTACGGAAAAACTATTACGCCTATTGATTTGTGCTTTTACATAATAATTTCTATTTATATGTAGATGTGTTATCAGTAAAAAAAAAAATAATTTAAATTACGAAAAAAAAATATTAAAAAAAAACTGCCTTAAAGATTATTACCACGCAGAAAAACGACGCGAGCCCTCACAAAGCTCTGCTTTTAGCTAGTATATAGTAATTAAAGATAGAAGATAACCCTGAGTTTTTCATAAGTAAGTACTTATGTATTGTTAACATTTTAATGAAATTATTTACAACATTATTCAAGCGTTATTAATGTTGTAAAAAGTTTATTTAATGTCCTTCCGGTACTAAAGAAAGCAGATGTGCTTTTTCATCACAACATCCGCCATGCTGGTTGTGCTCTATTGCACTAAAGATATAACGAAAAAACTTTTATTATAACTTATACCTACTCTCGATCGTAATATACGGCGCACGTACATACATTATGATCAATATTTGAGAAATTGGTTTAATTGAAATAAATTACTTATAACATTTTTTTTACATTAAATTTCAATTAAACCAAATTATAGGCACTCTTGAATTGTCAAAGTCAAATCATTTATTTCAAATAGGCACATTAAAGGCTCTTTTGAACGTCAAAACTTACAGTAAAATTGAATTGATTCTAGTCGCCCCTTCCAAAAGGTAGTTTTCGTATGGAGAAGAATGGGCAAGAAACTCCACCGTTACTCTTTTAAAATGTTTTACAAGGTTTTGTATACATAATATAATTATATGTGAAGACGACGAGTGTGTCAAGGGGTCGGTCGTCATAAAGATGAAGCTAGTTGTTAGTTTTCTAAATCTTATTGTAGGTACAGGGTATTCAAGAGTATAATGTTTATATGGAATCTGCAATAACCTACTGTAGCGCCATTTTGTTTTTTTTTTTCAAAATGGTGATCTCGCATTAAACTGTAATTCGATGCCTGACATTAATGCAAACAGAAAACTTAATAAGAACAACCATTCCAAACAAAACCTGTGCTGTCGAGGGACCCCCGGTAGGAACGAAGTTCATAATGAAAATCCAAGATGGCGGCTGTGAAAATTTGAAAATATTCGCAGTTCATCATCATCGCCATTTTGTATTTTCATTTTGATCTCACTATCGGCTTCAGCACCCTTGAAATCCATAAAAAAACCATATCTCTCTCTCTGACTCTCTCTATTATCCATATCCATCCATACTAATATTATAAATGCGAAAGTGTATCCGTCTGCCTGTTACCTCTTCACGCTTAAACCACTGAACTCATCCGCATCGCTGACAACAGGAAAAGTGCCCAACAGGCTGGCAGCATTGCCACGTTTTATGACAATGCTGATTCTTTGGCCAAAAAATAGGCCAGCCTTCTGGTCACGTGAAGAGTCGACCAACCGCTTGGCGATGTCTCGAAATACTAAGTGGGCACTCGGGCTCCATGGCCCTAGTGTTTCAACCCCAAACGGCTCAAACATATACTTAAGTTCCAAAGAGATTGGAGTATTTACGCTGTTTGAGGTTTTCTGCGCATGCAGCAGCCGCCCCAGCACAGCTCACCGTGCTTGGAAGATGGGATGGCGCAAGGGTGTCGACACACGTTGCATCCCACACCAAAGGCTTACCAACCTTCCAAGGCATTATGGTCATTCCGTCTGGTCTCTTCCCATCGTCGCGTGCCAAGCCATTGGATTCTAAAACAGCTGGCACCCCGGCGGTGACAAGAGCACGACAGATGATGTAATTGATGCTGGCATGCCGTGCTATCCGACCTGCGCTTTTACTATAATCATAATTTACTGTTGTCTACTTTATAATAAACAACTTTGTTTTTCTTTCATTTACTACTCATCATTTCAATTTCATGTACCTACTCATGGTAAAACATTATCTTTGTAGATATGCACTGGAACATTTTTAATGTAACTTGTAAGAGATTATTCAGATTTACAATGGCTTAGATTATTTAATTAAAACAGGAATGACGTAAAGATTACCCGTTTACCTACTAACTGGTTTAATAATTTAATGCAGGAATTTAGCGACTCTCGTGCATTCATGAAGACTGGATTATCACTACATAGTATAAAACAAAGTCGCTTTCTCTGTCCCTATGTCCCTATGTCCCTTTGTATGCTTAAATCTTTGAAACTACGCAACGGATTTTGATGCGGTTTTTTTTAATAGATAGAGTGATTCAAGAGGAAGGTTTATATGTATAATAATAATAATGTTTCCGTGCGAAGCCGGGGCGGGTCGCTAGTTTATTATAAAACGATATGTTCTAGCGTCAGTGTCGTATAATCAGATCATTCAAATGTGTAATGTGGATATTAATAAGAAACAATAATTATATTATACGGAGAAGACGATACAACAAAATTTTGTATATCCATTGACGTTCCTAGTCTGTATACAAAAAATCAATCAAATATATCCAATAGTTTGGATACTATACGAGCAGAGCAGCTAGTCAAAGATTGGCAAAACCCATAATCGGACCATCACTATTATTTAGTTTGTTATTAGAAAAAATCATTTTTCAATTTCAATGCTATGATGCATTTGATAGTTCCTTAATACTAATGCCAATACTTTTGTTTATCAGTATTTATCACGAATACAGCAGTAATAAAATCAAAAATCCTGGTATTAAAGCCGCGTTGCAGTGCCACGAGTCGGTTTATCTCTATCGCATCGCTGTCAATAGGAAACGTGCCCAAAAGGGTGGCATCATTGCCAAGGTGTACGGCAAAGTTGATTCTTTGGTCAAAAAATAGGCCAGCCCTCTGGTCACGTGAAGAGTCGAAAAATATCTGTCTATAGGTGCAGTAAAACTGTCAGACACTGGACTAAAAAATGAACATTACTGCACTCTATAAATATCCTAATTTATAAGTTAACGATAAGAAAAAATTGTAAATTATGACTTTATTGCTTGTTTCTCATATAATAAATACCTTATGTCCTTATGTAAATTCTTATCGATACCAGGAATTTTCCACAATGCAGCAGATTTCAATTATTATTATCTTCAGCATAAAGTGGCTACGAGTGTTTATCGATTGACTTTCGAAGTCGGAAAGTCAATAACATCGAAATAATCCGACTCATCGCAATGGAACGCGGCTTTAATACCAGGATTTTTGATTTTATTACTGCTGTATTCGTGATAAATACCTACTGATAAACAAAAGTATTAGCACTAGTTTTGAATCTAGAATTTTGGACCGACGATTCAAGACAATAAAAGGTAACAAATTGCGTAACATAACAATAAAAGTCCTCTAAACATTATTAAAATTTGGGTTTTTCCTTGGTTTTTCCTATACAACCGGGAGATGACAATACGACAATGATTGAAAATACTGGTAGTAGGTACAATGCATAGGAGCTTATTAAGGAACTATCAAATACATCATAGCATTGAAATTAAAAAATGTTTTTTTCTCATAAAAAACTAAATAATAGTGATGGTCCGATTATGGGTTTTGTCAATCTTTGACTAGCTACTCGTATAGTATCCAAACTATTGGATATATTTGATTGATTTTTTGTAGATTGGGACCAATATTGGATATACGCAGTTTGATTGATTTTTTGTATACAGACTAGGAACGTCAATGGATATACAAAATTTTGTTGTATCGTCTTCTCCATATTGTATAATTATTGTTTCCTATTTATATCCACATTACACATTTGAATGAACTGATTAATAATTAATTATACGATACTGACGCTAGAAGATATCGTGTTATCATAATCTAGTCTTCATGAATGCACGAGAGTCGCTAAATTCCCGCATTAAATTATTAAACCAGTTAGTAGGTAAACGCGTAATCTTTATGTCATTCCTGTTTTAATTAAATAATCTAAGCCATTGTACAATAAATCTGAATAATCTCTTAAGAGTTACATTGAAAATGTTCCAGTGCATATCTACGAAGATAATGTTTTTCCATGAGTACTGAGAAATGAAAGAAAAACAAAGTTGTTTATTATAAAGTAGATAAGAGTAAATTATGATTATAGTAAAAGCGCAGGTCGGATAGCACGGCATGCCAGCATCAATGCATCTGTCGTGCATCGTGCTCTTGTCACCGCCGGAGTGCCAGCTATTTTAGAACCCAATGGCTTAGCAAGTGACGATGGGAAGAGACCAGACGGAACGACCATAATGCCTTGGAAGGTTGGTAGGCCTTTGGTGTGGGATGCAACGTGTGTCAACACCCTTGCGCCATCCCATCTTCCAAGCACGGTGAGCTGTGCTGGGGCGGCTGCTGCAGGTGTGGAAAACCTCAAACGGCGCAAATACTCCAATCTCTTTGGTACTTATATGTTTGAGCCGTTTGGGGTTGACACACTAGGGCCATGGGGCCCGAGTGCCCACTTAGTATTTCGAGACATCGCCAAGCGGTTGGTCGACTCTTCACGTGACCAGAAGGCTGGCCTATTTTTTGACCAAAGAATCAGCATTGCCATACAACGTGGCAATGTTGCCAGCCTTTTGGGCACGTTTCCTGTTGACAGCGATGCGGACGAATTTTTTGATGCCCTTTGATTATTTCCCCTCCTTTTTATATATATATTTGTATATATTATTATTATTGTTTTAAGACTATACTTTTAAAATTATGTAAACACTTTAAATAAATGATTTAGTATAGTACAGCTGTTAGTCATTATTGGCAGCATACAAATCTTTTGCTAATTACTTGTCACCATGGGTAAACGTGTCTACTAAAGCTTTGGTTTTCTCGGAAAGCGGTACCGCCTTTTATTATACGACCGTCATGAAAATCTGTTTAAAATAAAATAAAAATCTTTGCATAGTAATACTATGCAAAGCTATGAGGAAGCCCTCATAGGTTTGCTTCATTATTGGTCAAGGTACATATCTATTGAACAATAATAATAATATGTACAAATATATATATAAAAAGGAGGGGAAATAATCAAAGGGCATCAAAAAATTCGTCCGCATCGCTGTCAACAGGAAACGTGCCCAAAAGGCTGGCAACATTGCCCTTAAGGAAGTAGTTTATTTTTATTTTTTAATTATCCATTAATGTCCCACTCCTGTGCAAAGGCCTCCATACTCTCTTTCCACCTCTCTCTGTCCCGAGCTGCCAAGGATCAATAAGGGGCTTACAGGACCTAAACACAAAAAACGCAAGTTTTAGAATCAATAAAAGTATATCGTCTACAGTAAACAAAATCAGAAAAATATATTATATTCTTCAGGATATATGCAAGGCAGATAGTGTGTTGAAAGCATAATACAACTAATTTGACACGATAGAAAAAAATCATGAAGATACCTCTAAAAACTTTATTTTTACAATGAAAACCACACTAATATACATACAATCATTCTGATTTTTAGTTAGATTATTCTACAAGCAACATACTAAAATACTAGTGTTTTAATTTTTTCGTCTAAACAATAGATTTTTGTAATTAAATAAATGCTTCATATTTTGCAATATATTACCAGCCTTGTGTCATCTTGCTTCTCTTTCTTTTCTATGCAGTCCGACAGTGACCGCGCTTTAGGTCATGTAAGCCCCTTAGAGGAGTCCAACTGATGAACTGATCCCGCCATCTCCGTCTGGGCCTGCCATAATATGCAAGTAGTTACACGCGGACGAGTTAGCTTACGAACCTATTTATATGCCATATTTGGCATTAAAAAAATGATACATGAAATATAAATAACAGAGAACCGAACATAAAACGTTTTCTCGCAAATAGTTGTCTCGTCGTAACTTTTAAAAGTTGTCCAAAAAAATCGTGAGTTCTAAACGAAGTCAGAAAACGGCAGTAGGGTAGGTAACTACTAGCTTTTTCCAATTACAACCACAAACTTGTTAATGTTTATAAAAACTATTATGTTATGTCTGCCAATAACAATTTCCACTTTTATTAATTAAATTAAAATTAATTGACAACAGCTTGCCGCGTGTTTCAATTTTCTTAATTGCAAGCTCTCCTTGTTACACGAACGTAAATAAATATTGATTTTCAGTGAGCTGTAGGTAGGTATCTACCTATGTGCAGATGTGCCAAGTTGGCACTTATCTACACCTAATTAGCTTAATTATTCTGTTAAAATGGCCTTATTAGCCTTGAGACTTATTTACGTGGAATTTCTCCAAGATTTGTTTTGTAACCTTGGTCTTGGTAAATCTGTTTTGCTACTGCTATAATTTGTGGAAGCTTCCAGAAGCTTTCAGTGTTAAAGGTACCGGCGCGGCGGATCAAACCGGAACCAGAAAGTTTATAGCAGAGATTAAAACAGAAGACGAACAACAGGGGATCGAGGAGGGGTGGGGGGTGGAGGGGGGTTCAGGAGATCAGACCGGAATAACTCGTATTTATTATGCTTCTGGTTTTGGCGGCTGAAAAACTACTACATTGCGATAGTTTTGATTAGGTAACTTACAACGAATTGTTTACTTCGAATGCATCGTAAAGATTGATAGAAAGATAACGTAGAGTACCTACCTAATAAGATAGTTGATTCGCGTGAGCAGATGTCATGATGAAGGGTGTTAGTGCATTGCACTTGCAACTATGTTGTTTTATTTACATACATATCTACACGTGCTAATGCTTTTAGACGACTCAAGGCTCCTTCAAACAGCTTCAATATCGCGCGCGGCACAAAGGCACCGCAATTTGCGCAATGAGCGGTGCCTTTGTGTCGCGCGCGATTCGCGTCGCGCGTCGCGCCTGTTTCGTTATGAACTTCCGGAGCAAGGTGGGCCGACACTTGCAGCACGAATATTGAAGAGAGTTATCGGCAGTTGGTCGTTGGATACAGTGCGAGTAACATCTCCAGAACTGTTGTAAAATAGTGTAATACTAGAAAATAAAGTTATAATTATTGTTTACGTGTGCAGTTTGATTAAAAGTCTTTTACATAAGTGAATATTATTGTAATTTTTATGAGAATAAATGATCTTAAACCGACGATGAAAAATCTGAATTTTTTCACAGCCGCCATCTTGGATTTACGTTTGAACCAGAAGGAGGGAAAGATAACCAGCCAACTCCTAACCTCAAACCGCGTTAAAAAACTTCGTTACAATAAAATACTTATCAATTTTACAAACATTAAGAGTAACGTAAGTAAACAACCCTAACGCTCCAATGGAACGTAGGTAATATTTCAACAAGTAGGCCTAGTTTCCATACCTACTGTTCATATTTATACTGTGCCTTTACAGCGGTGTATAACTAAGTTGTTACAAATCGTTGTGTAGGTACTCACACCCGATATAAAGTCGTGATCGCAAGTTGTCATTATCACTTAGATCTCCGTGACCGTTTCATTACCAACAGTTTCAAATTGAAGCAGGTACCTACATAATTATGTCCCTCCCTGCCAACGACAAAGACGTAGTGTCTTTGTCTTGGCTTGGAAAAGCGTACTTAGGTACCTAGGTAAAGTGTTGAAGAGTGGGAAACTGGAAAGTCTTCATACAGTCTATGTAGATAAAGGCAGTCATATACTTATATCAAAATAATAGGGTTCGGGGCAAAGATACGGTTTCGTAATTTGTAACAGAGAATGCCTTTTCGGTGCGCAGCTCAGTTGACGGCGCTCTGGGCATAGAGATGTATTATATATGGCGCTGGGGCTCTGTCTCGCATAGGCTCGTAGCATTATGCTGAGCGATGGCCATTTTGTTTGGATGTGACGTATATTTTCCCCCCAATTTGTTCTTTTTTTGTGTTTGTGTTCTTTCTCAGCATGATGTACTCGTATATCGCAAAGAAACGCATTTTCTTGTGGGTCGACCTTCCAAGCGAAAAAAATTAAGCACGATAGTTAATTGATAATGAATGAAGCGGCCATCGTCAAAAAGATGTAATTGCGTGTTAATCCTTGCTGTAACAACAATTTGCTGTGCTAACAGGCCACACAGCCAGCTTGTTTGTGCAGCGATCATAATACTTACTGATAAGATACGGCGTAGAGTGATAAACGAATGTTCCTAAATGCGAATGACATGATAATTATAAGAAATTAAAAGTTATACACGTACACCCAATCTATTCCGTACAAATCTCACGGATCGCTCACGACGGCTCACTTCATCTTAGCTGAAGTGAGCCGTCATCAGAGGGTTACCGCTGGCCCGGAACATAAAGGGCTAAGGAAGGAACACGGGTGGGTTTTAGTCAGTAAGCATGTGACACTCCCTTCCGCTCCACCCAGAGCGGGAGGGGTCACTTGATGATTTCCCATCCTGAAAAAAAAAAGATGTCTATAGTGTTATAGGCAAGGCTTAAAAAAAAGGAAAAAAGAAAGAAATAAATGAAATAGAAAGAAAGAAAGAAGAAAAGAAATAAGAAGAAAAGAAAGGAATAAGAAATAAGCAACTGCTCGTTTCTTAAGATTTTCTTCCAGCAGAGCCTTGGTTTTCGAAATTGGCGTATTATCTATTTTACTGTGTTTAACTACATAAATAATAAAATAAATAAGTTAACTAATCATCATCTGCCTAGCCTTTTCCCAACTATGTTGGGGTCAGCTTCCAGTCTAACCAGATGCAGCTGAATACCAGTATATTACATGGAGCGACTGCCTATCTGACCTCCACAACCCAGTTACTGGGTAATACGATAACGTAACGTAACGACAGTTAAAGATTAACGAATGACAGCCGGGACCAACGGCTTAACATGCTTTCCGAGGCACGGAGGGGTCTCGGTATGTAAAGATGGTCACCCATCCACAGACCAACCGCGGCAAGCGTAGCTTAACCTGATCGATCGACCTGTGCGGCTGTTATTATTTAGCCACGGACCCCACAATAAGTTAACCCTTCAATAAATAGGTATCTTAATAAGTTAACTAATAGATGATATTTTTTACCGAATCCACCTACCCGCCACCCAATCATTCCACCTTGGCTTTCAAGCAAAAGCCTTCTGCAGATTTTGGTTATGAGCGTCAAAGAGTAGGTAATCCGAACTGCATCCAACACGTCATCACGGTTAACCAACGTGCTAATTTTGTCAACATTGTTTTAAGGATGACCCACAAACCTACATACAGCTTTGATCTTCACATTGCAGCAGATGCGTGCAGTATCGTATGTCATTCATTATTAATAAGTACTAATGTTTTGTTTGTTCAGAAATAAACTGCTCTGAGGTAACATTCATTAAGAAATGTGTCAAAATGTTAGTTTGTTAGGTAGGTATGTATATTATACAATCACTAATTCACCATGAAGGGCTCAATCAACACCTATTATCTATGTATTATTATTAGGTATAGCGCACTTTCTTGGCAAACATTCCGTTGGGGCTCTGCTCGATAGTTTCTTTGCGAAAGTGATTTGCTCGGCTAGGTTGCGTCCAACGTTTGCAGTTGGACGCAACCTAGCCGAGCAAATCACTTATCATTCATTCCCTCTCAGAAATCAAACAAAGCTGATAATCTCGCGGATACCGTTCCTCTTCATTCTTGGTTAATTTTCGTCGCTCGCATTACTAAAAGTTCTATCTCATCTTTAGCTGATTTGAGTTAGGACAACTATATTTTTTCTATTCGTGATTCCTTACAAAATGGTTATATTTTTTTGAGATGCAAATAACATAGAAATGCGACCGTTAGTGAAAAATGTAAAGAATCACGAATAGGAAAATGTAGTTGCTTTAACTCAAAACAGCTAAAAAATGAGAAAAATGAGGTAGGATTTTTAGTCATGCGAGCGACGAATTGAGGCTCCTACAAACAGGCGCGACACGCGATATAATCGCTCGCAACACAAAGGCACCGCTCGTTGGGCGTGTCGTTTCACGCCTGTTTGAGGAGCCTTTGTGCTGTCGGACTTGACCAGATCCCGAGCCGCTCCTCTTGCCATCACCGTGTCTGACCCGCCCACGAGGTTCACCTACACAAAGTGAATTACTAATAAATTATGAGTATCCTTTCAGGAAATTCACTTTCGAACTACGAGTACCTACATACATGAACTTTACGCACTTGCATCATTTATTACTTCTTCACAAACAGAGCTGCAATAAAAGGTTTGTTAAACGGAATAACTCACAAATAGGACTGATTGTTTACACTAAAACAGCTCACACGCAATTGGAATCAGCAGAACCTGAAACATGAAATGTTCCTTTCATCTGCGGAACAACATAGAATAATATTTGTAAATACATCGCGCGTGTGATTCCTAACGAGGCAAGCAGATATACAATTGGCACTGCTGTAAACAAACATTAAAAAGGTTAATTAAAAGTCTTTCAAAGTTTTAAAGACCCAAAACCGAAACAGATGTAGGTATTATTGGATAGTATACCAACTGCGATCAGCGCCCTAATTGCGTAACATACCTTTTCGTACCACTTGCTCAAAAAAGTGACATTCTATGCCACAAAAAGCGAACATAACAATAGTCATTTTTAATCTGTTAAAAACAGGGAAAGAAAATTGTACTGAATTTCATTCATCCTCTAGGGGGAGAATGTGATTTAAATTTGGAATACTTACCGAAATTTATACTGAACTACATCTGTGTTTACATCATTGAGTTTGTATATAAAGCATTATACATCTTTTTGAAAAAGGAATACGCATTTATTATGCAGTTATGATTATTAAATAAAATTACGAAAACCGACGAGGCCGTATGAGCTTGATGCCTTTGCTTTTCCGACAAAAAAATATTAGTCTAGGAATTTGCCGCGTTTTTGTTTTCTTCAAATACATAAACGTTAGGTTTATTTTAATTTATTTTTATAAATAAGTTAATGTTCTAAAAATACGTTACGATGTTAAATCAAAGCGCCAGTGACAGTGAATTGTCGGATTCCATCAGTGCAAATGCTGCCGCAATTATAAATAATTTGCTTCCAACAAAATCCAAGGAAAATTATTTAAAAACTTATGAAGAATTTTCAACGTGGAGAAGTGCGAAAGGCCTATCAATTTCAGAATCAGTACTTCTTGTCTTTTACTTTTAATTGTCATTATTTTTAATAAATGCTTATCTCATATTATTATTGTGTTAATTTTTTCGCAAATGGTACGAAAAGTAGAGTATTTTCCTCGGTGATAAAGCTGTCTCAGTCTTGGGTGAACTTAAATCCCTCGCTACACTCAGGACTCGTCTTAAATCCCTCGCTTCGCTCGTGATTTAAGTTTTTAACACCCTCGCTACGCTCGGGAGTAAACCTCGAGTCCTTCGTTACGCTCGCGATTTAAATCGTCACCCGCGACAGAAGACACTGCTTTATCCCCTTGGTTAATAATCTACTATTTCAACACATTTGCTCGAAAAATGCATTTACAAAGCCTGTATACATTGTTCGAAAGTTAAAAATTACGCACCATACAACGGAACGTGCGGTAAAATAGGTACTCTCACCTAAGTACCTATTTTACGGCATATCCCGTTGTATAGCACCGTGCGTTTTCTTTACGGTTTATTTTAATTTCCATAAAAAAAATATAAGAATTCCACCAAAGAGTTTTACATTATGAGAATAAACAACCTGACTGATCGAACCTCCTTGGAAGCGCTTTTGCTCAATACGTTGTCTCACTTTAATACTAAAGAGTAAATGAGACGAAAGATGTAGTTCTAATTTTCACCACGTGCATGTGGCGCCATTTGCAAATTCGCGCCATTTTCATATTAGAAACTTCAAAAATTGTTGCGACTTTAATTGTTCTCTAAAAATAGTCAAATGAAAAAGTTTGTTTAATTACATACTGTACTGTTTTCTCGCAAATGTGTTGAAAAACATTGTATGACACACGTGCAGAAATTGGCATTTACAAACTCGTGACTATGGTAAGCCCTCGACTTCGTCTCGGGCTTACATTCGTCTACTCGTTTGTAAAAACCAACTTACCGCACTAGTATCATAAATAACTATTAATTACATAATTCAAATTCAAATATTTTATTTCAGATTTAGCATCCTATGTTACATACAATGAATCATTTTGAAGGATATTGCTATAATCCATTGCTTTATATTTTGTCATGTAAATAATACAATGTTTGCTACTGTTTATTTATTTATTACTTCAAGCACATAAATGTACAGAATAGGCATTTTCTACCAGGTAACCTTTGGGTGATGCAGAGAAACAGTGGTAGGTGCAATCATGAAAATTGAGGAATAACTATTTTAAATTGTATAAAGATACGCATAAACTTATCAAAACTATAATTAATATAATAATATACTGAATTACATGTAAATATAAGCACAAATAAATATACATAAATACATGAATGTACTAAAAAAAAACCAGACAAACAATGAGAAAATATTGTTGTGATGACACTGCCAGCTTCTTGCGAATGTGCTCGCGAACCTAAGTTTAAAGGATAACCGGTAACCATTCTGATTTCCTGAGGGAGCGCATTCCACAGATAGATAGACTGAATGAAGAATGAAGAGTGAGAGAGCTCTCTGCGCTGGCGTACTGTTAGTGTGTGTTACGCAATTACCCCGCAGCAGTTATAAACTTAGAATTTGTTTCGTTCCTACAATATTCCCTTAGTAAATACCAAAAACTAGTAGAAAAGCAATTCCTTGCGGTCATAACTTTGAACAATGCTCGGTTCTAGAATGAGTAAGTATTCTTGTACTCTAGCTCCTTACTATTAAACGTCGTACAGCGTCTGTAACTATAGTTATACAACGCTTTGTCTTCTTCTTTCGCAAGTCAAATTACTGACGAATGAAAGAGAGAAATCAGTGAATAACTATTCATCTGTTAAAATACGTTTATTAGTAAGGGGGTTAATATAGGGAGATAGGTAACAGCCAAGTTTTTGTGAGTCGAACTGAAATCTCTCTTTTCTCCTGAACTGACAAGATCTATCAATTTTCAACAAGTTCGGCAAGGACGTTACGATATCTCTGCAGCATTCGACACGTCACAGATAACACTGTTTTTATTTAACAACGACCATGTGTGATTAGCAAACATACGGGCGTTAAAGGGACAGCTGTTAGTAGCATAATTAAGTCTATGGCAACTGTTGAATATTAGTAGATTGTTGCAACGAGCGCAAAGTGAGTTATTAATGCACGAGTGCATTAATAACTCACTTTAGCAAGGCGCGTAATCTACTTTTCTTTCAACTACAAATCTACCTATAAAATATACCTACTCAAAATAAAAACGTTTCCGTGCCTCAAAAGGATAAACGGAACCCTTATAGGATCACTTTGTTGTCCGTCTGTCTGTCTGTCAATACCCTTTATCTCGGGAATACGTGGAGGTATCGAGTTATCGTGGGCGGAAATTTATAAGCGTCTTCATTTTATAACATTTTACTTCCCAATATTATCGTGATGCCCTGGACGTCCACGGACGGACGGACGGTCACGTTAGTAATTATACATTGTTAATTTAATTGGCACATTGGCTTCGGCAAAATCGTATAATAAACGGCGTAAATTATTATTCATAGTAGGTAATAATTTCATCTGCCCAGACTTTTCCCAACTGATGTTGGGGTCGGCTTCCAGTCTAATCAGTTGCAGCTGAATACCAGTACTTTACATGGAGCGACTGCCTATCTGACCTCTACAACCCAGTTACCGGTTAATACGATACCCTTTGGTAAGACTGGTTGCCAGACTTTCGGGCTACTGACGACCCGTTACGACTATCCACGAATTTCCGAGGCACGGAGGGGTCTTGATATGTGAAGATCGTCACCCATCCACGGATTAACCGCGGCAAGCGTAGCTTAACCTGATCGATTGAGCCGTGCGGCTGTTATTACTTAGCCACAATGGCGTCCATAATTATATAGTGCCAAATCGCACCATTTCGTTATTACAGTCAGAGATTGATTCCATCGGATAATTTAACAGAATCTTCTAAGAACAGTTAGTATAGGTTGCCAAGGATATTTGGCTAGAATAGGGAATATGCATGAATTTTTTTCATGGCATTTATTAACAAAATGTGAAAATACCGTAGTAGAGATGACAAAACGTGAAATTAAAATTGAAATCGGCCAAGAAACACGGCCGATATGAGCATTTAAAACTATTGATTACACACCAATTAGACAGAGAGATCCGACATAGACTGTGACGTCACATGTCACTACGGCCATATAAACTCCGTGTTAAATTTCGTTTTGCGAGAAAGAGATAGAAACAAATCTTCGATTGCTCATATCTTTTTTAATTTCATAGTTATCCGAAAAACAGTTTTACTAAATGTCGGTATTATGAGATTAATAATTGTAAATGCAACTGAGGGTAGAGAGCATGCAGAGAGGTATAAAGGTGAAGGAAGAGAATAAATAAAGCAGTCATTAACCTGAGCTGGTGTTTTATTGACATACAAGTTTTACATGGCGCAGCCGGTAGGATACTTCACTAATACCATTGAAGTAGATTAAAATCGTCGCTCCGAAAATAAAGTTTTAAAGTAGTGATAAACCAACGGACATAAGTTGTTGTTTGTTAATTTACAATGGAAACAGTACTGCCGCCACCGCCTCCATTTTGTTTCAACAATAACGTCGAAAATGCAACGTCAGGAAACATCTCGAAGGAATGGGAGAAATGGAAGACTGCGTTTCTCATATATTTTGAAGCATGTGAGCTCAACAAGAAGACTCACAAGGTGCAAATCAATATATTTTTACATGTTGTGGGAGAACAGTGTCGAGAAGTTTATGAACAGTTCGCGGAGCAATTTGTTGACTTGAAGAGTTTATTAGAAAGGTTTGATGGAGTTTTTCTACAAAGAAAAAATATAACTGTACAAAGACACGCATTTTTCATACGTGAGCAAAATGATGGTGAATCAGTTGAACAGTTCTCTTTGGAATTAAGGAAATTGGCGGTAAAATGTGAATTTGAGGGATTATGTGATGATTTAGTACGAGACCGATTAATTTGTGGAATTAAGGATGGATCACTTCGAGAACGCCTTCTGCGAGAGCCCAAATTAACATTGCAAAAGGCCGTAGAAATATGCAACATAGCTCAGTTATCGCGCGTGCAAGCAGGAAATATAAAGAAAGAGTCCACAGAACACTGTGCGTATTGTGTATCACGAACGAGCAGTACGAAAAGTGATAAAGCAGAAGATGATACCAGTAATCAAGTGCATTGGGTATCACGACAACGCCGTGGTCAGCAATATCGAGGAGCGTGGGTGCGTCGGTCTCGACAGGGAGCGGGCCGCGGGACATCATCTCAACAACACACGGTGCCGTCGACGTCGAAGGGTTACGACGGTCACGCTAATCAGCGAAACCAAGAACACTTGTGCCGAAAGTGTGGAATGGACCATATTGGTTATAAATGTCCAGCGGTTGGAAAACGATGTTTGAAGTGTAATAATTTAAACCACTTCTCACGTGTTTGTAGGGTACATGAAGTGAAAAGGGGCGAGGATGAGTCAAACGATCAGGTAATTTATTATTTTAACAATTCTTCCAATGACTGGTGTGTAAAGTTAGCGATAAATAACAAAGATGTTACATTTAAAATTGATACTGGTGCAGATGTTAATGTTTTACCCTATAATTATTTAGAAACATTAAGGATACCTAAAGACTATCTGATTCCGACCAGTATCAAACTTCGGGGGTATTCGGGCAGTGACATCACAGTAGTAGGCAGCTGCAATTTGAAAGTAAAGTATAAAGAGATGGATTATATTATTGAATTCTTGATAGCTGACGTAACTTCTCCTCCAATATTGGGCCGTGATAGCTGTCAAGAATTGAGTTTAATAAAATTAACACTAGCGGTTACCAGCTCAGAATATAAAAATAATATTTTTACTGAATATAAAGATGTTTTTGAGGGTGTAGGTTGTATGCCAGGAGAATATAAAATCGGTATAGATAGTAGCATAAGACCAGTTGTACATGCCCCACGAAAATTACCAGTTTCTTTAAAAGAAAGTTTAAAAAAAAAATTGGATGAAATGGAAAAGCAAAAAATAATAGAGAGGGTAGAAGGACCCACGGACTGGGTTAACAGTATGACGGTAGTAAGAAAGCCTAATGGTGATTTACGGGTATGTTTGGATCCACGGGAACTAAACCGTGCCATAAAACGGGAACATTTTCAGTTACCAACACTAGATGAGATAACAGTTAACTTTATTGGTGCAAGGTATTTCAGTACAGTAGATGCGAGGAATGGGTTCTGGCAATTGAAGCTCCATAAAGAAAGTACAGATTTGTGTACCTTTAATACTGCTTTCGGCAGATACAAGTTTTTACGTTTACCCTATGGGATTACATCAGCTTCGGAAGTTTTTCACAAAAAAATGTACGAGTTTTTTGATGATATCGAAGGAACTTGCCTTTTTGTTGATGATTTAATCATTTATGGTAGGAATAAACAAGAACATGATCAGCGCTTGAAAAAAGTTTTAGACAGATGCAGGGCAATCAATTTAAAATTAAATAAAAGCAAGTGTAAGATAGGGTTAACTGAAATAAAGTATTTGGGACACAAAATAACTAATAAAGGTATTTATCCTGATGAGTCCCACGTAACAGCTATTAAAAATATGGCGAAACCAGAAAACACAAAAGATTTAGAAAGATTTTTAGGATTAATAAATTATGTGGGTAGATTCATACCGAATTTATCGGAAAAAACAAACCCATTGCGATTACTTTTAAAGAAAGAAGTAGAATGGCACTGGACACCAGAACACCAAAATGCATTTAATATATTAAAACAATGCCTCATAATTAAGCCGGTGTTACAATATTTTGATGTGGGTAAACCAGTAGTTATATCGGTAGACGCGAGCAAAAGTGGTTTAGGGGCTTGTGTATTACAAAACAACCTTCCAGTCAGTTACGCATCACGATCTCTTACTAAAGCAGAACAAAACTATGCGCAAATTGAAAAGGAGTTGCTGGCCTGTGTGTTTGCTTGTGAGAAATTTTACACTTATATTTACGGAAAATCAGACGTAGTTGTCGAAACTGACCACAAGCCGTTGGTAAACATAATAAATAAACCAATAGCGAGTGCGCCTGCGCGACTCCAGCGCATGTTATTACGTTTACAGTTGTATTCATTCAATTTAGTGTATAAGCCAGGTAAGTACCTATACATAGCAGATACACTGTCGCGCGCTGCGGAACCGGTTTTTTATCATAGTGTGGATCTTCGCGATCACTTTGACGCTAAGGCTCAGGTGTGCGCGGTAACAGCATGCAATCTATTAATGGATACACATTTTGTTCAATTACAAAAATGCACATTTGTAGATAGTGAATCACAACAATTAATTAAGTGTATAAAGCAAGGTTGGCCAGAACACAAACAACGACTTAGTGATGAGTTAAAACCGTATTGGATCTACCGTCATGATCTGTCAGTGTTGCATAACTTGGTCTGGAAAGGAAATTGTATAGTGATACCGAAAAGTATGAGGTATGAAATGTTAAAGAATATTCACGTAGGTCATTTAGGACTAGAAAAGTGTAAGTTACGTGTGCGTGAGACAATGTTTTGGCCCAACATAAACAGTCAGTTAGAAGATTATATCAGTAAGTGTCAAGCGTGTGTTACACATAAGAAAGAAAATAGAAAGGAGACTTTAATTTCTCATGATATACCAAATAGACCGTGGTGTAAAATAGCCACAGATACGTTCCACTTCAATAATAACTTGTTTTTAGTGGTTGTAGATTATTACAGCAAATTTATAGAATGTGTTAAATTGAAAACTTTGACATCAAATGAAGTCATTTCAAGGTTAAAGCACATTTTCACCAGGCAAGGAATTCCCAATATTATTGTCTCAGACAACGGACCAGAGTACAATTCTAGTCAATTTCAAACATTTTCAAAAGAATGGAAATTCAGTCATATCACGTCATCACCACGGTATCCGCAATCGAACGGACAGGCAGAAAGGTCAGTTCAGATTGTTAAAAATATCATGAAAAAGACAAAGTTCGATAACTCAGATTACAGGCTAGGATTGTTGGAGTACTTGAACACTCCTTTAAGTACTAAACTAGCGTCACCAGCAGAATTACTTTATAGTAGAAAATTAAGAAGTTTGGTACCATGCTCACCGAAACTCTTAAAACCAAAAGTACAAACAAATGTTAGGTGTGAGTTAGATAATCGCCAAAGTAAACAGGCTCGTTATTACAACAAAGGTGCAAAAGACATGATTCCGTTAAGTGTAGGTCAAAGAATTAAAGTCAGAGTGAATAAGAAGTGGATAAGCGGAGTCGTAGCAGCTTTGGTGGGTACAAGATCATACAGTATTGATCTCGAATGTGGTGGAAAATTAGTACGTAATCGTAGGCATTTGATATTAGATACAGCGTATAGCCCAACAGCTGATCGTTCGCGGCCGCGGTCGTTGCAAAACTATGACGATGTCACTGTGACCGAACATCACGAAAATTCTCCGTCTCGTTTACACTTGCAGGAATCAAACTTATACACTACTCGTTTTGGCAGGACTGTGAGGGCGCCTGAGCGGTGGACTTATCCGTCGTCATAACATAGTAATTTTAAGTAAAAATAGTTAATATAAGTATATATATACCTACTTTTAAAGTTGCCTAATTTAATGAATATAGTATATAAAAAAAAAGAAAAGTATGGAAAATGATTTCAATCTAATAACTATCATGAAATGTAGCTCAATGTACTATGGTTTTATGTATGTGAATGAAATGTCAAAACTTCAATTGTATGATTGTTCTACTATTTTCATCTCACTAGTTAATTATATAAATGAATTGTGTGCTAAATGTTAATGATTCAATAAAATTTAATAGGAAATTAAAATAAATTCATAATTATATTATTTTATGATCACAATGAACAATACAGTATTTTGTAGGTAATGAAATGAAGGTTTTTATATTATTATTAAGTACCTACAGAAGCACTTTATCTTTATAAAGTGTAGTTCGTAGATTGATTCATTATTCTTGTAATTAAATTCAATTCTTTGTGTCACATTTAAAAAAAAAAAAATGATTATGCATGTCTTTTAATGTAATTTAAGTGTAACTTTAAATGTAATATTTTTTTTAAAGAAAAATATCGTTTAAAAAGGTTAAAATCCAAATATTTATATTCTTAGCATGTAGATAATTTTGTTATATTCTTTTATAATTTTTTGAAAAAGGGAGATGTCGGTATTATGAGATTAATAATTGTAAATGCAACTGAGGGTAGAGAGCATGCAGAGAGGTATAAAGGTGAAGGAAGAGAATAAATAAAGCAGTCATTAACCTGAGCTGGTGTTTTATTGCTGTTTATTACATGAATGAGGATTAATTTTTTAAATAAAAAAAAATCATGCATATTCCCTATTCCTATTTACCATGAGGCATCACGTATTTCTGGAAGCAACTAATTTCAATTCTAAATATGGCTCGTTTAACGAAATATGGGGCCATTTACAGGGGCCACAACAGGGGCCAGGTTCATAACAGGGGGTCGGGGTGGTCTTTGCGTTGCTTATTTTTGATGACATGGGGGATGGGGGGGGGGGGGTCTGGATGCTGATTACGTCAGCAGTATTTATTATTTAATTTTTCGGATTTCTACAAAATTTAGTCGATTTTGGTTTGAACACATAACATGTCAACCCTACTTGTCTACTTGAAAATGAAACGCATATCACTCTGCTCATTAATCAATAAAGAAACCAGAACACATTGAAAAATGCATGTACCAATGTTTTTGTAAGCATTTAAGAGCTTTGATTACTTTTGATGACGAGGGGGAGGGGGGGTTAATTGCAAAAAAAAATCTGCTTACGTAGGTAATACTTGAACGGAACCTATGTAGTGGTAACAGATTCATTAAATAAAAGATAAGCACCAAAATGTATCTGGGAAATACCAGCCGATTTATCACAACCAAGATTCACAGGCAGCTCCATCATCATCATCGTCTGCATCCACAGCTCAACTTCACTCCCTGTTGAGCATAGGCTTCTCTCTTCTTGTGCCAATTCCCACGCTCCTGTACCCGCCTCATCCGGGTCCTATAGGTACCCGCAATGGTAACAATGTCACCCGCCCACCTCGCCGCCGGACGACCGACACTACCCAGCAAACATTTTTGTCATATAATCAAACATTTATATGACCTTGAGTCTTATTAAAGTTATTTTACAGTAATTTTTTTAACTTTTCGTCATGTACTGGTGCGTTATGTGTCCGAATAGTCATATACATTTTTTGTCGTATAATAATGTCATATAGACGTTATTTCGATTTTTTTTACAATCGTCATATAATAGCGTCTACGACGACATCTATAAAACTTACATATACAACTTTTCGTCGTGTAAACGTTTTCGTAGTATAAACGTCATAATACTGTCAATTTTGTCATATAATTACCTTTTAAACATTTGCTAAACGGATAATAATTGTTTAAACGTAGTATTTGTAACCATTATATATAATTCGAATATAAGTATTACGAACGACCTCTATACTCCTAAAGTATCACAAACATGATAATAATGACATTAAGCCGATGGCATGAAGATGATGACATTAAGTCCGCCTCTGTACATTTATGTGCTTGAAGTATTAAATAAATAATACGACCGCTATTTAATTAATACTCATATTAAAGGTTTATAATAACCTTGTATACCACTTCCACCATTTCTAACTATCATGGCGTAAACATTTAATACATGAACTCGCAGTTTATAGGTCGGGAAGTTATATAGTTGTCTTATAACGCATTCACATAATAAATTATTAATAAAAATGTGTGAAAACATTAAAATTTTAAAAGCGCATTAAAAATTTGTTACAAAATAACCTCACATTAATCAGTAAACTTGATTGCACAATGGTTTACAACTGATGAAATGGTTTTATCACCTCAAATAACAGAAAAAATGCAATATTAACTCAGCTGTCAAAAACTGCTAAATTAAATTAATATTTTATAATAATTCGTTCAATATCATCTTTAAATGACAATAACACAACGATTACATCATATAAAAGTCATATTTTGTGACACAAAATCGAATACACGCCGCAACAGCTATCATTACATGACATCTAGTCAAATCGCCGACGTGTATATGATTACTATGCGACTAAGTAGGTATTTATATGACTGTTACACGAAACTCTTAGCGCCGTAAGTTGAATAAAATGGGCCCTAATGCCGTCGAGTAAACGTCCTTATGACATTTATACGATTATACTAAATAACATTAAGTTGCCACCAACACGTCTACTCAACGTCGTAAATGTTTATTTGTATTCCAGTCCTTGGACCTTTAAAGGTATTCTGCCAAAAAAAAAAAAATTGTCCTACTCTACCCGTACTCACGTTGAAATGATTATAAATCACACATTATAGAAAACACCAGCATAAATAACAATATACAATGGCTATTTGTCGGAAAACACATCGATATCTCAACTCTCTATTAATATTGTAGGGTAACATTCCATTGACCAAGTCCTTTGTTACAACATCTACATTGTATTTCTATGGATGCGTGGACAAATAAACAGACAATTACGTATGATAGTGTGACTAACGAAATGTTTGATCAAAGATTCAATTTGCCGAAACCGGGGTTAATTTGATTGAATTTTTGGGCTAAAGATGAAGAGTAGGCGGCATCCTTCCCTACTCTCGTCGAGTCTGCTGTCCACTTTAATTGCTTGTCGGATCCAGGCCCATCTTTTCCATTGGGCACTCTGGGCAAGTGCCCAGGGCCCCGGGATCTTCGGGGGCCCCGGCCTGCTCTCATAAAAAAACATTCTTTGCAGCCGCCGTTCCATTCTTTGAAAAGAAGAGAAAGACGCTCTTCACGCTTAAACCGCTGAACCGATGTAGGTGAAATTTTATCCCGATATTCCCAAGAAATCGACACTTATGCGGGTGAATTATGTGCGGGTAATTTATGTCATGGTTTCATTTTTAATTCTTTTACCTATTGTGGTATAGTAATTTTATTTTAGGTGCATCGCGTCTTCACATATTGTGATTATATAAAATGTATGCAAAATATTGAAAGAATTTTAAAAGAGTACCTAACGGTGGAGTTTCTTGCCCGTTCTTCTCCATACGAAAACTACCTTTTGGAATGGGCGACTAGAATCAATTCTATTAGTTGTAATTTTTGACGTTCAAAAGTGCCTTTTATGTGCCTATTTGAAATAAATGCTTTGACTTTGACTTTGAACCAGCGGGGCGCTGCTAGTGAAAAACTAAATGATTTGCAGCGCGTTTTACAATGAGTTTCTAGCCCCCCAGTTATGAAATATTAGTATGTTTCTCTTATTGTCTCTTATATCCTCAGGGGCCCCGTGATCCTTATGTGCCCAGGGCCTCCAAAAGGTTGAAGACGGCCCTGGTCGGATCTGATTTTGTATGTTATGTGTGTCGAAACACAGCATCAATCCCCAACTATTTTTTTTGTAACCCCTAACTATTAGTCTTTATTTGGACCCTTGGAATCATGTTCAATGGCTGATATGCACATTTGATCCTTTTTTAAATCTAGTTAATAGAGGAAAAAGCGTTTGGGGTCTCTAATGAAACACAAAATTAGCAGTGCCTGACTCTGCAAGGAAGTTTACTGCCCCTCATCATTTCAGCCGAAAAACGTCCACTGCTGGACATAGGCCTCCCCCGAGCGCCTCCAATTCGACCATCGACGTATCCAACGGGTTCCTGCGGCCTTCACAAGGTCGTCGGTCCACGTTGTGGGAGCTAGGAGCTTGCTAGAGCTAGAAGGTTTACTGTCTCACCACAAGTAAAAACAGATAGACATGACGAAATTATAAGAATTCTGTTTTTGCCATTTGGCTACGAAACCTTAAAATCAACTGACGTATAGACGACTTTTTTTACTTAATCACACTAATATAATAAAGGCGAAAGTTTGTGAGTGTGTGTGTGTTTGTGTGTTTATATGTTTGTTACTTCTTCACGCTCAAACGGCTGGACCAATTTTGATAAAATTTTGTGTGGAGGTAGTTGACTCTCTTAAGTAACATATAGGCTACTTTTTGTCACGATATTCCCATGGGATCGACACTTATGCGGGTGAACCGCGGGGCGCAGCTAGTATACTAATATACCTAATAAAAAATATTTTTATTGTTACAGGGAGCAGAGAGGCAGCATGTCTTGCGATGAGCGAGAGCGTCTCGGTGGTGCTACACCAGACCAACATCACGAGGCTAACGGCTAAGGCCATCCATGCTGCCGGCTACCATTTGCATCGAGTTGAGCATCTGTAAGTAACTTGGACCCTATCTGTTTTATCTCTTTAACATCATCCACCACCGCCGAAAATGCAGTCTCCATTTCGGAATATTAACCCAGCAAAATTGGGCTGTTCATGAATACAATACACCCAAACTTATATGCTAACAACCCATGTGCCCCATGGCATTCCCATCGGCTAAAATTATACTCTTCCATACAAACTTTCTTCCCTTAAAAATTTATTTAATTTTCGATAATTCTTCATTAGTGTTCACGTTTTAACCGACGGAAAAACGGAAGAGTTCTCAAGTCGATGCGTATATACGTATATATATATTTTTTTATATATGACGCATAACTTTTTATAGTGTAGTCCGATTTTGATAATATTTTTTTTATTGGAAAGGGGTACGTACCGATACCCCGAAGTTGGTCCCATAAAAATAAAAAATAAAAATTCCAACTCTCAGGGTAGGAAAACAGAAGATGATCGATTGTTCACTCACTGATTGTAATGTATGACCAATATGACCATACATAATTTTTTACAGAGTAGTCTGATTTTGATATTTTTTTTTGTTATTTATGGAACTCTTGTGCGAAATTTCTAGCTTCTAGAGCCAGCTGTTTAGGCTGTGCGTTCTCTGTCAATGACTTTAAGATTTTTTTTAGTAGATATTTGCTTTGATGGCTTTCTTTGTTTCTGTATAACTAAAGGTTTAAGTGGGTTTATGCGAAATTGTTATGCTAAGATAGGGGCATTTATGGCCTTGGACGGATTATCACTTTTAGCATACCATTTCGGCGCCTTCATGTAATGTTGTCTTTTTTATTCTGTGCAAGTCCACAACATTGGATACAGGTATATTTCTTTGCTTAGATTGGGTATTTTATCATCTTTGTCACTTGAATCAGTTCTTTCCAGTATTACTTTTTGGAGAGGCTCTTCGACTACGAACAATCTTGTCGTACCTATTACGGACAGAAATTCAGTTTGTACCATGAGTGACATGAGAGATTGACGCTAATGTTAGCTACAAAAAAGTTTCATGTATTATTATCCTTATCATTGATCTCTTTGTTAAAACACGCCCCTGTTACCTCATTTCTCGAACCGACTTAATAACACGTTTTACGAGCGTATATTTTTGGTTCCAGATCTATAATGGATGCGCCGAAACTGGACCACATCGCCGTCGAAGATCTGACTAAGATGCCTAATCTCAAATCTTTGTGAGTAACCCATAAAACTATAATAGTTTATTGACTTGTAGCATTATTGAACATTTTTCGAAGATACATTTTGAATAATTAATAGGTCCGACTCTGAAGCTGCAAAGTTCCACCTTCTAAGTAAAATTAACTTTATTTTAGCGGTAATTAAGTTACAGTACCAAACATTTATTTCTAACTCCCTTAACCTATTTTACAATTTAACACTAAAATATACATATTATATACAAGCATATATTAAAAAAGGAAAAGAAAAAGACAGGAGCTCATTGGGCATCAAAAAATTCGTCCGCATCGCTGTCAACGGGATAAGTAAAATTAACTTATGTTTTAAAGTTCAAAAACAAGAACTCATTGTAGATGTTCAATGATGAGTTCTCATGAGCTGTTATTCCCCGTATGTAAGGTCCAACGGGGTAATTGCGTACCTAACACACATAAAATGGCAATCCTTTTCATTTTGACATCCATTGCTTCAAAAATAATAATAATAATAATATTTATTTATTAAGTAACAAGACTCATTCGTGTTAGTAACAATATTCCTTACCGCTATGTTAGTATTCCTATCCTAATTATGTAGAATAAAATCATTACTATACGTGAATACGAGGCTTATCATTGGTTTGAAAAATTAAACTGCTCAACAAAGTAAATTAACGCAATGAACGTAGCTGAACTGTCAAAATGAAAAGCATTGCGATCGATTGTCATTTTATGAGTGTTACGAAATTACCCCGCTGGTAAGGGCAGGCGGATGATGTCATCATTCCCAGCATGTCGGGTAGGTACAGCAAACTGAAGAGCGGCCAAGGGTAGACCTACCATAACATCGACGAGCCACGCTAGGCATCTATTAGTTAACGCCTAGATTATGAAAAACATAAAGTACTTATAACAGTGTGTCTCTTGGCAAAGCACCAGAAACCTGACCGGTAGAGTAGCGTTGTAGTTACGTAGCGTTGGGACTTGGGCGTCAAACGCAAACAAACAACCTCCCACACGGCTTAAAACTTTTGTGACGCAGGAACAGAGAATGCTGAACGCAACGTCGTCAAACAAACAAATAGTTGTGCTAGGTATAGAAAATGTTAAGTACGAGTAAGCAAAAATACCATGTCAAGTAAAAAAAAAAATCATAAGTGATGGTGTCATTAGTGCAGAACCATTATTAGATAATTATAATCAGGGACTCCTACCAGCTCTTTTAGGGCAAAATCCGCCTATAATGTCCCCACTGTTGGGACACAGGTCTCCTCTCTTTCAGAGGGACCTCAAAGAAAGGTGGGAGAGGCGGGGCGGGTCTTCTATGGATCGTAAAGGTATAATTATGTATACCAACAAATTAGCGAAGGTGATGGAACGCGGATGGGATGTCTATAAGGTACTGATGGTTTGACGAGAGATATCTAGGTACCTACTGTCGATTTATCTTCACTTCCATGAATATGATTCAAATTCTGCAAGGTACCTATTTGGAGATTTCGCGAAAATTAACTAGGCAGAGTTGCCAGTAGCTAGGTAAGTACGTTTTAGGAGCCATCCGAGAAATGTTATTTAAATTTCGCTTGATATTTCAAGTTCTCTAGCTCAACGGTCGTCGTCAAAGTGAAAACTTTTTTTGTTATATTACTTTTTTAGTCTTCATCTAGCCCTTTCAACTTCATTCTCTTTAATTGAAATGGTCTACTTAACTGTACCTAAATAGTATAAACAAGACAAGAAAGATATAGTATATAAGATGTAGTATAGTATATACAGAAGCTGAGTGGTGTACTTATAAAAATAAATAAATAACAGTAAGTGAATAATGGTTGTTCTCCTCAGGTTTATAACGCAAGCACCGCGGCTTCACAGAGTGGCGCCATTACCGTCGCTGCCCGAACTGCGCACATTGTACGTATGTATTTAATTTTATTATTGTTTTGTTAATAATATGTATAAACAAGCCATGACTCATACAAAGAGTAGGTATATCCATGTGCTACATATTCATTAAATGTGTAATTATGTAGATTATTGATCGTTTATGAATGATTGAATCTGGGGCTGGCTTTTCTGAAGTGAATTATAGCGGCTTTGTTCAACGGCTATCGGTATATTAATGAAAAAATATTAAACGATTTACCTAGTAATTATTTTTCAGTTTTTATTCTTTTTTAACCTAGCTACTAGCTAGATACCTACTGATTGAATCACTATATCCACTACTAATAAAAAATCAAAGGATGACAAAAACAACAACAAAAAAAAAACTAGTTTAGGTAACGTGCTTACGGCATTATGGTATGTTTTTATTTTCAAAATAAACATGCTACCTGTATATTATTATTTTTTAAATCAACAGCATCATAACGACGTCTGGGCTGGTGGAAGTCCCCAACCTGAGCCACATACACGACAACAAGAAGGATAACAACTCGCTCGCATATCTGCAAGCTATGTGAGTACTACGCGTCTTCTTGTTCGTCTTAACCCAGCAGTATCTACTTCTAGATAGAACTTTCCAGAAACATAGCAGCTAGAGTATGGAACCGGTGGATCGAGTGGCCCATCAGTGGGATGTTCTATTCTACCTGTTCCACCACTGGCCTCAGCTGACATTAGAGGGAATCGGATTCGGAGCTGTTATTCCTTATCCTACCCTGCAAGATCTTCAAAGTTATAGGGTCTGATTTTTTCAGCATCGTACTAGAAATTGGCTTTCGAGCTGAATACAACTAACTTTAGACTGGTCAGATCGAAAGTAAATACATTCTGGTTAGGTTAAGTTAGTGTGCAGTAAAGTGACCAATTTCTTACCACTGTGTTGTCTTTTTATACTTTTTTCAGAGATCTAGAAGGCAACCATATAAAGCGATTATCACCGCACGCACTGCGCGTGCGCGCCGATCAAGTGTAAGTCCCTAGGTACATACACAACATGTGCTATTTTATTTCGTTTCCTTGGTTTTACGCTTAAATTGCTATAAATTATTATAAGCTTGTATAAAGTACCGATGGTTCTATATTAATTTTATGAGAGGAGAAAAAGTTTTTCGTAGAGAAACTAACCGACATGGATTAGACTACCGAACTTGTCAGCATCTACAGAAAAATATAACTCAATCCATCAAGCAGTAACCAAAGTGGGCAAAATTGGCTTAGGATAATGAAATTATCCTTAGATACCTTAGGATAATTGATAAGAAAGATCGGATAATTCTTGTTCTTAGCGTATCGATGGCAAAAACTTCAAACATCTTTGGCCCAAAATTCAGCACCGAACACTTTTCATTTAGCTATAGGTACATGAAATTCAGTCTTTACTACGGTTAGACAACCAACCTTTTTTCTGTTATTAAAACTCGACAGTTTCAACATTATCTCGTGGAGTATCTTCGCAAATAGCTCGATGCTTATCCTCCGCTATCTCTAATCTAGTCTTAATTAGTTTGCACAAGTAATTGCAGCCATAAGTGAAATTTATTATCTTTATTGCGGCAGTAACTAGATATCGCGGAATGGTCGATTAGGTATCTACATTCTTAGGGGTTATAAATGTGTAAATAGGTATAAGTATTTTTATGTTTGCTTTTACTCTGTAGATATCTGATAACTGATCGCTATATGTAATCTTTGGTTTTTGTATAATTTGCAGTAGGCCTAGGTACCAAATTATTTAGTAATTACGAATATCACTGTAAAATAAGATAAGAATACGTTGCATAAGTACATGGTTTTTTATTTTTCTTTTTGCCTACAGGTCCCTGAACTACAACTTGCTAGAAGAGGTGCCTGCGTTTGCGTTCAAAAATGCTCAAATATCTAAACTGTAAGTTGTTGTCAGTTCTATAGTAATTTGTCGTGTCGCGTGTTGTTTGGGGGAGCAGTGGTGGCCAAGTGGTAACGGCCGCGACTTACGAGTTGTAGGTCGTAGGTTCGAACCCTGACAGGCGCTTTACGTCTTGTAAATTATTTCATCACCACGTAGGTACTGCTCTCAAGACGGTGAAGGAAAACATCATGAGGATCGCATGCATGTCCTAGAACTAAACATTCGAAGACATGTGACATCTACCAATCCACCCTGGTGCCGCCCATCGTTGTGGATTACGGCCCACTCCCTCTCACCGAGAGGAGGCCTGATGTGTCCCATCAGTGGGAACATTATAGGTTGATTATGTGTGTTGTTTGTCCAAATAAATATAAATACATAAGTAACAGCATTGACTAAAATATCGAACGGGTTGTTCATTGACGATGTAAGTATTTTTTCTTTCAGGAGTTTCAGAGGAAATACTAAGCTGAAACACATAGATGAAAATGCCTTCGCGTCAAACTTGCTCCTCCGACAATTGTAAGTTCCTCATATCACTATTAACCTTTTGATCGCGACAGTCGTGTATATGACAAACCAAAATGTTCCCAGAACGCCACGGTTCGACTACATGACAGACTTTGACGCCGAGGGCACCGTTTTTGATCTTTTGACGTGTGACGGTCAAAAGGTTTAGTAGCTACACCTAACTCTTCGTAGAGTCTCATACTATATGTACATAAAACCGCTTGAGACCAGAACCGGAAAAAGAACTGCCGGAAAGCGAAGAAGAAAACCGAATGGGATTAAGAGTTTTTAAAGAAAAATATACCCATCTACTATAGTGTCCTTTAACAGCTAAGCAGATATTGGGTCGAAGCAATTTGAATAAACTGGTAATCTATTGTTTCAGAGATTTAAGCAACACCGCCATTACCTCCCTGCCCACCGCAGGCCTGCAGAACTTAGAAACACTTAGAATAGAAAAGACTCCTTCCTTGAAATACATCCCATCGATTTATGAATTTCAGGTGAGTTACCTACCCGTATTAACTCGTCCATGTATTAAAGCAAAGAAAGTTCAATGTCACCGCCTTGTGTACCCTGACAAAACATAGACACACCACAGCCACCCCTTACTTCCTGTCGCACCTCAACCTATTAGAAAAAGTAGACGTCGTTTAATACGATGGACTATAGGATAGGAAACGATTCGACAGGTAATTTATTTTAATGCTCAGTCAAAAATTGGTTGGTACTTGGTCCAAAACTAAGGCCCACATCGTACAAGGATCACAGCTTTTGGGTCATAAACTATGCAGGTAATATATACTCATTAATGATACTTAACTACTAGAATCTGCCTATAGATTTTTCTCAACTATTTTGGGACCGGCTTCCAGTCCAACTGCTAGCTGCATACCAGTATTTTACATGGAGCGACTGCCTATCTGACCTCCACAACCCAGTTACTGGGTAACACGATACCCCTTAGTAAGACTGGTTGTCAGACTTTCGGATATCTGACGACCTGTAATGACTCTCATAAAAAGAAGAAATGCGTTTATTGGCATAAATATAAATAAAAAAGAAACACTTATGTATGCCCAGCATAATTAGTTCAGCATAATGTTCGATGGCAATACTTGGTAGGTACTTACTACCACTTGACGCTGATTTCCAGCTGCAACTTATGAGAATACGTAGTCAGTTCTTCACCCTACTCCATTCCTTACCTTTACATCAAATTAGCTACAAAATGAACCGTTTAATAACTCGTTTTATAACTATGTTCCGACCCCCAGCGTCTCCAGAAAGCGTACCTGACGCACCACTTCCACTGCTGCGCGTTCCGCTTCCCCGAGCGACACAACCCCACACGACACAAGCTCTACGAGACACAAGTGGCTCTCATGCAAGCGGTAAGACAATCAGACGATGCAGAGTGCTATTTTTAGCTGACACAGTAGGGGGATAACCAACTCTCTATGAGATACGGGGAAACGGTTTTAGTAAAGTGCTTGGGTATCTACCTGAAGTGCTTGGTGCTAGCTTGACCGACAAACTCAAACAGGCACTTTCAGTCGGTCAGAAGTATGAAGCTAGTTGCCCGTTCCAAAGCGTAGGTAGTAGGTATACCTATGGAGAAGAACGTGCAAGAAACTCCATTACAAAAATATTAGTTACATCATGAGTTATAATCAACATTAAGTTGTCTGACGTAGCGTCAAGCACTTCGAACTTTTCATGCAATTACCTAGATGTATGAAAAGTAGCAAGACGACGATCAAATCTGATTAACGCTTGATACGTTATGTAATCCATTTCCAAATCTTGCGATAGCTGCAATCACTTATGAAGTTACATAAGTGATAACTAAGAGCTTCTACAACAGATTTAGTGATCCGAGATTTAATAAAGACGTGTTTTCAGATCTTATCACAATTTCAGATTTCTAGATAAACAATATTTTAGTTTTAGTTCTCTCAACATTCCACATTGTTTTGTTCAGAAATGCGCGAATGGCGGTCAGCAGAGGATTCCGCAATTCCGAAAGCGGAGATCATTGGAGCCAATCAAAATGCTCTCGCCCCGGAATAACTCGAACATCACCACGTAAGACCATGGAGCATTTAAGATATTTGGCACTACACTACAAAACAAAAATTGCTGACACTTACCTTTTTTGTTATCGGGGGGAAACCTCCAAAAGGCGTCTGGTCTTACCTACCTCTACTTTTTCCCTATTTACAAAAATAACCTAGAAAGAGTACCTATTATGGTGAAAATCGCATCAAAATGCATTGCAAAATCTAAGCGGTCAGACAGACATACCTACCTACATAAAAAGCGACTTTCTAATAAAATTATATAAACTTATTAATAATAAAGCTGTAGCTTGTTATAGATTCCTACCAAACCAAGCCGGCAGCATTCGAGACAAGAAAATCGAACCAGCAATGTACCTAATTGGTGATGCCAAAACAGATAAATTTACAACCAAATATTTTCCCAGAGACTCCATGGAAGACGACGTGTCAACAGCCACGACGAGCGAGGAATACGACGCGAAAATGATGGACGAGTACTTCTCCGACTCGGGCAGCTGGGAGGACGAGAACGACCAGGGAGAGTTCCATGATCCTGTCAACAACAGCCTTGGGGTCGGGTTCGCGACTGTATCGGCGGAGTGCGGAAACTTTAGTATTAGGTGGGTATTGGGAACTTAAGAACCGGCTTTAGCCTTTTATTGGGGTTAATGTCTACTGCATGACGTGCCTTAATAAACTCAACTTTTGCCAAGGCAAACCTTTTGTAAGAAAAATAATTTCGACTGGGCGTCCCCCAAGGGATTGTTATGGGTCCTTTACTTTTTGTTTCTCCTAGCGAATTAAGAACACATACTTCCGAATCAATACAACAGAATTACTGATAACTTGAAAGAAAGTTGCACAAAAACGAACTGTAAACTAAAATCTTTTTTTCCAGCCCTCGAAAAGTGGAATGCACACCCGCACCAGACGCACTAAACCCTTGCGAAGACGTGATGGGCTGGTCGTGGCTCCGAGCAAGCGTGTGGTTCGTCATTACAGCCGCCGTCGTAGGCAACGTTGCTGTTCTCCTCGTCTTACTAACCAACCACACAGAGATTACCGTCCCGAGGTTCCTTATGTGCCATCTCGCGTTCTCCGATCTCTGTACTGGCCTCTACCTCTTTATGCTGGCTGTGGTTGACCTCAGGTCTTACGGAGAGTTCTTCAACTACGCCTACGATTGGCAGTACGGCGTCGGCTGCAAGATCGCTGGTTTCCTATCAGTATTTTCTGGACAGCTGTCTGTAATCACCCTTACTATAGTCACGTTGGAGCGCTGGTTCGCAATAACGTATGCAATTTACTTAGAAAGGAGGATCTCCTTGTCTGCCGCGGCCAAGATAATGATGGGTGGTTGGCTGTACTCCTTTTTAATGGCTGGCTTGCCGCTGGTCGGCGTGTCAGACTATTCGTCTACCTCAATATGTTTGCCGGTTGAGAGCAAGGATGTGGGAGATGCTGTGTACCAAGGAGCCATATTTATAGTGAGCGCGCTTGCGTGGGTCACCATCGTTGTGTGCTACGTGCAGATATACAGGTCTTTGGGAGGAGGAGAGAGCTATGGAGGGAGGGGGGCAGCCGCAGCGGCTGAACGACGGATCGCGAACAAAATGGCGCTGCTCATCGGAACAGACTTGCTATGCTGGGCGCCAGTAGCCTTCTTCGGCATCACAGCGCTAGCAGGCGCTCCACTAGTCGACGTCAGTCACGGGAAAGTGCTCCTAGTGTTCTTCTACCCTCTAAATGCTTGCGCAAACCCGTTCCTATACGCGATACTAACGAAACAGTACCGAAGAGATTTGATGACGTTGATTGCTCGAACAGGGCACTGTAATTGGTTGATTGAAAAGTATAAGTTGGCTACAACCCCCCCTCCCACCGCGCATACCAACCAATCAGCGCCTGCGCAGCTCATGCCCCTAGTAGACTCCGATACGTACCAGAGGAGCCAGTCACAGTGCAAAGACAGTAGTGAAGTAACGCTTTAAGTGTGTAGTGTAATTTAGATTATGTTGACATTATTATATGGTTATTTATTTTTTATTTTGATGTTTTATTGGTGTTATGCTCTTTTAATATAAAATCGAATATTTGCCCAAGTAAAGCCTTTCACCGAAAGTAAAGAAGAGGCAGATTTGAACCGCAAGTTGACTAGATGTGAATCAACTCAGCCTAGTCCACTGCTGAACATAGGCGTCTCCTAGGCTGCGCCACAACATGACATGCATGGTCTGTCAGGTTTTATCAAAACTTATCACCACATTTCGCCACTGTCACCATTTTCAAATGCCGGGAATATAATGTGCCAAAAAATTAGGACAAACAATTTAAAAGTTAAAAATCAGTCTACATACATTTATTTACAACCTCCTCAACTCAAGAACAACTGAGCATGTTCTTCCAACTCGCTCAACACTTTACTATCAATATATTCCACCACTAACTTATCACCTTCTAACAAAACCTCAGCTTTCATGAGCTCCGATACTTCTGCATCCATCTTTATTGGACTAATGCAATAACTGTCCAACTGTCTAAACAACCGAAGTTTCACAGAACAAATTTTGTTATTATCATTTTTAATATTACAAGAGTCACAGATACTGTCTATAGAACGGCCTAAACTCCATTTGGAACTAATAAATACTGGTACAGTGTCTTTTAAATCCGGGTCTAAAGTTACGGAGTCAAACTTCATGATGCTATCCACTTCTTGAATGATTGTTATTGGTTTTGGTTCCATGTTTAAAGGTTTTTTGATAGCGAAGTATACTCTGTCAGAGGGTGGGATGGTTTTTGGCCCAACTGCCTTTTGTTTTATTCTCATAAGGTGTATTTTTGAAGCAGTCTTTACTTTTGCAGAAGATTGGAGGGCTTTGCGGATGTTTTCTGTGATCTGTAAAAGTAATCAGTATAGTTATAAATAGGATCCAGTGTAAACTGATCAAAGCATGTACATGCCCATGATGCCCATATGCCTAAGAACTTTAGTTCTTTAGATCCAAGATTGAATTCAGAATAATTACCTTTTCTTGTAAATGTTTGTTGGCCTCTCTGAACTGTCTTCTTGGAGCTTCTAACTGCTCTATTTTGGATGCCATTGTTTCATCATCTATTTCGGGACAAGTGCTGAAAATTGAGTACACAGATGTAAAATTTGTATATATAAAAAGACCCATGCCTCTCTTCACATCTCTTGTATAGCTGAGATTACAGAGTCAGCTTTTAGGGCATATGGGAAAAGAAAATTTAGATCTCAAGAATGATTATGAATTTATGACATTGTACGAGTGGTTTTGTGGTTGGAGTGTAGCCTTAGGGGCGCTATGGAGCGAGGACTTAGAAAATTTTTGCTTTTTTTTTTCGAAAAGTTTTTTTCGAAAATGTACCAATTTTTTTGCAGTATCTGGTTGACCTTGACCACAGAAATCATTTAGGTTCTGAGAAGCATGGACCTACGACGCACCGTTTCCGAGTTATGGGCTTTTAATTTTTTTATTTTTTTTTATAAAATACTCTATATTTCCAAAATGGTAGCTCGGATGAAAATCTTTTCTGGAAAGAAATTGTTGCTCTAGTCAAGAACTATGAGATGGGGTAAAGAAACCCGCGCAACAAAGTAAAAAAAAAAAATGGAAAATTTTTCTAAGTGTCGGCTCTAATCTTCAGCTTGCGTATCTTTAGGGGCAGAAAGGACTTAGTCAAATTTTCTAAGATTTTTTTTTTAGAAGAAGTCGACCTATTTTATTGCGGCACCTTATTAACCGTGTCTATAGAAACCAATTATGTTCTGAGAAGCATGGACCTACGACGCACCGTTTCCGAGTTATGGGCTTTTAATTTTTTATTTTTTTTTATAAAATACTCTATATTTCCAAAATGGTAGCTCGGATGAAAATCTTTTCTGGAAAGAAATTGTTGCTCTAGTCAAGAACTATGAGATGGGGTAAAGAAACCCGCGAAACAAAGTAAAAAAAAAAAATGTAAAATTTTTCTGCGTCGGTGCTAATCTTCAGCATCTTTAGGGGCTTAGGGCCATCTTAGTCAAATTTTATAAGATTTAATCTTAGTCAAATTTTCTAAAATTTTCTAAGTTAGAAATTAAACTAAATCGAGTAAACCATAAAAATAAAAGAAAAAAAAAAATTTTTTATCATTAATAAAAAAAAAACACAAAATTATGTTCTAGTGATACTGCTTGCGGGGTTTTCATAAGGGGGGTTAAATTTCGGTTGTTTTTTGCCTAAGACGCACCGTTTTCGAGATATTTAAAATTATTTGTTTTTTGTTTCAATTTTAACTGCTATGTCGCTGCGTGACTGAGTGTCGTTTGTGAGCGGAGCGTGAGGGGTGGCGGTAGGACTAGGATTAGGGCCACTTCTTTAGGGCGTGCACTTTCAATATTTAGACACGTATAGGGATAGACTGTGAATACGCAGTAACAGGCCACTTCGGTCAACCTTCATTCATTCATTATCGGCGGGGACAAGTGGGCCCACATCGGCAATTTTGAATTCGTATACCATTCCTTCCTAGTCCTGGGTATGTCCTATGAATATCACGCAGCAACCGGCGGAACCTAGCAGCGTCCGTGGGTAGGCTTTTTAAAACATTTTGCCGGTACATGTATTCGCCCATGTACCACTTTAACCGCCGCTGACTCCTACAGGTGCGACATTGGCGTTTTAGTTCTAGCCATTGCCGCTCTATTGTATTAGTGTGCACTTTGCACCGAACATTATTTGTGCCTGGTACTGGGATCCCAAGACTGGGATCCACGGGGATTGTGACAGTCCCTGCCGTGAATTGTCGGCTGTGGTTGACACTGGAATGTCCACGCATACCCAGTCTCAAGTGCACGCCCATGTATGCTCGGTGCTGGTCAGACATAATGTAGGAGTCAGGTCTAACATTTTGTTGAATTATTGGATCTAATGTGGCCCTATTTTTGTTGGGTATCAGCTCCACGTGAATTTTTTTTGTAAGACGGCTAATGCAACCAAATGACCACGTTTGCCGCTGCAATAATCGACCCCTGTGGTATTTATTAGTGTAAAGATGGGTTTCGTCGACCTCCACTATATCGTTGTCCCCGCCGATCATATCCCGGTCATGAGCTTCGGCTACCTCGCAGACCTCGCGTAGGTAATGGTATACCTGTATGGCCGTTTTGCGTGTCACCCCTACGTCTCTAGCAGCCTGTGACACTTTGTCTCTCCGAAAGAAGTGTAACAAAATTCTGAGCGTATTAAGTATTGACACATTGCTGCGTTCAAAAAAGGTCCCCTGTAAAGGGGACCTAATGACGTTGCAGCCTGCCCTTCTGCAACGCCATCTAAATCCCAACTTATAATTTGTATTTCGTTCCGCATTCATAGGACGCCTACATGTTGGGCAGCGCGCTGTCTGCGATGGAATTAACAGCCACCGTTTTGCTGCTTCAATGGCTCTTTGCTCGGATGTTATAGTCGCGGCGTAATTCCACAGGCTGAAATTTCGATCCAAAATGAGCGCAAATGGATCCATATTTTATAAAATATACACTACTAAAGCTACTAACTACAAACTACAACTTAAAACTAATAAGAAATAAAAAAACTTATAAGCTAAATAATAAAACAAATTAAATCAATCTAAACTAAAAATAAATGAAAAAACTAAATTAGAACTAATAAACAAGTAAAAAACAAATAAAAAATTATAGAATTAAGTACTAAAAATACACTAGAAACAGAAAAACTAAACAATTATAATATTAAGAACAAAATTTTGGCGCATATGGAGTATTGAGAATTCCCAATAATTCGCATATTTTGAGTATAGTTAACGTAGGTCAAAACTTTACCTTAAAGAGAAACGGTCTTCGACTTAGCATTCAACGTTGCAAGATATTTGATTTGAAAAAAAAAAAAAAAATCTTGCGGGTTTCTTTACACCATCTCATAGTTTTTGACTAGAGCAACAATTTCTTTCCAGAAAAGATTTTCATCCGAGCTACCATTTTGGAAATATAGAGTATTTTATAAAAAAAATTAAAAAATTAAAAGCCCATAACTCGGAAACGGTGCGTCGTAGGTCCATGCTTCTCAGAACATAATTGGTTTCTATAGACACGGTTAATAAGGTGCCGCAATAAAATAGGTCGACTTCTTCTAAAAAAAAATCTTAGAAAATTTGACTAAGTCCTTTCTGCCCCTAAAGATACGCAAGCTGAAGATTAGAGCCGACACTTAGAAAAATTTTACATTTTTTTTTTTTTACTTTGTTTCGCGGGTTTCTTTACCCCATCTCATAGTTCTTGACTAGAGCAACAATTTCTTTCCAGAAAAGATTTTCATCCGAGCTACCATTTTGGAAATATAGAGTATTTTATAAAAAAAAATAAAAAATTAAAAGCCCATAACTCGGAAACGGTGCGTCGTAGGTCCATGCTTCTCAGAACATAATTGGTTTCTATAGACACGGTTAATAAGGTGCCGCAATAAAATAGGTCGACTTCTTCTAAAAAAAAAATCTTAGAAAATTTGACTAAGTCCTTTCTGCCCCTAAAGATACGCAAGCTGAAGATTAGAGCCGACACTTAGAAAAATTTTACATTTTTTTTTTTTTACTTTGTTTCGCGGGTTTCTTTACCCCATCTCATAGTTCTTGACTAGAGCAACAATTTCTTTCCAGAAAAGATTTTCATCCGAGCTACCATTTTGGAAATATAGAGTATTTTATAAAAAAAAATAAAAAAATTAAAAGCCCATAACTCGGAAACGGTGCGTCGTAGGTCCATGCTTCTCAGAACCTAAATGATTTATATGGTCAAGGTCAACCAGATACTGCAATAAAATTGGTACATTTTCGAAAAAACTTTTCGAAAAAAAAAAACAAAAATTTTCTAAGTCCCAAAAAATTTTTTTTAACGAAAAAAAAATTTTTTTTTCGTTTCTTTGCTGCTCATAGTGCCCCTAAGCGTATACTCCAACTCCAACACTCCGCCCCTAAGACGACCCACTGACCGGTTTTGTTTTTTTTTTAAGTTGTTACGGGTTGTCAGAAGCCCGAAAGTCTGACAACCAGTCTTACCAAGGGGTATCATATTACCCAGTAACTGGGTTGTGGAGGTCAGATAGGCAGTCACTCCATGTAAAATACTGGTATTTAGCTGCAGCCGGTTAGACTGGAAGCCAATCCCAATGTAGTTGGGAAAAGGCTAGGTAGATGCTGATGAGTGGTTTTGGTGGATGAATTTTTATTTTTTGTACCAATGACACAGGGTTCTCTTGTTTAACATGAGAATATTGGGGATTATGTAGATATTACATTGTGAATACTTACGGGTGAAACCTATGTTCAATACAATAATGATTATTACATTTTGAACACAACATTTCATGCAGGTTTCCTTTCCTACATCCTTTTTCTGAACATCTGAATATCTGGTCATCATTTTTGAGGTTAACTTCCTTGGGTTTTGGCGCCAACTCACATTCCCCGGACAAGCAATGTTCGTTGAAATGTTCCCGGCAGCATACCTTGCCACATTTGCATTGGAGAGGTAGGAAATCGGTTTGGTTGCAGTTCTGATACTGGCAGTGTTCACCAAGTGTAGGGAACTCCATCTTTTTATAAGATACTTGTCTTTTACCGCCCTAAGACGACCCACTGACCCCAAGTTCAATGTAGTCTACTCAGTAGTTTATTTCACAAAGGTTTTTTGCTAGAAATACTGTATTTTCTTGCAATGATAAACACAAAATAACCTGAAGCTGCGTTCCAGCACAATTTGAAATTATGATATTTTTACTATTTTTCAAATTGACAACAGGATAGCTTATTACGTTTACAATATAAGCGAGAGAGACAGCACTCGCAAATGCATATGATTAATAAAATTCTGTTCTTCTTCTCTTCGTTTAATGGCAGCAAAACGGAATTATGAAACGTCAGTGTCATTTTCGCAAAAATGGAAGTCATTGTGATCGTTCAGAAAATAAAGGCATTCGAATTTTGTAAATGACAACTTTGGATCTAAAATGTGGATTAGCAATATAGTTAATTAATACTGATCAATGCAGCAGAATAAATTAGTATTGTAACGTGTATCAAGCTTGCAAAAAAAATGATTATTAATTAGAAATATTAGAATTACCTTTTCTCAGCCTTAACTGATGGCGTAAGGGTCAACAAATTATAATATCCGTGCCAGTTACAGTTTGACATTGATTGCGCCTTTATCACACAACAATAAGGGCCGTTTTCGTAGTTCAAGTATTTCAACCATAGACATTGTTTTTCCATTTTCAATGGTTTTAAGTGACGTGCTATTGACCAACTGGCTTTGGTCTCAGCACAGAGCATATAATGTAACACTACTCATAGGATCATTCAGTTAAATTAAATAGAGAAGTATCACATCACCATCATTCTCCTGCCCATATACCAATTTATTTGAGGTCGGCGCAACATGTCTTTTTCTTCTATACTCCTCTATTAGTCGTGATTTCGGTAGTCACCCCTTTCTAATCGTATCATCATTCACAAGGTCATCCAAAGTTTCTTTGGTCTTCCCCTACTCTTATAGTATAGCCATAGAGAGAAATATTATCTATGGGAAATATTTTAACCAAGAAAACACACTTATTTAAGCTTAGTTTATTGCAATAAAATCAATAAATAAAAGACATCTCACTTAGAACAATACCACAAATTGGTGTCACTTGACTCAACGTAACATTTCTAGAATTTTCTTACGACAATGGTACAGATAAAAAAATGCATTTTTTAACGACACAAAGTACAAGACTGCTACTACTGGTCCTTACTGGCAGGTAATATTACTGGAGGTTTCTAAACTTTAGCTTCTAATATTTATGGAAAATCTATTGTGGGTATTATTGTGCCGTATTATGTAGACAAGAGACTCACGAGGTAGTTACGCCTACTAACTGTACTGTTATTAAATCAGTTCCTACAACAGTGCTTTTACCATCCTGGCTTTGCTTTTTTTTCCATTTTTCTATCTAGCTAAATATTCCTAAATAAATAGTTTGATCACACTGAGTTCAGACCAAAACATTTTCACAATCAACAACAATCATTGCACCGCATATTTGGAATGCGATAGATATTGCTAAGCCTTCACCGCGTTGTTACTTTACAAAAAAGAGATGGCGCTATACGTCTTGTGTAGCTCCATCTCTTTTTCGCACTGTCAAATAAACGTCAAAGTCATCTTATTGTCATTTTGACATGTCTCTATGCAGTTTCAGAATAATAATCAACACTGTGTATAATCCTCTAGGCTACGTAAGTTTACATAAGTTTCAAGGTTTCCATAGCAGCCTGTAACCTCGCGATCTCTCCCTGCGACTGCGTTAGTTTCTCGGAGTTAGTCTTCTGTACTTCAACAGGTACTTTGGTTGTGTAGTCGTCGGCGGCCATCGCTTGTTGCAGCTTGGTTATCGTTTGGGAGAGGGTTTCTTTCTTCTTTTCAAGCTTTGTTATCTCTTTCTGGGGGTCGATTAGGCCCTGTGAAAATGCAATGAATAGGTAAACTGTTAGGTATGCTACAGCATCATAATCAGTCTATAGCTCAAACTGCTGTATGGCCTTACACAAAATACAGGGTTACTCCTTCATTACATACCTTCAAAACAAGATGCACTTCTATCTTATCCGACACTGTCAGTATGGAGCATCCAATCGGAGGCTTTTCATCCGAAAGCTGACTGTTGGCTAACGAGTGCACGCTCCTGAACAGACCCTTCAGGGTTTCCACCTATAACAACATACGAGGATATGGTCACTATGTACGCAAAATACGCGCATTGACGTGGAGTTGCGGACACCAGCCCGTATTACCTATTACCTATGGTCACTATAAAGTCAAATTAACTGGCGAAATTTCACAAAACGAAACTTTACTTAAACTTGAATTCAAAATCTTACTCCACTGCCACTTACTCAACTATCAACTTTAAGGTTATGTAGTCTAAGTTGATTATTGAGTGATAAAAATGCACTACATTTTTGGTTGTAATGGAATCTGAAGCTTGTCATGATTGTATGACATTGAGTTTCAACAAACTCAACAAACTCAATGTCTTCTGTTTTTTTCGATCATAGATTCTGAATTGAAGTTAAAATACAATTCGTGTTTCATGTATCGCCATGATAAAAAACAAACAAAAAATATGCCCGAAAAATTTTAAATTGTAAAGTAACGGTGACAAAAGTCCAAAATTCTGTTTGTATTCTCTCACCTTCAAATCCTCAGCAATGATGAGGTGGGCCGTGGTCTTCTGCTTGTTGGTGAGGTTGTACTCCGAGCGGGTAGACCTTATTAGATGCACCATCTTGAGAACTGTGTCTACGTCAGATTCTAGGTCTTCTGATCGCCAAGGAGTGTCGGCGTCCTGGAAAAACAGAAAAGGTTTGATTTTAGTACATTCGAAGGTTAAAAGGGGACATGCTATACAGTATTCCAGGAATATCGACGCATAACCTGTCACCATGAATTCAGTTTGTATGAAATGCCGTACGTCGTAAACACTCTTATGGATGATATTTATTTCGTACGTACGTAGTTTTTTAATGGAGTATATATACTATCTGCATCAGGAACTTGATCCAAGCTACTAGTAGTAGGTAAGGCTCCAAAGAGAGGAACCTCCCTAACTATAAGGTGTCAGTGACTCACAGTAGGATAGCTATCTACACAGATGGACGGGCAGCTGGTGTCCTTCCTGGGCAGGCGCTGGAACAGCTCCTCGGTCACAAACGGCATGAAGGGGCTCAGCAGTTTCAGTCCAAACTCTAGGGTTGTGTAGAGAGTGCGACGGGCGGCCGCTTGTGCGGCTTCGGAGCCGGATGCGAAGATTGGTTTGAGGTATTCCTGGGGAGAAAGATAAAAGTAAATAATTTGCACACTACCCGACAAGAAATTGGCGGAAACAAATAGTCGTTTCCTGGCCTTTTAGTAAATGATTAATTTTTAAGTCGAACTCCATCGATTTTTTTTTTCATTAAAGTTGTTTAGAGTGTAACAGTGCTGTTCAACCATCAACATACCTACCATCATTACCCGCGCCAACAACAGCATCACAGCGTCAGCATTAAGAGCGACATACATACGGTCTACGCGCCGGCAACACCAGCACACCGTCAGCACTAAGAGGTGGCTGAGATCTTCGCTTCATCCGGCTCGAAGGACCAAAATGTACACACCGGGACTTACAGCTTAGTACGGCCGTTATTCCAAGTGCGTACGATGTGACTACTTCAATATTATTTTGAGAAAATAAAGTGTTTCCGATTCCGAGACGAAGTTTTAAACGTATATTTTGTTTTTATTGCATACATATTAATTAGAAAGTAATAATTTATTAATTATAATAAAACTAAGAGTATTTGGGACAAATAAGGCGAGTTTAACTTTTCCCGAATGTTGCGCAATGGATTATGTGACGTCAGTGTTAGTGGCTCCATCTATAGCTTTCGGTGTGTTGGCTTATAGTTCTTTATGCAGCTGTAATGTCACAGGAAAATACTTTCTATTTTTTTTATTTTGATCAGACGCCAGCACATCAAGCTACCCGAAACTGTCAAATTTTCCCAATCAACTTTGAACTTAATGTTTTGGCAATAAAGTTGAAAATCTATTAAAGATGTAGTAGCTTGATGTGCTGGCGTTTGTACATAAAATCGAAACAGTAGCATGTATTGTCTTAAGATTAAGTAGTACAACAGTATAAAGTTGAACTTTTGGCTTCTAAACTAGGCAAGGTCTTAGAAGCCAATGCTTCCCGAAATTGCAGGGACATACAATGGAGCAGAAAATTAAAAGCAGTAAAGTAAAATAAGCCAAGATTATTACATGTGGGCAAAGATACTCTCGTCTAGAGGACTCAGAGTATAAACTTACCAGATACACATCACAGAGGTCATAGAGCCACAGGTTGTAAGAGTGCGTTGTGGCGGACGGGAAGTCGTACGACGAGAACCCAGCGTTCACTTTGTTCACGGCGAGGGACAGCCGGGAGAGCATCCAGCGGTCCATTGGGGCCAGGTCCGAAGGCAGGGTGGGTGTGTGCACCTGGATAAATACATAATATAATAAGTCATGACACGAGATAGAGAAAAAAAAAATATAAAAAATATGTAACGCGAGATATATTTTCGCCTTTTTATTTATGAGACTATTGTTTTCCTAACGATCCTTTACACCATGTTTTCTGCAATATCATTCTTATTCATGCTAAAAACCGTAGTGTGTAATAAAAGAGTCTTCACGAAGGCGCTACTAAAGAATGTCAAGAGCTAAAGTCTATTCAAATGTATGTTTCAAATAGACGTTATTTCAGGTTAAAGAAATATTAACTTTATTTTAATGGTAATTAAGTTGATTTCAGAGTGACTAGCACTATTGAAAAAGTTATTGAAGTTGTAGCTTAAACTGAACTTTATTGTGTAGGAATTAAAGTTATTTTTCCATAAACCCATATTTGTTTACATTTTTGGCAAATAAATCGCGAATGCACATTAAGTCTGTGATGCTATTGAGTAATTTTGTCTACCTGACATGAGGCACTTCCGTGCTTTGTGGCGAAACGAGAAAAAAAAAGACGATGGAGATAATAATCGAGTTTTTCTTTTAATCACTTCTCACAGTCCTCTGTTGTATTATTTAAAACAGAAATTCAGCAAAATAGCCATACTTTGTTCACAGTCTACAAAATCAAAAGTCATTTATTCAAATTAGGCTGAGAATCAGCACTGTTCTAACGTCAAAATTACATAAGACAGTCGAACAAAACGCCCGCCCTTCACCACCTCCTAGTGCATTCGCTGTGAAGAAGTGGCGGAACAAACTCCTCAGCAGGACAGCGGTCTGTTCAGTTAGAGAAACTTGAAAATACAGTAGTAGATATGCAAAGTAATAAACATTACGAGGACACAGAACATATAAGTCACACGAGAAGTCAAAAGCTCTTACACTGCCACCCTAATTGTGTAACACACTATTACTCTTAATTTGAATCATTTTGAAGCTTAATGCTAATCCATTGCTCCTTAAGTTCAAAATTTAATATGCTCAACAACGCAAATAACGCAATGAATGTTGTTGAATTGTAGTGTGTTATGTAATTATCCTGCCGATACTGACCTCATACACGGTGTCCTTAGGGAAATACAGCAGTGCGAACTTTGTAGCGTTCCAGAGCTTGTTACAGAAGAACCTGTAGCCTTGTACACGCAGGATGTCCAGGTTCAGGTCGCGGCCTTGAGTCATAGCGCAAAGAGCGAACCTGGTAGTAAAAGTAGTTGAAATGTCATGACACAAAGTAAGTACAGTAAAACCCGCTTAAGACGATTTCTCAGGGACCCTACCAAAAACGCGTCTTAAGCGAGAAAGCGTATTATGCGGGATAGGGAAAATAAAACGTACTACATATTATTATGTATTATGTTCTAATTTTGGTATATATAAGTATTAAATTAATTATACATTTATAAATTACATTAAATACGTAGTGTAATTATAATTATATTATTTAAAATAATCACTTATTTTGGTTTGACAGAAAGATTTTGATGCATTAGCTATTAAAAGATTTTCAACATAATTCAACTTTTGCAGTGCGTCTTCGCTTTGATCCAAAGAAGCTACATAGCGTCTTAAATCATTAACAGCTGATAATGCCTGGGCGTTTGACAAAACCGGAGTTGACTCATCTTCGTCTTCATCATTATCACTTAGGGCCTCGTTTTGTGTGTTATTCACATTCTCAATTCAATTGATTGAATTTCGTACGGTGCTACCTTGTCAACAATGGAAGAATATCTGGATATTCTTCCATTGATGACAATGTAGAAGAACCCGAGATACTGCAGGGTTTTCCTGGGAAAACCCTGCAGTATCTCGGGTTCTTCTTCTTCGGGTTCTTCTGACTCTCGGGCGTATTAAACGGGATGACGAATCGTATTAAACGTTAAGAAATGTATGAAAATATGTCCCAAGTTGCAGGGACTGGCGTAAAGTGGCGTATTATGCGAGAAATCGTATTAAGCGTGATCGTCTTAAACGGGTTCCACTGTAGTAAGTAGTGTTATACAGTATGTTAACTAACAGAGGGCGTTCCCGTTAACCCGCAATAGTATAGCATCCATACATGCTAAAAAAAATATTACCATTCGAAAATAAAATGTTTTTATATTTTTTTATATTAAAATATTCACTAAAAATCGTAAATTGATACGTTAAAGAAACACTCTGTACACGCGTACTTGAAGGACAGCAATGTCGGAATTTATTTAATTAAATAAATTAGAATTAATTGAATAAATAGAGTATCAATTTACGATTTTTAGTGAATATTTTAATATAAAAAAAAATAAAAACATTTTATTTTCGAATGGTAATATTTTTTTTAGCATGTATGGATGCTATACTATTGCGGGTTAACGGGAACGCCCTCTGTTAGTTAACATACTGTATGTAAAAAGGGACATGAAATCACAAACATGAAACCTAAGGCTGCGTTGACACCAAACGTATAGTCAGCCGCCGATTGTGAGCAGGCTCACTAACAACGTATTAGCTCGTAATAGCGAATTGTCGGTTCGGTGTACACGAAAAGTGGAATATATATGGAAAAGCAGTACACTGATTACAGTCGAATGCCTTTATAAAGCCTAACTTATTTTTAAGCTGCCACGTTTGCACTCGAGTATTATCCTAATGGTCATGTTAGTAAGCAAATACACAACAAAACATCAAACAAACAAACAAATTAACATTTTCTAAGATTGAGTACGAGGCTTTTGACTACGTTATGTGTGTGTATTTTATGTTCTTTTTTAATATTTTTTTAATTTTTATTTGTAATGTGCGTTTTTGTTTGTGCAGAATAAACTAATTTTCTTTATTTTTTCTTTCAAATAAGCAATAGGATTAAAAGTGAGATGTCTGTGTTTCATACACATATTAAAAGAAAAGAGCTTACAAATGCTTATGAAGGGGACTAATTATAAATACGAAAAATATCACTTTGATTAAAAAACCGTGTCATTATCGTTTTCCAGGTTTTAAAATAAGGGCTAAACAAACACCATTTTTATTACACGTCATTTCATTTAAACTCACCTGAGCGCATCAGTCCCACACTCCGGAATCCCATTCGGATAGTCCTGTTTCTGCCCCTGCTTGGCCCTCTCCACCTCCTTAGGGTCTAAGTTGGACTCCTCCAGCTGTTCATGAAGGGTCTCCAGCGTGACTCCTTTCACTACGTCCACGGGGTCGATGACATTGCCTAGGGATTTGGACATCTTGCGGCCGTGGGCGTCACGGACCATCGGATGGAGGTAGATTTCTCTATCGGAGAAAATTGTAGGTTACATAGGAGGAAAAAAGTTCTCTCGTGTTTTCGTTACTCAAAGCTAACAACTGTTTCTATGTTAAAGACGCGTGAATTTGCAAATTGCTAAGCATCCGATAAATACTTCTTGATAAAAAGGATTCTCTTTTGCGATAAGAAACCTTGACTCGCTAACTAGTATTAAAAAATTAGTATGAATAATGAATTAATAACTTAATCAAAAACATAGTCAGTTTAAAATAAATTTAATTTGTGTGAAACTGTCGTTGAAATTAACTTACGTTTACAATTTGCTTTAAGGTGAATGGGTAGTTGAGACCGCGAAATTCAAATTTTCTTACGTTTTTTTGCAATTTGCAGGTCAGTGTCAGGTTGTATCTTGATCAAAATATGATTCGCGACAATAGCAGGTACATATTTAGAGAAGTATAATCATTAGAATCAATAATACATCTTTCTAAGTTAGATTTGTACCACTAACACTTTTCCATAGAGATTGGTGGTTGGTGGTAGAAATCTAACTTAGAAAGATATATTAATGATTCTAATGATTATAATTCTCTAAATATGTACCTGTTATTGTCGCGAATCATATTTTGATCAAGATACAACCTGACACTGACCTGCAAATTGCAAAAAACGTAAGAAAATTTGAATTTCGCGGTCTCAACTACCCATTCACCTTAATAAACATTCTGCTGCCAACAAGTGAGATAAAAAACAGAGTCAAATATGAAAGTTAGCAGCAACCAATTTTGAACTTTATTGACAAACTAACAAGGCTATATCTCTACTTACTTAAAAGGCAATTTTCCAAGTAACCGCTGTCCGAAGAAGACCATCCTGGCTACCCAGAAGAATAGGATGTCATGTCCAGTTTCCAGTAGTGTACCGGGGTAGAATGCCTGTGATATTAGAAAGACTGTCTATTAATAACTTAGTAATCATCTGCTATGAAGCGGAGAAAATAAGAACTGAACACCATCCGAAATCTCATCTCAAAATAAAATTATCATCATCTGCCTCGCCGTTTCCCAACTCTGTTGGGGTCGGCTTCCAGTCTAACAGGACGCAGTTGAATACCAGTATTTTACATGAAGCGACTGCCTATCTGAACTACACAACCCAGTTAGTATACGATACCCCTTGGTAAGACTGGTTGTCTGACTTTCGGGCTTCTGACGACTCGTAACGACTGTCGAGCATCCACGAATTACAGCCGGTACCAACGGCTTAACGTACTTTCCGAGGCGCGGAGGGGTCTTGGTATGTAAAGATCGTCAGCCATCCACGGACCAACCGCGGCAAGCGTAGCTTAACCTGATCGATCGAACCGTGCGGCTGTTAATAATTTAAATATTTTGGTAAACTGATAAACAAACAACGTAAACAAACGTACGTACGTCAAAAAACGTATTTTCTTTCTTTCTTTTTTCTTCTTTCTGATGCCAAATAAAACTAATTTTCCAATTCTTTTCTTTAATCACCCACCTGCAAATCCTCAGTCTGATCCGGCCATCCAAATATAGAGAAAGTGAACAGTCCTGATGAGAACCAGGTGTCGAGCACATCATCATCCCGCACTAACTGTATGTCAGTGGCAGGCACATTGAACTTAGCGGCCGCTTTGGTGCGAGCCTCCTCTTCCGTGTGAGCGGATACCCAGAGTTCTTGGTCTTTGGTCTGGAAGGAGGAGCATTTAGTTTATGGTTGGATCATAAATGGGAAGGATATGCAGTATGATATAATGTAAATAAAATATGCGAACATCTTTTGCAACCTCAACTATGGATATTTTTGAAAAATATTTGTGTTTACATGCGAGATTATCACAGCTTATTTTTATATACATAGGTGCAAAAATAAACGAGCATCCTTGTACAAAAAAGTCTATAAAACGAAAAAAATAACCAACACTAATATAACAGACGTTCATGCTAGCATATTATCACACTAATATTATAAAGGCGAAAGTTTGGTGAGCGTGTGTGGTTATATGTTTGTTACTTCTTCACGCTCTAACGGCTGGACTAATTTTGATAAAATTTTGTAGGGAGGTAGCCGACACCTTGGATTATCATATATGCTACTTTTTATCCGGATATTCCCATGAGATCGACACTTATGTGGGTGAAATCGCGGGACACAGCTAGTACTTAAATAAAGGTGGAATGTGTATTTAGTCGAGTTTAATTTAGTCCTCATTAGCTCAAAACAGAGGGGGGTGGAAAGGAGAAAGGGAGGCATTTGCCTTGCAGTGAGGGACAACATAGGATAAAAATAATAATAATAGTGCATACAGGAATAATTGTCCGTTGCCTCATGCCGTTTAAAATTGTCAAGGGGCTCTGCGAATTGGCTTCAGGCCCTTCGTGCGCCTTCCAACCGAGATATTATGTCAAAGACAATTTAAAAAATAATAACAATTAATTGAGTGATTCCTAGGATTCATATTGTTTTGTGCTAATGTTGCTGATGTGATATCATCGTGTTATTTAAGGTATTAGAAATGGTTGTTAAAATGTCGAATTTGTTATATCCCAATTATGAAATGGGCCATTAAACATTTAAAAATTATTGTTATTATCACAGCGAAGCATGTCGTTTAGTGAATTATCTTTGTTTTGTAAGTAATGATTTAAACAATTACGTACTGGATATTACTATGGATTGAAAATTTAAAATATAGAAATACTTTGTTACTACAAAACATTTTAACACTGAAAAAATTACATCGATCTAAATAATTAAATAGTAGGCCACAACACGCCATGCAAATGAACCATAAAGCCACTACATTCACGCGTAGAGTCCGTCTCACGAAAGAAGTCTTGCAGACGCGGCGCTGCAGGCATCTGACGGAATTACTGGTTAATAAAATGTATAATCCTAAATACGAGAAAGGTGTCTGAGGTAAGAGGGTCGTTGAAGGAATGTTGTTGTCTTGTATAATAATAATTAGTTCCACATATTGCCTTGGGGCTCGTTTCGTGAGGCGGGCTGTGCGCACGCGACCTACAGCGTCGGCGCGTGCGGCGGGCGCGGCGCGGCGGCGCGCGCGCGTGCGCGGCGGCTTGCTGCGGCCCGAGCGCGTGCGGCGGCGGCGCGGCGCCGGCGCTCTGCGCCCGGGATCTTCCGCGTCGCCGAACTCCTTGTTGTTTCAAGGAAGTCAACAGATGGAGTTTTAGTCGATTTTCGAAACCAGTTCCGCCCGACGACGCTGCATATGCCTGGATGTAGTTCCAGCTTATGCAGCGACATCGGGCTGTACAACTTCCGTCCGTCTCAGCGTCGTAGTCTCACCGCGGCCGGGAACTTCAAGAACTCCTTGGTAGTTCAAGGAAGTTGGGAGATGAAGGAGTTTAGTCGATTTTTTATTTAGTACGTTTGGTGACGTCACTAGTTGGCTGTATCGATTAATTTGGAGCCGATGATTGTTTTTGTTCTGAATAGACGCTGTAGAAAAACCTTTAAATCTGCTTGTTTAGTAGGATAGTGGAAACATTGCAAAACTCCACTTAATAATTTGTTTGGCTTTACGATAATATATTGAGCTAAAGAGTTAATAAAACATTTTCAGGTTATTATGTCCCATCCAATTTGTTATATATGTATTTCTTTCCGGTTGCATTAAGACTACATTCACCTTCTAAAATTGCTTAGTTTTATCTTTCCAAAAAAGTTCTACCACCTTTATCACCAAACACCATAATATATTTTATTTTCTTTAACTCTGAAACTATTTATAAATGTTAGTATGTCTTTGATAAATAATTTTATTTTTGTAAGTAGGTTTGCATAAACACTTTTACACGTCAATCATATATTTCTTTAAACTAAATGAGGTCGGCGTTTCCTATCTGACTACTCTGAGAAGAAAGGCCGAAACAAACTCAGAGGTCACAGTCTCTTTTAAAGTCCAGACATAATCTTGGTCAGGTTATATGAAGACCATGTAGATCGACGTCTGAGATGGTATTTTGAGGAAAGAACCACACAGATTGAGAGAACCTGTCCAGTCAGTGTACGCATTTGTCGAAAATCGTGCAGCTCAACTCAGAACTTGAGGAGATCGACGATTCAACGAAAAATACCAAAGAAAGGACATTTGGGTAGGCCACATGAATTACTCAAACTGGCAGACCATGAAAAAAAAAAAACTAACAGAACAGGGACCATAAATAAATAAATGACCCACATCGTCTTCATATCTATGTAAGTATCTATTCTTGCTCTTTATGTCTCATGAAATCTCTATCATCTTACCTCTGATTCAGGCAGTGTAACCCTGTACGCCGGTATCCGGTGTCCCCACCACAGTTGTCGGGATATACACCAATCCCGGATGCCCTCCATCCAATGGTACCAAGTCTTCTCATGCACCTCGGGGATAATCTTCAGTTCACCGGTTTTAACGACCTTGATTGCTTCAGCCGCCATTTTGTCGCATTTTATGTACCTGAGATTTATAGAAGAGCTGTGAGGCTCTGCATAGTCTAAAGAGGAGCGCAGAGTAGAGGGTTTTCGAGTGTCATTGAATAGTACGTCTTATTTATAGTGTCATGAAGTGCAAAGTTGTACGAAGTCGTTTATAGACGAAAAATCAAGCCAGCCACTTATTTCACATACTTTCTATTCTGTATAATTATGTCAACTGCACCTCCTTAGTTATAATTTGACAACAACAACGCTTTTATGTCGTAGCAATAAAGCCCATTTTTGTAACTCAAAAGTTGTTACTGACGGTCGGTAGACAGTACGTGGTACTCACCACTGCGGCTTCAGCATGGGTTCCACCACATCCTTGGAGCGGCTGCACAGCGGTACCACCATGGGGTGTTCCTTTGTCTCCTTGTACAGCTTGGGAGTCTCTAGCGCCTTGATGATACTGCGCCGAACGTCGTAGCGTTTCATACCCTGTAAATAACATAATAATTATAACACATGAGGCCGGTATTTTCTTATTATATTTTGATTAAAAAGAGTCTTATTTCCGTGCCGAATAGAACATAAATCAATTTTTTTAAAGGAGCACTCTAAATGCAGTTCACGAGTGCAAAACCCGAAAATGTTGTCAGTTTAAATCAATTCCTACAGGTATTGGTTGTTGGGAGCAAGGCAAATCAGGTAATAAAAATGTGCATTTTCGACACGACAGCCTGTGGAATGGTTGTGAATAAGATAAGCAGTACTTCCAGAGATAACCTTTTACAGCCGATTCAAATTTTATAGAGGCTCAAAACATAAGGAGAGTCGCCGCGCAGTTACATATTCATGGGTCAGCGGGGGTGGGGGGTGAGGTACTGCAAAGCGAGTGGCGCACTTCAGAGCCGTCATAAAATTGAACTGGGCTGAACAAACAATGTTACCTCCTTTATCCTTATAACAAATATTTTTTTATTTCTCTTAACTGCTGATTGATACTTCCCATGACCCAAGGCCTGGCGTTTACCTTGGCCAGAGACTAAGCATTGCCCATACAACGTGGCAATGCCGCCAGCCGCTTGGGTACAGACGCCAGTACATCAAGCTACTACAATCTGTCAAACTTCTTTAATAGATTTTCAACTTTATCGGTAAAGCATAAGATTCAAAGTTGATTGGGAAAATTTGACAGTTTTGGGTAGCTTAGATGTGTTTAGATGAAGAACTAAGGGGAGGCCCACACTGCACCGCGTCACGCAGCGGGGTGCGTGAAACGGAGTCAATTTCCACACGCAGAAACGCATTTTTATTGAATTTTTATGTAAAAAAATCACGCGCGTGGGCACGTTATCTGCGCCCCTCTGTGTGATGCGATGCAGTGTGCGAATCGTCTTACAGCAAATACTCCGCAGTTAGGCAGCATCTTGCCCTCGTCGTCTAAGATATTGATGTACGGCAGATTGTGACGCTTGGCGATCTCATAGTCATTCACGTCGTGAGCCGTTGAAATTTTTACCGCACCTGTCATAGAAATAACAATATAATTATAAATACACTAAAAGGGAAATTAGGACTTTGTACTACATAGGAACCCTATAAACATAACAGTACGACTTGTTTCCCCGACTGCTTCGGCAGAGGTGTGTAGGCATCGATACCTATTAGGTCTGCAGTTACGCTAGCTCATGTAATTTTATCATGTATAAGTTAGTTATTATATTCTAAGGGCTAATTTTACCAAAATCAGATATCTTTAATCCGCAGAATAAAATTGACGTCTGACAGTTCTCGTATGGAAAAACTGTCAAAAACTCAAAAAATTATTCTAAGGGTAAGACTTATTCTAGGTATAAAAGTTTGGTGAAATTGGCCCTAAGTGATATACTAACCAGTTCCGAAGTTCATGTCGACGAAATCGTCGGCAATGATCGGCAGCTTTCTGTTGACGAACGGATGCACCACGTGCTTGCCGATAAAGTGCTTGTACCTGCCAAACAAAATACATTTATGAGATCTATTATAAGTAAAGTGGCAGCCGAATGGAGGGAGAGAGGCATTGTCCTTGGCGAAGCGAGATTGACAAATCTACGTTTCGCCGACGACATTGTTCTCTTTTCATCCTCAGCCACTGCACTTGAACGGATGCTCCAAGAACTTAGCAATGCAAGCCTTGAGGTTGGACTGAAGATGAATATGTCGAAGACCAAAGTTATGTGCAACGAAACACCTAGAAGCATAAAAGTAGACGGGGAGATAATACAACATGTCCAGGAATACCTCTACTTGGGCCAAGTAGTCTCTTTCCAGGCGAGGCAAGATAAAGAAATCTCAAGAAGAACGGAAAACGCCTGGAAGAGCTACTGGTCCTTGAAAGAACTATTTAAGGGTGAGTTGCCTATGGCACTGAAACGCAAGCTCATGGACATGTGTATTCTTCCCGTCTTAACCTATGGTGCACAAACTTGGTCTTTGACTAACATCCAGAAGTCCAAACTCAAGGTCTGCCAACGAGCAATGGAGCGCAGTATACTAGGCGTTAAATTAACGGATCGTGTTCGAAACACAATACTGCGCTCCAAAACAAAGATAGCTGACGTGGCTCAAAAGGCTGCTCAACTTAAATGGGACTGGGCAGGACATGTCTGCCGCATGCCGGACAAACTGTGGGCCCAAATAGCGCAGAATTGGTGCCCTGAGACAGTGAGGCGGGGTCGCGGCAGACCACGTAGGAGATGGCGGGACGAGATCGATAGGTTCCATCAAAATTGGAAGGAGGACGCGCGGGCTCGCGAAAGATGGAAGGAGTGGAGGGAGGCCTTTGCCCAGGAGTGGGACAGTGCAGGCTAAACAAAAAAAAAAAAATTATAAGTAAAACATACATCATTACAATGTAGAGACGACAATACGACTGTATGAATGTCACGCTTGGCATTCTAAGAAGAAGTAAGAGGTTTTTAATTCCTACAGTTAATGGTCAGTGTAATAAGGGGATAGCTTACTGTAAATTGTACTGTGTGTAATAGCCAAATGTCTTTACCTTTTACGGGATTTATAACAAGTTATAGCCCGACCGCTTAACTGAGTCGTTGCCTGAGGTAGCTGCGCGGTGCGGGAGGGGTGACAGTTGTCATAAGTTGACGAATCACTGAGCTCTCGCATCATTTCACCACACCCCTCCCGCACCGCGCTGCTACCTCAGGTAACGTCTCAGTTAAGCGGTCGGCCTATACCTAGTTACTGTCGACATTCCTATGTAACGATTGCAGTAAAGAAATGCCGTAATAAGCTAAAGGGTCGAGGTCTTTTTAAGGTTCTGTAGCCAAATAGCAAAACGGAACCCTTATAATTTTGTATCTATCCGTCTGTCCATCCGTCCAGGTGTAAGTAGGGAGGGCGCCCACGAGCACCTTTTGTCTCCGCAACTAATTTGTCGCTCACATCAAGTCTACAGGTTTGTATGAAAGTGCGCGCATGTAGCGACGCGACAGCACACTCTATGGCACTTCCCATAATCTTCATACACCGAGGAATGAAAAAAAATTCAACTCACATTGACTTGTGGATAGTTTTCGGTTTCACCCGCAAAAATAACTTTTTGTTTTTTCATGGATTTTTCGGGAAATTCTATGAAATACAAATTTGTTTTTGCGTTTGTCAAGGCATTTACCGTAATGTCCTGCCAAATCTTGACCACGACTTACCTGGTATCGTTAGGATGCACGGCCACAGCCACATCTGCAAGCATGGTCTCTATACGAGTGGTGGCTACTATGATCTCCTCATTTGTGTCCTCCGTCTTATACGCAAAGTAGACTAGCACACCGAATTCCACCTAAAACAATGTGTTACAGATATTAGGGGCAAGATTCGTCACACTTTGACTTTACTAAGTATGCGTTTCATACGAATATAAACCTTATTTTTTGCAGATAAAGTTCATATTCGTATACGCGATGTTGAGCGAAGGTTTCATTCGAATATTAATGCTTTACGAATAATGTTTGCTTTGTCAAACCGAAATAGTTATTCCTTAGGTAAGGGCCCTATCTTACTAGGTCACCAATGGCGGCGCAACCATGGTCACACTGCCAAAAATGTTATGGTTGGTTGCGCATCCGATTGGACGCCTGGTGAGACACCTACCATAAAGCTGTATATATTTTGCTGGCAGGGCAACCATGGTTGCATCACCATGGTGTCCAGTGAGATATAAGCCTAAGTAACACGTCTTATTGCAAAACGAGTAGTTACTTTGGTCCAAACTTAAACCTCACAGACAGTTTTGTATTTTGAACCTTATTCCAACGGAGTTCTTAATACACAATTGATAACTAAGACTTGGATTTTGAAATTAGTTTTTGTATTACTCTAGCGGAAAAAAGTTCAAAATTAAAAAATAGCTTGATGGCTTAAAAATTTTGTTAGAAGATAAATCTTGTTTTGTAACCTGCCGTTACTATTACTAAAATCAGCCGTTACTATAAGGCTGATTTTACCAGATAAATAAAAGTTTCGCGAAATTCGCCCGAAAAGTATTAACTCACCTTATTCGCGTACCCCGGTATACTCAACAGTGTCCTTCCAGTAAGCTCAATTTTATCTACTTCAATATCGGATATAGCACTCTTGAGCGTACAAGACCAGTTCACAAGTCTATTCGCCCGGTAGATGTCGCCAGCATCGTGTAGACGAATGAATGCCTCGTTGACTGCGCGGCACATTGACGGGTCCATTGTGAAACGGACGCGAGACCAGTCGTAGGACGAGCCTAGTGAGCGAAGCTGTTCGTAGATTCGGACACCCTTTCTGAGGGGAGAATGTTGAATTTAGAACTAAGTTGATTGGGTGATAGATGAAATTCGACTTTAGGATGTAAGGTGTAAGGGTGAATTTGGTTTAAGTCGTACTAGGAGTCTCGAATTCTTCATTTAGCCGCTTTTTGCGTCTGCATTCAACCTGTTTTGACGCTTCGAATCGAATACATAACCACTTGAATTTCGACTTTAGAAAGACTGCAATACAGTTAAATTTCTATTGTTTTTAGGATTTGATCAATCATAAGCATTAATAAGAGCGACATAACTCTCCGTTCTTCCCAGACGGAGGGTGGATTACCATCGAAAAAAAAAAAAGCAACGTTATGTAAAAAGTCCTGAAGGAACACTAACAATTAACGAGCCAACAACACAGTGGCTAAGTAACAAATCACCTTCTTCATCTTCGTCATATTGATGATTCCCTTTTAATTTAGATATTTTATTAACATTTATAATAATCAACTGCAGTTGCGGTTGAATTTCTATCTTAAAATTGTTTATGGGATGTGACTGAGATTTGCAATAACAATTTAGAAAATGATACTCTGCCATCTTTATAAAAGGGAAACAAAAAGTACTAACTGTTCCTTCCACTCCCACACTTTCTTGATGAACTCCTCCCGTCCCAGGTCGTGTCTGGTCTTCTTCTGTTCTCTCCACAGCTGCTTCTCCACCACCACTTGCGTGGCAATGCCAGCGTGGTCGCAGCCTGGGTTCCAGAGGGTGGTTTTACCATTCATTCTGTTGATTGAGATGAGAAATTGAATGAAGAATGACAAGCTGTTAGGTACTACATGACTGCAGACATGTTTTATATTTCAACATTTCACATTAACGTTTTATTTAAAATAAAGATTAAAATTTCATATTCCAACAGCTTTTGATACCAAGTGAAATCTGAAGAGAGATACTGTTATTTCAATTTGTATTGTATTGCGTCATTTTCTCATTTCTTTTTTTCATAAATCATCATCAACATTTTTGTTGGGCAAATAATTTTATTATTATCAACTACATCGAGAATCTTCGTTATCATAATGAATAAGTATGTCTAATTAATACACTGTAAGCTTTAAATAATATGATTTTCAGTTACCTGTGCCACCTCGTGAGTGCATCTTCAACTGCATTGGTGAGTGCATGTCCGAGATGGAGGGTACCCGTCACATTGGGAGGAGGAATCACCATCACAAACTTCCCTTTTGGATTTGGTTCTAGGATGGATTTTCTCTGTAAAAAGTTTAATAAAAGAATAAGAATATCACTAGGGCTGATTTTTCAATCGACAGATAATTTTTGTTTACCTATGGTTTGAAATTAACTGACAGATCTTGTATGGAAGAACTGTCAAAAATTCAAAATTATTCCTCGGATAAAATTATCTGGCGTTGGAAAAGTCTGCCCTTATTCTCACTCAAAACATTGCATTGTGACAACTCAAATTGTTTTTATTAATTTGTTTGTACCTTGTCCCTTACTAATTTCGTGTTCTTTTTTTATGATTTTATGTAATATGTTTTGATTTATTTTAATGTCAAACGAATTCTTTCTAAAGTATAAGTGAACAATGTGGTCTAAGTATATTTGGAAGCACACGCTAATATTTGTTTTGTTTCTTGTAAACTTGTATATTTAATCTCTGTTGTAGGTCCAATAAATAAATAACTGGGTTGCACAAAGTGCTCCAAGGCGCGTCCACCTTGACCAAGGTAGCTAGGCCGGTCTGGACCCAATAAAGTGTGTGCGTTTATTTTTTTAAGAAACATGTTTATTAAATTGATGCAATGTATATACATCAATTTTATAAAAAAAAATAAAACAATGCATAACCTGTAGGTTAGGTTAGACCAGTATTTGGATACTACCATTATTTTTAAGTTTTTTAACACTACTGTATGGATTCATCCATCATTGCTGGGACACAGGCCTCCTCACAGTGAGAGGGAGTAGGCCGTAATCCACCACACTGGCCCATTGCTGGTTGGAAGATGTCACATGTCTTCGAATTTTTCATCCTAGGACATGGCCGGTATCCTCATAAAGTTTTACTTCACCGTTTTGAGAACAGTGGTGATACAATAATTTACAAAAATGCCACCACTGTTCTTAAATTAATAGTATAAATTAGTTCATACTCACTCCATATTCAGGTTTAAAGAAGCCCTGTTTCTCCCACCAGGTGTACCACGCAGCCTCCACATACAGTGGGCTGTACGCATCAGGCATAGCCCCTGTAATGTCCTTCTTATCACCCGGTGCTGTCTGCACTGTGTATACTGCACTCTCTTTTGTTTCTTTCACCTTTTTCTGAAGGGGAAAGAGTTTGGTAAAGTATTTTTGGATGTTGGCAAGTTTTAATACTCAATAATCTATATTTTTATTTGTTAAAATTTCATAAAGTTTTAACAAGCAAGTATTTTAGAGTTAGAACAGTGGTGGTATTATTTATAATAAAACAGATTTTGTTAACATTTAAGTAAGTATAGTATTGTTTGATACATTTGTAAAAGCAAGTAAGTCATTTATTAATTCTGTTCTTATCTAATGCTTTATAATAGTAAAGATAAGATACATTTATTACGAGTTTTAATTAACCATTCTAATAAGAATATCTGGATTATTTATCAACATTTCTAATTTCCTTTTTATCAAATAGAAATAAGTCTGAATGGTAAGAAAACAGACACAATTTAAGAATCGATTTCAAATAATACTTATAGTAACTATTACTAACTATTGAAGGTGGAGTCTCATCAATTTCAATTTTTTTATAAATTTATATAAGCAAAGTGATCTCATTACATGTCAGATCATAGATGATTGTGCATTGAAAGACAATTAGGCTGATGCAACGTGACTACCAGTATTGCGGCATTACTTTCACTTGCCGACACCAGGCTTCCAAGTTATTAACCTAAGAACTTCGCTACAACAAAAGAGCAATAAAACTCATTCTGATACAAATAATCTACAATAATCGGTGCGTAATAGCTAAAGGATATTGTTGTAGACGTATTGCAGGGCTCAAAAACCTACCTCTGGCTTTTCTTTCGGCACAGCTGGCGAAACGCTCTTTTTATCCAATTTGGCTTTCAGTTTATCCAACTTTGCAGCCTTTTTTGCTTCTTTTTCTAGTTGTTTAGCAGTCTTCTCTTGAGGCTGTTCCCCTGAGGGATCATTTTGTACTTCGTTATCAGTCATATTTACGCAAAAACTAAATGAATTTAAATATTGAGCGAATCGCACCACATTCCGCAAAATGTGATGTGGATAATGCGATTTGACAGTCTATTGTTCGTTTAGAAACTTGACATTCACATCATCGAAAAAGAAAAATTATTTGGCGTTCGGAAATTACTAACCAGTGTAGACCTATCCAAAATCGACTAAAACTGGTTAGTTCTTCTTGCAACTGAGCATCGTAAGATGACAACACTAACTAACGCCATTTTGTTTTTCGTTTCTTGCTGTACCCGATTGAGGTGTGCTCGCGAAATTTTATTCGAATTTTACACATCAGAAATAGATTGAATACGTTTTATCTTCTTTTTATTCATCGGATTCATCACGTCGGATAAAATGTCGGACCGAGAGGTACTATAATTAACCGTAGTTTGTCACGTCCGTCTCGCATTCCCGCCGCGTGTGTTTTATTTTGTCGGCGGATCGTTCTATATTTAATGACGATAATATCGCTTGGGTGATTTCAGAGGAGTCGCTCGAGGACTCGTAACGGGTCCCGAGAGCCGGCACCGAAGCCCGTCGCGATGTCGCGAGGCCACAGCCGAAGCCGGTCTAGGACGCCGCCCCCGCCAAAAGCATCGAGCAGAAAATATAGGAGCCCGTAAGTCTGCTGTTACTACATATTGAGGAAGCTTGTTTTTTACTAACTTGAAGGTAAAGAGTATTTGGCATTCTATATTGTTTTACCAACAAATACTTCATAACCTCGATCTCAAGGGTAACGCTCGCGTGTGTTGCGCAATGGTGTGTATCGTTAAACTCAAACATAGTTTACATGCGTCTCGGGAAGTGCAAATTCTGTAGTCATTTATGCTAGAGTGTACGACCTTGCTGATATTTTGTTGACGATTCCGCATACTAATCTGTTATTCGATATGCATCTGTATTTAATTGCGGAGTTTGTTCGATATTTACAAAAAATATCGTAGCAACAGTTTTATCAATAATGTTGATGTTTGGGGGGAAGGTACGCCGCGCGGCGAGTGATAAGGAGGTAGTAAATAACATAGCATTTCATTACTATTTACATGGCTGGAATATGTTTTCCTCAAATGCCAGTTTTCTGATTACTTAATTACATTATAATTAGGTTTCAAACATAATAGAAACTCAATCTCTTAATCAGTTTATTAACAACAATATCCTGTTGTGCTCACAAAAGAGCTTCAAAATGCAAGTTAGAATAATTATGGTTATCTGTTTTATGTGTCTCACTCCAGCATCATAAAAGTATGTCTACTAACAATGCATTTCTCGCTATTTCCTACTCACAATCTTATTGATTGCACTTATCATCACCAATCATACAAATGGTGTGTACAATTACTTAAAAAAATATACTTACACAGTATAAACAATAATTCAACGCTTGAAAGCAACAGAGTTAACTTTGGTGAGTGGGTCGTCTTAGGGGCAGACTTTATAGAACAGTCTAAAGCTTAACTTTTCAGAAAAGAAATCATGTAAATTCTGAAAATTAAACTGTTCTCCAGTAAAGTTAGCCTTGTCTTTGGTCAATTTTGCTTTTCAAGCCTCAAATGTTTATTGATGTGTGATCAATAATATTGTGTGCAGGAAACCATGACAACTGTCTTTGTTTGCTAACATGAATAAGCTTTTTGGTTGATCTCTACATGATGACATGATGTTCCAGAATTATCTTCAATTTCAATGAACGTTGGAACGTTTTCAGAATAAACTACATTCTCATTATAATAAAACTCAAAATTGAGTAAGTATTGGATGTTGACATTTCAAAACAATATTGCACAGTTTTTCTTTGTTTGTCCCATATCAATAACAGTTTGTAATCAATCAATATTATGTACCTTAATTTAGGAGAGGCGTGATATATTATGCAATGGACTGCAATAGGCTTAATTGAGAAGAGTCAGTGGCTCATCTTAGGGCCGGAGTATATACACCTAACTATATAAACCTATGTATTGCAATAGGCCTATTTGAGGAGAGGCCTGTGTCTAGTAATACGATGTTTATAAGCAGAATAATGCAGCTCTTAACAATCTATTTGCCCAAAAGCTCTACAGCCTAAAATGTCAACATCCAATCCACGGTCACCAAAAAGCAGCTTAGCTTCCTTCACTTTGTGTGTTCTTGCATGTTAACTTGAGCGTTCATGCTGACGCTAGGTCGGCCTCCAGGTCGCGGTCGCGGTCGGGCTCTGCGCGGCGCGGGTACCGCTCGTCGCGGTACTCGCGCTCCCGCAGTCGTTCGTACTCGCCGCGGGGCTCCTATCGACGTTCCCACAGTCACAGTCCCATGTCCTCCCGCCGCCGGCACATGGGCGACAGGGTGAGGAGTGATGTTTATGTGAATACCTTTTTTTTATATTACTCCCTGTAGTTTTAAGTGGTCCCCGCATGCTATGAAAAATTGAAAATGAAGTCGTTTATGCAGTGGCCCATGTTTGAGCAAGTTTGAATGTGCTACATCCACAATGTAGCATAAGCTAGGTACTTGGGCTTGTTTATAAAGTCATAAAATAGTCTTCCATGAATATTAATAAAAAATACACAAACAAAGGCCATTGTGTACTGAAGCAACAAAGAAATGTCAGTGATAAGCAGTTTGCTATCTGACCATCGTAAAAGGCGACTAAAATACCGACGCATTGTTGGAACACAGCAATTGGCTTTGTGATTGCCTTTTTCACTCGAGTCCCCCAAAAAGCCAATTGCATATTTTGCTAACAATGCAAAATTTTAGATATAAGAATAGTTTTAAGTACTTTAAGTTTTTTTTTAAATTAATGCATGCTGTGTTTGAGCTATTTACAGCCATGGTGCTAAAATTTTATCTGAAATTGGTTGTAAAAGGCGACTTAACTACCGTGACTTATCTGAAACAAAAAGCACCTCTAGCAATATTGATGATTGAAAAATAATAATGACCATAGCTCAATGTTGCAATTAAATTCAATATTAACTCGCAAAATATTAATTTTTGTATTCAATTTCAGTATTCCCTTTAAAATTTCTATTGTCTGTGTTAATCAAACAAATAATGTCTTACCCTTGACAAATGTAACTTCCCTTTGTATTTGTCTCATCTTTTTACCAAAGAAATCGTATCAGCTGATACATTTGAGTACTACAGTACATACTGGACTGTCTACTCAAAACAGAAAAGCAAAAGAACAAACAGAACTCAATATCTTTTGTAGCTTTTCAAAACATTATAAAGAGTGAGACTAGCCTACAAGAAAATAGACCCCATGTACCGTCAACAGGAGAATCCCACGCCGTCTAGATGCCTCGGCGTGTTCGGACTCAGTTTATACACCACTGAACAGCAAATCAACCACATCTTCTCTAAATATGGACCCGTGGATAAAGTACAAGTCGTTATTGATGCTAAGGTGAGTTCTACTTCATTTGTTTTTTCAGTGATTTTATGTCATCTTGTTTCTGGGAAGTTTCAAGAGGAGACCATGTGTCAGCACCAAGTATTTCGTAACTTGGACCCAAAATTATAACTCCAAAGGGAGCTTCATGTTGCAAAGTCATTGGACTTGCAAGATGTTTAGATCCTGATGTATTTCAGAAGACATCAAATCGAGGGATACTTTAATCATAAGTACCCATTTGCTGCGAATCACGATTTGCATTAACGACCAATTGTAAGCAACATTGTTTGTCAAAGACATGACGTCCGTCATGTCATGCTTGACCATTTTCTCCCAAATCAAATCAAGCTCCAAGAACAGTAGCTTAACTATACCGTATGGGGCCCGTGGCAAATTCAAGGGGTGGGGCCCTCCCTCAATATAAAGAAGCTCAACTAACCTTATAGTTTTTATTTTATTATTGCGTTTCCGCGATTTTTTCAGTGTAGATTTCATATTTTCCCCTACAACATTTAACACCTGACTCCTTCGTTGGTCTAGTGGTCGTAAACGCTACTGCTGAGCATGAGGTCCTGTCCAAAAAATTAGACAAACAATGGGAAAAAGGTACAAAATGTTCGAAACCTGAATGATGTCCTTTGTTGCACATTTAAAAAAAAGTTTGCATTTATAAACTTATGTTAGGATCCTCCTGTGCTCATGACCCTCTCGGGCCGGGGGCCCCCTCTGGCTAGGGGCCCGTGGCATTTTGCCCCAATGCCACCCTATAGTTACGCCACTGGCCAAGAGCTAAACGCCTTGTGGCTTTCAAATTATAGTTCTCAGTAGTTAAAGCCCGCCTAAAACTAAAGCATATTACAGACCGGTCGCTCCCGAGGCTTCTGCTTCGTATACTTCGAGAACCAGGAAGACGCCAAAGTGGCTAAGAATGAGTGTACCGGCATGGAAATCGATGGACGTCGCATCCGCGTAGACTACTCTATCACGCAGCGAGCGCACACACCAACACCCGGCATTTACATGGGAAAACCTACGTGAGTAAACAATGGTTTATAATAACAGTCGCAATATGCTCATATTGCTCATTCTATCCCCACTACCAAACAGGCACAGAGGATTCTTTCGTTGGTCTATTATATTATTTAGATAGACACACCAGCAGCTAATTAGCTGATGCGTGTGTACTAAATAGCTTGGAGATATTTAAGTAATCTGTCTAGTCTATTCTTGAAGCAGTTGTGTGTGTGTGTGTATCCATACTAAAATATCAGAAACCCACCTTATGGTGAACTCAATTCCGCATCAGAGGCATCTGCTGAATATTATGGTCAGTGCCCACTGATCAATTAAATGCTCGAGATCATTATAAAGTTGAAAATTGCTTAGGGGAACACACGCTACGGAATTATCTCTTGCATGCTATTTGCAACTCTCTTTTAGTTGTGATTTAGTTCATTATCAATTTACTACACCATCAAACAAATCCATTAATTCTGTGGAATATTATTGCATTCTTACCATACAGTATTTTATAGACTCATCCAACATAGAAATTCACACATAACAAAGATTATATGGGTGACTCCTAGATGTTGGTATATCATAATACTACAAACGGATTTAGAGTAAATTGTCCTCAAGCTTTGGCGATTTATTTAAGGCCTGTTTGTACAAAAATTCATCATGTTCATGCTGAAGAAATATAAAGTGAATTACTAGTAAAACTAAAGGAACAAAATGTATTTAATTTCAGCGTAAGCAGAGGTGGTGACAATGGATATGACAGGCGTGGTGGTGGCCGTGACAGAGAGTGAGTATCATTTACGACACTATAAATTATTTTGAATATTATTATCCCTTTTCCTGACTAATTCATATCGTCACTGTACGGACACTGTATGCTGTATAGATTTCGACATATTTTGAAATGCCAAAGCAGATATGTGGTGCTCTCATATAATTGTTAATTTTTTTTAAGTTTTCGCCTTAGATACATTCTGAAAATTAAATTGACGAGTAATTTTGGAAAACTTCAGTTTCATAGTTAGCCAGTGTTGCGATTCCCTTATTTTTAAGAATGTTCGCATTCAAATCTTAGTTTCAATCTGTTTAAACAAGTTTTTGACATTGGTTGTCTCTGAGATGTCATTACAATTTGAATTTGAATATTTTTTTAAGTAGGAGAATTGTTCTTATAGACCTGATATAAACAACGCGTCCTAACACACTCCACTTTCCCCAATAACATCAGAATTTCCGCCTCCAGCGACTACTACTATCGCTCGGGCGGCGGCGGCGGCGGCGGCGGCGGAGGCTACCGCGAGCGTGACTACTACCACCGCGGCTACCGGCACCGCTCGCCGTCGCCGCACTACCGCCGGCGCCGCTACGAGCGCGAGCGCTCCTACTCGCCGCGTAAGTCCTATTACCACCAGGAGCGGTAGACGAGCGTTGTCCGCTCCTTTACCAACCCCGATGACTGGTTTGCCAGGAACGTTCTACTAAAATAGATAAACAAACTCTATTACTTGTAATTTAGTCCAGTGGTGAGTAATTTGCTGGCTATACATGTGTCAACTTGTCTTTTGGGAAAGAGTTCGTTGTTTTCATGTCTGCTACAAAATTACTGCTATAATTTTTCACATAGACAAAGTTGTGGCTCACACAAACAAATTAATAACTGTGTGAACCATTTCTTCAAGAAGAGTTTCAACTCATCTTGATTGACTGTCCTAGGGGTCATATATGCATTATATTGAATCCATGCTTGAAGGAAACAATTCTACACTTTTGCCTGCTAAAATAGCTCTTATTGTCTGTCATAAAATGAAGTATAGTCACTTGACTAAATTACTAGTCCAAATAAAGTGCCAACAAGGCTATAGGCGTCATTTCGATATTTCTAGTTACAAGCCAAAATAGCTCTTATTCTATAAAGCGTAGAGGACCATGTTGCTGGTAAACCAATTCTTTGGGTCACCGTAAATGCAGGGCTACTGAAACTTGGATGTTGCTAGCAAGTTAAGCTAGTTGAATTGTAGTCAATAATTACCTTTTGGACATCTATTTTTAAAATTTTCGGTGATGGGTACAAAATCTTGAAACCTTACAGTAAGATTGTGTTATTTTGACACAATATTGTAGGTCACGAGAAAGTCTTGATATTGTATGTGACACTAAATTTCTATCTGCACATATTGCAGCAAATGTGTCTAAATACCTTCTTCTTACCTTTTATTGGCTGTATAGTAAAAATTATATAGTAACTATGTAAATAGTCAATTAGATAGATAGAAACTAGAAAAAAAGGTGTGTGTTATGTGGTTTTTACTGATCATTGAACCTAATGTTGAGTTCAAAATAGGTTTTCTTTAATATAGTTTCAGTAGCCCTGTTTGATTGACTTGCTAAATGTGCAGTAAATAGCTTATTAATCCCTTCAGTGTGAGAATATGTATGACGATTGAAGCTCAAGCAAAATTGTACAAAATAATGTATATTACACATGTTATTTTATTTTTGACGCCAAGTCATTATTCGTTCTTTATGTTATGATAGGTTAACTTGAGTCAGTGAACTCATTGTCAGGTTAATTATACTTTCAATTGACCCTATAAAACGTTTTCAATTATTTGAAATAGATTTGTGTATGGGGTAAAAACCTTTGCAATAGCTATGATAAAATTGTACTTATTAATTTCAAAGATAACTTTTCATATACCAAAGACTGGCATGCCCAATCAATGCTCTTCCATATATAATTGGTAACTTGCTACAAATCCTGTATATTATAATGTATGTGATTGTATGAAGTGGGGTCTGTCTTTGAATCTTTGTTTTGGTTTAATTAGGAATAAGTTTCTAAATGTTGTCTGCTATATCTGTTTTCTATCAATTTATTCTACAAAATATCCTGCATGTTGAGGATTTACCGGTATTATCCGCGCGCGACCAGAATTATAAAACTGTTTAGATTGGGCTAGCTTACTGGCCAGTAAGTAGCGTCGGAAGACAGCTCGCATGACGTCTCGTCATTTTTCATTACGAGAAGTATTAGTACAAGGCCCCGTTCCATTGTTATCGCCCGCCGGTAATACCTTGTGTAAACAAACAAAATTATGTGATGTTAATTAGTCATTTGATCAAATAGAATAAATTGATAGATATTATGTTGCCACCTCACCTTAGCATCATAATGTTCTGGTATAACACATAGTTACTCCCCTCTTTGACTTTGCAGGTCGTTATTAGTAAGTGCGTGATGCTGAGTTCAACTTCAGACATAGCATAGCATTTTGATACAACAACAGATCCCAACTATGTGTCGACTGGCTCCTATGCATTTATATACTGTTCGGCCGGTTTAGTGTAGCCGACATGTTAACGTTTGTGAACATTCTGTGACAGGCGGGCCGCAGCCAGGCGTGCGCCGGCCGCGCGGCCCCAAGAGAGAAGCTCCTTTGTGTTAATTATAATGTGATGAAAGGGTCTAGCATAAGTTAGCGTGTAACGCCCGCGCGGGCATAGTTGCCTCTAGGATGTAAAACTAGCTCTTAATAAAGATTTAACACTAAGTCTAATATTGATTTTGTTTGTTTGAAAAGGTATTGAAACAAGAAGTAAAGGATGAAGTTCCTTGAAACTAACTGTGTTGAAGTTTTGAAAATGTTTGATTGAAAAGTCCTTTCGAAATGGCGCTCGCCGGAATCGGGACCGGACGGCCGCCGGGCGTCCGTGTGCCGTGCCGTGTCGCAGCCGACGGCACCGGCTTGTCGAAGCGCAAAGAATATGATCGAGTTAGCCGCTAAGTAGGAAGCCCAAGCTTTACGAAGACATTGAAGAGAGAAGTCGCGCGCATAGATCATATTCTTTATCTTCCGACTATCGTACATACATTCTAGCGTTGTGGCGACGTGACCTTGCATTTCTCGTGTTGCTAGTTACATATGTATTATTATGTATTCGGTTGTATCGAGTCTGGCCTCTCACGTTATTAGAGTAGCGTTGTGTTGTAAGACTTGTTAATAAACAATAGTTTTGTAACGTCATTATGGTTCTTCTTCATTCACTTTGGTTTGTCCCACCTTCTCTATCCATTGTATCCTTTCTTTTCTCTCGACCGACGCTGCGTTGGGTCTAGGAGTATTCCAAGTTATATACTGATAACACCAAAATGCTTTCATATTAAATGATTGGGTGCAAGCAGGTAAATAGGTAATAATATTGAAACATGCTAGCTTCAGTTTGATGTTTTGTTAATAACTATAAATTTAGTTTTTCCCTTCTAAATGCTTACTTTAGGGAAAAGCTCAATTTCAATATTCATTCCTTTGTATGAATTGATTAGCAATTGTAGTTCAATAGGAACATTTTCGAAGAATCCAATTAGGCAAGTCAAAAGATTTAGGGTCTATCTCATCATACAACAGTCAAATTAATTCCCTGATCCAACGCCAGCGTCGTTACTGACAGACCGACACGTATGCTTGTATTATACCTTGCTTTTATCTATATTATGATTTGTTTAGTATAATTTTATTAGTTAATTGATATTAAATATTGATTGCATTTAGTTAGTTTTAAACAGTAAGACCATATTGCATAAAAACTGTAAATAAATTCAATTTTTAACTCTTGATGTAATAGCTTAGGATTTATCTACTGTGTATAATAGTATTTTCCAAACGAATAAAAAACATGTTTTTGTTATAGTTGTTCAAAATAGGCTATACTTATAGTCAATCACACTAGGCAGTCAATTTAGCAGTCTTTGTGCCAAGTGCGTATTTTAAGTCATTAAATAGGAAGTAGCAAAAACCAACTACAGTTTTTATGCAAAGTAATATTAGTATAGAATGGGTAATATATTAATGAAATAATATTAACAACATTCTCACTATCAGATTTTTATTAAAATTCTTAACAATTATTTATGTATAATTATTATTATAAATATACCACATAATTGTGTCGTGTTGGCACTCACCATGGCGACTACGCTAACCGCTAATAAACCTAAATACTCGTAAAATATACAAATAACATTAAAAACAATTCATGGCAATGTATGATCGTTTGATTAGCATTACTTTGCATTGGACGCGATTTCAATTATGGCGGAATTGTGTTACTTAAAGCTACGGGACGTGGAATGTGATCAAATATTGCAATGTTTGATTTGAAGCTGTGAACATTTCAATAATAATGTTTAATATAAGATATCAAACCGAGATCGTTTATTGTCTATTAGTGCACCTCGACACTTGAGTGTAAAGGCGCTCCGTCCCTCGCCTGTATGTCACAGTTCGGATTTGTGAATTAAATCAGTGAGCGAGGAGAACCGGGTGTTGGTAATATAGTAATGCTCAAAATAGAATCTTGGATTTTTCATTACAGGCGACCCGGTGAGGGAGCGCCCTCAGAATAACATTTTCTAGTCGATCACATGCAGGCACCTCATTGGAGTACGCCCATTGCACAATAAGATAAATTTTAGAATACACTGATGATCAATCAAATTGCTCAACTAGTGTATCTAGTCTCATTTCAAAAGTACTGCTTCAAATCAAAGTTGCTTTAAAAATCTGGAATGCATACATATAATACTGCTAAAATAAGAGTACACTTTAGGTGCTTGGCAAGCAACATTACAACAATATATACTTATAGCTAAGCTGAAAATACTAGACGAAACAGTTTGGTATTAGTACCAAACTACATAATATATAAAACGTATAGAAAATACAAGTTCCGATACAGCAGTCAACTTTTCCTTACTGTTTTCACGATAACTATTCGTCAATTATTCAGGACTAATATTTACTGTCATGAGAACCGGTGAACAAGTTTCAATCTACCCGAAACATTAGACGGACCGTTATCGTGTAAAACCAACACATTTCAGAAGTCTGCAGCGGCATACAAAGCTACTTTAGCGAAGTCAAAACTACAAGATAATTTTTGGAAGGACGAGTTTTTCAGCTGTCTATGAAAATAAATATTAAATTGGCAACACCGCTTTTTATAGCAACACTAATCTAGAGTTGGCCGAATAACTTATTTTCTAGTGGCAAGAGTAGAATGAGCTCGAAACGATTAGACTAGGATGCAGTTACTACACTACTGCAAGAAATATAACAGCTAGGAAGGTATGTATTACATTTTTTATGTTTATTATGGACCTACATAACCCTAGTGGTTTTCAAACCCGATACAACAAAGTTGGTATGGTCCCATCAGTAAAATAAAGATTCGACGAACAGACGCAGCACGCTTGTATTTCCCCCGAGAGGTCGGCAGAGGTGTTCGTCAGTTACGATGAAGTCTCGTGCCATTGCATGAGGGAATAAATATTATTGTTGAACCTAGAAGGTTCACGTAGGAAATATGGCGAGTTTTATTTCATAGTGTATTTGCGTTCAAACTCCGATGGGATTATACCAACAGTCACACTAAAAAATATAATCTAGTAACATCAAATTCGGCTTACTATTTCTAAAGGCTAACAAAATGGCACTAAGTTCTGGCACAATATCATATTGGTGCGAAACAGCACTTTAAAAAAGCTGCTCAATAGTGTTTGTTTATGAAAATAAGCCTCCTTGTATAAAATGTTAATGAATACTTCATACATGATACAGACGCTGATACTCATAAAAAAATTCCAACTCTCATTATTCTTTCATCTAAACAACAATTTGGCAATATTTACAAGCACTTGTTTACGTGGTTAACATTCTAATTTAACTGCCCCATACGAATTGGAACGTGATACCTTAAAACATTGGTAATATACAGACCCCAGCATATCAAGCTACTACAATCTGTCAAATTTTTTCAATAGATTTTCAACTTTATCATTAAAGCATAAGGTTCAAAGTTGATTGAGAAAATTTGAGTTTCGGGTAGTTTGATATGCTGGCGTCTGTACCTCATTGATTGAAAGTCGCCTATATGGCCAAAACCGCATTTACATAATCGAGATAAAGAATAACATTGTATTTTTTTGTACAGCAACACTAGTAATTTGCAATGTTTCCTTTTGCTTACTGCATTCATAAATAAGACCAGCTCCGTTTTCAAGGTATGGTATGTATGGCAGTTTATCAAACGCCATTACGGTGCGGTCTTTTGGGTTATTCCGTTTATCCGCTCTAAGGTGAATACGCAGAAACCCAAAATGCGATATTCTCCTAATACAATTATAGAATACATCCTGTATTTAACAGTGTGATCTAAAGAATACTTTCTGTAAGTTAAGTTCACCCATTGAATAAATTAATATAAAAGTAAAAACTATTCATTGTCCTAAAAATAAATATAGGAATATCACGAAATAATTGTAAGTACTTATTTTACATAAGCGCTAATAACATATTATAAACTCATGTTGAATTTTTGTGGAATATCAACTACAATGTATAACAAAATGATAAACGTGACTCCAGCGCGCAGCGGGCTAATTGCGAAACACACTATCAATAGCAATCGGTTTCATTTTGACAGTTCGACAGCATTCATTGCGTAATTTACGTTGTTGAGCAGACACATTTTTCGAACATAAGATGCAATGGATTAACAATATCCTTCAAAATTATTCAGATTGAGAGTGTGTTATGCAATTAGCTTCATAAATCGATCAGTATTTGGTATAGGTACTAAGAATATTTGGTATTATGTAGGTACTTATGTCGCTGGCTTCCTAACTACATTGGATATGTGATTATTGTTTGGAGAATTCTAAAATGGCTACAAATATATATTGCAACCCATGCAACACTTGTTGCAAATATTATTACATTAATAAATTACAGCTAAGTAAACGATTTCCAGTGTTACTATGTATAATAGCAATTTAAGTGTCTATTAATGATTCAGTAATTAAAGTTTTACTTCTTCTGGTGATTAAATAATGCTTTCTTTTCCGTTCGAATACCCACATACTCACCTCACTTGCAAAAACGTATAATTTACACAAGGCATTTTATCGAAATTATACGTTCTTACTGAATTATTGCGACTATTTAGGGCAATATCATGCACGTATTACAAGACTTCGAAACCTAACAAACATACAATATACCAACCTGTTCAATCTACACAACATCTACATTCATTCAACGGCTTAATTACAAACGATCCCATACAATAACAGTTTTAATTAGGTGGTAATTGCACTAGCATTTTTTTACCACATACGACAAACACTGTAAAAACTTCATTGGCGTACATTTAGTAAGACACCCTCTTATCTAGCATAGATTTCTGCGCTTACTCGACGTCAAAGCTACGGTTTCCTAGAAGAGCGGTGACCGCATCATGCGGCCATAATGTCCAAATACACACCCTTAAGGTGGAACTAGTGGGCCAAAAAGGACCCTGTCTCACTTGGCTTCGTTTCCGACAGAGATAGAATCAGTCATGAGCAATTACACGCTAGTCTACATGCACAACTTCTAGTTCTCACGCACAGAAACACCGTTCCGAACTGAAAGGCGCGTAAAAAAAATCGAAAAGTCCTTTGGAAAATCGAGTTTTATGAAAAACCACTACATAAATCAATTACAAATATAGTTTATTGAACTGAGTTTTGTCGGTACCTACTTTGTTTTGAAGATTTTACAGTTCTTTTATTACTTATTTACACGCAAAGTTACGTTAAAAATAGCAAGGAAAACGAATCTTTGTTGGCTCATAACTTTTTAATGGCTTTTTGTTTTACTAGTCAGTTTCCTTACAGCCAAAATAAAATTAATAATAAGACAAAACAATATCATGTTTAACTTTGTATGCACAATGTCAAAGAGTGGAGTGTAATAACCCCCCTCCAAAGTATGGAAAAAATATCGACTAGTGCCACATCAATATTAAATACTGGTGAAAATAACAGATTTTCTTGAAGTCTGTTATAAACAAGACGGAAACTCTTCTAGGAATCCGTAGCTTTACGCAGCGTCAATGTGATGTCAACCAACGCCAGTTGTGAAGACACCCTAATATACGCGTTGCTGTCTACGCTTCAGCATGCAATTCTCAGATATTATGAGTATAAGCGACTGAAGATTAGGGCTTGAGTGCACCTATGACTGCTGGTTTACCTGTGGATGGCATTTCTCCTGATGTTAGGTTACCTACAAGAGCAGCGTGGCGTGGTCGCGGTGCAGTCGTCTGCGCGCGCGCAGCGGAGCTACAGCGAGCACGTCTGAGGGGGGCGGAGGTCCGGCCCCTCGGGCTCCTTTTTCTTGGTAGTATACTTGAGCTCCGCCGCATACTGAACCTACTACCACACTTTCATCGCTCCTGTAACAAATTGGTACATATTGTAATGCATCCGCATTTTTAAACGCGAAAAGTTGAAGTTCCACTATTTAAAAGGCGTGAAAACGTTGGGTAATTCAACATATTTATTGAGAAAAAATATTGCAAATTGGAAAAAACAAAACGAACTTCCACACTGAAACGATCGAAGCTTTTTTTTCCGATCGTCAACAGTGTGGACGACGGGGTGTGACTGATCGGGAATATTCGCATATTTTCCAGCAGGAAAGATTGTCACTAAACAAAATATTACCTCAATATAAACTCCGACATTTCCGGATCTTCAGCGAAGTCGTTATGTATGAGGCCCATGGTGGCTATGTCGAGCGCGGCCCACGGGCCTCCCTTGCGCACGGTGCCCCAGTCGGGGTCCAGAGTTAGGTAGCTGTAATCTGTCGCCTCGCCCACCGCTCCGAGAGGCTCCATGCACTTCTGTTCGATGGGGCCTAGGGCGTTTAGCGAAGTTTCCCACTGGAAAAAAATAAAGATTTATTACAAAATATACATAACAGAAGCGAAATTACTTAGTTTTTAGAGGTCTACTGCTGGACATAGGCTTATACAAAGTTCCATTATCAGTCACTTTCATCCATTCACCATCTTGCCATCTAGGAAAGATTTTCGCTGCACAGCATAAGACCATCCAGATTCGTGGTTTCCACTCAAAAACACGTGTTCTCCAGCGATCATCGGTTTTGTTTATAGACTTTGCCGGAAGCATTAGTTTGAACTGTGTGCCGATCAAAACCTATCTATTTACCCCCTTACTAATAAACGTATTATATCAGACTAGCTTATGTCCGCGACTTCGTCCGCGTGATTTTTCACCCTCTTGGGGATGGAATTTCGAAAAACCCTTTCTTAGTGGATACCTACTCTTCACAAAGAACACACCCTCCAAATTTCATGTGTCTAGGACCAGCGGTTTAGTCTGTGCGTTGATATATCAGCCAGTCAGGACTTTGTATTTTATTTATATATATCAGATGAATACACACCGATTTCTCTCTTTCAGTCGTCAGTTATTTGACTTTGGAAAGAAGAAGACAAAGCGTTGTATAACTATACAGACGCTATACAACGTGTATTAGTAAGAGGGCTACCCTGTAATGTCCTGCTTGGCAAAAGCCTCCCTCTCCCTTTTCCACACACGTGAAATAAGGTTTAAATTACAATAATTAAAAAACTCTCATGAATTTCAACAACTTGAATAGACAGTAACTACATAATCAGCCTATAATGTTCCCACTGCTGGGACAGAGGCCTCCTCTCTGAAAGGGAGTGGGCCATAATCCACCACGCCGGCTAAGTGCGGGTTGGCGGATGCCACATGTCTTCGAATGTTTGGTTCTAGGACATGCCGGTTTCCTCACGTTTTCCTTCACCGTTTTGAGAGCAGTGGTGATGAAATCATTTACACAAAAGTAAAGTGCCTTCTTGGGTACAAACTCACGTACTCGGAAGTCGTAACCGTTACCACCGCTCTACAGGGAGTAACTACCAAACTATTACTAGTAAACTTACCAAACTATTAATAGTATCCACATTATTGGCGGCCTCGGTGTCTACAAGCGCCAGTAGCGCCATGTTGTGCAGTCCACTCACGAACAGCGCACACTTGACAGCATGCTTGCTGTACTCTGGTAGTAGTTCTAAATCGCTGTCCGAGTCGTCGTCACTTTCCGAGTCTTGGCGCTGGGTTTTTGGCCTGTAATAATTTTTTTTTGATAAATAAGTACAATATAAATAAATAAAATTATCTCGTCTGTAGTTAAAAAAAAAAAGTTTTTAACGAGGCATCTAAACTCGTCTGAGACAGTAGATAGGTAATCGCTTTGCGACTATTATAAAATGGAAAATAGCTAGTTACTAGGTACTTTTACCATTCAAAATACGCATGCTCTTAAAATTGTAGTAAAACAGTTGGAACAGCATAACAAATTTTCCCATTCTTTCCGGAAAAGGTACGAGACATTTACAAAAAACACGATAAAGTTTAACTTTACGTTTTTTTTACTTAACCGTCTGTAACTGTTATTATATAATCACAAGCTGGAAGACGTCCACTGCTGGACGAAGAAGGATTAAAATATACATACCTATCAGAAAAAGTGATCTGCCTTTCCGCAGCGGGCGTGAGGAACTCCCTTAGCTCTAACGGCGTCATAACCCTACTGCTGTATCCACTAGATTTGTCAGAGAACGCCAAGTGACTCAGCTTCTCCATCAGAGGCGTCAGTTGCACGCCAGTCAGTTTCTTCTTGAAACTTGTAGCTTCAGACTCCGAACCTACAAATAGAAATAATAGGTTTTTTGTAAGTACCAAATTAAATTACTTGGTGAAACTTCAGGCGTGATAGGTTTCGATATTGAATGATGAAGGAAAAAAAAAATTAACTTATAGTTTCAAGTACACTACACTACCTGCGGTCTTTGACCAGTAAATCAGCTGTAGTTATTCGAAATTATACGCCCAGATTCGCACGGACGTGTTTTTCGCGCACTAGATTTTCAACCCACTGCTCAGCACCGACAGTTGAAAATCCAGTGCGCGATATTTTTACGTCCGTGTGGACGTGGGCTAATTGTAGAAAATCTTTTGTTTTAACACCGTTTGATATCAACACCTATCACGTCTGTGAAGTTTTGCCAATTAATTTAATTTCACCTTGTATAAGTCAGTGTCCGATCGTAGAAATGGCCATATCTTGATCTGTCTGGCCATTTCACGACACGCCGTATATGTTTATAGCAGTATCTTTAACTTTAAGGTTACAATGGCGGTCTTACCTATCTGTGAATCCGTGCTCTCATTTAAAGACTTCAAAGGTAAAGATAACGATTTCCTCCTTGACTGATCCGTTGGCAACGTCTTCGTCGAATCTTTCGCTATCTTTTTCGGAGTTCTTTGCGGAGACCGATTTAATTCCGAATCAAAATCTTCGAATTTTTCTTGCTCACACAATTTCATGTTGAATGTAAACATGTTGTCGTTCGAATCGTTTTTCATTTTCGAATAGTGTTGTTCTAAGTACTGGTTGAATAGAGACTCTGATATGGCAACACCGTCGTTTCTAAAGACGGGGAATAACGGATCGTTTATGGTCATAGTGCTAGGATTCTTAGGAGTATGTTCAGGGGACGGAGTATCATCATTTAGGGACACTTTTGATTTTTTCAACTTAAATTTCGAAGTTGCACGATTCGATAATTTTTTAATAGTCTCTTGTAGATCTGTGACACTAGCCAGCTTTCTGATTGGTTCAGGTTTGTTTATATAATGGTCAGCAATACAGTTGATGTCTAATACAATTTTATTGTCCCGTTTCTCGTTTTCCATATTAATTTTGTTGCAATTTTCTATATTTTTGAGGACATCTGGTTCTAAGTCTGATTTGTCGTTGTCTTGTTGGCTTTCGGGTATCTGGCAGATGGAGAGCATATTGCCGTGTAGCCGCTTATATTCAACCATAGGTGTTGAGCAAACACTTGTTTGGCCGGTGAAGACTTTATCATTTTCTTGTAGTGCTTCTTCGTCTAACGATAACTGTGTCTTGAAGCTTAGCGATAGTTTTGTTGGTCTTTGTCTTGGTTTGTTCGTGAATGGAACGACGTCTGGCATGGAAGGTGGTTTCCTCTCTCGTTCCTCGTCAGGGTTTCGTTCCTCACGACTGGGGGGTGATATCATGCTGTGGTCTTCTTCGGGGACGGCGGTGAAGAGTAAAGATTTGTCTCGCTTCATCCCCGTTTGGGGGAACTCGCGTTGTTTCTCGCGCTCAGCTTCTTGGTTCTGTGAAGAAAATTATTTTATACTAGCTTCCACTTGTGGCTTTGCCCGCGAGGTATGTCGATAAAAACTATCCTATGTCTTTCCCCGGGATGCAATCTATCTCTCTGCCAAATTTTATAGAAATCCGTTCAGTGGTTTAGGCGTGAAAAGGTAACATACAGACAGACAGACAGAGTTACTTTCGAATTTATAATGTTAGTATGGATTGGTAAACTGTTAGATTGTGTAGTGCGATTCCAGCAATATACAAGCATCTAAAAACTGGTAGATATATTCGTACAACCAATCAAACTTGCTATTGCTACACGTGAAGTAATAAAAAAGGTGACGGACGAGTGCGCCGCGCCGTTATCAATGAACAGTCATAAATAATACTAGAACATCGATAAGAGCAATGTGATTGAGTACGACCATAACCCCATAACGCCTGTAAGATTGTGATGTGGTGTTTCCATTTCACCCCACAGACCGGCAATTTAAGCCTCGAAAGAGCTGAAGATTCGTTATCTTCTGGACGAAATGACTGACCTTTTTAAACCTCGCGACCATCTCCTCCCCATTATGCTGGAACTCCTGTATCTTATCCACCTGCCTCTTCAGGTTGTCATACAACTTCTTCCCCACATAGACCACTAGGAGTTGAGCACCTAAAGGTAAGGGTGTCTCTGTGTCCAGTGTTTCTGCCGGGGACTTTATCCTGTATGGATCTACCACAGTTAGGTAGGATGTTAAACCAGGGGGTAACTGTGTGGAGATTATTCTGGAAGAAAAATATAGGTTAATAATCTTCTCTCGTGTTCGTTCAGCAGTTTGTCTTGAACTACGATAAAAGACAACTACTGCGACATAAAAGCATTTCGCATTTGTTTTTTTTTTGCCCTTTTTATTGTTACCATGTTTGACTGTACAATCTATACTACATATAGATTATTCTCTATGCTACAGATTCTATATAGGATAGAGGATAATGTGGTGTAAAGATTATCTTCGTTTTTTTATTTTATACAGAATTATTCCACAGAGGCCCCTCTGTGTGTGTGTGTGTGGCTAAATAATAACAGCCACACAGGTCGATCGATCAGGTTAAGGTACGCTTGCCGCGGTTGGTCTGTGGATGGGTGACCATATTTACATACCGAGACCCCTCCGTGCCTCGGAAAGCACGTTAAGTCGTTGGTCCCGGCTGTCATACGTGGATCTTTGACAATCGTTACGGGTAGTCAGAAGCCCCAAAGTCTGACAATCAGTCTTACCAAGGCGTAGTTACTCACTTGTTATTGTATAATATGACGCCGCCTAACACGCCTTTACTTTTCCTACAATGCTCTAGTATTTGCATCGACTCCATGTAAACTGAAGTCGCACTCTGAAACAAAGAGTAGAGTAAAATAATCTTTTTTATGATGTATTCCATATGAATTATAGATACAAATGTGGAAAATTTACATAGGGTGATACAAACAAGGTAGAGATGTATAATTTTTATTTGGAACCAATACGAATTCAAAGAAGCTAAATTTCGATTATGTGATATCCTTCATGATTGCTTTTTAACCGACGAAAAAGTAAGGAGGTTCTCAAGTCGACGCGTTCTCAGTCTATTCACATAATATATTCTTATAACGGAAGCCCTTTATGAAAATGATATGGAAGACGATATTATTTTTCAGTGAAAATCTTGCAAAGCTTTTGTCTTGTGGAAATACGGGCTAAAATCTCTTTATTACGGAAAGTCGGAAGTCGTGGTATAATGTTCGATTTTCAACTCACAGTGCTAAGCAGTGCGTAATGCGTTGAAAAACCAGTGCGCGATCAAAAATCGCCTATAGGTATAAGAGCTGAGAGTATGACATTTATGGTATCAACTGGCTTCTGCCCGCGACTTCGTCCGCGTGAAATTTCTTGTTACTCCGACCCACCCCGTCGCATCGCATCGCCTGCCCGCGCTATTACTTCGTTTTTGCTTAGCGTTCTTTCTGACTTTTTTTCTTTTTGCTCGGCTCCTAAAGATCATAGCGTGATGTTAAATAGCCTATAGCCTTCCTCAAGAATTGGGCTATCAGTTGCAAAAATATTTTTTCAAATCCGACTGGTAGTTCCAGAGATTAGCGCGTTCAACCAACCAAACAAACTCTTCAGCTTTATAACATTCAACATGGCGACAGGGCAGTGGCACACACTTCAGTTAGGTTTGCACTTCATAATATTTGCACCGTGAATGATAAGCGCTTAGTAAACACACTCCAAGCGGTTACTAAGTATACTTTGATATCGCTATCAAGGATGGTATACAGGATATCTTGTGGTGACGAATCAACGGGTTTAGATTAATTAGACGAGTTTGTTATTGAATATATGAATGAAAAGCGAGTGAATGATAGCGTGACCGATGAAAAGGGAGAATGAACGAGTAAAACATTTCGTGGCGACCCTAGAAATATGCTACAAGGGTTGGAAAAAGTTGACTAGTTACGATTAGCGTAAGATTATATAGATTACTAGCTGCGCCCTGCGGTTTCACCCGCGTAAATGTCGATCCTGTGGGAATATCGGCATAAAAAGTAGTCTATATGTTAATCCAGGGTGTCAGCTACCTCCATACAAAAATTTATCAAAATTGGTCCAGCTGTTTGAGCGTGAAGAAGCAACAAACATATAAACATATATCAACACACACACACTCACAAACTTTCGCCTTTATAATATTAGTGTGATTAAATATACTGAGTTTTGAGGTCTAACCAAATGTGCTGTTCACCCTAATGTTATAAAACAAAAAATCTGACTTTTATTTTTATATATTGTTATATTTAAATGCGAATATGAAAGAAAGAAAATAAGTTTATTTGACCCAGGTTAAATATGACTACATAACACTGATTGATATGGTAATAGATCTCGGCAGAATCTTTTTCGGCACGAAACCACTCATCTTTTTTGTGTCAAACAAATATAGTTAATTTAACCAACGAAAAATAAAGCTCTAAGCACTGTATGTAGAAAAGCCTTACCTTCGGCAAAGTCAACATGGGCACCCTTTGAAAGATATGGCATCCATACTGCAGCACCGGTAGGTAAGTCTCAAAGACTTGGTACAGCTTCTCCGACAGTCGTCGTTGGTCCTCCATCTGACCAGCCAAGACTTGAAGGTCGCCGTGGTACACCTTGATCATGGAGGTGAGGAGGTTCGCGCGGTTCTTTAGCACCCAGTCTGGGATGTTCCTGTCGCTGCCGATTGCCTGGGGAGATGGAAACACGGGTTATATTGAAAATGGAAAGGGATGAATAGAAAAGAAAATCGACCGTTTGATACGTTAGTTGACTTTATCCATCTATACAACTTCTTTAGGTTATAATGCTGATGAAGATTTATGTTTTAGTAGCTTCTTCCCGCGACGTCCGCGTGAAATTTCTTGTTCCCCCGCCCCACCGCGTCGCATCGCATCGCCTGCCCGCGTTTTTACTTCATTTTCGCTTAGCGTTCTTTAAGACTTTTTTTCATTTTGCTCGGCTCCTAAAATTATTTTTGCATTTGGTAGCCCAATTCTCGAGGAAAGCTCGAGAATTAGGCTATCAAATGCAAAAACATTTTTTTTAAACCGACCGGGAGTTCCAGAGATTAACGTGGTCAAACAAACTCTTCAGCTTTATTATTTTTAGTATTATTACAAATAATGATAACGAATGCAGTCAAAAGTACCGAGAGCATTTGGCGTAAGTATACATATGCTTATAACTATACTCATATGTTAAGAAGCAGAACAGGAAACTTTAAGGAACTTAGCACCTATACCTAAGTCAAAAACTTGTTTGTGGTTTTTCCCACTTACCAATATGTATCTGCCATATTCCCTGATGATGAACTTTCCGCTCTGCAACGTGATGGCAACTGGCTGGGAGAACAACGTCTTGATACAGTGTGCTGCGCCCACGACCTGAGAAAAACGATATATTTTCAAATCAAGTAGGTGAGCCATCCAAAAAGAACTTACTGCACTTGTTATAAGGGAGCTTTTTGCAACCACTCATACATCCAGCAGTTTTTCCTCATCATTTCAGCCGAAAGACGTCCACTGCTGGACATAGGCCTCCCCCAAGCACCTCCACTTCGACCAGTTCTGTGCTTCCCGCATCCAGCGGATTCCTGCGGCCTTCACATAAGGTTATCCACCTTGTGGTAGGCCTGCCAACGCTACGTCTTCCGGCAGTTTTCCCCACTTCAACATTAACGTCGGGGTAATTGTGTAATACACTAACAGTAGCAATGGATTTGCATTTTGACAGTTCAACAACATTCATAGTTGTTGAGCAGACAAATTTTTCGAACATAATATGAAGTAATGGATTACCAATATCCTTCAAAATTATTCAGATTGTGATTGAAAATGTGTTAGAAAATTAGGGTGCAGGTCAAGGGCGGATCTACTTAAAGGCTTTTTGGGCTGCAGCCCAGGGCCCCGTGGATACAGAGGGCCCCCAACCGAACTGAAAATAATAGACGATATTGTCAAATAAAAATTATCTAGAATTAAAAAAAATCGGATCATAAAAAAATGTCAATTGGTTGAGTAATTAGGTAGGGCCCCTAAGCAGTATTAGCCCAGGGCCCCACAAATTCAAGATCCGCCCCTGGTGCAGGTCTAATGGCGATGGTGGAATAGACTGCGAGACAGGAGCAGCGGAGAAAACGGGCTTTACTTATTTTTTGACAGAAGTGAAACATACGTCCGATTTTCATAAAACTTACTAAAGCTCGCACCGTAAACAAATACTCATTGAGAATTTGGGACCGACAAGCAGTTCAGTGTACCCCCGGTGACTTCGCCCACGTGGTGTTGGAAAATATTCCACGAGAACGTAATAACAGGATAAAAAGTATCCTATGTGTTAATCCAGGTAAATACAGGCTAAAATTAAATTAGGTAGCGCTCTCCACGGATTTGATGGGTATCTAAACAAGACAAAACGAGATAATAATTTATTATTATTATTTATTTATCAAAATCTCCCTACCACTATCATTACATTACCTAATGCGATAGCGTGGTCTTAAAATTAACTTAAAGTAAGTACTTAAAGTGTAGTTTTTTTTTTTTTGTTTTATCATGTTTAAATATTCATACCCATCACGTATGAAGTTTACACAAAAAAAAACTGATCTTCAATAGGTGCCCAATCTGCTATATCTGCGGATGTTGACCCAAAAAAAAAATCATCATATCAATATTTTTTTTCGTTTTATCACGTCTGCGGGGTTTGGCTAGCTAATTAAATTTGACCCTGTAGTATATGTGTGCCAAATTTCATCCAAATTAGTTCAGCCGTTTTGCGCGATTGAATAACAAACACACATTTATAATATTAGTAGGATTTGTTAATCTAACAGGGGGCCTAAAAAGGCCACTTTGGCAGAATCATAAAAAGATAACAATATAAATCATAATGGACAGTTAACTGTTAAGTTAATCGTATCAAATCCCATTGGTGAAGGATTTTTCAGTTATTTTTTTTTTGTCTGTGCTAAAATACCAACCAATCCAATCCAAATCCAATCCCAATTTCTTTGATTATACCTACGTAGTGCAGCGAAAAAAAGAAAAACATGGACTGTCTTCGCCATATTATGATTCATAATGTTATTCTTTTATGATTCTGCCAAAGTGGCCTTTTTAGGCCCCCAGATCGTTGTTCTGGCAAAACGTGTATATGTAGGTATACCACATTTACGTATGTACAGACGCCAGCATATCAAGTTAACTTACTACAATCTGTCAAATTTCTTTAATAGATTTTCAACTTTATCGCTAAAGCATAAGGTTCAAAGTTGATTGGGAAAATTTGACATTTTCGGGTAGCTTGATGTGCTGGCGTCTGTACCTAAGATACCGGAGAAGTCAAATTGGATTAAAAATTACACACATTGAGCAACATGTTATTTCCCTAGTCAAGATAAAAACAAAACGTTGACGCGGTCTAATCTAAAAATAAGCTGGCTCGTTTGACCTTACGCTTACCTTTTGAGGATTCGATCAATAATTCGACATTTTTAGCACATTAACACACATAAGAATCAACGTGTACCTACCTACTTCCGTGAAATAGAAAATGTCATTCATTTAAATGTTAAGGAGGCAGCCGTGGTGCAGTAAGACTACTAGAATATTTACTCGTTTTTATCCACAAGAAAGCATTCTAAGTTTTGTAGTTTAGTGCTCCTAATAAATTGGAACAAGGCGCTTCAGAGTTCGGTGTTTCAAATAAATTGGAATAAAGCAAGAGCATAATGAGTTAAGTAAATATGCCTCTATGATACTGCTTTTTATAATTCTTCAAGTCCTTAGGACCAAAAAGTTCAAAGGAATTTAGTAAGATCCCTTCGAAAAAGTTCCTAGTCTCTTGTGGATGGAAGGCTTGGTCCGTTTAGTCCGTTTAACACCCTGTCTTCCGCCTTCCGCATCCAGTCTATCCCTGCCACTTTCTTAAGGTCGCCGGTCCATCAAGCTGGGAGGCTTCTCACACTACGCTTGCCGATACGCGGTCTCCACTCAAGGACTCGTCTGCTCCACCGGCCATCGGTCCTTCGACGAACATGACCAGCCCACTGTCACTTCAGTTTGCTTACTCTGCAAGCTATGTCGGTAACTCCGGTTCTTTTCTCTGGATAGTTTAATTTCTGATTTTATCCTTCAAAGAAACTACGAGCATAGCCCGCTGAGCGACCTTGAATTTGTGAACCAGCCCATCTGTCAGTGTCCACGTTTCGGCACCGTACGTCTTAACGAGCAGGACATTGCGGGATATGCGACGAGACTTGACGAAGGTTCCCAATCGCTGCCCAACCTAACTGGAACCTTCCGTCGGTTTCTTTCTGAAAGTTGTGCCTACCAAGCTAGACGACTTGCCCATGGTACACATACTCCTTCACAACTTCGAGAAGCGACCCTTCGATGTGGATTGGACTCGGCAAGCCGTGTGAATTTCACACGTGTGACGTGTGCCTACACAAATTTTTTCATGCAAGTGTCTAGCAGCATCCAAGACAGCTACTTTACGAAATTACAATCGCTGCTACTACCTACTAATTAAATTTCGGCCTAATTAGACTACATAATCAAGTCTGGACAGTCAAAACAAGTTCGTAAACTATGCTCGCTCACATAAGTGATGTGTTCTGAACAGTTTGCACATTCCATAGGCTGATTAATTGATTTAGTTAAGACAAGACACTTTCTAATCAGATAGTGGTGGTTAAAAAATGACACCGTTAACGAGTCACGACCGGTGATTGGATAAAGAGTTGCATTCAGGTCTTGGATAGCGGGTTTGTGAGCTACCGACGTGACATTTAAAAAGTTAATTGACTTAATTGTTGAATAATTTAATTACGTATTAGAATGCCAAGTCAGGTGTCTGGTCGCTTAAAATCTGGTCAAGTGCGTGGCATTCATATTTGCGCTGTAGGGTTTTGTACAGTTTCTTATTTCCGATGACACGTGTTTTTAAAACTGCACTACTCAAACTGCCGATTTATTCTGCAAAATCTCACCATGAAAACTTAAGTGAAGTGAGCTTAAACTGACCTGTCATTCCACGATTCTAGGGATTGACACTATTCACTTCAAGCTCACTTCACCTAAGTTTTCACGGTGCGATTTTTACAGAATATATCGACTCGACTACGCGGATAATTATATTACGTACCTATACAGACAGAGCTTTGGACGAAGCGCTCAACGTTGTACACACTACACAGGACTATTTCATTAGCGAATTTTTATCAACGAATTTGTAAGATGAATGAAAGACATTTTCAATCAACATTACGCAGTGTTTTGTTTCCATGCTTTTGGGATAACAAAAGCAGTCTACCGCGAAATTAATTCGCAATCTCCCTGGAGAATTCTCTGGCATACGATATACCCAAGAAAATTAGGGAGGTAAGCCAATTATAGGCTATTTTCTCATAGATTAAGAATGAACATTGCTAGGCTTAGCCGGCTTCGGCGCGCGCCGCCCTTGAGGGATTATATATGGAGAGGACAGGCAGTTAGGTAGGTATAATTTGAGAAGATACTTTTGGAAAAATACCACTATTCCTGATCTGATTTTAATTGTTTGCTAATCTAGTTTGAAAGAAAGAAAAAGTTAGGTAAGCTACGAAGTTTATATAGAAAATAATAAATTAAATTGCAATTTTAACTTAAATTTTTCCCAAAACGAAATCTTTATATTATAATACCTTATCTAAATCAAACATTATGGGATTTATTTATAAACGATTATTAAAGTTATGTGACGTTCAAACGTCTAACATGTATGTTTAAACAATCGCTTATCACAAATTAATTTTAAACTAGTCGCGAGCTCGAACTCATTGGTGGTCATGGTCAAAAAGCACGCTGTCTCATCTGGCTTCGTGTCCGACAGAGCTAGTATCAGTTATGAGCAGTTAGACACTAGTCTACATGAACAACGTCTAGTTCTCACGCACAGAAACACCGCTCCGAACTGATAGGCGCGTAAAAAATTCGAAAAGTGCTTCGGAAAATCGAGTTTTATGAAAAAACCACTGCATGAATCAATTATAAATAAAGATTATTGAACTCTTCGATAACTGAGCTTTGTCGGTACGGACTTGGTTTTGGAGATTTTACAGTTCTTTTATTACTTATTTACAACCTAATTTACGTTAAAAATTGCAAGAAAAACGAATCTTGGCTCATAACTTTTTAATGGCTTATTATTTTACTATTCTGTTTCAGTACAGACAAAATTAATTATAAGTCAAAAAGATATCATGTTTAACTTTGGATGCACAATATCAAACAGTGGAGTAAGGAATGCAAATCCGGCCAAAATGAAAACCCGGTTTTTTTTTTCGGGTTTCGTTTTAAAAAAGCCGGTTTTCGGTGAACCCGGTTCATGGAATGCTCAGACCTCCGGTGTGTATACCGGTGGCTCACCTCCCATCTTGCACCGCATCCCGCTGCTTTAATTAAATTAATAAAGTTTGCACCAACCTGTCCTGCAAGCGCATGCCGCTGTGTGTCGGACACCCATCCGGGATGGAAGTACAGCACTGCATTGATGGGATCATCCTCCTCGGAGGCACAACACAGTGTGTCATAGACAAACACTATCATCATCTCCCTGTGGACAAGAATATAATATTAGATACTAGCTCATATCTGGATTTTTATATGCACATTGATATAAGTACATTATAAATTTACATTATAATACATTGATAAATTTTATATAAGTACAATGACATGAATATTTACTTTGTAAAGTATTTTTGAATTTAATTATTGTGAATGTGAGGACTATGTGGGTCGTTTCTTTTTCTGTTTTCCTTCTTAGTTAGTTTTAATCATGATCTAGCAGTTTGAGTAATTTATGTGGCCTACCGAAATGTAAAGGACATTTCTTTGGTATTGTTGAGTTGCACGATTATCATCCGCTCAATCTGTGTGGTTTTTTCCTCAAAAGACCATTTCAGACACCAATCTACATGGTCTTTACAAGATCTGACCAAGATTTTGTCTGGACTTTAAAAGAGACTGTGACCTCTCTTTTTTCAACATCAAAATCCATTTTACCTGTGTGCCAAATTTCATCAAAATCTGTTCAGCTGTTAAGGCATATGAAAAGGTAACAGACAAAGATGGAGTTACTTTTGCCTTTATAATAATAATAGGGATTGTTTATTTATGTTTATTTTTAGGTCTCTGTGTGCCCTTTGGCAAAGCCCTCCTCCAACCCCTTCCAATTCTCCCTGTTCCTTGCCTGTCTAGTCCATGTCTTTCCAGCCGTTCTCACCAACCATCCTGCCATCTTTTCAAGGGTTTTCCCTTCTTTCTCATATGGATTCTTTATGTGTTGTATAATATTTGATGGACGAGGTTTTAGTAGTATGGCTAAATTTATCCTAAAATATGCCAATGTATTTTTTAACCAACTCAGAGAAGTTGCTACTGATAAAATATGCACATAATTTCTGCATTATTTTTAAGAGAAAGCATAGTAGTCATTGTTGATAACTACTGAAAAATTTGATAATACTGCAGACGACAGTGCTAATAGGTACAAGTATTTTATGAAATCTCATGTATATAAATGAAATGTTAAAACATTATAATTTCTCCTAGACCCTTAATATTTAAAATATCATTGCGACTGCGACATCGCATCTCAGTACCTACAAGCTAAGCCGACGAAAAAACATCGCATAGTAGGAAGCTTAAATGATTAGTTCCTATTATTATTGAAGACTAAACACATCCGTAACCGGAGGTTTCATCAGCCGTGTCTAATAAACCGCAACGATCGCTCAGGTGACACTTGTATTGAGTTACTAGCCAATAATCCACTTAAAATCTAAACAGAATCAATTTTTCACTCACTTTGCCATTTTGCAGTTTTTTCTCGTCCCACTTCACAGATACAAAACGTTTTTCACACCATTTCACTATAGGTTAATCGGAATGTTATTGTAAAATGTAAATTGGTTTAGAATGTTTCGTTTATTTTCATATTTATAAAATTTTAAGGACATCCGTCCATCCACACACCGCGATATCTCATTTGACACTTGTATTTTCAATGTTGCCCTTTTAAAAATACATTAATGTTTTTTTTGTTATTGTTTTGTTTACAAATATTTTATTCATTCAAATAAAAATCTTATATGTATTTTTATTAATTAGCTATAGCTTCTGTAAGTATGATAGTTATGATCGTAAAACATTCTATCATCTATTATTATTTGTATTAGCAACACTGTAGAAAACTTGTAGTTTACCGTTTTTACAAGAGATGGCGTTGAATACATGAATATTTAAATGAATATTAAAAAATAATGATTTATTTTATATTTTTTGTGCGCTTGTCCTCCGTAAATGTCATAGTAACTGCGACCAGAGCAGAACACTCCCCTGAGGCGGGTGACCAAAAAATAACAGGATGTTCTTCAACTAGGTACCTACCTACTTACATCTTGCCCTCGCTGCAGTGTGCAGGATAATTTATAATTACCTACATATAAGCCAGTGGCACGGGTCTAGTTTTTAAAAATAAAACCGTTTAAAAACACACCACACCTGCCAAAAATATTAGTGAACGCCCTTCACACGTTATGAATGATATGAATCACAGAAATTATTCATAATTCTGTCTGAAGAAAACCATGAATAATTATGAATTTTATTTCACCTTCATATTTATGCAAAATTGAACGCAATGCGTGTTTTGAAAGTCAATCGCAAATAGGTACAGACGCCAGCGCATCAAGCTACCTGAAACTGTAAAATTTTCCCAATCAACTTTAAACCTTATTCTTTAGCGATAAAGTCGAAAATCTATTAAAGAAATTTAACAGATTGTAGTAGCTTGATATGCTGGCGTCTGTACATCGCGAATATCGCAATGTTTGGAATGCCTAATAAAGCTGTAGGTAATATCCGTTTTCGTCGCAGGCTTTGTGCTTGATGTGCCGACAGCTTCGACCGGTCTGGCGGACATTAGGCCGAAATGACAGACAGACATTGGTGCCGATTCTGTTTTTCACAAACTAAATTTAAGTTCAGTGCATCTTTTCTTTCTATTTCATTAAGAAAAGGACAAAAGATAAATTTAGTTTAGTCCTTTTTTTTCTGGATGGGAAATCATCAAATGACCCCTCCCGCTCTGGGTGGAGCGGAAGGGAGTGTCAGACTCTTACTGACTAAAAACCCACCCGTGTTCCTTCCTTAGCCCTTTATGTTCCGGGTCAGCGGTAACTCTTTCGGACAATCCCGCTGACCCGGCAGGCTTCGGCCCTGACGGGCCCCTTCAATTGATGCTGACATCTCTTTGAGGTGCGCGTGGAACACGTACGCGCTATCCGGCACGGGCCTGGTCCTGGTCGGACGGTGAGCTACCCATTACTCTCCGCCCGCAGGCCCGCGCCTACGGTGGCCGGGAGTCGTCGCGCGGCTCCCGACGCCCGGAGCGTCTCCCGTGGCGGCTGGGACGATAGGCTCTCTCCCTCAACTGTCTCGCCGCCTCCTTCGCTAGCATGACTGCTTCGCAGAAGGAGGCGACTGCCCCCCACTCCCTCTCGCCCCGGACCATGGCTTGAACCAGGGCCGGACGCGAGAGGTTACATTTAAAGACGACATTTGACACTACCTATACCTATTATCAGCTCGATCAATGCTGTGGTGATTTCAGCTGTCAGAAATGTTAATAAAGTTTGGGGGGGAAACCTCCAATTGGCGCCTGGACCTTGGGGAAAAAGACCAGGGATTGTGGGATTCTTACCTCACTAAAACCCACCCCAGTGATCACCATCAGCACAATTGAAGAGACCAATCCGGAATCCCCTCAGTGCAACGCCTGATGTACGGTCAGCAACAAAATTTGATTAACACTTCAGTTTTTTTTTAATCTCAGTTATTGAGCAAAATATTTGTTCAAAATTGCATTCCTACCTACTTCTGCTGCAATTTTGAACAAATATTTTAATCGGTGTTAATCGACTTTTGTTGCTGACTGTTCCTAGGTAACGTAACCTACTGTAAATTGCCTGAAGCTAATTTTAATTAACTGCATTGTAAACGACATTTCCCTTATTATCTACTGAATACAGACTGCACTTATTACATCATATCGTTTATAGCGGGTTTTGTTTGGTAATACCTACACATAGCAAATAGGAAGAAAACAATATTGCATCAGGAGATTTTTCGAAATCAATCAATGATTTCATAATGTGTTGCGGAGTTCACTGACTTGTTCAGAATTTCATATGATCAGCAGTCACGTCACGGACGTCGAGACGAACATGGCGATGCCGTAGAGAAGGTGAGCACAGAATATACACAGAATGAAGAGATATAGGTAATAGGTAAAGTCTGTAATGTTTCAACTAGTAGTATCTACAGGCAGAGCAGCTGGGTCTCTTCCCGTGCCAACTCAGGAATGGCTAGGTTAGGCAGTAGTCTACTTATTACCACGCTTTATAACCGACCTAGGTACTTACTAGCGTTGAGACTTGGATTCCAAGTGAACTTTTTTCTTTTTCTCCGAATGTCGATGGTGTTCAATCGGAGTAGATCTACGAGTATAGGTAATATTCTATACCTATACCTAATAAAAATGAAATGCTGTTCGTTCAGAACGGCTGGACCGGTTTAGCAAATTGTTTTAAAAAGTTGCCGGGAAAATTGGAAAGTTCGGGGTAACTGAAAGTACATTTTTTACAGGAGTTTTGTAAACTTAATTATTGAAATTTGGACAGGACAATGTCTGTCGGGTCAGCTAGTTTCATATATAAAATCGAAAAACAATAGTTGGTAGGTAACTGGCGCCATGGCACGTTTTAAAACTGCAGCTTGATGCTTACGAAGAGGGCTAGGAACTTTTTTAACTCGACAATCATTCGAAATAGGTAATATAAACGCAGCGCAGAATGCAATCAACTGTTCAGGGTTAAGGTACCTACGAGAGGCTCTTTAAAGATAGTGAGAGACTTAAGTTCTAAATTCCATTGTTATAAGATGGCCTTCTGCTCTGTTATATACTGCGGTAATTCTCTTTGTTTTGTGCCTGCGCCGTGTGCGGAATACGACGCTCAAGGAAAGTTTATTTGTCAATGAAATTACAAAAAAAAGTATCCGGAGAAATTTCTTGTTACAAGACTAGTGTTGTAACTGTTTTTGAAAGAATACATTGTTGGTTTAGGGACGTTACAATGCGTGCCACGAAAGATGAGACATGACACACCACGTGGTTTGACATGCGCAGAACACGATTTTAGGTATCTTTAGCGGTATGAGGTCTGAGTGCGGGACGGGATCGGACGTCATAGGGGCAGCGGAAAGAGCGGGGGAGGCGGGGTCAAGTCTCATCTTTCGTGGCACGCATTGTATACATGTACGGACGCCAGCACATCAACCTACCACAATCTGTCAGATTTCTTCAATAGATTTTCAACTTTATCGCTAAAGCATAAGGTTCAAAGTTGATTGGGAAAATCTGACAGATTGTGGTAGGTTGATGTGCTGGCGTCTGTACTTGCATAGTTTTCAAACCTCTCCTTTTGCTTTGCTTCTTTACCATATCCACGTGATGAATCCGCGAGGTTATTGCGTAACACACAATCAGTAGCGATGGCTTTCATTTTGACAGTTCAACAATATTCATTGCGTTATTTAAGTTGTTGAGCAGACACATTTTTCCAACATATAAAGCAATGGATTAGCAATCACCTTCAAAATGATTCAGATTGTGATTGAAAGTGTTTTACGCAATTACCTATGCTGGTTAGGGAAGGAAGAAATTCTGCCATCTGATGATGATGGTGTCTCAGGCAGGCATAGTCCTAATATGTCCATTGCTGAAAATGCGCTGAATTGGGGACTTTCTTTTATTCTTAGAAAGGATATTTTTCTTTATACCCAGTCACCAAGCTCTTAAAATAAAAAAAATAAAAACGTAAGAAATACTTATTTCTAGGACATAAAAATATGTTAATTTACAGTTAAGGAAGTTAGTACAGTCCATCCGTCGAGAGAATGCGTTCCTGACACCTGTCAATGCGACAATTCTAGTAGCTAGGTAATAAAAGATCAAATTCGCAAAACACGTATTCGTTTAGGTAATATATGAAACTGACGGGTGTCAATAATGCATTCTGTCGACGACGGCCGGACTGTAAGTATCTTTATAAATTGCAACTCTGGTGTACAAAAACAGATGTAAAAAACCTTACTTCCTGGGTAGAAAAGACTTCCGCAATCTCACAGGAAACTAGGCTCATTTACGAGAAGGCTAAATTCACACACGAGCTAATAACAACTTAGTGCTTTTAAATACATATCTGTCACTACCGCCCTTCTCCGTCACATGAGCAAGCCTTCAACATGTGTCCTAGATCACGCGTGACCGGTTCAACGAAAAGGCTGGAATGCAGTCAGGCTGCAGGCTAGACTGGCGCGCCTTACAAAAAAACTTGTTAAAGTTATTAAAAAAGTATTTCAGACTTGCTGTGGTGTTCTTTGGAGGTTACTTTGGATCATTCTAGAACTCAGTTTTCGGATGGGAAGGCCCACGATATTAAATTGTTCTTTTCTGATACGAGAGCTCCTTGACTGCATGTCCATGCTTGACCCTGAGCTGGCCTAACGTACTACGAAGTTTCAATAGAATAAGAGGCTGGGCACCTCTCACAGAGAGGAGGCCTGTGTCCCAGCAGTGGGGACATTATAGGCTGAGTATGTAAGAGACCAGCTTATAGTGGATTAAGTGAAGCTGTCGCAAATCATGCTCTACCTCCTATCACAAAACATGCAGTCAAAGTGACTGCGCTGCCACCGACGACGCCGTGGAAGTGGCGAAGTTTTGGGCCAACAAGATCTAAAATACAGTCGTCGCCGCGACACGAAAAAGAAGAAGTTAAAACTGACGTGCGAACTACGTAAGTACCCTTTATTTAATTTTGTAAGACATGAATGCGCAAACCCTATGCCGTAGGTCATTAAAACATATTGGTAGTTGGTATAGTCACAGATCATTAGTAGGTACTGTATGATCTGTTCCAAAATTATTTAATAAAAGTATAAACAAAGCGATCGCTCATAGGTATCGTCGTATCGTCCTATTAGAATGCAAATGCGCGATCATCGTGGTTCGCGCGAATTTTACTCGTACGAATGCGCGATCAAACATCTTGAATTCGAATAGGTGTTTTATCTAACAACCGCACGGCGCGGTCGCGCGACTCAAATGTTTGAAATTCTATAAAAAATATAAATCTATAAAATAGGTCATCCAAATATTTCCCGACAGCAAAAATTGGGCTATGGTTGTTGGTACCGACCGTGCCAGTGCCAAACTAGGTACTACACGGTCGCTCGCGTCGAAAATTCGCGCGATGATCGCGCATTCACGTTATATTAGGACGATGCCTAAGGAAATCGATCACTGCATCGAAAATGCATGGAGAATCTACTGGTCCATGAACACGCTAATGAAGGTCGATCTACCGATTTCCCTGAAACGAAAAATCGTTGATACGTGTATCCTGCCCGTCCTAAGGTTTCGTTCTATTACCTATACGTTACTTAGACGCGTACCACAAGGGTTGGACCAAGGTGACTCTGTAAAAGGATATATTTGAATGGATTTCGGGGGGAATCATATTATATTGTAATTAAAAATTTATCGACGAAAATTAAGGTTATAAAATTAACCTCAAATTATGAAATGAAAAACCACTTCTAGAGGACTCAAAATTAGAATTTCTGGCTTAAGTATTCAAATAACTAATTCAAAGCACTCAATTTATTAACTGGCCCTACAAATTGTTTCAAAAAACAATCCCTTTGTTTACATTTTCATTAGATACTAAGAACAGATTATTTGTTAGTTTAGCAAAAAAACATGTCTATTTTCCAAAGCTATATCTGCCGGTCGATTCTGTAAAAATCTCACCGTGAAAACTTAGGTGAAGTGAGTTTGGTTTTACTAGGAATTAACACTATTGACAGCTCACTCCAAGCTCACTTCACCTAAGTTTTCACACTGAGATTTTTACAGAATAGCACCGCTGTATAGCTATATTTTATGGGTGCAATCAAAGTTTTTATTTATCGAACTGCAATAAATACCTATCATCAGTTAAAGGTCAGTTTTGGATTGCCACGTAGGTACAGTTCACTAAGTCAGTATTCGATCTAGGCTGAAGGTTAGGTGAACCGGATCCATACTTAATGATTATAAGGTCGAGAACTTGTTACAATAAAAGAGTAAGTATGTGACAAATGCATTCGCTTCTGAGTCTAGTATTTATTTATAGTTGGAAAATAGTGCATGTAAGACTGTAGAATGGTTAATGAAGAGATATAGATGGCGTTAATAGATAAAAGTATTGATTTGTGACACTTTTTGGTAGAGCACATTTCAAATGTGCTTGATTTTAACACCATATTTTCTGATCATGGAGTATACGATTGGTTATTTCAAGTATATCTATTCAATAGGCTAAACATGTGGAAAGTAAAGTGAAGTAATTTAGAAGTTTGAACCGTTCGTAATGTTTAACTACCCTCAATTTTTGTAAACTCTGAGGAAATAAGCGCCAAAAACCTCAAATTTTTTGGCGCACTGACAGACAAGTGTCCTAAAACAGAAATATTCGCGGAAATCAAATTTGACATGGGTTACATCGGCGTGTTACGTAAATCTTTATGCTTAATTACGAGTCGCATACGCTGTAAGGTCGTAGAAAGTGAATCGACTCGTGTGAACCGTCAAAAAAATCGGCGGCCATATTGCCAGTCTGTGGCGCGCAGCCCGCGCAAGTGAACGCTTCCCGCCAAAACTTGGATTTCGAACGCGACTTTTTATAACTTTTTCTAAAATCGCGTGTTCACGGCCAGTGTCAATATAGTTTTTTTTATTAATGTGCATTGGATCTAGTTCGCATGTGATGTTGTGAATAATGTGAATAACAGTAGTGTTCTAAAAAGTACAATCGATAGATTCTTTGTGTACTACGTTTTATAAGGATGGGGAACTTTGACAGGACGAGTTCGTTTTATACGATATTTAAAATGGTAAGTTCTATTAAAAAAAAAAAAATGGTCCATAAAAAAATAAATGAACGTAGACAAAAAACTTTTCTATTTAAATTACTTTCAAGAAAGCGAGTGTTAATGTGATTCAGCTTAATCTATGTGCGTTAGTCGAGTTTCGTAACCGCATAATAAGTCTTTATTTCCATAAGTGATACGTAATCGTCGAAATTAGTCACTTTTACGAAAGGCGAGGAATTTATCTGAGTCCGGCTTAGTTGGGTAACAAACTGGTTAATAATTTAATCGGTATACAATGGTAGTATCGAGTAAAATCGACTATGGAATTTCACTTGATTTGTTTCGCGATTTCTCAGGGGATTAAAATTTCTCTGTTTGGTTATGCGCGGTTAGGAATTATAACTAATTAAATCTTACGTCTTTTTGACTTGTTTAAAAATGTAATAGACAATTTAAAAATTCAAATAATATTTTGCTTTATTTGAAATCTAAAAGTCAATAATTTCCATTTGGCTGCCGGGTTGTGTGCTTAAAAATATTATTTATAAGTCTGAGTCTCGATTATGACCTTAGTAGCAACACATTCTCCAGACACAGAATTAGGTAATAAGAAAACTGACTACAAACACGATTACCTACCATGTTTTTCCAGTTACAAATAAGGTTTCACGTTCATTGGTATTCGCTCATTCAGGATATTTAGTACATCCAGATTAATAGGAAATAAAATTAGCAATAATAAAGTAACTACGTTCTGTAGTCTATAGGCAAACATGGTGATTTTGAGAACATCCTCTCAAGACAGGCCCTAATAGAAAAAGACGCGCTGCGTTGACTCCCAATAAAATAAGATAATGAAAGTCTAATTCAGGGTAGAAGGGACATCGACGAGCAAACTGACACCATGAATTCAGCACATGATTCTAGACACCCTAGCCTAGAAATTTTTCGTCGGTTACCTATAAAAAAAAACAGCTGTTTCATAGATATGTGCAATACCTACGTGGTCAAAATGTTCCATACATTTTGACCACGTAGGACGCCGCGCCGCGTAAACCGTAAAAAAAAAAAAAAAAAACCGATGTACATTTTCAACGCAGGGTATCCAGAATCATGTAGGTATTGCATTTTTGGTAACAGGTTGCGTATCGATGTTCCTGCCACTCTGTTTATGTCTCACCAGATGAAAATGTTAATAATCTAAAATCTACTCAAAGACCTTACCTGAGGCGTTCGTATGTCCAGGATATAATAATCTAGACCCTCGACATAGATTCCGTTTCTCGAAGTCGACAATGTGACTGACGATTTCAGAAAAGGTTACGCAAAATAAAATTAGAAAAATCTAATGTCTACAACTCTACATAAACTCAATTAAAATGGTTCTTAATTAGCTGACTGCAGCTGAGCAAGTGCTTACATTACGTAAGTATGTTATAAGTAGTCGTTAAACTAATAAGAGAGTCTGGCTAATGGTTCCGAGTAATGTTCAGGTTTGTAAAACTTTCTCGCTGATCTCGTAACTCCCAGATAAAGAAATGGAGTATGACACTGAAAAAGACGTTGGAAAACACTACTGAAAATCATTACTTTTTAGCTTTAAACTGGAATATTTAAACAGGGTTTTTTTTTTATACCTACGGCGATATTTGGCACACAATTTTAGGTCATGATTATAAGCTTGATTCAAAAACTAGTCAGACTTCAAATCCACTTGAGTAAAGCTATAACTTCTCCAAATTTTGCTGAAGTTTTGGTATCAGCCTTAAAGCGTTACAAAACCAAAACGCGGCAGACCAAAAATGTTACCTCTGTGGGGGTTACTCGTGACTCTTGTTCTAATTCGGAAACACGAAGATTACCGAAGCGCAAAATTTTTTTGGTATACCTGTAACTATTCCTAAAAGGTTTTATTAAAAGCTAAAGTTGTCTACCGTACCTACTGACTAACTTATTTATACCAGTGCGTGCGTTCGGAATGTTAACCAACCGATACAGGTAAGAACATACTTTACGTAATGCGTAGTCATTCGGACTCGAGATTCTATTGCAAACCGATTATCATTTTAATTATAAACCTATTTATCTCTTCACGTTTTCAGACCAAATAAAAGGTCAAGACATAGCGCTGCGAACAAAACAGTGAAGCATGCAAGAACTACACCTCCGCTCTGTGCATACACGCTCACATGCACATCTTTGCAACCATTTACAATCAAACTACACCTCACTATGTGCACACATGTTTATGAAACCGGCTTCACTTTACTGTTGACAGCCTTGGTTTTTTATTTGGTCTGAGTTCACGTTGAAACTTTTACGGATCGAAGAGAAAACTAGTAGCTTCATTTTCGATGTAAGATATAATATCAGTCACATAAAATTTTAAACTCAAGCGAGAACGCAAAATGATCTTGTATTTGGAAACCTGAGTCGATCGAGGTGTTTATATTGTCTAAGATTATTATCAACGAAAAAAGAAAAGGCTTTGGCGTTAATCGGCACGAGGGCCACATTGGTTTTAATTGATCACTAATCCTTTCACTAATCGCTCCCTCAAAAGATAAGCATTTAATTCGAATGTTTTTCTAAAGAGGGAACGATGAGTACGCGACGCGCGCGCGTAAAAATGGCGCTCGTGTGTACGCGCCCTTAAAGTAATCCCAAATTATATTAAAACACAACACGTCAGAACGTAGCCATTACTAAAATTATCGACTAAAGGCCATCTTTGGGTCATGCCATTCACACGTAAATAATTATTCACTCCTATAATTGCCACTGCATTTAACAGAAACAAAATAATTATTATTGTGTACTTAATTATAAATCACTAGAAACAAAATTAAGCACAACAAGAATTCTCTCATTTTTAGCATAACTTGTGTAACCTAGACAACTTGACAAGAATGACATTATATTACTGTATAAAGATAAATGGTTTATTGAATACTAACCTTTCAACCTAACTTTCAAGATATAAGCACTGTTGACATGCCTCCAAATGTTATGCCACAATAGGTCATAGAATTTGAACCTGTGACCTTTTGGATGTTTTTAGTACGCTTTTAAGTTTCGGCTGTTGTTGCTAAAGATTGCAAGCTGAATTGGAAAATCCTAAATTTGGTCTTGTTGGCAATAAAATATTATTAAGACTGTCCGCCCGTCCGATAATCGGTGATTGATTTGTGTGGAAGCAAAATGGAATGTACTGATGGCAATAGTGTAACGCACACGTCCTACAGAAAGTCGGTCAGAAATCGGTACATCCCGACCGATCCGATTATCGGTGAAAAATGGAACGTTCGGAAATGTATGCGTTAACGCACACTTATACTCACCGATAGTCGGTCGCATGCACTTGCTAGGGAAGGACGTTGTATTGAAGACAAAGTGTCGAACGTGTACGTTGAGTCGGTCACAAAATCGGTCATAAGAATCGGAGGAAAAATCGGCTCAATTAGGTATCCATGCTACAAAAAGTCTGACGTGTGTGGGCAGCCTAAATCATTCGCAATGGTGGCCCAGTGGTATCAGCCCTGAATTAAGAGTTGTCGTTCGATCGTGAGTTCGAACCCAGCCAGGCACTTTACTTTGTGTATTTAATTTCGTCACCACTACTCTCAAAACTGTGAAGGAAAATATCGTGAGGAAACCGGCATGTCCTAGAACCAAACAATTCGAAGACATGTGTCATCTACCAACCCGCACTGGGCCCGCGTGGTGGATTACGGCCCACTCCCTCTCACTGAGAGGAGGCCTGTGTCCCAGCAGTGGGCCAACATTATTATGGGCTGATTATATTGTGTAAATCATTCGCAGATTGAAAAGGTACTTCTGTACCTAAAAATAAAGATGTCAATTGAATACTTTAATATCCAATATTTAAAGTTAAACATGACTGGTATTTTTAATAGCAATCTATAGATTTTTTTTTTCTTACAAATGTTGATGATCATCCTCGAGAATTCGCGAATCTATTTTTAATAGACTGTTAAAATACCAGAATTTATAGTCACAGCATAAATGTGTTGAATACTATATTCGTTCTGTTTTAGTGTGTAGGTGGCATCAATAAAACATACGTATTTTTAGATTACAATATATTTATTCAACAGATTGTGCTGATTTCCTAGATTTTATCTGTTGGCATAGGTACGTAATTCTAGTCTTTAGTGCGTGTCTGTGGTTAGGATTTCAAAGCATTGTATTCGATTTGATGACCTTGTATATCTAGTGTTTTTATACATACCTACTATAATTGTGTACAAATGGCTTCTTAAAATCTTGTCAACCGAATTTTACTATAGAGTTACTGTTATATTTAGTAACTACTCACTCGACTTATTACTAAACTGCTTGTTAATATGACTCGAATATTCGTTTCATAGAAACGTGTCCTACTAAACACTGAACACGTAATAATATAAAACTAATCTAAATGCCCTATACTTAGCGGCATATTAGTCGATTCGCACGAATTAACTCGCCCGAATTAAACGCGCGAATCGTCACTTTTAAATAATATACCTAATTTTTTCTATGCGACTCGCATGAGTTGGCACATTTTGAATTTTATGCAATTAAGTTAAGAAAAAAGTTGATATTTTTTCTATACTCTGCTATAGATAATAGTTATTTATGCAACTGTTGTATAATAAGGGGTATTAAAACATGAATGTGATTGTGGGGTATCACATGAGTATTTTAATTCCTAATTATGTATAGTTGCATACAAGATTTTATAGATATATAAATAAATAAATAAATAAGACTTTATCAACACCCATGATGTGAATCCTCTATAAAAGGTTCTGAAACAGGTTTTTGCAATACTAATATCGAACAAAAATGGCGGCCGGCGGGATATGACGTGAATTCGAACAACCTATAAGTTCTTTTTTATTTTATCACATCTATTCAAAAAGAGCTAGTGTATTCTTCGTAAACAGGGACTAAAATAGCTCTTCAATCCCCAGGGACTAAAAGTGATTTGAATTTGGAATGTGAATATTGTTAGTAAAAGTTCCAATCACCAAAGAGATCAATCACGAACATTGTATGAACAAGTAACAGGTTGTAAGAAAAAGGAAAACGCGCGAGCCAATTTAAAAAAAAAAAAATTGTGAAAAAATAAAAAACGCACGAAAAGCATTCTGCCTGGAGTTTTTGGCGGGATTTCTTCGAGTGAAGTCTATTTGGCTGTTTTATAATTATTCGCAAATTGATTCCTAGTGGATATTGTGATGTAAAATTGGTGTAGTTTTGTATCTCAAGTGTCTGCGCAACTGGACAATATGTGTAATCATTGAAACAGACGCGATCCCGGTAAAATGGAGCTGAGAATTTTATTGTAGTTTTGGCTACCTCAGCGAAGTTTACCGGGAAACTTGATTCGATACATTTGCTGCCAAATACTCCTAATACATTAGAATGTGTACACCCATATTCTAATGTCTTGTTAGACTCAAGAAAAATGCTAACTGATGACTAGGCGGCATGGTCTCAGACATTAGATTAGCCTTTAAAAAAAAAAAAAGCATTCTGCCTTCGTTTGTAATTGTTTACTCAAATTAGGATCTTACTTAGTTTTATAACCAATGAGTATGTCTTCCTCAATTATTGTATGTAAATAAATAAAAGTACTATTCTTATTCATAAGTTGCACTTAATTATTTTATCATAGAGGTTGATAAAAAGTAGAGTGTCCACCTCGGGAGCAACACAATTTTAAGCTCGAGTGACATACTTTGAATCCCTCGCAGCGCTTAGGATTCTACTTTAGAACCGCTCGCTGCGCTCGGGACTCTACTCTAGAACCCTTCGCTCGGCTCTGGATTCAAACAAACATTCATAATAGTTGTTTGCTCCCTTGGCAAACAATCTATTATTTTTAAATTACGGCGCTGTGGTCGTGAAACGCGCGTGCATGACGATGTTCTTTTTTTGAAAAGGAGTTGCATAATGAATCTTTGTACAAGATTATAACACTCGTTTGGATGGATTATGGTTACTATGACACTGGTTGTTTTAATGTTGGCAATAAGCTAACTGTTTCAGAAACTTATAGAGGATTTATAGCATAGATAAAGGGCATTTAAATTAGTTTAGAAACGTGCCCTACTAAACACTGACCGCATATAAAATTAATCTAAATGCCCTATTCCTATAGAACCACTCTATAATATTATATTCAATAACACCTGCTATGTATTTTAATCAATATCTCGATGTTGAGACCTGGTTATTCTAATTGTAGTGAAGGTCAAACGACATATTATCAAGTTATCAACACGGATTAGGGAACTGGTTTAGTGGGTTCTAATGAGAACACTACCTGTTTTAAGGCTTATTGGCTAAAGAAAAATGGCCGAATTTGCTTGTGTGGCTAGCGTGTGTCATGTTTTTTTTAAGAAATAATAGGCCTGAGCAAATTAAAATATTGCTAAAATCATATTTTTTTTCCAAAACTCCCATTTAATCCAGGAAGTAGGTATTTGATTAGCAACGTGATTTGTCATTTTTTAAACACTTCTTTTTAAGGCAATAGAAAAATTGGCGAATTAACTTCATTATAGAGCAGTGGTAGCGCGTGACTAGTCCCCAAAATGATAATAGGGTTAAACCTATTAATCTTAAACTGTTTTTTTTTTTTCAAAATACAAGTTGTATCAGGTGCTTGATTAACAACCTGACCTGAAATAGGTAGAAGTAGTAGCGGTTTATGAAAAAAATAAATTATTAATATAGCAATATTGATAAAAAATATTGTAATATTAAATTAATTAATATTGTTAATTTATTATTATTATTTATTTCGTAATTCTAGTTAAAGCTAAACGTTTTTTTTTTAAATCTTACTTATATATTTCTGCTGACTGACTGAGGCAGACGTCAGAGGGGCAATTCTTGTAATTTTAAGAATGTTCACAGACTGATCTTAGTCTATATCTGTCAAAACTACCTCTAATTTGCCAACATTTTTGACAAGTTTTTGACATTGATTGTCGTTGAGATGAGATTGTGACTAGATTTAGAACGTTTTTAATAACGATAAATTGGCTTTTTGAAACAATTGATTGATTGATTGATTTTTCAAGGTCTTTATTAGTTCAAAGGTTGTTACAAACAGTGTTTACAAATGATCTTATTCTATTTGTACACAGATAGTGATATTTTATGTTACATAGGCTATATTTCGCCTTTACAAACATTAAAACATATTTTTAATGACATTTTTTTTTAATTGACATTAATTGACTTATATTGCATCGTTGAACTACTAGGTATGTGCAAGTCTTAGTAAGGACCCACATAATATTTAATGTTTAGGTTACGAAATGTACGGTTTATTATAATGTTATAATAAAATGAGTTAAGTAGCGGGTAGTCCGCGCAAAGATCTTTGTATACATGGCCGGTCAAGCGGCGTCAGCTAGCAAGCGAGCTATCGTCATGATACGTCACGGAGGAAGTAGTGATGGGGGAGTCGATATCGATTGTACGTGCGAGCGTAAGACAATGTATTTAGTCTACTTTTACCAATTTCAGAGATGAGTGTATTAGGGTGTGAGGGGTTTGTATGCAAGTAAAATTTACGTGAAATTTTTAATATGAAATCTTTTAAAAAAGGATATTTTATACGCTTGTGTAATGTTTTAAGGTTTGTGCGCAATGGTGTGTTATACGATAATTTTAATGCTTTATTCTGAATCGTTTGGAGTTTATTATATTTGGTTTCGGACAGGCTGGACCAGACAGGTGCTGCGTAGGTTAAGCATGGTCTTACTAGAGTGGAATAAATAAGCAATTTTGTTGAAGGACTGAGAGTGGATTTGCGATTTAAAACAGGTTTTAATGAATTTAGGGCTTTTGCACCTTTCTTTATAGTTAGTTCAGTGTTTTTGTTCCAGTTAAGGGTCTTGTCTAATATTATGCCTAAATATTTAACCGATTCGCGCCATGTTATCCGAAAATCATCGATTTTGACGAATCTGGTGGGTAGTGTGCGTTTTCTAGTAAACAAAATTCCTTCAGTTTTTGTGGAATTTAGTTTCAGTTTCCAGGTCTTGAAAAACTGGCTGAGTAATTCCAATGAATATTGTAGCCGTTCAGTGACTAGGTCAATGTCTTTGTCTGTCGTGAATGTTGCTGTGTCATCAGCATAGATGGCAAGTTGTGTGTGCGCCTGTTTAGGTATATCATTCAGGTAAAGTATAAAAAGGTACGGCCCCACAAGTGAACCCTGAGGCACACCAGCTGGGATGGCTTTGGGGGCAGAATGCTCTTTGCCTACGTAGACAGAGAAGGATCGATCTAGCAAGTAATTTTGAATGAGTTTTACTAGGCATAGAGGTACTTCAAGTTTGATTAACTTATGTAGTAGTCCATCGTGCCATACAGAATCGAAAGCTTTTTCAATGTCTAGTAAAATCATGCCTGTTGAAAGACCGCGGTTTAGCCCATGGGATATGTGTTCAGCCACTCTGGCTAACTGTTGCGTGGTTGAGTGCGAGCTTCGAAATCCAAACTGTTCGGGGATCAAGATATGCGCAGTTGTTTTTGAGACGCGGGATAAGATGATGGATTCTAGTAGTTTTCCTATGCTTGGTAGTAAACTGATTGGTCGATAGCTAGATGGAATGCACTGATCTTTCCCAGGTTTCTTAATAGCTATGATTTTAGCATGTTTAAATGACTTCGGGAAGTATGCAAGACGTAAGCAACCATTAAACATTTTTGTCAAATAAACAATAGCTTTCTGAGGGAGATTCTTCAGTAAGCCATTTTCCAGGCCGTCAAAACCAGGGGCTTTGTTTGGTTTTAGCTTTCTCACTAGTTTTCGAATCTCATTCGGCCTAACAAGTGATGGGTAGTCATCCAACTGGTAACAGTCCAGCAACCTAATGGAATCTTTGACTACCTCTTCAATGGTGGGATCGCTGACCCAATGTTTGGTGAGGTTCATATTTTCTAGGAAGGTATTGGCTAGTGTCTCACATTGTTCGAGTTCTGAGGAGGTGGTAGTATTATTCGATGTTTTTAGAGGGGGTATTGAAATAGGCTGATGGTTTATTGACTTGACTACTCTCCATAAGTCCGAAGCAGGGTTGGTTATTTTAGCTAGCTTATTGTTCCAGACATTGTCGTTTAGGGCTTGGATCTTAGACTTGATGGATTTATGCATGTTGTTGACTTGGTAGAATAACTGACGTCGGATATACGGGTTAAATGCTTCTAAGGCTAATTTACGAAAACGATTTTTAATTTTTATTTGTGACCTGATTCGTCGAGGGAGTTTATGACCACCACCACTGGGTAATTTAGGTACGGATTTATCTCTTGCATTAATAATTGATTGAGTAAGGTATTCAGCAGCAAGGTCGATTGTCTCAGGAGAGTCTAGCGTTGTTTGGGTTAAGGTTATACATTCATTTAAATGAGATCTATAGCCTTTCCAGTCGGCCTTATTGTAGTTAAAGATAATACGCGCTTGTCTGTTGACTTTACCAGCTACGGTAAAGCATACAGGTAGGTGGTTAGAAGAAAGACTGGTGATTGCTTGAGGTTCCGAAAGGTGGTAAACAGAGTTGGCTATGACAATATCAGGGGTAGATGGTAAATGCGTGCTATGGTAGTGGACTAGAGTGGGACTAGAAGGTGCATGAATGTCATATTCGTTGTTGATCATGTGATCGAAAAGTACTTCGCCGTGAATGTTGGAACGAGAGTTGTGCCAGTAGGGGTGTTTGGTGTTAAGATCACCCATGATGAGAGTTTTAGGTCTAACATTGATAATAGCGTCTAAGTCCGTAGGTAGCAAAGCTAAAATTTATTTAGAACGTTTTTAATAACGATAAATTGGCTTTTTGAAACAATTGCTAGAAGCAGAAATACCTAACAGCTATCTTCATCCAAATACCAAATATAATAAAATATTATCTATTAAAATTACAATAATGATGCCTATTTAGGAATTACTTCAACGTAAATATATTTTATATTTGATTGCAACCACATAACATACAATTCCGCGCGGTCTGCGCACGAGTAGGTACTGGCGACACGTCCTTGGCTGCTCGGGCGCACATTCCCCGTCGCGGCGCTATTCCGGCTCTTCTCAACAGATAATACTTACATTATATAGTATATTTCATTACAAGTGCGGAAAGGTTGTCCGAAGGCGAGGGTTGACAGTCGGAACAAGTTGCCATGACGGTTTCGCACGTGTACTGAACGACTATTTTTAATACAGTTGCGAAAAAATTAAAAAATGAAGCGAAAACATTCTCATAGAAAACTTGCAAAAAAAAATCCTTAAAAATGGCGCCAACCGTAGAATATAAGCAGAGATTTTTTTTTCTTCACCCATTCTGGTAGGCAAAGGGAACTATGCCCATACAGCCAAGTATTCAGTAGATTTTTTTTATTGATATGAAATGAAAATGAAATTTAATGAGATGAAATGAAATGAAACCTAACCTAACACATTCAATCAAATCATTAAATCTCATATTGAAACAAATTAGTAGCTTCTTTTTAGAAATATACGTATTTGCATGAATCATAAAAACTTCTATGAATTTTTTTAGTAAAAACTTCATGGTTGGTTTTTCTTTTTAATAGACATTATTTTGACAGTTGGGAAAGAGAACGCACGAGTTCGGGAAAGATAAAAAAAAGCACGAGTATGTAATAGCCCACATCCCGAACGCTATACGTCCCTGCAATACGCCACTTTTTGAGCAACTGTATTAAAAAATATATTTGTTCAATAGTATTGGCTTGTGCCCCTGGCTGAAGGCTTTGAGTTTACTTAAGGTAACCACAGGATAGTCCGGTTAACTAGTCACGACCTCTCAAGGTCAAATACAGAGGCCATTTCAGAAAAAAAAAATTGTTTGTTTACAAGAGAAGTCAGTCCTTGCTGCAAAATTACCAACGGTTCAGAAGAGCGGTTAGTATGCGGATTGGGAATGATAGATCGTCAGTTTTACAATACTTGTTGAACTATGAAAGTGCATTTTCTCCTCCTAGTCATCTAGCTGTTGCCCTCGACTTTGTCTGCGATCCAAGATAAAAAAAGCCTATACCCTTCTCCAGGTCATGGTCTACCTTTGCGCCAAATTTCATCCGAATACATTCAGCCGGTTTAGAGTGAAAGTGTAACAAACAAACATACCTAAAATCTAATCTTTTCTCTTTATAATATTAGTTTATAATATTTTTTACTTTACAAAGTATTCCTTTTATAAAGCGGTAACATTATTGTATGTATAACTAACTATTGAGACTAGGTACTAAATTAAATGACTAACTAACTGTACAAAATCAAGTAACAGAGCTTAACATTGATACAACGACTGCTAACACACAAACACAAACAACAAACAAACAACACAAACAACAAACAAACAACTACAAAAACAACCAAACAAACCCAAACTAAACCAAACCCAAACCCAAATCACCCAAACCCTTTTTTTTTTTTTTTAATTTTTTTTTTTGTCGCTGAGAAATGACGTTACGCATCTCCGCTCGTCGGGGGACGACACGGAGTATGTGGGACTCCCTGCCAAGGTGGCAGTATACCCACTAAAACTCAGCGGTGTTCCCTCGTCGCCTTGATGGAGGGGTCATGGGAATCCGGCTCAGCCTTTGCGTCCACAACCCCCCCGGCGCTTGTCCGCCTAACTGGCGGGCCCCGCATGTCCCCCCGGCTGGGGGGCTATGGGAATGGCCGGGAACACCTGGCCATTCCCGTCCGGCACTGGTGGAAGCCTGTGCAATACAGGCGAGGTTGCCCCCGCACCCGTCGCCTGCTAGCTTCCACCTGGGAGGAGTCGGAGGTGACTGTCATACTGACGTCGTCTTCGACCCCTCCTCCGCCTTCGGAGCGGCGCCGCGAGGGGGTCTTCCTCCCGCGCGCGCTCCGCCGCCTCCTTCTGGGACATGACGTGTTCGCAGAAGGAGGCGAAAATCACCCAAACCCAACCCAACCCAACCCAACCCAAACCATATAATTTTATTATGATTAGAGTAGTACAAAGGTGACCGTGGCTAAATAACAACAGCCGCACGGGTCGATCGATCAGGTTAAGCTACGCTTGCCGCGGTTGGCCTGTGGATGGGTAACCATCTTTACATACCGAAACCCCTCCGTGCCCCGGAAAGCACGTTAAGCCGTTGGTCCCAGCTGTCATTCGTGGATCTTTGACAGTCGTTACGGGTAGTCACAAGCCCGAAAGTCTGACAAACAGTCTTACCAAGTTGTATCGTATTACCCAGTATCTGGGTTGTGGAGGTCAGATAGGCAGTCGCTCCATGTAAAATACTGGTATTCAGCTGCATCCGGTTAGACTGGAAGCCGACCCCAACATAGTTGGGAAAAGGCTAGGCAGATGATGATGATGAGTAAGTACAAAGAAGAAAATATTGCAGCCAGGCGGTAAGATGGTAACGGATCTGACAAACAGACAAACATTTAATAAAAATTTATTTTGTCCGTAGCTAAATTAAAACTAAAAAAAAAAACGTTTTTTTTTAATTGCATACAGAAATAATAATTTCACAATCCAATTCTGCTACAGTGCACTTAAAAACAAACTTAAAACATAATTCCCATCAATTGCCTACGCAATCGATTACTCAAGGTCTTAACAGTAACAAAGCACCATAGACCACCATAGATTATGGAGTTCTTCAATAAAAACTTTCGCTTTTTACGTTAAAACTTGTTGGGTGAGAGTTTTCAACTTTTTACAGTAGTAAAGACACCCATTCATAGCCCGCATCGCACTCATTCACCGTGCCATACAAAAGAGTTCAACGCGCTCACCAAAAACGTGCATTAAAATTATTTTTTATTTGTATGTTTGGTTTTGTGTTTTTTATACTTTTTGTTACGTATTAAGATGAGTTACATAAGTTTAGTAAGGTGAGTATTACTGTAGATGGGTTTTTGCTGATTATGACTCAATCGTGAGGAGAAAATCGTGTTGGTTGTCGATTGAGAGTTAAAAAAATCGAATATTGGAAGTATCATCAAGCAAAATATTAGCAAAATCTGTTTTTTTGTTGATTAAAGTATTGAAATACTATACCATACTTCTGTTTTGCTTACAATACCTAAAGCTATTATTGTACATATATAGTGGCATTTTCCTCATAAAGCTTGTTATAATGAATCATTTGCCCTTTAAAACCATGATATTATTCTAATATCACTACAATTAACAACATACGATTTAGTTTCATGGTATCCAAATTAAATACATCAGTAGGTCAATCAAATAACAAATTCGATAGACGCCAACAGATTAAAAAAAAGGTTCATAAAAACTGGAAGAGACATAACGTGTGCAAGACTCGTTTCATAACAATGTTTTTTGTACTGTGTTTTTATTAAACTTATTAATCGTGTTTCTTTGAAGAATTTAAATTAGGACAGCGTTGCACTTGCCAATCTTGTTTGATGTGTAGGTATGTAGTTCTTTGGTTGGCTTGCGATGTTTTTATGTGTATTCCTGTATGTGAATCATTTGTTATTTTATCTCAGAGGCCCTGGCTAGAGCATCATTAATATTTAATATACATATACAGGGGTTATTGGCAAAACATTAACAAACTTTTTAAGAGGTCATTGTACTCATCATTATGAACAACTTTTACTATGCGACCATGCCTGAAATCGCGAAAAAAATCAGTGTTGTTACCTACATTTCAACGAGTTAGACGAACATAAATGTAGAGAACAGCTGATTTTTTTTCGCGACTCAGGTTTGGTCCCATAGTAAAAGTTGTCCATAATGATGATAACAATGACCTCTTAAGAGGTTGTTAATGTTTTACCAATAACACTGTATATTATTTATACTCGCAGTGGACTGCAGCAGACTGTGATATTTGATTGAGTACGAGCAGTAATTCTAATTGCAAAATGTTTAGTTGGCAAACGTTATAATTCTATTTTCGTCATTTATAAACTTACACAAACCACCAACCGACCGCTTCATTAGCTCTCTATTAATAAAACATTTAAAAGCGGTAATAAGTAGTTTTAATCATAATTTTCAGAAAAGTTCATCAGTTTAACTTCCGCAAGTATTTGCGCAATAATAAGGAGCGCTTATTAATTGTTTGCAAATATTTATAATTAATTACAGAGGGTAGTAATATGATCAGACTCGATCTTACTAAGCTGCATGTGTCAATATAACAGGTTTACATTACACTAAAGGGTTACACAGCGGTTAGCCTCAAGGGTGCGCATGCGCAGGCAATGTCAACGAGTACTTATTAATATACTGTAGATATGATAAGATATGGATAGTGTTGATTGGTAGATATTGTCAGTGATATTGATAAGGTGTTTGAGGATAGGGGGATAAAGATTGTGGAATGTCTGCGTGGGATACCTACTGCATCAATCTTGGCTGTGGTTCTCGTACATGATCTAGTACAGTGTAAGTCACATTTTAGAAAAAATGTTTTAAATGCTTTTATGGAGAAATAAAGATTTATTTAGTGCTGATAAAAATAATTTCCAACTTGCAACTAGCTTAAAATAGAGCAGGGAAACATTCTTACCTGATTCAGTGAATGCACTGCAGAGCAATTACGATAGAGTGAACAGTACGATTTCAGAAATAAAGTCTCCTACAAACAGGCGCGACATGCGATAAAATCGCGCGCGACACAAAGGCACCGCAAGTCGAGCAACCAGCGGTGCCTTTGTGTCGCGCGCAATTCGCGTCGCGTGTCGCGCCTGTTTGCAGGAGCCTTAACTTTACTGAGATTTATTAACGAGAACAAGTAGGCTAGTTGTATTATTTTTTGTTTGACAATGTAGCTATTTATAGAAATGATTGTTAGAAATAAAGTAACACATTTTACAATACAATAAAAGACCCATTTGATATGAGCACGCTAAAGTTCAAGCAGCAACTGCGTCACCGAGAGATCCGCTTGCCAAACGTCTATGAAGCTGATTCACAGGTTTTTGTACAACATTATATACATCGCTAAACACATGTAAGTAGGTATATACAAAAGATTCCGATGCGTTTTATAACTGTATGAGTCAGACATGCATCCCGTCAAGTACAAAATGTCAAATTAATAACGAGAATTGTGTAAGATATAAAAACGATGTCGTGTAAATAGAGAGGATGGATAGGAGGATGTTTTTGCATTGGCAGCCTGTCAATAGTTTTGACATTCAACCTTGTATTGTGTCAATAAATAAAAATAATGGATGAGCGAGATACTTTTCCTTGTGAGTCGAGTCCAATGACAGGTTGGGTTTATAATAATATATATAGGCTTATTTATGTATAATTTTGTTGCATGTATTATGTTTTGCATGGATTACGGCCCACTCCCTCTTAAACTCAAACTCAAAGCATTACATTACAGAGAAGAGGCCTGTGTCCCAGCACTGGGATGATTATGATTATGTTATTATTCAAACACAAAACGTCTTATTACAAAATGAGTTGTAACTTTAGACCTCGCCCTTCGAGCCAGTTACTAAAGTAACAAAATTGACAACTTTAACTTTGTCATATTATAGTTCGAAATTTAAAAATGGCTCGATAGTTTAAACCTGTCTCTAAAAATAAACCTTGTTTTGTATTAAGGCCGAAAGCATTTATTTCGATTAAACCATTCAAAGGCACTTTTGAATTGTCAAAGAGTCATTCAGTTAGTCAGAAAGTTCAAGCTGGTTGCCCATCCAAAACGTAGACCTCCATGGAGAAGAACGGACAAGAAAAAATATAAAAGCACTAGTTTTAATATTCCAGTCATCTGTAAATTATACAATAACTGCTACACACACACTATGGTAATTAAAGGACGCATATTAAAGCAGTTAAAAGAATCTTTCTTATTTTCTAGATATTTGCATAGGTCATTCAACAAAAAATATATAGGTAAAAAAATTACACTCAACATAAAATTTTATCTCTACAGACAATAATTAAAGGAAGAACATGAAATAAAACAAAATAAAATGGCACTTGCCTTCACAATAATTAAGAACACTAGTGTTTAAAGACTTGAAACGTGTTTAGCCCATTTAAGAGCTATTACGCACTGTTGACTGGTCGCCGGCGACTCGGTCCCTCGGCGACCAAAACAAAGGCATCATCCGGCGACCAAAACATAGGCATCATCCGGCGACCAAGTGCGTAAACACCTTTTTAAACTATGGTAAGTCACAGTCGCCGTCGACCGAGACGCCGCTGGCGACAGGTCGACAGTGCGTAATAGCTCTTAGTCTCAGATAGGAACATTTGGTAGGTATTGTTGTCAGCAGTCGTCTTCCTTGAGGTATCTTTATAAGGACTGGTTTTACTGATAGTGGCTTTAAAGCTTTAATCTCGAAGTTTCTTTAAAATACGATTGTGTTTTGTATTGGCATTTTTTGTGTATTGAAAAGTGACGTTGATGGAAAATTTCAAAAGATTTGTTGCGGAAATATGAATATGCATATTTCGCGACGGTATTATTTTCTTAAGGCATGCGTTAAGTACTATATTTACTTATAACTAGCTTTTTATCCCGCGGGAACGTACTACCGAGATAAAAAGACTATCTGAGTGCCAAATCTCATCTAAACCCGTTCAGCCGTTTTGGAGTCATTGAGTAACAAATATACAAACTTTTACATTTATAATATTAAGTAGGAAGTAGCATGAATTTGGCGTGTATTTTATTTTTTCATCTATCTTCGGTCGTTTACGTTTTGTGATCAATTTCAAAAGTAGGAGCCCAACTCATAAAGCCATTTCCTTCTAGCTTCAGACCAAATAAAACGTCAAGACATAGCGCTTCAAACAATACAGTGAAGTAGGCAAAAACTACACCTCCGCTCCGTGCTTACACGCTACACGCACACATTTACAACCATTTACAATCAAACTACACCTTACTATGTGCACACATGTTTACGAAACCGGCCTCACTTTTCTGTTGACAGCCCTCTGTCTTGGTTTTTTATTTGGTCTGAGCTTCTAGCTACATGTTGCGTGATTGCTGTTACAAATGTTTGATTGAGGACTGCTAAGATTACGGAAACTTTGACCATATTTAAAAAGACAAAAAAATCTGAAAAAATTGCATCACGTATTGCAGAACTTCATGCTATCAACATAATTAAAAACAATCCATAAAAATTGATTATAAAACCATCTTGATGACGTTAAGGACCACTAATTACACTAATTCAGTTAATCATGGTTGCACAACCATGAACTACGGGTGCCGGTTGTCTTTAGCAACCGCTGGCAACCGTGAGAATTGCGTGCGAAATCTTTAGACTGCAAGGAAATGCATGAATATTATCGGTTTTATAATGATGGTATGTTTTATAGACCTCAGGTAATATACTCGATTTCCTAGACAAAGAAAATCGTTGATCGTTGAATTTTCCGTTTTGTGATCATAAAAGTAACCACGAGCTTTGAACTTGAAAGTCTTGCGGAATAAATCTTGCGTCGTCTTCATCGCCGGCGTAGGCTTGGAAGTTTATTTTATTTATTTATTTATTTATTTAAGGACAACCAACAAAGCATACACCAAAAATACATGTTAAAATCCCCATGTTATTATAACATTTTATAGTGTAGCCTTAATTAAAGGCTGCCACGGCATGCATTAAACATAGGATTAGGAAATATAGTTACAAAACATATTTAACTTATATAATATACAGATTATTTAAGTGAACGAGAAAACAAAAGAAACCACACTATTAACTTTTCACTCTTAAGATAAAGCCCTATACAAGGCAGCCTTGAACTTATGTAAAGAGTAAGACATATCAATATCTACGCTGGGTGAGCATGACAGGCGACCAAATTTGAATCTGCATTCTGTTAATGGTGGAAAAATGACCCAGATTGGTTTTAAAGCCCTTAGCGCGGAGCAACAGATACCTGGACCTACGAGCAAGCTTGTAAGGTACATACAAATTTATTTGACTTAGCAACCGCGAGCAATCAATATGGGTGTTCATTATTTTGTACAGGAACAGATGATCCAAGAGCATACGGCGATTTTCCAAACTCATAAGTTTGAAATGTTTCAAGCGTGTACTGTAGCTAGTTAGATTTCTGGCCCTACTGCAGTGATTTGACAAGTGCCAAAGAAATCTTTTCTGCACTGATTCCAAACGACGCTTATGTATTTCGTAGAGTGGAGTCCAAACTATGCTGCAATATTCTAAGCCTGATCTGACTATTGAGTTGAAAATCGCAATTTTAGTTGAGGCATGCTTAAAACCTTTACAGTTACGTAGAATAAAACCCAACATCTTAAACCCCTTAGTAGCAATTTTATCAACGTGAATATTAAACCGAAGCTTATTGTCAATATAAACCCCCAAATCCCGAATAACTTCTTTTTCGTGAATAATTTGGTCATTTATTTTATAATTACGAAAGTACGGTCCTTTTTTCCTAGAAAAATGCACATGATTGCATTTATCAGCATTAAGCAACATGTTATTGTCCAAACACCACTGGGAGAAACGGTCTAAGTCTTCTTGGAGTTTATATGGATCCTGATTACATTCAATTCGTTTTATAATTTTTAGATCATCTGCGTATAAATATATCTTCGAGTGTACAAAACAAGACGCCACGTCATTAATAAATATATTGAAAAACAGCGGACCCAAATGGGAGCCTTGGGGTACGCCTGTGGGTGTCAGAAACAGGTTTGACGAGTAACCGTTGACCACCACCTTAGCAGTGCGTTTAACAAGGTAAGACTCACACCACTTCAACAAGTTTCCTGCAATTCCGATTGTGTGTAATTTGTTAGTTAATATTTTGTGATCCACCTTGTCAAACGCCTTGCTAAAGTCGGTGTAGATTACATCTACAGGTGATCCACTGTCTACGGCGTAGACTAAATCCGATATAAAGCACGCAAGATTGGTTCCAGTCGAACGGCCCTTCATGAAGCCGTGTTGCTCAGGCATCAAAGTTTGTTTCACATGCCACGAGAGTATAGGGTAAACCAAAGCTTCGAATACCTTGCCAAAAACAGACAGAATAGATACTGGTCTATAGTTATTCGCGGCGGACTTGTCACCCGACTTAAAAATCGGTACTACTCGTGCTTCTTTCCAAGTCTTCGGAAAACAACCTGTGCTCAATGATTTATTATAAATCATGGAGAGAGGCTTTCCCAAAAAGTCACAACATTTTATTGCAAAAATGGAAGGCAGTCCGTCGGGCCCTGGCCCCTTATAAGGGTCAAGTCTCTTTAAAGCTTTAATTACTGAATCCGTGTTTAATGTCAATTGGGTTAGAAAATCAGAATGCTTACATTGCGCAATGCCGTATTTAGCCCTATCATCAACAGTATTGCCACTAGAATGTTTATAAACAGATGAAAAACATGAGGCAAATATGTTGCAGTTCTCTGCTCCGTTATTACCTTTGGCATCTTCGTAATGTACTGATGAAGGGTACGTACTGTTACCGTTACGTTTACTCTTTAAAAATGACCAAAAGAGCTTAGGGTTAGAAGTGATCGAAGATTCGATTGACTTTATATATTGCCTATAATTCATATGCATTAATTTTGAAACTCTGTCTTTTAGTAACCGATATGAGATTTTATCTAAGGGGTTTCCAAATTTGGAACAAAGTGTATGGTACTTATTTTTTTCTTGTAGCAGGCGTACAAGATCTCTGCTAAACCAAACTGGATACTTGCAATTCTTAGACCTAGTCTTAGGTACATATTTCTCAATAACATTATAGATGACTTTATAAAATGAGTCCACCATTGCGTCAACATTTTCACACTGTGAAAACAAGTCTTGCCATGATATTTCACTTAATTCCTGTAAAATATTGCTATAATCAGCTTTGTAGAACTTAAATTTTGGCTCCTCATGGTTAGGGCTTAAGGTTTCCTCATGCAAGTTACACAGCAGTTCGAATTCAAGGGGGGGATGATATGAGTCTATCTTGCTTAGAGGGGTTTTGGACATATTTAAACTCTTCACCGTGTTATCGGTCAAAACAAGATCGAGTATCTTATTTTTATGGTTATGCACACAATTGTATTGAGCTAAATTATTTAAACAAATAAAATCTAACAATTTCTGCTCATAAATTCCATTTTTGTTTAATGAAGATGTAAGCGGTGCGCCCGGTGAGCCCATCCATTCAATGCTATTTAGGTTGAAATCACCTAATATTAACGTGGCATTAAAGTTTTCCAAGGCATTATTAGCATTATCGATGAAATGTTCCAAAATATGCTTTTGTACTGGAGGAGGAATGTACACCGCACAGATCAAAAGTTTAGCCGGTCGTTTGTTTAAACAAATGTCTACACACACCCATACGTCTTCACATTTACTCTCCCATTTAGTCACTCGATATGATCTTAACCTTTTAGACACTGCCACTAACACACCGCCACCCGATTTTTTGTTATGAAAACCACTGGACTCGCGATCCCGTCGATAGACCAGATATCGGCTGCAAAATAACTCGGAGTCTAATATGTCGCCCGCCAGCCATGTCTCACTCAGTACAATTACATCATAGTTGCACGTTAACACATTCAAGTAAAAATCTACAGTTTTGGTCCTCAAACCTCTTACGTTTTGATAGTAAAAATTAATTATATCAGAGAATGTAAGTAGTTAAGTATCGATTCAAGAATATAGTTTACAGTCAGTACTCATTACGACCAAAAAAATTGAAATAAAAAAAGATCAGGTTAATATCTTCAATGTATCCATATTGCGAACAAATACCTTCTCAGATTCAACTGATTTACGCACAAAAACTCGTCCTCCGCGTACCCACACAAATTTATAATTAAGTTCTTTAGCTCGAAGTCGGGCTGCGGCGTGAAGGTTTTTGTTTTCCAATGTGAGATTCTCAGTGACAAATATCGCAATCTTCTTATCATCCAGGCCTAGAACGCTAGTGTTCAGCTTCTCATTTGGATGATCCTTGTTGTATTGTATAGCACCTGCTAGCAGGGTATCCCGGGTGCGTGGGGTGTTAAACTTCACCAGGATTGTACGTGGGCGAGAAGATTCAGGGTTCGACTTGGCAACTCGTGAACAATAAGATATGTCGCCATCGTTTATGGGAAACTTAACCACTTGTCCGAGTTGTCTGACAATGCTGACTACATTTTCAGCCTTGTGCTCTGGTACACACTGAAGTTCCAAGTTAGCCGACCTAGACAACTGGTCCATCTGCTTGACACGATTAGACAGAACGTTGACCTCCGACCGAAGTAGCTCGTTTTCAGATTTTAGATGTTTCATTGTGGAGTTATGACCGACTACATCACTATTTAAACTGTCAAATTGTGCACTCAAAAAACTGAGGGAATCCCTAAACTCAGTTATTTGTTCTCTCACTTCACGCAATTCAACATTCAAGGTGTTTCTCATTTCAATCATAAATTCATTCATAACAGAACGCATCTCATCGCGTATCATAACCTGTATATCGGAGCGCGCCTCACTTTCTGACATTCTAGTAACCGATGTCTGTGCAAAGTCCAGCTTGTTTAGGATCTTACGACGCGTTGCATTAAATGTTATATCAGCCAGGCCTGTTGGTGTCGAAGGGCGAACGGGATCATTACATTTGGGCTGTTTATTACCGCAGCTGAGGCATATCCACTTCTGGCTTGCATCGAGAAACTTCTTTTTAGAAGTTATGTAATAAAATGCGAAATTATCAATAACCTGTATTGCTTTTATGTGTGTGTCTGGAATGTGATAACATGTAACGATTAGCAATTCACTTTCGAAGTGTGAAAGATTGCGTCGATTTCCTCTACCATTCACGGTCATTATTTTAATAAAGCGGTCTATAAAACCAGTACAGGGTTTATTTATAAACGTTTTTTAAAGTTAAAAGACGTTTAAACGTCAAAAATGTGTGGTTAAATAGTTGCTAATCATTACTTAAGTTTAAGCAACATTTTAAACCCACCCCTATATGGCTCCTTATATATATTAAAAAGCTGTTAAATCTGTCAGAAAGAGTTCCCTAAACTTTTAAAATATATGAAATACAATCCGAAGTCCCATGTTATAGGAAACGAAGGAAAAACTTGCGAAATCTGGGTGTATTATAAGTACAGACGCCAGCACATCAAGCTACCCGAAAGTCGAAACTGTAAAATTTTCCCAATCAACTTTGAGCCTTATTCTTTAGCGATAAAGTTGAAAAACTCGTACTAGTGTCGCAACAGTCGATGTTACGCGTTGTACTCGTAATTAATGTTAGCTAATGAGCCAAACATTCGGCTTTCTATGAATATTTCCTCAAGGAATATCGTAATTATTTGCTTTGCCGGAATACGAGGACGGAATACTCGAAGCGAATTGTCGATTAGTTTATGTAATATGTATTAGGATGTTTTGTGCGAGTTCGTTGTGTTGGAGAAACAAGGATTTTCGTTGTTTTCTGAACTAAAATAAGACTATGCGTAATCTATAATAGTAAACTAGCGGCCCGCCCCGGCTTCGCACGGGTGCTATTTTGTTTTTCGAATTTAAGAAATTTTCTTTCATACATACCTTGTCCTGACAATACCGAACACAACAAAAAAAAAAAAGAATTATCCAATTTGGTGCAGTCATTCAGAAGTTAAGCGCGTACAGACATTTCGGCGACTTTGTTTTATACTATACTAACTTCCGCTTCAGGAACCCTATGTCCGTTTCTGTACACCTGTACAGAAACGGACATAGGGTACCTTTCAATCCGAAAAAAAGTGCTGTTCCCGAGGAAAACAACAATAACGTTATTATGATAATAGATCGCGCCACGTGTCTTTCGAACGGGGTCGACACTTATGCGGGTGAAACCGCGGGGCACTGCTAGTTATTCTATATTTCTTCATCAGTCTCATCATCATTTTAGTCAAAAGGTTCTGCTGCTGGACTTAGGCTAGGCACGTATTATAATAAAGTAATATATTTCCATAGAAACCTAAGATAGTCAATTTTTAAAGGGGGACTTCGGTTAGCCTTAAAAATACCATATATACACACCTGTATTTTGATGGCGTCATAGAAACAATTAAGAAATTAACTAAAGGATCAATGCTATTAGCAGCAAGTCTTAACCACTTTTCTAATCAAGCGATCATGCAAGCATCGGACTTTCGCTTGCGATCACCTCTGACCTGCAAGACTTAGCGTGTAAGTATGTTTTACAAGCCTGCCTTGTATGCTCGATGCTCGTACAAAATGTTTCAACAGGTCTTACTTGATTTTGGTATTTCACTGTTAATTAACAGAACTTGATCTATGTTTTAATAACTTGTTTTAATTTAAATAAATATCCGGGCTATAACAATATGATTGTTATATACCTTTATTCATAAATATTGCTTGAAGGTAGTAGTAGTAGTGATTAGTGACTGCTACCATAATTTTTGACGTTTAAGCGTCATTTAACTTTAATCGTCGTTTATAAATAATCGCCGTTTAGCCATTTTATTTCGCTGGTAATTTTTTTTTACAGGGATAATGTCAAAGTTTTTTGAAAGTGTAAATAAATAAATTAGGGTGTATAAAAGTCAAGGTAAAACGGTATAGAACCTATCAGTTTATGAACACTACAAAACGTTTATTAAATATTAAAAAAAAGGTTTTTATAAGTAAAAATATTTTTTTTTTACTCGGATAAACCGTTGTTGTAACAAGAACTTCGTTTCAAAATGGAAAGAGATTATGAATGGATGAAACGACTTACGTTATGTTAAGTGATTGCAAATTGAATGGTGTGCAAACAATGCCATGTTCTTACCATAATGATTGACAATCGATTGAGTAATTGTAATCACTCACAAATGAATTAATACTTAGACATATAAGGTGCGCAGTCTAGTGTATAATAAGCGTTTAAAAAAAACTAACTTTCTTTTTAAAATAAAATGTCAAAGTGCAGTTATTGTACGACCTTTAAGTATTAAGACTTTTGATTTCCTTATACAGTTTATACAAGTATTTTAAAACTTCTCCCTTTATAAAAGTTAAGCAAACAAAGCCAATCTGCTCCCAATAGCGGCTCAGCCAATGCTCCTCCTCCTACTAAGCTATCCTCCACTCTGTGTCCCAAAACGTGCAGTCAAAGTAACCTCTGCGCTGCCACGACGACGCCGTGGAAGTTGCGAAGTTTTGGACCAACAAGATCTAATTACAGTCGTGCCAGAGATACAAAGAAGAAGTGGCTTTAGATACAATACTTATACTCGCAGTTATCTATGAGTTTCGGGTTATACATAAGCCTCTTACAAAATTGTACTAATATATACCTACTTCTTATGTATGAGCAGCTATTTTTGTAAAAAAATACTTAATTTGTTCTGAAAATATTATGTGAATTACGTTGCCTAGTTTACATCAGTCGTAGGAAACGATTATAATCCAAACAAGCTTTATTTCTAACGTTTATTGATTTTATTTCCGTTCCTTATCGTAGTTATATAATATTATCGAAGTACAGTGCAGTTTCCAGTTATTATTGCTATAATTATCTGATAAATAATTGGCGTAGCAACAATAGAAGCGGCAAAGGGCAAAAAAGTCTGATTAAATCACAATCATAGAGCATTTTGTATAATATTTATTCAGCCGTCGATCATCTTACATCCTGAAAGAAACACTAGCTGATTTACTTATCATACTAAATATGTATGTTTTATTTTCAGCTGCATTTATATGGTGTATTATATTATAATAACGAGTATATAGTATTCTATAGAGTACAGACTACTGTCTACGCTCTATAGAATAGAATACTATTTCCTTCTTTTTCCTGTTTATTTCTTTTTCCTCACTGACCTGTATTATACAAGTACGCTGAACTTCATACTATCGATGACAAAATGAAGACATTTGATTTTCGCCATTCTGGCGCTGATAGCAACGTGAGGGTCCGTGGAACTAATACTAGAGATGGGATTTAACCCTCGATAAAAAAAATATTTTATGAACTTTATCGATCGTTATAACCACTTAGAGTAATTTATTACAGAGAAAAAAATGGGAAGGGTTGGTCAAAGATGTACCTTATAGTATACACTACACTAACATTGCGCAAGTTATATTTAAGTCCGATATAATAGGGGGCTAACATATTATTCGATATATCTCTCAAAACGGTGAAGGAAAACATCGTGAAGACACCGGCATGTTCTAGAACCGACCAAAATTCGAAGACACGTGACATCTACCAACCCGCACTGGGCCCGCGTGGTGGATTACGCCCACTCTCACAGAGATTAGGCCTGTGTCTCAGCAGTGGGAACATTTTAGGCAGATATACATAGTATAATCAATGTATCTCTCAGAAGGGAGTCTCTACACTATTGTGAAAAAACAATGAATGGGTATCAAGCTAACAACTGAAAACTAAAAGTAGAAATACACGGGTCAGTGGTTTCTAACAAAAAAACTAACACAGAGGTCATTCTCACGAAAAACAAACATAGAATAGGCATATTTAAATTAACAGCTTTAAATGATATTTATCTTAGCCTGAACATTGCTGGTTCAACGCAAGGTTGTTTTTCACGTGTACAATAGAAAAACGTATTAGTTATGTAGGTAAGTGTCTATGTTATCTCGATTCTTGAAAAAGGTAATCAAAACAATTGCGACCTTACATTCCTTGTGATTGTGTTTGTGAGATATTGTGATGGACTCTGAAGGTTCTGATTTCAGTATTTGTGAATGAGATGTAGTATTTTAAGTATATTGTTAATGGTAACGAATTACCTATACTATCTAACAAGGGTCATCTACGTGTATCTGTGTATCAACAAGAGCTGTTGGTTGGTTTTTAGCAAGTAAGTTTGAAATTCCCTTTTATAGCCTAAGTCATAATAAAGCCAATGAATTTCTTGCAGTTTACTAGAGTTGCATTTGTTTATAATGAGCCTATAATCTCAAACTCAAAGCATTTATTTCAATTAAACCTTGTACAGGCACTTTTGAATCGTCAAAATGAAAATAGTCCGTCAGTTAGTCAGTTCAATGTTCCTAATACTGGGACACAGGCCTTCTCTCTATGAAAGGGAGTGGGCCGTAATGTACAGATGCCAGCACATCAACCTACTACAATCTGTCAAATTTCTTTAATAGATTTTCAACTTTATCTCTAAAGCATAAGGTTCAAAGTTGATTGGAAAATTTTCACAGTTCCGGGCAGCTTGATTTGCTGTCTGTACATATCTTCGAATTTCTTGTTTAGGACATGCAGGTTTCCTCACGATGTTTTCGTTTCTGCTGACGGTACTTTTAAGCTAAACTGACTTTTAAATGAGTTTATCAAGATAAAAATAAATCGGGATCCTCCGGGATGGGGGCCTCGGGGATCAGGGTACTCAGGGAATAACCCGTTTTGAAAGCAGTGGTGATGAAATTAAATACACAAAGTAAAGTGCCTAACTGGGTTCGAACTCACGACCTACAACTCGTAAGTCGGGTCCAATACAACTGGGCCACCACTGCTCGTACTCACCACTCCTCCGTTACTGATATCACAACAATTACCACTGATGGCACAAGCACTACCACTGATGGCGCAAGCACTACCACTGATGGCGCAAGCACTACCACTGATGGCACAAGCACTACAACTGATGGCACAAGCACTACCACTGATGGCACAAGCACTACCACTGATGGCACAAGCACTACCACTGATGGCACAAGCACTACCACTGATGGCACAAGCACTGCCACTGATGGCACAAGCTTTTTCTCATAAAATCAATTTCTCAATTTTCTCATAAACTAATACTGATATTTAGAACAAATTGAAGATTAAAAAGATAAGGTTTTACTACTCGTATAATATGTAATCTGTGTATCAACAAAAGCTATTGCTACAGCAAGCAAGCTCACTTTTAAAGCCTAAGTCTTAATAAATCCAAAGTATATTACAGAGTTACATTTATTATGATTGGATATTCAATATTTAATAACTGCACATATTATTACTAACATAATATACCTAATTGGAACCTTGGATTTAGAAAAAAGGAAAAAACTGAAAGTGTTTTATCTATGGGATTTTTTTATGAATTCAAGACCATATTGTGACAAACAACGTCTATTGGGTCAGTTAGTTTCGTATAAAACGGGAACTAGACTAGACAGACACATTATAGTCATCTCACGCCCAATACAGTCACAATTAGAAACTATAGAAATAGCACTAACCTCGGGGTGTATTCTCATATCAATATACATTCTACGCAGATGTGCGAGAAAGTGCGACGTGATTCGAGTCTCAATCGATTACTTATTCTTTCACTTTTCGCCGGCATTTTTGCGAAAGATTGGCATTGTCGAGTGATTTCTAGAATAGGTTCCTTGTCGATGTATTGGCATGGAAAATGAAAGTTGATTTGCGAGTTTAGAATTTAAATATGTGCATGTGTTTGTTTGCAATTGTTATACTCGTAACATAATAGAAAATAAGACGGAAAATATACTTAAACATGGAAAAATAAGTGAGGAAATTGTTAAACTTTCAGTTAGTAAAAATTTGTTGTTAGAAAAATATAGCCTGTATAAATATACCGTATCGTCAATGGTGTGGATTTAATTTGACTTCTTTATAGATGTGCTTTGGCCATCATTCATTCAGAGTTTTCAGTCTTCTTGATCTATCAATAGGTGACTCAAATATCTAAATTAAACGACTTTCCCCAAGCGAATCCATTTGTTAAACCATTAAAAAATCTTAAGCCTAGGATTATAGCGTGAGCTTGCCACTTACCAGGCGTTACCAAATTCATTACCGACACTTCACCATTCAAACATTGCATGAATCGCGTAATATTTGACAATGTCAAACACTCACGCGATTCTAGCCTTTATATTTACGTGCTAAATCTTATATTCCCATGTTTTTTTTTTTAAACTAAGTATTTGTACACTGTCCCACATATTTTGTGGGTTAAAATTGCGTGACAATTGGAAATATCTTCGCTTGTATGTAAATGTGTGCTTATCGTAATAGTGGAGATATTTCGTTGAGAAAAAATTTACGTATGTCCATATTGATTATTTTTGCCATTTTACATAACATAAACAGCACGCCTGTATTTCTTAAAAGGTTAGGTAAAGGTGTATAGAGGCCAGCACATCAAGCTACTACAATCTGTCAAATTTCTTTAATAGATTTTCAACTTTATTGCTCATATATAAGGTTCAAAGTTGATTGGGAAAATTTGACAGTTTCGGGTAGCTTGATGTGCTAGCGTCTGTACCTACAGTACACGCACATTTCGCCAATTATGTTTAAGTCTCATATAATAGGGAGCAAACCTATTGCCATCAACAGGGCACAAATACAGACTCCGGGCTGAGAAATTCTGAGAAATTCCAGATGGAAAAAACACTGCTCGATCCGGGAATCAAACCCAGGACATCATGCTCAACAGTAGCTCTTGCAACCACTAGACCAAGTAGCAGTGTTGCCATTTTATTATAACTTCAATAACATCATGTTCTGATCAGCATTGCAAATCTAAAACGTAAAATTTTAGAGAGAAATCTCTGCTATAAGTGTAAAAACATTATTACCAGACATTTTGTTCTACTGGATAGCGCAGTTCTTTGTCTGGGTTCGAACCTACGACCTACAACTCGTAAGTCGCGGCCATTCCAACTTGGCCACCACTGCTCTTGAAGAAATTCGATATTAATTACTAATTACAGAATTAAAATGAGGTTTCATCACAATTCACTACCACTAGTTCTGCCTTAAGACTTCACATGCTCTATTAATTTATCTGTTTAGCTTACCAAGTCAAGTTCCCATATAAATCAAACAATCTTAATATATCTAGGTCTATAATGTACCTAACCTACAATCCTATTACCTAGTTAACCGAACTACCTCTCTAACTCGGAATTCATTACACTCATAGTTATTGGGTATCTGCTGCGGTAAGATGTTGAAATGTAGAGTCACGAGCACTAATATGTCAACAATTGGCAACTTTCAATTGCGATTTTTTCGTGAAATAACGAATGCAACGTTGAAATACGACACTTTACACAAACCTATGGGTTCGAAAATACTTTGTTCGTAATAACATAAAATTTCATTCAAAACTAAAGGAGAAAATTGTCTTTGAATAAAGCCAAGTGTATACATATTTATGCTCGTGACTGTACGAGCGCGATCATACCAGCAGCTGGCAGATTTATCGATGTTCGAAACTACCGGAATCGAATATAATTCGGAACTATTTTGATTACATTAATTGGTTTACAGAAATTCTTGCTTTCAATGTGACTAGGGTCCTTTAATCGACCTCGATACACACATACGACACACCTCACACCTCACACCTCGACATATTTAGAATTTAAACAGTAGAGAGTTCATTTGGATTTCCGTGAAATCTAGAATGTTTGTATATGTCCCAGTTTTTGTCTGTGAAATAGGTAAAAAAAAAACCTATAGGAGAAGTTCGTGTTCTGTATCTACTGATGTTCCTAATAAAATGATATTGCGTTGGCGTAGGTACGTGATTTCTGTTACCTATTTATTTATACGTTGATTGTGCGACCATAATCGACTTGAAAAAATTCACATTTGTCCGTGTCATTCTTTGCGTAGATATTGCGTGTAAAAAGTAACAATAAAATTAAATATGGGTAGTCGCACTCCACTTATTACGTGTGGATCCTTGCTATTTAAATGAAAATACAAATTGTTTTAAGTAAACTAAAAACCAGTAGCAATTCTTGATCAGGGGCTCCAAAAAGCCTTCAACGATTTTCCTAGTGTTCAAGCTGGGGAAAAGAAGCTGCACAATGCACTGCAGTAATATAATTAGCAGTTAATTGTAAAATAAAGTTTTTATAATCATTAGTTAAGAACTCACGAAGCAAGAAAGTGGTTTCATAACTTCGTTTAACGCACTATCTCTCTCATATTATCTTTATCTAATGCTCAATTTTATTACGACTTTAAGTGTAAAGTAAAGTATTAAAGATATCATTAAATTTCCTAATAAAGTACTTTGTAAAACTTACAGTGATATTAAATTATAAAGTCACAATGGTGAAATGACAGTTTTACCTACCTAGGAATCTGAATGGGATCTCCTGGACACTCGAATGAGATGGGATTGTCTGGGTCTGGTGGTCTGGTGAGTTTTTTTAAGTGAAAACATCACTAGGCGCAATGGGTGCCTAATTCCCTAGTTTTGGCCAGGCGTTTTCTACATATAAGATTAGTTCGGGGCCCGAGTTAAGAACGAATGACAACACAATTTGACAGTTGTCCATAATCACATAATGCAATAAAATAGTTTACTAAGCTAAGTGCAATTTATGCAAAAAAAAAGCTTTCTTTGAAGAGTTACTGCTGTGTCCCGAATCTATACACAAACATACAAAATAAAAGATTCCGACGAACTGAGAACCTCCTTCTTTTTTGAAGTTGGTTAAAAATACAAGGTACGTGAAAGTTCAAATGTAATATGTGGGTATTAAATAGAAAAGAAGGGCTTCTCAATTGAAGTATAAATCTTATCTTCTATATATATCTTAACTAAATCTCTAACCTCTGCAGAAGTGATTCATAAATTGCTACAAATAGCTCTTACAGCCATATTAGTTAATATCAGTAAATAATAGCTCTTACAGCTATATTAGTTAGTATCAAACGAGCTCGAGACTGCGCGTGCGCTGAAGCGTGACCAAATGTTACGTGCTTATTATATTCTAGTTCACTTCCTTCACTTACCTATTGCTGTGTAAATTAGACAAATATTAATTGGCTACTCGGCCTAGAAATATCGGTAAATAGAAATTTTAAATTGATTTATTGGAATTTTGAACGGTTTGTTTTGTTGTTGTGAGTGAAATCTTGTGTCGGGTTGCTTTGTTCCGATAGCAATTTTTCGCTGCAAATCTAAAGCTAGGGGTCATCTATTACCACACCAACTGAACTCCTCGCATCTTTTGTCGCGATAGTTTTGATACAAACACGAAACAGATGCACAGAGCATAGTCGCCACAAGGTTTACACAGCCACCTACTTAGATTTCAAGCTTAACCTTTACCTTGACTTGACTTAGTTGACCTAAACTGGCAGGGTTAGTGCTCATACACACGAGCAACACGCGTCAACGTCAGAGGAAATTGCAGCTATAGATTTTTTTTAATGCCTTCTCGCAGTTTGACCTATGAGGTTGTCGTCTGCTTAACGCGGCTTGCCTGTGGATGCCTCAATAAATTAAGGCCTCCAGCCAGGGCTTAAAAACTTAAAAACTAAGCGACTACACGCAAAGGGTACCCCTGTGGGGTACGGACCTCGGCTTAGGGCGTAGGAGAGGGCGGCAAGGGTCAGGCTGGATCGGAATTAAAGACGTCGACAATATGTCGCTCGTGTATTTGAGTGCGGTGCTCAAATAAACGAGCGGTATGTTGTCGACGGTTGCAGTTGCCTCTGCCGTTGACGCATATCGCTCGTGTGTATGAGCACTTACTCTGCTAATGAGGGTGGTTAATGAGTTGAGACGTAAATTATATACAGGGTTACAGGTTAAGTCGACCTAGATCCTTTAAGAGGTTTTAGTTTTCATCATTCCTAGCTGATTTGACTATGAAACACCCCACCCCAAACCTAACCCATATTGAGATATTGGATTTTGATTATTTTTTTAATAAAATGAAGATTTTTTGTATAATTGTCCTTTTTTTCGGATTTTGTGCCTCTAATTTATAATGTTTTTACTATTTTTGTGTAGTAGATTAGTTTGTTTATTACTCTCAACACAAAAAAAACGGGCAACTGAACCAACTGGGTAGTAGTCGACGATTGAAAGTTTAAAAAATAAACAAATTTGTATAAACATTTTTTTTCTTTTAAGAATATTCCAAAAAAATTCTATGACAGTTATGCTGCAGATGTACTAAATAAAATCTACGTTTCTTTAGCTATCCAACAAGGTATAACAAGCTAGGGTATTATCACAATTCTTAGAAAAAAATTGCATAAAAGGGACCCAGGTAGTAGCAAAAATTACGGTACTATTGTCCTTCGATGGAGCTGTGGTGCGTGCAAGCGGGACGATTTATGTAGGTGTGAGCGAGATAGATTATTTTCGGCCATTTTTTGTTATTGTGTTTGGTTTTAGTCTGCTTACGCGATTCGTCCGTAGTAGATGTGTTACTTAGTGCTCGTGGATTCTTACTCGACTTGGCTTGTGTTTCTGGACTGTTTTCCCTTCGATTTGTGACTGTGCTTGTTAACTGGACTTTGATACGTGCTTCTGATTTGAAATTGTTGACGATGACGACCTTCACGAACGAGGAATATGCGGATATTTTAATTTGTTACGGGTACTGCAACTGTGTATCCGCGCGAGCTCGGGATGAATACATTGCACGTTATCCCGGGCGCCGAGTACCGGATGTCAGTGTCTTTGACGGAGTTTACCGGCGACTAAGAGAGACAGGCTCTGTTTCGAGGCGACGATCAGACCTAGGCAGACCACGTGTCAATGATGACGATGAAGAGCAAGATAATGAAATAGTGCAACGGTTTAGATCGGATCCAACTACTTCCACTAATATTGTTGCCCGAGAACTTGGACTATCGCAGTGGAAAGTGTGGTTTACAGTGAATACTGCAGGCCTGTATCCCTACCATTACACGCCGGTACATGTTATCGAAGAAGGAGATCCTGTGAGGAGGTTAGATTTCTGCAGATTCATGCTCAACGCAGATTTAGAAAACCCAGCATTCTTAAGACACATCTTGTGGACAGATGAGTCAAAATTTGATAAAGACGGCATTACCAATTACCACAACGCTCATTATTGGGCTCCGAAAGAGGACAGAAATCCCAATAAGAAGCGAACAAAGGGATCACAAAGACGGTTCAGTTTGAATGTCTGGATGGGAATAATTTCAAACCATTTGATTGGGCCATATTTTCTGCCTGACAATTTAAATGGGGAACATTACGAAAACTTTTTAAGAAACGATTTACCTGAATTACTGGAAGATTTACCCCTCAATTTAATCCGAGATATGTGGTATCAACATGACGGTTGCCCTGCACACTACCGAAGAAGTGTCAGAGAGTGGCTAGACACTAATTACCCCAACAAATGGATTGGAAGAGGTGGACCCATACCGTGGCCAGCCCGAAGTCCCGACCTGACCCCCATGGATTTTTATTTATGGGGCCATATGAAAAGTTTAGTTTATAATGAATCTCATCCGATCTCATCTGTTAATGTCTTAAGACAGAAAATTATCGATGCGGCAAACGAAATTAGAAGAGGCTTAACGACTGGTGTGGTTAAAAGTGGACTAAGGCACAGAATGCGAATATGTGTGCGGAACAGAGGCGGACATGTGGAACATGTATTGTAAAAAAAATAAAAAATGTTGTTAAAGCTTTGTTAAAGTTTGTTTTATTTCGTTTGCTGACCCAAGTGATAACTTTGTCCATAAGTACAGTTATTTTTTACTACTGCCTGAGAGCATTACATCACAGTTTTTTTCTGAATATCATGATGATACCCTAGCTTGTTATACCTTGTTGGTTAGCTAAAGAAACGTAGATTTTATTTAGTACATCTGCAGCATAACTGTCACAGACTTTTTTTGGAATATTCTTAAAAGAAAAAAAATGTTTACACGAATTTGTTTATTTTTTAAACTTTCAATCGTCGACTACTACCCAGTTGGTTCAGTTACCCGTTTTTTTTGTGTTGAGAGTAATAAACAAACTAATCTACTACACAAAAATAGCAAAAACATTATAAATTAGAGGCACAAAATCCGAAAAAAAGGACAATTATACAAAAAATCTTCATTTTATTTAAAAAATAATCAAAATCCAATATCTCAATATGGGTTAGGTTTGGGGTGGGGTGTTTCATAGTCAAATCAGCTAGGAATGATGAAAACTAAAACCTCTTAAAGGATCTAGGTCGACTTAACCTGTAACCCTGTATATTCGAGAACTTAAAAAAAAAACCGTGTCTACTCTTTCTTAGCTTAAAAAAACCGATTACCTATTAGGATTGGTACATAATCGGTTTTTTTTTCAATCAATTCAATAGTCAATAGAACAGACATAACAATGCAACCTTGCATACCTCTCGAGGATGTCAGCCATGACAGTTACCTAACACAACAAAAATAACAAAATGTAAAGAAACTAAGGAAGTCAGCGCTCCGTAATGATTCGTCCATTTTCTACAACAATCAGCTCGCTCGTGATATATGAGTTGGTACACTTTCACACGAGTGTACGCGCTGTACGTTGTTTATTTTATTATTATGATTAGTTTAAGTTAGCACTTTAAACTGTCATTTGACCGTTTTCATACGAGAGAATCTTCCAAATTGTATTTTGACTTTTCTTCGGTGTCCGTTGCTCTATATGCTTGGAGAAAATTGTCTCTTCTATGGCTTATCTACGCAATGGATATGGCAAAATTATCAAAATAAAAGCTATTATGAATATCAAAACTGTTACACGATTAGGACTATTTTTATTCTCTTTGGCAATAGGGAATATGCATGATTTTTTTTTTATTTAAAAAATTAATCCTCATTCATGTAATAAACAGTTTATTAAAACTGTTTTTCGGATAACTATGAAATTAAAAAAGATATGAGCCATCGAAGATTTGTTTCTATCTCTTTCTCGCAAAACGAAATTTAACACAGAGTTTATATGGCCGTAGTGACATGTGACGTCACAGTCTATGTCGGATCTCTCTGTCTAATTGGTGTGTAATCAATAGTTTTAAATGCTCATATCGGCCGTGTTTCTTGGCCGATTTTAATTTTAATTTCACTTTTTGTCATCTCTACTACGGTATTTTCATATTTTGTTAATAAATGCCATGAAAAAAATTCATGCATATTCCCTATTGAGCCGAATGTCAAATAATCTGCCAGCTGCCTTGGCGCTTCCCCCTTCAGTTAAAGGACCACTTGATAAAGTGACAGAAAGACTTGCAAGAGAGTCTGTCGTGTGGAGGGTAGGTTATCACACGAACATACAGTTACGACTCGTATATTATTAACCAGTATAGGAATGTAATCTCCATTGCTTAATTTAGAAAGAAGACCTTCGAATGCGTCAGTAATAACGCTTACCAACACGTAAAATAAATGTGAGATCTTTTGAAACAATTTAAGAAATTTTCGATTTTCGATTTCTTCTACCGCTAACTGAACGCGGTTAAACAAACACATAAACAAAGACATTTCGCCGAGCATAGGAGACAACGTAGGCATAGTAAAAGTGCGGCAGTGCTGCACATCGCCACCCTATTTCAAGTTACACAAATATCAACTTTATATCAATGAAAATTATGTTTATTTCAGAGTGACTAGCACTATTGAAAAAGTTATAAAAATGTTTGAAGTTTTAGCGTAAACTGAATTTTATTGTGTAGAAACTAAAGGTATTTTTCAATTAATTAATATTTGTTTGCATTTTTGGCAAATAAATTGAGAACGCAGATTAGTAGATATCCTTTTGTTTATTGTCCTTCCCAAGATCACTTTTTTTTACTACTAAAGTATGAAATATCGCAGAATACATAAAAAGACAACACTCCTTATTTGATGATGAACCATGCAACGACATTATCTATCACACCTCTATATAGACGCAAGATCTCAAGCATTTACAGTTCAGAACATAAACTGCATGCTTCAAATCGCTAGTGGCATATTACGCGCATAGACTATTAAAAATATCTGTTAGTTTAATGTCAAAGTCGTGCAGTGCTCTCACCCCTGACATTTAGTGGTTACTTGTCGATGGTACAGGCTTGTGGGCTTAGGATTTGGACTTATAGTACTATTAAATTGTTACTATTGTAGTTGTAGTACGATTTGTAATAAGAAGTGCAACTTTATGAGTTGACATTTCTTTTAAAATGTCACTGCTACACAGGTTTAGTTGGTCAAAGAGTCGTGCGTTTGACGATTTATTACGAGATTAACCCACTCTTATTACACGCACATTTAAATCATTTAAACAACATTTTAATCCTAATTTTTGAGCTCTTTCTTAATAGGAATTCTAGTATTATGATTAAAAACGTTTCTTTGTAGTATCTTTATGGCTATATCTATTCCTTTTTAGGAGGATATTTCGGAGACATACCTACGTATATGATGATTAGGATATTATTATGCTTGCTCGTCCCATCACGTACCGAATCTTTAAAAATCTTGTTTGACAAGCAGAATTATTATTCTTGAACTTTGTCATTATGACCCTAATTAACATTAGAAGTAATAATCTGCTTGAAAATATAAAAACTTGTAATGACCATAAACATTCAACTTTTAAATTAAAAAAAAAACGAATAGCAACCGCCTAAATGGTATAGCAACTCGACTAATTCTGGAGAAGTGACATTCTTCACGGAAAAATTCAAATTAAAACCATCAAGGGACTTATAAATAACACTTTATCATCGAAGAAAGGAAAAGCGACCTTACTTTTAAATATTAAAATCCAAAATGAAATGTCAAGTCGGTATGTAAATAGGGATGTGGCCTTTTGCAAGGTCGAACCGGTGTTTAAAATGTCAACTTTGACATTACTGAAACTAGTAGACGGATTACAAAATAAGAAGATGAACTCAAGGAGGAATTCGGTTTTTTATATGTCAGTAAGTTAAAAATACATAATAATAATCGGTATATTATTATAATTAATAAACTTCGAGTTGTACTATTATAACAATGTAAATATTGAATTTTAATGTAGTAATAAAACTTAATCAGTATGTTTAATGGTAAGAAGATGTTTCAGGTTATTTATTATGAAAAATGAAATTAACTTTTGTTAAAAGTTCAAGGTAGCAATTTGCAATTTAGGAAGACTTTTTCTCGTGTCTAATTGAATTAGATTTTTAGCATATTTCTATACAGAACGACAATAAGTTGTTTTTATATTTACTTAGCATTGACTTATATATTACTATTGTTAGTCAGGGCTTTATTTATACTTACTGTTGCTGACATAAACATTGTCAACATTCAATCTAACCAAAAAGTATTAAACATTTAAAACGCATCGAAATTAAGATTGGGAACGGATTAAACAAAATTGCTAACAATAGAATCCTAAATCGATTCCACCATACATTTACAAATGTATTATGCAAACATTTATCGATTGAGTGAAAGTCGACTAAAGAATCAAATAGACAGCGCAAATAAATATAATCGATTCATTTATGTGTGAAAATAAATGAATTGACAATCGTTTTGTTACACTGTAATTATTACTCTTACAATAATTGTTAGTCTATTAAATTTTATGTTATTATTGTTTTATTTTCGACACGGCAATAAGTTATGTGGCTTCTAAATATCTAACTTTTGTAATTAATAACCAACGGTTCTACATAATGGTGCTACATAGAGCAGTGGCAGCCCAGTGGTAACGGCCCCAGCTTACGAGTTGTAGGTCGTAGGTTTGAACCCAGACAAGCGCTTTACTTTGTGTAAATAATTTCATCACCACTGCTTTCAAAATTGTGAAGGAAAACATCGTGCGGAATGCGGCATGTCCTAGAACCAGATATTTAAACATGTGACAGCTACCAAATCGCACTGGGCCCGCGTGGATTACAGCCTACTCCCTCTCAAAAAGTGGAGGCCTGTATCATAGCAGTGATTATGGTTGATTATCTGTGGTTCTAGATTTAGAAAAAAAAAGAAAAACTTTAAACTGCACATTATTTGAAACTAGCAAAAGCAGGCAAGAGGAAACGCAGAAAATCAGAATATTCACCAGTTCAATAATCTAAGATGGGTAATGTCAACACTTTTTTCGTTGGTTTCGATTTTCCGATATAATTTCTAAAGTCTTAAACCTGTTTCAATCCCATTAGATAGCGGTTGATTATGAAGAATGAAGGCAGGGCACACTGCCCGCAGAACAGATGATTGATGACGCCATAAGGTTTTGGAGTGGCCACCGCGTACCAGAACACGTAGCGTTGGAAGGCCTCCCTCAAGGTGGCGGTTCTTTGGCTCCCCCAATGTCCAGCGTTGGACGCCTGTCAGCTGAAATGATAATGTTTATGAAAACAATTTTGCGCTCTCAGTATAAACAAATCCTTCAAATGCATTGTCAGACAAAAATATATTGTTGCACTCTATAAACAAATCTTCCAAAATACATGCATTGTCAGTCTGTCAATCAATCACGGAACTGTTTTAAGTGTAAATATAAATAACCCGACACGACACCGTTCAATATTAGTATACGAAATCAAACATTGATGAACATTGATGTAAGTGAATATTGTAATTCTTATGAGAATAAATGATCTTAAACCGCAAACATTGTACATCAAAACTTACGTAAGATTTTTAGTTAGCCATTTTTGTAATGACTGAGCTTTTAAAAAGACACCCAAGGCCATACCAGAAAGAAAGAACGTTTCATTGTTAGAAAGAAAGTTTCTAATGTATAGTTATGTAATACTTTATAATATTTGTAGATTAAAAATGGAGAGATTCAATTTGCGAATATTTTTTGTTCATTCTTAAGTGGTTGCCGGTCCACTCTTTTCTTACGTATTACTAGACTACTTATTCAATTTAGCAGAATAAAAAGGCACTTGCTCCATATTTTCCCCAGTAACCCCTAGGTATACCTAGCTGATTTCGAGTTGCATTTATAATGTTAATGTAAGAGCTGCAAATGAACTAATTTAAAAATTAAAAGGTATTGGTCAGAGTCCGCAGGAGGACCTGTTTTGCAGAAGTCACTTTAGTTTTTATCATCATCATCGTTCTCTTGCCCGCGTATCCTGTTGTATATTCATACCTATTTAGATGTGTTCCTATGTACAGACGCCAGCATATCAAGCTACCCGAAACTGTAAAATTTTCCCAATCAACTATGAAGCTTACGCTTGTAGTAGCTTGATGTGCTGGCGTCTGTACAACAAGTTATGGTTTTTACTCTTTACTCTATTCTTGTCACTTTCTAATATTTTCTGTACTAAAGCTGTTTGGTTCAAATAAATAAAATTCAATACTTTTCTTTAATCAAGCTTATTCTTTCAACATATCCCAATTTATGAGGAGTCGGCGCATCATGGCTTTTTTCATACTTCGCTACTGGTCATACACTACACTATACACATAATCACAGTCAGAGTATTACATAGTCATCTTGGAAGTTACCCCTTTTCTAACCATAATTACCATCTTTCTCACAGTCCACCCATCGCTTCTTTCGTCACCTTAGTTTTATATGATTTCGATAAGTATTTCTCGTAGAAATAAATTTTTAGTTCGCTTCAAAATGATAAATTGAACCCAAAATTGTTTTGAAGCAAAATCGTAACTCCATTACAAGAGCTACAAAAAAAAAATCACCAACAAAACTACAAAAAAATAATAACACAGATTTTATTCACCTTTGCGTAAATCATTTTCTTTTGCTCTCAGCATCTTTTTAGGGTTCCATACCCAAAGGGTAAAAACGAGACTCTATTACTAACACTCCACTGTCCGTCTGTCTGTCTGTCACCGTATCTCGTGAACCGTGATAGCTAGACAGATAAAATTTCCACAGATGATGTATTTCTGTTGCCGATGCCGCTATAACAACAAATACTAAAAACATAATAAAATAAATATTTAAAGGGGGTTCCCATAGAACAAACATGTTTTTTTCGGCGTTATTGCCTTGTGGTACGACCCTTCGTGTTCGACTCCGACTCGCACTTGGCCAGTTTTTTCTCTCTTTTTTAACTTTATTAGATTTAATGGCTACAAAATGGTTGCCAGTTATCCGGCTGCGGTCCACTCCGCTCCAATAAATTCATAATTAAGAACAGAGATAGGCTCGGCTGATTTCACAATAATATCTTGATTCAAGATGAAACTCGTCATAATTTTTTTGAAAGGGAATTTGTCGATGTAACTTCTAAAGAAGAGTATGAAGGAAATGGTTACGATTTATGTGTAACTGTTAGGTAACTTAAAGAATTTTTAGATCCTTCTAAGCGACTTTTTGGAAACGTTTTTTACTAACGTTCGCTGTCCCATTCCTGGGCAAAGGTATGCCTCCACTCCTTATCTATCGTCAGCGGGCGAGAGAATCTGTTCCTCCCACCATCTCCTGTTGCGTGGCCTGCCGCGACCCACTCACAGACTCAGGGCACATGCAAATTCTGTGTTATTTGGTCCACAGTTTTTCCGGCAGGAGCTGATGGTTAAAAACATATCTATGACCAGTGGCCTTTTAAGTTTAATATGGTTATGAACTATGTCTCTTTTTATAATAGGGACACACGCCAGCACGTCAAGCTACTACAATCTGTCAAATTTCTTTAATAGATTTTCAACTTTATTGCTTTAACTATAAGGTTCAAAGTTGATTGGGAAAATTTGACAGTTTCGGGTAGTTTGATGTGCTGGCGTCTGTACGATGGGTCATAACATTCTTCGATAATACGAGTAGTGACCAGCCTTGAGAACTTCCTAATATAAACAAATGACAACAGAAGTACCTATAGCCTATTAAAATTTCCTTGTTTCCAATTAATGACAAATATTAACTTTATTTCATTTCAAAATGGCTAGTATGTACTAAGTATTGAAAAGTCATAAAACAATTAAGTTGTAGTGCAAACTGAACTGTTTGTTTGAGTTTAACTTAGTTATTTGTCCAAAAACACAGTTTGTTTACATATTTATAAACTTCATTGCGAACGTAGGATACAACGTGGCATGAACTAATTTTTTTTACCTCGTGGTACTAGAGGTTAATATATTTCCTCAGCATCCATCTCACGTATCAAAAAACTCAATATTCTGAAACATCGAACGCGGCTATAGCGACGTGTGAAAGCGGTGCTCCGGCGCAGCAGCCGGTGCACGCTGATTGCGAAACTCCTGCGCACACCGCGTTCCGAACTCACGCCTTGTGAAACACATCCAAGGAATCTGTTCTGTTATTAATTATATTATATTGGACACTAAATATGCAAATTATTGAAGTCTGTCTGCAATCTAGAAGTGAGAGTCCAATCCCTCTCACTTCTAGATTGCCGACAGACTTCAATAATTTATAGCTAATGTAGTTTGTTTGTAAATTTTCCGATTCCTGCCACTACAGGTATTTCTACATCATCACCTGCTGAGCCTTTTCCTAATTATGTTGGGGTTGGCTTCCAGTCTAACCGGATGCAGCTAAATACCAGTATTTTACATGGAGCGACTGCCTATCTCACCTCCACAATCTAGTTACTGGATAATAAGATACCCCTTGGTAAGACTAGTTATCAGACTTTCGGGCTTCTGACGAACCGTAACGACTGTCAAAGATCCATGAATGACAGCCGGGACCAACAGCTTAACGTGTTTTCCGAGGCACGGAGGGGTTTTGGTATGTAAAGATGGTCACCCATCCACGGACCAACCGCGGCAAGCATAGCTTAACCTGATCGATCGAGCCGTGCGGCTGTTATGTTATTACTTAGCCACGAGCCCCTTCGAGGTATTTATCTACGTAATGCTTCAATAGGGCTGTTTTTCGCCCGTATGCTGGATTTGTGACTCTTTATTCATAATCATCCTGTGTTCCCACTGCTGGGACACAGGCCTCCTCTCGGTGAGAGGGAGTGGGCCGTAATCCACCACGCGGGCCAGTGCGCGTTGGCGGATGTCACATGTTTTCGAATGTTTGGTTCTAGGACATGCCGGTTTCCTCACGATGTTTTCCTTCAACGTTTTATGAGCAGTTGTGATCAAATAATTTAGGTAAACAAAGTAAAGTGCCTACTTCGGTTCGAACCCTCGACCTACAACTCGTAACTCGCGGCCGTTAATCTCGTTTGCTCTTATAGTAGTTGCACAACTCTGCTTATCCCTTGAGTCAATACAGGCGTGATGTTACGTTATGTTATCAAAAGAGGAACACTCCATTTTGGGACAGTAGAAAAGCTCAACCCGTCGTTGACTGTGTGGTGGAAGAAATCCTCTGCACTTACATAAAGAAAGAAAAAGAAAGAAAACGTATTTATTGCGACTCGTACGTCGTACCTACAGGAACATAACATACTAAACTAAATTCAGTAAAATAAAAATCCAAGTTATATAAAAAAAAGTAACAAAAGGAAAATGAAACAGAAAGTCCTATACGAGGCCAAAGGGCTCCTATCTCAGCATGATGCTGCGACATTTAAAAAATATATGTCGCAGCGCTGGTATTCTGATAGGGCCCGCTGTGATATCACAGGCAGTTACAGAAATAAATAAATAATATTTAAAATATTAGCAAATATTAAAATAAAAAATATTTTTTTAATCTGCGCTAGATGTAACCTCATTACTTGTCTATGCCTTGAGTGTCAGAGGTACTCTGGTGTGAGATAAGGGATGAAGATCATCGTTTCATTTTAAAAGAGTAACGGTGAAGTTTCTTGCCCATTCTTCTCCTTAAGAAACTACCTTTTGGAAGGGGCAACTAGAATCAATTCTGTTTTCTATTTGAAATAAATGATTTAACTTTGACGAAAGGAAATTCTTTAGTGGTCAGGCTTAGTGTTGACATTCAGTCAGTTATGGAACTGCTTCACATCTAAAGATTATTATAAATGTAGGTGTCATTATCAACAGCACGATATGAATCAGTAACGCAAGTAGCCACAGCATCCGTTCCACACCGGTAGATCAAGTCCGACCACTTGTTAGTTGTCAGGGCGTTACACTCGCGGCACATTTTTACTTAGAAATGTGGATATCCTGTCATAGTCTCGTCTCTTCCGTATCCGTTATGAGCCTAGTGATTTATATTATGGGTGAGTGTTACTGGTTCTGTGAGGAATGGTATTTTCATTGAGTTTAGTGGTGGTGTGCCGGCAATTGGTTTTTTCTAGAAGTGTCGAAATGAATGAAAGATTGAGATAGTTAATCGCAAGGGAAAAGTGAGGAAAAGAATGAGGATGCTGTTGTCTTATTTCTCAGCAGCAGGCGATAGGGTGTTGACCGAGCCTCTACCCAATACAACTAAGTTTAATAGGTACAGACGCCAAACATCAGGCTACTACAATCTGTCAAATTTCTGTATAGATTTTTAACTTTAACGCTAAAGCATAAGGTTCAAAGTTGATTGGGAAAATTTTACAGTTTCGGGTAGCTTGATGTGCTGGCGTCTGTACATATATCTTTACAGTATTTCTATGCATTACATTACAGAACCAAAGACAACACACTTTAATTGATATTGACAATACAAATTAATCCGTGGTGCACCCGCGATATTGGCATAATATGACAAAAACATAATAATATATAACAACAAAACAACAACAATCAAAACAAAAACCAAATGCCAATTGCCTTTCTGTTTAAAGAACATCACCAAGGTCACTATATATCCTCCTAGGGCATCCCCTCCCGGCGTTTCCACACCTTATACGATGCGATTTTATCTCTAAACTACAACGAAACAAGTTCTCAAAACCAGCTCTCTGTATTACCACCTTACCTTCCAAATTCTGTAAACCAGTTCAAAAAATTACATCTAATTTCCGGAACATCTAATTTAATTACGAAATCATATCTAATCTCGGCATCGTTACACTAGCGCTTAAAAAGGAAAGTAAAGCCGCTTATAATACTCATCATACTGTTAATTACGACATCAATCACTTTTGTTACAATATGTTTCTTAACTTAATGAATTGGTTGCTATTTGTAAAGATTACCTAAAGAACTCGAGACAAAGGCTGCGTTCAAAAGGGTCAGTTAGAAGTTTCGATGGCTTGTTTTACTTACTAACAAGAAGTGAGTCATTGCAGGGTTGTCAATGAGAAAGGAAATAAATGAAACTACCATTAAACAAACGAACGACGCGATTAAGGAAGAACGCCCTCAGGTTAAGTAAAGCGACGATCTTCGCAGGGTAGCTGGATGAGAGTTGCCGAGAATCGAGCTGAATTACGGGCAAAAAAAAAAAGTGGTGATGATGATATGCTGATGCTTTAGGCTCAGTGGCGGACTAACAGGGGGGCGGAAGGGGCGGCTCGCCCAGGGCCTCCGGTCTTGGGGGGCCCCCAAATGCCTCCGCGTTCCCCTGATAAAATCCTAAACAAGACTTTAAAAATGTGCTTAGTACATAATTTCATAAAGTTCAAAACACCACAGCCATCTAGACTTTTTACGTGGTACTAATATTCTTTTAACTTTGCTGAACGCGTCCAATATGCTGGGAGAATTCTCGTCTTTGTAGCGGGTACTTCCCCAGGCATCCCTGAATGAATGAAGTGCAAATAATTCGCTCTTGTACGCCTACATTTACATTCACTACATTCTATTTACGTGGAAAAATAAACATAGGCCTCATTTAACAAATATTGAATTTCATTACTTTGATATTTAATAGTTTATTAGTGTGTAAAGTTTCTTATTTATCTCATTATTTTTATTGAAAAGGATTCAACCATCTGGTTCTCAGAAAAGGAAGTTAAAAAAACGAAGACTGAAGAGGCAAAATCGCTTGCTGGATCTTTATCCAATTACTTTTCGAATTCTGAAGAGAAGAAAAGTGGCGTTGCCGACGAAATTAACGAAATAAACATAAACACTTATTTATACATACAAATATGAACTGAATAAAAAGCTTGTAAAACTACATTTTTTTTAAAGCTGGGGGGGCCTCATTCAGCTTTGCCGCCCCGGGCCTCTGACGGGCTTAGTCCGCCACTGTTTAGGCTGATAATATAATGCAGCTGGATACCAGTACTTTACATGGAGCGACTGCCTATCTGACCCCACAACCCAGTTATGCAAGACTGGTTGTCAGATTTTTGGGACCTACCTGTAAAGGCTGGCGTCCTTTAGGGACGGATCGTGGCGGGTCGCATTGGAACGGGCCGCGGTTCTGTGATGCTCTTGCGTCCATCTGTACGGGGCGCGGCGGACCGCCTGCCTAAGCGGATTTGATCTTACAGACGTGTTTTCGTGCTTGGACTGACATCGCGCTACCATGGACAGCTCAGACGAAGAGATGTTATGGTTTCAAATCCTTTTTGAGGAAGAGCAAAAAAATAAAAAACGACGACGAGTACACAAGGTGTGGGTGCATGATATATGCCAGAAAAGAAATGTATTTGGTGAATACCATCATTTGTTTAACGATTTGAAGAAAGATCCAGTCAAATTTTCGTTTATTTTTATTAGCACGTCACGTGCGCTCACATCCGCCTGCCTGCGTCACAGAACATTAATACTCAAGAGAAGAATAACAAGCGCATAGGAAAAAAATGAGACAGGAATTCACGCCATCTAGTGCTAACCCCTCCTAAAACTTGACAAACCAAAATTAGGCGGCAAATTTGAATCTTGTGTACCTATACCGGGTGTTTTTGACAGCCCTCCACAAAAACACAGGATTGATTCAGCTCCTTATTCTGAATCATATACCACTGGAAATTTTCTCAGGAAAAAAAAAAAAAAATTATGCCGTTTTTTTTGCTGATATTCCTTTATTTCAATGTAAAATTACATTCTCTGTATGCAACACTCCATTTATGTAAATAAAACAGCTGAATTCAAAAAAACAGCAATGGATGTTGCGCCGGGGAGCGCGCGGGGGGCGGGGGCAGCCTCGCTCAAGCTCGCTGCGCTGCCGTCCGCTACGTGCGTTTTGCCACGGTAACGATACATTGCGTGCACGGTAATAAAACAAATCTAGTTTTTTGGATTCCCTTAATGTTCCTGAAAGAATTTCATGTACCGGTTATCTTAATATGATGTACTGAAGCCACCCTATCAGTTTGCGGAGGGCTGTCAATAACACCCTGTATATAGGTATACTTATATTTATTTATAGGTTTGATATGGTTATACTTTCGAAAGGGGATTCAACTTTGTTTACCGACACTGCCCTGCGAATTGGAAATGTTTCTGATATTTGAAAGCTAAGTCTAAATAATATTATCATTAAAAAACCATTTCACTGTCTGTGTCGGACCAACGGCAGTACCAGTAATACTATATTTCAATAATTGATTATGATTATGTTATACCTGTAACAAGGTATTATTGAAATATAATAGTAAGCTGTTAGAATAAAAATAAAATTAGTTTAAGATATTTATTTCTGTAACAGAATCAGTACACACATGAGTAGTATCAAATAGTCCAAGATCCCAGGGCCGCCAGACCATACTTATTTTCTCAGAAATGAAAAGTCACTATCTCACAGAGTCACTATCTCACCAAGAGTCACTGTCTCACCAAGAGTCACTATCTCGTTAGAATTTCTAACACTTGACAATGGAACGGAGGAACTGGATGCTCGACTCACGTTTTAGTGGCACAATAATAGTTTAAATTAAACAAAATAAATATAAACACAAGAAAAAACGACCGACCTCAACGGAAGACATTTACCTTGTGGTGTTGCCATAGCAAGCTACCAATCAGAGTCCATTTAATATTTTTAAAACTGATTATATTCTTTTATTTTTCTAAATGCAGTTAATAACCGTCAAATTTAGTTAAATAAACGAAAAATCATTAGATTGCTATTTAAAAGCTACATATTATATTGAAAAAAACGCTTTTATAGCACATCGATATTTCAATTTATTTTATATGGTAACAATATAGTGCATGACAGCTTGTTAGAAAGAGTCTGCAACAATCAACACTCGCTGTTCTTGTCATATTTTGTATCCCTAGTCGAGTCCAAGGGTGGTCCAAGGTCACCTATACACTGTTGACTGGGCCTGGCCTGCGTCGACTAGACGGATCGGGGCGGGTCGCAGCGCACCGCCGACAGAAATACGCCTGCGAAGCGATCCGCCAATGCGTTGCCGCCCGCCGCGCTCCGATCCGTCGCTAATAAACGATATTTCATACAAAACATAGCCAGGCGTATTTTTGCGTTGCGATGCGGCCCGACCCGATCCGCCTAGTGGACGCTAGCCTTAAGGACTAACGGCTGTCAAAGACTGACGTAAATGAACGTGCTTTCCGAAGCACGGAGGGGCGGGCCTTGTTATCAAATATGAAGTTTAAAACTGTACTCCAGAAGGTCAATTTATAACGTTCAAAATGTAGTTGCCGCCTCATCTCGGCGACAAACAAATGTCAAAAACTAAAGTGTATAAAGTATATATAAATAAATAAATAAATAAAAACTTGTCAAAATGTAGGGAAATTAGAGGTTTTTTTGACAGATTAAAGGCTCCTACAAACAGACGCGATACGCGATATAATCGCGCGCGACACAAAGGCACCGCTCGTTGCGCGACTTGCGGTGCCTTTGTGTCGCGTGTCGTGTCGCGCCTGTTTGAAGGAGCCTTAAGACTGAGATCAGACTGTGAACGATAATCAAATGATGAGAATAGCCCCTCTGATTTCGTCACATAAATATTTAGTTCTTGCGAAGTACGTTCAAAACGCTTTATTTAGTTCCACGATAACCCTGCAAATCGTGCAGCATTTCCTCAAAGATTTCCAACAGTAACTCATTGATGGATTTCGCAGTCAATGATCTGTGAAGAGGTTGCGCCCGCGCACTGAGAAGGTAAGAAATTCATTACAATTTGTTGTAAACAAATTGTTTTACTCAACGCTTCTTATTATTATAATTTTTTACGTTTGGAAATACAATAGATATAGTTTTGAAACTGTCTTGTCATCTTTTGATTTTAGTTGAGCTAAATAGGTAACCATTGATCAACTGATTTGTTTAGACTGTGGCTTTTTTGTGTTAATGGAGTAACTGTTATTTTTGTAGGTTGCGACAGTTTGTCAAATTGAATGCGTGATTAAATGATATTGATATCAATACGTTTAATCATCGACTGTAATGATGAAAAGTTGGTCATGTGTGCTAACCTTTACTCGTACGGGAAGTCGTTGCAGTACAGACTTATATTAGGTACTTTAAGTATCGCCTTTGCAAGTGTCATAATGATTCAACGATGAAAATAAAAATAAAAAAATGGTTGAAAGATGAAAAATGCAATAGCTTCTGATTTATCAGTTTTCAATGGAATGAGATTATAATAATGTTGATTTACTTACGTAAACTTACTTAAAATAATTCCACTGCGTGAAAATCACAACTTTATAACACAACATAACATACCATACCATACCATCACGCCTGTATTTCTAGAAGGGTTAAGCAGAGGTGTACCTGTATTACAGACATTTCGCCAGTTATGTGTACAGTACCCGGCGATAAATATTGCATATCGACCTTTACCTTTTTTTTCATTTTATACAAAGAATAAAAATAATTATCAAAAGAAGCAAATCATAATTGTTTTAACAGCTCATAATAGATACCGGACTGTTTGTATTTCGTGCGACAGAGATAACGCTCTACGAAGCCGAAATTAGCCGATTGTCTCTTTCCAAAGTCGATATGCAATATTTATCGCCGGGTACTGTAAGTCCCAGGTAACAGGGGGCGAGAAGGGAGCGAGCTTATAAGTATAAGTTCATTTATTAAAATATTTAGTTACTATTGCATAATCAGCCTATAATGTTCCCACTGCACAGGGACACAGGCCTCCACTTAGTCAGTGGGATTGTCCGAAAGGGTTACCGCTGGCCCGGAACATCTTTATGTTCCGGGCCAGCGGTAACCCTTTGGCTAAGGAAGGAACACGGGTGGGTTTTAGTCAGTAAGTCTGACACTCCCTTCCGCTCCCCCAGAGCGGGAGGGGTCATTTGATGATTTCCCAGGCCTCCACTTATATGAGAGGGAGTAGGCCATATTCGACCACGCCGGCCCAGTGCGGGTTAGTTAGTGGATGTCACATGTCTTAAAAATTTTGGTTCTAGGACATGCCGGTTTCCTCACGATGTTTTTCCTTAACCGTTTTGAGAGCAGCGGTTATGAAATCATTTAGGTACACAAAGTAAAGCGCCTGTCTGGGTTCGAACCTACGATCTACAATTCGTAACTCGCGGAGGTTACAATGCGCGCCACGAATGATGAGACTTGACCCCGCCTCCCCCGCTCTTTCCGCCGCCCCTATGACGTCCGGTCCCGTCCCGCACTCAGACCTCATACCGCTAAAGATACCTAAAATCGTGTTCTGCGCAAATCAAACCACGTGGTGTGTCAAGTCTCATATTTCGTGGCACGCATTGTACCACTAGGTCAACACTGCTCTCAGATATTAGTGTAACGACATATTTTTCGTTACAGCAGTAACGAAAAATGTATTTTATTACTACCAGCGCCCCGCGGTTTCACCCACATAAGTGTCGAACCCGTTCGAAAGACACGTGGCGCCATCTATTATCATAATAACGTTATTGTAGTTTTTCTCGAGAACACATTTTTTTTTTGGGATGAAAGGTACGCTATGTCCGTTTCTGTGCACCTGAGAACGTATATGCAAAATTTCAGGATGATCGGTCCAGTGGTTTAGGCGTGAAAAGGTAAAAAACAAACAAACAAATTTACTTTCGCATTTATAATATTATATTAATTAATTTATTAATATTAATTAATTAATATATGTATTAATATTAATTAATTAATATATGTATTAATATTAATTAATTAATATACTAATATGTATTAATTAATATTAAAGTCAGGATTTTTTATTTTATTTTTAGTTTGCTAACTCAAAATAATACTTAGTTCTTGGTAAAGTAAGCATAATAGTCCCTGTGTTCACCCTTGCAATATTACGTTCCGATTTCACAACTTTTCCCGGCAAACCAGACTATTGTGTTACCCAACCCACTGTCTAATTATTCACCTGTAGCCTCAAAAATGAGGCAACACATGGCCTAAGGGTCTTCTTGGGCCAACAATTACCACGGTTATGCTAAAATGAATGAAATCTACCGCTAAACTGATTGACACGAGCTTCGCTTGCGCTTGCGCCGACAGACGTTACGCATCACCAGTGGTGCGAATAGCATGGGAAATTGTTTAGGTTTGATTTTATTAAAGGTTTTTGAGTTTTGTGGAGTAAGGCATTTCGAAAAGGGATGGAAAGATGGGATTCCGGGTTAGTTACACCATTTATAACTCAAGAACGGCTGGACCGATTTTTATGGTGTTTGATTTTTGTCTCCGCCCCGAATAACATAAATAAAACAGAATAACTTAGTCCAGTCAAATAAGACTTCGAAGGTTACAATAATTCCCATAGAGCTAAAAATTGGTATGAATGTTCAGAATACTATTATAAATGAATTGTGAAAAGTCCCCATCAATCCCCCTTGTGCAAAATTTTTTATTGATGGTGAAAGTTTGCAAAAATAGGTTTTTCGCATTTTTCAGCTAAAAGGTGAGTTTTACAGCAAAAATAGTTCAGACAAAAATTGTAGATCATCCGATTCTCTACAAAAAATGTATCCACACTTTTATTCATAATTATTGCCGTTTCCGTGATATAGCGGTTGTAAGAATTGAAAAAAATATTTTTTTCGTAATATGCACGTTAATGTACATACTTTTATATACATTTTTGAACCGTTATACGAGTAAACATATGAGTCCCTGTCTTTTTTCATGAATTTTTACAGATGTCTGGTATTTTGTATGTATAAGACAGTGAGGCGGGGTCGCGGCAGACCACGTAGGAGATCGCCATCTCCTACGTGGTCTGTCACGGCGGTTTGATGGAACCTATCCAGCTCGTCCCGCCGGACGAGCTGGATAGGTTCCATCAAAACTGGAAGGAGGACGCGCGGGCTCGCGAAAGATGGAAGGAGTGGAGGGAGGCCTTTGCCCATGAGTGAGACAGCGCAGGCTAAACAAAAAAAAAAGACAGGGACTCATATGTTTACTCGTATAACGGTTCAAAAATGTATATAAAAGTATGTACATTAACGTGCATTTACGAATAAAATATTTTTTTCAATTCTTACAACCGCTATATATCACGGAAATGGCAATAATTATGAAAAAAAGTGTGGATACATTTTTTGTAGAGAATCGGATGATCTACAATTTTTGTCTGAACTATTTTTGCTGTAAAACTCACCGTTTAGCTGAAAAACGCGAAAAACCTATTTTTGCAAACTTTCACCATCAATAAAAAATTTTGCACAAGGGGGATTGATGGGGACTTTTCACAATTCATTTATAATAGTATTCTGAACATTCATACCAATTTTTAGCTCTATGGGAATTATTGTAACCTTACCTCTATTTTAAGGACTAATTTGACTGGACTAAACTATTAAACATGCAAAAATTCAATCAAAAAAAATTATTATGCATTTTCTGATACATTTTGTATGGAACGGCTTTTTTGATATGTCGAGAATGGGTTGAGTGATTTCGATTGCGGCACGAAGTTCGTCGGGTTAACTAGTTAAAGAGAATTCTTATGTCTGCACTCATAAAGTGAGATCATTACATACATAACTAAGTACATTTGCTCGATTTTTGAAAATTGACACGTATGATTTAACAAAATTCGAGTAAATGTCGATGGAAATACTATTTTTGTAAGAAATTCTCTAAGAAACTGACATAACTTGTTGATCGTGAGAACGCAGGGTATACAGCGACAATTACGATCGTCAGAAAATTGAGCAAATCTTTAGGCAGCTTTATTAAGCAATCTTCTCCAAAACCTTGTGATTTTAATTCCTTTAAACAAAATAGTGTTTTATTACCAGACTAACATCGCCCCGCGGTTTAACCCGGATAAGTTTCGATCCCGTGGAAATATCGGGATAAAAACTATCCTACGTCCTTTCCTGGGACTCAAACTATCTCTATACCAAATTTCATCTAAATCGATTCAGCGGTTTAAGCGTGAAGAGGTAACAGACAGGCATGCAGACAGACACATTCGCATTTATAATATTAGTATGGATATCGATGTATGAACGTAAACGAAGCAATGGGAGGGGTCGTAGCAGGTGGCGTTCTGTAGTCTCTGCCAAGGGAACACGAGAGTTTATGTATGTAAATAGTTTGAATATACTGCATTGATCAAAGGACAATATTGTTTTGTTATTGGTTACAGTTTACATGCTCATATTGTTTGTTATACACTCATAATGGGATGAGAAAGCGAATCAAACAATTGAACAATCGAAATCAAAGGTACAATTTAGATGCGCTGAAATATAGGTATGCAACAGAAATTGTTGATAGAAATAATAGTTGTTACATTACAAATATGTCACCTAAATGTATCAAGCGGAAGCGAAGCAAGCTGCGTGAGATACACGTAGCATAATGAGCCTATTATGTCTCCACAGCTGGGACACAGGCCTCCTGTGGTGATATAGAAACTCATTGGAGTTTCTATGGTTTTAAAATAAAACTATTCATTTGTCAATGTCATTTCTGTCAAGACGACTGATTTTTTTTTTGTATTTTGCTTCTTTATACCATTTATTCTAATGGTTTTATCTTATTTATCATCTCCTCTCTGTGAGAGGCAGTGGGTTGTCTACCACGCCGCGCGCCGGTCCAATGCGTCTTGGGAGATGTCACATGTCTTCGAGTTTTTGGTTCTAGAACATGCCGGTTTCCTGGCGATGCTATCCTTCGCCGTTTTGAGAGCAGCGGTGATGAAATTATTTACACAAAGTAGAGCTCTTGGTTGGGTTCGAACCCACGACCAACTAAGTAAGAACAACTCGTAAGTCGAGGCCGTTACAACTGAGCCACCACAGATTAAATATTTAGCGTTATGTTTGAATTACGTGTTCTTATATTTGTCATTGATTTACCAGTAGGTACAGACGCCAGCACATCAAGCTACTACAATCTGTCAAATTTCTTTAATAGATTTTCAACTTTTTTGCTAAAGCATAAGGTTCAAAGTTGATTGGGAAAATTTGACAGTTTCGGGTAGCTTGATGTGCTGGCGTCTGTACCTAGATTCTACTTGCAGTGATTTTGTACCGGGGTAACCGACATACCTAAACAGTATATTAACATAATTAGGAAAAACAAAAATTTTATCACCCTAGGGTAATTTAGGTAGCGTTGCTTCCTGTCAGTCTGTCTGTTTGCTACGGTTCGTTCGTATCATGACAATCTACCTTCATAAACGATGTTTAGCAGAGAAGTATCTCGAGACCCGAAATTAAATTAGACACCGTAAGATAAGCACCTTATGGTTACTAGTTCGGGTTCCGTTCCGAGTTTTAAAACCCGGAAAATTGAAACTACTCGAGAGCGCGAGCAGTAAATTAAGAAATGCCTAACTAAGTACTTATTGACTATCGATAAAAAGATTATATTTTTGCTAAATATCGAATAAAAAATGACTATCTGTTACTAAAACTACGAGTACATTCTACAAGTTATAAATTCAATGGCCAATAAAAATCGAGGTCGCCATTTACAGAGCAGCTTGTTATGTCACTTTGTTTTGTAAGCTATTATCACTTTTATAATATTCTTATTAAGTGTCATCATTGCGTGAAATTATTGTTTTAATTTATGTACCAAATTGCGTTAGGTGGTTGTTATTTTTTCATAACCCTTAAAGCGGACAGACATTGCGAGGCATGCACAGCGAATTCCAATGAAAATGTTATACTTAAAATGATACGCTTAACTATTAGGTACTTCTTAAGAGTCCTTCCCAAAATATATAGATATGGATACTTAAAATTATTAAAGTATGTGGGAACTTCCAAAAATATTTCCCATTAAAAGAAAGAAAAATTGTTTATTCTGGTACACAAACAAAACGCCCATTACAAAAAAAAAGACAAAATATAGGTACACATACAACTAACTCAAAAGCCTCGTCTTCTAGCATACAAAAAGTTGTAAATTTTTGCCATTGCTTGATGTCAGGGCCAGGGACCAAAGACATTAATTGACTTTTTTTTTGCTGAATTTTTTTGTATATTTGAATTTATAGAGGCATTTGTTTTACTTTTAAAAAGACATCTGTTTATGGTTTATGACTTCCTTGAACTTACTGGTCAGGCGGTCGTAAGCTGCGTTGTACGAATTTCACAAATTTCATACTATCAAAAAACAAAGTAGGGTCTGTTAAAATATGAAAATTTTCTTTTAAAAACTACTATACGTAACGCGACAACATTTTACGAAGTTCCTGATTGGCAACCTTTCCAAGAAAGCTTCATAAATGCTTGTAGAACATAACATATTAGATTAAAATTTCGATATAAATGGAATGTTAAGTGGACTGGACTCTGGCCGTTGATATTAATATAATTTATTGAAGTTGAATTTACTTCCTTCCTGCTCTTAACGATATTTATTTTATTTGTTTTCCTTGAGTTTGTTTTGCGATTCTCTGACGTGTTCTTAGCAATTATCTGTTCCTCCCTGTGACCCGCACCCTGATTGCGTAACATTTTCAATCACAATCTGAATAATTTTGAAGTATAATCCATTGCTTCATATCTTCGAAAAATTTATCTGCTCAACAACCTAAATAACGCAATGAATGTTGTTGAACTGTCAAAATTAAAGCCATTGCTACTGATAGTGTGTTACGCAATTACCCCGCTGCGTCTTTCACTTCTTCTTGTATTGATAGCATTAAGGTTCCGTGGTCCCTTAAGCTGGTTGTAGACCAAGATGTAGCTAAGTTTAAACTGCTAGCTTACCTGTTGGTCTGCGTACGCAGGAGATATTATAGTGCACAAGTGTGTGCGCAAACACAGATGCACTGGCTGTTTCATTTACCTACATAGTCAACGATCTTATTTTTATGAACTGTTATATCCTAAAGACCAGAGGGGCAATTCTCGTAATTTCACTCAGTCTCAATCTGTCAAAAATACTTCTAGTTTCCCCACATTTTTGAGAAGTTTTTGACATTGATTGTCGCTGAGATGAGATTGCGACTAGATTTTGAACGTTTTTAATTATAGGAATTGGCCTTCTGATATCACTCATTATCACACTAATATTATAAAGGCGTAAGTTTGTGTGTGTGTATTTATATGTTTGTTACTTCGTCACGCTCAAACGGCTGGACCAATTTTGATAAAATTTTGTATGTAGGTAGCCGACACCCTGGATTAACATGTAGGCTATATATACTTTTTATCCCGCTATTCCCACGGGATCGACACTTATGCGGATAAAACCGTGGGGCGCAGCTAGTTAAGTATAAATTAACAACTGCACCTCTACATAAAAATGGCTTGGTATTCAAGTATGAAACTTTCCATTTTCTACACTTGGCGCTGGTGACTGCAGGCTAATTACGAAAGCTAGGTATTCGCGCCATTTAATTACCCAATAACATCGAAGTATCGAGGTAACCCTGCACTGTGCACTGTGCGGCAGTGAGAATACCAATGATTCACTTCTTTGAAACGTTTTGTACGATAAGTTATAGGCTGCAGCGAGTTTGTAATATCCGCTAAGTAATGTCAAAACAAATTGACAACTGAAGTTGTGTGATTTCATTTTGGTTTTGTTTTTTTTTTGTTCTCTATCGTACCTCCGATAAAATAGGGTTACAATTCGAAAAACCTGGATTTTTAGAAATACGAAAATAAACTCACGGATTTTTTAATCAGTCGTAGTAGTATTATTATACATACTTGAAAAGCTTAACGAAAAGCTTAAAGCGTTTTTCAATTTTCCTGAAAAAACCTGAAAATTCCTTTTCGAGTTGTAACCCTATTTTATCGGAGGTGCGATATGACAGTTACAGTTGCAGTAGCAGCATTGGATTTCGTTAGAAAAACAAATAATTAAATTAAGTATTCCTTAGTAATTGCGTCAAGAATATCACAATTCACTAGAGAAATCTATAATTTATTGGCATTGTCTTCCGTAATCGAATGTATGTCGAAAATAAAGAGGCATTTCACTCACAGCTCAGCACTGATTTCAACCGCACTTCATTAAACGGCACGACATCAATAAAATAAAATAAAATATTTTGTGAAGTTAAACTAAAGCTAAGTTGCCACTGCCGGCACCGAAACAAAATTTTGGTAAATGAAGTTCGGTGGAATAATTAACTTGAGCCGACTTCCTTGTACGAAAAAAGGAATACCGTCTACATAATATGTTACAGAAATCAAATCGTCTAGTTAATCGAGAGTAAATCCAGTACCTAAGGTAATAAGATTAAGGAATGAAGACTTTGTCGTAATCAAACCATGAACAGGCATCAGACCTTTTTGGGACGCATAAGGAATCATGTACACCATTTCCTTGAAAGTGTTTAAAAGAAAAACAAGTTTTTATTTTTCTCATTTGCGTAGATTGCAAAGATTTACGTGTTTCGTTTTTGCTGCGATTTTCACTGATTCTTACTACATTCATTAGATTGTTATATATAGTCAAACGTGTGTAATATAAATCAGGACTTCTATAAAAAACTTTATTCTCGTGTTACTTACACCACACATTTCGCAATTCGACCCGCATAGTGATGTCCCTTAAGCGAAGACAGCATTGCACACAGTTGTTATTATCTATGTGTAAGCGTCGCATCACTATTCAGACATAGCCGTCTTTATTATCTACTTTTTAAGGGCCGCATTAGCACCATTCAGCCTATAAGAAAAGCTGTTGCAATGTTTTGCTACTTATCCTTATTTAGTTGACTAATTAATACAGGTAGTGTGGCGTTTTATGACTTAATTTCAACGCTTTGAAATTAAAATGTGGAAGTACCTACCAAAAAGGTTCGCGTGTTAAAGTTACGCATCTATGGTATTTATTTTTTCTTTTCAACTGTATGCAGGAGTATGTTGTCTGTGCTTTTCTGGTTTGCCCTTTTTCAAAGAGGATATCATACACTACGTTTTCCCTTTTTGGGATGACCTGGAAATGCCGTTTCAAAAGGAATTCAACTATGAGTAATGTAAAAGTAAGTTACTATGGCAAATCTATGGTTAAAGGGGTTTAAACATTGCTATACAACAGTATTGCGAAATAAATCTGTAATTTGACACATTGTTGAATAACTTAGTCGATTGTCACCTGTCAAATTAGTTGATTATTTTTTATCAGGGCTGACGCAAAACAAGTTTTCATTTGTAAATTAGGGTCATTATGTAATTCTTATATTTGCCTTGAATTTAATCATGATAAAATCAAGTTTTTTTTTATGACCAAACACCTGTATTGGACAACTCATGTTAACGAAATTACGTAGTAGAAAGCGAAATTACTAAGTGATGTAATAGGGCGCGGCCGAGATGAGCCGACCGCGCCCGAATGGGCTTTCCATTTTCAAAATCGAAGGATTTGATTGGCGGTTACGGATATATGATTTGTATTTGTTTCTATTGTTTTGACAATGAAGCATTGAACATGCAAATTGGTTTTATAAATATGTTTTATTTGTGGTCATAATATATGAATAAAAATTGTTTGGAAATTACACGTGTGAATAAGAAAGGGATGATTTTCTTATTGTTCAAAAACTTATGTTATGTTTTAATTTTTTCAGGTACGTACGCTGTAAACATTGATGAAATCCAGTATCCATGGGGCCTTCTCATAAGAATAAGTACTTACAACGTTACAACAATATCAGGGAAGTTGATAACAATATTATATTAAAACTAGCTTCAGCCCGCGACTTCGTCCGCGTGAAATTTCTTGTTACTCCGACCCACCCCGTCGCATCGCATCACCTGCTCGTGCTATTACTTCGTTTTTGCTTAGCGTTCTTTCTGACTATTTTTCTTTTTGATCGGCTCCTAAAGGTCATAGCGTGATGTTAAATAGCCTATAGCCTTCCTTAAGAATTGGGCTATCAAATGCAAAAAGAATTTCTTCTTCAAATCCGACTGGTAGTTCCAGAGATTAGCGCTTTCAACCAAACAAATAAACTCTTCAGCTTCATAATATTAGTATAGATTTGACTACCTTGGTCTAGTAGGCCTGCACCCTAATTGCGAAACACATTATCAATCTCAATCTGAATCATTTTGAAGCATATTGCTAATCCATTGCTTCATATGTTCGAAAAATTTGCCTGCTCAACAACGTAAATAACGCAATTTAATTAATGATCATGAACTGTCAAAATTAAATCCATTGCTACCGATAGTGTGTTACGCAATTACCCCGCTGGGTTTGATGCAGCCCTTATTTTAATAGGACTTAAATAAAAAGGCAAAAGCCATATCATACACGTTTATTCATCAAAAATGCTATAAATCATTATATTAACTCCAAGGAAACGACTTTCTATCATCAACACATAATAATAAAACAAATAATTACTTCACCCGGCTAATGATTGGCATACGTATGCAATGGCATTTCCTATACAGTCAATGACATGAAATCATTTAAAATGGTCGCCAGTCTAGATTTGTTTTTAATTGAATAATGTAACTAGATTGTCGTATGTCGCTGTTTGAAATGCAATTTAAATTTTTGTCGCGTGTAATGAAATTGTTAGTCTTATATTTGATTTTGATAAGGCAGCGGTGTAGCACCTAAGTACACCTCATTGAGCCAGTTATATTAAAGTTCCATGTAACAGGGAGCAAGCCTATTACCACAAATCCAGAATCCAGGCTATTACTGAGAAATTCCAGATAGAAAAACCTAATGACACTTTGCCCACCCTGAAATCGAAACCTCATGCTCCGCAGTAGCGCTTGCGACCATTAGACCAACAAAAAAAAAAAAACAAATCAAATCAAATCTTACAAAATGTCTGCATAAAACAGGCAATCCATTAAACACTTTTAATTAACATCATTTTATTAAGCTACCAAAGTATTACTTTAACGAAATTATTTAGTAAAAGCGTAAAGGCTCAATAAACCATTGATCGATAACAATTTTATTATTGCATCATAAAAGTTAAAACGCATGAAAATAAAAACAGATTATAAAACAATTGATCGATTAATTTGCAAATTGATTACATTGGTAACGATTCTAATTACATACTTTAGTCGATTTATTGTCAATCACGAACCTTTTTTTTTACGTTAATTTCTTTATTTTGTATAGCTAAAGCTGATTATCATTTATAGGTGGTATTCAAAGTCAAAGTATTTATTTGTATGTTTTTTGGTTATACATGTGTGGTCTTACAGAATTGTTACGTTTCTCAAAAAACAACCCATTAGGCATATTACAATTAAACAAATAAGAAATTTAAAGTCATAAATTAACAATCGTTTCAATGTTTGGTGTACAGTCAATAACTTAAAAAAAATTTATTAGGATTACAATTAATTAAATACACAAAAAATATAAATAAATAAAAACAGATTACAATTACATAGGTAGTCAATTTTTGAAATTATTAAGAATAAATACACACATAATTGTCAGTTTAGTTTATTACATTTTGTCAAGAAGGAATTCGTCAATGGTATAGTAGCATTTTTCAATTAAAAAATTATTTAGCTTCCGTTTGAGCTGTGTCAAATTTAAATCTTTAATGTCATTTGGAATTTTGTTGAATATTTTCGGAGCCATGCAGAGAATGCTTTTGTGCATAAGGGCGGTCTTTGAGGCTCTTAGACATAATTCGTGTCGATATTCTGGTCTCATCGATGATATTACTATGAACGAATACTCCGCGTGCGAAAAATCCATTGAGCAATGGCAATTTTGTATCTGGCTGCTTGCATTGTATTGTCTGTGGGCTGGCTGTGTAGACACTGTTCTAATTTTAAAATAATAATAATTGTTCGAATCATGCTTTTATTTTCATTTCGTGCTCAAAGTGGCGGATAATGATATAAAAATTTAAAGTTTCTTTTGAAATCCGATTATGAATTTCGAAATAACGGGTGGTTAAATTTTAAGGGCCGATGTTGAATGTGAACCACACCTAAACGTCAAGTGTTTTTCTGCATTTCATTTGATATTTCTCAATTTCAGACTAACTCAATTTGACCCATGGAAAGATACACATCCGAGCAACGCGTTAAAGTTATTCAGGCTTATTATGAAAATGGTCGTTCAAATCAAAATGCATATCGTGCACTTCGTGATTTTTTCGGTCAATTTAATCGTCCAAATGTGCGTATAATAGAAAAAATCGTGCAAAAATTTGAGGTCTGGAGGAGATGTGAAAACATCAGTGCATGCTCGTACAGCTCGTACTGCAGAAAATATTGCTGCTGTTCGCGATAGTGTGGCTGAAGAGCCGTCCACCTCAACTCGTCGTCGTGCCCAACAATTGCACCTCTCACGCTCGTCGTTAATGAACATTATGCATAGACTTGCTGATGCGTATCTACCCACATGATCTAAAAATTAATATTGTCAGTTAACTTCTTATGTACAACCAGTATTAAACTAGCCTTTGTACCATACACTCGTTCGTTTCCTTCGTACCTCCCTAGTTATATACACATCATTGGCGACGAGATCGGTCTTACCCTCGCGTGTTGAAAAAAGAAAATGGCGAAGACTTTTTTGGGGAATTTAACCACGTTTGATTATAAATCATGCGAGTGGTTAATTTATAGAGGACGGTTGACGCAATTTTTGAAGATCAACGACGTTAAAGAAGACAATAAAAGTGCCATTTTGATCACGCATTTGTCAGATGACTCGTACCGGTTGGTGCGTAATCTGGCATACCCGCAAGATTTGGAGGAGCTGGACTTCAAGAAGCTGGTGGAGTTACTCGATACTCATTTCAAACGAAAGCAATGTTCCTTTGCGGACAAAGCGAAGTTTTACGGGGCGAAAAGGAACACAGGCGAATCGATTGGCGATTGGGCGGCGCGATTGCGAGGTTTGGCGAGCTACTGCGAGTTCGGAGCTGCCTTAGACACGAACCTTACTGATCGTTTCGTTCTTGGCCTGGGACCTGGGCCCGAGCGCGACAAATTGTTTGAGCAGGATGCCTCAGCGTTGAGTTTGTCGAGAGCAGTGGAGATAGCAGAACGTGCTGAATGCTCGAGGGAAGCGAGGAAGGAGATATCTGACACAGCCTTCATAAAAGAGGAGGCAGTGAACAGGATATCGTGCAAAGGTTACAAGCGGCCGGGCGATGGGAGCGGTAAGCGAGCCGGGAGCGATGGCGGTGCTCGGGCGAGCGCGCGAGAGGCGCGAGCGTCCACATCGAGTCGCGATCGTGAGCCATCTTACGAAGATTTCCGTTGTTCAGTGTGTGGATTAAAAAACCATAATAAAGACAAGTGCCGTTACAAAAATTATAAATGTCAAAAATGTGGTGTACAGGGTCATTTAAAGAAAGTGTGTGACAAAAAGCAAAAATCCCGTGTGCGAGTGAATAAAATGGACAACAAGAGTGACACAGACACGGAAGCAAGCTGTGAGGAGTGTCACAATTTTAATATCAGGTATGTGACAGATAAACCGTTATGTTTACAAATTACTATCGGAAATAAAATTGTGACTATGGAGTTAGATTCCGGTTCTGGCGCTTCTGTCATGTCTAAAAGAATGTATTCGGAGATGTTTTCACATTGTAAATTAAATAACTGTAAGATCAAAATGTGTCTATATAATGGGCATAAAATTTCACCATTGGGGTATTTTGAAGAAACGGTAAAATATAATAATCTTAAGAAAGAGGTCACATTTTATGTAGTAGACTCAAATGGCCCGCCCCTACTCGGTCGTGATTTTATGTCCGCTTTTGGATTAGTTTTAACAAACATTTATAAAATATGCCAAGACGATGAAGTTAATGCATTATTGGAACAGTATTCTAATTTATGGTGTGACGAACTAGGTTATTTTAATAAGTTTAAAGTTCATTTGCAACTGAAGGAAAATTCTGTGCCTAAATTTTTTAAGGCTCGTCCCATACCTTTTGCATTGAAAGAGAAGGTGGAATCTGAATTGAGTAGGTTAGTCGGTCTGGGTATATTAGTGCCAGTAAGCAATTCACAATACGCAACTCCTATAGTTCCAGTATTGAAAGATAACGGCACAGTTAAGATCGCAGGAGATTTTTCAGTCACACTTAACAAGGATCTCATAATCGATAAGTACCCGCTACCTAGAATTGAGGAAGTGTTCGCGAAGCTTGGTGGGGGCGAACATTATTCAAAAATAGACCTAAAGAATGCATATAACCAATTTTCTCTCTCGGAAGAATCCCAAGAGCTTACAACAATAAATACATCCAAGGGTTTATTTAAATATACACGTTTAGTTTATGGTCTTGCCAATGCTCCTGCTGTATTCCAAAAAGCAATGGAGGTATTGTTGTCGGGTATCGATGGAGTAAGCATATGGTTAGACGATATTTGTTTAACTGCGCCAACGAAAAGGCTTCATTTAGCGAGACTAGCTCAGGTTTTGAGTAGGTTAGACGAAGCCGGGTTGCGCCTTCAAAAAGATAAATGCGAGTTCTTTAAGGAAAACGTAACTTATTTAGGTTACGTTATCGATAGAAATGGTTTACGTACTAGCCGCGACAAAGTTAAAGCCATTTTGAACGCTCCGGAGCCGACCAATATAACAGAAGTCAAAAGGTTTCTCGGAGTAGTTAATTACTACAGGAATTTCATCCCAAACGCGTCGAGTATTATGAGCCCGCTCCACGAGCTACTGCGCGCCAGCGCTAGGTGGGAGTGGGGACCGCGCCAGCGCCGCGCTGTGCGCCGCGTCAGAGCCGAGCTTGCCTCAGAGCGCGTGTTAGCGCATTTCGAGCCGAGCGCGCAGCTGGTCCTGGCAGTTGACGCGGGGCCGCACGGACTTGGTGCAGTTTTATCCCAGCGGGATAGCGATGGATATGAACGACCATTGGCATTCGCCTCACGGTCGCTCTCGACAAGTGAACGTAATTACAGCCAAATACAGAAGGAGGCGACGGCTATCATTTTTGGGGTAAAACACTTCCATCAGTACCTGTACGGTAGGAGCGAGCCATTTATTCTTAAAACCGATCACCGGCCGTTAGTATCAATATTTAATAATAAAACAGGCATTTCGATAACTACAGCATTACGATTACAAAGGTATGCAATAATATTATCCGCTTATAATTATACAGTTCAGTACATATCGAGTGAGAATAACTTAGTCGCCGATTATTTCTCCCGTGCGCCTATATCTGATGTTGTGTGCGAAACAGATAAGGGCTATGACGCATACTGCTCATTAAATTTCCTAGACTCGATCGCGCCGGCCGTGTTGTTTACGGATATAAAGAATGCCACTGAGAATGATAAAACCATACAAACTGTCGTTAAATATACCAATGTCGGTTGGCCCCGAAAGATTGTTTGTGCATCAATTCGACCATATTTTTTGTGTAGAACAGACTTACAATATGAAAAGGGTATTTTAATGCGTGGACATAAGGTGGTAATTCCTATGGCATTACGCGAAAGAATGCTGCGTGAACTTCATAACACTCATTTAGGCATTGTAAAAATGAAATGTAATGCTCGCAGTAGGATGTGGTGGCCCGGTATTGACGAAGATATCGAGCGATGGATCGGCGCATGCGATAAATGCACAAGCGTGCGGCACGCGCCACCACGAGCTACGCCGGCACCGTGGCCGAGCCCAGCGGCACCATGGGAACGGATCCACATCGATTACTTGTCGATAGGACAACAAACTTACCTGGTCGTGATTGATGCATACTCAAAGTGGTTAGAGTGTATCTGGATGCATAATGATGTTACTACCCAATCATTAATTAGGAAATTAAAGCATATTTTTTCCGTGTTCGGTATACCTAGTACGCTAGTATCAGATAATGACGTTAAAATAAATTCTAAGGATTTTAACAACTTCTGTTCCAATAATGGCATTAATTATATGACGTCTCCAATTTATCATCCATGTAGCAACGGGCAAGCTGAAAATTCAGTACGTACTTGTAAAAAAATGTTAAAAATTATTTTAAGTGAAAGCTTGTCTCTAAGTGTTTTGCAAGAAAAATTATTAGGATATCTTTTTGAGTACAGGAACACGATACACTGTACTACCGGATATTCGCCCGCTAAATTAATGTTTGGGAGGGATTTGAGATCACGTCTAGATTTAATACTTCCTATAGAATCGAAGCCGCGTGAAACGTCAAAACTAAGGACAACTGAATGTAAGATCAGAGATTTTAAAGTTGGTGACAAGGTATGGGTCCGGTGGTATAGTGGTAGGAAAGAGTCTTGGAAACTAGGAATAGTAAATAAGGTCATAGGAAATAGAATGTTTAAAATATTTATTGAAGAACAAAATGGATTTTCCATAAGACACGTCGACCAATTACTACATTGTAAGAACGGAAAATGTTCTAATATTTCCAGATCAGTCGATTCTAATGAACCTGAACCGGCAGCCTCACTTCCTGTGTACAGTCCAATGTCTTCACGAGTTCCTATTAGACCACCAGTATTGCCAATGCCAGACGATGTCAGCGAGTCCAATACAGTTAGCACAGTAGTCGGTGCAGCTACCGAGGAACCGGTGAAGGACGATGGTGCAGCACCGACTGATACTGCGATAGAAACTAGTGTTGAAGCTGACAGGAACCAAAGTGCTGTCACTGAAACTGAGAGCAGAGAACATGCACGACCGACATGTAGTGAGGTATCCGAAGGTCGGGCTCCTCAAGCCTCGGTCGTCATACAGGAACCAGTTACCCCACCTGTGTCACGAGCACGTTCTGAGCGTCCCAGAAAGGAAGTAGACTATTCTAAATTTTATAAGTAGATTAGTATAAGATTGTTATGTTATGTTAAGTTATTTTATGTTATGTTATTTTGTCAACAGGTTTCAAAACTAAGTGTGGAGGAATGATGCGTATCTACCCACATGATCTAAAAATTAATATTGTCAGTTAACTTCTTATGTACAACCAGTATTAAACTAGCCTTTGTACCATACACTCGTTCGTTTCCTTCGTACCTCCCTAGTTATATACACATCACTTGCATTTACAGGAAGATATGGATGTGGACATATGTGGTTTCAACAGGACGGTGCCACTTGCCACACAGCTAACGAAACAATGGCTCTTTTGCGCGACAAATTCAATGGCCGTGTTATCTCACGTGGTGGCGATGTCAATTGGCCGCCAAGATCATGTGATTTGACACCGTTGGACTTCTTTCTTTGGGGTTATTTGAAAGAAAAGGTGTACGTCGATAAGCCAGCAATAATTCAAGAGCTAAAGGATGAGATAATTCGGCACATTAACGGCATAGAACCTCAATTATGCCTCAGCGTCATCGAAAATTTGAACCATCGGATGGAGGTGTGCCGCCGAGGTCGCGGCGGCCATTTGACCGATATTTTGTTGCATACATAATTGAACCATACCATATTATCATAATAAAAAGAAATGACAATAATTTCCTAAATAATTTGTGTTTTATTCAAAATCAACATCGGCCCTTAAAATTTAACCACCCTTTATAAAGCTGAAAAGACTTCCATGCTACAAACAGGACCAATTTAACTGTAATTGCATACTTATCACAATAATTGGTGTATAGCATTCCAAGTGCATAGTTTATGGAAAAAAATCACTAGAAGCAGACTGTCAGAATGCATATAATATGTCATTTCAGCATCCATGCTCCGATTTTAAAAGCGAATTTAACGTACTACATACCTAAGTAACTATATGTATAGGTAGGTAGTTATTTTGTGGCGGCATCTACATTGCCACACGTGAACTATGCATCACATTGACGTCACGCAAAAGCCTGCATCGCGCAAGCAGAGTTTACCGCGCAACTAGCATATCAACAAAATCCCGACATGAATTAATTGTTGAGCGGCAGCCCACCAGACACAACACCTATCTGGTCGGAGGATCGTCCCTTTTCTATGGAGGATGAGTGAACCTAACACCCTATTCCTCTCATACTTCTATAATTTGGTCACGCCCTTAATTTACATAAAGGGTATTGTAGTCGAAAGGTCTTATCTATTTCATTTCTCTTCTGGCTTTTCGTTATCGTATCAGCTGATCTCGACACCTACCTTCATAACACGATAGTTAAACTCATTTGTCAATGTTCAACCTTACCTATTATCTATCTGCTTGCCTTCAAAAGTCTCGTGAAAGCTATGATTAATACTTGCTATTAAAATTTCACTATGAGCTTGGGGCAGAGATTCAAAACAGTAAAGAGAAATAAAAATTATTATAATTTTTTTCACAGATTCTTCATTATTATTTACATAAGCTTTTCCCATGGCGGTAGGCTAAACTACGCCACATTTTTCAAATCTACTTTGAATTTGCTAATTTATGATATTTATTTGCTCTGGTATCAATTTCATTGATGTCAATAAATTATATAGAATCTTGAAAGAAACCAGTTAGTTTTTTTTTATAAAATTTTATATAATAATAATAATAAATCATTTTGTTTCAGGCATTGTTGTACATACACATAATGTTAATGCATGTCATTTTTAATTGCAATAGGAAATACCAATTAATTAGAAAATGTCAGAAATACCTAATTAATTGATATATTTGTACTTCCGTTACATTCCTACGGAATTAATTTGGTTAGGTAATACAATTTAAATTACAGTATAAAAACAGTAACAAGATTCAATGCTTTATATAAATAACACTGACAACGCATAAACAACGCACCATTCGCTATTTTTTTTTCGACGCAAGGACACACTTGTTATTCAGCCTCTAATTCGGAAACGATTGTGCATCGAGACGATTTATCGACTAAGTACATGTTTAGTTTGTTAAAATAATCTAATTTATCATGTAGAGGTCTAAGTTGACCCTGACCAGTGTTCGAAAAACTACGTGATGTAATCAACCTTGACAACTTGTGCTTGGTGATTTAGACGGTGACAAATTGAAGCTTCTATATATGGGTGTTTTAGTCGATTTATAATCGATTTTATAATGCGGTCTTAGGTATTCGTTGGTGAATTACGTGAAGGTTTCGATAATTCAAACATAAACTCAAAGTATTTATTTCAATTAAACCATTTACAGGCAGTTTTGAATTGTCAAAGAGTCGGTCAGTCAGAAAATATGAAGCAAGTTGCCCATTCCAAAACGTAGTAGGTACCTATGGAGAAGATGCTGACCCAGTAGCAAATATTTTTGATTTCTATAAATATAATTTAAGAAACCTATGATTAAAATATCTCTCTCATAAGAAAATTATCGGTTGACCCGAACAGTCCAGTCGTAACTGCTAGTCTGCTCTTTTTTGGTAGCACGGTCTGAACCATATGTAGATAGATTACCGACGTGCGTACTCAATGTATATCATGCATGCGTGAGACAGGAACTCCCAGTGGGGCAAAGGAGCTATGAATGGAACTGTTTCAAGTCTTAGAATCTATTTATAGAAATGCAAAATTTGTACTCTCTATAGAGCTGGCGATGAATATGGAATAGCACTCCTTTCTAATTTTATAATTACTTAGCCTAACTGCGCGTACTGAAGGCGGGTAGAGGGACACCTTCCCTTCCCTGTACCTGGACTGCCACCCCTGGGCCCTTCCTACGTATGCCTAAATAGGCTAGTACAGTTTCTTGATTTGCCCACCCTTGGTGGATTTGTCTCCTTAAGCTAAAAATTTGGGCATGTCCATGTACCTAATGTACCTATGTAGCACAGTTGATCACCTTCTTTGATCACCCGAAAAAAACATCTTTTAGTAGATTTTTCCAGGAATTTTCCTCTTTTTTGACAACTAAGTGGGGAAAACTCCTCGTTAGTAGATTATTATATCATCTACAATTATTCCTGACTACAGACTATGTCAGCTCTTAGACTAGACTACAAAGGAAAAACCACAATACAGAAATAAATTCTAAGTATTAAATTTTCTTCTATTCCGTCACCTGCCAAGATAATATCGTACAAGACAATGACCACACACCACACACCCACAATTTGCGAACTCACTCACGGAGTCAATAACATAGACAAGCGAGTGTATAATGAAAGTGAGAGTGAACCGGAACCGGCTAGCATCCACCTGCCAGTTGCGCCTGCGCTGGTGACGTCAAAAAGCAACTATTACTAGATGTACAGTTGGCGAAAGAGTTTGGTGTGTAGGCAAGAAATAGACTTACGACTTAGACGGTGCAGCGTTTTTCTTTATTTTATTATTATTATTATGGAATGGACCTGCCGAAATATTCTGTAACAACTTACCATGAAAAACAACTGACGCTATGGATTGACCCTTTACCAAAATTTTCACGGTAAGAATTTTACAGAATAGGTTGGCTGCTGTTGACCTCGATCACTTCGGATGGAAAGCGATGGATGAGGTCTACGAACGAACGAACATTCCCAGAAGATTCTTGTTCACTCTTGCTTTGAAGGCTCTGCATGTCGCTGTCGTGCTGTGGTACTGCGTGGATTCGGGTTATAAGTGTTATGCTATTGTCGCTATATTAATTTTATTAGATCATCCTCCCGCTATCCATGCTCCTTATCAGGATAATTCATAATGTATATAAATTAAATTTAAATTAACTAGCTGTGCCCGTAACTAAGTACCATTAAATAACATTTTAAATATCAGATGAGCGATCTCAATAACTTAATTACAAGCTCTCGCTGGATTAAAAGTAACTGTAGCGATGCCTGCACACCTGTCTCTCTCGCCGACTTTACTATGGAGCTACCGATAGCCATTCTAGACTATTTTTAGAAGATTTATTGTGTACAATTCAATTATTTGCGCGTAATTTGTTATTTCTTTTTGATCTAGATAGTATTACAGCGTGACTGCAGATTGTAGGAATAGATTTTGAACCGTAGATAGTATATACAAGGTGTTTTTTTATATCCCATAACTCTAGGATATGAATGAGACCATATCAGAGACTCAACTGGCATATGAATTATTTTTCAGTTATGATTTTTTTTTGTTTTCATTTTTATTACAAAATAATTCGACAAAGTCACGATTAATAATGTAAAACACCCTTACGTGATATATGACAACGTCGCATTTTCTTAGCTTTAAAATACATGAACAATTGTTTTGAATGAAAATGAATTACTCGTATTTATCAATGAAACTTAGATACATGATAATTATCTTCGAAACTATGCATTTTTGGACCACATAAATTCTAGGACTTTTGTATTATTTTTACTTAACCATAGTACTCGTATACTAATATTATAAATGCGAGAGAGTGTCTGTCTGTTACTTCTTCACGCTTAAACCGCTGAACCAATTTAGATGAAATTTGGTATAGAAATAGCTTGAGCTTGTCCCGGCAAAGGATTTAGAATAGTTTTATCCCGATATTCCTCCGGGATCTTTATCTGGATCTTATGACGTCTATTGGTATCTCAATTCAATCTCAATAACACTGGGTTTCATTGTCTAGTATAAGGCTTCTCTAACACAAATCACACCTAAAAAAAACTTAAACATCCGCAAACCAACTCACGAGTGCTATTCATCGAACCACAAAGTATAATTAAAAGTGCCACAGTATATCAATGACATAATGCTACAAAAATGTAACAGGAGCCGCGGGGCAAGGCCAGTGGACGCGATTCTTTGCGTGTTGGCTTTGTAATGTTATATGTTGTGACCTACGCCTAATTGGTTAATAATAAGGTCGTTATTTCAGGATGTTGGCTGAAAAAGTTGTTTAATGAAGGCTTGCCAAACATGGCCCTGCATTGTTAGACTTACATAAAATCCTTACAATATAACTCTGAATTTACATCACTTTCCAACTCATAGTGATCTTTATTCTCATCATCGTTATAAGGTTGCTGCCACCGACAACTCTATCAAAATCATTGTGAACTTTATTCTCGTCTGAGGTAAAATAATTGTGGACGGACTGTGCAAACATTTTAAGATTATATATTATCCTGCTGTCACTTACAAAACTGCAAATACCAATCTGCTAGCATTTAAAAAGTATCTATGTCCAGTCCTCCACATACCACGTGTCGTCAAAAGGTCACAAACATTTCGCAAAAGCGAGTTAACACCGAGTTGCAATCACAACACGTTATAGTGTCAAGTGGGTGTCGTAAGGGATGCCTGAACCTTCGAATTTAAATTATAATTGTTGTATGGGGAAATAAATTGTGTATCGTGAACGAGTTTCTATGGTATTTGGCGTAATGGGTTTCTGTGATAGGAATGTGAGTTTGGTATTCTATGGGGGTATCGTTTTGGCAGACTGCCTGCTGCTGCATTATTCTCGTCAGGAGAATACAGGTCTTGACCGCTTGTAACCTTCGCTACGTATTGCTAGGTAAACTTAGGTAATCTAACTACATAACTACGATACCTATGCATGTTTCACCATCTAGAATTTTGAAGGTCGTACACTAGTTGCTTCATATTATAAATTCAAACGAAGCATTATCTTAGTTAGATGAAGAAATCTGACGATTCAACATTATGAATCACAATGTTTCCAAAATGAACTTTAAAATTGGAACAAGACGAGTCATCACATTCCTGCCCCCACTCCGACTAATTCAAGGTCAACGCAGTATGTTGCTTTCAGCCATTATTGACAAATGTTTAAAAGTAGATTCCTAATATTTCATTTCCTGACTTACCGACTCTTCTGGGCTCAAATCAACGTGAAGGGTTTTTTATAGTTCCAAAGTGTTTACGGGAACCTCTAAAAACTTATACAACGTGGCGCTTAAAATGGCGACATTAATTTAACATACGTACGGTTTCGCGTTTTCGTTTTATGAACATATTTTAATTTCATTGAACATAATTATTTATTTGTTTACAACTTTCTAAAATAGCTTCTTGGAGCAACCTGCACTTAAAGAATTGTAGCGCGGGGGTCATTTGCCGGGGTCACGAATCATAATATCGCATCAATGAAATTAAAACGAATAACGTGCAAAAAGTATTCGAATTGAAGGAAGGAGAGAGAGCCCTACGTCAGCGAACGGCGCGGTAGTATTCAAATTACGAATTAAGTATTTTATGTTGTTTTAATTTTTATGATTCCTGGCCACTAGCCCTACTCGTATGTTAAGGGAATTACAGAACCTAAACGCAAAAAAACGCAAGTTTTAGAAGCAATAAGTGTATATGATCGACTACAGTTAACAAAATCAGAAAAATATATGATATTCTTCAGGACATATGTTAGGTAGATAGTGTGTTGAAAACATAATACAACAAAGATACGATAGAAAAAAATCATGAAGATACCTCTAAAAACTTTCTTTTTACAATAAAAACCATACTAATATCAATTCAATTCAATTCAATTCAATTCATTTATTCACTAACAATTTTTACATTGTGTCTGAATGTCTAGTATAACTAAATATATAAGAATATCATGCATGCAATTCATGATTAAATCATTAAAATTATCCAAATTACATGCAATCATTCTGATTTTTTGTCAGATTACTCTATAAGTATTATACTAAAGTACTAGTGTTTTAATTTTTTAGTCCAAACAATAGATTTTTTGTAAATAGATTATTATTGCTTCATGTTTTGCAATAAATTACCAGCGTTGTGTCATCGCGCTTCTCTTTCTTTTCTATGCAGTCCGACAGTGACCGTGTTTTAGGTCACGTAAGGCCCTTAAATGACGTATTCTACCATTTCCACATTGGGCACCCGCTTAAATGGCACCTGAGTGAATGCAGCTGACACACAGTGGCATATTCACTCATGTGCCACTGTGTGTTCACGGGTGCCTATTGTGGAATACGTCTCTTAAATTAATGTTGTCATTGTAGCCACACATTGTATAGGTAAGCATCAGCTAGCTAGGTTATTGTTATACAAGAGCTACAATGGAAGTCAAACGGTCGAATATTGGGTATACGAATAAGACGTGAACGTCTATAATAACAAACATTTAACTCAACTAACAGATCTGCGGAATTCTCGGTGTCGCGTGACGCCGTAACTGGAGCGGCGCTGGCGCAACGCCTCACCTGCGCGTGCGCATATCACAACCGATGCAAACGCCATTAGCGTACTGTTGGAATATTACACACTGTATGAATGGAAAAATATTACGGTTAAAATATTTAAGGCTGTGGGTTTTACGATGGTAACATAAAATGAATTTGATTTGAATGTTAATAAGTCAAGTAATCGATTAATTGCAACAACTAACACGAGCAAAGCTGACTTACTTACTGATCAGACCTGATCAGGCTTTCTGAAACCAACCTTGGAAATCATTTAAGTAATCATTCTTGTTTGGGAAAGACGTTTTGTGTTCCGTATGGTTAGGTACTTTCACTCTGTTCGTAAATACTGATGTTAAATTATCTCCCCGGAAGGAACCTGGAATTGATGACTAATGAAGGCACTATTTAATAGTTTTCCAATGAGCCAATAAACCATTCCTTATGCAAAGCAGAAATTAAGTAGACTTTCTGTCTTCGGTGTAGAGATTACGAAATACAAAATAAGTATGAATTTCATTGATAAATTATGTGGTGCACATTTACGAAATCGATCTAAATATTTTATGTCGGAAATTTTTTTCAATATGTTTCTAAATGTATGTAACTCTTGCTCAACCGGTCAGCAAGTTGAATGAATAAATTCGACTTAATTTGGACAAGTTCTTATTGACGACTTTTTGGAAATAAGTATCCAATTACAGAATAGGGACATGTTGTCCCAAGTTATGGTTCGAGAAAGATGACAATCTTTTATATCATCTTTTGAATTATAATGGCGAAAAATAATATTGATAATTTGGAAATCTACACAAACAAACCGTGTACTTGATGGTATTTTCCATCGGCAAAAATGATGAATTTCCTTACAAACTTTCTACCTCACCACCACCTTACCCCCGAAAAAATAAAGCCTATCGCAGTTCTGCTGGATATAGGCCTCTCTCAGGCTGCGTCACAACACTGTCCTCCGCTTTCCGCATCCAATCTGTCCCAGCCACCTTCTTTAGGTCGTCCGACCTTCTAGTTGGAGGGCTTCTTTTTTATGAAGAAAAAAAAAGACGTTAGATGCTACTCATAAAATCTAAATACCAAAGCCATCTAAAACAAAGAACACGTTTCACAGGACATGTAGGCATAGAGTACCTTTCCGCGCCTAATGGCAGTTTCACTACATTTCACCATGGCGGGCGCACTTCCTAGTGTGAAGTGCTCGAGAAAGTGGATGGCTCGTTACAGATCATATTTACCTGTTCTTGGTACTGGTGCTACGTGTGAATGGTTCGTGTTTGTGTAAACTTGTACTTTATGGGGTAGGTAAAATGTGACATACATTTTTTGATGTGGAAATCCATATATTATTATTTCATCACCACTGCTCTCAAAACGGTGAAGAATAACACCGTGAGGAAACCTGAATGTCCATTCAGGTTTCCTCACGATGTTTTTCGTGGACTGGTGGGTGGTTCTATAACCAAACCCTCCCTGGGCCCACGTAGTGAATTATGGCCCGCAGCTCGCTCCCTCTCACAGAAAGAGGAGACCTGTGTCCTAGCAGTGATTATGCAATCCATATGGAAAAGCTTTGCCGTCTTTAAAAAGCAAGGCTATGTCAGATTCATGAACCAAATGATGGTTATCTTGGACTCATCCATAAAGATTTCAGAGTGCAGTTTTATGCCAAGTAGAACCCTAGATATCTGTGTAGATGCCGCATCGCGTTGTGACGTAGAACCTTGTATTATTAAATAAGTTTGATAAGCCAATATACGAGTACATCTACTTTTTTACCAAGCACGTTCTTCACAAGTAGTGGGTCAAAACAAAATTCTTAAAAATGGTGGTAGCTTATTCCCGAGTTAAAAGCAGTTCTATAGAAAGTAGCCACTAGAGTTATCTCTTATGGAACTAATCAACCCAATTTCGTCTACCTACGTCATAACCGTCACAGAGAAGAAAAGTGGAAGACTATTTCAAAGATGGGAATACGACTTGAAAACTACTGCGGGAGGGACATGGAGGAAAAAATCTCACGACCGTGAGCTATGGTAAAGCCTGGGGAGGCCTATATTAAAGATAAAAGAGAGATTGCTAAGAAATAAAGGTCAAAATG